>CM060401.1:145331802-147731802 GCA_030545235.1 Helianthus tuberosus | reverse complement strand
TGGTGTATATGTGCAATAATGATTGTTGATCGGACTATGTGATTCTTATGATGAGGGTGTTATATTTACTTGTTGTAACTGTGTTAATGTTGGTAATGCACATGTGCATAATAAAAAACAATAAACATGTCGGTAATGCATGTGTATATTTTGAAATATTGTATTTTTGTTTATATCATATTACGCATGTGGTACCCTATTACGTATGGGGTATCACATTACATATGTTGATGTATATGTAAGGAAAACGGATTACATGTAATTAAAAAACATACATGTATGCACGTGTGCATTGTTCGAAACAATAACCGTGTGTAATGAAATGGTAAACATGTATGCACATGTGCATTGGTCAAAACAACAACGATGTTGAGTGAAACAGTAAACATGTATGCACATGTGCATTGTGCGAAACAGTAACCATGTCAATACAATGCACACGATCATTATCATTTTATATATAACACGAGCATTATCATTTTATATATAACGACATTGGTTTTTAACAGAACCAGATGCCATATATTTAAACCAGAACTCTAGCCAGGAACTAGAGAATTACGCTTACAATAAACATATAAACTCCTAATTTTCTATTACATTTACACCACTACTAGAGAATTACGCTTACAGTAAACATATAAACTCCTAATTTTCTATTACATTTACACCACTGGTGTACCACTCTTCAGTCACTAAATTCTCCATTTTGGCTCTAATTCTCCATTTTGGCTATGACTTTCATCCACAACAGAGTACACTCCTTGACTTGTTCCAGTCTTCTAGCATTTGAAATCTGCATGACTTTGAATACCTTCTCATTTCTGCTTGACCATATGATCCATAATGTAGCCATCACTGTGCAGTTGACTACCTTTTTCTTCTTATAGAAATCCCCAACTTACAGGAAAATCTTTTACTCCCAACCATGCTCCGACCATCCGCCATAGCATTTTCGACATCAAACACGTAATGAGAATGTGTTCAACAGTTTCTTGCTCGTATTTGCAAACCGGGCACAATGTGTTGTTGGTCTGAACTACCCCTTTTTTTTCCAGCTCCGTCTTTGTCGATAACCTGCCTTCGACGCCTTTCCATGCTAACATATTGGCTTTAGGTGTAGCCCAGCCGTTCCAGGTCATTACAAAGCCACTCGACAGGTCCCCTCTTGTGACACACAAATCCTATCTAACAGTTTTAACATTCAAAGTCGACTTATTTTCCTAGTGCCAACCCCACCCATCTTGACCCATCTTCATTCTGGTGTCTCTCAGCAGTGCCAAAAGCTGCATAAACTCCACCCATGCCTCCCCGGTTATCGGTTTGTTCTTCCATTGCCAATCCCACACAGTCACCTCCCCTATTCTTTTGTAGTTGTCCGCCACCCAAGACCATTTGTTTGCTGCCATTCTGCACATAATTGGATAGTTCTCCATGAGGCACTTTTTCAGAATCCATAAATCAATGACATAGTCTAATTTTCAACATAATGCACATGTGCATATAATTTAATACAATATCATTTATAATCAACATAATGCACATGTGCATATAATTTAATACATCATCATTTACAGTAAGTATAATGCACATGTGCATATCATTTAATAAAATATCATTTACAAAGTATATACATCATTTACAGTCAACATAATACCTTTAGTAACAAATCGAATGAATTGCAACTCTTGATGTTCTGTATTTGTAGGTGTACTGTGACAGTCAACTGTATTATCAGCAAATGGACTGACAATGTCAGCAACAACGTCCACATCAGATGTATGAGGAGGATTATCAGAGAATGTATGAGGATGAACATCAGATGTAAATGGTGGTGTAGAGGATGTCGTAAACAGAGGATTATCAGAGAATGTATGAGGAGGAACATCAGATGTAAATGGTGATGTAGAGGATGCCGTAAACACCGTTTCCGGCTGCCGCCGCTGTGACATCCGCTGTAAACATCGTGCCAACTGCAACCACTGTGAAATACATGAACACCGACTACCATATGCGGTGAAAACCACCGTGCACGACTCTCCGCCACCGTGAAACCGCCGTGAATGCCTCTCAGCCGAGTGTGGAGACCATAAACTGGTGAACTACTGAAACCCTAGAAAAGGAGACAACAGTGACATAAGGAAAAAGAAGGAACGCTGGAAAAAAAAGGAACGCGTGTTTTTATATACACATAATATAATTACAAAAATGCCATGTGTTCACACTGGTTCTCGCGGTTCTCGCAATAAAGGGTGGTTCCTAACGGATCTTTATCCTATATATATATATATATATATAAAGTTGTCCAGAATTTGCATAATTTTACAAGTTGTCAAACACAAACTGTCCTGACTCCCGAATAAACTATTAAGATATAAGCAACACAATTTGTTCGAAATTTGCAAAAAAAAAAAAAAAAAAAAACAAAGAAAACAAGCTGCCATATTAAAGTTGCCTAGAACTTAAAATCATGCTTAATACTTCAATACACAGTTAAAATAAGCAACTAATGTAAGAAAATAAGGGGCTGTTTGTTTCATTCAGATCTAACCCAGTCAGCTCTGATTGATTCAGACCCAATTTTAACCATTCAGATGGTTTTTTTTTTTTTGAACTAAACAACCTCAAATCAGATGTTTCCCTCTTAATGGTTCAGTTCAGATGCAAACAAACAGCCCCTAACTCTAATTTTGACTAATTTTTATATGGTTGGAATATTTGAAACACAAAAGGGCTGAAGAGTTTGTAACTGGTTAGAGATTTAAACCAAACCAATAAACGGTTTAGACAATTTCACAGTTTGAAACCAAACCGTGAACACCGATAAAATAAAATTATATACCTAATAATTGATATTTAGCGTAGAAACGAACAAGTAAACTTACATATTTTGCAGCTGCATCAGTAGATATCCAACCGTTTTTTGCGTCCCAATGAGTTAGTCGCCATGTCTCAATTTGCCCTGTTGAAGATTCCAAATCTAGTCCACGCTCAATATGATAGCGTATTGTACTTTTCGAGCCATTTTTGCTATTTATTTTTCGTTGTGCACGTGCCTTAACTTTCTTTTCTGCATTTTCCTTCAAGGACATACAACCAAACAAAAAATAAAATATTAGACCGAATTCCTTAATCATTAACAAAAATATAGAATATTGTTAAAACATTACCTTGTATTTTGTCTCAGACCACATATCACAAAGATATTCCTAGTCTTCTTTGCTAACATTAGAAGGAGGTGTAGTCTTTGCCTTAGTCGGATCTTCCAATCCTCCAATCTGTTTGAATTCTTCATGCAACTTACTTTTGTAACCTCTCCATGCCTTCGCCAAATAGCTATCAATGACTTTGCAAACCTTTGAGTTCTCCACATCAATTTCAAAAAGTGTCTTCAAGTAACAAATGTAACAAACATAAATAACTCATTAGTAAATATGAATATTAAAAATCATATTGACTTATAAAAAAAACTTACGGTTAGCTTGTGGCGTAATGGCAACCTAACTTCAATCGGTACATGTCTCCGTTCTTTATATTGTAAGCTACAATTGTTACGCAAAATGTGGCCACATTCATGCATGAAAGATGAGGCATTTTCACATATTACTTCCATTGCATCAAAATTGAACTCCACTGGCAATTTCTTTTTAGCTGCCTTCATTGCCTTTCGAGCTCCTTTACCACATGTAATGCCACGTTTTCTACATGTCATACTATCACCAATTTCTTCCTCGGGATCGTAAGTTGTGTCTACAAACAAGAAGAACATTTACATTAACAACATTACTTACAAAAAAAATTAACATGTTCTTTGTACTTGTCATACCATTAACAATTTCTTTCTCTAGTTCTTGAGATTGCTTTGCATTAATAACCAAGTTTCTTGGAGATGGATCTGTGTACAATGCAGTTTACAAAGAGTGAGTTAATGGTGTGTCGTATAAAGTTCAGAAGTTGGGGAGTGCATATAATGAAAGCTATTGAACACAAAAACAAATCAAATGTAAGCTAATTAATTAATAAACTGTTGTTGGAAAGCTATATCATGTTAATTTAATAATATATTACAATACAAAAATTAGTGTACTCAATAATAATAAAAAAAGCAAAGCGATATATACGCACACAATCACATACCAACACGTCGTCCATCGTCTCTAGGTTGCCCCGCTCGGCCACTTTGTCTTCTACCTTGGCCACCTTGACTTGTCATTATGCTCTTTAAGAATATAAAGAAAAAGAAAGTATTTTACACAAGGTTTAAAAGAACAAAAACGAGTTTCGAGGCGTTTTCCCTTCGCCTCACGAGGCGTAAGCCTCGAGGCGAAATGAGGCGTAAGGCCGAGGCGGTATTAATAAATAAATAAATACACAAATTATACACATATATGTATCATAAAAAAATATGGCAATTTAAACAGGTTAAATAACAGTCATTAAACAATTAAACAACTTATACAGATTTCATTAAACAACTTAAACAGTCAAACAAATTCTATACAACATTACAACTTTATAGAGTCATTAACAACATCAAACAGATTCTCCACCAATTTCAATCAATTTTACAAACGAAAAATCAGTCAAAACTAACCTGAGTTCGTTTAATTTCAACCAGAGCCTCCTTCTGAACGCGAAACGCCCTCCCAAACTTGTTCTCTAAGTTCGACTGAAGAAGAGGAAAAGAGCCGATTGCAAATAGTCTTCACCCGTTCTATTTTTTTTTAGTTTCCCATCTATATTAATTAAAATATGATATGCCCATTCTGACTCCTTTAAATTTAAATGTTAACCCAAAACAGCCCATGACTTTTCTTTTAAAGTCCAAATCAGCCCAAACCATACCTATGGGCCAAAATTGCTATGTATTAATTTCTAGGGTATTAACATAGTTAGTTATTGTGTTTTGCACAAAATAACATACTTAGGTGCTAATAGTTTAACAAACAATTAACGTTAATACCTCTAAACGTTACAAAATGAAAAGTTAATTCCGTAGAAAGTGATTTTAAACTATTAGTACCTAAGTATGTTACTTTGTGCAAACCACAGGGACTAACTATATAATTAACTCTTAATATAAACTAATTAATAAATAAAATATAAGCCGAGTCGGAGCTTGAAAAACTTCCAACGAACCGAGCTTGAGCTTTAGATGGAGCTCGGAGCCCTCATAATTTATTTTTAATGTGTCCAATATCTACACATATTGTACATTTCTGAATATGTGTAGATATTTTTTTGCCACGTCATCTTAAAAAAGATTTAATTATTTATTTTATATGTATTAAATATCTACACATATTGTACATTTTTAAATATGTGTAGGTATTTAATTTGCCACGTCATTTCAAAAAAAAAAGTATAAATTAACTTAGTTTATCTACATATTTTTTTTTAAATTCTTATGTGTTGGTAAGCATAATCATTTACCTACATATATATTAGTTTTTTTTACATATGTGTAGATAATTTAGCTACATATGACAAATATTTGCTACATGTGTAGGCAATTTTGGGGGGGAAATTTTCCCACCAACACCAAGTGTGACTAAAATGTGTTACCAACACATATTAAGTGTTAATTTATTATGAAAATATATCATCAACTATTACCAACACATATAAAAACATGTGTAGGTAAATACCCACACATTTACATGGTAAATTATGTGTGGGTAAACATCCCAATTTCTTGTAGTGGTTTGGCTTGGCCAAGCGGTCACCCCAAGCGGTCACCCCAACCCCAACATCCCCTATAAATAACCCCAAACCCCACCGTGTGGTCCATCCCAAATATCCCACAAACCCGCTACCCCAACCGGTCACCCCAACCCCAACATCCCACGAACCCGCTATGGCATCCTGGACCCACGAGGAAGAATTGGCTCTCGTCACAAGCGTCGTTGACGCTATGAAGGGGCGGCCACCGGGCCAAACAAAATATTGGCCGGAAGCATTCGCAACCTACCGACATAACGTCGGTAACGACCGCCACAACCTCAACGCGTGCCAACATAAATGGCGCGAGCTACGGCCCAAGCTCGAGCGTTTCAAGGCTTACTACGAAGCCGTTCCGAGCGGCGAGTTAAGCCACGAGGACCGGGTGGCGGTGGCGAACATAGAGTTTCGAGGCAAGGAGCGAAAGGCGTTCGACAAGATCGACATTTTTTAAATTTATTTAACGCTCTAGGTTTGTTATTTTGTAATTTTTAGAAATTATGTAATTTTTAGGATTATGTAATTTTTAAAATTTTAATGAAGTTGTAGGTTTTTTTTTATAAATGTTGTGTGATTTTTATAAATTTTTTGTAATTTTTTTTTTTGAATATTCTGCCACGCGGTGCACCCAATCCAAGCCTCGCCATACCCCACGGACACGTAACTAGGCGGTGAGGGGGCTCCCATTCCACGTGTCAACAAATGCCCCAACCCAAGCCCTACCATACCCCACTATCTTACTTATTTTTTGTTGTATAACCTTGACATATTATAATACATAAATTTAATGTAAAATAATTTGGGCTAATTCATCCATAACTTTTCGTCCATGAGTATTTTTTTAATGCATTTATGGTTAAAAGACGAACATACATCCATAAATAATTGAGTTCTTTATTCTTTTTTGATGGATTTTTTATTAGTAGATTTGGATTTGGGTTGAGTTACAAACATCCAACTCACATACACGTACTATTTTGTTTTCTTGAAAGTTACAAATGAAAAGCACAATTGGGTGGACAATGGGCAACCTCCTTAGGCCCCATGTCATCAAATTTCTATAAATCTCATTGTCACAATAAAAATAGCCGTAGATGTGTTATAAATGTCAAAAAAAATTCTATATCTAGGCCGGGTGGATTTATGTACTTAAAAGAAAATGCATGTTGGTATAATGGTATGGACCGTTTTGATGAATGTCTAATGAACAACTTTCCGTCTTGTATATGATCGAGGTTTGTTAGTTCCGTCGTGTATTTGACTCATTAGAGGGTAACCCTAACCCTTCAAGTGACCCCTGAAATGTTATAACCCCCCCCCCCCCCCCCCCCCCGCATCAGTCTGATCGTGTAGAGAACAAGGAAGGGAGTGCGTTTGTGAGCACGGATGCCTTCAATGAGGGATCGTGAAAGGGGAGGAGGGGGATCGTTTGTGTTTGTTGGGGGCAAGCCATGTAACGGCAACTTGGCATTCATTCGTATGTATTTTGTGAAGACCCATGTTGTGGATGCTCTTAAGGCACTTTAAAGGATTTGAAGTGACAACAACTCACACATTCTAACACCTTTTTGGATAGATTCATACATTTAACAGTTGGTTGTTTATTATACATACATATAAAGAAAATGTAATGTAATATTTTGTAGCATGAAGATACTGAAGATCCAAAAACTGGACCGTAGACTAGTCAAATATGATTAGATCTTGAAAAACTTGTGAACAATATGATCCTGCACAAGTAGCAGACTGTTAGACTCGCCGCAGAGATGGGAGGGCCACTCTGTGACCACTCTCCGGCGTGAGGATAATTATTTGTTTAGAGAGAGAAAGTAGAGCTAGAGACCATAGGACGAAGGTTCAGAGAACATCGTACTTGAGGTGTACTTGGAGAGAGTATTTATACGTGCCTATGTAGATAACGTCATTCGGCCTGGACGCATCTTTTGATGTGCGTCCTGGAGTATAGGCCGGACCACTTTCATATATTGTGGGAGGGCTTGTCCAGTCGTCCCGGTGTAAGTGTGTGCTCGGTCACATATCTGTCATGGCTGAGGGTTTGGTTCGGCCATGTAGCTACAGATACGATTAGGTCGAAAATTCTGGATCCATTAGTAGTCTTGGTATGATGTTTCCGGCACGTTAGTTAGATTAACAAACAAATTAAAACAGTTTTCATCTTTGAATATGTTTTTCAAGGTTTCCTTTTCTTCTTTTGGAAAGGACCGTTTCCAAATGTTTGAAAACCGAATTGTTATTTATTGGATGTGGACAACCATGGAAAATTTCTATCCATTGTTGTGTCCGGACGAATATGAAGTGTTTGTTTTTAATATAACGTGGATGTTTATTGCACTAAATGTATGTCCAATAATGAATTGAGAGAGTCGTGCTTCACGTCTCTAATCCTTACCTTAACGTATTGACATTGGCATCCTTGATACATTGGGATAGAAAATATTTTGATTATGCAATGGATTGTCCGTAACATATATGGTTTATATTTATTTTCTTAAATTTCGTTTTTAATTGAATTACAATCATGAAGAAGATGATGAAAACCAAAATTTTAGGCTATTGTTGTGGGCGTGGCCCCAACGACGCCCACCTTTGACATCATTTCGTCTAGGGTGTGAAATGTGAATATCCTTACGGTTGTTTTTTATATTAATAACCTCATACCACATTTCTAATAAAGCCCTACAATACTCCTTTTAGAGCCTCTTCTACCAAGCGTGCACGTTCGATAACATCATATGGCATCATTTTTTTTTTTTTTCATTTTAAGCCTCTTCAGAGCCATTTTTCAAAGCTATAAGACATGGTGTTATAGTATGTTAGAAAGTAGATGCATATAGATATCATAACTTTTATTATTTTTTAAGTGAATTGTACGTTAGAAAGTAGATGCATATATATATATATATATATATATATATATATATATATATATATATATATATATAGGGGAAGGTTATCTTGAGAACGCTAAATATTGCGAGAACCGTGAGAACGAATGAGAACACCAATCAAAACCAATTTTTTTAATACAAACCTCATTGTAATTAAGTTACAACATCAAAACAAGAATTTACAACATCAAATAATATTGGAAGCAACAAACCGAATCCGATCCATTCAAAGAGTCATGACCCGTGCATGAGTTTGCATGAGATAAACCTTATCTTTTTATTAGTTTTTTTTGAATCTGTTTGTTTTCCTTTCATCTTTGCAAAATCTTAGGATCTAGTAGGTTCTTTTTCATGTATTTAATCAATGTTTTCGGATCATGAATAAATGAAGAAAAGGAGTTGTTCCCTCTGATTACTGAATTTTACATGGTATCAGAGCAGGATCGACAAAATTAAGATAATCAAAGGCGGATCGAACATGGCCGGCGACAAAAATAATGCGTCCGGCGAAGCTATCGACGCCAACTCACCATACTACCTCCATCCTTCGGATTACCCGAAACAGTTGCAGGTGAACGAGAACCTAACAGATTGCAATTACAAAGATTGGTTCCAGGAGATGACCAATTTTTTGTTTGCAAAGAACAAAATTGGGTTTGTCGACGGTAGCATTCCCAAACCCGAAAAAGACAATGAAAAGTATATGCAATGGATGCGTTGTGACGCCATGATAAAAGGATGGCTAACAACGGCAATGGAAAAGGAGATCCGTGGAAGCGTTAAATACGCTAACACAGCCATGGAAATCTGGAAAGATCTGCACGAGAGATTCGGCAAAGAAAGTGCTCCGAGGACTTACGAACTAAAACAGGCCATTGCCATCACTCGTCAAGGAGGTGCGTCTGTTTCGTCCTATTATACCAAGCTACGCAGCTTATGGGACGAGATTGACTCAATGCTTCCGAGTCCTCGATGTGAATGTGGAAACTGCAAGTGTGAACTTGGAAAAAAACTCATGAAGTTGAAGGACAAGGAGAGGTTGTATGAGTTCCTAATGGGACTCGATGTGGACTTCTCGGTTGTAAGAACTCAGATTCTCGCTGCCAAAACAACACCTAGTCTCGGGGAAGCTTACCACCTAGTTGCCGAGGACGAACAGCAAAGGAACATCTCGACAGGGAAGGCTACGGTTAATAACGCTGATGCAGCCGCATTCCAAGCTAGTCATTCGGGAAATAAGGGCGAACAGTTTCAAAAGAAGGGAGCCGTGAAACCGGACAGAGCCACAACCGCTGCCAAGATAGGTCATTGTAGTCACTGTGGACGAGATGGCCATGTACGGGAAGGCTGTTTCAAGCTAGTGGGATACCCAGATTGGTGGCCGGGTAAGAATAAGAAAGAAGCGCCTAAGCCAAAGGCAGCCATGGCAGAAGCCACGGTTAGCAAAATTCCGGGATTGACAGAAGAGCAGTGCGAGATGTTTATGAAGTTGTTCGGTAAGCCGACCGACCAAAAGGGAAACGAGACCCCTCCAAAGGCCAATATGGCAGGTAAAGTAAGTGAAAACGGCGAGTGGATTCTCGATACGGGAGCAACCGAATACATGACCCATATTAGAGAATTCCTCGCAAATCTCTCCGCAGAAAGTGGAGAGATGCCCGTGACCATTCCTAACGGGGATGCTATTCCCGTCAAGGGAATTGGGGAACATATGTTGAAAGGGGGAATTAAAATTAAAAACGTTCTTTTTGTGCCTAATTTCAAGTGCAACCTTTTATCCGTTAGTCGATTAACAAAAGACTTACATTGTGCTATCACCTTTTTTCCCGATTTTTTTGTCATACAGGGCTTGAGGGAGAGGAACTTGATTGGTTCGGGTGAGTGCAAAGGGGGGCTTTACCGGATAGGCAACATGCGAGGGGATCGAAAAGCAATGGTGGCAGTTACTTCAAGTGAATGGCACAAAAGACTCGGTCACTTATCGAATGGCAAGCTATCCCGTATTTGTTCCATAAAAGTTTCTAGTTTGAGTGATTCTTTTTGTGATTCTTGTAATAAAGCAAAGATGACTAGATTACCTTTTCAAGCAAGTTCGATTAAAACAAGTGAACCTTTTGAAATGATTCATTGTGATATTTGGGGGGTTATAGAACCTTTTCACTCGCAAATGGGAACTATTTTCTCACAATAGTCGACGACTATAGCCGGGCCGTATGGGTGTACATGTTAAAACACAAGCATGAAGCGAGTGATCACTTGATAAGTTTTTACAATTGGGTGGCAACTAAGTTTAAAAGGGGCATAAAATGTGTTAGATGTGATAATGGTGGTGAATTTGTTTCAAACCGCATGAAGAAATTTTATAGTGACCAAGGGATCGAACTCGAAACTACGTGCCCACACACCCCACAACAAAACGGGGTGGTGGAAAGAAAGCACAGGCATCTTCTCGAGATTGCCCGGGCACTACGTTTCGAAGCAAACTTACCAATTCGCTTTTGGGGGGAATGTGTCTTGACTGCCGCTTACATCATCAATCGATTGCCATCAAAGGTTCTTGACAACAAAACACCCTACGAAAGGATCTTTGGCAAAGAACCATCATATGAGCACATGCGTGTTTTCGGTTGCCTAGCTTATTTTTGGAACACCGAAACTAAAGGAGACAAGTTTGCTCCTAGAGGTAAACCTGGGGTGTTTGTAGGCTATCCATTCGGTACGAAAGGATACAAAGTTTTCGACTTAGAAAAGAAGAAGGTAATTGTTAGCAGAGACGTAAAATTTTTTGAGGCCACCTTCCCTTTTACGAGTGGAACCGATGACGTTAACATGCATGACAAGGAAATAATGGTCGAGTCAACTCAAAATTTTGTCAACGAAACTGGTGGGTACGAGGACCCTTTGACTGAAGCTCACCAACAAAATATTCAAGTTAATAACGAAGCCCATGAGGCATACGATGTTGGGAACGACATGAAGATGATACAACACACTAAGTCTCAACTGGATGAAAAGTTTAGTATAAAAGACTTGGGAGCTTTGAAATATTTTCTAGGTATCGAAGTGGTACGAACTAAAAATGGTCTTGTACTAAGTCAAAGGAAATATACCCTTGATATCCTAGAAGATAGTGGAATGATGGGTTCAAGGCCTAGTCCCTTTCCCATGGAACAGAACCTTAAACTTGATGAAGGCAAAGAAGAGGAGAAAGTTGAAGCTAATGAGTATCGTCGACTAATCGGACGTCTCCTCTATTTGCAAGCAACCAGGCCCGACATAACCTATTCTGTAAATGTGTTGAGCCAGTTCGTCTCGGACCCAAGACGAAACCATATGAATGCAGCGATCCGGGTACTTCGGTATCTAAAGTCGACTCCCGGCCAAGGAATTTTATTACCGAAGGAAGGAGGGACTAAACTGGTGTCATATTGTGATTCCGATTGGTTGGGATGTCCTTTAACAAGAAGATCTCGAACAGGATATTTGTTATTGTTGGGAGGTGCACCGATTTCATGGAAGTCGAAGAAACAGTCGGTGGTGTCCAGGTCGTCAGCCGAAGCAGAATATAGGGCCATGGCCACCGCTGTTAGCGAGGTGTTGTGGGTGCGTTCGCTTTTGAATGAACTAAATGAAACTGTCACAGAGGGAACGGTATTGTTTTGTGATAATCTAGCTGCCAAACATATCGCGAATAATCCAGTTTTCCACGAGCGAACTAAACATGTTGAAATGGATTGCTATTTTGTGCGGGAACGGGTGGACTCTAAGGAAATTTGGCCGGTTCACATTGACAGCAAGCAGCAGATTGCAGATCTTCTTACCAAACCATTGGGGGCACAACGTCTTCAGACTTTACTCGTCAAGCTGGGCATGCAGAATTTACACGCTCCAGCTTGAGGGGGAATATTGGAAGCAACAAACCGAATCCGATCCGTTCAAAGAGTCATGACCCGTGCATGAGTTTGCATGAGATAAACCTTATCTTTTTATTAGTTTTTTTTTAATCTGTTTGTTTTCCTTTTATCTTTGCAAAATCTTAGGATCTAGTAGGTTCTTTTTCATGTATTTAATCAATGTTTTCGGATCATGAATAAATGAAGAAAAGGAGTTGTTCCCTCTGATTACTGAATTTTACAAATAATCAATTTCTCCTTTCAAAAATCACTCTTTTTAGATTTTTTACACATGTGTAAATATAACAGATTTACACATGTGTAAATGGCAAACTTACACATGTGTAAATTTTCTTTATTTACGAATTCACGTAAATTTAAACGTGTAAATTAAATTTATAACATTGTATTCGAATAATAATGATAAGTGTAGAAAAAAATTTTGAATTTGATTCGTTTTTGACCAATTTCTCGCGGTTTTTTCATTTGTTCTCACGGTTCTCACAATATTTAGCGTTCTCATTTGAACTCTCCACTATATATATATATATATATATATATATATATATATATATATATATATATATAGTGGAGAGTTCAAATGAGAAGAATTAAAAATTAAGAATAAAAAGAATAAAGGATACAAAGGTAATTTGAACAAATCATTTAATGAGTCTATTATTTATTTTTGCCATTCAAATTAATGAACTCTAATCATTTAATGAGCCTATCTTATAAAATAGTTGTGCACCTTACATAATAAAAACAATCATGCACATGATCTTAAATTTTAAACGTTTCCTACACCATTAAAACAATATTTTGGTGTAGGATACAAAATGTGTAGGATTCAAACACTTTTAAATAATTTTGCGACTCATACTAAAATATGTGTAGGACACAAAATTTGTAAATAATTTTGTCATTTCTAAGAAAATTTTTATAGGAGTGAATACATTAATGATGGTGAAAGAGGAATTTATGGTTGCATTAATAAGACTTAAGTAACTCTTTAAAATATTTATTAATATTCTACATCAAAATGTCTACAATACCCTTAGTAATTAAAGCATTAATTAAAAGTTGACAAAAATGATATCTTGATTTACAACCATTGATCAAAAAAATATAGGGTCTAGATTAATTCATTTTTTCTTCTTTTAAGAAGATTCACAATCTCAGATTCTATTTTCATATGTGTTGATGTTCTAAATTGAGGGTTTTTGGTGCAGAGTTTGGTAGCAAATGAAGAGTTTCAGCATATTCTTTGTGTGCATAACATGAAAGGTATTGGTCACGGTTTGTAAAACATGAGGTAGTAGGGTATGATTAAGGCTTCTTTATTGAATTTGATGATAATATAGATGACATTAAGTTATTACAACATGTTAGTTTTAGTTTTATTTAAAGCAAATAATGTTGATTGATGGTTATGCCAACATTTAGCATTGACCATATATGAACTTTTTAATATGAATGTCTTTGTGTTCAAAAACAATGCCATAGGTTCCGACAACCGAGTCCTTGATGAGGTTTAGTCTTCTGAAAGCTTGGATGCTTGTGAAATTGGTTCTCTTTTTGATGAATAAAACTGATTTTTTTAGTAACAGGTCCAAAAGAGATCGCAGTACATTTTAATGTGTGTGTTTCAACTATGAATTCAAACATGCCAAACATCACCTGAATATCCCATTGAATCTTTTGACATTTCAAGCTCTTTAACTTTTTTTATAACTTCAGTGATTAAACTAACTACTGCAGGCTGCAATGGACGATACTCCATTGACATTTTGTAGAAAGCAAGTACGCAACACGTAATTTTTTTCTCGATCTTTAATGTCTTTTATACAATATAATGCTTACAATAGTGTTTTTTGACCATTTTCATGAGCTAAAATACGTAAACCGATGGCCTTTACTGATTGTGTAGGATGTGATGCTCTTGCATGTGCGGTATGTCCTCTTTCAAGCTTAATTATACTTTCTATTCCTACTGTCATTTATTTTATTTCTTAATTGCGTCATTTCATTTGAGGCCTTGGCTTTCGGGGGAGCACTGCTATGTGTGGAAGAAATACATTGTGGTTCTAGGTAATTTCGGCCGTATGGGATTCCATACGGTGCAACTTAGGAACAATAAGTAGTGCAAAGAAGCCTTTTCACAAGTTTCTGAATAAGACATTATTTCAAGAAAACACTAATAATTTTTTTAATGTTGCAGCTATTTCACCAACACCCTAATTCTTCCGGTTGTAAACGGACCAACAGAGGTCTCATGCTGATATTTATGGCACACTTCTTTACATCTTTAGTCGGTATGTCATTTTAGTAATCTAAACACATGTTATTTGTTTACTGTAACTAAGTTCATAGTTGTTTATATATAATTTCAGGTTCAGAGTGGTGGGCCCAAGGTTTCAGAAAATCTTTTCCCCTTCTGAGTTGGGTTCCATTTATAAATGGTAAGATACCCAGTGTTTAGTATATATATTTTGTTGACTTTTAATTTGATGTATTGTTGTATTCAAGAATCTCTACTTCTGCAGTTGTTTTGTTGTTTATGGTGTTATTTGCCGTTATACCTACCATGTCATTCAAGTAAGTGAAACTCTTCATTTCATCAAACAAGCTTCACTATATCTTTACCTTTTCAGTTTTTTTTTGCATATTTGCATTTTCATAATATATATACAGATATTTTTTATGTAACTTGATTTTTTTTAAATTTCTTGGTCATAGCATACAGAATGTTTATTAGGCTGTACAATCAAGAAAAGGAAGCATGCTAAATGCATTGGCTATGGTTAACAAAAAGGGAATTTGTGCGAAAGATAATGAAAAAAACATCAAACATGTAGACACATAAGTATGGTAATAAGATCTTTAACTTAAGGATTTGCTCTTAAAGCTACCAGTTTTGTCATAAAACAAACACAACAGGCAAAAGCGAACACTTATAGAGAGTTGCAAAAAAAAAAAAAAAAAAAACTCTTTTAATTGCTATTAACTTAGGTTCTATAATAGAGAGTTGCAAAAAAAAAAAAAAAAAAAAAAGAACTCTTTTGATTGCTATTAACTTAGGTTCTATAAAATGAACTATTTTTCCGTGTTTTGTTATTAACTTAGGTTCTATAAAATGATTGAATTAGAGTTATGGTGTTAAGTCTGGTTGATGATGTAATTAGGATTATTTAGGGGATATGGATTGTTAGTTAGGTTAATGAAATAGGGGAGGACGTCATATCGGCTATATTAATGCAAATTTTTTGCACGAATCCTCGCTTTCTAAGAATGTCCATATGTTTTCGTCGTAACATTGTGGTTCTTTTTGTGTTTGGTGGGCGCTTAGGTGGTGCTTTAGACTAAATGTGCAGTACGAAGCAACTGCTAGCCTCGCTACAGGGATGTTGTGTGTATAGTTGTCAATAGCGATCATAGCGATAGTTATAGCGCGCTATGTAGCGTATAGGTCTAATGAATGATATAGTGTATATGCTCTTTAATTGTAGAAGCTATTCTTAATGTAACAAAGTTACATCTTACAAAAGCTTTTATTAATGAGGTGACAATGGATATGGTTTAGCATGTTGTGGTCTAGAGTTGACGAAAATTTCCAAATATTTTTTAAAAGTCGCCTTTGTTTTCTCTCTTATTTATTATTGTAGGTAAAATTGCTACATATTACAGAGAGTGGGTAATATTTGCATGGCAAATAGACATTTTCACAAGGTAAAAAATAATGCAACACACGACTATGTCCGTTGTTACCTAATATTGTGTCATGTCCGATGTTAAGACGCATCTTAACCTCTATTTTTTTACAATTATATTGTGATCCCAGGAAGCGTGTTAAGTGGTGGAGGGAGTATTCCATCCATACAAGCAACCCTTGAGGCATGGGTCAACATGGTTACCGATTTCAAAAGGGTTGTTTACCAGCACGTTTAGGGATTCTTTTAATCTATGGGATTCAAATGATTTATAGTATTTTTTTTGTTGTTACACAAGTTACTACAACCAAAAGGCCAAGGGAAGCTTATGTGTGTAGCAGAAGATCCATTTGTAGATCAGTGGTAAGTACTGATGTTGATGTAGCAGGCTTATTTTCATAGAACTATATGATGTAATAGATTAAATTTCTTCTTTATGTAAAGTCAATGCTCGAGCCTATTTGATCTAAAATTTCATATCTTTTCTTTTCTCATAGATCGAAAAGGGGTTGCATATAACCTACTGTAGCTTTGCATTTTTTCAACAAAAGGATCTCACAAGAAGTTAATGGAGATGCTCTTGGGGAGGTAAAGAGCTAGAGATAAAGGTGTATTGATTACAAGATAAGTGTGTATTTATATATATGAGTAATGAGTTCCAAAGGAAGGCCATTATTTGATCTCAATGAGCTTGCTACTGAGGAGGATGAGGAGAGTGATGGTGTGTTCTGTTTCCATACTCAAAGGGCTTTTCCGTCCACTACGCATACTTCGAATTTGTTTAACCCGTCAAATAGTCTGCGTAGGATAATAAAGAACCATGTCTTTTCTCATGTGCCTTCGGTTTCGGGCTTTCAGCATTTTATTCGTTCAAAAAGAGTACAAGCATCTGAAACGGATGAGGACCAGAAGAAGGGAATTGGTATATGGTCTGTGGTTGAAAAAGAAGGTGAATGGTCTGATGCAGATGGCAGTGGTATGCATGAAAAGTCAACTTCTGTCTCTGATGATTATAGTAGTAACCTTTTTTCACAAGTGTTTAAACTTTCTGTAGAGTTTGTTAATGCATACTGCTTTTCAAGTTTGTTTATAATGTGGTGCTTATACATATATGCTTGTATAATGTCACAAGCTTGATTAGCATTACGAGGGGTTTGCCTGAAAATTTGAACCATAACACTTATAAGGACATGTAGGTGTATGTGGAATTCAAGAAAGATAAATTTTCCAACAAACGTTGGTTTGTCGGTTACCATCTTTCCACTTTGGATCCAAATCATGTAGGTGCATGATTTGAGTTATACTAGATTGTTAGCCATTGAGTCATTTTAAGCTACTAATAATGATTAGCGTTCAAGAAATAAGAACAACAAAGATTCCCACTTAATGGTTCCATAAGGTGTTGGATTTATTTACACTAAAAATAGGACAATGGTAGTTTAGGCTGTTTGGATATGTGTTAAACTGGTTAAGTCGTAATAATCAGTTTTCAATGTTTGGGTAAAAATGATTATTATTCTCAGCTTTTTATATTAGATTTGAAGAAACTGTAAACAAGTTTCTGAATGAAAACTGATTATATGTATATGTTTGTCTCTCTCATTCTCTCTCTCTCATATAACATGCAGTTTTATAAAATAAAATAAAAAGGTGATAGCTTTAGAAAGCTTTATATTAATAGAACCAGATACAAAATTTTAATAGAAGTTCGGGTTTATTTGTAATGATGGCATTGCATCATTCGATTCGGGGGGGGGGGGGGGGGGGGGGGGGGGGGCTCATTGGAAGCAGTCCCTCTGTTCTTACGGGGTAGAGCTAAAGTTGTATATATCTTACCCTCCTTAAACTCTACTTTAGCTTTGCTATTGATAAGATTTAATAGGTATGATGATGAAGATGGCATTGCATCATTGATTGAGGATTTGCTAAGAAGAGGGTTTTTGTATGTGCAAATATCTAAATAATTTTACTTTGCACTCTAAAGTGAAATGCATGACACGTATTCCATCATTAACACATTGATTATTTTTTTATTTTTTAAAATGTATATTTATGTTAGATGTTCCCTCTAGGTATAGTGTCATCGGTTGGAGTGATTTGATGAGAGGCTCGGACATGTCAATTAGTTTCTCAACTAACTTGCTGGGACTTTTGTTGTTAGAAATGAATCAAAATCTCAAGAAAATAAAAAAGAAGTTTAATGAGTAGGTGCACATAAATTATCTCCCATTTAAAGTATGCATGTCTGAGATACACTACACTATATTTTTTATGTTTGGCATTTATGTATATTAAACTGGTAAACTTTTTTTAAACTATGTGTTACTTATCATGTTGTTACAGGACCAACATCATTTGCTCATGTCATTGAACAGGCAATATGCATCGTTAAGTAAATTGGGGGCAAGTATCATGTGTTTTTAATTATCATGGCACGAGTCCGACACACTTCTATGCTTATAGAATGCTCCAAAACAAAGTATGCACTTTGTCATTAACTTATCTAATACGTCACATTATTTAAGTTTAATTTAATTATACACTTGTGAGTATTTTAAAATTAAATTTTTCTACCCGGGAAGCAGTCCCGGGTGATAACCTAGTATATATATATATCATAACTTTTATTATTTTTTAAGTGAATTGTAATCATGAATCTTAATTAATTTTCAAAAACCTAAGTTTTTGGAAACTTCTTTCTACTAAAACAACTATCGTTCAAAATACAAAAGGGTTATTGGATTTTAATAATCCTAAGTTTCACCTGTTGGTCGATAATAATCTCAACTTTAAAAATTCCTCCAATAATCCCAACTTGTAAAAGTTTGGCCGTCATTGATTCTTTTCAAACATATAAGAATTTGGTTTTCTCAATAGATTCAATTACACCTAGAGACTTCTTAATTGATTTAAGTGCACCTATGTTAGAAAAAGATCAATGGCGGCCAAACTTTTATAAGTTGGGATTATTGGAGGAAATTTTTAAAGTTGGGATTATTATCGGCCAAAAGGTGAAACTTATGATTATTAAAATCTAATAACCCAATACAAAAAGAGTTGATATTATTGTATATGCAACGCATTTGACCAAATAATAAGTTTTTCATTCATATCAATGCAACGTATTTGACCAAATAATTAGTTTTTCATTCATATCAATTGGTGTGTCATTTTCTACGTAAATATCTATTTGAATGGACAATGAGGTGGTGGTGAAGTGGTAAGGGAGATACGTGGTGTTCTAACGGATTCAAGTTCGATTCCTACTATCTTCATTATTTTCTGCGGCACATTGTGATGATGGAAGACTAGGTAAATAGGTGGAGATCGCTGGTTCTATCCTTGAACTGAGTGGGTTTTACCTCACCGTACTGTCGTCCATTCAGGTGAGTGTTCACGAGCTTCGGCCCTAGGTAAGGGTTTTCCCTGGTTCGGAGACGAGTGTATCCCGATTTGGTGAATTTCGCAAGTAACCCATTTGGATGATTCGTTGGCCGTTAAAAAAAAATATCTATTTGAATGTCTTAATTCATAAAATAAATCTATCCTTATTTTTATATTATTATTTTTTTTAAACAGCTAACCTTTTCTTGTTCCTAAATTCTAAACTAAATTACACCTTTCAAAGATTAAACCTTACAGTGCGTTTGGTTCGCATGAATTTATTGGAATTTAAGGGAGTTGAAATTTGAATTCCATCTTTTAAAATGTATGGTTCACAGAATTTGACGGAATTGGAATCTCAATTTCATTCTTTATGTGTTTGGATGACAATGGAATAGTAAATTGGAATTTGGCATGAAATCCTTCAAATTCTTTAACTAAAGGAATTCAAAATCCTTCATATATGTGAAGGAATTAAAGTAAATTTATTGGGATCTTCACTCGTTTCGACCCACACTGTTTCGACCCAAAGGGTTTCGCCCCGCACAGTTTCGACCCATATCGTTCAGACCCGCACCGTTCGACCAGTACCGTTTCAATCCGAACCGTTTCAACTCGTAATGTTTCAACTCGAATCTATTCATTCGACCCAAACCGTTTCGACCTGTACACCGTTCTGACGTGAAACGTTTCGACCCGAAGTGTTTAAACACGAACCATTCGACCCGTACTTGTTTCGATCCGAACCGTTTTGACCTATGCCATTTCGACTCGAACCGTTTCGACGTAACTCATTTAGACCTAAACAGTTTAGACGCGAACCGTTTCAACCCGTACCATTTTGACGCGAACATTTTCAACCCGTATCATTTCAACGCGAATTGTTTCGACCCCACCCGTATCGATGCGAATCATTTCGACCCAAACTGTTTAGACGCGAACCGTTTCAACTAGTACCATTTCTACCCAAACTGTTTCGACGCAACTCATTTTGACCTAAACTATTTAGATGCGAATCGTTTCGACCCGTACCATTTTGACTTGAACCGTTTCGACCCAAACTGTTTAGACGCGAACCGTTTCCACCTGAACCGTTTCGACCGGTACCGTTTTGACCCGAACCGAGGGTAGTGGGTACCGGGGTGATGGATTCCAATTCATTTGACAACCAAACACATCAAAAATGGAATTGAGATTCCAATTCCAACAATTTCCAATTCCAATTGGAATATTTAAATTTCAAAAATTCCTACGTATTCTAAGGGTGTGGCTAAATGCACCCCCATTTTTACTGTTTATACCTCTATTTTCAAAAATATCATTTTTATAATTTTTTAAATTCCACCATTTACCTTTTATATATTATTGTTTTGTTCAATTGTTTACGGTTTTTTTTTTGTTCACTCCGTGTTTGTTTTTTATCAATTCTTGCATGACTAATACCAACATACAAATTATCGAAATCAAGCCTTAATTACAAATTCTAACTTCATGTCGCAAGGCGCAGGTTAGGTTTCGTTAACTAGCATTAACTTATTTATGATAGGGCGTTCATCAGCCGATCCGATCCGATCGAGGGTCTGCTCATGCTCGGATTGAATTACAACTGATCCGGCCGGATCGAATTTGCAAAACCGAGCACAAAAGTGATGCTCATTCTCGGATTGAATTTGAATCAATCGGATCGCTTTCGCTCAGTTTCGCTCGGTTTTTATCAAATCCTAATTAAAATCGAGCGGATCGTTTTCGCTTGATTGAATTATAAGGCTGCGTTCAACAAAAACAAATCCGAACTTAATTAAACATGTCCACACTTTACTAACAAAAGCAATACATAACTAAAATCACGATCCTAAAAATGTTCTTAACAATATCAAGAAGCACAAAATAAAGTGCGAAGTACAAATTGCCATTTAGTTCAAAAGCCATAAACTTCTTCTTTAAGCTTGATCATCTTCATCCACAAAATTCAACTTCAAATCAACATATAACCTATAAACACAAGCATTAAACAAAACCATTAAGCTCTACACATTACATAACAACTTTTATGGTTTGTTAATTATAAAAATACCTTTCATTTATTATCAGACCCGTCTGGAGTCAACACATCAATTTCCAATTTTTCTTCAGCTCTTGCAGCTTGCTACACGTTAAAAAACAAAATACAAATGTTAATGCATAAACTAAGTATAAGTAGATTATAAATGTAATAAAAGCTTACTGTCAATGTTTTTAAGGTTTTTGAGCTGGCCTTTAACCAGTCACTTCCACAAACAAGAAGTTCCACTATATCCTTTGAATGAGAGCTCCGATAGTCATCCAATATATGCCCCCCAGCACTAAAGGCTGATTCGGAAGCCACGGTAGTAATCGGGATGCCAAAAATGTCTTTAACAAACATAAACAGAATGGACCTGTGGAACTGGCAGTGAGTCCGAGCAGGATCGAACAATCAGATTGGCAGCGAAGAGGGCTTGATTGTGTGGCAGACTGGCAGCGACGAGGGCTTGATCTTCGGATTTATGGTTAGATTTTGGTGTGTGGCAAGGCAACTGGCAACGGCGATATGCAGATCTTCGAAGTCGAACAATCAGATTATGAGTATTGTTTTAGAAATTAGGGATTTAGGGTTAGATTTTGATATAATTTTTTTGGGCTAGTATATTTTTGGGCTTTTAATCTTTAAAATCTATAATATATATATATATATATATATATATATATATATATATATATATATATATATATAGGGTAAGGTTCATGCGAGAACCACATTTATTGCGAGAACCGCGAGAACCAATGTGAACACAACCTAAAATAGCTAAAAAAACCTAACCCCCCCCCAAGCTAAATGCTAAAAACTAAAACCCCCAAAAAAAAAACCTAACCCCCCCCCCCCACCCACCCCCCTCCCAAAAAAAAAAAACCTGAACCCCCCCTCCCCCACCCCCCAAAAACCTAGCCCCCAAGCTAAAATGCTAAAAACTAAACCCCCAAAAAAACCTAAAAAAATCTAAATTTTTTTTTTAATATTTTTTAAGTTAAAATCGCTACTCTTAGTAGCAAAAAAAATTGAAAAGTAGCGATTTTTTTATAAAAAATATTAAAAAAAATTGTGTGTTGTTTTAGCTATTTTTATGTATTTTTGGTTGTGTTCACATTGGTTCTCGCAATAAAGGGCGGTTCCTAACGGATCTTTGTCATATATATATATATATATATATATACACACACACATATTAATTATTAATAAAAGTAATTCGAGCGAAACCGAGCGATCGACGAGCGAGCGGACATTTGCTCATGCTTGGATTGAATTTGAATCGAACCGATCTGAGCGGCTCATTTACAAACTGAGCGGGAATCGAACGAGCATTTTTCGAGCGATCGTCGAGCGATCCTCGATCGTCGAGCAGTTTGGACAGCCCTAATTTATGATACAACTAAGTTAACTTTTGGATTTCGGTTAAGAAACATTATTAGAAGATTAATTAGTAAACAAGATTTGAAAACTGACATTTGACTTCTTGGCCACCTTACGCATACTACTCACAGCTGTATGTACGTACAAGCAGACTTTTTTTAGTTGGTTAAATCATTAAATGTAAACAGTATTAATACTAATTTATTTAACCTTGTATGTTATGGGAATCTATTTATTACATTTTGTCCATTTCAGTTTTCACATACTTTTAATTAATAAAAACAAATTAAAATAGAGTTGACTGTCAAGATATAATATATTATAACCTAAGTAATAGGTCTAATTAGAGTAAACTGCCATTTTGATCCTTGTGGTTTGGGCACTTTTGCCATTTTAGTCCAAATTTCAAACTTTTTACATCTGGGTCCCTGTGGTTTCACTTTTATTGCCATTTCAGTCCAAAAACCCTATATTTTGACTGTTGAAAGCTGATTATTTTGTCCTTTAGTGCAGGGGCATTTTGGTCATTCTGATTTACTCTTCTAATAAATTAAAACAAAATTAATTATATATTATATATTAAATATATAACTCTCTCTCTCTCTCTAAAACATAGATATATACTTTATATATATACCACACCCTCTGCCACTCTCCTTCTCCGATAACCACATACACCACACCCTCTGCCACTCTCATTCTCCGATAATCTGCCACTCTCCTTCTCCGATAACCACATACACCACACCCTCTGCCACTCTCCTTCTCCGATAACCACACACCCACACCCAAATCAGACCAGTAGCGGCGACACGGTAACGAAATCAGGGGAGGAGAGAGAGAGAGAACCGGCGGAGCAGGTGAAGGAGGTGGTGGTTCTCCGATAACCACACACCTACACCCAAATCAGACCTAGCACCAAGGAGGAACTACGGCGGGTAGATCTCCGATAGTGGAATGTTGTTTGAAGAGACAGATGAGCGAATTTATGAGGATAGCGGTAGGGTCTATAGTGTTTGCCCAGTCTTTTTTGGGTGGAGGTGCTCACCGGATTGAGTTTCAGGTTCATCGGAAACCATTTTGGTCACCGGATTGGTGTGGCAGTTGTGGAGGTGGAGGAGATGGTGTTGTGATGTAAGAGAGAGAGAGAGAGAGAGGGGCGGTGGTTGCAGGGGGTGCGAGAGGGTGGTGGCAAGTGGTGGTGCTTGGCGGCGAGAGGGGGTGGTGGTGGTGGCAGGTGATGGTGCTTGGCGAGATGGTGATGACATGTCATTTGTTGATTTTGTTCGGAAATCGAATCGGATTCAAGTTACATTAGGTAATTTATCTTGTGTTTTTGGATTGGTTTTTGTTACTTGAATCGGGTGGTTACTTGAATCTGTTTTGCAAGGTTACTTGAATCTGTTTTGGATTGGTTTTTGTTACTTGAATCTGGTGGTGCTATGATTTATGCAAGGTTACTTGAATCTGTGCTGCATCTGGGTCGAGGATGAAAGAGAGAGAGAGAGAGAGGAGAGAGACAAATCACATTATTTATGTTTAATCATAAATAGAAAAAGATTTAATTAATATCTAGTTATAACAATTCTAAAATGACCAAAATACCCCTGAGGGTAAGTACAAAACAGGGGGTTTTAATTTGGGGATTCTGGTCAAATTTCACTTTTGGATCAAAATGGCAACAAAATGCAAACCACAGGGACCCAGATGTAAAAAGTTTGAGATTTGGACTAAAATGGCAAAAGTGCCCAAACCACAGGGACCAAAATGGCAGTTTACTCGTCTAATTAATAGTTGAATTTTCAAATTAATAATATCTTTAAGGCTTTTTATCATTAAGTTGCTTTAATGTTTTTCTGTTTAATAGATTATTAAAATCATTTATTTTACATTTATGAGTCTACTTTGAAGTGCGATATAGAATGATCTTAGTTAACCCTTTAAGAGTTTGAGGGGTTTTATAAGAAGAATGAAGTACAAATCAATAATACCTTATTAAGAGAACTGTGTTTTTTACTCTTTTCGTAATTTTGCCATAGGTACAAATTTTGAAGCACCGTGTATAAATGAAGCAAGCTATTTTAGAGGGGGAAAACTTTGACATTGTCCAATGTTTTAAGACACTTTGAGGGCAATCTAGACATTTCATCCATGGAATCCATGCCCACTTATGTCTTTCATTAATTGAATTAAATTAAGAAATTAAATAAAAGTTTTATAATAATTAAAGGAATTAATTGATTAAATTAAAGGTTAGACATGCAACCTTTTGGATTTTCATGATTTAATAGTATGTATAAATATAATAACTAGATTTATATGGACTATATCCATACTATCTATAATCTATACTACCTTATAAGCCAATCAACCGTCATCAGTCATTTATGAGTTAGTCTTAAAACCACCATCATTTCTCATTATGGTGTTAATAACCCCAACTAGTAACCGATGACTTATAAAATCATTTTGAACCTTCAGATGTATATTTATATATTCCATATACGACCACATGAGTCCCAATATCAAGCTATGTCTGCTCTCTCAAACCTTCACCTATACATGTTAATTGACCCCAGTGCTACTGCCGTGGCCCTTATCCGATTCATCCGTCACCAGCTTGGTAGAAAACTGAAGTAAGTTTCTTATTCTTAAGAACTCGTGTTGCATCGATCCTAAATAAACATTAAAACAAACAACTTTTTATGCATCAGATTATCTGGTCGACCACCAGTAAGTAATGGAGATCATGAACGCTGCAATGCATACAAAAGAAAGTTCATCAATTTGGGGTTGGTCACTAAAATGTATAATTATTTGGAAGTACTAACTTTTATTCCACATCTATTAATTATAAATTTCTTTTATGATGCTATCAACATTCACTAGATATTTTACTACAAATTTTTTGCTTATTTCTCTACCCTCTTTTTTAGGGGCAGAACCGAAAATAAAAGTCGTTCCACCCAACAGTGATTTAAATGTTGTTCATGGCACCGGTTTTGGTACCTCCATATGTTCCGTCATTAGATGACATTGAACTGATAGTAAGAAGCAAATGTAACGCCTTAGTTTTTGTATTAATCTATTATGTTTTTTCTTTGTTTGTTTGAGATAGTACATATAATTTGTGATGATAGACATTAAAGCCTTATCATTTGTTGGTTTAAACAATACACGTATTATAAAAAGGTAGAATTAATGTGTTTTTTTTTTGCAAATAAAAATGTATTATTAAAAGGTAAGATATATAGTTAGACTATTATTTTTACGATAACAGGTATTATTATTTGGACTATATAAGTACAATTTGTAAATTGTTTCACTTTTTAATTGTGTTTGCATTACAAACTCATCATCTTGAGATTGAAACTGTTTTATTGGATTTAGCATGTCAGTTAATTTGTTTCTCTAATTTTCATTATAAAAATCAAGACAATAGCTTCACATAGGGCTTGAAAAAGTGGGCAAGCAGTCACTCACCTTGGACACATGGCTGGTGAGCATTTAGAAACTAAATATGTTTTGATTTATCATCAAACAATTAATTAATAGAAATCTGAAACTATATATGCTAGCTAAACTTTTCTTTCATTAATTCTTATTAGTTAGCGAATTTTACTAAACCCTAAAACCTAAAATAAACTACACTTTAAAAATGAACTTTTAGAGATTATAATAATTTGTTGTCATTATTTGTAAATACTCATGAAATTTAACGTTATGAAAAATAAATATTACAACTATCATTAATATGGAAGTAAATTTTAGAAACCCGTTCTTCAAGTTTTGTAAATTTTTGCCACCATCAGACCTAGATTTCAACCAAAATCAAGTATTTTTTTGTAACGTACGCGATAGCGATTGACCTGGTAACGTACGCTATAGCGATTGACGTTACGATTGCGGTATTGTGTGCACGAACCCAGCTACTTATGAGAGAACATCGTTGGCAGTATTTTGTGCTAATGGAAACGGTATCAGTGTTCACCTTTATGATTTTCGGCAGGTCAAACCAGATAACGACCAAACTCTTGCCACGTTAGGTGTGAAAGAAAACGACAACACTCCCGCCGTGAAGTGCAGGGAAAAACTAATACCATTAATATATAAAATTACATTTAGTCACTGAATTCATTTAGTAGAGATTTAGAATATTACGATGAAAATGGATGTGTAAATTTTAAGTTCGTTTATCTTCTTTGGAAGCCATTGTTGAGGCACACAATTGAAAATATGTGAAACTTACATAAATTCATGTATGGTGGCTCGTAATAGACATTATAATTGAATATGATTTTAGTCCGGACACCCGCCGCAGTGCGCGGGCATTCCCACTATTATATATCATGTCAAATAGTATAATTCAATTCCGAGCAAAAACTAAAATTATTTGGTTCTAAAATTATATATAACAATACACAAAACATACATTACTGTATCAAACTGATAAAAACCAAAGAGAAATAGAGATAAACTCAATGAAATTCTTCATTCTATTCAACATTACAATATATAGATAAACATAACCATAAACCCTAAAGTCCATAAGTAATGGGTTGGGCCTAAAATGTCTGGTTTATAATACTCCCCCTCAGACATTTAGAATTATACACAGTTTAACAACATACTTCAGGATGATGTTAAATAGGTACTTCAGGACCTGAATAAATAAACTGATACTACTAGATCAGCTATGCTGACTCATTAAAAACCTTACTAAGAAAACCCAGTGGGACAAAACTTAGTTAAGGAAAAGAGTACAACATGCATAATACTCCCCCTCAATTTAACTAACGTCTTTTAACCTACGAAGCCCGATCTTATGTGATAATTGCTCGAAACTACTTCTAGGTAAAGATTTTGTGAACATGTCAGCTAAATTTTCACTTGACATGATCTGGCGAACATCAATTTCCCCTTCTTTCTGTAAGTCATATGTTGAGAAGAACTTTGGTGAGATGTGCTTTGTTCGATCACCCTTGATGTAACCTTCTCTGATCTGAGCTATGCAAGCAGCATTGTCTTCATAAATAACTGTCGACTCCTTCTTGATTTGTTCTAATCCGCATGCTTCTTGTATGTGATTAATCATTGATCTCAACCACACACATTCTCGACCAGCATCACATAGTGATATTCATTCAACATGATTTGATGATGTTGCTGTAAGTGTTTGCTTAGTTGACTTCCAAGAAATTGATGTGAAACCGTATGTGAATACATAACCTGTCTGAGATTTTGCTTTGTGAGGATCTGAAGATATCCGGCATCAGCATACCCAACAAGTTGGGACTTTTGATCTTTCTGATAGAAAAGACCTAAGTCTTGTGTCCCGCAAATATACCGGGATATATGTTTTACACCATTCCAGTGTCTACGTGTTGGATTTGAACTGTATCTCGCTAGTACATGTACTGCAAATGCAATGTCAGGTCTTGTGTTATTTGCGAGATACATAAGTGTAACAACCCTCATTAAAAATTATTATTTCTTATGATTTATTGTCCAATAGGAAACCCTAATTGAGACCCCAAGTGATTCTGTATAAACCCTAAAATTTTCAGAACAATCGGAACTAGAATCAGGGCCCCTAAAACTCAAGGGGGGTATTCCCTAATTATGTTTATCCTTCGAAAACGGTTATGAAACACGTAAATTCAAATTTCATCGACTCACCAAGGCTATACAAGACACGAGGCTACCCTAGGCTAGGGGGTATGCCCCGCGACTCGCGACAGGGGTGGAGGAACCCTTCGCGACACGCGGGGGGTTCCAAATCGGGCTATAAAACCCCTGGCCTGGGACTTGATCAGTTTGCATGTTTCGACGTTAAATTTCTTTACGTACACTCACTTATACGCTGTTTTGTTCAAAAGTAGAATAATCCCAAACCTCTGCTACAATAACAGGGTAATAACTCGATCGCTGATACGATTCAATGTCCGATCGATTGAAACTATCCAATGGATGTTTAAGTGCTGCCCAAATTAGGGTTATGCTTTGTCATTCGTCGTGAATTCGATGGATGTTTAAGTATCGCACTTTGTCATTCATTGTGAAGGTTTTTAATCTCGTGAGTTATCGTAAATGCTGTATTAGTTACTGACCTAGTTCGTGTGCATGTTATTTAAATTAGGTTACAAGGCTAATCAGTAGGCTAGACTATGCCCGTATTAAATCTGCAATGTGAGTTATTCTCTTTTTATCAAAAGTATTTTACAATACTCCATTTTCAAATGTTATAATTACAGGGAGTAAGTCGTGGTTATCTTAATCACTGGCTAGTGGGGTATTGTGCACATTACTAATTTTTCACGGGTTAGGCTAATAAATCCTAACAGTGATAAACGTCACTACTTGGGGAAAGACCCAATAGTGGTATGACCATCGTCACCAGGTGACACGGCGCCAGATAAAAATAAGATAGAAGCCATTGTAATCGCTCTTATGCTGTAAATTATAACTATGTGTCATTTTATCAAATTTGAATAACTCGCCAGCATTTCCCCGCTGATAAAATATTTTTAAAACATGTTTCAGGCGACCTGCTGTAAATCAAGAAAACGTGCTACGGAGCACTAACCAGCTTGAAGAGGTGGCTCAGTTAAAATGAATAAACATGTTTTAATAAATCAAGGAATTTACTTGTGAAATTCCAATATTGTAAAATAACGGGGTTTATCCCAAGTGATGAAATAAAAATATTTGGGCATTTTGAGTTTTAAAAAGATCCTGTAAAATCTTCCACTGTCGCATCATAGAATACCACGGGTTCCTGTCCCGAGGCTCCGGACTGGGTCAAACCGGGGCTGGGGCCGTGACAGGAAAAGGTGGTATCAGAGTTTTTAACGAGCCACTGATTGAGCCACTGATTTAAGCCTATTAAATATTTAAAATACTTAAATTTCTGATTTGCCATTCTGTGATTATGTGTCTTTTTGACTGACTACTTGTTAGTTACAACATGGGTAAGCAAAAGTTTTCGAACATCTATCTTAAATTAGATAGTTCACAGAAAGATAAGGGAAGTACATCCCAATCAAATTCCTCAAGATATTCAGTAGATACTGAAGAAGGAATATTTGTTCGTAAGGCACAGTATGAGAAACCACTTTCCCCTAATAAAAGAAGTTTGATTATTAAGAAAAGTCAAGAGAAAATGAGGAAGTTTCAAACGAAAGAAGTGATAAATAAGGAAGCCAAGGAAATAAGCAAGAAACCACCATGAGAAGATGAGTTAGATGAAAAATGGGCAAATCTTTATATGTTAGCCACTGTAGCAATAAATGCTAACCTTTAGACGATCAACACCTTGACCAGTATTAGCAGCCATATTATCTATTAGCCTGGAACTTTAAAATACTATTAGTTGTACTAAAAATAAATATTTTGTTTCAATAAAATGGTTTATTAGATATTTGTAATTAATATTAAATTTTTAATTCCATTTTGTGATTCTGTGAAAATTTAATTTATAAACTTTTAACCTAAAATTTTGTGTGTTTTTTCATAAATGCTAAACAGCATGAATGAATTATCTGAAGCCCTAGAGAATCTTAATCTCTATCCTGTAAAAATAGAAGTTTCCAAAGACTTTATTGGTTACTTGGCTGATGTTGAAGAACCCATGGAATTTCAAGCTCCACCACCGGAAAAATCAAAACCTAAGAAAAGAAGAAGATTTGTGGGTTGGAGACGTGTACGCAGAAGGAAACCAGCAACTAGGAGAATTCCCAAAATAGAAAATCCTATGGATAAAGGAAAAGGAATAGAAATTGAGGAAAGTTCTAAGGAAGCAAGAGTAGAAATTGGAGAAAGTTCTAGACAAACCAAGGAATTACCATTGCAGGAAGAATTGGATCACATACTGGCAAGCTGTGATATCCTTAGGCCTATCAATAACAACCTCTTCCCTTACCCTGCCGAAACCCAACTTCCAATAAACCTGGAACCAGCCATCCCAGAACCGTTAATCCACACTCAACCTCAAGGAGAAATGGACGAGTGGTGGACCAACGATTGGCAATTCCAAAACCTCCTAAATAATCCCTATACCTTTTTCCCTCAGTTCGACCCAGAACCAGTACCAAACCCACCAATGAGTAATGAAAACTTAGCTGAACTTCGCCATTTTGGCGAAGAATTAATGGATGCAGGGAATAAGATTCGGGAGACAGGGGAACAAATCTCCTGGAAATATGATGAAAGGGAACATCATTTCTGAAAGGCCAGCGGAATAGGAGGAGTGTGGTTGTGAAACTATGTTTATATAGTAATAAAAATATAAATATGTAAAATAACTTAAAAATAAAACTTTTGTAAGATAACAGTGTGTACGGATGCATAATATAATATATAAAATGGAAGTCAAAAAATCGACAAATTTTGGCTATACATGTTAATGTGATTATGTGCGATTGTTTTGTTTTGTTTAATTATTTTATGCTAATCACTAATATAAATTAATTACCAGATGGCAAACGCTGGTAATGAACAAGTTAACGAGGGTAATCAATCTGAGCATAACAATGAAGATCAATTTCTAAATAGGCAAGATATCGAGAATATCGTTGCTCAAGGAATAGCCAATGATATTCCCGCAATTCTTGCTGCTGCCCAGAAACCTGTTGAATCTCAACAAATTATTCCCAGCAAACGCACACAAGGCGACTGATGTGCGTTAGGTGTATATATAAGTTTAAGTATATTTTAAGCCCTTTTACACTTTCTTTAGCCAAGTTTTAAATTTATAAAACACGATATTTACTAACACTAAACACACATATGGGCAAGTGCACCCATCGTGGTCGTAGTATAGTGTTGGTAAGATACCGAGGTCGTCCAAGGACACAAGAGCTTTTAGTACCGGTTTATCCTCAACGTCTAATCAAATCAAAAAGTTTAGAAAAAGGTTTTAAACTAAGAAAAATAAAAACTAACTAAAATGCTGAAAAATAAAAATAAAAGTAAAACAGATAGACAAGATGAATCACTTGGCTCCGACTCGTGTTTAGTGTAACCTTTGATTATTTCCGCACTTTTGCACTATTTAAGAGATTATCTTAGTTATTGTAGTAGGCCCCTCTTTTGGAGGTGACGTTACTCTCAACCCAGTAGTTTGAGTCAGCAAGGATACAATCCTAAAGGGTCGGATTATTGAAAGATAATTAATTAAGTTATTAATGCATAATGTGGTAGGCCCCTCTTTTGAAGGCGACGTTACCCTCGGCTAAGTAGTCTGAGTCAGCAGGGATACAGTCCTAAGTAGTCGGGTTAAAGTTTTAATAGTAGTTTAACTTATGAGGGGATCAAAGAGTTTGGACCCCCGCCATCCAATACCGTTAAGTATTGAAGGAGGTCCTACTAAATTTGACCCAGTTCCTTTGCAGGATCTATACACTGAACAATGGCAAGACTCTTACCAAACCGTTCCCTTAACCCCCGGCCAGGTAGCCAACATACCTCCATATAGACCGTGGAGATATGAATGGTGAAAATCTTTTATTTTATATAGACAGTAAAATAATGTCAAGACACCACGGACAAACGATAAGGAAGAATCACCTTCAACATAAGAATCTAGTTATTAAAGTCATTAATACATAACCAATTAAAAAGTGCGAAAAGATTAAAAATAAAAAGTATTACACTAGACACTTTGTCTTCACCAAGTGATGTAAGAGACTTAGGCAAACATGGCCTTGATTGTCAAGAACTCTTACGATCAATCTTGGATCCCGAGACGACTCACACACTCTATGATGGACAATGGATGATGGTGGTGGATGATGGTGTTATGGTGGTGGTGGGTGGTGGGTGAAGTGTGAGAGAGGTGGTGTGCCAAGGGATGGTTTGAGCTTGAGCCAAGCACTCCTATTTATAGGCTGAACAGAAGCTCGGGCACGGCCCCGTGTCCAGTGGGCACGGCCCCGTGTCCACATCCTTCTCTATTTTCATTAATTGCTCTTTGTCTTTATTAGTTGACCACGGCCCCGTGTCCGCTGGGCACGACCCCGTGTGCAGAAGCATATCTGTACTATCAAGATTTGCCTGGATTCTGCGAATCTTATAGTTGACCATGACCCCGTGTCCGCTGAGCACGGCCCCGTGGTGGGCGATGAAAGTTTCTACAACTTTGTCTTTTATGCTGACACTTGGGCACGCCCCCGTGCTCACTGAGCATGGGGCATGTTCATCCTTCTGTTCTCTTGTTTTGCTTGGGAAGATGTTGTCGTGGGGTCGGGCATGCCACGTTTGTTCCTTTTCTTGTATTTATGTTAGATTTAGCTGCCTTTTTGCTTCTTTTGTTAATTTGAGCTCATTTAATCCTGAAAATACAAAAGGAAGACAAAAGCACACTTTTTCCAACATTAGTACTAAAAAAGGGTTAGTTTTATGCCACAATTGATGTAATTTATATGTTGCATTTTGCACAGATCAGCGACAATTTTAGTAATAGTATAAACGGAGGCGGCAACCATATTAATAATGACAATGATGGGTTGCAAGCTCCACTCCTTAAGAAAATAAAAGCTGCAACTTCTTGTTGCACTTACAAGGAGTTTCTTGTCTGTAAACCAGCTGAATTTGCAGGCAACGAAGGGGAAACTGCGGCACTGCGTTGGTTGGAGAAAACCGAATCAGTAATTATGATAAGTAAATGTGCCGAAGAAGATAAGGTCATGTACGCGTCGCATCTTTTTAAAGAAGGGGCGCTAGAATGGTGGAATACAGTACTTCAAGCTAAAGGAAGAAATATGGTCTATGCCATGGATTGGGAAGAATTTAAGCAGCAAATGGAAAGAAAATTCTGTCCCGAATACGAAAAGGAACAAATGGCAAATAAATTCCTGAATCATCGGATGATGGGTGTTGACTGTCGAGGGTATACTTCGACATTCTTTGAATATGCTAGAGTAGTACCAACCCTGGCTTCGCCAGAACCGGTACTTATATCTCGCTACATTTGGGGCTTAATTGGCGAGATCCGTAATATTGTCAAGGCTGCGAGACCCCACACGATCGATGACGCGGTGGAGTTAGCTAACACTCTGACCGACGAACTAGTACGCACAAGAGAAGAAACCCGGAAAAAAGGAAGTAGCCCAAAAGATTATCCAGGGATTCCGTATGGGTAATCGTAGTAATTTCAAGAGAAGGGGAACTGGGCAATCATCCACTGTTCCATTTTGTAATGTCTGCAAAAGAAAGCATTTTGGAAGATGCAAGGGATATTGCAATTTCTGCAAAAGTCCGGGGTACCAAGAAGAAGACTGCAGAAAGAAGAAATCCACAGTTTGCTATAACTGTGGAGAAGCTGGACACTTGAGGCCAGACTGCCCAAAATTTGTGAAACCAGCTGATAGAGCCAAACCTACAGAAGGAACTAACAAGAAGAACGTAAGAGCCTTCCAACTGACTACTCAGGAAGCAGAGCTAATCCCAGATGTGATAGCTGGTACGTTCTTGGTTCACAACGTTTATGCAAAAGTATTATTTGACTCTGGTGCAAACCAAAGTTTTATAAATACGTCATTCTGCCAAGCACTTAATTTACCCTTAACCAATCTTAGGCAGATTTTTACAGTCGAAACGGCAGATGGTAATTCTGTTAAAATAGATAAGGTTTTGCGAGAAGCCAATATAGAACTTTTAGGCCATAAATTTTCTGCAAACCTGTTGCCTGTGAATCTAGCCGGATTCGATGTGGTGTTAGGAATGGATTGGTTAGTAGCCAACCATGCTCGAATCCTTTGTGATAAGAACTCCATAGAAATTCGTGCACCCACAAGAGAAGTAATCATGGTTACAGGAAATAAGCCGCGAAAACCCATGAAGTTCATTTCAGTAATGAAGATTGCTAGTTATGAACGAAAGCAAGGTTTAGTGTATATGATTTCGGTAATCATTAGCACTAAGGGTAAGAAACTTAAGGACATTCCTGTAATATCTGAATACCCAGATGTATTCCCAGAAGAATTACCAGGATTACCATCAAATAGGGATGTAGAATTTAGAATTCATTTAATTCCTGAAACTACATCTGTAGCTAAAGCACCCTATCGTTTAGCACCCACTGAAATGTTAGAACTTAAAAAGCAATTAGATGAATTGCTTAGTAAAGGATTCATACAACCTAGTTCATCCCCTTGGGGAGCACCAGTGTTATTCGTAAAGAAAAAGGATGGTTCAATGTGAATGTGTATTGATTATAGGGAACTGAATAAGGTTACAATTAAGAATCAATACCCATTACCTAGAATTGATGATCTTTTCGATCAACTTCAAGGGGCTAGATACTTTTCTAAGATAGATTTACGCTCCGGATATCATCAATTGAAGGTACAGGAAAAAGACATACCTAAAACTGCTTTCAGAACTAGGTATGGTCACTACGAGTTTACAGTAATGCCCTTTGGGTTAACAAATGCTCCTACTGCATTTATGGACATGATGAACAGAATCTGTAAACCGTACTTGGATAAATTTGTAATTGTCTTCATCGACGATATACTCATTTATTCCAAAAGTCAGGAGGAACATTGTGATCACCTGCATGTACTCTTAACTTTGTTAAGAAAGGAGAAGCTTTATGCCAAATTCTCGAAGTGTGAATTTTGGCTACAGGAGGTGCAATTTTTAGGACACATGGTGAATCACGAAGGTATTCACGTAGATCGTGCTAAAATAGAAGCGATTACCAAATGGAAGGTTCCACAATCAGCAATGGAAATTAGAAGTTTTATAGGGTTAGCCGGATATTATAGGCGGTTTATTAAGGATTTTTCCAAAATAGTTGTACCATTAACTAAGCTAACCTATAAAGCAGTTAAGTTTCAATGGGGACCTAGGCAAGAAGAAGCCTTTAAGATTTTGAAGCAACAGTTAACAAATGCTCCTATTCTAGCCTTACCAGAAGGAACAGAAGATTTTGAAGTATACTGTGATGCTTCAAAATTAGGATTTGGATGTGTGTTAATGCAGCGCAAGAAGGTAATTGCGTATGCTTCGTTGCAATTGAAAAAGCACGAAGAAAACTATACGACTCATGACTTAGAGTTAGGAGCCATAATTTTTGCCCTTAAAATTTGGAGACATTATTTGTATAGAAGTAAGTTTACTGTCTATACAGATCATAAGAGTTTAAGATACATATTTGGGCAAAAAGAATTGAATATGAGGCAAAGGAGATGGATGGAAATCCTAAGCGACTACGACTGTGATATTCAGTATCACGAAGGAAAAGCAAACGTAGTTGCCGATGCCTTAAGTCGTAAGTATCATGAAAAGCAAAAGCGAGTTCGTGCTCTTAGATTAAATCTACAGTTAGATTTAATGGAACAATTAAAGAATGTTCAGGAAACAGCAATCAAGGATGTTGCTGAAGGAATGAAATGACGGATAAAAGAATTAGAACAAGGAAATGATGGAATTTGGAGATTCCACAAGAAAAGGATTTGGGTACCTAAGCAAGGAGAATTAAGAAATAAGATTCTAGAGGAAGCCCATAAATCTAGGTATACCATACATCCTGGTAACAACAAAATGTACCAAGATCTAAGAAATAACTTCTGGTGGATAGGAATGAAAAAGGATATAGCTAGATATGTTTCCAAGTGTCTTACTTGTTCACAAGTTAAGGCAGAACACCAGAAACCTTCAGGTCTACTACAACAATTAGAAGTGCCTGTATGGAAATGGGAGCTCATAACAATGGACTTCGTTACTAAGTTGCCCAAAACCAGAAAAGGTAATGATGCGATTTGGGTAATTGTGGATCGATTAACCAAATCAGCTCACTTTCTACCCATGAAAGAAACCTTTAGCATGGAAAGGTTAGCAAAGTTGTATGTAGATGAAGTAGTATCCTTACATGGAGTTCCACTCTCCATTGTATCGGATAGAGATAGTCGTTTCACTTCGCACTTTTGGACAAGTTTCCAATAAGCCATGGGGACTAAACTGAACTTGAGCACTGCATATCATCCTCAAACAGACGGACAAAGTGAAAGGACGATACAAACCCTGGAGGACATGCTTAGGGCTTGTGTAATAGATTTTGGTGGAAACTGGGATGACCACCTACCTTTAATTGAATTCTCCTATAACAATAGTTATCATTCAAGCATCGAAGCTGTCCCGTTCGAAGCACTATATGGACGTAACTGTAGAAATCCGGTGTGTTGGGCAGAGATAGGAGAAAGTCAATTATCAGGACCCGAAATCGTACAAGAAACCACTGATAAGATCACTCAAATCAAGGAAAGACTGAAAACAGCTCGAGATCGCCAGAAGAGTTATGCAGACAATAGACGGAATCCGTTGGAATTCCAAGTGGGAGACAAGGTACTCTTGAAAGTATCTCCTTGGAAAGGAGTAGTTCGATTCGGTAAGAAAGGAAAGCTAAGTCCACGATACGTAGGACCATTTTCAGTGATCCAACGTATAGGACCAATTGCTTATCGCTTACAACTACCAAAAGAGCTAGCTGGAGTACATGACGTGTTTCATGCATCTAACCTCAAGAAATGTCTATCAGACGAATCTCTGGTAGTACCTCTTCAAGATGTAGGGGTAAATGAAAAGTTAAAATTTGTTGAGAAGCCATTACAAATAGAAGATAGAAAGATCAAGTTTCTCAAGCATAAGCGGCTAGTGCTGGTCAAAGTCAAGTGGGATTCAAGGAGAGGGCCTGAATACACTTGGGAGCTGGAATCAGAGATGAAGTGAAAATATCCCTACTAATTCCAGTAAATCTCGAGGACGAGATTCTTATTATGGTAGGGAGGATGTAACAACCCTCATTAAAAATTATTATTTCTTATGATTTATTGTCCAATAGGAAACCCTAATTGAGACCCCAAGTGATTATGTATAAACCCTAAAATTTTCAGAACAATCGGAACTAGAATCAGGGCCCCTAAAACTCAAGGGGGTATTCCCTAATTATGTTTATCCTTCGAAAACGGTTATGAAACACGTAAATTCAAATTTCATTGACTCACCAAGGCTATACAAGACACGAGGCTACCCTAGGCTAGGGGGTATGCCCCGCGACTCGCGACAGGGGTGGAGGAACCCTTCGCGACACGCGGGGGGTTCCAAATCGGGCTATAAAACCCCTGGCCTGGGACTTGATCAGTTTGCATGATTCGACGTTAAATTTCTTTACGTACACTCACTTATACGCTTTTTTGTTCAAAATTGAATAATCCTGAACCTCTGCTACAATAACAGGGTAATAACTCGATCGCTGATGCGATTCAATGTCCGATCGATTGAAACTATCCAAAGGATGTTTAAGTGCTGCCCAAATTAGGGTTATGCTTTGTCATTCGTCGTGAATTCGATGGATGTTTAAGTATCGCACTTTGTCATTCGTTGTGAAGGTTTTTAATCTCGTGAGTTATCATAAATGCTGTATTAGTTACTGACCTAGTTCGTGTGCATGTTATTTAAATTAGGTTACAAGGCTAATCAGTAGGCTAGACTCTGCCCGTATTAAATCTGCAATGTGAGTTATTCTCTTTTTATCAAAAGTATTTTACAATACTCCATTTTCAAATGTTATAATTACAGGGAGTAAGTCGTGGTTATCTTAATCACTGGCTAGTGGGGTATTGTGCACATTACTATTTTTTCACGGGTTAGGCTAATAAATCCTAACAGTGATAAACGTCACTACTTGGGGAAAGACCCAATAGTGGTATGACCATCGTCACCAGGTGACACGGCGCTAGATAAAAATAAGATAGAAGCCATTGTAATCGCTCTTATGCTGTAAATTATAACTATGTGTCATTTTATTAAATTTGAATAACTCGCCAGCATTTCCCCGCTGATAAAATATTTTTAAAACATGTTTCAGGCGACCTGCTGTAAATCAAGAAAACGTGCTACGGAGCACTAACCAGCTTGAAGAGGTGGCTCAATTAAAATGAATAAACATGTTTTAATAAATCAGGGAATTTACTTGTGAAATTCCTCTATTGTAAAATAACGGAGTTTATCCCAAGTGATGAAATAAAAATATTTGGGCATTTTGAGTTTTAAAAAGATCCTGTAAAATCTTCCGCTGTCGCATCATAGAATACCACGGGTTCATGTCCAGAGGCTCCGGACCGGGTCGAACCGGGGCTGGGGCCATGACAATAAGGGCACCGATCGCGCTTAGTACGGTACTTCTGGACCAAGTACTTCTTCGCCTTCTTCTTGAGGGCGATAAGGATCCTTGTGTGGATCTAGCGGTCGGACAACCATAGGTACACTAAACGGATGTGCTTTATCCATATTGAAACGTACTAACATCTTCTGGATGTAGTTTGATTGATGGACAAATGTGCCATTGCACAGATACTCAAATTGTAGTGCGATGCACAATTTTGTCATACCAAGATCTTTCATTTTAAATTCCTTCTTTAACAACTGAGCAGCTTTCTCTATCTCTTCAAGAGATCCGATGATGTTGATATTATCAACATAGACTACTATTATAGTGAAATTTGAGACTGATCTTTTTATAAAAACACATGAACTGATTACATCAGACTTGTATCCTTCTTTTTTGAGATATTCACTAAGTCTATTGTACCACATACGACCAGATTGTTTGAGACCATATAAAGATCTCAGGAGCTTTATAGAACACATTTCTCGAGTTGTTGATTTTAATGCTTCAGGCAATTTTAATCCTTTAGGGATTTTCATGTAGATGTCATTTTCAAGTGTCCCATATAATTATGCGGTGACGACATCCATTAGTCTCATATGAAGTCCTTCAGAGATTGTGAGGCCGATTAGGAACCTAAGGGTTATCGCATCCACTACAAGGGAATACGTTTCCTCATAATCAACTCCTGGGATTTGGGAAAACCCTTGTGCTACAAGTCAAGCCTTATATCGTACCATCTCATTCTTTTCATTTCTCTTTATTGTAAACACCCATTTATAACCTACTGGTTTGATGTCTATGGGTGTTCGGACTACAGGTCCGAAAACATGTCGCTTTTCGAGCGAATTTAATTCGGCATTTATGGCTTCTTGCCATCTTGGCCAATCATTTCTGTGCATGCACTCTTCTAAAGTTTTTGGTACGTAATCATGTTCATTGATTACATCCATTGCTATAGCATATGCGAATATATCATCAACACGTGTTTTATTCCTGTTCCACATTGTACTATCTTGTACATAATTAATAGAGATCTCATTTTTGTTCCGTACCGGTGTTTCTTCTGAAACTTCATTTTCCTCTGGAATTATAGTTTTCTCTTCTGGGACATTTACCTCTACTGGGGTTTCATTTATAATCTTTTGTAAGTTTTCACCAACTGCGTTACTTTGCTCTTTTCGTTTACATGGGTTTTTGTCTTTGGAACCGATTGGCCTCCCACGCTTTCGTTGTATAGTAATCGCTTCTGGGATTACTTCAATTCGAGCAGGTGCATTTGATGCTGGTACATGTGACTTTGTCACTCTATTCGTGTCTGTGAATGCATCTGGTAATTCATTCGCTATTCTTTACAAATGTATGATCTTTTGGACTTCATATTCACATTGACCACTTCGTGGGTGAAGATTTGATAGCGATGATGCATTCCACGTTATTTCTTGTGTTACCAGTCTTTATTTGTCCTTATCTCCCCTTAAGGCTGGGAACATCGTTTCATCAAAATGACAGTCAGCATACCGTGCTGTAAACATGTCTCCCGTCATTGGTTCTAAATATTTAATAATGGACGGGGAGTTAAAACCAATATAGATACCCAGTCTTCTTTGGGGTCCCATTGTAGTACGTTGTGGTGGCGGTATTAGTACATATACCGCACAACCAAAAATTCTAAGGTGGGACAAACTTGGTTCTCATCCGGAGACCAGTTGCAATGGGGAGTATTCGTGATCAGCAGTTGGTCTAATCTAATCAGTGCAGCAGTATGCAAAATAGCATGACCCCATGCAGAAGATGGTAGTTTACATCTCATTAAGAGTGGTCTAGCGATTGTTTGTAATCGTTTAATCAGAGATTCAGCTAAACCATTTTGTGTGTGAACATGAGGTACTGAATGTTAAACATTGATCTCGATTGACATACAATAGTCATTAAAAGCTTGAGATGTGAACTCTCCCGCATTATCCATCCGGATGTTTCTAATTTGATTGTCCAGAAAATTAGCTCTCAGTTGTATGATTTGAGCTAAAAGTCGAGCAAATGCTACATTTCGAGTAGCTAAAAGACTCACGTGTGACCACCTTGAGGATGCGTCAATTAAGACCAAGAAATAGCGGGGTTATAAGTTTGTGAGGGCCGAGTTATAAGTTTGCCCAGAGAGCATGCTGCACATGATAAGTCTTGTGGTAGCAAAACTTTTAAGTTTTTGAGAGGGTGCCCGGTTGCACTTTTGATTATTCGTCTCATCATTATGCTACCAGGGTGACCTAGATGGTCATGCCATATATTGAATGTGTCTTTATCTAACAGCTTTTGGTTACTCACCATGTATTATTCGATAGGATTGATATTAGTACAATATAATCCAGAGGATAAGGCTTCTAATTGTTCAACAATTGTTTCTTTGCCATTTTTGTTTGAAGTAATTTGAAGATATTCAATATTATTTTCAGATATTGTTTTCAGGTGGTAACCGTTTTTTCGAATATCTTTAAAGCTAAGTAAATTTCTTCTGGATTTACTAGAATATAATGCATTATCAATAGTTAATTTGGTACCCGAAGATAATGTTATGTGTGCTCTGCCGGAGCCTTCGATAAAGTTACTGACACCAGATATAGTACTAATCAGTGTCTCTGCCGGAGACAACTCAGAGAAAAATTTCATATCTTTGAGAATAGTGTTAGTACTACTGCTATCTACCAGACATTCATCACCAATAATAGCTCTACTGGAGCTAGCATGCATATTTCAGTATGTGAGAAATTGAAAATGGTGAGTCTAACGTGTCTGATGGCCAACTAAAAGATATTATAGCATACACACCTAGCAAAATATATTAATGCACATATGCATTTCACATTTTGTTCATTCTTTACTCGATCACAGGAATATGAAATCATTTCGTATTTTTCATACCCTTAAATAATATCGCTACTTTAGGAGCATATCTCAAATACGACAAATGATAATTTTCTCTAGTTTTTCCTCATAAACAATCTTCCTTTGCATATAATATAAACTGAGAAATAGTTGCATAACTGAGTCATATAAGATTTATCGATCTAAAACTTTATGACCTTCTATAAACTGATAATGAGATACAGGGAGTATAACATATATAAACAACTTTAGTAAGCATATTTTTTTTTATCTTTAAGTATTAGCTATCTATATGAATAAAATATAGCATACAGAAGTCAGTACACATGTCATAAGTCGAATTTTACAATGTAAGACATTGTCGTATAAAACAAACAAGTTATGCTAGAAAGACTGTCATATATGATGCATTTTTATTAGTCATACATATATATAACACAACTTATATCATATAAATACATATAAGTCTCCACTAGCCCATACAAAATTTTATAATTCACCATACTTCTGCCATAGAACAAGTTTTATAATGATAAGTATATTGGTTAAACTTATTAAATAGAAAAATAAAGTATTGTGTAAAAGCTCTTTTATGTTAACATACTTATAATCATGAATGGAAATAAACTTTTTTGGTTTATTCGTCGTCAATTAATTACTCTTGATTAGGGGTGTAAACGAGCCGGGCCGAGCCCGAGCTTGACCAGGCTCGAGCTCGGCTCGTTAGGTTTATATGAAGCTCGAGCTCGAGCTCGGCTCAGTTGGAGCCTACTTCTTTGAGCTCGAGCTCGGCTCGCGAGTAAAACCCAAAGCTCGAGCTCGGCTCGAACTATTTTGAGAACAACCTTAAACGAGCTAAAAGCTCGGCTCGAGCTCACTTCAACATCACTTAAACGAGCCAAAGCTCGGCTCATCAATGTTATTATCCTTATTAATATATTATATATAAAAAAATTAAAATTTTGTATGGGCTCGTTTAGGCTCGCGAGCCTAAACAAGCTTTGTAATTCAGGCTCGAGCTCGGGCTCGATAACAAAACGAGCTTTATTTCAGGCTCGAGCTCGGGCTCGGGCTCGTTAAGGCTCGGCTCGTTCGAGCTATTAACCGAGCCGATCACGAGTAGCTCTCGAGTCTCTGGGCTTGTTTACACCCCTACTCTTGATTATAAATGCATACTAATTTGAATAAATTATACAACAAAAGGAGGGACCTTAAATGCATATAGTTAAAGCTAACCTTTTTAGGTTTAAACGTATTAAGTCATTAATGTTATGCAACATAATATTTTGAGTAGATAAATTAGAACAAATTTATCAGATATCATCATCATCATCATACTCAGTTAATCCCACCAATAACAAAGCAAAGGTAGGGTCTGAGGAGGGTAAGATGTAGACAGCCTTACCTCTACCCCATAGGAATAGAGAGGCTGCTTCCAGTGAGACCCCTGGCTCGATAGTAGTTTTGCATCAAGCCTTGGACATAAGGCAAATAACACTCAGCACTCGGGACAAAGACCGATTAGTGAATGTACCCTTTTGTCTCTCAGCTATCAACGCCACCACATGATGCAAAATTAACCGTCCTCAGCTTTTAACGTTATTTTCACGAAGTTAGTAAAATAACGTTAAAATTCGTGCACTTTCACTTTTGCCCCCCGATGGCCCACACATATATACATTATATGCGCATACCGCAAGCGGGGTGTATGATTAACAATACATTTAATACAATTGAAAGGTAATAATGAACAAAATCTTTTAAATTATATAGAAATTACCTCATAAAATAAATACCATTTTTTTATCATAAAAAGGAAGAAACTCACGAAACAACAATCAACCATATATATAGTTTTATATTATTAAATAAATGGTTGCATACCAGATTAAAAATTTATATTATTGTCGTAATCCCACATGATGAGTTTTGAGATATGTTATGCTGTGGATGTGCATCATCCTCTAGACCAGTATTTGCAACAATGGTTTGTGGATTATTAATGGTGACAGAGCCTAAAGCACTTGGCGTATCCTCAAACTTCTATTCAAATTGACTAAATTGCAAAGGCATACAACATAAGTGCATACTCATATCAACCAAGTGCAGTACCAATTTTTTTCTTTTTTTTAACAACCAAAGTGTAATAGTACCTGACTATATAGACATCAGTTAGGCCCATTGTGCTCTTAAGTATTATCTAGTACCTTCTTTGTGGATGGTCACCAGCGTGATACACCATGATATATGTATTTAATGTATGGTGCAAAAATTTAAGATCATTTTAACGTCTTTTGCAACCGATTGTAACACTGACAGAGAAATATCCTTTTATGGTTCCTCGTTTATTATATCTAATTATATATATATATGGATCCCATTAAGTCTAACCAACTTTCAAATCATTCTTGACCATTAGATCTTGCTTATATGAAATCCTGTCCGTTTAAACTCCAATTTCTAACTGTTGTCTCGGCGGTTACCAGCATTTCACGGCAGTTCCCACTGTCTCCCTTTTATCTCCCCACGTTGTCAACCTCCCAGTTTTTCCCTCCACGTCGCCTAGGGTAACCGCTGCAATCCAGACTGTATTAATTCGGTGGTCACACCTTTTTGAGGCAGTTTCACAACATGGTTTCGATTGTTGCTGAGAGGTTTTCTTTTTTCCTTCCATATGGTGGATTGATTGAAAGTAGACAGAAATTGAGCCAGGGAATTCTGGCGGAGATTTGGTTGCAAGCAGTTGTTCCAAGATTTTGGATGCTTTGAAATCGATGGAAGTCCAGATTATTGAGGATCTTGGATACACTTTCATACATGAATCCCTTCTTTTTCTTTCTTTGCACTCGCGTACACATACCTAACCCTAGCCTTTGAACTGTAAGCCACACAATTTTCATTTATGTCTTGCTAATTTGATTTCAATTTCACATTGTTATTACTGTATATGAGATGTGATGTAAGCCACATAGAGATTATTATTTTTAGTTTATATGATTATGTTTTAGCAGTATATCATTTACGATTTACCATTTCAGATGCTTATCAACAAGACAACAAATATTTTATGATGAGAGAATTTGAGAGTGTATATGTTTTTCTTTTATCAAAAAGAGGGCAAGAATGGATGATCAAGGGGGATGTGATACACTTTTACTGAGAGGATAAAAATGGATGATCAAGATTCAAACATGGGCTTTGTGCAATGTTATTTAGACACCTAGGAGTGATGGTATTAACACATGCAACTACAATATATTCATTCTTCAGGTACAAATATCTCGTACTTAAGGATTCTTATGCTTTTTGAATAGATTAATATGTAACTAATTTTGCCTACTTTAATGTCTGATGTGCATTTCTCATGTAGTATGATTGTTTAATGCTTCTGATTTGAGATTTATACACCTTCATCGGTCTATTATCCGACATCTTTGAATTGACAACTACTTTACGCTAAACTTTTGCATATTTTAGACTTGATTTCTGCATATTCGTTTATTAGTTTACTTCTATTTATTTTTTCCATGTAAAGTTTGTGTCACGTGAATCTTATTGTGGGGAATTCTTGTAGGTTCCTATGGATTAACACGGGTCTTATAAAATCCCAACATGGTATCCAAGGTGGTAACAATGAACAGTCCTATTTGCATCTGCTTTTGTTTTTCTATAGATTATGAGGTATTAATCATCTGTTTAGTATGCTTTGCAGGAGAATATGGCTTCATCACCAGATGTGTGTGTTCGTAATAGCATGTGTTAATTACTTACTTGGGAATAGGGGCCAAAAGTCTAGCATTGCAGGTCTAATTTGCTACAACTATTCAGCAAATATGTTGCTACCATATATGAAAGTATAATGGGACCAAATAAAAAAATTCACAAGAAGTTTAAAAGGCGCAGAAAATAAGCTTGGGTTCCATAGTATTGGCTAATCTTTGTTGTATTAGAAAGAATGTCCTTGCAATTCAGCATTATTCGTACTTCTTTCGCTTCGACTTTCTTTCTCCAAATATTGCGATGCTTTCATTGATATTTGATGGTTAACATGGCGCATAATTGATTCAGTGGGGTTTATGGTTCCAACTCTCCATGATTTTGATTTTTGATTGCTGACTTAATGACTTCCTCATGAGTTTATTAGGTACACTAATTTTTCTCTCACCTCCTATTGTCACCCTTCAAGGATGATCCTTGGATCAACAAATCATAATTCACCATTTATTTTGTAGATATAGATAACAACCAATCTTTGTTCTGTATTAGATTGGATTTAAGAGAATTCATCATGTCCGTTTCTACCTGGAATTCATTAGTTTGCTTAGTGATTGACCCAGCTGGCCTTCTTCAAAGATGCTTCTCATGTGTAATTTCATACCTGTGGTGACGTGGGTTGCGGTATAGTACATTTTTTATGTTGCAATTCATGACGTGTGAGTTTTTTTTTTTTTTTTCTCTAGGGGTAGTCCTACCTGTCTAACCAAGTAAGTAATCCAATTTGGAGGCTTAGATAGTGTTGCAACCTTCCAGCACGCTGTAAATGAATATTTCAGCTGGTCTCAGAGATGTTTTGGGTCAGCAGGGTTATAAGGTTTACTAATGCTGCTAAAAGTTTGAAAAGGTCCTTCAGCTGGTCTCAAAGATGTTTTGGGTCAGCAGGGTTATAAGTTTTACTAATGCTGCTGAATGTTCGAAAAGGTCCTTGGTTGATGTTCCATCATTCCCCAGTCTTGATTAAGTAGGCGATTGTATTGGCTTCTATCTCATTGAAAACGACAGCTATGTGGTGTTTTTTTATTACTTAACGCATCATTGGTTGTTGCTTGCTTCATTACTTCTCAGAGTTGACTAAGTCGGTGGTCAGTCCTAGCTCTTATTCCAGATCTCCTTCATCGCCTCTATTTAGTGAGGTTGATGTGGTCACAACTTCTATAGTGGGTTGTGTAATTTTGGTGTCTTGGGTTGTGGTATTCTGTTTAAGTTAAGTTTGTAATCTCTATGGTTCGGGTGAATTTCAGTTAGCACCTTGCTGGGCTTCAGTTGTAATTGTAGTTGGGTTAGTTTAATAAAAGTTTGTTTGGTTGTTTAAAAAAACTGCGATACCAATAACTGTAGGACAGTTATATGCTATAGCAAGGTTGAGCAAGTCAGTAGCAAAGATGAGATTGTAAGCTACGAAATAGGTCTTTTTTCATTCATTCATCATGAAATTAATATTATAATTTATTAACTCCTCTTTTTGTTAAATCTTTTGTCATCCAAGTCAAATGTTGCAGATAATAATGATTTACTCTAGAGATGGAAAATGAAATAAAGGTTGGGTGCTCCTTTAAAATCTTTTTTACATATATTTATAAAGTTACAATACGTGTATTTACTTAAATATTAATATGAGTACAGCTTGCTGAAAGCGAAATATAGAGCAGAATGGGAATAAGAAGCCATTTATCAAAGAGAATGTTGACTTATAAGATCTGACAACAACGGGTCTCAATTAGGGATGAGCAAATGGTATTGGTATCCGGTTCAGAACCGGCACCGAATTTTCCGAATCGACTCAATTTTTGGTACCAATTTGGTACCAACATTTAGTGTTTTTCGGTACCAGTCTGGTACAGGACTGGTGGTATTTACCAGTTTTTATCTTCAAATACTGGTCCATACCAGTACTAAACCGTAGTGTACCAGTATTTTCGGTACACATACCCATTTTTTGGGATTTTTGGTACCAGTATTTCGATACTGGTTGGAACCGAGCTCATCCCTAGTCTCAATGAATCAATAGTGAAGATATGTTCTAAAATATCATGTCATCCTTATATGATCGTAAAACAATAAGTATTAAGTGATGTTGATTTGTATGACAGGTTAGGAGGCAATTGCTTTTTTTATTCATTAGATCCTTTAATAGGTGGTGACATGTGTTATACTTTATGTCTGAAAAGTAGTATTTTTTTGATTACGTACAAGATGATAGGGTATGGCGCTAAAAGCATGTGTAACATTGAAAATCCATAGGTAACACAACACCGTTTAAGATAGGATTTTTTTTTCTTTTTCAATTTTAAATGTCTTGCAAGTATCTTTATATGACATTTAATGATAGTATGGTTAGTGGCTCTTCTAGGACTTGGTAAGGTTTAAATTCAAGTTAGTTGTGTTTATAGGTTCATTTATGTTGTTGCTATATAATACATTAACGTAGCCCGTCCACCGGACGGGTATTAAACTAGTTTAGATGATTTGATTATAGCAATAGAGGTTACCATCCCAGCCGGGTTTTTCCGTAACCCAACGCCACTTTCGTAGATGGGTTTGCCAAAGCAGTTGGCTAAACTAGTATGTGGGTTTATAAACCCCAAAAACAAAACCCAAATAATAATAATCGGAGATGCCGACACGACAAGGTTTACCGAACCAAATTCAAGTTTTGTAACTATTCAAGGGAAGGATACTTACCTTGTATTTTGTTGTTTCAATATATTCCAAGCTTCTTTTCTGTAGGACATCGTACTAGTCCAGGTCATGTCCATCTCTTACAAGTGCAACCGCCGCGTTCCTTTGTTTCTTCTTGCACAATAATCACGCAGCCGAAACACCGCCACTTTGCTAATATCAGGCGTGAAGTTTATAAAGACGGGAAGGGGTTAGAGTTTTGAATTAGCGAGCACATTCATGCTGATAACGTGATAAAAACCAAAGAGAAATAGAGATAAGCTCAATTAAATTCTTCATTCTATTCAACATTACAATATATAGATAAACATAATCATAAACCCTAAAGTCCATAAGTAATGGGTTGGGCCTAAAATGTCTGGTTTATAATGGTTTTTTCTTTTTTTCTTTTCTTTTATGTTTTATCTTTTTGGTTTTTTTTTCTTTTTCATACCCTTAACTTTCAGTATATTATTACTTACACCCCTTAGCTTTATAAAAACTTTGTGAAGTGAAGTGTCATTTTAACCCCCTCAAGTTTTACGTGTCTATTTTTATATATGTGGGTCACATATAAAACGTTTCCGTGCTTATTTTATGTATGGTTTCGATTGGTCTACGTTTTGGAAATACATTTTCGTGCATATTTTTATGTATGTTTTTAGTTGGTCTACGTTTTGTCATAAATAATACGTTTTCATTAGATGATATAAATTCAAATTACTTTACGTTTCAACGTTGTCGCAACGCGCGATACCATTTTTTTAACTTATAAAATATTATTTTCTTACGTGCTTTATTTAAGCTGGTTTACGTTTTGACGTAAGTTTTGCTCGGAAACGAGTCAGGTCTGATATTTGACGGTACAAATTCGAGTTACTTTAGGTTGCGAAGCCGCCGCAACGCGCGGCGGGTCAAAATTCTAGTTACTAAACATTTGCTACATGTTTAATGTAGGCGTATCCAACCCTGTTTTGTGGGTTCTCGTGAACCCAATTAATTTAAAAAAAAATAGTGAGAACCTTGTATAATTTGAAAAAAGGAAAATTAATGGAAATCTATCAAAAGTTACTAACTGGGAAAAAAATCCCTGAATCCATCATTATGTGCACTAACATCATAATTGTTAACGAAGTATCTGTTAATTGTGAAACTTAAAATCCTAAAGTTTTTATATTTATATGATTTTCTATCGTGTTTATAATAATGATTTAAGAGATATTTTGTATGTGATCTTGTATACTTTAATCATGTTGCTGGATGATGAACATAATAAATATATATGTTGTATCATTCTAAACCTATATGGCTTATATTGTAGATTTTTAATTCAAGGTTCCATACATTACAATCAACTTAAACTATGGCAATGAGGCAATCACGTGGTCAGGGGCGGACCCAAGCCCAGCCCAAGGTGGGCGGGCGCACCCCTGGGGAAAAAAAATTAGTGCTAAGTTTCGTCGAAAATCTTGTGTTCACCCCTAGGAATTTTCCGTCCACACCCCTTGGATTTTTTGACCGCACCCCTTAAAATTTTTCGTCCGCACCCCTTAGGTAAAAAGTGTTATTAATTTATATTTTAATTTTTTTTAGTAAACTCTTATTTAAAAAAAATACTGCCTAAATTATATAACTTTTAATACCTAACTAAGTAAACCCAAATACCCATACCTTTACCCACTTATAATTCCTAAAAAGCTAGCCCACTAAGTCTTAGCCCATTAACCAAACCCAACAATATTTCAAACTATAATAAAATAATTAAAGCCCAAAACCTTTAGAAATTCTCTCCCGCTCTCTCTCTCTCTCTCTTGCGTCCCTGGCTCCCTGCACTGCCAATGAACAACATCACCCATCGACAACAGTCCAGCAACCGGCGACCACTGTAATTAGCCACCATACCACCGTCGTTAGACACCAAATCTAACCGGAATCCAAACACGGGTAAGTTTCTTTGTTATTTTGATGATTTTGGTTGATATTATAGGAGAAAAAAGGGTAATAAAGTTGTTAAATAGGTTTGAAATTTTGTGTGTTTTGACGTTGTTTATGGTTGTTTAGATGATTTTTAGGGTGATTATGTTGTTTATATATTTTTAGGGTGATTACAACTTACGTTATGATTTCTAAGGCTTGAATAGTTGAGAATTAAAATTGAAATATTATGTTATGGAGCGATGAACTTATGTTATATAGAGAAAGAATCACTTAAGAAATTAGCTTTAGATGATGTTTTGGATAGATTTCAAAAACTGAAAACCCGTAGGGCGTCGACGTTTTAATTATGTTTGTAACAAGGTTTGACATGTTTTTTATGATTATATAAATTTAGTTTGATGTTCGTTTGTTTTACATGACCCGACCCGATACGAACCGATTTTTTTACTTATATACCTAGGGGCCTAAATTTTTTTAAAATATTCCGCACCCCCATGGAAAAATTTATGGGTCCGCGACTGCACGTGGTCATGATGCCGGTGGCGGCAGCGTAAGGAATGAATTTTGGGAGTGTGGTGGAGGTGATGTATGATGAAAGACGGAATAAAATGGAAAAAAACAAGAGGCGGAATGAATGAATTTTGGGTGTTTTAGAAGGAATAGAATGGATGAGGTAATGGGTGATTTCATTTCATTGACCAACCAAACACATTTTTTTCTTTCCCTCACAATGGTTTATTCTATTCCACCTCTCATTACCGCAAACCAAACACTACCTTGACTTTATTTAAAAAAAAAAAGAATTGACCTGTAACAATTCCAACTAAATGTCATTGGCCATTGCCAGTCCCACATTTGAATACCCCATGTTAGTCCTACCTTTCACTTATTTTCCTCCACCGGTCCGCAGTTAAAAAACTTAACGGAGTTAACGGAGTTAAGTTTTTTTTCTTCTTAATTACAAGCTGACGCTTTAGGGCTTTTGATCAGAACGAAGATACGAGTCGAATGATGTAAAACTTACCTTGAAATTGTGCTCCAAACAATGAAAACGGTACTTCAATTCGGGTGTTTAAACTTCCAATTAACAAAAATCAAGTCGTTTGGAGCACCGTTTCGAGGTAAGTTTTACATCAATAGACTCGTATCCTCGTTCAAATCAAAAGCCCTAATACTTCAGTTTGTAATTCGGAAAAAAAAAACCTTAACCCCGTTAAGTTTTTTTTTAACTGAGGATATGTGGAGGAAAAATATGTGAAAGATGGGACTTGCATGGGGAATATTCAAATGTGGGACTGACAATGGCCAATGACGTTTAGTTAGGATTATTATAAGGCAATTCCCCTTATTGAAAAAAAAAATAATAAATAAATAAAAAATTCATACTTGAAGGCCTTGATGTTTGCCTTTTAAAATAAACTCATTGTCATATACTTGTACTTTTATGTCCTTTAAATCAAATCTAATATTTTTTGGTTATTGCACAATGTCATCAAATATAGGTTTTAAAAGCAAAAGAAAAAAAAGTAGGATATAAAGCTATGAAGAATTATAGAGGCCTAAACGACCTTTGTAAAGGGACAAAACATTGTATGTGATGGACATTCAAGGTATAGGCAAATGCATGTCTTTGAGGCACATGATACCATACTTACCGGATGTTCATGTTTGTAAATAATTGATCCAATTTACATGTTATATGTCCCTCCTTTGGCATATTTGAGCCGAACACAGTTTACCGTATATAGGATGTTCGCCATCTCGTACTTCCCTAACAAGATGACAATCATTAATTGACTTAGAATACAAGTTTGATAAGTTAAACGAAAGTATACTAGAGTTAGACGATTACAACCCTTTTAGTTATTTGTAATCGGTAGAATGAGGAAAATATAAAAATATAAAAAGGTCAAATATGACAAAAATATAAAAATGTCAAATATGGCAAATGAGTTATATTGGTCAAGGTGTATGGAGATGCTTAGAACATAGATCATTTAGTGGGAAAAAAAGTCGGGACTATTTTTTTTAACGAGCCAAGGTAACCATTTATTCAATAAACCAACCAGCAAGATGTTGGACATATTACAAATAAATATGAAATTCGAAAATTACACAAAACATTACCACCCAAACATTGTCTGTATTACCCGGCCTCGAGTGATTCACTCCATTGAGCCCAATTCATGCCTTCACCATTTGCTCTAGCTGACACCCAGAAAAAGGATAGCTCCTTAATGCCCTCCACCACAGTGCTTACCTCTAGGGCTGTAAACGAACCGAACGAACACGAACAAAGCCTTGTTCGTGTTCGTTCGTTAAGGAAATAAATGTGTTCACGAACGGTTCATGAACACTTACCGAACGATATTTTATGTTCGTGTTCGTTCATTAAGGAAATGAGCGTGTTCGCGAACGGTTCACGAACACAAATAAATTTGACGAACACGGGGAAGGATAAAGATAGATGGCCCAGAGGGTAGCACTCGAATTTGAATCCCTTATTGTGGAATAGGGGTCGATCGTATTCGCCGGTATAATTAATGAGAAATGAAAGAGAAATAGTGCATAAACAAGGTGAAAGAGGGTTTCCTAGTTTAATTGTTAGGGTAATAAAATAAATAAAAGTTTAATAATATAAAAAGCACACATAAAATATATGTAAGTACAATGATCTTCAATTAAAACACATACATACGAACATAAACGAACGCAAATCAACGAATGTTCATGAACACGTTCACGAACACCTTACCGAACGTTCACGAACACAATCGAACGAACGAGACCTATGTTCATGTTCGTTCATTTAACTAACCGAACGAAATTTTTTGTTCATGTTCGTTCGTTTACTAAACGAACGAACATAAACGAACTTCCCGCCGAACGGTTCACGAACTGTTCGCTGAACGTTCAGTTCGTTTACAGCCCTATAGTTACCTCCACCCTCCTTTGATTAAATACCCGGTCGTTTCTAGCCAGCCATAACTTCCAAACAGTTGCCAAAGCAATAAGATGAGTCATTTTCTTACCTTTCTTCGTGACACCAAGGCTTTCTATATGGTCCATCATTGATTCATTTCCTATAACGTATCCTAGTTGGTATTAATCTGCAGCCATGGTGGAGATCGCCCCTTCACTAGCTCTCCAAGAAAATTAATGTGCCTTTGCCGGAGCCCCCCGGTTCCATTTTATCGGGTTCCTCACAATGTGTCTCCACCTTGCATATTTCTTTCCTCACCCAGTGGCGGACCTAATTTTTTTTTTTATGGTGGGCGGAAATTTTAAAGGTCATTTGTCTATCGCTATATAATATTTTGTTTCGTTATGGTTCGGATCGGATCTACTTGGGTCGGGTTGAGTCATATAAAAAATAACCAAAATAAATTTTATATAATCAACAAAACTACGTCAAACTTCATTACAAATACATAATAAAAATGTAATATAATCAAGGCGAATTGGAAATAAATAATCTCACCTAACTCAATTTGGCTGATAATAATCTCAAGTCAGTTATTGACCGATAATAATCCGAACTGGTCATTTTTTTTTTTTGTAAAATAATCCGCCGGGTTAAAATAGCTTAACGGAGTTAAGTTTTTTTTCCGAATTACAAACCGATGTTTTATAATTCAAAACCCCAACTCCCAAATCACCGAGTTTCCTATTCAGTTGATCTTCATCATCTACACATTTGTTTTACTGCACTTCGGTGCCAATTGAGAGAACGAGCACTGTGGTGGTTGAAACCATTAATGTATAAATTAAATAATTTGAGAACAAGTTTCAAATTGGTCCTATGGTCTAGTGGTTAGGACATTGGACTCTGAATCCAGTAACCCGAGTTCAAATCTCGGTAGGACCTCGTTTTTTTATTTAAAATTTTATGACGGTATAATTATACTATTTATTATTTTCAGAATACGCTAGATATATTTAATACTTTAGAATGCACTAGATCATTTAATATTGAGTTATCTCTATTGGTTATATAAATTTAATAGAAACTAGAATTACGACCCGCCGCAATGCGGCGGTGATTTTTTAGTTATATATCGTATTTGATGAAATGTAAATGTTTCTTACATGACCACGAGCCTGTGTGTAAAACATAGAAAAGAATAACTAAGTCGATTTCTGACCTGCACGTTTTGACAGACCTATCAAACGGGAAAAATAGACGTGCTGCGATGGGCCTGTCAAACGGGAAAAGTAGATGAAAAAACATTGAACCCCACACGCGCATTGCGACGTGTTAACTCGGAAAATTTAGAACAAAACGTTAAACGGAAAATTTACGAAAGATGAAAAGTCTAAGGGATCAAAATTGAAAGTAAAAAAGTGTTGGGGTTAAATTGTAAAAGATGAAAAACTTTGTGTTAAAAGCAAAAAAATCAAAGGGGTTAATTGCAAAAAATGAAAACTTTAGAACTAAAAGTGAAATATCAAATTAATCAAAGGGTTAAATTACTTAAGATTGAAACTTTAAACCTAATTTGCCAAATATGTAAACTTTAGAGCTTAGAGTTAGAAATGAAAATTTCAAAATTATTTTTGAAAAACTCCCAAAGGATCATGTACAACACATATATGCATAAGTAACTTGCTAATTTATAGTATTTAAACTAGATAAAAAGGATAAGTGGTTCATACGGAATTGGTTTTGCCGGTCCAGTCGACTCAACGAATATGATTAGATTAATTAATTGTTTAACGAAACTGTACATAATGGCTTTGTCTATAATTTTTGCTAAACCAATATAACAACTCATGAATGTCTCTAATTAATTGAAGTTAGATTACAAGATTATGTGGAATGTACTTTTTTTTCACAAAATCCCATCTTTCTTTCTTGCCTATGTTAAAAATTGGGTCTCCTATACATACATCTCGTTGTAAGTGTCGTACCAGCTTGCTTGCTGAGTTGCTAAGGCCTCAGCCACACGTGTGTTGATGAGATCCGTCAACTCTGCATGGGTCATGACGATATTACCCGTCCATCGTCGCGACCACCACCTCGTCCACTCATGATTATGCGTCCACAAGATGAGTGGAAAGAGTAAGGATCAAGATTGAGTAGAAGTCAATCATCGCTATGACTCCTATAAATTGTTGAATTTCCAATTATGTCGGATAATGAGTCAGAATCCTTTTACACTTGCTAAGCCTCACTGGGACTCACATGCACCCCAAATTATTATTACGTGTGCACCCGTAATGATAATGTGATTTGCATGTTCATCTCAGTTTAGGAAAGGAGTTTTTGACTATTTCCATTGCCAGTATTTCACTTGGCGTCTTGGTCAAGGGGGTGAAGCTATCATAATAGGGTGGGCCCTCTCCCTTGGGGCTTGTAGGGAGAATAACCGGGCCTCGACCTGTCATGTTGCATTTTATCATATGGGGGTCTTCTACGGTAGAGATTACCTTTTTCCTGAGACTTGGGGGCCGGATTGACTCTCCGAGGAGCAGTGTCTAGTTCCTTAACCTTGCTGCTGGTATCCTTTCCCCTGTCAAAGGCTCTAACCTTGTCCATGAGGTCGTCGAAGGTCTCGGGGAGCTCCTCTCCCAACTTCTCGCATTGCTAAGTGTAACACCCTTATTATTATTTAACGATTTTCGTATAGATTACGAAAATAAGCGGGTAATTATGATTAGGAATAGATTGAAAATACGGGTGCATTAAACTTTTTACAGAATTAAAAGTATACAACATATCATGTGTGAGTTCGTTGTTTAACGTAACAACGATAAATAGTGCGGAAGCTTATTTCTTGATCGTGTTCGGTTCTTCATTGAGCTTGATCGTCCTCCGGAAAAGTAAATTATACCTACATTTCATAAATCATGAAATGGTTAGTTATACAATGTTTAGTTTATATCTAAACAGGTCTGCGAGTTTAAACAAGAAACGAAAATTAACTTTTGCCTGCTGACTGGCTTACGGACCGTAAGCCAGGACCCTTACGGTCCGTAAGCACCTGTCGTGCCACGCGAAAGAACCATGTTACTCCCCCGCGCCACGCGAGGGAGACCATTTTCCAGCAGGTTAAGAGCTGGATCCTGCATTTTTCAGCAATACCGATTTTTACAGAAACAGCCATAACTTCTTTGTTATTGATCCGTTTTACGCGATTCTTTTTCTCATGCGACCGTAATTTAATTCTCCATCTTATGGAGTTAAAATCCGACATCCAGATTAACAAAATTTCAGACTTTTAAGTCTTCGGCTTACTACCCTTTTTACCAAATATTGACCCGTTCATGATTTGATCACACCAACATGTTTATTTGATCCTTAAACTCATGAAATTCATTGTTTCAATATCTCCTATCATCTTAATCTCAAATCATGGGTTTCTTACATAATAAAATCCCGATTACGCTTAAATGCTTATTTTGACCCGTTAAGGGTATTTATGTACTTTTAAGCTTAATTACGTTCGTCCCTTGTATGCAACATAAGTCCACCCATTTATATTGAATAGTCTTCCACCACAATTATAATTGTGGTGGATTTAACGTACTTAAATACTTATTCTGAATTTTATCCCTCGAATATGTCATTTTACGGCAAGACGCACTTTAAGGCGTTTAACCCTAGAAAGTTTATTCCTATAACTTTTATGCGCACCCAAGGGTTGCATGGTCATAATATAAGTTTCTAAACAACCTCCAAGGGTCGTTTGCCCGGTTGACCCATCAAGGGCTTTTTGGTCGATTTTAGTCCTTCAACTTGCGATGAAGGACTTTCACTAAATACTTGACCAATCATTGCACGTTTAACTATAAGACTATATATGCGTACCTGGCCCGGGTCAACAAATAGACCCGACTTATACCTTGCTTTAATTAACCAATATTCTATGGCGTCGCAATTATCCAAATTGCTAATCACTCCTGATAACATACGACTTAACAATCACGTTAGTCGATATTGTCAAATGGTGTTATCATCATCATTTGACCCGTTTGGACTATAAGACCAAAGATAAAAGCATGATTTTAAATTTCCAAATTCACCCAATTGCTCCATTTACCATAAACCATGGTTTTTATCATTTACACTTGTTCCGACTTGTATCAATCGTGTCGGAACCCTTATTTTGGATATTACATCATTCGCATTTATAGTTTATAAAATAAACACGTGTCCTACAAAAGGGTGTAAGTTTTACTTACCCGTATCCAAGCTACACTTTTCTTTTCCTTCTTGATCCGTTTGACCCGCTTTCTCCCCAAACTTCACCTAGCTTGTTAAGCGCCAACTATTATTCGTCATTCGCAAGGTGGTTAGTTTAATCATGACTTAATACGATTATTCCACCTTACGCATTTCTATATCTAATTATCATTCATCACATCGTAAGTCAGTTTGACTTTTTAAAAGTCAAATGCCCATTAGTATACTAAATGCATATTCGAGTTCATCAACTAGTTTTTGCATTCTTTAATTACCCGGTAGGCGTTATCTTTAGGCCACCGTTTTAACCAAAGTTCTAACCACGTTTATCATATTTCAATCACTTTAATTAGTTCAAGCGATTATCAAAACTAATTTATTCATTCATTTCACAAGAACAAAGGGTTCTCATCTATAAGTGAGACCCATTCATTATATCACTAGCATTCATCCCAACACCTTATATAATCATGTTCTTCATATGAACTAATATACTACACGATTTCATACACCAATTTATATGAACGAAATTACCAATTTCATCATAACATACTAAAACCCACTTCAAATCATGCATGAGCTTTCACTCAAACTTATAATTTGTTCAAGTATCTAACTTCAACTATCAATTATGACGATTTTTAGAACAAATACATCATCATCTTCACTACATAAGCAAAACCCACTTAGCACATAATAGGGTAATTATCAAATCCCTAGTTTTGACAACAATTCATCAAGTTTTCTACTAGGGTTTGTTTCTAAACCAAGATATAATCACAATAACACTCATAGATTCAACATTCATTCCAGAATTTCGATTATGATTGTTCATCATAATCTCAAAGTATCACCAAATCATCAAATTCAACATACCTTGTAATCCCCACGACTAGGTGATCACGAATTTGTGTTCATGCATCTGATTTGAGCTAGTTCTGCCCTTTGATTTGGTGAAATTGAGATGAGTTAGGGTTTGAGCTCTTGGCTCTTATTCTGATCGATTTCACACACACACACACTAGTGTGTGTAGTGTTTTAATTAAATCAAAATCAAGTTTTAACTCTTCCTCTTTTGGCCCCTCTAGTTTGCAACCTTATAATAAGGGTTATTACCCAAGTTTCCTTCTTTATTTTAAGGCACGTAGTTAACTAGGTTATTATTCCTAGTTACTTGGTGGGTTTGGGGAAGTTATAACCCGTTTTATTTTTAAGTCTTGTTAACTCGGGCCTTTTTATAAACTTATTTCCTTAAAAGCATTTATTCACTTTTCATTAAATATTAGGTTTATTTATTAAAATCCTAATATTTACCGGGTTACTTTTACCCCTAACGGTATTTTACCCGCCTTTTAGTATTAACGGGGTTTGATTACCAAACCCGTTTTCGGGGTGTTACACTAAGTGTGCTTCGGTCCATTAATGAAGCTGCTTATCTTCATCACTTTCGGAACCCCCTTGATGTTCATGCTTTCCTTGATAAATCTTTCCATGTATTGATCTACCCTCTCATTGTCCTTTTGACGGATGTGCATGATTTCGTTGGGGTTCTTTATCACCTTCCTCTGCTGATTAAAGTTCCTAAGGAACTTTTCACTAAGATCTTCATAACTATTAATGCTCCCCTCCAGGAGGCTATCAAACCAAATATGAGCTCCCTTGGTGAGTGTCTGTACGAACATGTGGCACTAGGTCGGCATGGACCACCTTCCGACTTGCCCAGCACCTCTGAAAGCATGAAGATGATCTTCTGGATCTTTGGTTCCTTCATATCTATCCAGATTAAGCGGAGGTTTGAGTTTATGGGGTAGAGGAGCCTCAACAATCCTTTTGGTAAACTTCGAGACCTATGCCAGGTCCTTGGGTAGGTAGGGCTTATCCAACACGTTGTCACCTTGGTCGTTTCTGTCCTTACCACCTCATTCACTGTCTCCCTTCCCCTTCACCAATGCTTCTCTCTCCTTGGGTGTCATCTGCTTAAGGCTGCTAACGGGTCCGGGTTGGTACCTCATTCGTGAGGGCTTGCGTTGCTTTTATCCGATGGTGTGTCGAAGGTGAACCTGGACTGGAGACTTTCGAGTCTTTCTCGTTTTTCCAGATCTTCTAACTGTTTCCGAAGTTCATCCTTATGCTTAGACACAAAATCCGGTGTGATAGCACTCTTCTTCACCGACAGTCCAATCCCGTCATCGGCCTCAAACTCGTTGGTGATGTCTTCGATGGTTACCATCTCATCGGTGGCCTGGACCATCTTTGTAACTTGGGAGCTGGGAGGTGGTGGTGTAGCCATGCTGTTTCTTAGAGAAGAAATCCCTTATGTATAGGTTCTTGATGGGACTGCCCTTGTGAAGAATGTCCCACGGATGGCGCCAATGCCGAGTCCCTGATCTCTGATGTGAAGTCAACGAGGTTCGTCAACGTCGTAACGGACTTCTCTGTCAACCTACAAAACAAAACACCGTTAGCTTCGCCATGGAAGACCCCGGGGGGAATCCGTGACCAAGCTCCGGCGTGAGAATAAGAAAGCTTGTCGGGGAAAATGGAGTCTATTCCGGTGAGTTTATGGTCGCCGGAATATCCCTTGGTGTGAATTCTAGGCCAGAGCCTTTAATGTAATTCAGAGAATGTCCGGATTAAATGTGGAGTGTGAGTGTACTCAATGTAATCGGTATTGAATGCTTACTTGGGACGATTTCAAGCTTGCCTTATATGACAGAGATGACTTATCTCTCTGACGAAAGCTTCGATGCCATCTAACGGTCTAGTTTTGCCTTGGGAAGACTCAGACACGTGTCTGATCCCCATCGGGTTGATGCCTTGAGCATTTATTAAGAGTTGTTCTGTCCTTGTACTGTTTTCCGGCGACGACCATCTCTCATATGCAGGCATTTAATTCCCTCTGCAAGAGATATGACTGCCTTGTTCCCGCCCTTTCTCTTGTTCTCTCTTGTAAGTAAAACAAGTTTTGGGCCTGTTGAGAAGCCCAACTAACAAGAGCCTAAGACGAGATGCCCTCAATTCGAATGGGCCTCGTCGAAAGTTACTATCATTATGACTTATAAGTTGTCTAAGGTACATCTTAATAATTGATGAGACTATTACTAAAGAGCTCAAAGTATAATTCTTACTATAGTTGTGATTATCATTAAGACTTCTAATCGTCACCAAGGTGTACATATAAATAGATAACCTATATCTTTGTTGTCATGTACAACACAAAGCCTTTTTGTTTTATTTTTTATGATCAACTCTAATAAAGGACCCAAAACAACAATGATATAGCATATGCCTACATACTCTTTCTCTCTCTTGCCCCTCTCACAATTCTTAAAAACCACCAAAAATCAAATCTACCCTCCTTCCTCCTCGTAAATTCACTTGGGGTAATTCTTTCCCGGGAACTGTCACTTTCTCTACTCCACCTCACGGACTCTATCCTCCAACGTGTCATTTCTCGCATTCAAAACTCCGAAAAACGAATTATGGAAAATGCTCTTATAACTCAATAGATATCCATTTACTAATCGGTATTAATGTATAGCAAACTATAATTGTGCAAGATTTCATACCTATCCTAAGGACTAGCCTTTTGTCATTTTGCTTCATTATTAAATATCAAATCCAATATACTTTCCCCTTTTCAACGTGAAATGTACCTCCATTATCTTTATCAATGTATTGGGTTGATAGACTTTTTGTGAAAAAAATGTTTTTCATTATGTTAATTATATTACATATCAAAGTCCTTTAAAGTTAAAATTAGTGTAAATTGCTAAAATTGTCTTTGAGGTTTTGGGTACTGAAGGGGTATGGTCCCAGATCTCGTGTCAGCACGACCGCGAGTGACCATTACCCTTATCAAAAACCCCCACCGGCAGGAACTTACCTGTGTCCGTGCGGGCATGCGCGAACACAGCGGTCCAATCTGTCCAGTGATGAGAAGACTTACCTTAAGTACGAAAACGAATGTCACGCATAGCGATGCGGCCTGGCACCGCATCCTATGAACATTTTCGTCACGACAAGGGATCTGGACAACAGTAACAGTCACTAAACGGCGATGCGACATGGCACCGCATCCCGCATACATCTTGGATAGAACACAGAACGCGGGAACATCAGTTACCGCAAGCAGCGATGCGGCCTGGCACCGCATCCTACCTACAAGGCAAGTGGGTCTGACACCACAGTGCAAGTGGCACTGTGAACAGTCACCTATCAACCCACATGTGTGCAACAGTCTGACACCACAGCAGGACGTGGTGTCACCACCGTAAGCGACAGGTCTGACACACCTGCAAGGGACCGTGCGATGTCAGACTAGCTACCCAACTACCCTCCTTCACTCCTCGGCTATAAATACCCATCCCAAACCAGGTTTGAGGTATCACTTCTCAACTCTCTCACTACTACTACTATCACACTTTGCTTCCCAAGCAAATTACTGATTCTCACGCCGGAGAGTGGTAACAAGGAGCACCCCCCACCCCATCATCCTTGTTCGAGTCACGACTTGTTTCCTTGTGCAGGAAACCAACTAGCGGACGATCTAGCCAGCGATCCTCGGAAAGAAGGGATTAACCCTACTTGACGAGACAAGTGAGTTAACCCCACCCGGTTAACCATTGTTTCATCATAGGCGCCCACCGCTACTCTTAGCACTTTTTTCAACCATCCCTTTCTCTCTAAAGATTATGTCTGATCGTCTGAACAACACTACCGGGGATAACCTAAACCCCGCAAACCAAGGGCCTACGGGGACCATTCCCCTAGCCCCAAATGCTGAACATATTGGCACATCAACGCAAGGGGGCGCATCCCTTTCGGACACGATCTATCACAGTACGCTTCTGTGATACCTCCAGGCATGGACCTTCATACCTGGTACGACCAGCAACAAGCTCTGCTGGCCGCGACATACAACAGAGCTTGCGCAGAAGCGCAAATACCTGCGGGGCCTACCTCGGCACCGCACACACCTGCGGGTCGTATTTTACAATACGACAGCAGAGCTCCTACACATCCAGCCTCCCAGAGTAGACACGAAGACCGCGGTTCCTCTTACTGCGACGTCCGCACACTTGATGAGGAGGATTCCTCGTATGGATCCCGCCGCAGGGGCCCTATACATAGCCGCCTAGGCCCCCATGGCGAAACTAGGCGACAGTCTACAGCCCACCACGGCCCCGGCATCCATAGCCGGCTGGGGCCTCAGTCCCACCATGAAGGTACATATGGCGGGGAGTCTCATGCTACTAGCAGTAGACCGGGAGGACGTAATTGTGTTCCTCCCACTCAAACCCACACCACATACCTCCGCGCTGCAAAGCGCCAGAGCCAACCCTGCAGGCCGAAATATGCGGCCGAAAACTCCAAATTTGTCCCGCATATTGCCAACGCCGATGTCCCCACCACCAAATTCCCATTAAACATTGTGAAATACAATGGTTCTGCCGACCCAGATGACCACATGAACATCTTCGTTGGCGCCGGGTGCAACGGCAGATGGGATGAACCCACTTGGTGTCAATTTTTTCCGCAGACCCTCACAGGTCTGGTCTGGCCAGGGCTTGGTTCGATTCTTTGCCAGTGGGGTCACTGACCTCATTCGAGGACTTACAAGCAAAGTTCCTCGCACATTTTTGCCCGCAGCGACATCATGAACGTGATTCTATGGACGTCATGAACATCTGGCGCAGAGACAACGAATCACTTGAGGCGTTCGTTGTCCGTTACAATAAAGAGTGCCTGGAGATAGGCGATGTTGCAGACCAAATGGCACGCAACCATTTCATTGTTGCCGTTAAAGACGAATAAATGGTTATGACTATCTCCAGCAAGGAAGGCTTGCCTAAGAAATCGGAAGATGTCATAGCTGCGGTCAAGACATACGCCCAGACTCAGCGGTCCCTCAAACCACACGTATCAAAGGCACAGCCCCAAACGGAAGGCCAGTCCTCCCAACAAGAACACAAGCGCAACAATAAGCGCAACCGGGACACATGGAGTCGCGGCAGCGATCCCAGACCATATGTCCCGCGGAACAACCAGCCCGACGCAAGGGTTACGATCACTGCCCAACGTGAAAACCGGGCGTCGAAGAAGGAGTCTCGGGACCGTAGCTGGACCGAGATCAACCAGTCGCCAAGCGACGTCCTCCTTACGGACGCGCAATTCCTGCGAACGGCCCAACCGATTAAGTCCAAGAAGAACCAGGATCCCGCACTCTATTGCGAGTATCACAAGGACTCGGGCCACACAACAAACAACTGCATCAGTCTCCGAATGGAGATTGAGCGAGCCCTAAAAGAGGGGAAACTGCAACACCTGTTGCCAGGCACGCAAAAACCTACCAAGCGCATCACCCCCCACAATGAGGGCCACTCCACGGGTAAAAGGGCCATGTACGTGGCCTCAACCCACATGATCAATGGAGGGCGAGGAAGGCCGCGCAAGGCGGCAAGAAGACCGGACAATGACTGGAAAGACGAGCAAGTGGTCTTTCCAAAAGTCCGAGGCGGACCACGCGACAGGCGCGCCGTCATTATCATAGGCCACCTGGCTCACTACTGCACCGAGCGATTATTCATCGACTCGGGCAATACGTCTGATATTATATACGAGCAGTGCTTCAACCAATTCGATCAAGAAGACAAAGATCGGTTGCAGCCGGTGGACTACCCGCTGGCCGGGTTTGCAGGGGAAACCGTATTCCCCCTGGGCCATATTACGTTCCCTGTGCGCCTCACCAATGGAAGGCACACAAGAACGGAGGAGGTAAACTTCATGGTTTTACCTCACACCTCCAAATACGACGTACTTCTCGGAAGAGAGTCCCAGGGCGACTTCAACATGATAACATCCGTCCCCCACTCTGCCATCGGTTTTCCTAACCGAGACGGGGATCGCGATAATATACGCCCAAAGAGAAGTTATGTCTACGGACGAGCTGTGTCCGGCCAAGGTAGCAAGGCCTACCCCAAACACTCAGCAACAAAAATGGGTTCTTAACGCAAGACACCCAGAACAAACAGTTACGTTGGGCCACGCCTTGTCCCCTATTATCAAAGCGCACCTGAAGCATCTCCTCTTCAGGAATCAGGATATTTTTGCATGGACACCCGCAGATATGACAAGGGTACCACGTGAAATCGCGCAGCACTTCTTGAATACCATGCCAGGTATCAAACCGGTAATCCAAGGCCAACGCCACCTTAGATCAGCAAAGAACCAGGCGATGCATGAGCAGGTCCAAGAGCTGCTCTCCGCAGGCATCCTGCAGGAAGTCAAATACCAGACATGGTAGAAAAACCATCCGGGGGCTGGCGCATGTGCGTCGATTATAAAGATCTCAACAAAGCCTGCCCCAAGGATTGTTACGCACTTCCGGAGATCGACGAAAAGGTCGATAACCTCGCACCATTTCGGTGGAAGTGCTTCCTTGGTTGTTACAAAGGCTACCACCAGGTGCAGATGGCAATCGAGGACGAAGATAAAACGGCATTCCGCACTCCTACCGGGAACTACTGCTACACAAAAATGTCGTTCGGGTTGCGCAACGCGGGTGCAACCTATCAAAAGTTGATGAACGACACTTTTCGCGGACAAATCAGCAAAAGTGTCGAAATCTATATGGACGACCTGGTCGTCATGACCATGGAGGAAGACACCATGCTCAACGATATTGAAAGAACATTCCAAACTCTGCGAAGCGTCAACATGAAGCTTAACCCAGGGAAATGCTCGTTTGGAATGGAAGAAGGCAGGTTCCTTGGATTCATCGTAACCAAAGATGGATTCAGGGTGAACTCGGAAAAAGTCCAGGCGATCGAGCGCATGCCATCGCCTTCCACGATGAAAGAAATGCAACGACTAGCCGGCAGGCTAGCCTCACTGAATAGATTCTTAGCCAACCATGCAGCTAAGTCTTACCCTTTCATCAAAACCCTGCGGAGCTACTTAAAAAAGGAACAATTCCAATGGACCGCAGAGGCCAAAAAAGCTTTCAGGGAGATGAAAGAGTGTTTGATTCAACTCCCAACTCTAACTGCACCACGCAAGGATGAGCCACTTATCTTGTACCTATCTGCCGCGGACAACGCGGTAGGCACGGTACTCATAGTGGAATGGGAAGGAGTTCAAACACCCATCTACTACATCAGCAAAATGCTCAACGACCCAGAGATGAGGTGCTCCATCATGGAGAAGTTGGTATTAGCACTGGTACACGCGTCAAGACGGTTGCGACGTAACTTTGCAAACCACGCCATTACAGTGTTAACCAACTACAGGATCGGCCCGATCCTATCAAAACCCGACATCTGTGGTAGATTAGCAAAATGGGCAATTGAGCTGGGCGTACTTTCACTGAACTATAAGCCGCGCCCCTCAATCAAAGGCCAGGTCTTGGCTGATTTTGTTGCTGAAATACCAGCAAATCGCATTCAAGAATGCGAAGAAGAGCAAAACCCTGTATCGCCGCCATCCTCCGCAGAAACCGGGGCATTATATACAGATGGTGCATCCAACGAAGATGGTGCAGGTCTACGACTCGTCAGCCCCGATGGCCATGAGCTTACCTATGCAATCCGCCTCAATTTCAAAAACACGAATAACGAGGTAGAGTATGAGGCTCTACTGCAGGGCTGCGTCTAGCAGTCAAACTCGGCGTCCAACATTTGGAAGCACACGTCGACTCGCTATTAGTTGCATGGCAGATGCGCGGCGACTATGCCGCAAAAGGGGATATCATGATCCTCTACCTCGAGCAAGCCTTGCAACTGAGATCAAAGTTCACTTCCTTCAATATCCGCCATATCAACAGAAGTGAAAACAAGCCCGCGGATGCACTGTCAAAACTCGCATCCACCAGCTTTCAACACCTGGAAAAAGAGGTACGCATCGAGATTCTGCAAAATCCCTCAGTACCCCTTCGCCAAGTCAATGTCATCCAGTACAGTACAACATCCTGGATGACACCTATAATTGCATACTTGCAATCAGGTGTTACTCCCGAAAGCAAGGCAGAGGCACGTAAGTTACAATACAAAGCTTGTCATTACCAAATGGGAGACGGTATCTTATACCGTAAATCATACCTGGGGCCACTCCTACGATGCGTCGACCCCCAAGATGACACATACCTTATCAGAGAAATACACGAAGGAATATGTGGAATACACACAGGCCCACGCATGGTGGTGGCCAAAATTATGAATGTCGGGTACTACTGGCATGTCATGCACCTGGACGCAGTCAAAATCTTGCGCAAGTGTTTCAATTGTCAGCGGCATGCTCCCAAGACCTTGCACCCCAAGAACAACCTAATCCCCGTCACCACAGCATGGCCATTCCAGAAATGGGCAATCGATGTGGTGGGACCATTCTCAGACGCACCAGGTGCAGTGAAGTTTATCATAGTGGTTGGTGATTACTTTACAAAATGGGTGGAAGCAAAACCGCTCGCCTCAACCACCGCTATGATAACAAGGAAATTCGTCTGGGAACATATCATCTACTGTTTCGGTCTACCAATGTGCATCGTTACCGACAACGGTACCAACTTCGCTGCCGATGACTTTCAAAAATGGCTAAAGGAGCTAAACATTGAACACATATTCTCCTCGGTGGCGCATCCGCAAGGGAATGGCCAAGTCGAGAGTATCAATAAAAGTTTAGTCGAAGGCATCAAAGCACAGTTGGGAACAGCCAGACGTGGTTGGATTGATGAACTCCCAAGTATCTTATGGGCCCACAGGACAAACCCAAAGACAAGTAACGGTGAGACACCCTTCAGCCTGGTTTATGGCACTGAAGCGGTGATCCCCGCGGAGTAGGCCTCCCCTCACCTAGAATGTTGGCTATCAACAAGATAGACAACAATGAGGAACGCAAGGTTGACTTGGACCTCCTGGAAGAAAGGCGTGAAAACGCTGCCATCAACGAGGCCAAGTATAAAACCAAACTTGAAAAGTACTACAACGCACACGTCCGCATTTGTACCTTCAACCCGGGAGACTACGTCCTTCATGACAATGAAGCATCTAACGCGGAACGCCCAGGGAAACTTGCCCCCAAGTGGGAAGGACCCTATCTCATCCAACAGGTCCTGGGCAAAGGCGCGTATAAACTGCAAACATTAGAAGGCGAACCTATCGCACGCACATGGAATGCACAACAGCTTCGATGCTGTTACATGTAAGCCATGTTTTTTACATTCACCATGTAACCTATCGGGCCGCAGGCCATTTGCAAATAAATAAATAAACGATTCAATGCAATATTGTTTATTTTACTTCTATTACAAATGCGTGTCCCACTCTGCGGTATCTACAAAAACAGATTGACAAAATCTTCATTCGCGATACCCACACAGAGTGGTGACCACACGCAACTATTGTAATAGGCCAGCAATGGCAAAACATCAACTGTCTATCCGGCTGGATATGCAAATACGGTTTTCACAAAGCCTACACAATTCCTAAACCCTAACGGATTAAAAACAGGAATTGACTAATACTCATACGACAAAGGTATAGAGTATACTCAAACCGCGCTTACAGCAGGTAGAGTTTCTTCATATACAAGTTCAAACATGCAAGTAATAAAAACACTTGTACAACTTGAACAAAACGGTTAAAACTTTATATTTAAAAAATGTCTACACCTATGCGGTGCACAAGGGATTTACATAAGGTTCTTAACATTCACATTGCGGAAACAAAAAAGGCACGCATGCCAGCCTAGTCTTTCTTTGTACCGCTGGAACCCGCACCATCTTTGCCATCACCAGCAGGCTTTTCCTCATCTTCCTCATCAGCATATAACACCCGCAAGCGGTCTACATAGTCTTCCGCATCCAGGCATTGCTCAAGTTCCTCAAGAGCGGCAATGGACGTCTCGTTGTACGCCACAAAAGCAGCAGCAAGAAGCGCTTCAGTGTCCACACCATGGAACCCAGACCTTTCGTCAGTATATTTGCCTTGGGCCAAAACATTCATATGAGAAATACAACGGTTGTAGCCAGCCTTAAAACCAGCATCCCGGGCGCCCAGCCTAATCTCATTAACACCTGCCACATTCTCAGGTGCGTCAAGGATGGACGTAACAATCTACGAAACAAAAATAGTACGGTTATTAAAGGCAAACCTAAAAAGACAGCAAAGGCAACGGATACTTACATGCCCGATACCGTGCATACGCATCCATTCGCGATCGTCGTTGAGCAGGTCGAGTGAAGAAGCAAGGCTATCTCTAGCCTCTGCAACCTCCCTCACCCGCACTTCAGCATCGGCAGCACCGGCACTGACCTCCTCAATAGCGGCTACCCGGCTCCGAACTTCAGCCTTTTAACAAGGAAAACACAAGTACACAAAAATAATCAACATACTTGTGGAATGTATATACAAATTCAAGAGCAAAAGAAATTCATACCTGAAGGCCCTAAATAGTTTTGTCTAAATTGGCGCGGTCGGCATTTTCCCTTTCAAGAGCCTTGGCAGCGCGGGCCTCCGCCCCCTTGGCCTCTTCAAGAGCCTTGGCAAGGCGAGCTTATGCCTCCTTAGCCTCTTTGGCAACCGCATCAGCTGCGGCTTTCTCCTTAACCAAAGCAGCATTCGCGGCCTTGGCGTTGGTAAGCTCCTAACGAACACGAAAGAGAGTTTCATTCTGTTTGGCCCAAGATTCTTTCCAAGTCTTGCGCTCATCAGAAAGGGTCTTGCGCTCATTAGAAAGAGATTCTTTCCAACTCTTGCGCTCATCAGAAAGCAGTTTTGCAAGGGTACGAACCTGTTTAAGCTCAGCAGTTGCAGCCCACTCCTCAGTCTGCTTATGCTTCTCAAAAGCAGCCTTCTGTCTTTCAAGCTGCTCTGCACCCTCACGTGTAGCCTTCACCAACTCTTCGGCCTCAGCCCGCAAGCGCGCATTTTCCTCCTCATTGCGCCCCAACACCTTGTAGTTTTCCATAATGACATTTGCCATTATGGAACTCCCCACAAGCATGGAGGAGAGTTGATTAATCTGGACCTCACTTGGCAAAGAACGGGCCCGATTGACTTCAAATGGGGTGCCCAAACCACCCAAAATCTCCTTACACGCTGAGGGGTCAGCAAAAATATCATCCCCTTGCAGTACAGTCCATGGGGGGCGGTGATAGGTCATGGCCCGGTCTTTAGTATAGGTGCGGTAATAGAACTCCAATTCAGACTCTTCAGGCTGAATAGGAGTCCCTTTAAAACCCGCACCCCCAGAAGCAGAACCAGAAGCTTTCTCAGCAGCGGGAGATTTCTTCCTCTCAGTATAAGCAAACTTCAAGTTTAGATCATCAGTGTCCTGCGGAGAGATCAGATTATCATGGGAGTCCACCGTGTCATAGATCTGAGCCGCAGGCCCCTTCGCAGTATCCTCCGCCCGCACAGAGGGCTCAGGCACCACTTTAATCGAAGGGCTTCTGGCAAATTCTTTATTAACCCCCGCATCCGTAGTTGTGTCATGCGGGGGAGAATGAGGAGCATCAAACATAGAGAACCCTTCATCTTGCGGCTCTGTAAACAAAGCAAAAACACTTTAACTACAAGTACAAAGGCAAAATACTTGTAAAAGTTATGAATCGCTTACCAGAAGCAACCACAGGTTTCACAACAGCTGTCCGTTTGGTCTGTATTTTTGGACACTTCCTCTCACCGGCATCAACAGCCTTCTCTTCCTTTATCTTTTTCTTCTCATCAGCAGGCTTGGAACCCGCAGAGGTCCCACCTACAGCCGTACCACCACCTGGAACACCCAAACCCTCAAGGGTGTCAGATACTACCACGTAATCGGTATATCTGCGGAAACAAAAACGAGAGATACCTGCCGCCTGTGGCACCAACGGAGGAACAATGGCAGCCTCAGGTTTTTTCTTGCCGCGACCCCGCACAACCTTCTCTACATGCTTTTTCTCCGCATGCTTCTTGGGAGCACCCTTCAACTCAAATTTACCCAGGACTCCAAGAATACCTGCGTTTAGATCATCAAACAAGAAGATCAGCAAGGTGAACCTTATAAGGCAAGTAAGAAGGTTATGGATTATACCTTTGCCTTGCGGCATGGGTGCGTTCAGTGCCTCGCGTTTAGGAACGCGGAAGTTGTTGACAATGGTCAAGTTAAAACCATCACCTTCCGCACACTTAACAATCTCAACCATGCCTGTAAAGGTCGGATCAAATATCTTCCACAGCTCAGCAATTTCTGATAGTACACTTACAAATCAGTAACAAGCAAGGGGATAAAGAAACCGCAAAAGAGTAAGAACACTTACCACCATCTTTTTCCCGCACAACGGGCCTTGCATGCCTATCTGGCCTGCTCAACATCATCCGCAGCACCCACAACTGATTGTTGTCTAGCTGCTTATGCTCAATAGTCCTCAACCTTGGGAACCACTCCACAGTCTTCGCACTAGGAAGAGCAATATCCTCCACAGGGATAGTCTCATTAACATTTCGCATGGTCATGTTAGCAACAACCGCGGCAACCTTAATATAGAAGAACTTGTATTTCCACTTTGAAATACCCTTCGGAGGGGTCATCAACTTGGTGCTCCCGTACCGTTGGCTAAAAGAAAAGAACCCGGTGTTCACCGTCAATTGATAGAACCGCCAGAAATTTTCAACGGTAATCGGCAAACAAAGAGCACGAAACGTGTACTCAGAGTTTCTAATACGAATCATCCCAAATGGACTCATCTGGGAGATATGGAGTTTGTAAAACTCCAAAACCTCAGCAACAAAAACAGTTAACGGTAAACCAAGGTTACCGTCAATGAAAGAATCAGCCCACATGGTGACATAACTGGCCGGAGCGTCGGCACCGGTGTCACCCTCCTTGGGATAAACAGCCCCAAACTCTTGGGGCATCTGGATGCTGGTCATCAGTTGGTTAAATGACACCTTCGACCACTTCAATACTGGTACGCCACCACCAGGGGCACTCCCACCGTCTTCCTCTTCTTCCCCAGCCACCGGCGAAGAATGTTCAGGGTTTTCACCCTCAGTATAGTGTGGATCGGATGGTTCAGCCATCAGGAATAAAGAAGATAGAAGAATGAGTTTACAAAAAAAAAAACCCAAAAACTTGACCGGAATTTCAGATAAAGCTTATCGGAGAAGACAAAGAGAGCACACTCTTTCACCGGAAAAATTTTGAAAATTTTGAATAAGTGAGGAAACCACAAACGGTTTCCCCTTATATACTCATCGCAATTAATGCGATGCAGTAAACCGACTCATCACGTTCAAAAAGGGCCAATTACGTGTCACCACGTGTGCAGCGAAAGTTCCGCTGACGGTTATCACGCGCGCGTGGCCATCCACGCGCCTGACAGAAGAGACTTTTACACTACTTGCTACAGTGCATTTATGACCTCGGGCAGTGCAAACGTCCTTTCGGATCAGCACATGACAGAATCCTACCAAGTTTCACCAACCCACACGTGCGTTTAGCCATGTATACAGCGCAAAGGCGACAACATTATCCAAACATAAGCGGCATGCGGTTTCTCTGGTTTACCGCACCATAACCCATACCGCATGTCGTTGTTTACATACCCCTCAAAAAAGGCAAAAAATACATATCTCTAAATTATATAAAGGGGTATAAACAATAAACCGCACTTACCCACGAGCACACGTGGAATATGCGGGAATGACACACACGAACCCGTACAGGTGTGTCAGATACTCAGAACCAGTGTGGTTCTTTGGACTGCGAAAACCGCTTCTCAGGATGCGGCCAACCGCGTTCCATACAAGCTTCTTCAAGCTTCAAATCCCTCGTGTCCGGTTCACAGCCACAGAGGGAACGCAAACAGCTTCTCCTTAGGATGATGGACATGTACACTGAGCAACCGCACATCAGCACCCCTGTCTCCTGATCCTTCAAGAGCCACATCCAAGCTTCAAACTCTCTAGAAGCGAGTTCTTTGATGCTAACCGCAGACACTCACGAATAGCTGCGGCAGAATATAATTACCCTAACGGTAGCTACGGAAGAGCCACGACTAAACCGCCACGCGGTTTATCAAAGCTACTTCTAGGAAAACTGCTTTCCAACTAAGCGTGAAGGAAAGTGGTTACAGAAGGAATGCGGAAGAGTTTCACCCAACTTCCCAAGTATCTAAGGTGATACCCTCCGGCAAAGCTACTTCAAGGAAAACTACTTTCCACCAAAGCGTGAAGGAAAGTGGCTCCAGAACAGTGGTAACAAGTCTGCTTATGACTAGTTACCCACCTATGGACCGCATAGAATAAACAATGGTGGGCACAACCATGCCTATGACCATGTTTATCTGCCCATAGTCCAGATTCAAATTGTTCGACCAAACACGGCCAACAATGACGCAAGTACCCCACGAGGCTCGACTACACTTGTCCAACAATGTGCAGCAACGAGGTAACCGCAAAGGACGTGCGGTTACTTGAGAGCTAAACCTTAGAGGACGTGCGGTTACTTGAGAGCTAAACCGCAGAGGACATGCGGTTACTAGAGAGCTACACTGGAGAACACGAACACCCCACAAAGCAGGGATCATCGTTGAATGTCCAGTTAAAATAGAGCTTGAGCAAAGTACTTACAAACATTGCATCAGCTGACGCAGAGGTTAGAACTAGAGTGGCGATTACGGACATCTTCCGTCACCATCTCAAAGGTTGGTTTGAACCCTGCTAACATCCTCAGTCACCGTCTCAAAGGTTGGTTCGAAACACCAACAGGTGGCTGATGACATCAGAAAACGGTAGACCATATTACCGCATCAGATCCTTGGCTAAGAATTCCGCATCAGACGGAACTTGCTCACCGGTGCGGAATTCAATTTTCTCAAATGCTACAACGAAAATTTCAAAAGTCAAACCATCATACACAAACACATCCTTCTCAAAGGAAGAAACAATCCACTCAAATGAACTGTCAACCGAACGGTCAGCAGCTTGAATTACTGAAAGTAGGAGCCATCTTCATGGCCCATATTTTACCTTCTAGACACCATAGTCAGTATCCCTCCCACATGCAACTTGCATAAGGAAGGAACACTAGACTGGGGGGACTTGAAAGGGTATGGTCCCAGATCTCGCGTAAGCACGACCGCGAGTGACCATTACACTTATCAAAAACCCCCACCGGCAGGAACTTACCTGTGTCCGTGCGGGCACGCGCGAACACAGCGGTCCAATCTGTCAAGTGATGAGAAGACTTACCTTAAGTACGAAAACGAATGTCACGCATAGCGATGCGGCCTGGCACCGCATCCTATGACATTTTCGTCACGATAAGGGATCTGGACAACAGTAACAGTCACTAAGCGGCGATGCGACATGACACCGCATCCCGCATACATCTTGGATAGAACACAGAACGCGGGAACAACATCAGTTACCGCAAGCAGCGATGCGGCCTGGCACCGCATCCTGCCTACAAGGCAAGTGGGTCTGACACCACAGTGCAAGTGGCACTGTGAACAGTCGCCTATCAACCCACATGTGTGCAACAGTCTGACACCACAGCAGGACGTGGCATCACCACCGTAACCGACAGGTCTGACACACCTGCAAGGGACTGTGCGATGTCAGACTAGCTACCCAACTACCCTCCTTCACTCCTCGGCTATAAATACCCATCCCAAACCAGGTTTGAGGTATCACTTCTCAACTCTCTCACTACTACTACTATCACACTTTGCTTCCCAAGCAAATTACTGATTCTCACACCGGAGAGTGGTAACAAGGAGCACCCCCACCCCATCCTCCTTGTTCGAGTCACGGCTTGTTTCCTTGTGCAGGAAACCAACTAGCGGACGATCTAGCCAGCGATCCTCGGAAAGAAGGGATTAACCCTACTTGACGAGACAAGTGAGTTAACCCCACCCGGTTAACCATTGTTTCATCAGGTACTTTTGCCTATTTCATCTAAAATCAGAACATTTTGTAAGCAGGTCCTTAAGGTTTGACATTTGTTTCCATTTCCATCCATTTCGTGAAGTCCATCCAAAACTTCAGTCAGTTTTGTGGAAAAAAGACCAAAATACCCTTTCTGTTTATAAAGTCATTATTTAAAAAAAAATCAAGAGTCGCCTGAACTCTAGCCGATACTAGGACAATCGTTCACAATCGTCATTGTAGGAGTAACGAGCCGTCGACATCTGTTAGTTACTGCAAAACCCTAGCCGTCACGAACTTGTCTTTGAATCTTTCATCACAAACCAACCATCACTGTCACCATAAACCACCATCTATTCACTAGCAAACCTTCATCTGTGCCCTTTACGGTTTATGGTAAACCATAGACTCGCCGGAGTCTTGGCTGTGACATTGGAAATCCACACCATTGTCATTCTTTTGCTTGATTTGAACCTACAACGAGATTCCTCATCTTACGACTAGTGTGATAGGGTTTTATAATGATTTTGATTTTTTTGAAATAATGATTTTATGAAAAAAAGGGTATTTTGTTTTTTTTCTCCAAATAACTAACTGAAGTTTTGGATGAAGTTAACGAAATGGATGAGAATGGCAAGAAATGTCAAACCTTGAGTGTCCAATTACAAAAAGTTATGCTTTTAGATGAAATAGGCAAGTGCGGAAACCTCGGGACAAAATTAACTTTAGATAAATCATTCCTATTGAGACTGTGCGTTGTGGCACCCGTTAGTGACGGGGTGAGCTACGTAGGCGGCCAGGTGGCTCGCGAGCACCACAACAAGGTGCTGATTGGACTACCTGTTGTGGCTCACTTGACAGCCCGGATTTATTCTCTAATATTGCGACACATGACACTAACTAGACGATGCTCACTCGAGCCCAAGCAACCATGCTCACCCCGGCGCTCACCGTTCATGTGTGGGCAAGTCATATTTCTTCAGCCGCATTTGAACGAACACCTAGACTGCAACCAATGAACACCACTCAAGCCCACAACAAAATCATCCATGTCCATATCTCAACTGAATTTCAGGCATCAAAATCTTAATAGCAACCCCATCCACCCGGTAAATCTCCGATTCCAAAGTTCACACATCAAATTCAAACTTGCAAGCACTCGTTTGCACAGTTCCACTTCGGCATCTCTAACCCAACCTTTAGTTCCAGAAGACAAAATTAGGGCTACAAAGCATAATCTATCACCAAATATTAATAGATTGTTTGATTTCCTACCTGGAAGAAGTTGGTGGGACTTAGGGGAAGAAGATGAAGCTGATATGGTTAAAACAGACAATCCGGTTACTGTTTGGTATGTTCTCCAACGAATTTGGAGACTGGTGGCTGATGATAAACTGGTTATATACATTGGATTGTGTTCTTTAACTGTTGCAGCGGTATGCTTGTTTGTCTATTGACTGTTATTGGATTTCGCATTGTATATTTAAGTTATTGTTCGTTTCGTGAAATGCAATGGAATTGGAAATGGAAATGGAAATGGAATTTGAACTGGATTTTAAAGAATTCCTTTGAAATCTGAAAATGTGTTTGGTTGGTATAATTATCATGGGAATTGGAATGTTATGTAAAATGAGATAACTATCTTGAAATCCCTAATGTGTTTGGTTGGCATAATTTCAAGGGATTTAGATTCAAATCCTTGTTGAAACGAACAACATGAGGAATTGAATCTACATTCCAATTCCATCCAGAATCCATTCCGTTATGTGAAACGAACACTACCAGTTTTTTATTGTGAAACTTGTTAGAATTCTAGGGTTTATGGGTAGTTGAGTATGATTTTGGGATTAAGTTGTTTGAAGAGATGAATTTATTTGCTATTAGTTATTGGTTTTTATGTGTAGGTTTCAGAGATATGTATACCGAATTTGTTGGCGGCTTCTGTATTTGCGGCGCAAAATGGGGAGTCGTTGGTGTTGTACAAAAATTTAAAGATCTTGACGTTTCTATGTTTTGCTTCAGGAATATGCAGGTTAGAATGCACACTAGGATTTCTATGTGAGGTTTACATGAAAATACAAGGTTGTCACATGTCTAATACTAGAGATAAAGACATGCAATGTTAGTATTTATTCACCAAAATGACTGACCTGTTACTGCATTGTTCATTATGTACATTATACTTTATTGATGTAACGAGGAATCGATGATATTTTATGTATATAACCGTTTTATAACCATAATTAAAAGTCTTTGAAGAATCGGAGTGTTGATGGAAGACTCTGATTCCTCTAGCCTGTGTAAATATCACTATATATGTGTTGTTTTGCCTTTGAAGTTCTAGCTACTAACTGAGATTGGTTCTTTTGGATCGCAGTGGATTGCGAAGTGGTTGTTTTGGAATTGCAAACATGGTTCTGGTGAGTGAGTTATCTTGGAAGTTGGAAGATGATGCACTTTGTTCCTAATTTTAACCTTTGGGTTATTCCCCCTTCATTAGTTAGTACAGGTTTTAACAAGTGACTCTCTAAAGATTCTTCCACTATATGTATGTGGGTTTTGCCAACAAGTTAATTTTACTCGGGTTTTTATACTGATAACTAAATTCAGCATGTTTGCATTTAGGTGATCTGTGTAACTGATGATTAATCATTAATCTTGTTATAAAGAAAATTTTATCCCGAGGAAGTAGTATATGGTCTTTAGTTTGTTGGCTGCAAATGCTTGCCCATTAATTGACACTTCATATGATCTCACAGCTCAAGCGTCTAAGGAAAACTTTATACACAAATCTATTATTACAGGTGCTTTCTGCTTCTTCGCAACCATATACACCATGTCCTAGATTTACAATAGTGTGTTACGTATTTACACACGTTTACGTAAGGGGTCCTTATTTTTTCAGGATGTATCCTTCTTTGATAGAGAACCGGTTGGAAATTTGACCAGCAGGCTGGGGGCAGATTGTCAAAAATTGTCACATATAATTTCAAACAATTTACATTTGATAGTACGGAACACTCTTCAGGTTGAAACTCTTGTCCAGATCCATATTCCCACTTACTAGCCTCATTTAACTTTTATCCACACATTCTAATTTGTAAGCAAACTCTCAGGGAACAGGAGCACTAATTAATCTGCTGACATTAAGTTGGCCTCTTGCGTTGTCATCTTGCTTTGTATGCATTCTTCTGTGTATGATCTTTCTGGTTTATGGATGGTTAGTACCCGAAGTTTTTCTTATAAATTTTAAAAAATCTACAACGAGTCATCTAGATGACATGACTGGTGATATCGTTATATGATTGATCTTTTCTGTCTGAAAGGTACCAGAAGAAAGCAGCAAAGCTTATTCAAGATACAACTGCTCATGCCAATGAAGTAAAGACTAACCTACTGTTTACAGTTTTCCCCAAGCATTTAATAACTGTGGGCCTTTCTGTTGACTAATCTGACATGACCGTACTTCCTCTCTTACTCAAAAATTCAGGTTTCTCAAGAGGCTCTTTCTTTGGTTAGAACGATCCGGGTTAAGGGAACGGAAACAAAAGAACATGAAAGGCAATTACATTTACTCAAATATTTATTCACTCTTCAAAGTTACTGTATCGTTAGTTTGGATTTTGGAATTAGAAAAAAAAATGTTGTTTTTGTTTCTTTTAACTTTGGTACACTACAGTCAAGATACATTAACGCCATAAAAGTTGTAACACATGAATGCTAATCACCTAATGTATACTCAATGCTTCTAGATATAAGCGATGGCTGGACAAACTGGCTTTTGTAAGTACAAGAGAAAGTGTTGCGTACGGGCTATGGAATTTTAGTTTCAGCACTCTCTACCGTTTAACACAGGTTTACTGAAGCCTTGTGAAAGCCCTTCTTTATTAAATAAACGTTGACCAGTTTTTATAATTTACTAATTTTCTCTCCGCCTATTTTTTTAGGTTGTTGCTATTATATTGGGAGGAATGTCCATCTTGGCTGGTCATGCGTCCGCTGAGCAACTTACCAAGTATGTATTGTACTGTGAGTGGTTAATATATGCAGCATGGAGATTGGCAGACAATTTTTCATCATTACTTCAGTGTGTTGGAGCAAGTGAAAAGGTCTTTCAGCTAATTGATGTCTTGCCTAGCCATCAATTTTCAGCAAAAGGCATGGACACTGTTATGTTTTTTCATTCATGTTTCCCTTCTTTAAGGACTGGATCGTTATAAATCAATTTTTTTTTTAATTTTCGCTGTCATCTTGGTGATGCAAAGAGCCCCTCTCTTCTACTGGTACATTCTGGTGCAAGGAGCTCATTGTTTCATTTTGTCTTCATTCAGGACCACCTCAGTTGAGTATCTATCTGAATGGTAGTTTCCAGAGGATAACCTGTTGTTGATTAAACACTGGCAAATTGGGTGGGTCGTACGGGTTGTGTAACGGGTCAAAGTGGGTTGGCGTAAAATGTGTAACTTTATAGGGTCCGTCAAGACTAGTTTGATTGACCTGCCAGCCCATTATCAATAAGATTTAACACTTTAATCACTCATTTACATTGATGTTTTGAATTATCTCCCCCTTGAGCCTTGACTATAAGTGACTCCTAAGCCATATATTGTTAGTATTGATGTAGGAATGAGAGAAAAGCCTTCAAGTTGGAAGTTTCATGTATTTGAGATCTACTGCATGACAAAAACTCTTCTTGTTTGCTTATGCTCTAATTGGCATTTTTATTCGGTACAGGAGTGAAGTTGCAGAAGCTAAGGGCGCAATTCGAGTTCATAAATGTGTCATTTCACTACCCTTCACGAACAAAGGTGCTTTCATTTACTAATAAAATGTAGAGTAGCTTTATAAACTGTACTGCTTTAGTTTGCTACTGTTGTTCCACTTTAAAATGCATGTTACTACGATTCTTAAGTTTAGTCTTTTAAAGAATGTACTGCTTTAGTTTGCTACTGGTGTTCCACTTTCTAATGCATGTTACTACGATTCTTAAGTTTAGTCTTTTAAAGAAGGCTCCTTAATCATCGTTGTGTTCCCTTTTCAAATCGTCCCATTATTCACTCTGCTAAATTGGCATTTTTGACAAAAAACTTTGCCAAGGTCATCACATGATCATAGTTTGTCTGTTTCACACAAATTTGACCTAGTTGAAGATCTACTTCACTTCTCTATGTGTTGATATCTTAATGGCTTACACTGTTCGCATATTTCCTTCTTTATTTGTGGTTTAAAGGAAACCACTGACTCATATGTCCATCCCTACAGACGCCCGCTCTAGACCAAGTCAACATCTCTATACAACCAAATGAAGTGCTGGCAGTTGTAAGAACTAAGAACTTTGATTCTCATACATTTTCCCATTTCGAATGATGCTGTAGTAACCACATTGCGTTTTCCCTTCAGGTTGGTCTAAGTGGTAGTGGGAAAAGCACGTTAGTTCATCTCTTACTTGGTCTGTATGAGCCAACACAGGGGCAGGTGCACAGCCATTCTAATTTTGTTTTCGTTACCTAAAGAGGCAATTCGATCCACTTATATTGATATGGATTTGTGATACTTGATTGCAGATACTAATTGATGGTCATCCACTCAAGGACTTGGACATGAGATGGTTGAGAGAGAATATTGGATATGTTGGACAGGTTTGGAAAGTGTCTGTTTGTGGTAAATAGTTTTGATACATAAACAGAAAATTGTATGTTATTGATATTGCAGGAACCACATCTATTTAGGATGGACATTAAGTCAAACATAAGTTATGGATGTTCAAGGAAGTTGAAGCAAGAAGATGTGGAATGGGCTGCAAAACAAGCTCGTGCTCATGAATTCATTTGCTCTCTTCCTGATGCATATGAAACCCTTGTTGATGACGAGCTTCTAAGTGGTGGCCAGAAGCAAAGAATTGCAATTGCTAGGGCCATTGTTAGGGATCCTGTTATTTTGATCCTTGACGAACCCACTAGTGCTCTGGATGCTGAAACAGAATACTACATTCAGGTTTAAGCTTTTGATATCTTTGTTATTTAATTACTTGGGTATCCTTTTCTTAGAGCATCCGCAATGTGCTTTGGAGTTCATTTTTGTTTATCTTTTTAGTTGGTTTTCTTGCATCAACTCTTTTTCTAATCAGTCTATCCAAACACTCAAAACTGATGTAGGAATTGATGATGAGATTAAAGAATGAGGAGAAGGCGATCCTTTTTATAGCACACAGGTAGGTATGTTTTACTGTTGTTTTTTACATAAGACATGAGATGTGTGGTTTAATAGTGAACCCATTCACAGGCTATCAACAGCAAGAGCTGCAGACAGAATCGTGGTCATGGATCAAGGCCGAGTTGCGGAGGTATCGTTTTTGTTCTGTTAATAAGCTGGGTTGGTCCGTAAGCGACTCTTTCGACATAATTCTGGGTCAAACTGCTGATTACGATGTTAGAAAACGATAACCCAAGCCGGTTGGGTTGGGTGGGTAGACCAAACCGATCAGTTTTAGCGGTTTAACGGTTCGGTTTGATGGTTTGAACAAATGTTTTTTTAATGTTTTAAGATCATTAATTTGTATTAATTTTTTTTTAAAGTTACAAAATATAATACATATACATAACTACATATTTCAAGAATAAAAAAAATTAAATTGTAATGTATTCGTAATAACTGGATAAGACAAAAAGATTTCTTGTTCTGTTATGTGAACATGGCGGTAACTTAGTAGTTACTGAGCTAAGTTACAGTAGCAACTTACCACTAATGACGTAATTAATTCCCGCTGGTAACTAACTGATGACAAATATGTCCCTACTTACTTACTATTAAGCTTACTTGCCATTGTTAATCTAAGTGATCAGTAGGCCGTAGCAACTGGCTACTAATAATCACTATTTTATTTGCCATTTTCTCATGCAACTTTTAGCCAGCCAGCCCCCCCTTGGACTGTCCCGATATGTTACTTGGTGCCGGATCCCATTTGATTAAGTATTATGCCTGGTATACTAAAATGCCTTGCAATTTGAAGTTTGCTTCATGATTGTGCAGATGGGTGATCACGAGACGCTTTTGAGTCAAAACGGTTTATACGCGCGATTATATCTCCTTCAAAACAACAAGTGCCTTTAGATCCGCCGTATGATTGAATCCAGAACAGCTTCAAACATGTAAGTGTACATATATATACGTTGTCTTATTAATTAAACAAACAAACGTCATGATGACTAGCTAGCTAGTAGTGGAGGGAGGGAGGGAGGGAGTAACATGAATAATCTAAAGTTGCTCAAGAGCCCGTGTGGAGAAATCATGAGGCTGAGGAACCTGTTGGTGCGGCAGAGGCCAAGGTTCTTTTTCCGGTTTCTTAACCTTGGTGTGCTTGCTGCTTTCAGCGTCTTCATTTGAATATGGATTGGCAGATCCAGATCGGATTTGCTCCTTGGCATCATCTTCTACGTTGATGCCTTTCTTTTGGAATATGGTTTCATCGACGTGGACTTTAGCTTTGAGCTCTTGCCATGGAAGGTCTTTGGGATAGCTGTAGTCTTTGTCTTCCATTGTTTACTCTGGATAGGGTTTTCCAATGAGGCTTGGCTTGTCTTCGCGGGTTAAATTTGGGTTTCTTCCTGTTGAAACGTGCCACAATTTTGGAGGCGTGTTTTCCTTACATGAAGCCACGCCACCTTGTACATGCATTCAATCTTATTCAAATATATTATACCATATTTTTTTAATATATTAATAATATTTATATTTTGTTTCTTTTAAAGGAAACTAGAGAGGATGGGCTGTTTCAAATAAAAACCATGAAAGAATATATTAAAGTCTTCTTGGTACTAGTTGTTATGGGCTGTTTTTTCATATGAAATGGGTCAAACGGTTTACGTTACAATATTTAACTAAGAAGAAAACAGGTGTCAATATGTCATCAGCAGGTTACTCAAATGCATAAAACCTTCTAAATTGCCTTAAAAACAATGATAGGATTATTTATACGTTTCATAAAAAAAAATTGATAAAAAATAGCTTGTCGGTCAAACCTACTGGACCCAATGCGTTCCAACAACCCAATATATGCAATTAGATTCTACAAATAGGCTACTGGACCCAATTTAACAGGCAAATGTTACTCACTTCTAAATTATACTAGATTATTTCTTATATGAGATGATATAAGATATGAAGTAAAAATCTCTACCAAGTAAGCTAGCCTCACAATAGCCAAACCTTAACCAAAACAAACAAACAAATCCTAAATTATCCATGAACATCCATTTGAATCTAAAGAAAAGATTAGAGTTAAATGCCTGATGGTCTCTATGGTTTGCAAATATTGCAGACTTGGTCCCATGGTTTAATAATTACACACTTGGTCCTAATGGTTGTAATTTTTGCACTCGTGTGGTCCTTATCTATGTTACGTTTTTCAGTTAAATATGTGTGAAATGACTAGATTGCCCCTAAATAATAAAAAAAAAATATAAAGATAACCCATCCTCATCTTCTTCTTCATCTCTCTCTAAAACTCACCACCACCACTTCCACCTTCAACCCACCACCTCGACCTCCACCTCCACCTTCAACCCACCACCACCTCCTCCACTTTCAACCCACCACCTCCACCGTCACTATTGGTCCTATTGAAAAAGGGGGGGTTAGGGCTGGGCTCTCTAAAGGACATGAATACGAGTCTCCTTTTGAAGTGGTGGTGGAGACTACATGAAAAAGAGTCACTATGAGGGAAAACTACAAGGGCAATTCATCTACGCACACATTCATCATCCTATCTACCAAATAGAGAAGGAATTACAGGCACATGGAGCAATATCGTTCGGGTTGGGAGGGATCTTGATAATTACAATTTAAACTTTGGATCTTTGATGAAAAGTGAAGTGGGAAATGGAAGAGAGACCCGTTTTTGGGTGGATTGGTGGATTGGGGACGGTCCGTTAAAAGACCGCTTCCCAGATCTCTTTGGGTTAGAAAGTTGTAAACAAATCAATGTTAAAGATAGACTGGAAGCATGGGATTGGAGATCAAATCCAAACTCGAGTGGAAAACGTATCGTATAGAGGGTGTCTAGAAGACGGCTACCAGAGCAATTGGAAAACGTATCATATAGAGGGTGTCCAACCAATTTTGAGGAGTTTATAAATACCATCATCCTTAAATAATGTTAAAGGATCTTTATTATTATTGAGTATCAATAATTCAAATTATAAACCATTTATACTCATTTTGACGCTATAACATGCATACATGTTACTAGAGCATCCATTTTGAGAGTTCTCTTCATTCTCCCCTTTCTAAGTTGTAGATAACCATAATTAGGACCCGGAGGACGCTAGGCGGCATTATGGCCCATGTTGGGTGGAGCCTTCATGGCCTTATGGAGGAGCCTTCATGGTGAAGGACGAACAGATAAGGATCACGCCCAACCCAAAACTAAAACGATATTCTAAGACCTATTCTATCGGGCTGCTTAGATCATGGATTAGGCCTGATTTTCTTTAACCCAATTTATTACCTGTTTTGGGCCTTTTGTCTGTTGTTCACAATGCTGTTTTAAAAGATCTCACTTGATTAATGTTTGGTTAAATGCAATTAGAGAAATAAGCAACATTAAACCAAAATCAATAGAACTGCCCGCATTCAAATTTCAAAATGGAATTTGTTCATAAAGGTTTACTACCAAATTCAAACAAAAAAACATCCACAAACACATATTTAAGTTTAACACACCAAAAAGTCAGATAAAAAATTCAACCTTCTTAACCATAAATTGCAAGCTCCAATCAGTTACGATTCCCAGACATCAAAACCCTCCCAATCTCAAAACTCAAGAACGCATCAATAGCCGCATACTGCACCTGCGCCGGACTAAGATACCGACTATCCCATCTGCTCATCGTAACACTTTTCGGCTTCTCAACATGTTTTCCAAGTATCTGTTCTGCCAAAATTTTAATCCCTGCATTCTTAAACTCACTCACACCATACACATTCGCAGCCACATTCCTCAAATCCGCCCACCTGGCAACCGACAGACCATAATTCCTCGTAAGTTTCTCCACATCATTATCAATTCCGACTCCAACAAATGTGTAGCAAGGGTTAGCAAGGAAGTTAATGAGTGATTGTGGGATTGCTGGGGACATGAGGATTTGAAAAATGAGGCAGTGGTTTCCCACGCACAGTTGGATAGTGGCGACCGGGTTTTGGAGGTTTGGGATTTGGTTGGGACGCCACTCGACGTCGAGCCCGACGATGAGGGAGTGGAGATGGTGACGTTGGATTGTGGAGATCCATGTGTCGACGTAGGATGGTGAGGCGGTGACTAGGGTTTCGATGGTGTGGTTGAAGAATGTGAGGTGATACACGTCGTGGGTGTTATCGGAGTGGGTGTGAAAGAAGTGGGTGATCGGCGACGCCATTGTTGTGGTTTCTTCTGTTTAGGGTTTTGATTTTGAAGAATGGAATGTGCGTAGAACATGAGAAGAAACCGCTCTTTATTGGATGGCATGGCGGTTACAAAAGCGTATATCACGGATAGGGGTTTATAAATCATTAAACTTTCCATGTAGATTTATAAATCGATGACGGCATATATATGTCTATGTATTTTTTTTAACGTCAACAGAATCAATCCCGAGCACTTTTGAGGCACCCACTGGACAAACGGATTACTTCGAGACTAACCCGATGAAGGGGTATGGTCCCAGATCTCGCGTCAGCACGACCGCGAAGGACCATTACCCTCATCAAAACCCTCCAACAGCAATAAATTCACCTGCGTCCGCGTGGGCACATGCGGACACAGCGGTCCAATCTGTCCAGTGATGAGAAGACTTACCTTAAGGACGGAAACTAATGTTACACATAGCGATGCGGCCCCGCACCGCATCCTATGAACATTTTCGTCACGACAAGGGATCTGGATAACAGTAACAGTCACTCAGCAGGCAATGCGGCATAACACCGCATCCCGCGTAAATCATGGATGGAACAACCAACGCGGGAACAACATCAAAGACCGCAAGCAGCGATGCGGCCTAGCACCGCATCCTGCCTACTAGGCAAGTGGGTCTGACACCACAGTGCAAGTGGCACTGGAAACGGTCGCCTACCGGCCCACGTGTATACAACAGTCTGACACCACAGCAGGACGTGGCATCACCACAGTGTCCGACAGGTCTGACACACCTGCAAATAGCTGTGCGATGTCAGGCTAGCTACTCAACTACCCTCCTCCACTCCTCGGCTATAAATACCGACCCCAAACCAGGTTTGAGGTATCTCTTCTCAACTCTCTCAATACTACTACTATCACACTTTGCTTCCCAAGCAAACTACTGATTCTCACGCCGGAGAGTGGTAACAAGGAGCACCCCCCACCCCATCCTCCTTGTTGCGAGTCACGGTTTGTTTCCTTGTGCAGGAAACCCACCACCAGACGATCCAGCCGGCGATCCTCGGAAAGAAGGGATTAACCCTCTTGACGAGACCAGTGAGTTAACCTACCCGGTTAACCATTGTTTCATCACCCGAGTTCACCACCAATACCCACCCGTCCGTAGCACGACAGTGAAATTACCGGTAAAACCCATTTAGCTCAAGGATCCAACTCAGGTTTTCCTAGGTCTCTTATTATTATCCATCAGTGCCTCATTCTACACATGGTAAAAAAAAATTAGGGTCTTTAATTTACATTACCAAAATTGAAAATAAAAAACAATCCACGATTTTTTTTTCTTCAACAGAGAGACCCAATATCTAAACCAGACATTTCAATTTCTATCGTCAAAAAACCAAAAAGGCAACAGTAACACTCCATCATCACGACATGAAAATTTCAGTGACCATGCCATTCGCATGTTTGTTGGATAGACCCACTATTCAACTGAATTTGAGTTTCAACATTTACTAGTTTGATTTCCGCGGGTCTTTGGTTATTATAGATCTGGTTCATTACAATACCAGTACGATACTGGCACTCGGTATAGCAATCGTTACCAATCGATACATTTTTTACATCGATTGAAAACCCAACTATATATGACTCGTTCGAATACCAGTGTTGTTTGGTTGGTAAATGTTCGGTTTGTGAAGATAAAAGAAATCAACTACATATGACCCGTTCGAGTAGACCTTTTATCAAAACGTACACAATGATAGGCACACATGATAACGTTAATAATAGAAAAAAAACTATACTGATGTTGTACGGTACTGGTACCGATGTTTTTCAGACAATAACATCAATATTAAAAAAGAAAATCATTAAAAGTTAAAAAGTAAAGAAATATGTTTAAGGTTAAAAGTAAATATTAGAGGATTAAATAATAAAGAAAGTTATTTTAGCAATCGAAAAATAAAACCCAAAATACCAAGTTGTGGTATACCCAACTTATATCGACACATATTTTACATTGATTGATCATAATTGGTACAATATATGTTAATACTGCTATTGGTACATATGATATATGATGTTCGATCGTAATCAGTTCGGTTCTTCATGGAACCAGTTCACACAAAATTTATGCCGAAATATCATTAAGTAATAAAAAATAGTACACAAACATAATTAAAATATCAAAAAGTTTTATGTGTTTTAACAAAAAAAAAAACTTTAAAAATAATTAAACTAAACAAAAAATATATAAGCCTTAAAATATTACACAAACCTAATTAAAATAGTACACAAACATAATTAAAATATAACACAAAGCCGTTTGAAAAAAGAACCATTGGAATAGTAGTCGTTTGAAAACAGAGTCGTCGGGACATACACCTAATTAAAATACGACATAAACCTATTTAAACTATGACGCATCACGATCGCTACCACGACCGTCTAACCTCTCGTGTCAATAATAATGTCCGGAGTTGTTGGAAAATAATAATAAATATATATTAAAATAAATTTATGAATATATCATAAAAAAATAAATATTTTTTCTAATATAAAGGAATACAATTATTATTTACATAGTTTATAAAAATATCAAATAATTTAGATATAGATAATAAAAAAGCTTCCACTATTCTCGCACCCATAAATCTTATTTTCACAACACTTTTCACTTTATCTCTCTCTACATATATCTATATATGTGGAGGAAAGTGGTGTGTGAATATTAACTCCCTAGTAAAAAAGAAAAGTAGATGATGATGTGAATAATGATTTAGAGATTTGAAATGGAATAGTGTTGAAGGAAAAATAGTGGGTTTAGAATGGTTGTGGTTTTGATTGATGTGGCAAGTCTGGGTTTTGGACTTAGTCAAGTGTTGTGAATGTTTTAAGGACTCAACTATCTCGATTGAGCCGAAAAAAGGTCCTTTAGCCTAACGAATTATACAAACTATTTTTTAAATGACAATTAACGTTATTAGAATAAACATGGCAAAATTACGTGGTTGCTAAATTCATTGGTTTCTAATATGTCAAATAACCTCAACTCCATAAAGTTCATTGCCATCAATATCCATTCTTTATTTTTTTTTTGTTTTTTTTATTATTAATTACATTAGATAGATGTTTGGATAATACCTTTAAAAAAAAAGGGTTATTGGATTTTATCACCTCCAACTATTGGCTATTGGCCGCTGCCACCCCCAACTATCACTTTGACGCCCGTCACCCCCAACTTAACACTTAGTGTGTTCTGTCACCGCGTCGTTAACTAATCATTAACTTTTGATCCCGTTACTATACTTTTTGGGGTGTCATAGGATCTTAGGAAGGTTTTAGGGATCTTAGGACACCCTCAAAAGTATAGTAACAGGATTAAAAGCTATTGATTAGTTAACGACGTGGTGACAGAACACCCTAAGTGTTAAGTTGGGGGTGACGGGCGTCAAAGTGATAGTTGGGGGTGGCAGCGGCCAATGACTAATAGTTAGGGGTGATAAAATCTAATAACCCAAAAAAAAAAGATGTTTAGATAATGGATATGGATCAAAATAAGACTAATTGACCCAATATGTTATAAGATTTTAGATATGGATAAAAATAAAACTATTTGGGCCCAATAAATTGTATATTGAATTTTTGTAGAGAGGTTCCGAATAATTACATTAATTGAGGATCCAATAAATTTTTTTAATTTCTCATTTTTAAAAATATATAAATTTATTTTTAATCTGGCTTGTAAAAAAATCAGGTCTCGACCGGGGGTGCGGCTCGCCCAACCCTGCCTACTACTAGTCTCCACCATCTACGCTCATTTAGGTTTACTAAATGAGCCTCAATTTAAGCTTGAACTGAACTCATCTCAAACTCGTTTAATCCCAATACAAATAAAATATTTATAGTGTCAATATAAATTAGCTAACTAGACTTGTTTATAATTACACAACAAGTTATCATGCAGCTTTACATTAATTTCAAAAAAAAAATCATGCAGCTTTACATGTTCCTTGGTAATTTACATCATTTATTTTGAAAATTAATCAAGTTTAACAAATAAACGATGACACCAAGAATATGCACCTAAAGTTTCTGTAGCTCGTTCATTCCTTAGAATTGTTCAAATTCGCAACTCGTTTCTCGTCTCATATAAGTTACAAGTTGGTTCGTTGTTTGGCTCGAGCCATACGTGTAAGTGTGTAACATACTTTACGTAACACTTTCCATTTAAACTTGAAACACTAAATCCGTTTAAGTCCACGTTGCATCCCTAATGGGCCGATTCGTCAACTAAAACTCACGACCCATTTGACATCCACGCGTTCCCTTAAACCATCACAGACCGATCCGAGTCATCTAACCCACCTCCCCTTACTCATCCGGTTACCAATAAAACCCATTTTACGCCGTTGGATCCCCCATCCCCCTTGGGACTCCCTGTACTTCAATTTCTGATCGTTATTTCTGAAGCTCGATTACTACATTTCGTGTCACATGGTACGAATACGCTATTATTCTTTATTTCGATTTTCATTTCTGTTTGATTAATCATCGATTAGCTGGACCTACGGTTTTATATTGATTTTGAGGTTGTTGTAGATCTAATTTGACTTAGTTTTGTGTTAATTTGAATCGGATACGAGTTTATTGTTCTGATCTATAAAAAATTGGATAAATTGAAGTAATAGAAGATAGATTTGTGTTGACTATTAAACCTAGGGTTCTGCTTAATTTGAGGTCCCGTATTTTGAGTTTTAATTGGATAAACTTTGTTCTATTCGGCGTCGTTTTATTTTCTGTTGCATTTCGATCTCTTTTAGATTGTTTAATTGTGAACTTTGAATGATATACCTGTAATATTGAACTCGAGTGATCGGAGTTGTTTTAGTAGTTTTGGGGAAGGTGTGTTTGGTGTTGTGAGATGAGTTCTTTGTCATATGAAGATGTCATGTGGTATTATAGATTTAGGTCTGTCTAATGTTATGTTAGTAGTTGGTCGTGAAATGGATCTGACTTCATTACATAAGTACTGGTTTCTTCACTACGAGTAAGATTTTTGTGGTTTGTCTGTAGATCCTATAAAGTTTAAAATTTAAGTATTTAAACCTTGGTATAAAAAAGCTAGAAGCGCACAGAGGCGCAAAGCGCATAAGCGGTGCGCTTTTCGTACGTGGGCGCAAAGTGATGTGCAGTTCTTTTTATATATCTCATATGTTTTTAGCATCCCATTTAGCTATAAATAAGCTTTATATATGTTTTTAACATATAAATAACCTACATGTACAACATCCTGCTGCAATGGACATGCACATGAGGCACGCACGTCACCTGCGCCTCATGCCAATTTTTTTTTTCCAAAAAAATCGCGCCTTATCTGCGCCTCATGTAAAACACACGCCTTATGTCATCCGAAGCGTAGCCCTTTGCGCCTCAGGTGCAGTTATTATAAACCAATTTTTAAACATGGCTACATGAGTATGTGTTACATACCCAGTACTGACTACTGAACAGCCCAGATGCCTGCCCAAATCCAGGCCCAAAACCCGACCTAGCTGCTGATTTGATTAATTCTGAAACGGGATAAATATTTAGTGGGAACAATTTCAGTGTAGGTTTTCAAGAATACAGTAGTAACTGCTGTTAGTGGGAGTATTTGTTACTTTTATCTTGTCGATGTTTTTTATTATCAATTTAGGTTTTTTAACCTTGTAATCTGGAGAGTTGCTCATCTCGAATTGAGCCTTCTATTTGCAATCAATCGTTTGTTTGTTTGTTTCAATTCAATTATCAGATCCTAACAGTATGTTTGCATAAGTTTGTGTTTTAGTCCTTGCTTGAAGTAGTCAAGTTGATACTATATAGTTTATAAAATATAAAGCATTTGACACTGACTGACTTGTTTCTTATTAGGCACCCATGAAGGGCATTCTTTCTCTGCAACGGGCTGCTTTGTTGAGGCGTCAAAATGTTAATTGGGGGCTAGGTACTAGATTATTTAGCACTCAATCTGCAACAACCGCTAATACCGCACAACCACCACCACCTCCCCCTCCTCCTGAGAAAACTCACTTCGGTGGTTTGAAAGACGAAGACCGCATCTTTACCAACCTTTACGGTATTCATGACCCGTTTCTCAAGGGTGCCATGAAACGTGGTGATTGGCACAGAACCAAAGATCTAGTGATCAAGGGTTCTGATTGGATAGTAAATGAAATGAAAAAATCTGGTCTACGGGGACGTGGTGGTGCTGGATTTCCATCTGGTCTCAAATGGTCGTTTATGCCTAAGGTATCCGATGGTCGTCCATCCTATCTTGTTGTTAATGCTGATGAAAGTGAACCCGGAACATGCAAGGATCGTGAAATCATGCGAAATGATCCGCATAAACTTCTAGAAGGATGCTTGATTGCTGGAGTTGGTATGAGGGCAACTGCTGCTTATATTTACATTAGAGGTGAATATGTGAACGAACGTCTTAACCTCGAAAAGGCCAGAAAAGAAGCGTATGCAGCAGGGTTACTTGGGAAAAACGCTTGTGGTTCGGGTTATGATTTTGATGTGCATATCCACTTTGGTGCTGGTGCGTACATTTGCGGTGAAGAAACCGCACTTTTGGAGAGCCTTGAAGGTAAACAAGGAAAGCCGAGATTGAAGCCCCCGTTCCCTGCTAACGCAGGTCTATACGGATGTCCCACAACTGTTACAAATGTAGAAACAGTTGCTGTATCACCTACCATTTTAAGACGTGGGCCCGAGTGGTTTTCTAGTTTTGGGAGAAAGAACAATTCTGGGACGAAACTCTTTTGCATATCTGGTCATGTGAACAAACCGTGCACAGTCGAAGAGGAGATGAGTATACCATTGAAGGAGCTGCTAGAGCGCCATTGTGGCGGTGTTAGGGGCGGATGGGACAATTTACTGGCGGTAATTCCTGGTGGTTCGTCTGTACCATTGCTTACTAAAGACATATGTGAGGATGTATTGATGGATTTTGATGCACTGAAAGCTGTGCAGTCTGGATTAGGGACTGCAGCTGTTATTGTGATGGATAAATCTACTGATATTGTGGATGCCATTGCAAGGCTTTCGTACTTTTATAAGCATGAGAGTTGTGGTCAGTGTACACCTTGCAGGGAGGGTACTGGATGGCTTTGGATGATTATGGAAAGGATGAAAGTTGGGAATGCTAAGCTGGAGGAAATTGATATGCTTCAAGAAGTGACTAAGCAGATTGAAGGTCACACGATTTGTGCATTGGGAGATGCTGCTGCTTGGCCCGTTCAAGGTCTTATCAGGCACTTTAGGCCCGAACTCGAGAGGAGGATCAGGGAGCGTGCTGATAGAGAGTTGCTTGAGGCAGCTGCTTGATTCAGGTTTGCATTTTCATTATGCTGTTTGTTTGTGATGTATTACATAATAAACAAACAATACAAGTGGATAATTGTTTTATCAAGTAAGCTAGTACCAATAGTACAACCTTCTTAAGTGTTCACAACCTTCTAAATTTATTTATCAAGTACGCTAGTACCAATAGTACAATATTTTAGTAATAGGTTCCTCTATCATATAGAGGTATTAGTTATTGATGAAATTTACCCAAATGCTAGGGTCAACCTAACTGGAAGTGAACCAACTTTTTTTGATCCGTTTTATAAGTTTACCATTTTGACCAGTTACCCGTTCTGCACCACCTACTCAATTTGCTACCCCGTAATGCATGCACAAAGTGAGAACAATATTTACTCTATGTTCCTACCTTAAATATGTCTTATCTGCGCAAGGCGTGAGCCTGTTGCCTAGGGGCAAAGCGCTTAAAAAGCGCGCGCTCGTGACAAGCAAGGCACACCGTCAAAACAAGCCATTTTCGGGCTGGTTCAGACCATTTGAAACTAGCTTTGGCCTGTCCAGACAGGTTTTTTCTCTGTTTAGTGCATCTTTGCACCTTGCCCCGCTAAATTCGTTTTTGTTGCCCATCGTCACACGTTGGCACCTTTTAACTACATAGGTCTAAATATGATTACTTAAGTTAAATTATTTCAATAGTAGTATATTTTTTTAATAATGAGGTATATGAGGTTTTATCACTTTACGTATTGAAAGTACATTTAGGTGACTTTTGACCCGGTTGACCAACTTCTTTTAAGCTATATTTTGTTAACTGTTTTGATCCTCTTGAGAAAACATAAATTGATCAATTCATAATTTGATAAATCCAAGTTGTAAGCTTTAAGAACAGCCTATATAATCAAGAAGCTAGCTCTAAACGAAATTAAGCATACCAAAAAATCTAATCATCAGTTGATATATCTTGTCGCCTAGTATCAACGACAGGCATACAGATCATTACTAGATTCATAAAGGGCAGTTTTAGCCTTTATGTGATAACGGGTCAATTTGGGATGAAACCAGTGTGACGCATCATCAGTAAGATGCTACCCAACTTGACCCGTTATTACGTTAATGGGTTGAAACTTGAAACCACCTCTTAAGAATATCGGTAAAGATGCATCAACTGGGATTTTAGTTATCGGCAGGATTCTATTTTTCTCTTCCATTTTTTGCTGACTTTATAATTGTTTTATAGGCGGAGCCCTGCAATCTGTGGAATAAACATGCAGAAGTAATCCTGGAGGAAATTGATGAACCTTTTACGAGCATGGTTTAAATTTAAGATTTGTATTGAAGTATAATGTGACTGAAAGTAGCATCCGCTTTTTGTAACTGGGGAAACTTTTGTTGTTTCAGTGTGGTTTAAGGATACGAAGACATCCTATGTTTATTATTGAACATACTTCATTTAGACATGTTAATAAGCCGAATGCATTGTTGTAATGGTACATTCTCAAGCTTTTGAAACCTCAAATTTCTTTGTTATTATAACCAAGTAAAATTAACATAGTTAATAGTATTTAAGAAGACTTTATCCTTTATAAAAGCATATTTATTTATATAATTGAATGACTGTAATTTCAACATAAGTGAGGATTTGAAGCAAGAATACCGTTATGGACCTTGGTTGAATGACTGTAATTTCAACATACGTCAACACATCATCGTAAACTGGTGTCATGTCACCAATATACAAGTTATAGATATTAATAGGTTGATAAATCAAAAAGATAAATTTTAAAGAATAAAGATGCATTGTTAGAAACATTTTCGTATAGGCTAATTTGGTGGAATTGTTGGTTACATATATAAAAATGTAGGTTTTGAAAATTTTGTACATTTTCTTATTGATTATTCTTCTTTTTCTTTTTAAATTTTCCTTATTCATGAATATGTTTCCATGACCGTTTTCCTATATACAAGTTAAGTAAGTTTATATGCACGGCTATTATTATTCGAAGTATCAAAATCAAAAAAAATATATATAAATCAAAATTAAAAGAAAAATTGGTTTTTAATAAACCAACCTTTATCCCGTTGGTAAATAATAATCTTACCTACGTAATTGGTATACAATAATCATACCTATCAACATGTTAGTACTCAATGAACTTTCGTTAATTTTTTTTAACTGAAGTTAGTTCTTAAGTTTTATTTATTACACAAACAGTCCCTGTAGTTGTAATTTACTAGTTTTAACTATTTTAGAACTAGAAAATTACAGTCCCTTGAGGTTTTTTTGTTTTATAAAATAGTTAAAACTAGTAAATTACAACTACATGGACTTTTTGTGTAATAAATAAAACTTAAAAATTAACTTCAGTTAAAAAAAATTAACGGAAGTTCATTGAGTACCAACATGTTGATAGGTAGGATTATTGTATACCAATTACGTAGTTAAGATTATTATTTACCAACGGGACAAATGTTGGTTTATTAAAACCCAATTTTCCAAATTTAAAACTATTAAGAGGGTGTTTGGGGTTCCTTATTTTGAGGGTAAAAAGACTTTTGAAGGGCAAAAGTCCTTTTGAAAGTGTTTGGCTTTTCTTCTTATGTGAGAGAGATTTGCCAAAAGTCAGGACTTCCTGACTTATTTTGGCCAAAAGTACTTTTCAAAAGTTGAAAATAAGCTAAGCCAAACATGCCCTAAATAACTCTTAATTGACGAAAAAAATTAAATAATTTACAAACACTATCAGGTGAACAAAAGGAGGTTGGGTCTAGTAACTTGCTAACTTATGTTATGTTGAACTTTTGGTGATACGAATAAATTGTTGTTTGCTGAAATTTTTTTTTACAAACTTGATTAAAAATCAATAAAAGTAAGGGGCAAGGGGGTGCGTCTCTCCCCGTCAATATTTCGGCTAGTAGTGTAATTTTCTGATTTTTTGTCTGATATTCTTAAAATTATATAGGCCCGCCCCCGCCAATTAGTTTGCCTAAAAATTCTCTGTCCTACCAAGTTTATTGTCCAAAATTTATATATTTTCGTATTGAGTTAAAAAAAACGTGAAGAACAGATCTATTAGGAATTTTTTATAATTGTTTTTAAATTTAAAGTGAGTCTAAATAAAGTTTGAAACTAGTTTTTATATAAATGAAACTTGATGGTTCATTTTTGTCTTAATTGAAAGATGTTGAAAAAAAAAAAAAGAACAATCCGTGAGTAGGCACTCCATCTATGTTGTTCGACTTCAATAGAAAGAAAAAAAAGGTTTCGTGTTCTCATGGTTCTTAAAGCCTTCAAATCTTCAATTCTTCATATCTACAACCATTTATACATATTTTCGCATCATTATAAATGTTAATTTACAAATTTGATTAAAAATCAATAAAAGTAAGTTATGGTACTACCTCAACATCGCAGCTTCCATATTCCGTAAACAACAATGGCCAATACCCATTCTACAAAGCGACATCAGATAAGATAACACTGAAGTGGCATAGGAGCAAGGAGCGAAACGCGGCTTGAAAATTGAAATGGTTATAATGAATTTTGCATATATCTATGCCTAGTTTCAGTGGCGGATCTAGGATTCCGACCAAGGGGTAACGTGTTATAAATAAGCCGTAACGAAATCGAAAAAACGTCAAATTTTTTCAAAATTTACACTAATTTTTCCAAATTTTTTCCGACCAAGGGGTAGCGGGGGTTACCCCTACCAAAGAGGTAGGTCCGCCCCTGCCTAGTTTGCATTTCTCTTGAGAGATGCAGGTTCGACTCTCACTTGGTGCAAAGTGAGGCATTGGTGGACAATGATAGAAGACCCATGGAAACTTGGGTTGGATCCTTGAGCCAAACGGGTTTTACTGGTTATTTTACCGTTGTGCCTGTGGGATGGAGGGTTACTGGGTTTTCCCTGGAATTGGTGACGGGCTCGGGTTACTCTCAGAGTACTCCGTTTGTCCAGTGGGTGCCACAAGAATGCTCGGGATTGATTCTGTTGGCCGTTAAAAAAAAAATCTACGCCTAGCCCCTGATTAATCAGGTTAGCTAAGTGGACTAACAAAAAAAAACTGTATATAATAAATTTACAAATTTAAGTATTTTCAATTTCAATGTTATATTTAGGGGTGCAAACACGCCAAGCCGATCTCAAGCCCGAGCTCGACCAGGCTCAAGCTCAAGCTCAATTAACTTATGAGAGTTTGAACTCGGCTTGGTTCAAGCTTTGTTTTCAAAGCTCGAGCTCGGCTCGTTGGTAGTTTCTCAAGCTGGAGCTCGGGCTCGATTCGTTTAGGCTTGTGAGCTCGATAAGTGAAGCTCGGGCTCGAGCTTGTTTACTGAACAAACTTATTTTTAGGTTCAGGTTCGGCTAGTAAACAAGTTTAAATAAGCTCGCTCGGCTCGTTTAGTATACAACTTTAAATAAAAGGGTAAAGTTATTAAATATTAATGAAAACTAATATTACACCAAGGCTCGACAAGCTTAACGAGCTTTACATGCCATGCTAGGCTCGAGCTCGAGATCGAAAAGTAAACGAGCTTAATTCTAGGCTTAAGATCGGCTCGTGCTCGATAAAGTTCGACTCATTTCGAGCTTTTTCTCAAACCGATCTCGAATAGCTCGCGAGTCGCCCGTCTTATTTGCACCAGTGATATACTTATCCCACTATGTTATCTAGTTCTAGAGTGACCATCCAAATCTAATAATTCCCTCTCTTTGCTAAATTTACAAATTAGTACTTTCTAGAAAAGTAATCAAAACTTACGACATTCAAAAGAAAACCACAAAAAAAAAAAAGAAACCGCTATCATTTTTCTTCATTTCATACAGTCCACTGGTTCTTCTGGCCGAGAATTACAGACGAAGACTGTGTTTATCTTCTTCTTCTTCTTCATCATGGCAATGGCGTCCCAGATTCCCACATTCCGTAAGGTTACCTTTTTTTAATTTCGATTATGATAAAATTTGTAGCGAATTTAGTGGTTCTGTAGCTAAGGATCAGGCTATTTCTTTGTGGATTATGGAATAAAACAACAGGCACAGATGATCGTGTGCAGGAAGAAGGAGAAAGGACGAGACCAAAACTACCCCTATAAAGTCATCGAAATTACTCCTCCACCTACAAACCTTGGCATTCGCTGTTTTCCATCTGTAAGCAAGCATCCACTTTTATAATATTAATATGTTTGGATCTTAGGCCATCCGTAGTCATAAAGCCCCTTGTGGGGCGTTATGCGACACGTGTCGTGCCACGTCACACGGGGGCTTTATGGGGCTTTATGGGGCGTTATATCACTAGAGTCCGTAGTCATAAAGCCCCTACCCATCATTACCTATTTAATAAATTTCAATTTTATTAATTAATATAAAAAACACTGCCTAATTTTTGATTGGTCAAACCAAAAAAGAGCCCCTCCATCACGCCGCGATATATATTGCGCCATCCCCCCAATTTTGAAGCATAGCGCCGGTCGTTTTCGTGTTCCGGGCGTTTTATCGGCGCTATCACCGGGCAAAGCGCCCCACTACGCAAGCTCTTATGTATTAGGTTTAAACTTGACTATTATTAGGAGTGTGAATTTGTTGGTTTGGATTCTGTTTTTTTAGATGTAGATATTTTTTTAGGGTTGGATAGATTCAATTTTAGCATCTGCAGAATAGAGAAGAGAACTGGACTGCCACAACTTGTTATACTGTTAACTGGATGTTAATCATCTTCCTGATACTTATTTCTTAGTGTTGTAGGGATTGATCAATCCACTCTTCTCGTTTTCAACTAGATTGAAATCGAGTATATTGGCTTGTGTGTCTGCATTGATATATTGGTTTTTTAGTTCATGTTAGGCCTAATTCTTGACAGTAGAAGCGTGGTTAAGCCAGGTGTTGCTCTATGTACAACCAGAAGCTACATCTCTCTTGTCTATTTTCAATATCAATTTTTAATCAAGTAAATCTTTCGTAATTTCTTCATCCTTTGCTTGTTACTACATATCAGCCTCCTACAAACCCTAATTAATTTTACCCGATTTTGACTCAGAAGTATGAGGCGCCGCCTTAAGCCTTGGTGCATTTTCCCTAGTGCCTCACTCGTGCCTTGTAAAACCAAGATGGGTAGTTTAGTATATCTTCATCAAACTAAGGGGCTGTTTGGCAACTTCTGAATGGTTAAGTGCTAAACCAGTAAGAGGTCTGAACTATTAAGTATTAAGGCTGAACCATTAAGAGCCAGTATAATACTTAACCGTTCAGAGGCAAATGTCTGACTAATTCAAATTAGAGGTCTTAACCATTCAGACTCAGTATAATGCTTAATCATTCAGAAGCAAATGTCTGAACCATTCAGACATTTGCTCGCGAAACAAACAGTCTAAACCATTAAATGCTGAACCAGTAAGAGGTCTAAACCATTAAGAGCCCCATTAATAGCTAAACAAACAGCCCCTAAGTCTTATATAAAAATTGGGGAATCTGTTGGGATGCTGATGATCATTAGCTTTGTCTGAATTTTAATTTTTGTATGATTTCTATAACAAAACCGAATCCTGGTAATTAGCGATGCTATTTACTAGCTTGAGCTCTTGTTTGATTTGTTGATAACATTGAATTTGGTGGAATGGAATCATGAATTCCATTTGATGAGGTCCCATATCATACTTTGTTTATCTTGATGGAATTGATATCCGCTTGAATGATAGTTCATTTCCATTTTAGCAGCTACAATGGATATAATTATTTGAATAAATATACTTTAAGGGTTAGCTTCCATGCTTAAATGATTGTACTCACTAGTCACTACTCTAACCTCCCAAAGCCACTAACTAACTACCCGTGCTTAAACTATTGTACGCTAACCACCAAGATCACTCTTAAGCCCTTCTTGCAATGTTATAGTATTACTACGGCTATTATTATCTAACTAACTTTTGTTTATTAGTACTAATTATCATTATTATTACTACTGCATTTACAGTAATATAATTATTTATATTAATTATTGTAATTATAAATTGTAGTTCCATTCCCTCTATTCCTTCAAAATGAACTCATGTGACAAACTTAACACTTCCAGAAGATCTTTCAACCAAACTCCACCTTTACCATACACACCCTTTACATCTTCTGCCCAATATTTTCTATATATTTTAGTTTAGTTGTTTATTTTCAATGATATTACATTTTTATTTTATGTTAATTTAATTTCAGTCCACTAATTATAATTATCTGCATTTATGTCTATGATGCATGAGCTAATATTTGTGTGATGGCAGAACTTGCAGTGTGGAGATGGTGTGACAATCGAAGGTCAGAATTACACGATTTCAGCAGTGACACATAGATACCAGCTCCGGAAAGGTAAATATGAACCTAGTGAGAAGAGGCTCGATGTCCTTTCCACCGGAAGATACATACTGAATTTATATTTGGAAAACCTGTTAGAACAATCTTAAAAAGAACGAAAAAAATTTGTAAAATTCTAGTTTAAGAGTCCTATCGAGAAGTATCGAGCAATGTACAAGTTTCACCATGTACAAGATGCTATCTTATCATTACTACAAGTTTGTTCACCTTTTGCTCTCTTAGTTTACACTTTACAATGAAAACTTCTGTTGCAAAGAAACACACTCCTTGACATGTTTTTATAGATAAGTTAATGTATTGATTATTCCACATACTTGCTTTCTGGTTACCCAAATTTCTGGTCCAACTGGGATCAATGATTATGAGTTTGAGACTTCATTTTATGAACATTTGTTTGCAATTAACCTGTTTTAAAAACGATCTGATTATCACCTGTCTTTGTCATCCATTAAAAGTTTTTTCAGGAATTTCATTTTTCATCCAAATCAATGAATGGTTAATGAATGATCTTAACAAATTTTAAGATAAATATTTGTTAAAGTATATGTATGTAATTGTATCCCATTTTCTGATTTTTCCAAGTTTTCTTTATAATTTGTCAAGATTTTTTTTATTCTTTTTTTGTATTTATAGATGGTTTGGAAAAAAAAACTTATGTATTTCTAGGTGATTTCTGTTGAACTGATTTATAATAAACAACGTTTTAAGTATTTCATCGTAGTATAATATAAAATGTGTGTTATAGACTTATAGTTATAAACTATAGAGTAAATTGTGTGGATGGTCCCTGTTGTTTGTCATGTTTCACCTTTAGTTTCTAACTATCTAAAACCATATTTGTTTCCTGCGGTATTCTCACTTGTTACTCAGATAGACTCTTAGCTGAATGATGGTTAGTTTGTCTAGTTAAGCATGTCGTGAAATGATTGAACGACACTCACTTTTAATATAAATAAATAAAACCAAAAAAAAATCTGATTGTTCATTAAAAAACAAGTGGTCCTTACATATCATTATTTAAATATATAAAATTAAACCTAACTCTCCTTTTCTTCTTCTTCATCACCAGACCACCTTATAAGGTTAAGGGGTAATGTAAATTAAGGGGTAATGTAAATGAATGGTTATTATAGTTAGTTGTGGGAGGTGGAGGTGATTTAATTTAATTGGGGGTTCAAGTTTCTTGCAGAGACTAGGCGAGGATGATGGTGGCGACAGGGTTAACGGTGGTAGCGGAGTGAATGACTAGCGAGTTGCAGGTTTTTGATGATGGTGGTTGGAATCATGGTCCTGGTTGGAGAAGGGTTATTGGTTTTGCGGCAAACAACTCCAAGTAGAAGGGCTAACTATTTCCCATTTCTCATGCATACTAATCCTTCTCGTTAGGCAATGTCAACACTCACACGATGACCAACAAGAACAATTTGGGTTTAGAATGAACGTATAAGAACATCGGCAACTTCAAAATCGTTTTGGGTTTTGGATGAGCAGCATCCTCTAATATAGAGGTGGTTTGGGTTTTCTAGTGCGAAAATGAAGGGAGATCAAAGTTTGGGACAACTAATAAACTAAGGTTGGAAAAAGAAGGTCATCGGCGACTGTTTTGCCGGAAAACGGTGTTGGATGGGAGGGGGAAGACGGGGGAGGGGGCTAAAGGTGAAAAAATGGTAAACCACATAGACTATCCGGCAATGTACTCTAAACTATACTACAAGAGAATAAGAAAATATATGAATGTTATTTCAACAACGGGGAAGCATGATAGAAGAAACCAAAGAAAGCATATAATTGGTCCACATGCGATAGATTAATAAATAAACTAATGAGTAATCTCTCTCTCTCTCTCTCTTTCTCCCTCCCCCACCCTCTCCTCAAACTAAGCAATTACAAGTGATTTAGTGGATTGATCCCTAAACTATAAGGGGTGATTTTGGGGGCTAGAGAGCCCCTGGTGGGTGTGGAATTCATGTGATTCCAGGGGTGAAGGGATTAGTTGAAATGACGAACCCAAGGTCTATATTTATAGTGGTTGTCTGGTACGAAGTGCATGACCGTGCATAGTACATTGGAAACACAGTTAGAACTTTTCCAATGGGTATGTCGGGTAATTTTGGATATGCATGGCCATGCCCAATAAGGCACGACCATGCATATGAACAGGTGGCTAGACAAGGTCTTCAGTTGTTTTAGCCTGTCGGATATCTTGAAGCTTAGTGACGCACGACCATGCCTAAGTGGGCATGGTCATGCATAGTACTTTTTACGGGAAACTTCTTCTAGAAGCTTGTCCTTCTTGTCCATTTTTTGTCTTCTTATTTGTCTCATACGAGAAGATTGACCAGTTGTGAAATAGGCATGGTCGTGCCCAATAAGGTATGGCCATGCATATCTGTTGACTTCTTGAGGCATGACGATACCCAGAATGTGCATGTCCATGCGTGACCTCTGACTGCTTGTTTTCTTCAAGTTTGGCCATGGTCTTGCTTCATCACATTTGTTGAATTCCGTTGACCATCTTGGGTTGAAGTGTACTTATTTGGTTGGTATGTACGATCGTGCCCATAGCCTGACAAGACCATGCATGTCTAGTATTTGGTTGATTTTCTTGGAATTCTGGATTTTTACCTCGTGTTTCGCTCATGTTCATCCAGGGTCCTTGAAAACCTACAATTTTCCAAAAAGTGAATTTCAAGTTTTGTCCTTTATCTCTTTAGTGAATTTAAGGTGGTGTCCTTTATCTTTCAAATTGACGAGTCTTGTACTTAATGTTTTAAAATCTTGCACGCTATGTCCTTTAGCCCTAACCAAGTTAGATGTTTTTGTTAAATCTGGTCATGTGACTTGCACATAAGGGTATTATTGATTCATTGTCATTTCACTTTTCAGGGACTAGTTGTGTAAATAAATTAAATACCTAACCATTAAAAATAAAAAAAATTAAAAATTAGATATATATCTCACCTCTCACTCCCATTTACCACCAACATCCACCATCTACCATCACCACCACCATCCACCTCACATCACCTGCTGCCATCACCACCACCACCCACCACCCACCCACCGCACACCACCTATCTCTCATCACACCAAAACCCAAAAAACCAAAATCCACCATTAACTCAACCATCTGCTTTCTCTCTCTCGTCCATGAATACTAAACAACCAAAACCAAAACTCACCTCCATCTACATGATGTTAAATTTTCAAGAAAAAAAATATCATCTGTTCTTTGGTAAGTTGAACATTAAAAATAATTAAATATTTGATGTGGTTGGATGAGAAGGATGGTAAAAATACAATATGGTAAATAATAAAAAATAGGTGGTATTAAAAAATCAAAGTTAATACCCAGTTGAAAGGCCACTTAGGTTATAGCCTAGTGGTCAAGAGGAATTATCTCTTGTGGGGAGGCCAAGATTCAATCCTTGGGAGGTGTAAGTATTTAAGGGAAAAAATTAGCCGTAAAAAATACCTAATGGAGAGGGTGAAACCCGAGCGTTAATGTCCTTATCTTATGTGTTTTGTTGCGTTTTAAGTGATTATATGCTTTGAATGTGATAACTACGAGAAATTGTGGTTTTGTAGGTTAATCGCTGAAATCGGTGAAGTTGGAGTGCTCGGGCACGAAGCGAAACACCCGAAGATGATAAGAATAGCAAAAGATATTATTCAGAAGTTGTTTCGGGTAGGAAGATAATTTGGAAGCACAAGAAAGTGAAAGAATAAAGTTTAGGGACCTTTTGGTCATTTAATGAAAGTTGTACACGTGAAGGAAAAACAAAGGGGAATCCCGTCGTAGGCTACGATTAGAACCCCGTAGCTTACGGCCAAGTATGACTAGTGAAAAAGAATCAGAATCTGAGTTCCATAACTTATGGTGGTCATGCGTAACCTACTGTCACACCCCAACCGCTGGCGGAAACATCGGGGTGAGGCACTGAGCGAAACAGATTGTCCAGGAGAATCCATAACAACTATAATTACCAAATATTTAGACGTCATGTCCCATACCATAACATATAAAGTAACACAGTTATTACAGACATAGTTCTCAAAGACAATAATATTGTTCCGACAACTCAAATTTATTTAGTTTGTTTCTAGACTGCCTAAGCTTGATTCCATGACATCCAGCAATTAAGAGCATCCTAAACACCTGTCACACACGTTAGGATAGGTCAATACACAGTGTAAAGGTGAGCATACAAGTTTATTAGCATAGTAGTAGCGAAAGCGATTTACGCTTAACCAACATATAACACGTAGAAATGTGAAGCATGTAAGCTATCGACAATGAAATATGCACAGACATGACTGCGAGTTGTAGAATGCGCAACACATATCACCACTGTGACACGTGAAGAAATACCCTTAACAACCCCTGTCCACGACAGGTGCTGAGTCCAAACTATAGTACTATCGATGCTAAGGTGTCAGGCAACAATCACTGTGTAAACATAACATACAAGCATTCATCGAATAACATGTATAACATGCAGAGCGGTTAGCGTACAAAAAGTGTTTGCGTTGTGTGTCGATGTGAGTTGATATAGGTAACGTATGTAACACCCAAAAGTGCGTTAAGCAAAAAGGGACCAAGTATACTCACAGATCGTGTTTAACAAATAAACACAAGCTTGGATTGAAGGGAGCGCTGGAGAGATTAGCCTGATCACAGTACGACGGTATAAGCATTTGTACAGAGCGTAAAACAGTGTCGGGTGAGATGAGGGACGAATGGTGGTTCGGTCGGATGGCCGTCCGGATGGATGGTCATCCGGACGGATGACCATTCGGTCGGAGGGTCATTCGTTGGAGAGAGTGTGTTTGTGAAATGTTGAACTTTTGAAGTTCTCGTTGTAGTATAAGTAAAGTCATTCGACCGGATGGTCATCTGGACGGATGACCGTTCGATCAGATGGCCATTCGTTTAAAACTAATGATCTTTGAAAATTTTATAAAGTTTAAGTGGTTAACTTATAAAATCAGGTCACCCGGTCGAATAGTCGTTCGATCGGATGGTCGTCCGATCGGACGGCTATTCGATTGGATAACCTTCCGTTTGAAACTTTGTGAAATCTGTTAAGTTGAAAAGCTTGCGGTTTGACCGAGATGGCGTGACAACGTGTTAAACAACGGAACCCACATCAAATCCAAGTCATCCGATCGTACGGGAATCACCCCGTTCGATCAGAACCAACTGTTCTTGACGGAGTTCATAGTCAACCCGTGAATCGGTCGTCTCTCTGGTAGTAATCCGTTCTTCAGACTGATTCTCCACTGGAGAAATGAGTGGAGAACCCGAGCAAGTTCAGATTCTAACGGTTTTGAGTAAAAGTGAAAGATGTTGAAGAAAAGTTTGAATCTAGTTGTTAAATGTTTAGATTTAGGTGAAATCAGTGTTTAAACATGTAGAAATCCATTAGATCCGAACCGTTCTTGCTGAGATGAGGTCATATTCCGGTGTTCATGTGAACCCGTGATGACGTTATCCTAGAACAGCCCAAAACCAGGCGATTTCATGGTGAAAAGTAGTGATTTCATGGAGAAGATGATGAGAAAGCGTGTGCTGATTGTGAAAGTACAAGATTTAAGATGAAAACTTACAAGAATCACGAGGAATCGAGAGAAAATAGGCTGAGAATGCACTGGGTCAGAGGGAGCTGTCACATCAATGAACAGTTGATGTGACAGGTGAGGTATTTATTGGTGGAAAGGAGAAAGGCGGTGCAAGGTTGACGGGTCGGACGACCTTTCGATCGGATGGCTATCCGATTGGGTGGTCATCCGGTCGGATGACCATTCGATCGAACGGGGACGGCGCGTGTGAGTTAGTTTCCGACTTCCATTTCGTGCGTGGAGCGTTGCGTTGAGTTTGAGCGAGTTGCGAGTAAGCGATGCAATAGTATTAAACAATAGTTACACAAATAACATAACTAACACATAACAACATACAAGTAAGTAAATTAGTGTTTAGCGTATGCGATTAGATTGCGTTGCGATAGAGTTGTGGTTGCGTTTACGTATAACACCTCAAACAAATATAAACATGCACAAGTAAACACATAATAACACACACACACACATAGAATACCAATAATTGCGATTCGAGCTGCGGTGCGATAGTGATGAGATATCGTTAAGTAGATTAGCGTTTAATTGCGTTTATCGCATTGTTACTTCATATATTACAAATTGTAGACAAACAACGTTAATTAAAGTATCGATTATCGAGGTCGGAGAGTACAAACAACAATTAAGTCAGAAATGACAGATCTGATTAGCAATCTTTTCTTCCTTTGACTTTGACTTTGACTTTGACTTGTACTTTGACTTTAAAAAGTCGGGTTGTTACAGCCTCCCCTACTTTAGGGAATTTCGTCCTGAAATTAAGGCACATGCGTAACGAATAGCTGTGGATACTTAGCTGATGTGTGTAAAATGCAACATATAAATTACATCAAATAAGGCATAAAACTAACCCTTTTTTAGTACTAATGTTGGAAAAAGTGTGTTTTTGTCTTCTTTTTGTATTTTCAGGACTAAATGAGCGTAAAGGAACAAAAGGAACAAATATACAGCAAAATCTAACATAAATACAAGGAAAGGAATAAACATGGCATGCCCGACCCCTCGATAGCATCTTCCCAAGCAAAAACAAGCAAACAGAAGGCTGAACACGCTCCGTGCCCAGCGAACATGGGGGCGTGGCCAATTATCTGCAGAAAGGACAAAGCTTTAGAAGCTTCTATTCCCGACACGGGGGCGTGCCCAGCTTAACACGGCTGTGGTCAACGCTAAGATTCGTAGAATCCAAGCAAATTTTGATAGTACAGATACGCTTCTGCACACGGGGCCGTGCCCAGCGGACACGGGGGCGTGTAGAGCTAATGTAGACAAATTGCAATTAATGAAGAAAGAGAATAAGGATGGACACGAGCCGTGCCTAGCAAACACGGGGCCGTGTCCGGGCTTCTGTGCAGGCTATAAATAGAGGTGCTTGGTTCACTTCAAAAGCATCCCTTGGCAAACCACCTCTCTACCCCTTTACCCACACTCCACCACCATCACAACACCCATATCCACCACCATCATCCATCATCCATTTAGAGTGTGTGTAGTAGTCTCGGGATCCAAGATTGATAGTAAGAGTTCTTGACAATCAAAGGCCATGTTTGCCTAAGTCTCTTACATCACTTGGTGAAGACAAGCATTTAGTGTAATACTTTTGATTTTTAATCTTTTCGTACTTTTTATTTGGTTTTGTATTAATGACTTTAATAACTAGTTTCTTATGTTGAAGGTGAAACTTCCTTATCATTTGTCTGTGGTGTCTTGGCATTATTTTACTGTGTATATAAAATAAAAGATTTTCACCATTCATATCTCTACGGTCTATATAGAGATATGTTGGCTACCTGGTCGGGGGTTAAGGGAATGGTTTGGTAAGGTTCTTGCCTTGTTCAGTGTATAGATCCTGCAAGGACCTGGATTAAGCTTACTAGGACCTCCTTCAATACCCACTGGTATTGGATGGCGGGGGTGCGAATGGTTTGATCCCCTCATATGTAAACTACCCCCTCATATGTAAACTACTATTAATACATTAACCCGGCTATTTAGGATTGTATCCCTGCTGACTCAAACCACTTAGCCGAGGGTAACGTCACCTTCAAAAGAGAGGCCTATCACATTACGCATTAATAATTTAATTAATTATCTTCCAATATTCCAACCCTTTAGGATTGTATCCTTGCTGACTCAAACTACTAGGTTGAGGGTAACGTCTCCTTCAAAAGAGGGGCCTACTACTATAACTAAGATAATCTCTTAAAAAGTGCAAAAGTGCGGAAATCATCAAAGGTTACACTAAAGGTGAGTCAGATCCAAGTGATTCATCTTGTCTATCTGTTTTTATTTTATTTTTATTTTCAGCATTTTTAGTTTTTATTTTCATATTTAAAACCTTTTTCTAAATTTTTGATTTGATTACACGTTGAGGATAAACCGGTACTAAAAGCTCTTGTGTCATTGGACGACCTCGGTATCTTACCAACGCTATATTACGCTCACGATGGGTGCACTTGCCCATATATGTGTTTAGTGTTAGTAAAAAATCGTGTTTTATAAATTTAAAACTTGACTAAAGTGTTAAAAAGGGCTTAAAATATACATAAAAATATATCACGCACTACGCACATCATTAGCCTTCATGTCACTTTCGAGTTCCCAGGTGAACTCGGCGCCGCGTTTGCCTTCCCAGTGAACCTTCACTATGGGAATGCGTGAGTGTCGAAGTTTCTTGGTTTCTCGGTCCATGATCTCGACTGGCTTTTCCACGAAGTGTAATGTTTCGTCCACTTGTAGATCCTCAAGAGGGACAAGTAAATTCTGCTCGGCTAGACACTTTTTGAGGTTCGAAACACGGAAAGTCGGGTGGACGTTGCTGAGTTCCTCCGGTAGTTCGAGTCTGTAGGCCACCTTGCCAATTCTTTCCAGAATTTTAAAGGGTCCAACATATCGAGGCGCGAGCTTTCCTTTCTTGCCGAATCGGATCACTCCCTTCCAAGGTGAAACCTTTAGGAGTACATGATCGCCAACGTCAAATTCAAGGGGCTTGCGTTGTCTATCGACGTAACTCTTTTGACGACTCCTAGCTTTCAGGAGATTGTCTTGTATCTGGAGGATCTTGTTAGTCGTTTCTTGCAGTAACTCAGGACTGGTAATTTGCGCATCTCCGATCTCGTGCCATACAATAGGCGATCAACATTTTCTTCCATATAATGCCTCAAATGGTGCCATTTGAATGCTAGAATGATAACGGTTGTTATACGAGAATTCAACTAAAGGTAAATGCGAATCCCAATTACCGCCGAAATCTATTACACACGAGCGAAACATGTCTTCAAGGGTGCGAATCATGCGTTCAGTCTGACCGTCGGTTTGGGGATGTAAAGCGGTACTTAGATTAAGAGTAGTACCGAGAGCGGATTGAAATGTTCCCCAAAGATGAGAGGTAAACCGACCATCGCAGTCAGAGATGATATCACGAGGTGTCCCATGTCGAAAAATAACTTCGTCGGAATAGATCCGTGCTAATCGTTCTACCTTAAAGTCTTCTCGTATCGGCAGAAAATGAGCAGATTTAGTAAGACGATCAACGATAACCCAAATGCTATCGTGACCTGATGGCGTGAGCGGAAGTTTCGTTATGAAGTCCATAGCTATACTCTCCCATTTCCACATAGGGATCTCGGGTTGTACGAGTAAGCCAGAGGGTATTTGCTGTTCAGCCTTGACTTTCGAACAAGTCAGGCACTTCGAAACATAGATAGCGATATCCTTCTTCATTCCAGGCCACCAATACCGAAGACAAAGGTCATGATACATCTTGTCGGCACCGGGATGAATGGAATATTGTTAGGCCCTAAAGTGTGAGACTGACGCATCAAATTAACACAATGGGTTATGGTTACGAGCTGGGACTTACCGGGTTAGTTTATATTAGGTTGTGAACCTTTATAGGTCACTTGGGCCAAGCTTTAGGCCATGTGGGCCAAGCAGGCCCAAGGGGAGCCCATGTTGGGAAGTGGGCTTGAGTTAGTATAAAAACAAGTTTCTAACTTGTTTTTACGTTGGAACTTCTTAGAACCTCCATAGTTATAGAATTTCTAGAGTCATAGAGGGAGGCGATTTGGTGGTGAAAACGCTTGTACCAGACGGTTTTGCTTTTCAAGTAATAGAATCGTGTGCAAGTGTTGAAAGTGATTCGGTGTGTTCTTCAGATTCGGTTTGTTCTTGTTTGTTTTCATCTTATTTCTTGAATCACCTATTGATTGGATTCCGCACAATCAATAGGTTGTTTGATATCATTAAAAGATCCGGTTATACGGGACTTACAAGTGGTATCAGAGCCTTTAGAACCTATTTCTAGGCTCGGTGTGATATCAAAGATTCAATATTTTCGTTATTTTTGGTTCGGTGTTCTTCACGTTCTTCGTGTTCTTCATAGTGTTCATCCAAATTTTATAAAAAAATCAGTATATTTTGGTACTTTGAATTTTGAAAAGGTTGTTAAAAGATTAGGCGTAATCTTTTTATTTATTCTAAAAATATTCTGATTTTTGAAATTCCCAAAGTTTCTGTGGATAGTTGTTGAGTTGATTGAGCTTTCCATATATTATTATAAAATAAAACAACTTATCATTATCCAAAGGTCTCGAGTGGGATTTAATCTTGTTGCCGGTTCCGAGTCATCAACTGGTTTCGACTCACATCCTTCGATTTCGAGTCACAGGTTGTCATCTTCAAGCTTTCAGATTTCGAGTCCATCTTTTAAGGAAACAGAGGTCTCGGTTTTGACTTCAACACGGTCTCGACTCATTGTGTTCTTTGATCTCGAGTTCACAATCACCACATAGGTCTCGACTCACTGCTTTCAAGGTCTCGAGTCATCAATTTTTGAGGTCTCGACTCAACTGATCTCGAGTATCAACATCCACGGTCTCGACTGACATCATCTGCTTTCAAGGTCTCGAGTCATCATCACCTTCCACCATCTTCTCCGACATCCACTAGCAACCTCCATTATCATTACTGGTCTCGAGTTATCTCTCCACGATCTCGAGTCGCAACCACGGTTTCGAGTCTCATCTTTTCCACGGTTTCGAGTCACTTCAGTCTCGAGTCGCAACCACTGTTCATCTTCTGTTGGTGCATACGTCTGTCGACTTCGTCTTGTATCGAGTCTTGTATTTGTTTAGATAGATCAGGGCACGTAGAACGGGAAAACGAGAAATGTATGTTTATGGGCATTTCTCACGAAATGACATGTAAGTCATTTCGTACGAAATGATTATTTCGTGTGAAACTGATTTCGCTTGAATGGTTTCGTACGAAATAGAGTGGCCTATAAATACCTGATGTGCCTTGTCATTTGTAACGATCGAATTCCGGCAACGAAGTGCTGCCGAAGTGTCTTCAGGCTATAAAACGTTGTGTTTTCAATATAAGAGACAATTAAAGTGATTTCTTGTGTATTCCAGCTGAAATAACTCCGATATGTTTGTTTCCGCCTCTCATATTGGACGAGTTCTCTTCTGATCGACTCATTTGGGTCAGAAAACGATCCTACAAGTGGTATCAGAGCTCAGGAAGAAGAGTTCTTACCATTTCAGCTGCAAAATCTGATTTCTACACCTTCTTTTCAAAATCAAACTTGATTTCACGGTCAAAATGACTTGAATTTCTCACATTATATGCGAAACTGTGTTTTAACAAAGCCTTGAAAGAATTAGATCTAAAATCGGACTAAAACCAGATCAATTTGACAAAAACATGGCCGAGATGATGACATCAGCAGCATTTCGCACGAATTGAGGATTTGATTTCGCACGAAATCACTCAGATTCATCTATTTCGTACGAAATCACACATTCATTTCGCACAAAATAGCTTGTCTTGTTTTGTTTTCGCACGAAAATGTTATTTCGTTTGAATCTGCATCAAAAGTTCATTTCATACGAAATAACATTCTTATTTCGCGTGAAAAGTTCTGTTATTTCGTACGAAACCAATTATTTCACACGAAATCATTCATTTCGTGTGAAAGTCATCTTTTCGTGTGAACTCATTTCGTTTGAAGTTGTTGCAGGTTATTTCGTTTGAACAAGGCCATTTCGCATCAAAGGTCATTTCGTGTGAAGAAGTTATTTCGTTTGAAATCTAAGAACTTGTGAAATTTGTTGCCGAAACATGGAAGAGGAATTTTATAACGCCTTTGCTACTCCGATTACTATTGCTCAGAGCACTATGTTAGAATACGAAACGAGGACCATGCAAAAACCGCCAAAGCTCATGAATATTGAGGAGTATAAAGGATGGGAGGAGCGTTTTGAAAATTGGGTTCAAGCAAATTATTTGGATGCTTGGGAATGTGTTGAAACGAAATATATTAGACCGTTAAATGATGATGAAGAGGAGATTGCTATTAAAGACCTAAGTGTTGATGAGAAAAAGAAATACAAAAATGAAAAGATGATGATCGGTTTACTGCAACAAGCTGTTAAAGAAGATATCTTGGTTTTATTTTTAACACAATGGAAGTGCATATTCAATTTGGAAAGCATTAAAATCTAAGTTTGTTGGAAGTCAAGAGATGATTAAGAACAAAAAATCGCTTTTGAAAAAGGAGTTTGATTTATTTCATGGTTTAAAAACTGAAAACACCAAGCATATTATCGAAAGATATTGCAATTTAGTAATGAACATGAAGAGATTGAGCATCACAAAAGATAATGAAGAATTGATTGAAAAGTTGGCTGATGCGTTGCCACATGAGGTTTGGGGCACGTACCTTATGATGTTAAGGAATAAGAAAGGGTTTAACACTCTAACATTGAGTAAATTTATTGAAAAACTTGAAGCTCAACAAATGGAACAACGGAAGATCTCAAGAATGAAAGATTTTGATGGTGAACAAGATATTGGTCTTTATTACAAAGGAGGTATCAATGATAAGACTAACATGTCACCAAAGATTGAAACTGCATTCAATGTTAAAAAAACATCTGGAGGGTCGTCTCAAGGATCTAGTAGCAAAATTGGATTTTCTTCATATCCATCGTTTGATCCAAATTTTTCAAAGACAAAAAGTGGCAAAGTTCTCCAATGCAACATTGCACTGAACCTTGAAAATGATCAGAATTACTCAGAAGAAGTTGCAAAAAGTCATATGTCTTTATTGGTGACTGTATTAGAGTCATATGGGAGCTTAGTTGCAGGAAGGATCGGGAATCCAATGTTGACAAAAGAGGATTATGATCAGATTGATGCTGAGGAGATGGAATTAATGGATATAAAATGATGTATGGCGAGTGTGTTGAGACGAGCTGAAAAATTCAAACAGATCACAGGAAGAGATGATTTACGTGATGCTAATGTTTCTACTTTGGGTTTTGATAAATCTAAAGTTACTTGTTTTCGTTGCAGGGAAAAAGGGCATTTCAAGCGAGAATGTACAAACCGCGAAGCAAGTGGAGCTCAAAATCCTTTCAACAACAATGATTATCATCGAAAGGCGATCTATCATCAAGTGGCTCAGCAATCAAATCAACAACAACCACAAACTGCTCATGCTAGGAAGGAAACTGAAGAATCAAAGAAAGCTTACATGGTGAATCAAGATAATGGAAGTTCGACTAAAGGATTCAGTTTGGATAAATATATTTCAGCAGAAAGTGAAGCATATTTGATGAACAAAATGATAAATCAAGATGATGAAAGGATTCCAGAAGGTTTTACTTGGGACAATTACTGTCCGGATAAAGAATTTTTGGCTAAAGCTTTTGTTGCTCGAGTTGCAGAAGATAGTGATAATGATGATTATTATGCAAACAGAATGAAAGAGCACTTAAAATGTTAGAAGAAAGTGATGATGGAAAAGTTCGAAAGAAAAAGAAAAAAAGTTAAAAAGCAAGTTAGCAGTGATGATGAAGAAGTTCCTGTGGTAAAGAAAAAGGCAAAAGAAGTTCCAGCTTTCACAGTTGAAGCAGAAGCTGATGCACGAAAAATTCATGATAAATGTGAAAACTGTGAAACAGTGAAGAAGCAAAACAGTACTTTGATTCATAACATGAACAGATTGAAAGAATTATATGATGTTCTAAACAAAGCAATGAATCAGTATAATCAATCTAGAACAAGCAACAACTATGAAGACTCTTCAAGGAGTTTTCATGACAAAGCAAAAAATTGTCAACAATTACATTGAGAAGTGTGCTGTATTGGAACAGAAACTGGAAACCCAGAGGATTGAAACAGAGAGAGTAAACAGGTTGTTAAAAAGTTACTCATGTACTTCTTATGTTATTAACAAGATTTATCCAACCGTTGAATGCATGAAGGCATTTGATGAAGAGGAAGTATCTGAAGATAAGAGTTCTGAAAAGAAGAAGGATACTGAAATGAAGAGTTCTGGTAAGAAACAAAGTGTCGGTTACAACAAATGTCCACCCCCGCTTGAAAATGGATATTCTCCTAGAAATCCAAATTCAGAAAGAGTAAAAAAGGCAACAAACTTACAGTGGGAGTCTGAGCTATCAGTTAACTTGCCAGAAAACATTGATGTCATTTTTACATCATCTGACACTGATCATGAGTCCGAATTAATAAAGAAAGTGGTCGATCAGGTGTTGGATAGAGATGAGTCAGAGGAGTTAAAGTCGGAGTCACAAACAGAGTCAAAGTTTGAATCCGACATGTCAAGCTCTAAAGTCAAAAAGGAGAAACGGGTTTATAATAAAGAATTTATGTTATCAAAATCTAATTTGAATGACGAAACATTCAAAGTAGCATATACTTTGAATGATTCGGACAAATTATATTCTGATGAAGAATTTCCAATAAGAGGTGTTAAAACTGAAATGATCAAAAAAGTTTTCAAACTAACAGAAATTAATATTTCTGAAATAAAAAATTTAAATTTTGCTGAAAAACCTAAAAAGTACACCTCAAGAGATCAACAACGGTTAAACAAGAAAAAGGGTTACAGTTCTGGTTCAGGTTATCGAAAGAAACCAAACTATAAGGGTAATTTCAAAAGAAAAGGCCTCGGATTTATTCCACCTAAAAATCATAAAAATGAGAAAACTTATAAAACAAAAACTGTTTTTGTTTCAGGAACATCATCTGAAGAAGAAAAGGAGCAATTGTTCAGAAAGCAAACAAACAAAGAATTCCTTGCTAAAAAGCAAGAAGAAATGAAGAAGGAAGTTGCTCAGAAAAAGGAAACGAGAACCTGTTTTCAATGCAAAACAATTAGTCATATTGCCAGGAATTGTCCAAAGGCAATCCAACCAAAGCAGGGAGTTTCTCTTAAAATGAAAGAAAAGATGGTTGAGAATGAACCACCAACCAAACAATTTAAAGTTTTCAAAAATTCAAAGTTTGAGGTTGGTGAATGTTCAAAGAGTTTTTACAGAAGAAAAGATCTTGACAACCTCAAGTGGGTTGTTAAGAAATCCGATGAAAGTACTAGCAATGATTCTGATTCAATAAAATCAGAGGAGCCACAGGTTGAGAAAAAGAGTGAAAATTCGGTTCTGCAAATGGATGATGCAAATTTTCCACCATTGCGAGTTGAAAATTTTAAATCAAAAATTGGAAAAGTTGAGATTTCAAATCAATTCTTTTCTGAAAAGAAAGAATTTGATGTTGAAAAAGACTTTAACCCCACAGTTAAGAATATTTTTGGAAAAATGGTTAATGGGAAGGTAAAAGGGGTAAAGGAATTCTATGAGAAGAAAACGAAGAAACCAGGTGAAGATGGGTCATCCCAGGTTGGTAACTGGGATAGAACCTATTATGATTAAACTCTGGACTTGCCGGAGCTCCCAAGTTGGTAATCGTGGAGCAGGAATCGACATCATTTTTGAAATTGTTTGTTGAGTAAACATACAAGTGGTTAATCAAGGTCATTAAGTTGAACTTGATTTAACTATTCATTCAAGTGATTGAAATCAATGTGATGAAACCCCTAACCTACAAGTGGGTTGAGAAGTCAACAAAACTTATTTTCCGGAAAAACCATTTTGATTAAAACAAACTTGTAGGATCGGTTTCGGATCCGAACGAGTCGGTTAGAAGAGTTTATCACCAAAACAAGAGGCGGAAACAAGTGTTTTAGTGTAATTCAGCAAGTATTCACCTTTAACTGTTGTTTTTATTGATATGCAATCGGTTACAGACCTGACAACACTTCGGCAGCACTTCGTGGCTCACCGGAAGACAATCACCTAGAACTCTCTACTTAGATCCGTTTGAAATGACTACCTATATATAGGTGAGAAGGGTTCGCTTATACGGTCATGTCCGTATAAGCGGACCTACAACAATGACGAATAAGCGGACCTATTCTCTTGACATAAAAACGGACCTAACTCAAAGACACATAAGCGAACCTACACTATGAACGAAATCAGAATTGAATGTATGTTGTACGAAATCAACAATTTCCTTTCATAAATGCTTTTGTCTCTTGTAAGATGATGCCATGATGACTTCATCATTATGATGTCATCATCCAAGATGATGACATCACCCTCTTTCAGATCCGCAACGAGACTGAGACTCGACATAAGACGAAGACGACAGATGTATGCACCAACAGACTCCCCCTCAGATGTTGACGAGTCTTAAGTGTCGAGTTTGCAGAATCTTCAGTCTTTATCAGTCTTCGATCTTCCTCTGAAGTATTTGTCATTGCAAGAATCCTCATTCTCTATCTTCATCTTCAATAAACTCCTTTCTCTCAAATGTTGAATATCATGGTGTCTTCAGACTCCCCCTCTCAATCTGCTGGGATCGTAGTCTGAAATTCACAACTTCATAACCTGGCTTTTATCCTGCTCTGGATCTAAACCTGGCCAACCTGCAAAAACTCTACCCAAAAATAAAATTTCTGATAACAATTTATGGATAAGATTTTCAAATCTAATTTACCACTTGCAGGAATAACAATTTTATTGCAAAACATTTCTCATTTCATTTCAACAATCTTCAAACACTTTCACCCAAACCAATTATTCATCATGTTTAGCACTCGGAATTTCAAAAATCAGCTTTTCAGCACCAGTCGTCGAAAATCTTTTTTGAATTTTACAAACTTTATGCTAAAACACACTAAAATCTTTTTGGATTTTCTAAAAGAAAAAAAATGCAGAAATGAAATATTTACAAACAATATTTTTGTGAGTTCATGCAAGAGGATCATATCAGTTTATGAGACAAATCACCAACACCGTTAAGCTTTATTTCATTTTAAGTTCTAAACGATTCACTTAGATTGTCAGTATACTGGTCCACTTAAATTTTCACACAAAGTTCAACTGCTTCAAGATACGAAATTAATGTTTTAAGAACTTAAACTCAATCGCGTGTCCCACCTCAGAATATACTCCCATATCCAGATCCCAATATTCAGTCTTACAGGTAATTATGAAATCAATGATATCTGTACATAAATTAGGTAATGTGAGGGCCGAGGGATCTCAGGTCGATACTTCCGTATACGCAGAGAGATATCAGCTTCGACTTTATGGTATGTCCCCTTTAGAGGATCTTTTAGCTACAACAACAGCGACTACAATTTTATTGTTTCATCAGCATGCTGAGGGTTTATGCTATGTTTCAAGCATTTGCGGAAAGTATTATCCAAGGACTAGGTCAGAACCACCGTTCAGCAGAAGTCCCGAAATAATACCCCAGACATCATTGAGTATAAAAACCTAGTATATCAGATTATGAGACCTTTCAAACGAGATTTCGGGGGTTACCCATATATCCGAGAGATGTTACCCACGATATAAGCAAGTCTGAAATTTAGGTTTATATCTCGTCACAATCTACTAAATGTGCAAAAACCTACTGGCACATCATCAGTGAGACCGTTTATCACTTAATAACTTTCCATTTCTTTAGCATGTTGTGATAGTCCACTGATGTACTATCATTTCCTCTTTTATGCAACAAAAACTCATTTTCATTTTATCATGTTTTTGGCTTTTTCAAATTTTCAAATGTTTTTGGATTTTCTAAAATTTCTTACTCCCCCTAAAATGCAAACACATTTTAGGAAATTTGAAAACAAACTGTACAAGAACATGACAACTGATATCGAATTGCCTCAATTCGCCATCCACTTGGCATAAACAATCAGAACTCCCCCTCACAACAAACTATTTTCCCATTGATTTCAAAACACTTAAGTTTGTTTTAATCAAATGGTTTTTCCGGAAAATAAGTTGTGTTGATTTTGAAAAACCATTAGTAGGTTAGTGGTTTTATCCATCACATTGTTTTTCAACCATTTGTAGAAAATCAGATACAACTTAATGTCCCTGATTTACCACGTATAAGATCAATCTGATCCAAATTCTGAACCACTTGTAAAAATCACAAACATACAACTTAAACCTGCTTTTCAACCAATTTACCATCTGTTGGTTGAATTCTCAAGGTGCCGATTCCTACTCCACGCTTACAAACCTAGGAGTTCCGGCAAGTCCTGCTTTTCAAAAACACATTAAACATGATAAAGAATGATGCCGATTCATGATCCACGATTACCAACTTGGGATCTCCGGCAAGTCAGGTTTTTATTCTTTGAAAAATATATCCACCCAAGCCTGACCTTCCTTGGGTGTAACAACAACATCTTTTCTTTCAGCGAACCTGTGAATTCCTCTTTTGGCAGCGTAAAATTCTTTAACACCTTTGGCCTTACCATTGACCATTTTGCCAAAAATATGTTTCACAGTTCCGTTAAAAGCCTTATCAACATCAAATTTTTTCTTGTCAGAATAAAATTGATTTGAAATTTCAACTTTTCCAACTTTCTTCATAAAATTTTCAGCACACAACGGTGGAAAATTTTCATCGTTCATAGTTGGAACTAATTTTTCAACCTTTTTCTCAACACGTGGCTCCTCTGATTTTGTGGAATCAGATTCATCACCAGAATTATTATCTGAACCTTTCACAACCCATTTTTGATTTATCAAATCTTCTTTTCTTTTCAAAACATTTTTTGAACATTCTCCTTTTTCAAAAGTTGAATTTTTAAAACCTGTAAACTTTCGGGTTTTCAGTTCAGTGTTATCCACAACTTTCTGTTTCATTTTACCAGAGACTTCCTGTTTTGGTTTGAAGGTTTTTGGACAATTCCTAACAACATGACCAACAGTTTTACACTGAAAACAGGTTCTGGTTTCTATCTTCTTTTGAACAACATTCTTCTTCAACTCTTCTTGCTTCTTGGCAAGGAATTCCTGATTTGTTTGCTTTCTGAATGCTTGCTCTTTCGCATCATTTAAAAAATTTCCAGAAACAAACACAGTTTTTGGTTTAGAAAATTTTTCATTTTTATAATTTTTCGGTGGTACAAAACCTAATCCTTTCTTTTTGAAATTACGATTATGGTTTGGTTTCTTTTGGAAACTGTAACCATAATTGTAACCCATTTTCTTGTTAATTCTTTGTTGATCTCTTGAAGTGTATTGTTTAGGTTTTCCAGAAAGATTTAAATCTTTTATTTCAGAAATATTAATTTCTGTGATTTTGAAAACCTTTTGAATCATTTCAAATCTAACACTTCTTATTGGAAAAGTTTCATCAGAATATAATTTGTCAGAATCTTTCAAAGTATATGCTACTTTGACTGATTCATCATTCAAATTAGATTTCGATAACAAAAATTGTTTGTCATAAACCCGTTTGTCCTTTTTGATTGTTGACTTTGACGCATCGGACTCAGACTTTGACTTGGATTTGGATTCCGGTTTTGACTCCTCACAGTCATCTTTTTCTAACACCTGATCGACCACACTTTTTATCAACTTTGACTCATGATCAATATCAGACGACGTGTACGTGACATCAATATTTTCTGGCAAGTTATCCGACGGCCCAGACTCCCATTGTAAGTTTATTGCCTTTTCGACTCTTTCGGAATTTGGATTTCGAGGTAAAAATCCATTTTCGACCGGAGGCGGACATTTGTTGTAAACCACACTTGGTTTCTTACCAGAAATCTTCACTTTATCTTCATCTTTTGTCACAGATTTCTTTTCTTCAGACGTCTTCACATCTTTAAACGTCTTCAAATTCTCCACAACTGGATAAATCCTGTCAACAACAAAAGTAGAACATGAGTAACTTTCTAATAACTTGTTGACTCTCTCAGTTTCTATCTTTTGTGTTGCTAACTTCAACTCTAGATCAGCACATTTCTTTATGTGAAAGTTGACATCATCCAGCTGTCTCATATATGCTATTTTCAACGTATTCATTGCCACAACTTGTTCACCGTTTGAATCAGTATACTTGTTGATTTCTCTGTTCATTGTATCATAGGATTCTTTCATTCTGTTTATGTTATGCAGCAACTCATTGTTCTGCTTGATTAAAGAATCACAGTTCATGCACTTTTCAGGAACTTTGACAGGTTCAGCATCAAATTTGACTTCAAATTCAGGAACCTCTTTGACTGTTCGGTTTGATTGTAAAAATTCAGCTCTTCTCTTTTTCTCAGCTTTTGCTTCAGCTTTTAATCTCTCTTCCTCTTCTTCAAGCTTTCTCCGTCTTGCTTCAGCAACTTCCATGACTTTTCTGCACTTTTCAGCACATTTCAAATCATAAGCATTTGCAATGAAAGCGTTAACATTTGAAGTGTTTTTGGACATCTCTTTGGCCATAAGTTCTTGATCTGGGCAAAAATTGTCCCAACTGAAACCTTCAGCCAGTTTTTCATCGTCTTGTTCTGCCAAACACACTTTGCTGTTTGTTGGAACATATTTATCCCAACTGAATCCACCATCCTTTCCCAGACAAGCTTTCTTTGAATCTTTAATCTCCATCATTCCATGTGCAGTTTGTGCCTGATGTAGTGCTGGTGGTGTGATTTGATGATAAATCGCCTTTTTGTGATAATCGTTGTTTCCAAAAGGATTCTGGGCTCCAGTAGCTTCACGATTTTTGCATTCTCTCTTGAAATGCCCCTTTTCCCTGCAACGAAAACATGTAACTTTAGATTTATCAAAGCCTAAATTTGAAACATTTGCATCCAGGAAATCATTTCTTCCCGTAATTTGTTTAAACTTCTCAGCTCTTCTCATTACACTGGCCATGCACCATTTAATATCCATCAATTCCATTTCCTCGGCATCGATTTGATCGTAATCCTCTTTCGGGAGCATTGGATTACCGATCTTTCCGGCCACAAAACTACTATAAGACTCTAGAACCATTCCCAACAAAGACATTTGATTTTTGGCAACTTCTTCAGAATAATCTTGATCACTTTCAAGATTTAATACAATATTGCATTGAAGTTTTCTTCCATTCTTTGTTGCAGAAATGTTTGGATCGAATGATGAAAATCTAGTGCTGCTTGATCCCTGGGATGATTTCTTTTCTGAAGAATCTTTTGCACTGTAAGCAGTTTCGACTTTTGGAGAAAAATTTGACTTTTCGTTAACACCACCTTTGTAATACAAGCTGATATCTTGTTCTCCATCGTAATTCTTCATCCTGGCAATCTTTCTCTGCTCCATCTCTTGAGCTTCCAGGTGTTTGATGAAGTCTCCCAGTGTCATGTTTTTATAATCTTTTCTGTTGGATCTCAGCATCATCAGAAAAGTTCCCCAAGTTTCATGAGGTAGTGCATCTGCAAGTTTTTCAATCAATTCATCAGTATCCTTTTTAATTCCAAGTTTTGTCATATTTCTCACCAAGTTACAATATCTATCAATTATTTGCTTGGTGTTTTCAGATTTTAAACCACGGAATAAATCAAACTCTTTCTTCATGAGAGACATCTTGTTTTTGAGCATATCGTCACTTCCAACAAATTTTGCTTCCAATTCTGTCCAGATTGAATAAGCAGTTCCATCATGTTGAAGCAGTATCAGAATGTCTTCTTTTATCGCTTGCTGAAGCAGACTCACCATCAATTTCTCATCTCGATATTTCTTTTTATCTTCCGTACTCATTTCTCTAATTGTTAACTGCACATTATTTGTTGTGGGTCTAACATATGGTTCCTCAGTGTGTTCCCACGCATCCAAATGATATGCCTCAACCCAATTTCCAAACCGTTCGGACCATGCATTGTAATCATCAATATCCAAAAGCTTTGGTGGTTTCTGTGATGTCCCGGTTTCATTTTCCAAGTTCATATTCTGAGCAATAGAACCCGGAGTAGTCGGAGTAGCAAACGCGTTGTAAAACTCGTTATCCATGATTCGAATTTTCAAATGAGTTGTATTACCTTGTAAAATACCTGACAAAAACAAACAAATGATCAGTTTAAAGACTTATCAATTTACAGAATACAACTGGTACTCAAATTTGTGAATATTCTGTGCAGACTGAAAGTTGACAAAACTGTGCGAACTGAAGGTTGACACACTGTACAGACTGCTTTGACCCGGATCAAATTCAAACAACCAGACCCTTTTACGTGCAAACTGACGGACTTTCAAACGACCTGATGAACTTTTAAACACTTTAAACTTCAAACTGTGTGACCTGTAGAATTAATGCAAACTGAACAAATGAACTTGCAAATGACTTTCTTGATTAGGCCGATGACTTTCTTGGACTTTACTTAATTGCAAAATGGATCATTAAGGATGTTGAAACTTGGGCCTAGACTTGGGCTATTCTCTCTAATCATAGGCTCAAAATGTGACTAACAACAACGCATGAATTGATGAAAGTTGTTCACATGTACTGCTAACACAAATCCACTTCAATTAGATGATTGGACCGATCAATCCATGTAAATCGATATAATTGGACCGCTGAAATGAATCAATATCTTGATCACATGAACAAACTGACTAAGTCTTGTGGCAATTTCTTGTCCCGATGTACTGACACCTTTGAATTCAATGCTATTTCACATGATATTGTTTAATGATTCACACTTTGATAAGATCACATTCACAATGTTTTTTTTATTAAATTTTCCAACAACTATTAATACCAAATCAAAACACGTATCACATGCAATTTCTTGAACCAAGCAATCATGTGACCGACTCGTGATTTTAGTCCCAACAAACTGACACCTCGAATTCAATATTACACAATATTCGATGAACAATCACGTGAAATACTGACACTTTGGAGCTGAATTCCTAAGTGTCACTATGAGCGGACCTCAAATGTCACTAAGAGCGGATCTCAAATGTCACTAAGGGCGGACCTCAAATGTCACTAAGAGCGGATCTCAAATGTCACAATAAGCGGACCCTTTGAAGCGGATCTATCAGAAATTGTCCAAATAAGCGGACCAGATGAGCGGACCAGATGAGTGGAACCACTGAAAAAGCGTCTTTGGAGCGGACCTATCTGGTAATTTTGAGCGGACCTACTCAAAATATGTCTAAAAAGTGGAACTAGCTGCCCTTGGAGCGGATCTAACTGGTATTTGAAGCGGACCTATCTGTTGATGTCACTTTTGAACATGCACGTATAAGCGAACCCCCTAAAAATCCTAAGTTCTAGGTTGATTTTAGATCTGAAAATTTCAAGGGTTTACTAATACATGATTCCGAGCATACTGTGTGAATATAAACCGATTCTGACCGTAAAAAGTTTTGATTTTCAAAAAAGAAAGGTGTAGAAACAGAATTATCGGCTGAATTGAATAGAACTCTTCTTCACTGGCTCTGATACCACTTGTAGGATCGGTTTCGGATCCGAACGAGTCGGTTAGAAGAGTTTATCACCAAAACAAGAGGCGGAAACAAGTGTTTTAGTGTAATTCAGCAAGTATTCACCTTTAACTGTTGTTTTTATTGATATGCAATCGATTACAGACCTAACAACACTTCGGCAGCACTTCGTGGCTCACCGGAAGACAATCACCTAGAACTCTCTACTTAGATCCGCTTGAAATGACTACCTATATATAGGTGAGAAGGGTTCGCTTATACGGTCATGTCCGTATAAGCGGACCTACAACAATGACGAATAAGCGGATCTATTCTCTTGACATAAAAACAGACCTAACTCAAAGACACATAAGCGAACCTACACTATGAACGAAATCAGAATTGAATGTATGTTGAACGAAATCAACAATTTCCTTTCATAAATTCTTTTGTCTCTTGTAAGATGATGCCATGATGACTTCATCATTATGATGTCATCATCCAAGATGATGACATCACCCTCTTTCAGATCCGCAACGAGATTGAGACTCGACATAAGACGAAGACGACAGATGTATGCACCAACAAAACTTAAGTGTTTTGAAATCTTAATGGGAAAATAGTTTGTTGTAAGGGGGAGTTCTGATTATTTATGCCTAGTAGATGGCGAATTGAAGCAATTCACAATAGTTGTCACTTTATTTGTACAGTTTGTTTTCAAATTTCTTTTAAATGCTTTTGCATTTTAGGGGGAGTAATAATTTTCAGAAAATCCAAAAACATTTGAAATTTGAAAAACCCAAAAACATGAGAAATTCAAAATGAGTTTTGTTGAAAAAAGAAGGAAATGATAGTACATCAGTGGACTATCATAGCATGCTAAAGAATTAGAAAGTTAATATGTGATAAACGGTCTCACTGATGATATGCCAGTAGGTTTTTACACACTTAGTAGATTGTGTTCGAGATATAAACATAAATTTCAAACTTACTTATCTCGTGGGGAACATCTCTCGGATATATGGGTAACCCCCAAAATCTTGTTTGAAAGACCCCTCTTTCTGAGATACTAGGTCTTTATGCTTAGTGATATCTGGGGTATTATCCCGGGACTTCTGATTTTGCGGAAGCAATGGCCTAGTCCCCGTATAATACTTTTCGCTTGCTTGAAATAAAAGCACCACCCTCAGCATAAAAATGATGAAACATTGCAAAATGCTAATCATGTGCTGTTGAAGAAAAGATTCTCTAAAGGGAACACACCTAAAGTTGAAGCCATCATCTCTCTGATTTTGCGGAAGCAATAGCCTGAGCTCTCATGGCCCTCGCATTTAACCCTTTACAGATATGATCTAGGTATACTCACCTGTAAGACTGAATATTGGGATCTGGATACGGGAGTATATTCTGAGGTGGGACACGCGTATAAGTTTAAGTCTCTAAAACATTAATCTCGTATCTCGAAACAATTGAACTTTATGTGAAAATTTAAGTGGATCAGTATACTGACAATCTAAGTGAATTGTTTAGAACTTAAAATGTTTATAGCTTAATGTTGATGCATTTTTAGTGTCTGTAACTAGTCTTACTTAACGATGTATTTTGTACGGTCTTTAAACGTTTATCGAGTATGTATTTGCAGTCGACCAAGTCGGATATCCTCCTATCCGGTTGTGTCTGACTTATTTGTCTCCTTTTGATATGTAAATGTATAACGAACAATGCATGTTGCATTAAAGGGTAGAATGGTCATTATGATGTTTATATGTTCTATCTGGTTGCTGTCTGTTTGCATCAAACAGAACAACAGTTGCAGCCCTCGACGAAACAGGCTGTTTCGTCGAACACCTCATGACGAAACAGAACAACAACCAAGTTAATCTGTTACGTCGACATCTGTTACACCCTAAAATGTTTTAACCCAACTTATCGCAGCGGAAAGTACATACCTAAAATTTCTTTCATGATAATCTTTCTTTCAATTAAATACATTAATCCCTTTTTATAAATTAATCAAAAACTAACATTCTTATATCAATTTAAGTGACAACAACACACCCACGTACAATCCATATATTGACTCGATCTTCAACCCGAATACACTTCTTGATGAAACATCCAAAACCCTGTACGGCCTGCAGTCACCACATTCAATCAAATCATTAGCAACAGGTGACATAATAAAAGATTATAAATCTTAACACATGCATAGTAAAGCGTCAACATATCCTGCTTCCTCTTATACCAGCCCCTTCATGGATCCATTCCTTCACTAGCATCGGATGGCGCAGCTAACCTTCACTTTCATTGTTAACATGCCCATACTTTACATTAACTCTCAATAGAAACGGTTAGTATCATTAACTTCCCTTCATACGAACATATTCTCGAATACTCATAACTCATCTTTATGCCTAATTCATTATGTAAGTTCCCTTTCTTACCCAAACTTAATCGAATCTCTTTTCTTAACCACTCCCATCTCATTTATACTAAAACTTAACTTGGTAATAACATCGATTCATATCTTCTCACACTACTTTCAATAAGTACCCTATATCATAACTATTGTACCAAACAAAAGGGTAAGTTCGGAGTGCACTTACCTCGTGCGTCCGAGTTCAAGCATAGCTTCCGTGTCTATCCTTAGCCCGTTGCCCTTCCATGCTTGTGTCCATGTTGACATGACTCCTATCCATACATGTCATCACATTCATTATTAGCATACAATTTCACTTGTCATTTTCTCCTAAGCATTTCATCAAACACTTGGTGTGCATAACACTTTCTAAGCATAATGTACAAGTGCTTAAAGCATGTTCTTCCTTATTTCCTCTTATGAACCATTACATTCAAGCAAAATCTCATAATCATAAATTCCACATCAAGTTTATCTATCTTAGTCTATCATACAACACCTTATACATCAAAAGATCACACTATTACATCTACAAGTTCATCATGATCATCATCTTCACACTCATGCAATGGGTTTCATTCTAAATCATCCAATTACTTGAAATTATTCATAACAAGAGTTCTATTTGGTGTTTCTAACACCTCTACATGCTTAATTTCATACCAATTCATGATTTACAACATAACCCACTTCGTGGGTAATCACCAATCTAGAATCTAAGACATACCTTATGATCCCCTAGTGTAGGTGATCACAAATTCGTGTTCGGTTCTGAGTTTGAGCTTTAATTCATCATCCAACTTGAAGCTTCTTGAAGAACTAGGGTTTGAACCCCTTGTTCTTCTCCTGAACATTCGACACACACACACACTAAATGTGTGTTGTGTGTTAAATTGTTGTTTTATAAAACATAAGTTTCCATGTTACAATTTAGCCCCTCGTGTTCACCCTTTAAATATAACTGGCACAAACTTTTAAACCTTTAATAGTTTTTACCCTACACTTAACTAGGTTAATTAGCCTAGTTATTTGTTTCATATTATAACATACAGGAACATGTGGTGAATATATAAACATTCGGGTTTTGGGGCGTTACAACATCAACGACGAAACACATATGTTTCGTCGTGTAATGGGCTGGTTTAGGTCCAATGTGTGGCCCATATCCTATTTCGTCGACCCACCTTGTGTTTCGCCGAGACTTGGGCCCATGTACTATATAAACAGACTCTGCTTTCACTTTGAAAGTAGATGAGAGCATACCCTTAAAGAAACTCTGTCAAAATTCTGTCTAAACTGTGTTTGTATCAGTTTGTTATCGGTTCTCATCCTGTTTAATCAATCGAGTGTGTTTCATTGATTAATACTGTGTCGTTATTGTTTTATATGTTTGATTTGGCATAGTTACGTGGATTCCGTACACGTGACCGTGTTTGCTATAAACAAGTGATTCGGTTCGTTATCGATCCTCAGATTTCGGGACCTACAAGTGGTATCAGAGCGTTTGGCTCTTATCCTTGTTTAAAATCAAACATTGTTCGGTTTTTTATCAAGTTTTTGTGGTTGTTTTTCTGAAAATTTGTTTTTGAAAAATTCATGTTTTTCTGAAAAATATTCATAAAATCTGTTAGTTTGTTGTTATTTGCTAAAGAGTTTTATCAAAAACCTTATTAGATTGTTTGTTCATGCTTTAAACCGGGTTTTTAGTGAAAGTCTTGTGCATTTTCGTGTTTCGGAAAATTATCGGTGACCAGAAAACTCATTGCTCTTGAGTGTGTTCTTCATATCATCATATTGTTCTTATCATACTTGTGAATTTGATCCTTTTATTGTTTAAATCAAAGTGTTGTGCAATATAATACATTAAGTGGACTTTGGTGTAAAAGTGCTTTGAAACTCTAAACTTAGTTGGTAACTTAAAACGTGGTTTGAGTTGAAAAACTGTCACATTGTGTCAGTTTGATAAGATTTTATTTGAAATATCTCACCAGTTGTCTGAAACCCTATCTTCGACGAAACAAGCAGTCGACGAAACAAAAGCGTTTCGTCAAAAATATCTTGGACGAAACAAGTGTGTTTCGTCATCATTCATTTCGACGAAACAAGTGTGTTTCGTGGAAAGTGTTTCGTCGAGATCAGTTGTCATTTTACACAGAGGGCTTGCAAAAGTGTGATAACTTTGTGTTTTCAAGTGTGTTTACAGGTTATATCATTCATATACCAAATATGAGCTGCATAATTCCATGGGATTGGAGTATGGACTCGAGACCACGTGAAGATCCGACCTCTGCAGCAGCATGGGTGAGGAATGTTTTTGGTCAACCTTCTATAAGTGCAGGACAATGGGCACTTGTATCAAATCAAAATCAAAATATTCAAAATCTTTTGCTCAGCGAGAGCGAAACGGGCAACAACAATCGCCCACCAAAGTTGAATCATATGAACGAGTTTCCATCATGGAAAGGTCGTTTCCATACATACGTTCAAGGGAAAAGCACTGATCTTTGGAGGTGTTTCATTACTCCACGCAATAATGCTCTCGAAGTAGCAGCTTCAACGGCAGAGGGTTTTTCTAACATGCAAGAAAATGACAAGAAAGCTTATGAATTTGAGAAAAAGTCGTTTGCTGTTCTTACCCAAGCGCTTCACAAAGATATCTATCATCAATTCTCTTATTGTACGGACACGAAAACATTATGGGATTCTTTGGTAACAAGAGGAGAAGGAAATGCAGCTACTAGAAAGTCACGTCATGATCTACTGAAGAAAGAGTTTGAATCATATCACTTCTTGGAAAATGAAACTCTAAATGATATGACTACACGTTTTTATCATTTGATTAGTGAAATGTTTGCTTATGGTGTTACTTCAACTCAACTGGAGCTGGTTGCACGGTTTGCTGATTCGCTACCTCCAAAGTGGAGTCCATACATTGAGCTTTTAAAGCATACCGGTGTTCTAGATGCTGAAAATGTCAGTATCTATGAATTCATACAGAAGCTGGAACACAAGAATGATGAAGAAATTCGAAAAGCTAAACGAATTGCTGCTCCTCAAAATATCGAAATGTATTATGGAGGAGGTTTTATTCCGTCAGCTAGTTCAAGTTCAGCTCAGCAACCAAAGTTACAAACGGCGTTTGTATCAAATACAAACTCTTCTCCGTTTCCTCAATCAGCTCCACCTCCTGTCTTCGATCCGAGTGCCTATCTTCCTCCAGCGCATTTAAGTGCTCAAGCTCAGGCTTATTCTGGAGGAGGTTTTATTCCTTATACACCTCCAGTTGCCCCTACTCAACCTCAGTTCAATCCGAGTGCTTATATTCCAGCCCAACCACAACCACAAGTCCAACCACAACAACAGCAAGCTCATTATACCAACAATCCTCCACCCACAAACCCTAACACAGTCAAAGTTGATACATCAAACCTCTCAAATGTTAGCATTGAAGTAGCAAAGGAACATATGGAACTCGTTAATACAATGGTCAGTGCTTACTGCGGTTTGGTCGCAGGTCAAATTGGAAACATTAGTTTGACCAACGAAGATTATCTTCAAATCAACCGTGATGAAATGGAGTTGATGGATATAAAGTGGGCATTCGCAAGTGCTGTTAGAAGGGCGAAGGAATTTATGGTTCGAACAGGGAGAAGTTCTTTGGAAAGTAAACAAGATACAAAGTACGGATTTGATAAAGAAGCAGTTACATGCTTCAATTTTGGCGAAAAGGGTGAGTGCACCCGACCAAGCAAACAAGGCAATCAGAACCCATTCCGTAATCAGACGAGTCCTTCAAATGCCAATCAAGACAACCGTGGAAAAGGGATAGTGGCTGTAAACAACACCACCAACCAGAATCAGTCTGGACCATCAAACGACAATCGTGCATTAACCGTACAAGTTGATGAAGGGTTTAATTGGTCTTTACAACTTGGGGAAGGTGATCAAGATAAAGGAGGAGCAGCGTGTTATGCAAAGATCATCAATCACATCAAGCACGTTCATAAGGAAGAATTTTCTGAAAGTGACGACAGTTCGGGTTATACCGGGAGTTCTGATGAAGAAAGTTCTACTTCGGGCGATTATCATTCTGATGATGTGAGGAAAGAAGCAAGTTCTGATCTTAATGACTTGTTGAATGAGGCAGAGGAGTTGAAATGTCAGAAATCAGTTCTGATCAAGAAGGCTGCTGTAGCATCCAAAGAAATGGAGAAGTTCTTTTCTGAAGAAGGATCGTTTTCTTATCAGACTGCCTTTATGGCAAATGTCTCAGCTTCTACAAGTCAGGTAAAATCTGAAACTCTTATCATATGTAGAGATTGTGATTATATGAAAAATGAATGTGAAAGAGTGAAACTTGAATGTGATACAATTCATAGTCACAATCAGAGTTTAGTTGTTGAAATGGCTAAGTGCAAAGAAGCGAATATGGCTCTAGTTAGACATGAAAAAGAATTTAAATCTGTAATTGAAACTCTAAAGAAAAATGTTTCTGAAGTGACAAAAACTGTTTATCATAAACAAGTTAGTATAAACGATTACATTAACATTGTTGAGGAAACCAAAAAGGAGTTAGCCATTGCAAAATGCGAGCATGATGCAATCAAGCAAAAGTTGGAGAGTTATTCTAACTTCCGATTTGTGCTCGATCACATTATTGATGTTCAACAACTGAAGGGAAACAAGAAAGGTGTTGGGTATAAGAAGTGTCCGTCCCCTTTTAGACATAATTATGCCTATATGCCTGATGAAGAAGAAATGCCACGGTTTGAGCCCAGTGTGCCTCTTGATTATGAGGAAATTACCACTGGCCTAGGGTTCAAATCGGACAATTCTTCAAGTACATCATCTGATCAGACAGAAACTTTAACATCTACGAAACAAAGTCCTCCAATCAATGAGGACTATGAGTCGTCTGATGATGAATCAGAATCAGATATGAGTGACCAGGATAAATCACTTGACAAAATGAAAGGAATAGAAGTTCCAATTGAGAATCATATTTTGTGTGATCCTCCTACTCCTGCTGTTCAACTAGTTTTCAAACAAGTGATAGATCCTGTCAAGGATGAAAAGAAATATGTGTCTGCCGTTAAGAGTAATAAAGTGTTGTACACTTTGGTTGGTGATTCTAAAATCTATACAGATCATGATTTTCCAATTAAAAATGTCAATCCATCTTCGATTGATCAAGTTTTTGAAAATAATACAAGTAAGTTTTTGGGAAAGTCGATTTCGGGAGTTATTGTAACTCAATGTGATCCAATTCCTAAGACTGAAATAAAAAAGAAATTTGGAAATAAAAAATCACCAACAAAGCAACAACCTGTTGCTCCTAAGGGTAAACAACCATTCCAACAAGCTCAAAGGCCTAATGTTTCTAAATCAAAATTTGAAACAAAAGGAGCTCGTTATCAGAAGAAAAGCAATGATGTCAGATTTGTGGCATCTGATGGTACGGATAAAATTGAGACTTTTGAAAACAAGTCAAACACTGATTTTGTACAACAAGTCAAAATTTTAAAACGTGATAACCAAAACAATTACACTCAATATTCAAACGGGTGTGATGAAAAAGCCAGTACCTCGGGTTCTACAGGTTCGACATCTGTTGGTCGATCAGTTTCTCCTAAGTTTGTGGAAAGGAGAACGTGTTTTAAATGTGGGGAGTTTGGGCATATCATTAAAACCTGCTCAAACACTCCAAAAGAGAAATTTGTTGAGAAAGCACCACCTGAAAATGTTCACTCTCAACGTCGTCCTGTTTCGCCAAAACATGATTTTCGAACTGTTAAAGAACGGGAAACGAAGCAACGACGTCAAAATATAAAGAAAATAGAAAAGGCCTTAAAAACTGAGGTCAAATATGTTCCAAGGGAACCAAGTTCACCGTTAAAACCAGAAATTTCAAAATTTGTTTATAAAACTCAATCCGGTAAACAAAAACAAACTTGGAAACCTAAGACGGGTGAAAGTTCAGGGGGAGCTGTTTTATTACAAAATCATCAAGAAATCGAGATCATCCTTCGTGATGCTCAGGGACGACCCAAGACCACTAAGGCTTGGGTCCCCATCCTTAACTGATCATTGATGATATGTGCAGGGTGTTCCAGGAGGAACTATTGATAGTCATTGGATTGTTGATAGTGGAGCATCTAGGCACATGACAGGCGACTTAAGGCTTCTATATGATGTGAGAAATATTAAAGGAGGCTATGTCGCATTCGCTGGAGACAAAGGCGGTTACATCACTGGAGAGGGAATGATCTCCAATGGTGTTGTGTGTTTCGATAAGATCAATTATGTTCGTCAAATTGATCACAATCTTCTCAGTGTTTCGCAAATCTGCGATAAGAATTTCACCGTGCATTTTGATAATGCCGGTTGTTATGTACTGAAACCTGGTTTCAAAATTCCTGATGAATGGATTCTCTTATCGGCTCCAAGAATCAATGATCTTTATGTTCTTGATATGAGTCAAGCGATTACGACTTCTGCACAAGTTACATGTTTTGTCTCGAAAGCCACTGAGAAGGAGTCTATTTCTTGGCACAGAAGAATGGGACACATTCACTTAAGAAAAATGAACCATTTGGTGAAAAATAATCTTGTGAATGGCGTGCCCGTGAGAAGTTTTCATCTACAGGATATCTGTGTTTCGTGCCAGAAAGGGAAACAAACAAAGAAGTCTCACCCTCTGAAGAAAATCAACACTGTTAGCATGCCTCTCGAACGTCTTCATATGGACCTCTTTGGACCTATGAGACACAAGACAACATTCGGTGATGTTTATTGCTTAGTGGTTACTGATGATTATTCTAGATTCTCTTGGGTAGCTTTTATGGCACACAAGAGTGATACTCCTGGCATCCTCAAGGATCTTCTTACAATGTTGGAAAATCTCTACTCGTTGAAAGTTAAGAGGATCAGAAGCGACAATGGAACTGAATTCAAAAACCGTGTTATGGATGAGTTCTGTACTTCTAAAGGCATTCTTCATGAATACAGTTCTCGTTACACTCCACAACAAAATGGTGCCGCGGAGAGGAAGAATCGGACGATAATTGAAACTGCAAGAACAATGTTGGTAGAGTCGGCGTTTGCTGTTCAGTTCTGGGCGGAAGCTGTGTCGACTGCTTGCTACACATTAAACCGAGTTCTTACGGTTAAGAGACATGGCAAGACTTGTTTCGAACTTCTACAGAAAAGGAAACCGGATCTTTCAATTCTAGAACCTTTTGGCGGTCCGTGCACTATGATTGAGCCGGATGGAAAGTTAGGCGCAAAAGCTATCGAGGGTTTCTTCCTTGGATATGCTACTCCAAATTTTCGTGTTTGGAATCTGACTACCAAAAAGATTGAGCTATGGAGTGAAGTAAGGGTTCAGAGATATACAAGTCCTGTTAAAGCTCCGGGTGATCCTTGGATGTTCGACTACGATGGGCTATTCAACTCCTTTGATCTGCCAACCTTTGATGAAGATTCCGCAGCTGCTAGAATGATATTTGATAGCGACAATGCTGCTGACTCACCATTGGTTAGACCTGTTGTTGTTAACTCACAAGGTTCTAATTCGACTGACAACACAGTTCAAAATGAGGAAGTTGAAGATGCTACTGAATACAATGAGTCATCAGAAGAAGATGATGAAAATCTGGATGCGACTGAAGGCACTTCAGCTCCAGTTGCTCCTGTTCAGGGTACTTCTTTTGATACTCCTCATGTGCAGGATGTTGATATTGCTGAAGGGAATGCATCCACTTCCATGCATATTCCCGGTGCGGAGTTGGTTGCTGATCTTAATCTTAATAATTTGGGTATTAATGCTCGTGTTTCTGAAAATCCTGAAATGAGGATTCATAATACCCATCCCCAGCAGAACATTATAGGAGATGTCCAACAAGGTGTGCAGACACGTAATCAGCTGAGAACTAATCAGAATGCTGGTTTATATTCAGCCATTAGAGAATCTGGTCTTCAAAATGATTGGTCCTTCGCGTGTTACGTTTCACAAGAAGAACCGAAGTCTTGGAAGGAAGCTTTAAAAGATAATTCTTGGGTTGAAGCCATGCAGGACGAACTACAACAATTTCAAAAACTTGGTGTTTGGAAGCTTGTTGAAAAGCCGGATAATTACAAGAAAATTGGCACACGATGGGTTTACAAATGCAAGAAGGACAACCGTGGAATTGTTATTCGCAACAAGGCGAGATTAGTTGTTCAGGGTTTTCTTCAGATTAAAGGCATTGACTACAATGAAGTTTATGCACCTGTTGCACGTCTGGAAGCTATTCGGATCTTTCTAGCTTATGCTTCTTTCAAAGGATTCAAAGTTTATCAGATGGACGTCAAAAGTGCTTTTCTTCATGGTATCGTTCAAGAAGAGGTGCACGTCGAATAACCTCCAGGTTTTGAAGATCCTATTCACCCCGATCGGGTTTGGTTGCTCAACAAAGCTCTTTATGGTTTACATCAAGCACCTAGGGCTTGGTACGCAACCTTATCAAACTATCTTCTGGAGAATGGATTTCGACGAGGTCTTATTGACTGCACACTCTTTATCAAGGAACTAGATGGAGATCTTCTACTGGTGCAGGTATACGTTGATGATATAATTTTTGGTTCTACTAATGATTCTTTGTGCAGGCAATTCGAACGTGTTATGCAGGAAAAGTTCGAAATGAGCGCTATGGGGGAGATGAATTTCTTTTTGGGCCTACAAGTTCAACAAACAGAGTCTGGGATTTTCATCCATCAGACTAAATATGTTGGTGACATTTTGAGCCGATTCCAAATGTCAGATGCAACGCCCATTGGTACCCCACTTCCGCAGAATCATGGTATTACTCCGGATTTGAAGGGTGAAAGCATCAACTCCTCATACTATCACGCCATTATCGGATCTCTCATGTATCTCACCGCTTCGAGGCCTGACATCATGTATCCAACTTGCCTGCTTGCAAGATATCAAGCAAACCCGAAGACCTCTCATCTGTCAGCTGTCAAAAGGATTTTTCGCTATTTGAAGGGTTGCCCGGACCTCGGTCTTTGGTACCCTAGGGATGATAGTTTTGAATTAATTGCATACAGTGATTCTGATTTTGGTGGTTGCAAAATTGATGGCAAATCAACAACAGCAGGATGTCAGTTCTTAGGAAATCGCCTGGTCACGTGGCAGTGCAAGAAGCAAACGTGTGTTGCTACATCAACATGTGAAGCAGAATACATTGCTGCCTCGAGTTGTTGCTCCCAAGTTCTTTGGATACAACAACAAATGCGCGACTACGGTTTAGAATTCCTATCTACTCATATTTTTGTTGATAATAATGCTGCCTTACAGATCACTAGAAATCCTGTGCAGCATTCCAAGACTAAACACATCGACATTAAATATCACTTCATACGTGATTGTTTTGACAAGAGATTAATCGATGTTGTTCATGTCCCCACCGATCACCAACGTGCCGACCTGTTTACAAAAGCTTTTGATAAATCACGGTTTGATTATCTACTTTTGGTCAATGGCATTAAGGTGATACCCGAGTAAACTTCTTTGGCTGATCGTTTTTGTAATTATTTTCTTTAAAAACGTTAAAAATTCAAAAAGATTTTCGTTTTCATAACCTTTTAGCTTTTTAGGGGGAGAAATTTCAAGAAAATACAAAAACATTGCAAAATTTCAAAATCCAAAAAGATGTCTTTACTTTCTGTCTTTACGTTTGAAAAATTAAAAAAATTCAAAAAAATATAATAGAAAAACCAAAAATGAGTTTCTTGGATAAAGGAAAATGATGAAGTTCACTGGTGTGGTCGGTCAACGTGCTCAAAATGAAAAACAAAAATTGAGAAATGATAAGTATCTCTACTAACGATGTATCGGTAGGCTCACAATCAGACTAAAATGTGCAGGATGATACAAACCTAACAGACTTCAAGTCAGGTGGGAACCATTCATTGGCATATGGTCTTAGTACCGAAATTTCGTTTGATTGATTGCCGAGATCTGAAATATTCGGTCTTTATGCTGTCTTATCATCTGGGTATCATGGTTGTATCAAACCGTAAAAATAATGGAGACGAAGTCTAGATCTTCCATGATACTATACATACGTGTACATATTTCATTCGACCTCAATAAGTGATCAACAATCACATGTCCAAACAAAATAAGTGATTATATATCACATATTCTTTGCGGGAGTCAAGTTCGTCTCTCTGCTGTACGGAAGTACTGACCTGTTCACGGACTTGCTCCTGTGCCCTCATGCATATGAAAATCAAGTTCCTCATCAATAAGTGATTCTATCACATAGGGCTTGTTTTCAAATCAAATAAGTGAGTTTCTCACATCTTTTATACGGTCAAACAAATGATAAACAGTATACTCACCGGTAAGATGATTTCTCGTGCATACCCTGATACGGGAATGTGTCGTGAGTGGATTCACATTGACAAGTAAGTATAATCCTTACCGTAAATCGTATCTCTTAATTATGATTACGTCTGATCAGTTTGAGCTTATGTGGGCAACAATACCGATAATCAAAGTAGTATACTTATCCAGAGCTTTAAACAGAAATCAAAATCATGTTGACTAAGACTGTAAGCTGGTATGATTCCTTATCCTTGAGATTCGCAAAAAGATTGCACTTGTACAGTTGCTTATTTCTTTTCACTGTTTATCGCTTTTTCGTTTAGTTTACCGCGCTTTAAATTCGTTTTTAGTGTTATTTGTAAAGTTCGTTTTTGTTTAAGCCGAAGTTGTTGCTTGGTGTTTTCTGCCGGAAGCCTGAAACCTACTTCATAAACAGTCGAAGTTAACAAGTTTTGAAAGTAAAAGGATTAAAACTGAACATTGTTTAAACTTTCAAACTGTTGTCGGTCGGTAGTTGATTGAGATTTGATCTCATATGTGTCATTTGTTTAAATGTTAACTATATTCCAAGCGGTTGTTCTCATTATGCGTTTAGCTTTCTTGCATGTGCAGATGCTAAAGGCGAGGAGAACATGTTCGATGACAAGCTTTGGAATGAAGACACGAAGTGGAGGCACTCAAAGGATAAAAATGATCGAGTTGCCGCTGACCCTTCATCAACACCACAAGGATCTGAAGAATTGACAAGTCAAAAGATTCACGAGCATAACTCAATGGAGAGTTTATTTTAAGGGGGAGTTTGTTAACACACTTCTTAAATGAAAAAGGGAGTTTGTTGATACACTTTCTTCTTACGACGCGTGAAGACCTTGAAGATCCTCCGACATGAAAGACATGGAAGTCGAACCATCACAGCAGCGTCCAAGGGGGAGTTTGTTGATACACTTTCTTCTTACGACGCGTGAAGACCTTGAAGATCCTCCGACATGAAAGACATGGAAGTCGAACCATCACATCAGCGTCCAAGGGGGAGTTTGTTGATACACTTTTTGTGTGGACGCGACACGTTCGGTTCGAGCCTTTAACGGAATGAAGACCAAGTTGGATATCCTCCTATCCACTTGGGTCCGACAAGTTTGTTCCGTTTAATTTGTAATGTATAACGAACAATGCATGTTGCATTAAAGGATAGAATGGTCATTATGATGTTTATATGTTCTATCTGTTTGCTGTCTGTTTGCATCAAACAGAACAACAGTAGCAGCCCTCGACGAAACAGGCTGTTTCGTCGAACACCTCATGACGAAACAGAACAACAACCAAGTTAATCTGTTACGTCGACATCAACGGCGAAACACATATGTTTCGTCGTGTAATGGGCTGGTTCAGGTCCAATGTGTGGCCCATATCCTGTTTCGTCGACCCACCTTGTGTTTCGCCGAGACTTGGGCCCAGGTACTATATAAACAGACTCTGCTTTCACTTTGAAAGTAGATGAGAGCATACCCTTAAAGAAACTCTGTCAAAATTCTGTCTAAACTGTGTTTGTATCAGTTTGTTATCGGTTCTCATCCCATTTAATCAATCGAGTGTGTTTCATTGATTAATACTGTGTCGTTATTGTTTTATATGTTTGATTTGGCATAGTTACGTGGATTCCGCACACGTGACCGTGTTTGCTATAAACAAGTGATTCGGTTCGTTATTGATCCTCAGATTTCGGGACCTACACTTAACGGTATTGGTGATTTGTCTCAAAAACTAATATGATCCTCTTACACAAACTCACAAAAATATTGTTTGTAAATATTTTTTTTCGTTAGAATCAAAAATCCAAAAAGATTTTAGGAGTGTTTTAGCATAAATTTTGAATATACAAAAGGATTTTCGACAACTGATGTTGAAGAACTGATTTTCAAAATTCCGAGTGCTAAACATGATGAACAGGTTTGGGAGAGTCTGTTTAAAATGAGAAAAATTTTGAAAGTTTGACTACAAGTGGTCATAAAAAACTATTAAATGTTAAATCATTCTATTCCTGCAAGTGATATAAATTTGACAAATCTTAAATTTGTGAAACTTATGTTTTGGGTAGAGTATGTGCAGGTATGCAGATAGTGAATTCCAGACTGCGATCCCAACTTATTGATAGGGGGAGTCTGAAGACACTGATGCTGAAACAGGATAAGAGCTAGGATTATGATTCTGAGAAAAAGATTCAAGAGATCTGATCAAGAGAATTAGAAAGCTCAAGAGCCAGATTAACTTTCAAGGAGAAGATTTGAGAAGGAAGAGAAAGAAGATAGAGGATATCTTACAATAAAGAAAATTTGGAGAGAGCATGAAGACTGATAAAGACTGAAGGATTGACAATCGAAGACTCGACACCGAAGACTTCGTCAACATCCGAGGGGGAGTCTGTTGGTGCATACGTCTGTCGACTTCGTCTTGTATCGAGTCTTGTATTTGTTTAGATAGATCAGGGCACGTAGAACGAGAAAACAAGAAATGTATGTTTATGGGCATTTCGCACGAAATGATTATTTCGTGTGAAACTGATTTCGCTTGAATGGTTTCATACGAAATAGAGTGGCCTATAAATACCTGATGTGCCTTGTCATTTGTAACGATCGGATTCCGGCAACGAAGTGCTGCCGAAGTGTCTTCAGGCTGTAAAACGTTGTGTTTTCAATATAAGAGACAATTAAAGTGATTTCTTGTGTATTCCAGCTGAAATAACTCCGATATGTTTGTTTCCGCCTCTCATATTGGACGAGTTCTCTTCTGATCGACTCATTTGGGTCAGAAAACGATCCTACATCTTCCCCGGCTACCGTCTCCGGCAACCTTCGTAATCATCGCCGTGATCTTCTCCGTCAATTCACCATCCTCCGTTCAACTTCATCCAACGTACCTTCAGCTGTGTTTGTTTGTCGGAACAGTTTTGACAGTTCTGTTGTTGGCGGCTGGGTTTTTTGAATTAGGGTATTGGGATTCATGTTGCGTAGAAGAAGACGACATACGTGATATATTATTTCAGGCTTTTATTATTAATAATTATAATAATCATTTAGTAATCATTACATAATCATTAATTATAATAATATAATAATAATAATAAGTATTCTTTTATAAAAAAAATTATATTCTAATTAAAAAAGGGGTTATTATTAATTAATTAAAAAGGGGGGTGTTTGTTTTGTTTGTGATATCGGCCTGACAGGTTTTGAGGTGCGGTTCAGAAAGCAGGTTCATGGAAGATTTAAGTTAGCGAGTACACGGGTTCTCGTTTGGTTGGTGTTTTGAGGAGAAGAACAAAAGTATCAACCACCCCCTGAAATTATGGCATTTATGTTTAACAAACCCGTGACCAAAGAACGTGAAGAGATACTTTCTATCTTTTGCACTCCTGAGTGTAGAGAAAGAAATGAGGCATATAGGTTACATAACGCTGAGTTAATTCAAGATTACAAAGATATTAAACATAAAAACTTTACTTTGGCTAAAAATGAAAAACTTTATAAAGAAAAAATTGAAGCCCAGAGGAAAGATATCATTCAGTTGAAAGAAGATCTCAGTGCTAAGAATTGTAATTTTTTAGATGCTCTAGCAACAATTGGTGACTTGACCAAAGAGCTAGAAGACTTAAAGTTGAAATATCAGGTTAATGAAATTAATATTAAAAAGTATGACACTTCTAGTAATTTGGTCAAGAACACTTGTGACATACAACTAGCGTACAAAGAAAAGAAAGGGGCTGGTTTGGGATACACTAAAACTCCTCCTCCATACAATCATAATTATACTTATATGCCTTTCACGGAAGAGGAGTTAATTAATGAGGGCAAGATGACTTATGGACCAAAAACTGATAAGTCATCAGTTAACAATGGATTTCTTGGTAATAAACAGTCAGCCCCGTCAATAAATTTTGTCTCTAAAGGAAATGTTGATCCTAACAGATCGTTTACATGTGCAGAAGAAAAAGTAGACTTGAAATGTGAAGACACTCTTGGGGGAGAACAAGCTTTAAATTCTGATTTACCTAAAAAGTGTTTTGATGAAACTAATTCTGAATTTGTTTTGGGACAAAGTATTTTTAGTATGTTTGCTTCTTTAGCATCTAGTGGGCCTGATGTTTTGGGCAAGACTGATGATGTTTGTGTTGAATCTGTGAACAATAAGTCTGGTGATGAATTTTCTTCAGTAAATGATTGTGAATGTGATGTTTCTAACCCCATGGTTGATGATAGTGTTACAGGTGAGGTCCCTCAGGATACATTCAGTGAAACCACTAAAACTACTCCTCAAGAAAATCAAGAATATCCTGATTCTTCTTCTGAGTCGGTCTCAGTGGGTGTCCCTAATGTTGAATCTAGTGGGACCCCATTGGAAACCGTTGATACATGTGTTGCAGAAACATGTGTTAATGAAACTTCTACATCTTCTGAAATTAAAACTGAACCAAATTTTGAAAAAGAAGATGTGGTCACTATAAATGAACAGTCACTAGAAGATGTTTCTGAAAAAGAAGTTAAAGCAGAAACTGAATCGTCTTCTAAAGGTCAAATGGTCCGTGATCTACCAATCAAAGACTTCATGCTGGTGGACAAGTGTGTTGCTTGCGCAAAAGGAAAGGCTCATCGAAAGCCTCATAAGTCCAAGTCTACACCTTCGACAAAAGTCGTGCTTGAATTACTACACATGGATCTTTTTGGTCCTGTAAATGTGGTGAGCATTGACAAGAAGGCATATTATCTTGTGATCGTAGATGACTACTCTCGTTACACATGGGTATACTTTCTTAGTCACAAGAACGAGGCTGCGAGTTTGATCAAACAATTTGTCACTCTAGTTGAAAATCAAGCTACTACAAGGGTGAAAGCAATTCGATCAGACAATGGCACAGAATTCAAGAATATCACCTTAGATACATTCTGTGCAGAAAAGGGAATCGAACGACAGTACAGTGCACCACAAACTCCACAACAAAATGGAGTGGCTGAGAGACGAAATCGTACTCTTATAGAGGCGACACGAACCATGCTGGCCGACTCGAAGCTTCCTAGTTTCTTCTGGGCCGAAGCAGTTATCACGACTTGTTACATCCAGAATCATGCTTTAGTAAACAAACGTCATATGAAAACTCCATACGAGATTCTGGAAGGACGTAAACTCTCGGTCTCACACTTTCGTAACTTTGGTTGTCCGTGTGTCTTGTTGCTCATAGACACTAATGGGAAGTTTGAGGTCAAAGGGGATGAATGTTTCTTTATTGGATACGCTAAAGGATCCTCCTATAGAGTGTACAATAAAGTAACCAAGAAAGTCGTTGAGTCGTGCAACATTGAATGGCTCGAAGAAAATACTACGGATGCTAGAGTTGGTCCAGATTGGTTATATGATTATGCTGATTTGTTCAAATCCTTTAACATTTTGTCTAGTGTTTCCCCTGATGCAGGTGTGTCGACTCCGAAACAACCATTTTCGTCTGGTGATACAGAAGAAGAGAAACATGATGAAGGGAGCTCGTGAAATCATACACCGTTGGTACAGAAGAACTCAGAAAAGGCACATGGAACACAAGCAAAGCAATCAAAGCAATCTAAACCCATCAGATTAGCTACTGCTGCTGGATCTCAGAATCTCCATACATTGAAGCGACAAACATGTTTCAACTGTGGAATTCCTGGACACATTGCTAGAAATTGTGTTCATCGTCCAAACGTGCAACAAAATGCCAATACTCACTCTTGTGCTGATGTTTGTGAGCCGGTTCACAACACACAAAAGGAGCCAAAACGAGCAGTTCAAAGTCGAGAGTATAAGAAGTCTGCTCACCAAGGACAATCACGATCTCATAAGGCTCGTGACAAGGTGATTGAAAGCTCCAATCAGGGAGAAAAGATGAAGAATGGTGCTCAGAGTAACAAGACTTCTGCAAATAGCAAATACAAGCACCCAAATTCGTCTTCGTCTAAAATTAATGTGCAGGCACATCCAACACAAAAAGGGCCGGTTTGTCCTTCAGGACCTGCTAGAGCAAATCAAGCTGCTAAAAATGTCTTTCCGATGAAAAGACAAACTTGCTACAACTATGGCATTGCGGGTCATATTGCTAGAAACTGCACACATCGTCCCTATGTATCCTACTATATGCAAGATCAGAGGGTTACACCTAAGGAAAACTACCATTCTAAGCCAATGAAGGTATCTTCACCTAAGGCAATGAAGAATGTGAATCCCAAGGTTAAACCTTCTGATGGGGATTGGAACGCTGCTAAAAACAAACGCAAGGCTGTTCAGGAACAAAAATGTGTTTCTAAAACTAATAAATCTGAAACAGCTAAAGTTGCTCAACCGAAGGCAACAAACGCGTTTGCTAGACCACAACAGATTTGGAAACCCAAATCCAAAGCAGCAATGTCTCCAATCCTTGAAACTAAAGGGGACTTATGTTTAAAGGAAGTGTCTTATTTTGATGCTTCAGGAAATCCCAGGACCACGATGGCCTGGGTACCCATGTCTTACTATTTTCCTTACCTTTCAGGAACAACTAAGGAGGAGCTGTTGACAATCTCTGGAATGTTGATAGCGGTTGTTCCAGAGATAAAAACGGGTAACATTTCACTGTTGCAAAAAGTTCAAATTTTTTTTTCAGATGATATGTTTCCTTTGGAGGAGATTAGAGAAGTAAGATAAGATCAACAAAAGGTACCGTTTAAATTCAGTACTTTGATTTGAATATTGATTAGTCTTCAATCTGATGACAGAACGGTTAAAAAAATATATTTTTCTCTCTTTCTTAGTTCATTATTTTGTATATAAAGTGTCCTTTCTCTAGTAAATGGTAAATTTACGCAAAAATACAAGATTTATGCACAAATTTAGGGGGGGGGGGAGAGGGACATATAGATAGATAGATATAGAGTTTAGGAGGAGAAAACTCAGAAAAGAAAAATACAAAAAGAGTTTGCTGTATATATATGCATTGTTTTAGGGGGAGAAAATGAGAAAAATACAAAAAACATTAGAAAAATGAAAAAGCCAAAAAGAGAAATTGCATGATATGGGAAGTGAAATATATGTTTGTGTTAAAGGGTTTGACTGACACATTTAAGGTGCCATAGCTGAAAAGACTAGGATCTACTGCGATATGTCGATAGGCTTGACGCTCAAAATGATAAAAGATACTAAGTGATATAAACATAACGAACTATGTACCATTTGGGTAACATACCAACGACGTATGATTTCATGGTCTTAAATCTTGCGTTGATTGATAGCCAACATCTGAGGTTTCGGGTCTTTATATTGTTGAATCATCCGGGGATATCTTGGCTGTCCTTCTGTTGCATCCAGATTATATGCAGACCTAGACACAGTCAGGATATCTTAAAAGATCCCAAGAGGACAAAAACCCTAAGGAATCAAATCTCAAAATGAGAAAATTCCAAATGCTCAAAGAGCCAAATTCGTACCAAAATGGTATTTGCCTTGCCCTCGTTGGACAAAAACATTCGTCGCTCTGCTGTACGAAAGTACTGACCTGTCACCAATGGTCTAACGTTGTAAATCTAAAAGGATGACATCAGTATACTCACCTGCTACGATGAATCGTTGTGCTTACCTTGGAATGGGACACACGGGTATAATAGTATAATATTACCTTAAGCATATCACGAAGTTGAAAAATTGAAAGTTGAGCGTTGAAGTTTAAGTGGACAAACATATTGGCAATCGCATAGACCAGTTTGATTAGGCTCGTACTGAAAAGTGTTCCTTAGTCTGCCTGAGAACGAATTTTGATCCCATTGCAATTGTAATTGTATATTATGGTAGTTGTTTATATTATGAGTTTTCATTTGTTTCTAGTTCTTTATATTAAAAAATAAATACAAAAAAAAAATACAAAAATTCAAAAATACAAAAATAGTGTCATGCTTTTCTATAAAATCAAAAATAAAAAAATAGAGTGTTTATTTGTTTCCTTAAAAATTAAAAATATAACCGTTCTTGAAGATTTGACTGATCATCAAAAGTTGAAAGAATTTAAATTGTGAAATCTGAGTACAAGTACTTGGATGTACCTAGTGTTCATATGGTACTTTCCCTGTTGCATAAGAAATGTTTGCTTATGAGTTTGTGAGCATGTGCAGAACTTGATTTCAATCAAGAACAGGGGTTGATGAAGACTGAGATGTTGTTAGTTGCTAAAGAAGCATGGAGCATCACAACAACAAGATGTACCTGAGTCAGAAGAACCAGATATGAAACGCCTTCTGACAATGAAAGTACATTTGAAGAAGTACCATGAACCTGCTTGAAAGAGAAAGACTAAAGAAGAAAAGAGCTGTTGAGAATCCTCCTCTCACATTCTTTTTGACAATGATGTTTCAAGCAAAGCTGATCGTGATCCTGATATGAAGCTAACCACAAAAGCTGAAGAAAGAGACCCAATGCTGATAGTTCAGAAGTCAAGAACTTCCACGACATCTGAAGCATAGCAACAACCATAAACTACGTTGAAGACGTTGATGAATTCATGTTATGAAGACAATTTGATGGCATCAGTCTAGGGGGAGATTGTTAGGCCCTAAAGTGTGAGACTGACGTATCAAATTAACACAACGGGTTATGGTTACGAGCTGGGACTTACCGGGTTAGTTTATATTAGGTTGTGAACCTTTATAGGTCACTTGGGCCAAGCTTTAGGCCATGTGGGCTAAGCAGGCCCAAGGGGAGCCCATGTTGGGAAGTGGGCTTGAGTTAGTATAAAAACAAGTTTCTAACTTGTTTTTACGTTGGAACTTCTTAGAACCTCCATAGTTATAGAATTTATAGAGTCATAGAGGGAGGCGATTTGGTGGTGAAAACACTTGTACCAGACGGTTTTGCTTTTCAAGTAATAGAATCGTGTGCAAGTGTTGAAAGTGATTCGGTGTGTTCTTTAGATTCGGTTTGTTCTTGTTTGTTTTCATCTTATTTCTTGAATCACCTATTGATTGGATTCCGCACAATCAATAGGTTGTTTGATATCATTAAAAGATCCGGTTATACGGGACTTACTGAGAATCCATCGTCTCAAGAAACCCCTGAAGGTGCTCAATCTAGTGGTGCTTCCTCAAATGCATCTGGATCAGAACTATTTACTGATCCTATTCCTGAAGATTGTACCGTCACTACTCCGGTGGTTCACAGTCTGTCTGCACCTGATGAGGGGGAGCCAAGCAACATCAACACATTTCAAGACGAGAACGTGCCTGAATTTATCATTCCAACAAGCATTCAAAGAAATCATCCCATTGAGAATGTAATTGGTCCTGTTAATGCAGGAGTTCAGACCAGGAGCCAATCAGGAACCATTAATTTTTATACTCCAGCTACATTTCTCAAATTGAACCTAAAACCATTGATGTAGCATTGCAGGAACCAGGATGGGTTGACGCTATGCATGAAGAGCTGAACCAGTTCGAGAAGCTAGGAGTATGGAAACTTGTGGAGTTGCCAAAGGGGAAACGCAAGCTTGGAACTCGCTGGGTTTTCAGAAACAAACAAGATTGTGCAGGAGTTATTGTTCGGAATAAAGCACAATTAGTAGTCCAAGGATTCAGACAGATAGAGGGACTGGATTATGATGAAGTTTACGCCTCTGTTGCCCGACTTGAAGCAATCCAGATCTTCTTAGCATACGCATCCTACATGGGGTTCATTGTGTATCAGATGGACGTTAAGACTGCGTTCTTGTATGGAGATGTGAAGGAGGAAATATTTGTTGAGCAACCACCAGGCTTTATACATCCAGACCTTCCAGAATACGCCTACAAACTCGATAAGGCACTGTATGGATTGCATCAAGCTCCAAGGGGTTGGTATGCAACACTTACTGAACATCTTCTGGCTCTTGGATATACTCGAGGCACGATAGATCAGACTCTGTTTATTAAGAGAGTGGGCAAGGATATGATACTGGTTCAAATCTATGTCGATGATATTATTTTCGGATCAACAAGTGAAGCTCTTTGCAAGGAATTTGAGGGAGTTGTGAAAAAGAAGTTCGAGATGAGTGCGTTAGGAGAAATGACACTGTTTTTGGGTTTACAAGTTAAACAAGTTTCTCGAGGCATTCTTATTCATCAAGGGAAATATGTGGATGATGTGCTCAAGAAATTTAAGTTCATAGACGCTAAACCGCCTGAAACTCTAATGGCAGAAAGACCTTTGCTGACTGAAGATGCAGAAGGATCTCTTATTGATCAACGACTTTATAGGTCCATGATCGGATCATTGATGTATCTGACAGCCAGCCGCCCAGACATTATGTTTGCTGTCTGCAACTGCGCGCGATATCAGGCTAATCCTAAAACTTCTCATCTTACTGCTGTTAAACGAATCTTTCGGTATCTTAAAGGCTGACCTCGGTTTGGTCTGTGGTATCTGAGGGATTCAAATTTTGACATGTTTACGTTTTCTGATAGTAATTTTGGAGGCACTGACAAGGACAGGAAATCCATATCTGCTGGATGTCAATTTTTGGGTGACAGACTCATTTCTTGGCAATGCAAGAAGCAGCAAACGGTGGCTATTTCCACAGCTGAAGCAGAGTACGTTGCAGCTTCGGCGTCTTGTTCCCAAGTGGTGTGGATGCAGCATCAATTGCAGGACTACGGTTTGACTTATCTTAATACTACCATATACTGTGATAATGACGCTGCCATACAAATTGTGAAAAATCCTGTCTTCCACTCAAAAACCAAGCACATTGATATTAAAGTTCATTTCATACGAGACTGCTTTGACAGAGGTCTTATCAAACTGGAGCAAATCGACACAGATGCAAATGATGCCGATTTGTTCACAAAACCTGTTAGCAGTTCGAAATTTCAAGTGCTTGTGGATTTTCTGAAAATGATCCGATTTACTGACTGAGCATGTTTTTTTGGTTTTTCGTAGGTAAATTTGTTCATAATTTTTTCTATTCTTAGGTAGTTTTTATTTATGCTCAAATTTAGGGGGAGAAAATTTTGAAAAATACAAAAAACATTGAAAATTTTTGAAAAATACAAAAACATTAAAAATTATGAAAAATGCAAAAAGAAGCATTGCATGACATGGGAAATGAAATGAATTTTCACATTGTGGTGAAGGGCTGACTCATGTAAGACCAGTATCGAAACAGTTTGAATTTAGTATGATGTGTTGGTAGGCTCTATCCTTAAAGACTGGAAACATTGGCTGTTTCTGTTCAGAACTAAATTAGTGCATGACCTCAGGAAAGAAAATCACTTGGAATTAGCTCATTTCTATTTGAATGTCTGTATGTTGTCCCGATACATACAATTTTGGTCTGACTCTGAAATCTTCTCTGAAAAAGTCGTGTATCTCCTCTGTTTTGCGTGAGCAAAGACCTGGAGGTGCTAGGCAGCGTTTAGCTTCTGTTTTGCATGAGCAAAGACCTAGCTGAGCGTCTGTCGTCTTATAGATCAATTAAACACCCGAAAGAGGCCCTCTAGTGCCCAAAAGAAACCCAAGAAACCTATATCAAACTGAGAAAAACTCATTTGATCTGTATATTATACCATCTCTGCGAAAGATCTATTCTGTTCTCTTCTCAATCTATTCCCAGTTAAGATTTCAGAGATCTGGATTGGACTTGTGAAATATGTGGTAGGGAAGCTACTTGCATGATAGAGTGTGCTGTCTATAACTCCGGGATTTGATTAGTATTTGTTTGGGTGTTCATTGTTAAGAAATCAAAACATGATAAAATCAGTTACAGACAGTTATATGGAAAAGGTCTATGGAGATGAGTTTAGGTGGACACATATATTGACAATCGTCTAGATCATTCGGTAGTAGATCAGTGTTGATAAGTGAAGTCAAGCCCGAAACCTCGTGATTTGATCCCTGAGCAATTATGATATTTCCTATTTTTTTTGTAAATAATTATTAGCATTATTTATTTATTTTTGTAGGTTTTTGTTCTGGTAAAAACTTGCTCGGGAAGTTTAATGGATCATCTAATAAAATAAAGAATTTGAAACTGTAAATGAAATTAAATTAAAGAAAATGTGGTCTCGAGCAAATTGTTAAGTGGTCTCGGCCCAAACTTCTGGTCTCGACCCAGTACTGAAGCCCGGCCCAAACTTTTGAATATAAAAGGTGGTCTCGAGTCGAGACCTCATTTGTACTCGAAATCACAAACAAACAGTTCATATTCTCTCTCTTTTTCCGGCAAATTCTTGTTTGATTCCGGTGAAGTTCGCGTGTTTCAAAGCATTTTCTGATCTCGATACATAAAGAATCAAAGGTATTATGATATTTTTGTATGAAGTTTTGCAGATTGTTGGAAGTTTATGTGAAGATTTGAATGAGATGAAGAACCCTAATTGTGGGCATATGTTGGTCTTCATAGAAATCATGGGGTGTTTTTGGGTCTTTGATCCAAAATTAAAAGGATTAAAGTTGTTTATGGGGTCTCGACTGGGGTTGCGACTGAACACATGTGAGGACTCGAGACGTCGTATTGCGAGTCGCAACCTCGCCTGTCTCGATTAAGGTCTCGACTCAAACTTGATGGTCTCGACTGAGGTCTCGGTTTAAGTTTACTCAGTCTCGACTGAGGTCTCGACTCGAAACCTCATGGTCTCGACTCGAAACCTCATGGTCTCGATTCGACTCATGTGTGTTACCAACAACCTATGTTTTGACTGCTGATTCAGAGTGACCTGTTTATTCTTTGAACTTAGTTGATTAAAATTTTCTTTTCATGTTTCTATGCTTAATGGTTTCGTTTTGTGTAGGATATGGATTTAAAATTTATCTCAACGCACAATCAAGCAGGTTATTTAGCTCCACCCCCAGAGAAGCACAAGAGGATGTTTACATCATTAATCAAGGGCTTAAACAGTTGCAGGATAGTTCATGCACTTCGGGAAAATCCTGTTGTCTACGAAAGTCTTATTCAAGATTTCTGGAAGACTGCTAGGTTCGAGGCACTTGAAGCTGAAGGCAAGGGAGCTTTAATTGCTGAGATTCAAAAGAAGACTATTACTGTGACTGAGCAGATGATACGAGAGGTGCTGCAGTTCAACGATCAGGAAACTGATCCTATTGAGCTTCCAGCAGGAACTGTGGAAGCGATTATACCAAGATTAAGCTATGAAGGAAAGTACCTATCGTTGGTGAAGAAATTTGTGCATCCGTATTGGCGTCTGTTAGTGCACACGTTCATTCTCTGCATGACAGAAAACCGAGGAGGCACTGATCAGTTGAATATTACACAGTCTGCTGCCCTTACTTGTCTGATAACAAATGAGCCTTTTAATTACTCTAAGTATATATTTGAAGGCATGAAGAGAAATGTGACAGGAGTTCGAAAGGACAAGTTTCTTATGTATCCAAGATTTTTGCAGATGATTCTTAATGTTCGTTATCCAGATTTAGTGAGATCTGGAAATACTTTGGAGTTGAAGCCCATGGGTCCTGCTTGTTTTGGTGCTCTTACTCCTTAAAAGTGTTGGTGCATACGTCTGTCGACTTCGTCTTGTATCGAGTCTTGTACTAGAAATGTTAGATTAGGGCACGTAGTTCGAGAAATCAAGGGTTTGTGTGTGAAAGGTTAATTTCTCACAAAATAGCAATCTGCTATTTCGCACGAAATAGCAGTTGGTAATTCCGTGCGAAATTACAACCCCTATATATACCCTTGATGTGATTTCATTTGTAACGTTCATGTTTCCGGTACCGAAGTGCTTCTGTTGGTGCATACGTCTGTCGACTTCGTCTTGTATCGAGTTTTGTATTAGAAGTGTTAGATCAGGGCACGTAGTTAAAGAAATCAAGGATTTGTGTGTGAAAAGTTAATTTCGCACGAAATAACAATCTGCTATTTCGCACGAAATAGCAATATGCTATTTCGCACGAAATAACAGTTGGTAATTCCATGCGAAATTACAACCCCTATATATACATGTGTTGTGATTTCATTTGTAACGTTCATGTTTCCGGTACCGAAGTGCTGCCGACGTGTCTACTGATCTGTAAACGTGTTAAATCAATAAAACAAGACAATTAGAAGTGAAACAATCTGTTACAAAGTTTAATCAATGAATTCCGCCTCTGATTAGACCGAGAACTCTTCTGATAGAGTCGTTTCGATCATCTCACGATCCTACATGTGGTATCAGAGCTCAGGAGGAAGAGTTCTGGCCAAAACAGCCATAAATTCTGATTTCTACTCATTCTTTTCAAAATTAACCGTGAAATCTTGGTCAAAATGGATTGAATTTCATACATAACATGTGAAACAATGTTTTAATGAATCCTTGAAAGAATTGGACTTAAATTCGATTTAAAAGTGATAAAATTGATAATTTCATTTGAAAATGGTTTCAGATTAAGTGACGTCAGCACTATTTCGTACGAAATTACTTGTTTGAAACTCATTTCATACGAAATCAACCCCTTTATTTCGCACGAAATTACCTAATTTCGCTCGAAATAGATAATTTTGCATCAGACTGTTATTTCGTTTGAGAGTTTCACACGAAATTAGATAATTTCGCACGAAATTACATATTTTCGTTTGAAAGTGTGCTATTTCACACGAAATCAGTTATTTCGCACCAAAGTGGTTATTTTGCTTGAAAGAGTGTTTTCGTTTGAATTCATATTTCGTGTGAAATTCATTGTTATTTGAACTTTGTTGATTCTGTAAACATTACTGAAGTATGGAAGAGGAATTCTACAATGCGTTTGCTACACCAGTTGCTCCAGTTACAGCTGCCGAAACATTGTACAATGAGAATGAGACAGGAACTTACCAGAAACCACCAAAGCTTATGTACATTGAAGATTTTAAAGGATGGCAAAATAGATTTGAGAACTGGGTGCAAGCTTATATGTTTGATGCATGGTGTTCATTAGAGAAAGATTACGAAAAACTGAAAAATGAACGTGGGCTTGAAAAAGCTTTTTGTGACTTTTCAGAGAGTGATAAATTGAAATATACAAGTGAAAAAATGATGATCAGTATTCTTCAACAAGCAATTAAAGAAGATATCTTTGTTTTGCTTCAACATAAGGGTACTGCTAGATCAATTTGGACGGCATTGATTCAAAAGTTTAAAGGAAGTGCAGATATGATCAAGAATAAAAAGGCATTATTGAAGAAATCATTTGACATGTTTGTAGCTTTTGACCATGAAACAACAAAAATGACCATTGATAGATATTGTCATCTAGTCTTGGGAATGGGAAGATTGGACATAAAGAAAGACGACGATGAATGGGTTGATAAACTAGCTGATGCATTACCACAGCAAAAATGGGGAACTTATTTGTTGATCCTAAAACATATGAGAAAATCTGAAAATATGAATCTGGCACAGTTTATTCAAAAGATTGAAGAACATGAGTTGCATATACAGAAAACGGCAATCATGAAGAATCCAAATGCTCAACAAGATGTCAGTTTATACTACAGAGGAAACAAATTTGAAGTTACTCCAAGCCCAAATATTCAAACTGGTTTCAGTGCTGATAGTTCGTCTAGAACGAAGGGTAGTACTGTAACTCAGAGTGATGAACATTCATCTTCATATTCAAGTTTTGATCCAAATTTTACAACACCAAGTTCTCAACGACAGAACTCAACAAATCTTCAATGCAATGTCACTTTGAACATTCAAAATGGTCAAAATCTGTCTCCAGAAATAGCTAAGCAACACATGACATCACTCGTTGCTATGTTGGAGTCATATGAAAGTTTGATTGCTGGCAAAATTGGAAATCCGATGCTTACCAAAGAAGATTATGACCAAATTGATGCTGAGGAACTTGAGTTAATGGACGTCAAATGGTGTTTAGCCAGTGCTGTTAGAAGGGCAGAAAAGTTTCAACAAATCACTGGAAGAGATGACTTTAATGAATTGTCTAAATCTCCTATAGGGTTTGACAAATCAAAAGTTACATGTTTCCGTTGTCGAGAAAAAGGTCATTTTAAGCGTGAGTGCAAAAACAAAGAAGCAAACGGAAGACAAGATCAGTCTGGAAAAAAAACAATTATTATCAAAAATCAATTTTTCATCAGATTGCTCAACAACCACAAACTGCACATGCACGTGCCATTGAAGAAAAAGAAAAAAGAGCTTGTTATGGTATAATTGACCAAGACGATGAAAAGGTTGCAGAGGGTTTTAGCTGGGATAAATACATTCCATGTGGTTCAGGTCTTATTGCTAGAATTCTGGGAGAAGATGAAGTCAAATCTAGTCCGAAAAGAATACCGATTTTTCCAGATTTAGGAAGTGATATTGATACCGATGATGAAGAAGAATATCTTAATAAAGCTAGAAAAGGTCTGGATCCTGACAGTTTTAATTTGTTTTTTGCTGATAAAGTTGAGAGGCTGAATGAGAAAAAGATTGCCAGATTAAAGAGAGAGCTGGAAGCAATAAGAATAGCCGATGACAAGACAAAGATGAAAGCTGAAGAACAAAATGTTGAATCAGTGATTGAAAAGGTGATAGAAAAAATCGTTGAAGTGGAGAAAGTGGTAGAGAAAATTGTTGAAATTGAAAAAATAGTCGAAGTTGAGAAACTCGTCGAAGTTGAGAAAGTCGTCGAGGTAGAAAAAATTGTTGAAGTTGAAAAGATTGTCGAGGTTGAAAAGATAGTTGAAGTCATTAAACCTTGTCTGAAATGTCTGGAATCATGCAAAGATTGTAAGGAAAAAGACAAGAAAATTCTTGAACTGGAAGAGTTGAAAGAAAATTTGTTATCTGATGTGAAGTACGTGAAAGAATCATATGATGTGCTGAACAGAACAGTCGATGGTCTGAAAAAGACAAATTCAGAAATTGATGCGGCTATAACAATGATGAGTTCTACTTTAATGACAAAGCAGAAAGTCATCAATGAGTATATTGAAGACTGTGCAAAGCTGAAGCAGGATTTGGAACTCGAAAAGATTGAGAGTGAAAGAATCAAACGTTTGTTGTTGAGTTATACAACGTGTGATTATTTGATTGATCGAGTTTATCCTACTGTTGCAGGTCTTGAAGCTTTCCAAGATAAGGAGAATGAAGAGGATACTGGTAAGAAACAAAGTGTCAAGTATAACAAGTGTTCGCCCCCGATTTGGAATAGTTATTCTCCCAGAAAGCCAAATGAGGAACGTTTAAATAAGGCTCTCAACATAAAGTTAAAGTCTGAAACTATTGATGAGTTACCAGATAATATTGATGTCACATTCACAGCGTCTGACACTGATCATGAGTCTGAATTGTTAAAGAAAGTGGTCGATCAGGTGTTGGATATGGATGAAGAGTCAAAGTCGGAGTCTAAATCTGAAAGTTCAAGTTTATCAGAAAAGAGTCCGAGTTCACTGGTTAAACGGGTTTACAATAAAGAATTCCTATTATCAAAATCTAATTTGAATGACGGACCAATCAAAGTGGTATATACTTTGAATGATTCAGACAAATTATATTCTGATGAGGAATTTCCAATAAGAAGTGTCAAAACTGAAATGATCAAACAGGTTTTCAAATTAGCAGAAATTAATATTTCTGAAATAAAAGATTTAAATCTTCATGAAAAACCTAAAAAATACACTTCAAGAGTTCAACAGAGATTGAATAAGAAAAAAGGTTACAGTTCTGGTTCTGGTTTTCAAAAGAAACCAAACCATAACGGTAATTTCAAAAAGAAAGGTTTAGGTTTTAGTTTTTCAGAAAATTATAAAAATGAGAAAAATTATAAACCAAAAACAAAATTTGTTGCAGGAGGAAGTTCTGAAGAAGAGCAGAAGAAACCATTCTGGAGATAGTCAAACAAAGAGTTTCTTGCTGAGAAGAAAAAGAAGATGGTGAAAGAGTCTGAGGAAAGGGTTGAAAGAAGAACATGTTACAGATGCCACGAAATTGGGCACATAGCTTGGAATTTTTCTAAACCTAACAACTCAAAACAGGGAGTTTCTTCTAACCCAAAGATGAGCGAAAAATGGGTTAACAAGACAAAACAACCAACTGAAAAAGACAAAATGTTCAAAGATTCGATTTTCAAAATTGGTGAAAGTTCAAAACGTTTTTACAAAAGAAAAGTTGATTTGAATAAACAAAAATGGGTTGTAAAATCTGAGAGTAATACTGACAATGAATCTGATTCCGTAAAATCAGAGGAGTCATTTGTTGAGGATAAAAAGAATGAGAATTTTGTTCTGGATTTGAACGATGAAAAGTTTCCAAAGTTGTCAAAAGAAAACTTGAAGTTAAAAGTTGGTAAAACTGAGATTTCAGATCAATTCTTTGCTGGCAAGAAAGAATTTGATGCTGAAAAAGTGTTTAATGGAAAAGTTAAACATATCTTCGGGAAAATGGTTGATGGGAAGGTTAAAGGTACAAAAGAATTTTATCAATAAAAAAGATGGTGGGTGTGTACGAAAATCACCCAAGGCTGGTCAGGCTTGGGTGACAGCATTTTCAAATTAAAAACCTAACTTGCCGGAGCTCCCAAGTTGGTAATCGTGGAGCATGAATCGACATCATTCTTGAAAAATCATGTTTAAGAAAAGTCTAAATTTGTTAAATTCTACAGGTTGTGGACTTGCCGGAACTTCCAGGTTGGTAAGTGTGGAGTAGGAATCGGCATTTTCCTGCAAGTGGTATTTCAGTTTACAAGTGGTAGTTGTTCGTAAATTGTCATATTTTGTTTTACAACTGGTAGATTTGATCCTACAAGTGATTGAAAACGAGATTTTCATCTATAAGTGGTTATTCAAGGTCATTAAGTTGAACTTGATTTAACTTCCATTCATTATGATTTATAAAAAACAAAATGATGATCATAACCTCGATTTTACAGAGTAATAGAATCAACGAAACTTATTTTCCGGAAAAACCATTTTTGATTAAAACAAACTTGAGTGTTTTGAAATCATAATGGGAAAAAAGTTTGTTGTCAGGGGGATTTCTGATTGTTTATGCCAAGTGGATGGCGAATTGAAGCTTGAAAATCAGTTTTCACTTTACCTTGTACAGTTTGTTTTCAAATTTCCTTTAAATGATTTTGAATTTTAGGGGGAGTAAGAAATTCTGGAAAATCCAAAAACATTAGAAAATTTGAAAATTTAAAAAACATGATAAAATCTAAATTGAGTTTTGTTGTGAAAAAGAGGAAATGATAGTACATCAGTGGACTATCACAACATGCTAAAGAATTGGAAAGTCAAATGTGATAAACGGTCTCACTGATGATGTGCCAGTAGGTTTTTGCACATTTAGTAAATTATGACGAGATATAAACCTAAATATCAAACTTGCTTATCTCCTGGGGAACATCTCTCGGATATATGGGTAACCCCCCGAAATCATGTTTGAAAGACCCCTCTTTCTGAGATACTAGGTCTTTATGCTTAGTGATTGTGACACCCTGACCGGAGGCGGAAAAGTCAAGGGCATCACGAAACATGGCAGAATGCATTTGAGCATATGATGATTAAATTAAGTTGAAATATAGTTTAGATTCAATTAAAAAGATTGCATTCACATCCGAGTAAATAAGAGTACATAAATAAAATAAATCATAACAAATTGTTTCACAAATGATAGATTCGGATTTAATCTAAGGCATAAATCTTGATCAATCCTATATGAAATATTCTTGCAAATCATAGCATCAAACATTGTCACCTGAAACATATGTTAGTAAAATATTGGGTCAACAAACGGTTGAGTGAATTAATAGGTTTTGATAGGCAAAAATAATAGTGTGATATGAAAATGGTTTAACACTGTGGCATGTGATATGTCTTTAAGCAAAAGAGTAATACAAGTAGTCACTTGGTGGTACATTCAAACCTTCGTTATGACGTAACACGGGTCTATCACAACACTTCCAAAAAGTTTCACATGAGTATCAACAACAACAATTGCAACAAATAGTTTCACTGGAAGTGAGATGGGGCGTCACACCTATAGCACTATAATATAACCGTTGGGCTTTTGCAAGTTAATGAACGTAAACGCGTTAAAGCAACAACAACAAGTATTAAGCAAATGCAAAGACAATCGGGGAAACCACAAATAGCAAATAAGTTTGTATCACATCCTATCATATGTTTCATCCCAAAAATAATTGTAAAAAGGGACTATGAACTCACCTTGAATGCGGGTAAGTCCAAACACGTATGTAATTGTAAGAGTTTTTTGGGAACAAGATTTCCACGTCACTCTAACAGATTGAACATGCAACAATATAGAATTTGTATCAATAAAAGCGTTTAATTGTTTTTTAAGGGAAATCCTAAATCTATAGAATTTAATAGGGTTTGGATAAACGGTGATTATGTGGTTTGGATAACCTAATAGAGAACTCGGAAAATGAGTATGATATAAAGGAATTATTTATAAGAAAATACTCACCTAACATAAATTGCAAAATTATACAATTGATTTAATATAAACATTTGTAATAATAAATCAAATATAATTAACTAGTATAATTAAATAACATAGTTAAATAATTGATTATAACCGGAATATTTTACAAGTGATATTATTAATTTATCAAAATTATAAATTAATTTAGATGCTCAAAAATATATATTTATTTGATAAATGATAATTATATAGTTTAAAGGGATAAATATGATAATTATATAACTAATTATCAAAATGATTATATTAAATCTGAATAATTAAAAATAATATTTTTAATTATTGAACTTGAATATCATTGATTTAAAATAATTATTATGGCCTTGGAATCATTTTAAATAAATAAAATGAATTGAAGTGGTTAAAATAACAATAAATATGTTTATATAAAATTAATTATATAAATAATTTAATATAATAAAAATTCAGATTCTAAATTTATATAAACTCAGTAATATGTCTATTTTGTCATAAAAATAATTTTGGATAAAATTTATATAGTTATAAAATTTAAATGCATTAAATTAAACTATATTTATAAGTAATAAAACTGATTTAATTATATAAATATCAAATCTGTATAAAATATCAGTAAGATCATTATTTTTGTAAAGTTCATCATTTAAAATAATTAACATAAAAATTGCAGTATTTATTTCCTGAAAATTGATTTATTATGAATTATTTAATAATAAACTGTTTTAATATTATAAATATTAGTTTTATAAATAAATTGACTAACTTTATATTTTTAATAAAAGTAACAGTGTCTAATAATGTTATAAAAATTATTGAAATGTTAAAAGTATTAAAAATAAAAAGAATAAAAAGGTTTGGTTGTCCCCGGATTCGAACCCGTGTCAACCGGTTGCAAACAAACAGACACAACCACTGGGCCAGGCCTGGTGGTTATGTTTAAGTTTAGTTTAAATAAAATAAATACAGAAATGGAAATTGGTCATCTTCAACCCCTAGAAAGTCAAAAGAAGTCAAACCGTATCTAAACAATGGGCAAACCCAAATTTCAGTCTAAATTAAACTTATGGGAACATTGTATAACCAAAAACAAATAAATTGGCAAAGATTAAACTGACCGGTATCGTCTGGATTGATGGTTCGACTAATTCCGGCGAGGTGTTACTGTTCCGGCGAGTTGCAGGTTTCAATTCGGGAATATGCGAAGTGTTGGTGGACTGTGAAGGGTGTAAGAGGTTCGTGGGAGTCTGGGGGACTTAAATACCAGTTCAATTTGATCTCAGATCCAACAATTCTTAGTGGTTTTGATCTGTTTTTATTTTTAAATAAAAATTCCGATTACAGCAATTTTGGCACTGAAATATGTCGATTAAATGTTCAGTTGAGTTGGGTATGGGTTGTAGACCCCTTACACATGTCCTGAACAGATCAATGACCACTAAACAATCGTTTAGAATTGATTTCCGGTTCCTCAGTGCGATCTATGTTTGTTTGAAATAATATAGTTTAATATAACGAGTATATAAATACAATATAACTTCAAGTTATATCAGCTCCGAGACGGAGGATAAACTGGTTAAGACGTTGGTGTTGTACAGCGGGTGTTCGGGTTCAATTCTTGTTCGTGGCCAGTTCGATTGGGTTTTAAACCCTTTTTGTTTTAAATTATAATTAATTAAATATTATTAATCCTAAATAGTGTATAAAAGGAATTAAATTTCATATCCTAACAGCTCCTAGTAGGAGGATAAACTGGTTAAGGCGTTGCGGTTCTAAACGAGAGGTCACGAGTTCGAAACCCACAAGGGCCGGTTCTTTAAAGAAGACTCCCTTTTTGTGTGATTTTTGAATATTTACACTTTGGTCCCTGAAGTTTCAGTTTTTTACAAAAATAGTCCCTATAGTTTCGAAAAGTTTCATAAACAGTCCCTATACTTTCATAAAAAGTACATAATTAGTCCCTGAGGTTTCGAAAATTGACACAAATAGTCCCTGTCCTGTTCAGTTAAGTATGCTAACTGAGTTAATGTTTAAAGAAGAAAATCTTTATAAAAGGACTAACACAGTTAGGGTTTTCAGTTTATATAAGTTTAAAAATAACAGTTTTGGTCCCTACAGTTTAAGTTTAAGAAAATGACCATTTGAACTCTAGACTTTTTAAAACAATTTATATATTTTTATTTCTTTTATATAATATGTTTCAAAAATTACAAAAAGAACCCTAAACTTGTAGTTTGAAATAATTGCACTTTAACCCTTGTATTTATATAGTTTCAAAAATGACAATTTATCCCATGGACTTGTACTTTCAAATAATTACGGTTTTAGTCCTTGAACTTAAAAAGTAATAGATTTCTAGCAGGTTTTAAAGAATGTCAAATAGGTCCCTCAACTGGTAGTTTCACAAGTAGTCACAATAAACCTTTATAGTTTATGTAACCGTGTTTAATAGCATAAAAACTCAACAAATTTGAAATTGTTTCACGTGTTTGTATCGGTATGAGCACAAAGCAAGTAGGATCAAATAAGTTTCATTCCCGATACGGTAATTGTTACAATGCAAGTAAAAACAAATACAAGTGTGAAAACCAAGGTGGTTACAATCTCCCCTACTTTAGGAAATTTTGTCCCGAAATTTATTCGAAAGAGACCGTAGAATGTAATTGTAATGATTGAAAAGATAAGTAAGGAGTTTGTTTCTAGAGCATCTTGTGGTGTTGATAGTTTTTTTTTTTGAAGAATCTATGAGCATCATTGAGTGTATAGCGATTGTTTTGTATATCACTATGTTATACTAAATTTGTAATAAAAAGAAAAAAAAATTGATAGTCTATTATGATGTGAACAATTTATATTTGAAATAAATCATGTAATGAATCAAATTCAGACTCAGAACTATAAGGTGGTGGAGGTGGTAGAGTCAGTCGCATCTGAGCAGCTAATTGTCTTAGCATGTCTTCCAACCATTTATTTCTTTCTGTCAACCATTTTATTTGTTGAGACAAATTTCGAACCTGATCGTTTAACCTAGTCACTTCGACTCCCATTGATTCTGGAGGTAGGTTCATTTGAGGCACCGTACTTGAGCCTGCTATATCAATTGGTGGCAGTTGTTGTTCTACTTCGTTTAATAGTGACTGGAAAAACTGTGGCTGTAATGGTGATTGCAAAAATGATTCCGATGCTAACTGTTCTTGGATCATCATGTGTTCATCAAACAAAGTTTCTTGCATCGTTGAATCCTCCTCGAAAACTAACGGTGAGAAGCTTTGTAAGACGTTTGGTGTTAATGGTTGGGATAGGTTAGTTGTAATATGTTCTTGTATGTGTGGCAGCTGTGGTTGCAGATCAAATCGATAAAAAGACGATTGAGGAAGCTGCAACAATGATTGTTGTAAATTTTGTGTGGAGGTACTTTCTAAGATGACTGGAGCTCCCTCCGACTGGAATGGTTGAGTTGGTGTATAAATATGAATAGGGGTTAGCCTAACGATGTGAAAATTTACAATCCCAGGTGCCTTTGGTGGAGATAATCCTTGGATAATCTGATCAGTTAAGACACCTAATGATTTTGCTATTTTTGTAATGTAAGACCCTCCCATGAGACTTCTCAGAGGATTTGTTTGTTGACTAAAAAAATATGTAGCAAGGTCGTGGGCAATATTACAAGGAACTTGCTCAAAAATACTATGCAGATGGAAAAGTTCGGTTGAACTAACCCTTTGTTGATTATACTTGCGCCCCGTGATAGTGTTGGCTAAAACACGATGCATATATCGATAACGAGGGTCTGTGAAGTTCATAGAATTATTGTTGCCACACCATTCTTTTGATGAATGGCATAGCCAATATTCTGTCATTTCCGCGGAGGAATAAGAGGTTGATGCCTCCGTAAAAATGGGTTGTTTAACTTCTTCATCTGTATATATGCCCAGATGAACTGCGAATTCTGTTAATGACATATTATGAGGTTGCCCACAAAGTCGAAAATGAATGGATTCATTGGTAAGACTTTTATTATATTTGAAATAGAAAGTGGACAAGAACTCATATACCAGTTCATCGTATGATGGTTCTAGGATGTCGAAGAAACGGCGCCAGGGTGTATTAGGTGGTAGTAATCCTGCCAGTAAACCACTGGAATCAAACATTCCCATTCGATGCCAATCAATACTGCTAATAGTAAAAACTTCAAGATGCTTGAGTTTTCGATACTTCTCTCGATTGGGTAAATCAGTAAACCGAAGGAATGGATGAATTTCTGCTGCATTTGAAGATTCAGCATATGCTACTGGGAAATTTGTCATTGGAATATTGGGTTTTGTTGAACTAAGAAAAGTTTGGGTATGGGTTATTTTGGGTATGTGTTGAATTATATCAGAAGTTTTAGTTCTTGTGTAGATTAGCTCGAGTAGTGAGTTTCTTATATAGATAAGGAAATTTCGGCTTACACCATACGATCGGTTAAGGCTTCCATGATACGTTCTAAAACAATTTACTGCAGCTAGTTTGAAAATTTGAATTTGAAAATGTATGATCTCGAGAAAATTTTGAATTTTGAAAAAGAGGGGATTGTATCGTATAAAATTGATAATAGTAAAACGTAGGTTGATTAAAACTTGGATTGTTCCAAAATGGAACTTTGACTAAACCGAAATAAATCAAAAGTCCTTTCGAATTAGGGTAACATGTTTTGGCCTATAGGTATTTTGTACTCTCCTCGATAGTCCCCAGGTGGGCAAACTGGTCCGTTAATTTAGATTTATACGAATTGCCAGCCTAGACAGGACGTCCCGACTACCGATGCTTACCCTTCCAGTTACTATACGTTTCCATTCGATCGAAAATTTGAAACTTTGGCGAGATTGAAAATCGAGGAGTGGAACTAGTTATCGAGGTGTGGATGTCACTCCTATCTTGACAATTTCGTTCCTAAAATGTGGACGTTACTTACCAAGTGAGGAGCAAATTCCGACTTGTTGGTAGGAATCCACAAGAATATGAAATGGAAATTTCCGTCAAGGTAAGGAACTCAATCCTATCTTGATGATATGTCTCCATTTGTTGTTATAAGAAATATAAACAAAATTTTATGAAATCATGCATATGTATAAATGTAGGAAAAAGATTTAGTATAAAATAAATAACAGAATCACATGTTTGATTTAAAATTTGGATGGTTCCAAAACGAAATTTTAACCAAAGTGGTAGAAAAGTCTTTTGAATTTGAGAAGCATGCCTTGGCCTAATAGGTGGAATACTCTCGCCGACAAGTCGGTTAACGGTATTTACCCTTCCGGTTACTACATGTCCCAAATCAATCGAAATTTCAAGACTTGGCGAGATTTATGAGAAAATCAAGGAGTGGAACTAGTCGACAAGGTGCGGGTTTCACCCCTAACTTGGCGATTTCGTATCCTAAGTGTGGTTGGTACTCGTCGGGTCAAAATTTAATTTCAACACTTTAACGAGGGTCCACTAGAATTCAAAATTGAAATCCTTCATCAAGATAAGGACTTCACTCCTAGCTTGATGATGAATCTCATATAAAAGAATAGGTAGGTTGAGAGTCATTCACCAAATTATGGGTTTCACTCCTATTTTGGTGAATTTGTCTCGTTTGTATGATACGAGTGTTTGCGGATTTAGAATAGTCGAGTAAAATGAAGAAAAACGTATGTTGAAGATTAAGTAAACAAGTATAAACATGTCAAGAATGTCAAATAAAGAATGAAGTATTAGAACAAATATTAACACAAAATAAAACATGTATTGACACATAAGAATAGTATGTCAAGTATTAACACATAAGTGACGTACATGTTTAAAGGTCCAAAAGATAATAAATAATGAGCAAATAAAGTAACATGCAAGTAGTTCAAGCAAAGCATGAGAATTTAAAAATCAGAGGAGGTTTTCAAAATAATCACTTAAGGATAGGTGATGAGCATTTGTAAAATCTAAAGATGAGATCCGTGGTGACGAGGCATTGGTTACAAAAGATAAGGATATGGATGAAGACAAAGGCAAAGATAACGGAAGAGTTTGCTAATGGAAAGTGTCCTAGGTAAGTTATAGTCTAGGTCAAAGTATTACTAATAACCTAAATCCCTATAACCATGGCTCTGATACCAATCTGTGACACCCTGACCGGAGGCGGAAAAGTCAAGGGCATCACGAAACATGGCAGAATGCATTTGAGCACATGATGATTAAATTAAGTTGAAATATAGTTTAGATTCAATTAAAGAGATTGCATTCACATCCGAGTAAATAAGAGTACATAAATAAAATACATCATAACAAATTGTTTCACAAATGATAGATTCGGATTTAATCTAAGGCATAAATCTTGATCAATCCTATATGAAATATTCTTGCAAATCATAGCATCAAACATTGTCACCTGAAACATATGTTAGAAAAATATTGGGTCAACAAATGGTTGAGTGAATTCATAGGTTTTGATAGGCAAAAATAACAATGTGATATGAAAATGGTTTAACACTGTGGCATGTGATATGTCTTTAAGCAAAAGAGTAATACAAGTAGTCACTTGGTGGTACATTCAAACCTTCGTTATGACGTAACACGGGTCTATCACCACACTTCCAAAAAGTTTCACATGAGTATCAACAACAACAATTGCAACAAATAGTTTCACTGGAAGTGAGATGGAGCGTCACACCTATAGCACTATAATATAACCGTTGGGCTTTTGCAAGTTAATGAACGTAAACGCGTTAAAGCAACAACAACAAGTATTAAGCAAATGCAAAGACAATCGGGGAAACCACAAATAGCAAATAAGTTTGTATCACATCGTATCATATGTTTCATCCCAAAAATAATTGTAAAAAGGGACTATGAACTCACCTTGATTGCGGGTAAGTGCAAACACGTATGTAATTGTAAGAGTTTTTGGGAACAAGATTTCCACGTCACTCTAATAGATTGAACATGCAACAATATAGAATTTGTATCAATAAAAGCGTTTAATTGTTTTTGAACGGAAATCCTAAATCTATAGAATTTAATAGGGTTTGGATAAACGGTGATTATGTGGTTTGGATAACCTAATAGAGAACTCGGAAAATGAGTATGATATAAAGGAATTATTTATAAGAAAATATTCAACTAACATAAATTGCAAAATTATACAATTGATTTAATATAAACATTTGTAATAATAAATCAAATATAATTAACTAGTATAATTAAATAACATAGTTAAATAATTGATTATAACCAAAATATTTTACAAGTGATATTATTAATTTATAAAAATTATAAATTAATTTAGATGCTCAAAAATATATATATTTATTTGATAAATGATAATTATATAGTTTAAAGGGATAAATATGATAATTATATAACTAATTATCAAAATGATTATATTAAATCTGAATAATTAAAAATAACATTTTTAATTATTGAACTTGAATATCACTGATTTAAAATAATTATTATGGCCTTGGAATCATTTTAAATAAATAAAATGAATTGAAGTGGTTAAAATAACAATAAATATGTTTATATAAAATTAATTATATAAATAATTTAATATAATAAAAATCCAGATTCTAAATTTATATAAACTCAGTAATATATCTATTTTGTCATAAAAATAATTTTGGATAAAATTTATATAGTTATATAATTTAAATGCATTAAATTAAACTATATTTATAAGTAATAAAACTGATTTAATTATATAAATATCAAAACTGTATAAAATATCAGTAAGATCATTATTTTTGTAAAGTTCATCATTTAAAATAATTAACATAAAAATTGCAGTATTTATTTCCTGAAAATTGATTTATTATGAATTATTTAATAATAAACTATTTTAATATTATAAATATTAGTTTTATAAATAAATTGACTAACTTTATATTTTTAATAAAGGTAACAATGTCTAATAATGTTATAAAAATTATTGAAATGTTAAAAGTGTTAAAAATAAAATGAATAAAAAGGTTTGGTTGTCCCCGGATTCGAACCCGTGTCAACCGGTTGCAAACAAACAGACACAACCACTGGGCCAGGCCTGGTGGTTATGTTTAAGTTTAGTTTAAATAAAATAAATACAGAAATGGAAATTGGTCATCTTCAACCTCTAGAAAGTCAACAGAAGTCAAACCGTATGTAAACAATGGGCAAACCCAAATTTCAGTCTAAATTAAACTTATGGGAACATTGTATAACCAAAAACAAATAAATTGGCAAAGATTAAACTGACCGGTATCGTCTGGATTGATGGTTCGACTAATTCCGGCGAGGTGTTACTGTTCCGGCGAGTTGCTGGTTTCAATTCGGGAATATGCGAAGTGTTGGTGGACTGTGAAGGGTGTAAGAGGTTCGTGGGAGTCTGAGGGACTTAAATACCAGTTCAATTTGATCTCAGATCCAACAATTCTTAGTGGTTTTGATATGTTTTTATTTTTAAATAAAAAGTCCGATTACAGCAATTTTGGCACCGAAATATGTCGATTAAATGTTCAGTTGAGTTGGGTATGGGTTGTAGACCCCTTACACATGTTCTGGACAGATCAATGACCACTAAACAATCGTTTAGAAATGATTTCCGGTTCCTCTGTGCGATCTATGTTTGTTTGAAATAATATAGTTTAATATAACGAGTATATAAATACAATATAACTTCAAGTTATATCAGCTCCGAGACGGAGGATAAACTAGTTAAGACGTTGGTGTTGTACAGCGGGTGTTCGGGTTCAATTCTTGTTCGTGGCCAGTTCGATTGGGTTTTAAACCCTTTTTGTTTTAAATTATAATTAATTAAATATTATTAATCCTAAATAGTGTATAAAAGGAATTAAATTTCATATCCTAACAGCTCCTAGTAGGAGGATAAACTGGTTAAGGCGTTGCGGTTCTAAACGAGAGGTCACGAGTTCGAAACCCACAAGGGCCGGTTCTTTAAAGAAGACTCCCTTTTTGTGTGATTTTTGAATATTTACACTTTGGTCCCTGAAGTTTCAGTTTTTTACAAAAATAGTCCCTATAGTTTCGAAAAGTTTCATAAACAGTCCCTATACTTTCATAAAAAGTACATAATTAGTCCCTGAGGTTTCGAAAATTGACACAAATAGTCCCTGTCCTGTTCAGTTAAGTATGCTAACTGAGTTAATGTTTAAAGAAGAAAATCTTTATAAAAGGACTAACACAGTTAGGGTTTTCAGTTTATATAAGTTTAAAAATAACAGTTTTGGTCCCTACAGTTTAAGTTTAAGAAAATGACCATTTGAACTCTAGACTTTTTAAAACAATTTATATATTTTTATTTCTTTTATATAATATGTTTCAAAAATTACAAAAAGAACCCTAAACTTGTAGTTTGAAATAATTGCACTTTAACCCTTGTATTTATATAGTTTCAAAAATGACAATTTAGCCCATGGACTTGTACTTTCAAATAATTACGATTTTAGTCCTTGAACTTAAAAAGTAATAGATTTCAAGCAGGTTTTAAAGAATGTCAAATAGGTCCCACAACTAGTAGTTTCACAAGTAGTCACAATAAACCTTTATAGTTTATGTAACCGTGTTTAATAGCATAAAAACTCAACAAATTTGAAATTGTTTCACGTGTTTGTATCGGTATGAGCACAAAGCAAGTAGGATCAAATAAGTTTCATTCCTGATACGGTAATTGTTACAACGCAAGTCAAAACAAATACAAGTGTGAAAACCAAGGTGGTTACAGTGATATCTGGGGTATTATCCCGGGACTTCTGATTTTGCGGAAGCAATGGCCTAGTCCCCGTATAATACTTTTCGCTTGCTTGAAATATAGCACATCCCTCAGCATAAAAAATGATGAAACATTGCAAAATGCTAATCATGTGCTGTTGAAGAAAAGATCCTCTAAAGGGGACACACCAAAAGTCGAAGCCGTCATCTATCTGATTTTGCGGAAGCAATAGCCTGAGCTCTCACGGCCCTCGCAATTAACCCCTTACAGATATCATCTAGGTATACTCACCTGTAAGACTGAATATTGGGATCTGGATACGGGAATATATTCTGAGGTGGGACACGCGAATAAGTTTAAGTCTCTAAAACATTAATCTCGTATCTCGAAACAGTTGAACTTTGTGTGAAAATTTAAGTGGATCAATATACTGACAATCTAAGTGAATCGTTTAGAACTTAAAATGTTTAATGCTTAACGGTGTTGGTGATTTGTCTCATAAACTGATATGATCCTCTTACACAAACTCACAAAAGTATTGTTTTGTAAATATTTCTTTACGTTTTAGCATAAAATTTTGAAAAATACAAAAAGATTTTACACAACTGATGTTGAAAAGCTGATTTTCAAAATTCCGAGTGCTAAACATGATGAACAGGTTTGGAAGAAGTTGTTTAAAAAGGAAAAATGATGAAAAATTGATATTTTACAAGTGGTCATCAGAGTTTAAAAATGTTAAATCATTTTTGTTAAATGTCTGTAATTGGTCTATAAATTTTTCAAATATTAAATTTGTGAAATTTACTTTGAGGTAGAGAATGTGCAGGTTATGGCTATGAGAAAGCCAGGTTGCGATTCTAGAAATTATGAAAGCCAGACTACAATCCCAAGCATTCTTTAAGGGGGGAGTCTGATGATGAAGAACTTAAGGAATCAAGAGATCTGATCAAGAGAATGTGAAGAGATAGATTGAGTTTCAGAAGTGTTAAAGATGAAGGATGTTTACACTGTTAGATACTTTGGAGAAAACCCGAAGACTGATCAAGGCTGAAGATCTGTGAAGACTCGACGCTGAAGACTCGTCAACATCCGAGGGGGAGTCTGTTGGTTCATACGTCTGTCGACTTCGTCTTGTATCGAGTCTTGTACTAGAAATGTTAGATCAGGGCACATAGTTCAAGAAATCAAGGGTTTGTGTGTGAAAGGTTAATTTCGCACGAAATAGCAATCTGCTATTTCGCACGAAATAGCAATCTGCTATTTCGCACGAAATCGCAGTTGGTAATTCCGTGCGAAATTACAACCCATATATATACCTTTGATGTGATTTCATTTGTAACGTTCATGTTTCCGGTACCGAAGTGCTGCCGACGTGTCTACTGATCTGTAAACGTGTTAAATCAATAAAACAAGACAATTAGAAATGAAACAAGCTGTTACAAAGTCTAATCAATGAATTCCGCCTCTGATTAGACTGAGAACTCTTCTGATAGACTCGTTTTGATCGTCTCACTATCCTACAAAAAGGGTACTGAAAAGAGATTTGAAGGTTTAATTCCTCTGGAGAAATTTGGTCAGTTTGCTGAGACTTAAGATGTAGCTGCTAATCCAGTGATAGTGCAACCTGTTCCAGTGAATGCTGTACAAATTAATGCACCTGTAAATGCAGTGGTTGCTGAAGAGCATGATGTTCAGGGTGTTGTTGAAAATGAGCCTGAGTCAGAAATTTTAACAATCAACTCTGACGATGAGGGCATAGAGATTATGTGTGATTCAGGAGATGATGAAGAGCTTCCTCCTGAAACTGAAGCTAATGTTGCTGTTTCTACTGTTCCACCTATGATTTCTGCTGAGAGTCTGGCTTTGTTGTTGAAGTCTGTGACTGATAAGATGGGAAATCCTCCTTCCAATCTTACAGTATCAAATGAAGAGCCTAGTGTGAACCCAAAGGATCCTGATTCATTACCTTTGAAGCGGAAAAGGAGGGATCCTCGACTCGGAATGTATGTAGAACAAAATAAAGATCAACCTATGAACGTTGTTAAAGATGATGATGGCTTATATGACTTCGATTTTGAGAAGAATGTCACTGATACCACCGCCAACACTGAAGATATCTTTGAGTTTAATGCTGATGCTCAAAGAAGTGATTTAGAGACCACCACTGCTGATGTTCAAACTACAAATGTTGTTTCTGATTCTGTCATTGGGTTAATGCCACCTGGTATTTCTGAACCTGCAGGTTCTTCTGGAATTATTCATGACGAGCCTGGCAGTTCTAGTGGTAAGAGACTTGAAGAGCCGTTGAGGATGCTGTTTGATGACGATTCAAGTGATGATGATGAGTTCATTAGTATGAGGGAAATGAATAAACGACTAATTGTGGTTGAGCAAGATTCAATTCATAAGGACGCCAAGATTATTCAACTTGAGGATACTATAGTTCAAAAGAATCAACAGATTGAACAACTTCAAGGTGACATCAGTTTGTTGTTTAATATGGTGTATGATTTACGTGGAAAGTTGGAGAAGAAGTTTGGTCAAGAGTTTTCTGATCCAACTGATGTGGAAAATAGAAGAAAAGCTTTTGATAAGGATGATGCTGAGAGAAGTGCCGCTATGGAACAATACTTCAAAAGAGTTACTGATCCAGATGCAGACAAAGAAAAGGCTGAAAGAATCAAGAAGAAAAGAGAGTTTGTGATCCTGAAGAACAAGAACCTTAATCCAGACGATGAAGATGCTAACGCTACACATCATCTGATGGATGTAGGTCAAACACTCTATGATAAAGTTGGTAATCGCTCTGGTGTTGTCAGTTGGGGTTTTGATCATGACAGACGAAGGTGGTGGATTTAAAGGAAAGTTGGTCCTGTCGAATGGTACAAAAATCCGGCTCAGTTTCAAGCATTTACAAAGGTTGATTTGATAAACTTGTCTAAGTCACCTTATGTGGATGATCGACCTGGAGGTCGTGGATATTTGTTCTTCGAGAGACTGCAGAGGGAAGTTCTTCGTAATTTTCCATCGATGCACACTGCAGAGTCTATTGTTAATCCTGCTAAAGGCATTAGAGATCCATACACCAACAAGCGAATGAAGATTGTGCATTGGCCAGCAACTGACAAGGAAAAGGTAATTCATTTGGTGAGAAAGATTCCAAAAGGTGCTCTGAAGACCTTGCATTTTTGGAGTTATGATGAGCGTCTTGGGCAAGCAGTGATGGTATGTGATGATGATGTAAGTTTTCATATGGTGGATCAAGTTGATTTGCTGAATCTTGCTTATGAAGATTTGGAGGTGCTAGCTCGCAATCAAATTAGAGCTACTGAGAAATATGAAGAAATAGCAAAAGGATGGACTGCTGTTGTTGCTTCAGCCATTCACATTCGCACTAAAGGATTTGGTGGGCTCAAAGATCGTTTGGGTGGTGATAGTGGCCATTGAAGTCTCAAGAACCTCCATGCATAAACCTAGGGGGAGATTGTTGGAACCTGAAGGTTTATTCATGAAGGAGTTCAAAGTATAGGGGTTGATTAGTATGTTTTGTTTATTAATAGTTTGGGTCGATATGTATGGTTTGGGTTTTATAATTGGTTTCGAGTGGGCCTAGGGTCTCGAACCACCTGTTTTGTATTTAAGCAAACCTCAACCTTTGGGTTGAGGTTGATCAGTTTATCGAGAACAAAGAGGCAGCCGAAACCTTTTGGAGTCTTGTATCAGTCACAAGTTAATCAGTGAATGCAAGTTCCGGTTTGTTTTGATTATATTGTTTTGGTTTCGATTGCTATTATACTTGAATCCACTTGAGTTTGATTTCCGCACTTACACAAGTTCTTGTTTGATATCATTGGAAGATCCTCAAGGGTTTTACAAATATCGAGACTTGGGAGCTTCAGTCAACAATATCTCCCGAAGATTATTGCGACTTGGAATCCAGATGCGATCGAGATACTAATAGATACCGTTCGATTTGGTGACCAGATGGGTTTCACCACCACACTTCTTCATTTCCTCTTTCAAGGTATTCTCAATGAAGCAGGCGTGCTGAGCGTCACAAATTAGGGCTTCGAGGTCGTACTGGGCGTGAGTATTACGAACGCTATGAAAATAGCTTCGTCGGCTTAGAGTGTCGGCAACGACATTTGCTTTGCCAGGGTGGTAACGAATCTCACAGTCGTAATCGTTTAGTAGCTCAACCCATCGGTGTTGGCGCATATTCAGTTCCTTCTGGTTCAAGATATGTTGCAGGCTCTTATGGTCGGTGAAGACCATACACTGGGTGCCATAAAGGTAGTGTCACCAAATCTTTAACACAAAAACAACTGTACCAAGCTCGAGGTCGTAGGTTGTATAGTTCTTCTCGTGGACTTTGAGCTGACGAGTGGCGTATGCGATAACCTTGTTCCGTTGCATAAGAACACAACCAAGACCGAGGTTAGAGGCATTGCAATAGACTACGAAGTCATCATTTTCATCGTGTAATGCAAGAATAGGAGCATTGCAAAGCATATACTTGAGAGTTTGAAAGGCTTGCTCTTGTTCGGTTCCCCAAACAAAAGGCTTGTCTTTATGTGTCAGAGAGGTAAGCGGAACGACGATTTTAGAGAAATCAGCGATGAGTCGACGGTAATAGCCCACCAATCCGAGGAACGAACGAACTTTGGACGGTGATTTTGGTGTAACCCAACTCTTAACTGCTTTAATCTTCGTGGGATCGACGTGTATACCTTGACTATTGACGATGTGACAGAGGAATTGAACCTCCTCTAGCCAAAATTCACACTTGGAGAACTTGGCATTGAGTCGATGCCCTTGGAGTAATTCTAGAACCAAACATAGATATTGTGCGTGTTCGGCTTTCGATTTCAAATAGATAAGGATATCATCGATAAACACGATGATGAAACGGTCGAGAGAGGGTTTACACACGCGATTCATCAAATCCATGAAAACCGCGGGTGCATTGGTTAAACCAAAGGGCATTACGACGAATTCATAATGGCCTTATCAGTTTCGGAAAGCGGTTTTAGGGATATCTTCCTCCTGGATTCGTAACTGGTGGTAACCTGAGCGTAAATCGATCTTCGAGAAACTCGTAGCGCCTTGTAATTGATCAAACAAATCGTCGATTCGGGTCAGGGGATAACGATTCTTGATAGTTAGCTTATTCAGTTCCCTAAAATCGATGCATATCTGGAACGATCCGTCCTTCTTTTTGACGAAAAGGACAGGCGTGCCCAAGGAGAGGTGCTAGGGCGAATGAAGCCTTTGTCAAGCAATTCCTGGAGTTGACTCGAAAGTTCGCGCATTTTCAGACGGAGTGAGGCGATAGGGAGCTTTAGCAACAGGATTAGCTCCAAGAATGAGGTCGATACGAAAATCAATATCACGACTCGGGGGGTAAACTAGGTAAATCGTCAGGAAAGACAGCAGGAAAATCACAAACCACAGGCACCTTATCCATTGCCTTCTTTTCCTTTTCCTCCACTACTACGATGTGCGCCACGAAAGCTTTGTATTCCTTTCGGAGATACTTGCTCGCTTGTATGCACGACATGAGTTTGAGATCCTTCGATGAGACTTTGCCATAGACACAGAGTTGATCACCATTCGCGAGTGAGAAACGAATCATCTTATCGAAACAAACGACTTCAGCACGATTTTCATGAAGAAAATCCATGCCTACTATGATATCAAAACTACCAAGCTGCATCGGAATAAGGTCGATCGGGAAGACGTGATTGTTGAGTTCAAGAGTACAATCACGTAGAATGGAACTAACAGTGACGGTTCTTCCGGTGGCAATTTCTACGTCGAACGTCGTTGGGAGGTTAGCGCGTTTACGTTTTAGGAGCTTTTCGAATTCTAACGATACAAAACAGTTATCGGCTCCAGTGTCAAATAAACACGAAGCATATATACCATTGACAAGAAATGTACCATTGACAACATTGTTGTCATTTTGCGCCTGGCGGACATTGATGTTGAATGCTCTGTCGCGGGCTGCTTGTTGTTGTGCTGGCTGCTGCTGTTGATGTTGTTGCTGCGCTGGTTGCTGCTGTGGCTCTTGCTTCACCACTCAGTTCTGGCAGACATTTGCAAAGTGGTTAGGATCACCACATGCGAAGCAGGCTCTTGCGTGAGCAGCGGGAGTAGGAGCTGCTTGTTGACCCTGTGGAGCGGGAAGAGGAGCTGGCAGTGCAGGAGCTTGAACTTGAGCTTGAGCTTGACGGGGACCAGTATGGCAGTTGGCGATAAAGTGTCCGTAAAGGTTGCAGTGGACACAAAATCGATAAGCGATCCCAACAGGATGATGATAAGTACAAGTAGGGCACAGAAGGTGCGGACCAGTGTATGCACGTTTTGTAGGAGGTGCATTGGTCACGGGTGCAGCTACTTGGCGGTTTTGGTTCTGAGGTTGAGCAGGGACGGAATTGAGAGGTGCGACGATCACAGCACAGTTCTTGTTGTTGTTGTTCTTGCGCTTGCGGCGTGAAGACTTGGAAGCTTGAGGTGCAGCGGTTTCGGGAGCGGGAGAAGCAGTGACTTGGTGGAGACTCTTGGTGGTGTTCTTGAAGTAACCAGCCCTAACTCGCTTATCATTGATTTCTACAGCGAGTAGATAAGTCTCCTCGATGGTAGTCGTCTTGGCGGCTTGCACGAAATCAGCAACACAATCAGGTAAAGCGCGAATATATTTCTTGATTGTGATGTCAGGAGTTGAGACTTGGCCGGGACAAATGATGCTAAGCTGCTTAAAGCGAGCAGCAAGACCAGCATTGTCGCCACCTTCTTGCTTAATGTTCCAAAACCCGTCTTCCAACTTCTGAAGCTCATGTGAGGGACATAATTTGTAACAACTCTTGCCAAAATTTTTAATTCTTATTTTAATAACGCACATTAGGAAACCCTAATTGAGACTCCCAAGTAGTAGGGCGTGACCCATAATTTTAAAGACAATCAAAACTAGGATCAGGACCCCCTAAAACTCAAGGGGGGTATCCCCTAATTGATAATTATCCATAAAATCAACGTAAAACACGAATTTTCGTTTGCTGTTGACTCACCAGGGATATGTAGGACACGAGGCCACCCTAGCCTGAATTGACCTCCCCCACGACACGCGCCGGGGACCCTGGCAGCCGGCGCAACACGCGGGAGGGACCAAAATCCAGTATAAAGCTCAGGGGTTTGGCACTTGCATGGCTGTTGTGTTTCGACGTAAAAATTCCTTTCGTACGTTACTTTGTGCTCCGATCTTTCTAAAAACAATCAAAATCTCGAATCTCTGCTGCGACAACAGGGTAATAACTCGATCACTGCTACAATACAATGTCCGATCGATTGAAACCGATCCGATGGATGTTTAAGTGCTGCCTGAATTCGGGCTATACTTTGTCATTCATCGTGAGGGTTTTGATTTCGTGAGTTTATCGTAAATGTTGTATTAAGTTACTGACCTAGTTTCGTGTGCATTATTATTTAACTAGGTTACGAGGCTAAATCAATAGGCAAGGTTCTGTACAACTAAACTTGCAATGTGAGTCATTCTCTTTTTATCAAGTTGCTTTACAAAACCCTAAATGTTTTCCAGTTATACTTTGCAGTGATTAAGTCTTTGCTAATCGTTAATTACTGGCAGTATGTGGGGGTTTTGTGCACATTACTACTAATGATTTATCACGTTAGGTGGGCGAGCCTAATTTTGTGATATGTCCACGGTCATAGATACGGTCGAGTGACAACTGAACCAGCTAATTAATAGATAGGGGAAAATGTGAATACTCTTAATGCTGTAAATGATAACAATATGTCGTATTTGTACAAATGAGTGACTCGCCAGTAATTCTCCGCTGATAAAATGTTTTTAAACATGTTTCAGGTGATTTACTGTGAACCAGGAAAAGTGCCGCGTAGCACTCCCAGCTTGGATAAAGTGGCTCAGTAAAATAAATAAACATGTTTTTGTAAACGAGGGAATTTCCCAGTAAAATTCCTTTATTGTAAATTATGGGGTTTGTCCCAAAATGTAAAATAAAATAATTGGGCATTTTCAGTTTAAAAGATCCTGTTAAAATTTCCGCTGACAAAATAAACACCAATACCACGGGTTTCTGTCCCGCGGCTTCGGAACCGGGTAAAACCAGGTAAGGGCCGTGACAGAAAAAGGTGGTATCAGAGCCACTGATTTAAGCTAATTAAGTATTTAGAAATACTTAATTTTTCAGCTTTCCATTTTTGTGATTCTGTGAGAATTTAATTCAATAAATAAAATTTTTACTTAAAATTTTGTATGTTTCCTTCATGTGTGCTAACAGCATGAATGAACTGTCGGAGGCACTCCGAAACTTTACTATCCATACCACTGATATGGATACCACTAGGACCTTAACTGGCTATCAGGCTGATACTGAAGAGCCAATAGTATTCCAGGCCCAGCCACTGGAGAAACCAAAGCCGAAAAAGAGGAGGAGAATCCTGGATTGTAAACGCGGACGTAGGAAGAAGCCAGCTGCCCAGAAGGTGAAAAAGACTGAGGATCCGAAGGACAAAGGGTAAGGCAAGGAGATCGGGGAAAGTTCCGGGCAAGCCCAGGAAATGCCACCTTGGGAGGAGCTTGATCGAAAACTGGAAAATTGTGACCTTATCGGGCCTGCCGATGAAAACATGTTCAATTTCCCAGCCCAATCACAACTCCCACTTAATTTGGAACCGACCATCCCAGACCCTATTGTCAACTCCCAACCTATTACAGGCCAGCTGGAAGAGTGGTGGACAAGCGACTGGCACTTTCAGAATTTCATGAATAACCCCAATGTCTATTTCCCCCAGTTTGACCCTGAACCTGCACCATTCCCACCTATGAGCGCAGAAAACGTTGCAGAGTTATGCCGCTACGGCGAGGAGTTGGTGGATGCGGACGGGAAACCGGATTAGGGAAGTGGGGGAGAACATCACCTGGAAATACGACGAAAGGGAGCGTCGTTTCTGAAAGGCCAACTAACTGTGGTTGTGTGAATGTATAATAATAACTAAAAATAAAACTCTTGTAAAATAGACGGCTTGTATCGATGCATACTAATATAAAAATATATGGAAGTCGCAAGGTCTACAATTTTGGCTATATGTGTTGACTTACTTGTTTCCGTGATCGCTTTATTGTGTTTGGTTATTATTCATTTTGTGACAATGATTTGCATATATATTTAATGATCCAGATGGAAAATGCGGAAAACCAACCAGTCAATGAAGTTATTCAATCTGAACAAAATAATGAGGATCACTTCCTTAATAGGCAAGATATAGAAAATATCGTTGCTCAGGGCATAGCCAATGCTATCCCGGCAATTGTTGCTGCCGTTAAAAATCCAGCTGAACCTTCACAAGCCAACCACAACAAGCGCACTCGGGATGATAATTTCAGTAACAGTATTAATGGAGCGGCAACAATGATAATAATGTGGTTCAAGCCCCAATACTTAAGAAAATGAAAGTTGCAACACCTGGTTGCACTTATAAAGAATTTCTTGCCTGTAAGCCAGTTGAATTTGCAGGCAATGAAGGGGCAACTGCCGCGCTGCGTTGGTTAGAGAAAACCGAAGCAGTAATTAAAATTAGTAAATGCGCCGAAGAAGACAAGGTTATGTACGCATCCCACCTCTTCAAGGAAGAGGCATTGGAATGGTGGAATACGGTGTTGCAAGCCAAGGGAAGCGACATGGCTTATGCCATGAATTGGGAAGAATTTAAGCAATTGGTGGAAAGGAAGTTTTGTCCCGAATATGAAAAGGAACAAATGGCAAATAAGTTCCTAAGCCACCGAATGGTGGATGTTGACTGTCGAGGGTATACTTCGAAATTTTTCGAGTATGCCAGAATTGTACCAACTCTAGCTTCGCCAGAACCGGTACTTATTTCTCGCTATATTTGGGGTTTAATTAGTGAGATTCGTGATATCGTCAAAGCTGCGAGACCCCGCACAATTGACGATGCTGTGGAACTGGCCAACACCTTAACCTACGGGCTGGTACGTACAAGAGATGAAAATAGGAAAAAGGAATTAGCCCAAAAGATTACCCAAGGAATTCGTGTGGGTAATAACAGTAATTTCAAAAGGAAGGGAACCGGGCAACCCTCCATACCGCCATTTTGTGGGAATTGCACAAAGAAACATTTTGGAAAATGTAAAGAAAATTGCAGGAAGAACTCTATGATTTGCTTCAATTGCAGAGAAACATGACATTTTAGACCAGAATGCCCTAAACTGGTCAAGCCAGCTGATAACAAGGCCAAACCTGCTGAAGGAACTAATAAGAAGAATGCTAGAGCTTTTCAGCTAACAACGCAAGAAGCAGATCTGATTCCCGATGTGATAGCTGGTACGTTTCTGGTACACGATGTTTATGCAAAAGTATTATTTGACTCTGGTGCAAGCCAAAGTTTTATAAATACTTCATTCTGCCAAGCTCTTAAACAACCTTTAACCAAACTTAGACAGATTTTTACGGTAGAAACAACAGATGGTAATTCTGTTAATATAGATAAGATTTTGCAAGAAGGAAAGATAGAACTTTCAGGCCATAAATTTTCTGCAAATATTTTACCTATGAATTTAGCTGGATTCGATGTCGTGCTAGGAACGGATTGGTTACTAGCCAACCATGCTCGAATCCTCTGTGATAAGAATTCCATAGAAATTCCTACTCCCGCAGGAGAAGTAATTATGATTACATGAGATAAGCCGCATAAACCAATGAAATTCATTTCAGTAATGAAAGTTGCTAATTATGGACGAAAACAAGGAATAGTGTATATGATTTCGGTAATCATTGACACTAAAGGTAAGGAACTTAAAGAAATTCCAATAGTATCAGAATACCCGGATGTATTCCCAGAAGAGCTACCAGGATTACCACCAGATAGGGAAGTAGAGTTTAGAATTCATCTAATTCCTGGAACTACACCAATAGCCAAGGCACCCTATCGGTTATCACCCACCGAAATATTAGAACTAAAAAAGCAGTTAGATGAATTATTAAGCAAAGGATTTATACAACCTAGTTCATCCCCTTGGGGAGCACCAATGTTGTTTGTGAAAAAGAAAGATGGTTCAATGTGAATGTGTATCGATTATAGGGAATTAAATAAAGTTCCAATTAAGAATCGATACCCATTACCTAGAATTGATGATCTTTTTGATCAGCTTCAGGGAGCTAGATATTTTTCTAAGATAGAATTACGCTCCGGATACCACCAGTTGAAGGTACAAGAAGAAGACATACCTAAAACTGCTTTCAGGACTAGGTATGGTCACTACGAGTTTACAGTCATGCCATTTGGATTAACAAATGCTCCTGCAGCATTTATGGACATGATGAATAGGATCTGTAAACCGTATTTGGATAAATTCGTAATTGTCTTCATTGACGATATACTTATTTATTCCAAAAGTCAGGACGAACATTATGAACACCTATATGCACTCTTAACTCTGTTAAGAAAAGAAAAGCTTTACGCTAAATTCTGAAAGTGTGAATTTTGGCTACAGGAAGTGCAATTCCTAGGACATATGGTGAATCACAAAGGTATTCACGTAGATCCCTCCAAGATAGAAGCAATCACCAATTGGAAGGTCCCACATCACCGAAGTTAAAAGTTTTCTAGGATTAGCTGGTTATTATAGACGCTTCATTAAGGACTTCTCTAAGATAGTTGTTCCATTAACTAAGTTAACTTGTAAAGCAGTCAAGTTTGAATGGGGACCCAAGCAAGAAGAGGCCTTTAGGACTTTAAAGCTAAAATTAACAAACACCCCAGTTCTTGCCTTACCAGAAGGGACAGAAGATTTTGAGGTTTATTGTGACGCTTCTAAGCTAGGGTTAGGATGTGTGCTAATGCAACGCAAAAAGGTAATCGCGTATGCCTCAAGGCAATTGAAAAATCACGAGGAAAATTATACGACTCATGACTTAGAATTAGGAGCAATAATTTTTGCCCTTAAGATTTGGAGACACTATCTGTATGGAAGTAAGTTTACCATATATACAGATCATAAGAGTTTAAAGTATATATTTGGGCAAAAAGAATTAAATATGAGGCAAAGGAGATGGATGGAAATTCTAAGTGACTACGATTGTGATATTCAATATCACGAAGGAAAGGCAAATGTGGTAGCAGATGCCTTGAGTCGTAAGTATCATGAAAGACAAAGACGAGTCCGTGCTCTTAGGTTAAATCCTCAATTAGATTTAATGGAACAACTGAAGTGTCACACCCCAACCGATGGCGGAAACATTAGGGCGTGGCACTGAGTGAAACAGATTGTCCAGAAGTTTCCATAACAACTACGATTACCAATTATTTAAAGCGTCATGTCCCATACCATGACATAAAAAGTAATATAATTATTACAGACAAGATCTAGTCAAATTGTTCTATTCCGACAACTCAGATTTCAAATACAGACAATTCATTTATTTGTTTCTAGACCTTTCCTAGCCTCGATTTCACAGCAAGTCAAGTATAACAACATCCTAAGCACCTGCCACATACGTTAAAGTAAAAGTCAATACACATAGTGTAAAGGTGAGAATACAAGTTTAATAGATATAATAGAGTTCGAATTCGTTTACGCATAACCAGAACGTACACAGTGTGAAATGAAGCACGTTAGTTATCGACATGAACCTATCGATACCAATGACTGTGGGTTGACTACCCAAGGCAGTTCGTAATACATACTCACCACTGTGAGCCATGTAACAAATTGTCCTTAACAACCCCTGAGTGAACAGGTGCTGAGTCCAAACTATAGTACTATCGTTGCTAAGGCAGGTAGACAACATTCCATGTGTAAACATAACAAACAAGCATTCAATAAGTCATGTATAACATGCGGTAACGGTTAGCGTTAAACTATTGCGTAGTGTGTTCGATGTGATTTAATATTGTGACAACTGTCAAAAATCCAGGTATCCGTACAATTAATTAATCATGATTAGTGCCTAATGACTGTGCTAAATTACAATTAACTACTTTCTGATTACTGCATCATACTTACATGTGCACCACATATTGCATAATGTCACATCATTATTACAAGCAAACCATATTGACATAAATGATGCACAAAGCACAGTTAGCACAGTTAGCGGATAAATCAGAAAAATGCTTACAGAACTCAGCACATAGACAGACAGTGCAATGAGACACAGAATAAGCCAGAAACCAAGTATTACACTAGTATAGCGTGTAGGGAAGTGAGGATCACAAAACTGCCTTTCTAAGTAATAGTTTAAGTGCCGGAAAGTGCTTAAAACTCACATAAAGTGCAGAATTCCGCAAAATACAGCAAAAATCAGCATTTTAACAAGCTAGTATCATGCAAAAATATGACTAAATGGTCCTGAATGCTTTCCTAAGTGTCGGGAATTAAAAGTGTCATAAAAGGGTACATAAAGAACACTAAACTGTATACTTTAGCACTTTAACGAACCAGTATTTAACCGAACAATCGGACACTACCCGAAACATCAAAATTACACTAGAAGCATTGTCTTAACATTACCAAGCTAGTTATGATCTCCGAACATCATAACACCTACTAAAAATATCTAATAACCAAGATATGTAACTAATACTTGAAATTTAACTAGATGTTAACTAATTGGTTAAAACCAAAGCTAATACCCCCCCTATGTAATCAGCCCAAGTGGCCCCCACAAGAAGATTTCATTGGATTATTTTATTGGATCATGTCTCTTGATGATGAACACAATACACAAGGGTTAAAGCTTAAACATGGATTATAAGTATACCTAGTTGATCAAGACTCTCATTCTCACACCCACTAAACATACACACTCTTCTCCTCTCCTCTCCTCCATTCTCGGCCGAGAATAAGGCCACACACCACCACTATCTTCATCCAACTTTCATCCATTCCATACTCATACAAGGGTACTAGAAGCCAAGTTAGGAAGCTTGGAGGGTTTGGAGATTGAAGGACTTCTTTCACTTGCTTTTATCCACCACATTCATCATCTTCATCTTCTTGAGTTTCATCCTTAGCCTTGTGCTAGTAGTAAGGCCCTTATAATCTCTTGTTACTTCTTATAATGTTGGTTAAAAGATAATATATGTTGCTAAACATGAAGAACACTAATGAACAAGAAGATAATCTCTAACATAAAGCTCACTAACATAAGAATATATGTTGTTTTAGTATATGTGTAATACTTGATGATTGATTCTTGTGTTTATGATGTTAAACATCATATGGAACTTACTAGAATATGATTAAACACATGATCTAGCAAGTTGGAGTGATGATCTTGTGAAAGACCAAGATGATCATACTTTATGTTTCACATGAACTTGAAAATAAGGATGATTTTGGGTATGATAAAGTATGAAACATGTTAGAAGCCTTATATAAAAGTGATTTCAAACATAGTTTTCTCAAGAAACCAAGTTCATTTGCAAGATTTACATAATCATGGATTTTAAAGAAACTAACCATGTTTTTAGTGGTATATCAAGTGTAGAAACACATTGTTAACAAGAAAAATTCAAAAGAATGATTTCTAGAAAAATCATCTTGTAAGTTGTAAAAGACTAAATCTTGCAAGAAAGGGATTTACAAATAAATAACCAAACTTTAAAAGGGTAACTAAGCTTACTAAACACACTAGTAAGTTACTACAAGTTTTTATAAAAGTTCAAGTTCATGTTGTTGTATAAATTGCATGATTTTAGCACTTGGTAAGTGTTGATTGAATTGTTAATTGTTTGGGATGATTTTAAAAGAAAATGATATGCTTGAATGCATGGAAACCTCCATTTTTAGGGGAAACTATGGCAAAATTTTTGTAAAAATTAAATACTTAGAAAAATATTTTAAACAAGTATTTACAAGTATATTTTAACCATGATTTTCATACAAAGTTTGCCATGATTTTTGTTACAAAAGTATAAATATTGGAGGTTGGTTTTTGTAAATAAAAATGACTAAATATGTATTTGAAAGATATATATTTAGAATACACATGTGTGTGATTATTTGTATACTTTGTGTAGTAGTTATATTATTTTAGGACTTGAAATAATATAACTTCACAAAATACCAAGAAATTATAATCCAAAATATTACCAAAAATCTCAAGGAATAAATACACACGTTACACACATAATATTGTGAAACCGAACGAAAGAATGTAACTTACAAAATATTCCGGAAAATACATTTATAAGTATATTTTTGGTAAATGATATTTTGGACACAAAGAAATGAAAATATGATTTTCATGATTATCACAAAGTTATATCATATTTTGACAAGAAGGAAATATATAATTTTTGGCGATTAAAAATATATATGTTTTCTTGGAATTACTAGGAAATATAATATTTTGGGGAAAAATATATATTTTCTTGGATAAACTTGAAATACATTATTTATGGATAAAAATAAGTTTATATATATTTTCTAAAGTTGGGCTTGAAAATATATTATTTTGGAACTACAAATATTTTTGCCAAAAGGAAAAATTATAAATAATTTTTCTAAGTAATAATTCTTAAATATATATATATATATATATATAGGGAGAAGATCATGCGAGAACCACCTCTTATTGCGAGAACCGCGAGAACCAATGTGAACACACCAAAAATGCCTAAAAATAGCTAAAAATCACACAAATTTTTTTTTTGATTTTTTTAATATTTTTTAGGTTAAAATCGCTACTTTTCGAACAAAAAAAAAAAAAAAAATTTTTTAAATTTTTTTTTTGGCTTCGAAAAGTAGCGATTTTAACCTAAAAAATATTAAAAAAATCAAAAAAAAAAATTTTGGATTTTTTTTAGATTTTTTTAGGTTTTTTTGGGGGTTTAGTTTTTAGCATTTTAGCTTGGGGGGGGGGGGGGGTTTAGGTTTTTGGGGGGGTGGGGGAGGGGGGTTTAGGCTTTTTTTTTTGGGGGGGGGTGGGGTTAGGTTTTTTTTTAGGTTTTTTTTAGCTTGGGGGGGGGGGTGGGGGTTAGGTTTTTTTAGGTTTTTTTAGCTATTTTAGGTTGTGTTCACATTGGTTCTCATGGTTCTCACAATAAGGGTGGTTCTCGCATGAGCCCCTCCCTATATATATATATGTATATATTGGGAAATATATATATTAGTGGACTTTTGTTAGAAATAATATTCCAGAAAGTTTAACACAAAATTAAGTACAAGAATGCTTAACAATTACAAGAAAATACGTATTCTCGTACGTATAAATCCACACCGGAATACAACACCGATACATGGAAAAAATATACAAATACAAATATACCCATCCTTGGGAAGGAATAACAAGTATAAATACTTGGGAAATATTAAAAATAGGATATACTGTTTTAACGATTATTCCAAAAATTAATTCGAGTTAAAATATTAATTATTTTAACAAATAGTTGCATAACTTGGGATGATACCGAAGACATAAAAGAAACGTAACTCAGAAATGTTAATGCTAAGACAAGGCATGACCCGTTCGTCTAATAGACGTTAGTACATTGTAGGTAGTCGTGTTTGCTGAAGGAACTTGAGTTACGATTATCGAAGACGCAAGACAGTGAGTTCATGTCCCCCTTTTCTCTTAACTGCTTTCAGTTTTATAACTTCGGGGGTGAAGTACATGTTTCTAATGATTACAAAATGCTTATAAACAAATACAATTGGTATGGTTAGCTAAGGAAAGTACAGTAGATCATGTGAATGGGTAGGCGCACTCTTAAGACCATTAATCCTCGTGTTAGGACCGAGGGGCATGAGTGATAGATCTATTTGGGTGTAGCGAGCCCACACCCATGAGGACCAGGGTGGCCCATGAGGTGACTATGTCTTACAGCCGGAGGCCCGGTATAAATTTGCTAGGTTTGAGCCTTCCTACGCCGTTGCACGCATGTTAATGGCCTTGTAAACCATTAATCGGTCTGTTTCCTTGTTTTGCTTTCATACCGGAATTTACAAACATACATACATACACTGATCACAAAGGTTTTATATATTCATATACACAAACACATGAACTCGCTCAACTTTTGTTGATGTTTTCAAACTACATGTATTTCCGGGAATTAAGTGGATATGGCGGGTGTTTGGATGTTCCAAGCTGCGTTATGAATAAAAAGATGTCATCCGAAGTCATTAGGGTTTAGGAGATGTATCTTAATCCTGGACGAGATACATGGTTCTAAACTCGGTTTTATTTGAGGTCTTTTGTCGAGTCCTCGTGAACTCTTTAAAACATGTTGTATGTTGTAATTTAAATTTGGAGTCAACGTTTCAGACAATTATATTGTGATATTTTCAAACTTAATTTATGGATGAACATCTAATGGTTTAATCATATAGTGTTGTTATGATTGAATGCAATGGTATTAAGAACGTTACGCCATAATCATGCTTCCGCAAAAGTCAGGGTGTGACAGCTTGGTATCAGAGCTTCGATTGTAGCGAACTAGGATTCCTTCTCGAGTCTAGACTACAATCATTAGGGCTCTCACGAAAATGTTTTCACAACATACTTTTATTGCATACACCAAATGCCCAGATCTAGGAAACAAACATTTTTACAAATAAAAGACACGAAACATATTTCAAAGAATTCGTTTATAGTTAAGTCTGAGAGACTGGGTAGTTAGTCTGAGAGACTAGTTGGGACAGTCTGAGAGACTGGGGAGTCTAGTCTGAGAGACTAAGTAGTTCAGTCTGAGAGACTGGGAGGCTTAGTCTGAGAGACTAGGTGGGTAGTCTGGGAAGACTAGGAAGAATACGTGCTTACATTGTTATTACTTACATGCTCAATAATGATTGATGATATATGTGCATATGTTGTGATTGTTTTGTTACAGACACTATGTCCTCATCTGAGAATGGACTGTCAGATACTGTCGACCCCATGGCCATTGTTTCGAACGATGAGATTGTCCCAGACCCAGAGATTTTTACCTCTAACACTGAGAGTGACCCGGAGATGATGTCGGATGATGACGATGATTTCCAGCCTTTTGCACTACCCGAATTTGGCGACGATGTACCGCATGCTGATGGTTTACCTGACGAGGATCCCTTTCTTATTCCTATTCCTGACCAGGACCATCTCATCCTCGGACATCCCGATGGTGAGCATGCCATGGTTCCGATCCTCGCCCCTTTGCCTCTTGCGGCTTTTCCTCTCAAGGATTTTCCTTTTGATGACTTGTCTGATGATGATGTCGATCTTTTCATTGATGGTCCCCCTGATGCTGCCCAGGGTGATGGAGTTCCAGCTGAGGATGTCATTGTTGTTCCATTCATTGAGATTCCTATTATTGAGGTTTCATCTGATCATTCTGCTCCAGATTCTTTCGAGTCTGTGTCTTCTTCCACTTTGCATGCATTGGGATTGCAGCGTTACCCCACTGATTCTGATACTGACACGGCCCTGTCTGTTGCACCTGTTCCTCCACACGACTTTTATCATGATGTTGAGCCTGGACATGAGATTGACTTTGTTCCCGACGATCAGCCTATTGATGCACCCGCTGATCTTGAGCCGATACCTGCTGATCCTGAGCAGGCACTTGCTCCTGAGCCGATGCCTGCTGAGCCTGAGATGGCCCCAGCACCTGAGCCTTTACCTGATTTTGATCCTGTACCATTTGGCGTACCTGACATCGCACCACTCATACCGATTCCTGCACCTGCTGAGCATGCTGCTTTTACCGGTCAGATAGATCCTCGATACGCTTTCACCAGCAATGGGTGGATAGAGGATGATGATGATATGCCCCCTTTTGTTGAGCCTGTCACTCTACCACCTTCACCTACATATGCACCTGTTGATGTCGCCCCTTTTCACCCGATTGTGTCCGACGTTCACCGCACAGACCTACCTGTCACATTCCTGTAGGGGACGGTCCGTCTCGTCAGCAGCCTAGCCAGGTTCCACACATGTCAGCCGCTTTTCCTCACATGCCACAGTATACACCTGCTACTCATTTTACTTCTGCACCGTCAAGCGAGCCACTCATATGGTTTCCGCCGAATACTATGCCAGTTTCTGATCCATACCATCCCTCCCACTTTATTGGTTACACGAGGGATGACTTACTCCTGTTATTGCAGCTTCAGTAGGAGATCTTGTGTCGTAGAGTCATGGAGCTTGAGAGGACTCCACGTCCTCCACCTTGTTCATGTCAGTCACCTTTTGCGACTCCACCTGCTCCTCTTTTGCCTTATCCAGATTTGGTGTTCGATTTCTCACCATGGAGCAGCAGATCAGCTATCTGTTGCGACACGATTATGATCTTGAGGAGGAGCTCGCGCATGTGCGCAGCTTGCTTTTCGTTCCTCTACCTCCTCCTCCACCACCATCAGCATAGCCGGTTTTTGGTTTTATGCAGGTAGCCTGCTTTTGATGAGAGTATCGCTATTGAGCCTAGCTTGCAAAGCCCTTTTGAAGACCACTTTTTGATTTTATGACTGTTGTAGACTGATAGACATTTTGGACAAGGGTAGTGTGACCCCGTAGTCCCTTTTGATGTGATACGATACATTTGTAAAACATGTAACTGTATTTGTGGTTGATGATTTATACAAGCTCAATCGCAATATTCTCATTATATACGTTGTTGATTATACATTGGTGATATGAATGTGATATTATGTGCTTACTTGAATTGATAAATGCTATTACATACACGTATTACATACTTATATACATAAGACTTGACCTATACAATCTTCTTTAGAAGATGCCTCCTCGAAGAGACAACCAGCTGCCCACAACAGAGGCTGAGCTACAAGAACGGATTTCACGAGTAATAGCATAACACGAGGCCTTGCGCTCTGAACACAGCAGAGGTACCTCAGGAAGTAACCTACCTCATGGTAATGTTTAAGTCATTTAAGACACATTACGATACGTTTGGACATTACATGTGCGTTTGCTAATGCTTTCTGTGAATGATGTTGCTTGTACAGGCTGTACCTACAAGCAGTTCCTTGACTGCAAACCTCTGAATTTCGACGGCACCGGGGGTGCTGTAGCTTTCGTTAGATGGACGGAGAAAACCGAATCTGTGCTAAGAATGAGCAAGTGTGCGCCAGAGCACCAGGTCACCTACATCTCTGGACTGTTCTTAGACGGAGCTCTATCATGGTGGAATCTCCAAGTTCAGACTCTGGGAGAAGAGGCTGCATATGCCATGACTTGGGATGAGATGAAGGAACTCATGCGCAAGAAGTACTGTTCAAGGGCTGAGATTCAAAAGTTGGAAACTGAATTCTGGAACCTCAAGATGGATGGTCCAAAGATTGCTGAATATGTACGGAGATTCCACAACCTATCTCGCGTTGTTCCTTACATGGTTGATCCGGAGTTCAAGCGAATCGAGCGTTTTATTTGGGGATTGGCACCCCAAATCATGAGCATGGTGACGACGTCAAAGCCTTCAACGATCACTGAGGCTATTGATCTGAGTATGGCATTGACTGAAGAAGCGGTCAGGTTGAACAAGTTCTCGATTTCTGACCAAAAGAAGAAGGAGACTCACGTTGAGTCGTCAGGTGAGAACAAAAGGAAGTTCTCAAATTTCAAGAAGGGTACCAGCAGTGCTAATAAGAAGAAAGATGCGAACCCACCAGCCGAGGTCAAGACTGGTGTTGAAAACAAAGGAAAAGGGTATATGGGCACCTTGCCCAAATGCGATGCGTGTCAGTTTCATCACACTGGACGATGCCAAGCTGGAAAGTGTGAGACGTGCGGAAAAGTTGGCATGCCAAAGAGATATGCTGGTATGGTGCCGGTCGTGGTAATGGTGGCCTGAGAGGTAATGGCAACGGAAATGGAAATGGTAACCGTGGTGGAAATGGGTATGGAAACCGCACTCAAGGAGGAAATGGCAGTAATGGAAACCGTGGTGGTAATGGGAACCATGGAGCAAACAACAACCAGGGCGGAATTGGAAATGGAAATGGCCGGGGACTGGGTTGCTTTAACTGTGGAGATGTTGGGCATTTCAAGAGAGATTGCCCAAAGATCAACCAATCTCAGGGAAGAGTTTTTAACATTGGAGCGAGGGAAGCTCGCCAAGATCCGAACGTAGTCACGGGTACGTTCCCTATCAACCAACACTTTGCATCTGTACTGTTTGATACTGGTGCCGATTATAGCTTTGTATCCCTAGAGTTTAAGAAAATGCTTGGGTTAGTAGTTAGTAAGCTAGATATTCCGTAATCGATAGAGCTAGCTAATGGAAAGCTAGTATAAGCGAATGAAGTAATTAGAGGCTATGTAATAGAGCTCGGAGAGCATGAGTTTATGCTTGATCTTCTGCCAGTCGAGTTGGAAAGCTTTGACGTGGTAGTTGGAATGGATTGGTTGTCAAGCAACTGAGCGGAGATCGTATGTCACGAGAAGATCATTCGCGTTCCGATGGCGAACGGAGAGACGATTGTAGTGCATGTCGAGAAACATGATATGCCTCTAAGGATTATCGGTTGTTTGAAGGCCTGAAGATGTTTGCAGAAAGGATGTGTTGCCTTCTTGGCGCACGTCGTGGACACGGAAGCCGCTGAGCCAAAGCTGGAAGATATCCTAGTTGTGAGGGAATATCCTGAAGTCTTCCCCGAAGACTTGCCAGGATTGCCGCCCCAACAACAAGTCGAATTCCATATTGACTTGGTTCCAGATGTCGCGCCTGTAGCCAAGGCACCTTATCGACTTGCGCCTTCCGAGATGCAAGAATTGTCGACGCAACTTCAAGAGCTTTTGGACAAGGGATTTATTAGACCAAGCTTCTCGCCTTGGGGAGCTCCAGTTTTGTTCGTCAAGAAGAAGGACGGTAGTTTTCGTATGTGCATTGACTACCGTGAGCTAAACATGTTAACCATTAAGAATCGGTATCCTTTGCCGAGGATTGATGACCTGTTTGATCAACTACAAGGTTCGAGTTTCTACTCTAAGATCGATCTTCGATCAGATTATCACCAACTACGAAGTCAAGAGGAGAGTATTCCGAAGACTGCCTTTAGGACTCGTTATGAACACTACGAGTTTCTAGTTATGCCGTTTGGGTTGACAAACACGCCAGCAGTATTTATGGATTTGATGAATAAAGTTTGCAAGCCATATCTCTATAAATTCGTGATTGTGTTTATCGACGATATTTTGATTTATTCAAGGACGAAGGAAGAGCATGAGCAACACCTTAGAACCGATTTAGAGTTGCTCAAGAAAGATAAATTATACGCAAAGTTCTCAAAGTGCGAGTTCTGATTGCGTGAGGTTCAGTTCCTTGGTCACGTGGTAAACGAAGATGGAGTTCATGTGGATCCCACCAAGATCGAGGCGATCAAGAATTGGGAAACTCCGAAGATGCCAACCGAGATCCGTCAGTTCCTAGGTTTGGCTAGGTATTATCATAGATTCATTGAGGATTTTTCAAAAATCGCTCAACCTTTGACCTCCCTTACTCAAAAGGATAAGAAGTATGAATGGGGAGACAAGCAAGAAGAAGCATTTCAGTTGTTAAAGAACAAGCTTTGCGATGCACCTATTTTATCCCTACCCGAAGGCACCGATGACTTCGTGGTATATTGTGACACCTCACGTCAGGGATTAGGCTATGTGCTGATGCAGCGATAGAAGGTTATATCTTATGCTTCGCGCCAGTTGAAGGTTCATTAGAAGAACTACACCACGCATGATTTGGAATTAGGCGCAGTGGTGTTTGCATTGAAGATTTGGCGACATTATCTGTATGGCACCCGATGCACGATCTTTACCGATCACAAGAGCTTACAGCACATATTTGATCAAAAGGAGCTTAACATGAGACAGAGACGATGGGTTGAGTTGCTAAACGATTATGATTGTGAAATCAAGTATCACCCAGGAAAGGCGAATGTGGTGGCAGACGCCTTGAGTTGAAAAGAAAGGATTAAGCCCATAAGGGTTAGGGCTTTGGAGATGATTATACAGACATACCTCTCGTTGCGCATTCGTGCTGCGCAGAGAGAAGCTCTTAAGAAGGAAAATCTTGAGGATGAATATCTCCGTGGGATGGAGAAACAGTTGGTACCCAATGGGGAAGGAACATTGTGTTTTATGGGACGAATTTGGGTTCCCCTCTTTGGTGGTCTTAGAGACTTGATTTTCGATGAAGCTCATAAGTCAAGGTACTCGATCCATCCAGGATCGGACAAGATGTACCAGGATTTGAAGTATTTCTACTGGTGGCCGAGATTGAAAGGTGATGTTGCAACGTATGTTGGAAAGTGCTTGATTTGTGCCAAAGTAAAAGCCGAATATCAGAAGCCTTCAGGTCTTCTGCAGCAACCCGAGATACCCATGTGGAAGTGGGAGCAGATTTCGATGGATTTTATAGCCAAGTTGCCAAAGACACCCAAAGGTCATGATACGATTTGGGTAATCGTAGACCGTCTGACAAAATCTGCACACTTTCTGCCGATCAGGGAAAAAGGATAACACTGGTAAGCTTGCTGAGCTGTACCTCAGGGAGATAGTTGCACGACATGGAGTGCCTCTCTCGATTATTTCCGATAGAGACGGAAGATTTGTGTCAAGGATTTGGCAATCCTTCCAAGAAGCCTTTGGTTCTTAGTTGAATCTGAGTACTGCATTTCACCCACAGACAGATGGCCAGAGCGAACGAACGATTCAAACGCTAGAAGATATGTTGCGAGCTTGTGTAATGGACTTGGGTGGCAGTTGGGACGCTCACCTACCTTTGGTAGAGTTCTCGTATAACAACAGCTACCATGCAAGCATTCAAGCTGCACCGTTTGAAGCTCTCAACGGACGCAAGTGTCGATCACCGTTATGCTGGGCAGATGCGGGTGATAGACAGCTTGTTGGTCCCGAATTGGTTCAAGAGATGACAGATAAGATTATACAGATCCGAGAGCGCATCAAGGTGGCTCGTGATCGACAAAAGAGCTATGCGGACCAAAGAAGGAAACCTTTGGAGTTTGAAGTGGGAGATATGGTTTTACTAAAAGTCTCACCTTGGAAAGGTGTAGCACGCTTTGGGAAGCGTGGAAAGTTAAACCCACGATATATTGGACCGTTCAAAATCCTGGAGAGGATTGGTCTTGTAGCTTACAAGTTGGATCTACCCACGGAACTGAATGGAGTCCATGATACATTTCATGTATCTAATCTGAAAAAGAGTCCAACTCAAGAAACAGTTTTTATTCCTGCCGATGAAGTTCACATTGACGACACACTCCACTATACTGAAGAACCTGTTGAGGTTACTGATTGGAAAGTTAACAAAACACGTAGGAGTAGTGTTAAACTCGTCAAGGTTCGATGGAACGCGCGTCACAGCCCAGAGTTTACTTGGGAGCGTGAGGACCGCATGAAAGCTAAATACCCACACTTATTCCCTAAGACCCCTGCAGCCAGTAGTAAAGCTTAAAATTTCGGGACGAAATTTCCTTAACAGAGGGAGAATGTGACAACTGTCAAAAATCCAGGTATCCGTACAATTAATTAATCATAATTAGTGCCTAATGACTGTGCTGAATTACAATTAACTACTTTCTGATTACTGCATCATACTTACATGTGCACCACATATTGCATAATGTCACATCATTATTACATGCAAACCATATTGACATAAATGATGCACAAAGCACAGTTAGCACAGTTAGCGGATAACTTAGAAAAATGCTGACAGAACTCAGCACATAGACAGACAGTGCAATGAGACACAGAATAAGCCAGAAACCAAGTATTACACTAGTATAGCGTGTAGGGAAGTGAGGATCACAAAACTGCCTTTCTAAGTAATAGTTTAAGTGCCGGAAAGTGCCTAAAACTCACATAAAGTGCAGAATTCTGCAAATACATCAAAAATCAGCATTTTAACAAGCTAGTATCATGCAAAAATATGACTAAATGGTCCTGAATGCTTTCCTAAGTGTCGGGAATTAAAAGTGTCACAAAAGGGTACATAAAGAACACTAAACTGTATACTTTAGCACTTTAACGAACCAGTATCTAACCAAATAACCGGACACTACCCGAAACATCAAAATTACACTAGAAGCATTGTCTTAACATTACCAAGCTAGTTATGATCTCCGAACATCATAACACCTACTAAAAATATCTAATAACCAAGATATGTAACTAATACTTGAAATTTAACTAGATGGTAACTAATTGGTTAAAACCTAAGCTAATACCCCCCCCCCACACCTATGTAATCGGTCCAAGTGGCCCCCATAAGAAGATTTCATTGGATTATTTTATTGGATCATGTCTCTTGATGATGAACACAATACACAAGGGTTAAAGCTTAAACATGGATTATAAGTATACCTAGTTTATCAAGACTCTCATTCTCACACCCACTAAACACACACACACTTCTCCTCTCCTCTCCTCTCCTCCATTCTCGGCCGAGAACAAGGCCACACACCACCACCATCTTCATCCAACTTTCATCCATTCCATACTCATACAAGGGTGCTAGAAGCTAAGTTAGGAAGCTTGGAGGGTTTGGAGATTGAAGGACCTCTTTCACTTGCTTTTATCCACCACATTCATCATCTTCATCTTCTTGAGTTTCATCCCTAGCCTTGTGCTAGTAGTAAGGCCCTTATAATCTCTTTACTTCTTATAGTGTTGGTTAAAATATAATATATGTTGCTAAACATGAAGAACACTAATGAACAAGAAGATAATCTCTAACATAAAGCTCACTAACATAAGAATATATGTTGTTTTAGTATATGTGTAATACTTGATGATTGATTCTTGTGTTACTCAACAACTTTGTTTCAAAGCTGGGTAGAATGGTAAACTTTTGAAATGAAGTGAAAGGAAGGATCATGGGATATGGATGCATTAAAGGTACGGATGTCTAACCATAAAAGAGAGTAGTCTTTGGTAAAAGGCTTATCACATAATTTGCTTTGGTCTGATAAATCACCAGAAAATCTGTCAAATTCTGACAACTTCATCAGAATTTCTGATAAGTTATCAGAATTCTGGTGAACCATAAGTAAAAATGCTGATAATCAGAAATATTATAGTTCATTAAAACAAAGTACTGCATGACAACATCCACATTCATATTTCTTGTTTAATTTTTTTTGTGTGTTTGAATTTTTTATAATTTTTCCCCATGTTAGTGCTGATAACGTCATTCAAACAGAAAATTTCTGGGAACTCGTTAAAATAGATATTTCTCTCTCCTTCATTTATTACACCCCATCATGCTTAAGAAGGTTAAAGTGACATTTTGGTAGGCTACAATGATACATTACCAGAAATTAGCCACCTAGATAAATCAATGCATATGTAGTGGAGAAGGAACATATCTCTGTTTTTTTTTCTGTTCTCTAATAATCATTAAAATAAAAAAGATTGCGGTGAGGAAAATTCACAAGTTGGTAGCTTCCATTTATAGCAAATATTAAATTTACTATAAATATTCACCACTTTGAGTTAAAATCTGTCATCTTCACTTCTCTTCTTCATCACATATTCACACACACTCACAAAATGAACTCCATCAAAGATGAGTGTTTTCCACTTGTTCTTTATCCATATCATAATCTAAGATTGAGGACAAATCTGGAAGGTCGTCAATGGGAAGGGTGTCAATTTGTATTCAAGATGCTCATGAATAGCAACTTGAGCTGTGCCCTCACTGCTCACATAAGTGTTCATCCAGAGATTCTTCAAATATTCTGGAAAAATGCAACACTATCTGAGTTTCATAACAGGGAGCAGATGATCATCAAGAGTGAGGTGCTAAATCAGCAAATTCTGTTAAATGAAGCCACCATCAGGACTGCTCTTCAACTAAATGATGATAATGATGTTCTGATGTTCACAAGGTATCAGAAGGAAAATGTCTTGAGGGAAATGGGTTATCACACAAAAAACCAACAACGGGCAATTAACAAAAATGGCTTTAAAAAGCCATGGCAATATCTGGTCACCCAGATGGGTGCATGTTTTTCAAAGAAGGTCATCAATCATCATGAAATATCTCTGAAATGGATGGAGCCTATACTAGCATTGGTACTTAAGGTACCTTACAACTTCTCTCATTATCTGATGAGTGATTTTGTAAGTAACATGTGGGTTGCCAAGCCATTCTTGATGTATCCTCGTTTTCTAACAAAGATAATTACGAGTCAGCTAGACTTTGCAGGCATTCCTGCAAGTTATCCAAGGGCTGATATGAGACTTCAAGAAAACATGGGTCTCAGCGTGCTTGTACCGACTAACAACAACTCTGGGATGATAACTGATCTATTATTACTGTTGGAAATGGAACATGGTGAAGGAGTAGATATTGATTAGGTTTTATCTGTTTTGCTTGTAAAAGTTTTTTTTGTTAATATTTTTGCTTACTAATCTTCTGGTTTGTGGTGTTGGGAAATAGGTAAAGATAAAATGAAGATCAGAAATCAAACTCAAAATTTTCTGATAAAACTTCAATGATAACAAAATGTTTTTAGAAAATATCAGAAAAGTCAAAGAAACTTGGATGCTACCAGAAAAACAAATGTAAGTCTTCTGATCTTTCCTTATTCCCTCTCATCTCAAAAAAAAAAAAAGGGAGGCACTCATAAGTTTAGGGGGAAATCTCAGAAATTCTGATAAAAAGACTAATTATTTTTGTTAGCTACATCTCAAAAAGTCAACAGAAGTCAAAACAAAAGAATACATATGGTCAACAGAATTTCTGATGATTTTATCAGAATGGGACTTTCTGACTTATGAAGAAAAGAGGGTACATATGAAGAAAGATAATTGGACCTTTTATCAAAGGGGGTCCACAAAGAAGAAAAGGTGTCATAGAACCGATAGTTTTCTCCAATCAAAAATCAGTGCAACACTTTCAAGAAATGACTGAAGAAACTACAAATTGAAGAGTCAAGTTGAAAGGACTTAACCATGATTCCATGATAAACAATTTCATTAATGTCTTAACACCCACGATCCAACAGTTATTTTTTGAACCAAAAACTCAGCATACATGATCTAATGGTTATAAAGACAATTAATGATCTTTTTATCACTATCTCATACCACGATTTATACTCCTTCTACTTCATACACCTACAATACTCTCAATTCTCTCATATCCTAAAACCCCCTGTTTCTTTTCTCACAAATAAAAAATCCCTAAATTTCAAACCCTAAATCACAGAGACCAAAAATGGCAGAAGTTAACCTCAATATTCCAATTATTCAACATGAAGTACCTTTTGTCGAGGAAGCAGAAAATCTACCAATGAAGGAAAACAATCTGCTGATGAATACAGAGTATTCAGAGTATGATAAAAGATGTCAACTTCTGGTAGAATATCTTACAAAATGCCCAATCTTAGGAGCACTGACAAAAGAAAGAGAAATACCAGAAAGGATGCTACAGCAATTTGTTTACACTTTTAAAGAAGTTGAAGAAAATCGGGTGTCTGCTCATGTATGGGGAAGTGTCTATGTAGAATTAACTCCAGCAAGAGTAAGAGAATGGCTTGGATTGCCTATTCTTGGCAGTTACACTGAAGCCCCAAGCAAAGAAGATTTATTAGACTTCGTCATTGGGCTTGGATACAAGAAAAGAGATATCAACAAAATTGGAGCAATAAGAAGAAGTGAATTGCCAGCCATCTGGTAAGTGATGATGGAAGTGTTAAACAAATGTCTCACCTCAAAGATAGGAGGAACTGATCAAATCAATCAAGCTATTCTGACGATCATGTTTGGACTCATAAATGGGTTCAAGATTGATTATGGGTCAGAAATCTTTAATCTTCTCAAAAGATCAATCATCACCAGAAATGGAAGAATAACATCTCATCTGCCATATCCAAGGTTAATCTCAATTTTCATTTCTGAAGCATTTATTGAAAGAAACATGGAGATTCCAATCTTAGAAGACATCTGGAGATCAAAAACAATGAAGGCCTGGAGTTCAAATCATGGATGGGAATCAGACAAAGATATCCCTGTGTTACCAGAAAGCATGTTATGTTTCATTGCACCAGACTCACAATACAGAATACAACATGAAAAACTTCTGACAAAATCAACCTCTCCCACAGAAGAACCAAGCAGAGAAATTGTGAACTGTTCTTCATCAACAGAAAAAGGAGACAATGAGAAGTCCTCACCATCAGAAAATGAGGGTGTAGAAGAAAGAAGAATTCTGGAAAAAGCTAACTTGGAGATAGCCAAATCACCAGAAAACGAAGAAAAGCATGCTGAAAGTCAACAGATTCATGAAGCAGGAATTCATCATGAATTTGAAATCCATCAAACACATGATGCAGGATCACACATTGCTGGAGAAACACACGATGTTGAAATTGAAGCCACTGAAGTCATTCATCATGATGAATCTTACATTGATGGTACATCCCTTTTAAACACTGTTCTAGTAGAAACTCACAGAGAAGAAACAAAATCAGAAAGTTCTGTTAACGTTTCTTACAAAATAGAATACAGAACAACAAATGTTGATCAAGAGGTTACTAGTTCCATAAATCTCAACTCTGAATCAGAAAATGAGGAAGAGGATGAGATCCCAACAGATGGAGATCAGGAAACTGATCAAGGAAATCTGGCTAAAGGTAATTTGTTTACCTCAAAAACTTATGGAGGATCATATATTGATATGATTCAAGGAAATAAGGAAACCCAGAATGAGAATGAGTTTTTCATCACTGGTGGAGATAATTCTGGTAAATTCGAAGCTGCACCAAGTGTGTTGGCCAAGAATGACCCTATCATCTCTAAAACAGCAGCAAATGTGTTTGCAGCTGGAATGTTAGAAGGAACATCTGTTGTTCCAATTATCCCTGAAAAACCCATGAACCAAGAAAGTATAGAAGCAATACTGGAAAATGTTTACAAAGTTTGCAAAAGAAATCCAGTAGAAGAAAAACTTGATATGTTGCTGTCATAAATACAAGGTCAAAAGGCTGATATGAAGACTTTTTCAGAATCAGTGAAGGAAATGAAGAAACAAACTGAAGAAAACACTGAAGCACTAAAGTCTTTTCAAAAGATGAAAGAAAAGGCACCAGAATCCAACATCTCTACATCAGAAATCCAAACGATTCTCACAGAAATAGAAAAAATCAAAGCACAAGTTGCAAAAGTGATTGAATCAAGGCAGTCAAGTAGTACAAACAGAGTTTTGGAAGAAGTTACCATACTAAGGGCAAGTAATAATAGTATCACAGATGCCCTTGAGAAGCTGTCAAAAGAATGGGGTGAAATTCAAACAAAAGCTCAAACAGAATTCACAAATATTCAGAAAAACATACACAGCAACTCAAAACAGGTAAAAGAAGTGCAACAACTGGTAGAGAAGATGCAATTCAATATTGCAAAACTAGCCAAAGTGAATCCACAAGAACTCATGAAAGAAATTCCTGCTGAAAGCTCACATCAAGAAGCTCCAATGTCAACTCCTCAACAATCATCAATCTCACCAATCACAAAAGCTGGAACTACAGTGATGGGTCCTCCTCCGAATGTTCCAAAAGACGAAATACTGAAAAGGTTAGCAACTGCAAAACCTCAAGTTATTACAAATTTGAAATTGCTAGCATCTGTTCCAAATCCAACAATATCTGATGATTCAGCAATAAGTAAGTATATGAATAAACAAATAATGAATGAATGGGAATAAGAAGGAGAGTCAGCAACAAAATCAAAGACTGTTAAGAGAAAGATCTCTGAAACCAAGTCTATCATGGTTAAAGAGATTGCACGAGATGTAATGATATTTCCTGAGACCAATCTGGTGAGTTACTATCTAACAAAAAAAGATAAAGCACAAAGATCACTATCTCCTACCAGACTGGACTTAAGAGAAGAAAGAATAAAAAGAGGGCCAAGCAGCATTCACAAACAAAATTGGAATCCAGTAAAAAGAATTCTAAATGTGAGTGAAGTAAAGAGTGCAATTGATGATATTGGAGGAACTCATGTGCAAAACAGATACACACTTCAGAGGGAGAATGGAGAAGAACAGAAGGTGACTGATGAAGAAATAGCTGACCAGTTGCATCCTTTAGACATTCTGTTTATGAAGGATCATTTTGAAAAGGAAAAGAAAAATAATCAAGAAGTTAGAAGAGCATTAAATGGCATATCAAAGGCTGAAATACTGCTGTTTGAAAGAATAGCTTTTTCAGACTTTGATTTATGCATAAATTTTGAGCATGTACACAACAAAAAGGTATATGTCAGATCACCAAAGACAAAAGTTCCTTCAGACATAGTGGAAGATGCAAGATCTGGAGACATCATCATACTGACAAACGCAAATAAAGAACAAGATTATGGTGTAATCTTCAGAGATCAGGATGATAACAAAGCTATGTTCAGAGGTGTTGACATCTGCAAGTACTCAAATCAAACTCTGAGGTATATCTTGAAAACCATGAACAAAAGACAAGAACATCTTCAAAAGATAGAAAAGAACATGGAAGGAAGCAGAAAAGAAATTGAGCAGATGATTGAAGAATGGATTCAAGCAAGAGAATGGTATAAAGACATGTATGTCAGCTGCAACAAATATATCTCCTACAAAAAGAAGCTAAAGACAGGAGATACGCATAAGAGAGTGAAACTTAACTGAAAGAACTATTTTATTTAACTTCTCATCTTTTATGAAATTTGTTTTAACTTCAGTAACTGGTTTATATTTTCAAGTATTATATTTCCACTGTTTGGAAATTTTTACTGTTTATAAGGTAGTTCATTTTCTTACAATACTTAGGGGGAAACTGTTAGGAAACTTTATTTGTAAGTATTGAAGAAAAACACAATCAACTGGATCTATGAAGAGATCACAGTCCTGAAGATCACGAACTAGAAAAAGAAGATCAGATGGGACAACCGGAATACATAGCATCTACTTCGAAGAAACACAAGTTGATCAAGAGCTGAATTGGATTATCAGAAGAGGTCATTTCTGATGGATCTGATGATATTTCTGATGAAATATCATCAGTATCTGACGATTCTGATCATCAAGGATTTTCTGATGATTTGTTCATCAGAATTTCTGATGAAGTGGTTTATCAGAATTTCTGATGAAATAACCCACTTGTCTGAAATTGGCTCTGTCCTACCACACTTACCGAAGCAAGTTGACATTAAATAATATCATGATGAAAAAGGAAACTTGAACGTTGGAATCAATGAATATGTCAATTGGCTACTTTTTGCAGGAATTATTGTATGAATAAACTATTGTTTATTCATACAAGCCGTCTATAAATAGAAGGCTCAACCAGGAGAAGCAAAGTGAGTTTGAAGCTTAGCATTCACACATACATCAAAACTCCATTGCTCTCCCCCCCCCCCCCCAGAATTCAAGCTTCGTTTGTATTAGATAATAATCTTACAATCACCTTGTAAACCATTTTTGTTTCAAAGTGATATAAACTTGATAATTCTGTAGGTCTTGTTTCTTGAAAGTCTGATTTCCATTTCCGCACATCTTTTTCACATCTACTGAAATCACTTGCCATATTACGTGAAAAGAAGTTGTTTTGAGCCTAAACTAGGTCTAACAGCGGAAATGGAAATCAGACTTTCAAGAAACAAGGCCTACAGAATTATCAAGTTTATATCACTTTGAAACAAAAATGGTTTACAAGGTGATTGTAAGATTATTATCTAATACAAACGAATCTTGAATTCCGTGGGGGGAGAGAGCAATGGAGTTTTGATGTATGTGTGAATGCTAAGCTTCAAACTCACTTTGCTTCTCCTGGTTGAGCCTTCTATTTATAGACGGCTTGTATGAATAAACAATAGTTTATTCATACAATAATTCCTGCAAAAAGTAGCCAATTGACATATTCATTGATTCCAACGTTCAAGTTGCCTTTTTCATCATGATATCATTTAATGTCAACTTGATTCGGTAAGTGTGGCAGGACAGAGCCAATTTCAGACAAATTATGTGATAAGCCTTTTAACAAAGACTACTCTCTTTTATGGTTAGACATCCGTACCTTTAATGCATCCATATCCCATGATCCTTCCTTTCACTTAATTTCAAAAGTTTACCATTCTACCTAGCTTTGAAACAAAGTTGCCGAGTAAGCTCCTGTCCCCAGTCATGTGCTTGGAGCTTCCTGAGTCGCAGTACCAGATCTGTTGCACATGATGGTCCTGAAATGAAATGATTAGAGGGTTTTTGGTACCCATGCATGCTTCGGTACTGTTTCTGATGAAATTTGAAACATTTTATTTTTATTTCTTCTTGGTTTTGCATCAGAAACTCTGTTATATGCTGAGCCATTAACAGATTTTACATTTTTCTTTTGAAGATGGTGTTGGACAAGCTTCAGTATGTCAACACACATACAAGAGTTATCAGAATTTTCTGATAGTTCCTCTTATGATGGAATGATTGGATAATTTTGAAAATATGAGTGAACTGCTTCTGGAGTTTTTACAGATTCTTGACTGCATTCACTCTTGTTTGTTTTGAAGTTTGGTTTGTCAAAAGAATATTCAGAACAGATTGATTTGCAAGATTCAGATTCTGATACTAAATTATCAGAAATCTGATGAGTTGCTTTTACAAAGATAGTGGGTTTATTTCTATTTGATCTTGTGGTACTTGTATAGCCTAAACCCTCTCCTTTGTTCTTTGGTGTGGACTCAATAAAATTTATGAATTCTTTAGCCCGTTGAAAACCTCTTACGTTGATTTCTTTGTCATTGATTTTCTTGTAAAGATCTTTTCTTTCATTTTCCTAAAACTCAATTTTTGCTCTTTGATCTAAACTGTCCTCTATAAGATGTTGGTTTTCAAGAATGATTTTATTCAAAGTCCTTTGCAGCTCATCAGATTTTCTAATATCTGATTGATGTTTTTCTTGTAGATTTAGAAAATCTGACATGAGCTTGTTTAGCTTGTGTTCAAGATCAAGATTGTCTAAATTTACCTTTTGTTCTGAAGTTTCTGGTGGTCCTTCAGAGAGTGCCATGAGGCAAAAATTTGCCAACTCTTCTTCTTCATCATCAGAAGAATCATCTGATAACCATGTATTTGTTCCAGCAATTAAGCTTACTTGTTGCTGCGTCTTTGCTTCTTCAAGCTTTTTCTCATAATAGGCAACATCCTTCAGCTTTTTGGTCTTGCATTCTGATGCATAATGACCTCTTTGCTTGCACTTGTAACACACAACTTCAGCATTCCCTTTATCCTTAGATCTAAACTCTTCTTTAGATCTTCCATCCATCCTTCCTTTGTCACTCCTCTGGTATCTCTGGTTACCTCCCCTCAACCTCTGCTCAAATGTTTTGGTGAGCAGTGCTATTGCTTCAGCAAAAGCTGAAAAGTCTGATGATGCATCAGAAGTTTCAAGATTTTGACTGTTTGAAGGTTGTGGATCATTTGTTGTTGTTGATCTTTGTGAGTTGGAGATTAGAGCTAAAGATCCCCCTCTTTGAATGGTTTCTTCAAATATTTCTTCCTCTCTGGGGATCAAGATGTTGTACAAGTCATGAAGACTCATGTTTCCTAGTTCTAAGGTTGATGATAAAGTCATGGTTAGACTTCTCCATTCTCTAGGAAGGGCATCAAGAAATTTTATGTTTCTTTCATCGTTTGATTTTGTTATACCAAATTTCTTTAGCTCATTTAAAAGTTTTGTAAATCTTTGATATGTATCATTTAACCTTTCATTTGGCAAACTTTTAAACCTTTCATAAGATGAGACATTATTTGTTCTCTTGTTTCTTCTCATCCTTTCTCCTCCTTCACAAAGGTTTTCCAACTGATCCCATATTTCCTTAGCTGATGCACATGCATCAACTTGTGAAAATATGTCATTGGGGATGGCCATAATTAAAAGTGACTTAGCCCTTTCATCCCCAGCCACCAGTTCCTTGTCTTCCGCACTCCAGTTTATTTCACTTTTAGGAGCGCGGGAGGCAGGGATTGCTGGTGATTGGTCAGTTGCTGGAATAGCAGGTATATCAGTTATTGGTGTATGTGGACCCCTTTCAATGGATTGAAACAGAGCTCGGTCATGACCATTAAGGAAATTGACCATCCTGATTTTCCACTGGGGGTATTCTTCTCTGACCAGAGTCGGAGGTTTAGACGTAGAACCAATGTTAAAAGCATTATTCCAGGATTGAAAGCTGGCCATATTTAGAGAAAAGAAGATGAGTGATTGATCGTTTGAAAATAGTTTATTCAATCTGCTCTGATACCAATTGTTAGACCCAGTTCAGGCTCAAAACAACTTCTTTTCACGTAATATGGCAAGTGAATTCAGTAGATGTGAAAAAGATGTGCGGAAATGGAAATCAGACTTTCAAGAAACAAGACCTACAGAATTATCAAGTTTATATCACTTTGAAACAAAAATGGTTTACAAGGTGATTGTAAGATTATTATCTAATACAAACGAATCTTGAATTCTGTGGGGGGAGAGAGCAATGGAGTTTTGATGTATGTGTGAATGCTAAGCTTCAAACTCACTTTGCTTCTCCTGGTTGAGCCTTCTATTTATAGACGGCTTGTATGAATAAACAATAGTTTATTCATACAATAATTCCTGCAAAAAGTAGCCAATTGACATATTCATTGATTCCAACGTTCAAGTTGCCTTTTTCATCATGATATCATTTAATGTCAACTTGCTTCGGTAAGTGTGGCAGGACAGAGCCAATTTCAGACAAGTGGGTTATTTCATCAGAAATTCTGATAAACCACTTCATCAGAAATTCTGATGAACAAATCATCAGAAAATCCTTGATGATCAGAATGGTCAGATACTGATGATATTTCATCAGAAATATCATCAGATCCATCAGAAATGACCTCTTCTGATAATCCAATTCAGCTCTTGATCAACTTGTGTTTCTTTGAAGTAGATGCTATGTATTCCGGTTGTCCCATCTGATATTCTTTTTCTAGTTCGTGATCTTTAGGACTGTGATCTCTTCATAGATCCAGTTGATTGTGTTTTTCTTCAATACTTACAAATAAAGTTTCCTAACACTTGTGTTTATGATGTTAAACATCATATGGAACTTACTAGATTATGATTATACACATGATCTAGCAAGTTGAAGTGATGATCTTGTGAAAGACCAAGATGATCATACTTTATGTTTCACATGAACTTGAAAATAAGGATGATTTTGGGTATGATAAAGTATGAAACATGTTAGAAGCCTTATATAAAAGTGATTTCAAACATAGTTTTCTCAAGAAACCAAGTTCATTTGCAAGATTTACATAATCATGGATTTTAAAGAAACTAACCATGTTTTTAGTGGTATATCAAGTGTAGAAACACATTGTTAACAAGAAAAATTCAAAAGAATGAATTCTAGAAAAATCATCTTATAAGTTGTAAAAGACTAAATCTTGCAAGAAAGGGATTTACAAATAAATAACCAAACTTTAAAAGGGTAACTAAGCTTACTAAACACACTAGTAAGTTACTACAAGTTTTTAAAAAAGTTCAAGTTCATGTTGTTGTATAAATTGCATGATTTTGGCACTTGGTAAGTGTTGATTGAATTGTTAATTGTTTCGGATGATTTTAAAAGAAAATGATATGCTTGAATGCATGGAAACCTCCATTTTTAGGGGAAACTATGGCAAAATTTTTGTAAAAATTAAATACTTAGAAAAATATTTTAAACAAGTATTTACAAGTATATTTTAACCATGATTTTCATACAAAGTTTGCCATGATTTTTGTTACAAAAGTATAAATATTGGAGGTTGGTTTTTGTAAATAAAAATGACTAAATATGTATTTGAAAGATATATATTTAGAATACACATGTGTGTGATTATTTGTATACTTTGTGTATTAGTTATATTATTTTAGGACTTGAAATAATATAACTTAACAAAATACCAAGAAATTATAATCCAAAATATTACCAAAAATCTCAAGGAATAAATACACACGTTACACACATAATATTGTGAAACCGAACGAAAGAATGTAACTTACAAAATATTCCGGAAAATACATTTATAAGTATATTTTTGGTAAATGATATTTTGGACACAAAGAAATGAAAATATGATATTCATGATTATCACAAAGTTATATCATATTTTGACAAGAAGGAAATATAATATTTTTAGGAAAAGTATATATTTTCTTGGATAAACTTGAAATACATTATTTATGGATAAAAATAAGTTTATATATATTTTCTAAAGTTGGACTTGAAAATATATTATTTTGGAACTACAAATATTTTTGCCAAAAGGAAAAATTGTAAATAATTTTTCTAAGTAATAATTCTTAAATATATATATATTGGGAAATATATATGTTGTGGGCAAAATTCTGAGCCCATATCCTGGAAAATATCTTGAGTTATATTTTGATTGTATGATATCTGCTCATATTCGGGATGCTCATTCAGGATATTGGTAACATCCTGAATGGTATCCTCAGGATTATTAACGGGTTGTGTGCAGGAGTACGCGTCCAGATGGAGCAACGTTCACGAAGACCCTTTCTCCGGGAGACTCGGTCCAAGTCGTTCAAATGAAGTTGAAGCCGCATTACTCGGTCTATAATGTTCACAATGGAATATTTGGAGCATCCCATATTTGTAGGAATTTTTGTTTGTATTTCGTTACTATAAATAGGTGGGTATATCAGATCGAATAGGACATCACAGCTACACTCACTGCACTCTCATACTTGTTCTCTCACAATTTTTATACAAAGCATTGTAACACTTAGCGATCTGGTCGATATCCGGCATTGTATCCTGACGTTTGAAGTAATAAGAAGAACTAGGCAGCTGCGATTGTCAGCTCCCGAGGTTTTATGCCGGCGATCTAAGTTGATCAAGGGCTTTCCTCGTACATCTCGTGTCATTTTCTTTACTTTTTGCTCATAGTTTGATCGCAGATACAACTCAATATCCTGAGCCGTATCCTGAAACCTGTTTTTACAAACAATATAATCAGCATATTTCCAACACACTTTTTAGCACTCTACCTCACTTAACTAATTTGATCACTAAATTGCTTCGGTAATTTTTGACCAAAACAATTTGGCGCCCACCGTGGGGCAAGTGGTGCCATCTTTACTAAAAATCTTTGTAAAATCGTTAATCGGTTTTCTATTTTCAAAACTTTTTGCCACATTGTCCACAATGGCCTCAAGATCAAACATGAGCTCCTCCACTGTGTCTGCTACAACTTCTGCTACTATTGGTTCGGTGCTTCTACCACCTCCTCCAAGGATGCCAGCTCCTTCACAACCTCAGGATATCATCCCTACTCGGAGTGTTCAGGGATCTGCTCCCGTTTTAGCCTCTAATGATGAAATTCTAACCTTATTTGGAAGTGTGCAGGAACAAATGAGGCAGCAACAGGAAACTAACCAAATACTGTTAAGAGAAATACAACTCTTAAAAGCTAGCTCAAGCAGATCCGCTGAAGATATTGTTACTCCTTTACAACCCAGAACTTTGAACTTCAGTTCGGCTGTGTATACTGAGGATAATAGGGGGAATATTGTGCCTAGTCATTCCCAGAATCATACTCCTGAAATACCCTCCTCGATCAGGATGTCAACTGTGAGGAGCTCAGGATATGCTTCAGGATATGGCCAGAATCCTCAGAATGGTAACGTGTCAAATAATAATAATCTTGCTACTAACAATAGTGGATCTTTGCAGGATGCAGGTATGACGTCAACATTTACTAGGGAGCTTCAGAAATTGAAGGACATGATATCCAGTGTACCTGGAGTGGTCCAGCCAATTCCGGAAGTGTCCCAAGACAGCCACAGGATATCTCGTTTCGCATATCCTATCTGTGATGCTGAGATTCCGAAAAGATTTCAAACCCCCAACATGAAGCTCTACGATGGGACTACGGATCCTGAAGAGCATATTGCCCAGTATAGGGAAAGAATGGAGATTAATCCTATCCCTCCAGAGCTCAAGGAAGCATGCTTGTGCAAAGGCTTTAGTTCTACTTTAACAGGATCAGCCTTGAAGTGGCTCTTAAATGTTCCTCCACATTCGATTACATCTTTTGCTCACCTAGTGAATTTATTCAACAGTCAATTTTCCTGTAGTCGGAACTTTTAAAAAATAACAAGTGATCTCTACAGGATAACTCAAGGACCTCAGGAATCCCTAAGGGATTATGTGAACAAATTCTGCAGGGAATCCTTAGATATCCCGCACCTTGATGTTGCCACAACGGTCCAAGCATTCAAGATGGGGCTACAAAAGGATTCCCAATTTTATCAGGATCTTGTGATGAATCCTTGCAGGAATTTGGACGAGGCTCGAAACAGGGCCTTGAGATATATCAGGCTGGAGGATGATAAGAAGATGCAAGAAAGGATGAACTCATCCACTACCTACGAATCAACTAATAGGAAGTCAGAATCCTCATTTAAACCATATCGCTCTAAGCCATATGGTAGAAATGACAACAAGAAAGTGAATGTTGTTGAAGATGAGGATCCTGAAGAATATCCTGAATTATATGAATATTGCTTTTCTGTTAACATTCCTGAATTAATGTATGCTATGCAGGGTTTAGGAGACAAAGCTAGGTGGCCTTGAAAGAATCAACAAAAAGCTGATTGGAAGGATAAATCCAAATGGTGTGCCTTCCACGAAGATTTTGGTCATGTGACTGAGGATTGCATTGCTCTAAGGAAAGAGATAAGTTATCTTCTGAGCAAAGGATATCTGAAGGATCTCCTAGGAAGAAAGAAGAATAAGGGTCAGGATACTGAGAATGATCCTGAACGAGCGGTATCACCTCCTGCGGATGCCAAGATAATTAACTTTATTTCAGGAGGATCCGACATTTGCGGGACTTCGTATTCTGCGGCCAAGAGGCATGCAAAGGAGGCTAAGACTGAAAGGGGAGATAAACCAGCCAGGATGACCACTCTTACAACTGACAAAGTGATCACTTTCGACAGTGATGACCAGGATACTGTGCAGGATCCTCACCATGATGCTCTCGTAATAACATTGTATGTTGCTAACCATTTTGTACGCAGGATATTGGTGGACAACGGTAGCTCTGCCAATATAATTCAACTGGAAACATTGAAGAGGATGAATGTATCTCCGATGGACATTACTTCGAAGTCCACTGTGCTCGTTGGTTTCAGTGGAGAAGCTAGGAATACCGTGGGAGAAATAAAGCTACCAGTATATGTTGAAGGGGTCAACTCGATACAACGTTTCTGTGTGATGGACTCCCTATCCTGCTATAACATCATACTGGGCAGGCCATGGATCCATGATATGAAGGCTGTTCCATCGACTTATCATCAATGCATCAAAATCCCTACCCCTTGGGGGGTTGTCAAGGTTGATAGTGATCAGCAGGAGGTGAAAGAATGTTACTCATCCTCGATGAAGCCCTCAACCAAACCTAGTGCAGCATAGCAATTAAAGTTGCGGGCCCAGGATATCGTGGAGGCTTCGGAGCAGGATATGAAGAAAATTATCATGGATCAGGATAATCCAGATACTTCGGTGCTCGTAGGAACCAATATCCCTCAGGATATTGAAGATCAATTAACTAACTTTTTAAAATGCAGGATGTCGACATTTGCGTGGAAGCATGAGGATATGACAGGTATATCCAAAGATATTATCACCCACAAGCTCGGAATTGACAGGTCGTTCAAGCCTGTACAGCAAAAGAGAAGGAAGTTCGCTCCTGAATGAAATACAATTATCCAAGAGGAAGTTGAGAGATTATTGAAGTCCAAGATGATCAGAGAAGTCAAATTTCCCAAATGGCTAGCAAATGTGGTCGTGGTTCAAAAGAAGAATGGGAAATGGAGAGTTTGTGTAGATTACACAGACTTGAATAAGGCTTGTCCCAAAGACCCATTTCCTCTTCCTCATATTGATGCAATGGTAGATGCTACCGCCGGGCACGAGATGTTAACCTTCATGGATGCATCCTCAGGATTTCAGCAGATTCAAATGGAGCTTTCGGACCAAGAGGATACTGCCTTCATGACACCAACAGGTATTTATTGTTATACCGCTATGCCTTTCGGTTTGAAAAATGCAGGTGCCACATACCAGAGATTGGTGAACATGATGTTCAAAGATAAGCTGGGGGACACAATGGAGGTATACATCGATGATATGGTGGTAAAATCTAAAAAGGCTGAGGATCACCTCCAGGATATTAAAGGAGCATTTGATATCCTGGATCAATATAACATGAAGCTAAATCCTGCTAAGTGTCATTTCGGAGTGGGGGCAGGAAAGTTTCTAGGATATATGGTGACCAAAAGAGGAATAGAGGCGAGCCCGGAGCAGATTAAAGCCATCTTGGATATCAAATCGCCCTCAAACATGAAGGATGTTCAACGATTAACAGGACGAGTTGCAGCATTGAACAGATTTATCTCAAGATCCTCGGAGAAATGCAAAGAGTTTTATGATATCCTGAAGAAGAACAAGAAGTTCGAATGGGGTGAGAAGCATGAAGTGGCCCTGCAGGATTTGAAGCAATATCTTTCAACTGCACCCCTATTGATGAAGCATGAGAATGGTGAACCACTGTCCTTATACCTCGCAGTATCAGGGAATGCTGTAAGTGTCGTCCTTGTAAAGGATCATGAAGGTCAGCAATATCCTGTTTATTATGTTAGTAAAAGTTTGTTAGATGCAGAAACTAGATATTCTCATTTAGAAAAGTTGATACTAGCACTAGTTATGGCATCAACAAAGCTTAGACATTACTTTGAAACACACATAATTCATGTTAAGACCAATTATCCTGTTAAGAATGTGCTTAGGAAACCCGAGATGTCAGGCAGGATGGCCAAGTGGTCAGTAAAGTTAAGTGCTTACGACTTAGTATACGAACCTAGAAATGCCATAAAATCACAAGCTCTAGCTGACTTTGTGGCTGATTTTAGTAGTGACATTCAGGATGAGGTAGACTTAGAAGTACAACAGTTAGGAGAATCCTCAGGATCCTGGACATTGTATACCGATGGAGCATCTAATGTTAGAGGAGTAGGATTGGGAATACTACTAAAATCGCCACAGGGGGACATATTACCCCAGGCTATTAGATGTGAATTTTCTGCGACTAATAATGAAGCAGAGTATGAGGCTTTAATTGCAGGATTAGAACTAGCTAAAAATATGAATATCAAGAATATGCAAGTATATGTTGACTCCTTGTTAATTACTAATCATTTTAATGGGTCCTATGCAGTTAAGAGTGAGAAATTAATCGAATACCTCGATATTCTCAAAAAATTAGCAGGATATTTCGATGTTTTTACACTTGAACAGGTACCAAGGGAAGATAATGCTGAAGCAGATGCCTAGCAAACTTAGGATCATCGGTCAGGATACCGGAAGGAACCCAAGTACCAGTACTACATATCTTGTATCCTGCAACGAATCATCAGGATAAAGAAGTAATTAGTATCCAGGATCCTGTTGCAGAATATCCTGAGGAGGATCCTAAATCCTGGACGGCTCCAATCATAAGATATCTCAGAGAAGGACATATCCCTAGAGACAAAAATCCTAAGGCATTTAGGATGAAGGTATCACGATTCACCATTATAAATAATATTTTGTATAAGAAATCCCTTGCAGGACAATATCTAAGGTGCTTGGAGGATCCCGAAACTAAAGAAGTACTTCAGGATATACATGATGGGGATTGTGATAATCATACTGGGGGCAGGTCATTGTTTTCAAAGGTGTTGAGAACAGGATACTATTGGCCAACGATGAGGAAAGATGCTACAGAATATGCTCGAAGATGTGATGCATGTCAAAGGCACAGTAACATACTACACCAACCAGCTGAACCACTATATCCTATAATATCCCCTTGGCCGTTCATGAAATGGGGGATGGACATTGTAGGGAAGTTACCAAAAGCTCCAGGAGGGAAAGTTTTTATGTTGGAAATGACTGATTATTTCTCTAAGTGGGTGGAGGCTGAAGCATTCGTTCAAGTAAGAGACCAAGAAGTAGTATCCTTCATAAAGAGGAATATCCTGACCAGGTTTGGAGTACCAGCCGAAATAATCTGTGACAATGGTTCTCAGTTTATAAGCAAGAGAACTACTGACTTTTGCAAGATTTGGGGAATCAAGATGATCACATCCACCCCGGTACATCCTCAAGCAAATGGACAAGCTGAATCCTCAAACAAGATAATTGTTAAAAACTTGAAGAAGAGATTAGGAGCCAAGAAAGGAAGATGGGCAGAAGAACTACCCTTTGTTTTGTGGGCCGATAGAACGACGGTAAAGAATGCAACTGGCCAGACACCATTCTCCTTGGTATTCGGAGCAGAAGCAGTGATCCCAACAGAAATGGTGATACCTACTGCGAGATCTATCCTGCAGGATCCTGAGCGGAATCCTGAGGCTTTGTGCCAGGATTTGGACACCATAGACGAGACAAGAGATGCAGCAAGACTAAGGATGGCAGCATATCAACAAAGAATATCCAGAGCATACAACAAGAATATAAGGACTAGAAGGTTCAAAGTTGGAGATTGGGTGTTAAGAAAGGCTTTTCAAAATACCACTAATCCTGCCGATGGAAAATTGGCTCCGAAATGGGAAGGACCATAGGAGGTTGAATCAGAATCAGGAAAAGGAGCATATCGACTTAGGAGCATGGAAGGGGAAATGCTACCAAGATCCTGGAATGCTATACACTTAAAGCTCTATTTCAAGTAAGAATAAAATTTAATTTCTATCCCAGAATGGTATGTGTTCTATCTCTTTTCAATATATTTGAATTCGTTTATTATCTTGAACCCAATACTGACTTAGGCATTGGAGGGGTGTTAGCCAAGCTAACACCCACCTTAGTTTAAGGTTGTTTTGTAGAATATGTGTCAGGATATAGCTCCAGGATATACGATCAGGATATTTCGGAAGATTAGAGGATTGGCCCCCTCTCTCACGTTTAAGGGATCCTGATCCCTTCAAAGGTTTAAAGGTATTCACCTTTCTTTCGAGTTGGGTTTGAACACCCCGCCTGGAGCGCAAGTCATCTGGGGATAGTTCAAGGTAACAGGACCAGTTCATGTAAAAGTGGCTAACAATTTCGTTACTATTGGCTATATCCTGGATTCTAAAGGTATATGAGGATTGATCACCCTCTCTCACGAAAGGGTATTTTCATACCCTCTAAGGTTTAAAGGTTTTCACCTTTCTAAGACTTGGAGTTTATACACTCTCGCCTGTAGCGCATGAAAATCAGGGTTTATCCCCAGCATATTAAGGGTTTATCCCCAGCATGTTAAGGGTCTATACCCGGCATATTAAGGGTCTATCCCCAGCATATTAAGGGTTAATGCCCAGGATGTCGAGGGTTTACCCCTGGATATTCAGGATCTATTTAGTAAAGCTAAAGTATGAATCTAAATTCCTATGTTAAACACAGGGGACACATATCATACAAGTTAAAGGATGGGTCCAAGTTTGTAAGTGTGCACTGGGGACATTCCTATGGTGGAAAATTGGAGGTGATTCCTTAGGGAGTTCCTGGTATGATCTCTCCTTTTTATTTGGATAACTTACAGATTGTGTGTCAGTATCCTGGTCAGGATATCTTTCAGGATATATTCACAATGTGTTCCCAAGAATGTTCACACAAAATTATTTTTACAAGTAAAATACATATAGTGAGAATGCAACAGCAGAAATAAAGCCAGAAAAGGGTTATGTTATTAACGTACCAAAACTTGTGCTCTTGGTTTCACCTCAAACCAAGGACCATCCACCAAGAGCACAATGAGTTCCTTACCATATTTACCTAACAGTTGAAGGTTTTGTCTCAAACTGAGACTCATCCGCCTCCAATTGTTATATTGTTCAAAAAGAAAAACATACTAACGTTGATGACCAAGGGTTTCAACCTGAAACTCAGGATACCCCCACCTTTGGCCATCATATTGTCTAGATGCAGGAAAGTAAAGTGCATAAAAAGTAAATTGTTTTAGGGTTACAGACCAACGATCAAATTTAAAAAAATGGGCTCCGGCCTTGGCACATATATCCATCATTGCCCACCTGAATGCCCTCACACAGCGGCATCTTCTCCAACCTTCTATGCTTTCTCAGCTTCAGCATCCTGAGCAGCGTCCTCACCAGCATCCATTCCAGCATCCGCTCCAGCATCCTTCTTGTCTCCAGCCTTGTCTGCCACCTCTGCTGATTTAGAGGATTTGCCAGCTTCAGCAGGAAGGGGCACAGCCTTGCCTCCAAGCTCCTTCAGCTTTGCCACCCAGGATTAGACCGGCCAGGATGGGCACTCAAGGCCTGTTCCCTTGGCCTCATAGGCCATCTTAATACGAGCTTGTAGCAGGGAGACGATGGCAGAAGCTTTGATTCCTTCCCCGAAAGAAACCATGGCCTGCTCATGTTCCATTTGGACAGTGGCCAGCTTGATCTCAGCATCCTGGGTCACTTTCTTCAACTTGTCCTCATAATGCCAAGTCTTCACTTTAGCTATGGCACCTTGGTCGGCAACAGTGTTTTCAAGCTGTTTAATCCTGGCTTCATAGAGTGCTGCAGTACCACAGGCATCGTTGTACAGGTGGAGCAGATGCTGGAGGCCCTGTAAGTAAGCAATTCAGGTATAAATCAATATTCGCTAACATGGATATCCTGTCATGATATTCTATCAGGATATATGTGCAGGATGTAGGGTCAGGATATTACCTTATTAAGGAAGGATGTCATCGGTTCCAAGGAATCAGTAAAGCTGAGCTCAGCATAAGAAAATCCTTCAGAGCCTGGAGCACTAACTTCAGAGCTCTTCCTCTTCTTTGAGGTGGAAGAACGAGTCCTCGGATTAGCTTTAGGAGCTGGGAGCGGCTTGGAGCTGGTGGCAGCAGGGGTCTCTTTCTTGACCATGACTGGAGTAGGATAACTGTCAAGCTCATCAAGATCGAGGAGGATTGGGACTTTGCTGGAGTCTGCATACAGGGAATTGAATTTTTTCCTAAATATGCCAAATAAAAACATATATGAAGGATATTGTGCAGGATCCTTACCAGACATGTTTGCACTGGTAAGAGGGCTTGGAGATGGTGGAGACGGGTTAAAACTTCTTTCAGCCTCTGGAAGGAGTCTGATAGCGTCGATCCTTTTCTGTGAGTCAGCAAGGGGAGGTGCAAGCTTCCTAAAATCAGTTGCATATAAAACAGAAAAAAGAAAGTTAATCAGTTCAGGATATGGAACAGGATAAGGGGCAGGATCATCCTTAAACCCTAAATCCTACCCTTTTTCAACCATTTCACCGGATATTCCGTTCCACCAGGGATCGAGTCTCTTTTTACAAAGAAGAACTTGGATTGCCATTTCTCCTCGTTCCTGGTGGCACGAAGTATCAACGGCTCACCGGAGGAGGAGTAAAACAGAAATCTACAGGATCCGTGGCATCTAAGCCGGTAAGCTAGGGGGAGGTCATGAACAGAGAGCTCAGGAATGTGATTTTTCTTGATCTGGTCAAGAACGGATAAAACACGCCAAAGCATCGGCATTGTTTGGCTAAAAGAGATTTTTGTAATGTTGAAAAATTCAGTGATAAAGTCTGGAAAGGGGAACCGTAACCCTAAGGTGAAGGGAAAGGCACTAAAGCACAACCACTCGTCGGAAACCATATCAGACCGGATTTCCCGGTCAAACGGCCGGAATACCGTCCCTTCCGGGAAGATCCCGGAGGATTTGAGGGCCGACAAATGGGCGCTATCAAAGGTACATATTTCTTTCTCCGGATCCTGGAGAAGATTCTATTGTATGAATGTGGGGGCGGAGTCGCCGGAACTTGATCTTGTTTGCCTTGTCATATTCTCGCCGGAATGCTGAACAGAAAGAGAGAAGAAGATGGAAAAGGGAGAGAGGTTTTTACCTTTTTTCACTTCGGTCAAGAATAAATGGGAATAGGATGAGAAGTTATAGGGTGGTGATGAGTAAATATGGCTAAGCAGTTGCAAACGGTCACATCATGAGTCTAATCTCTTAAATTGCCTCGGTCTCCGGAAAAAATATAACCGTTAGTGCCAGGATACTAAACGGTAACATTTTTTGGGGACAATTGTTATGGGCAAAATTCTGAGCCCATATCCTGGGAAATATCTTGAGTTATATTTTGATTGTATGATATCTTCTCATATCCGGGATGCTCATTCAGGATATTGGTAACATCCTGAATGGTATCCTCAGGATTATTAACGGGTTGTGTGCAGGAGTACGCGTCCAGATGGAGCAACGTTCACGAAGACCCTTTCTCCGGGAGACTCGGTCCAAGTCATTAAAATGAAGACGTTGAAGCCGCATTACTCGGTCTACAACGTTCACAATGGAATATTCGGAGCATCCCATATTTGTAGGAATTTTTGTTTGTATTTCGTTACTATAAATAGGTGGGTATATCAGATCGAATAGGACATCACAGCTACACTCACTACACTCTCATACTTGTTCTCTCGCAATTTTTATACAAAGCATTGTAACACTTAGCGAACTGGTCGATATCCTGCACTGTATCCTGACGTTTGAAGTAATAAGAAGAACTAGGCAGCTGCGATTGTCAGCTCCCGAGGTTTTATGCCGGCGATCTAAGTTGATCAAGGGCTTTCCTCGTACATCTCGTGTCATTTTCTTTACTTTTTGCTCATAGTTTGATCGCAGATACAGCTCAATATCCTGAGCCGTATCCTGAAACCTGTTTTTACAAACAACATAATCAGCATGTTTCCAACACACTTTTTAGCACTCTACCTCACTTAACTAATTTGATCACTAAATTGCTTCGGTAATTTTTGACCAAAACAATATATATTAGTGGACTTTTGTTAGAAATAATATTCCGGAAAGTTTAACACAAAATTAAGTACAAGAATGCTTAACAATTACAAGAAAATACGTATTCTCGTATGTATAAACCCACGCCGGAATACGACACCGATACATGGCAAAAATATACAAATACAAATATACCCATCATTGGGAAGGAAGTACAAGTATAAATACTTGGGAAATATTAAAGAGGATATATTGTTTTAATGATTATTCCAAAAATTAATTCGAGTTAAAATATTAATTATTTTAACAAATAGTTGCATAACTTGGGATGATACCGAAGACATAAAAGAAACGTAACTCAGAAACGTTAATGCTAAGACAAGACACGACCCGTTCGTCTAATAGACGTTAGTACATTGTAGGTAGTCGTGTTTACAAAAGGAACTTGAGTTACGATTATCGAAGACGCAAAACAGTGAGTTTATGTCCCCCTTTTCTCTTAACTGTTTTCAGTTTTATAACTTCGGGGGTGAAGTACATGTTTCAAATGATTACAAAATGCTTACAAACAAATACAATTTGTATGGTTAGCTAAGGAAAGTACAGTAGATCATGTGAATGGGTAGGCGCACTCTTAAGACCATTAATCCTCGTGTTAGGACCGAGGGGCATGAGTGATAGATCTATTTGGGTGTAGCGAGCCCACACCCATGAGGACCAGGGTGGCCCATTAGGTGACTATGTTTTACAGCCAGAGGCCCGATACAAATTTGCTAGGTTTGAGCCTTCGTACGCCATTGCACGCATGTTAATGTCCTTGCAAACCATTAATCGATCTGTTTCCGTGTTTTGCTTTCATACCGGGATTTACAAACATACTTACATACACTGATCACAAAGGTTTTATACATTCGTATACACAAACACATGAACTCGCTCAACTTTTGTTGATGTTTTCAAACTACATGTATTTCAGGGAATTAAGTGGATCTGGCGGGTGTTTGGATGTTCCAAGCTGCGTTATGAATAAAAAGATGTCATCCGAAGTCATTAGGGTTTAGGAGATGTATCTTAATCCTGGACGAGATACATGGTTCTAAACTCGGTTTTATTTGAGGTCTTTTGTCGAGTCCTCGTGAACTCTTTAAAACATGTTGTAGGTTGTAATTTAAATTTGGAGTCAACGTTTCAGAAAATTATGTTGTGATATTTTCAAACTTAACTTATGGATGAATATCTAATGGTTTAATCATATAGTGTTGTTATGATTGAATGCAATGGTATTAAGAACATCACACAATAATCACGCTTTCGCAAAAGTCAGGGTGTGACAAATATAAGTAACGTATGTAACACCCAAAAGTGCGTAAAGCAAAAAGGGTTCGAGTATACTCACAGCAATTGATGGATTGAAGGGAGCGCTAGAGAGCAAGGTTAGCCTGATCAGAACGAGAGCATAACCGATAAGCGGCGCGTAAAAGGATACAAAGTGTCAAAGGATCAGACAGCAATCCAATCGGGTGGCAATCCGATCGGGTGACCGGTCGATCGGATGACAATCTGTTCGGGTTGTCGCCCGATCGGGTGGCCACTCGACTGGATTGTCATCTTGTTTGGAATGGATGTGTTTGTGTATGATGGCTTGTCTTTTGAAGTTTTCGTTGTAGTATTTTGAAAACAGAGAAGCATCTCTACCTTTCAGGTCGGTCGGTCGAACGGTCGTTCGATCGGACAGCAATCCGATTGGCGAGGCTTCTCTGGTTGAGAACAAGTTCACAGCAGGACAGTCACTCGATCGGATGGCTATCCGATCGGGTGGCAATCCGTTCGGATTGAACATGCTGAGAAATTGTTTAAGTGTTTGAAGTCAAACATCACATGGTTGGATGGTAATCCGATCGGGTGGCAGTCCGATCAGACAGCAATCCGTTCAATGTTCAAAACCTCAAATATTGAAATAAAAGTTAAGTGTGGGACCCAAGGTGCAATCCGATCGGGTGGAAGTCCGGTCGGGTGGCAATACGATCGGACGGCAATCCGTCCCAGATGAGCTGGTCGTCTTCTTCCTTGGTTGTTTTGGTAGTTTTGCGTTTTCTCTAGAATGTTTGATAGCGTGCTAAGCAATAGAAACCTCGTCAAGTCCTAGTGACCCGATCAGACAGGAACCACCCTCATCCGACCAGTTAACTGTTCGAGACGATGTTTCATGTTTAACCCGAAATCAGTAACCTCGCAGGTATAATCCAGATCTTGAACCAACACATCCACAAGAAAGAGTAGAAGATTAGAACAAGCTCCGATTCCATCGGTTTTGAGTGCATTGAGTGTAAAAGAGTTGAAAGAAAGTTGGAAAACCATCTTTTAATCCTTTTCACCATGAATATGTTCAGATCTATGAAAGATCTTTGTTTATTCATGTGGAAATCGTTCAGATCTAAGTTGTTCTTGGTGGATTGAAGCCAAAACATGAAGTTCATAAGAACACCATGATGACATCATCCTAGAACACCTTAAATCTTGTGATTTCACGGTTAAAAGTTAAGATTCAAAAGATTGAAAGGTGTAGGAGTGCGTGTAGATCAAGAAAGTACAAGATTTAGATGGAAAACTTACAAGAATCGCGAGAAATCTGAAGAAATAGCGGCTGGATCGAGTAGAGAGGAGAGAGAGCTGTCAACATCAAAGGATGTGACAAAGAAGGGTATTTATAGGGTTTCCATAAGTGGAAAGGGGGAGTAAGTGGCTGGTCGATCGAGTGGCAGCCCGACCGGGTGGCAACTCGGTCGGGTGGCACCTAGGTCGGGTGGTAGCTCGATCGAGTGGCACTCCGCTCGGGTGGCAGCCCGATCGGGTGGCAACTCGGTCGGCTGGCCACTCGGTTCGAGTGTTCGGCGCGATGAGTTTTGCAGTTTAGATTCGAGTGTCGAGTGTTGCGATGCGATAGAGTTTCCTATTCAAATTACTTTTAATCCCAACTACTATATCAACATACAATCATCCTTATTTAACGTTCGTTTAGTGTTTGCGATTGAGTTGCGATTGCGTTTCGATTAATCACCACATCATAAAACATAAATAACATGCACAAGTAACACATAAAGGGCACACACACATAAGAACAATAACCAGAACGCGTAATTCGAGTTGTGAGTGCGATGCGATAAGACATGCGATAAATATCGATAAATAGCGATTAAACTTCGATTATTAACAAATACTCCACATAATACAACTAACGTAAGGCATAAAATGGACTATCTATAAGTCAAAGAAGTCAAAACAGGAATTGAGCAAGGAGTGACAGATCGCAATTAGCAATCTTGTCTCCCTTTGACTTCAATCTTGACTTTGACTTTGACTTTCGAAACACGGGGTGTTACAGCCTCCCCTAGTTGAGGGAATTTCGTCCCGAAATTAGGCCGAAGCCGTAACAAACAACTGCTGATACTTCGCCTTCATGTCGCTTTCGAGTTCCCAAGTGAACTCTACGCCTCGTTTGCCTTCCCATCGAACCTTCACAATGGGAATGCGCGAGCGTCTGAGTTGCTTGGTTTGGCGGTCCATGATTTTGACAGGCTTCTCCACGAAGTGTAGTGTTTCGTTTACTTGAAGATCTTCTAGAGGTACAATTAAATCATGCTCAGCCACGCACTTTCGGAGGTTTGAAACATGGAAAGTCGGGTGGACGTTGCTAAGTTCCTCTGGTAGTTCGAGTCTGTAGGCGACTTTTCCGATCATTTCCAGAATCTTAAAAGGCCCAACATATCGAGGCGCTAGTTTCCCTTTCTTGCCGAATCTGACCACACCCTTCCAAGGTGATACCTTTAGGAGTACGTAGTCGCCAACGTCAAATTCAAGGGGCCTGCGTCGTCTATCGGCGTAACTTTTCTGATGACTCCGAGCTTTCAGCAGGCTGTCTCGAATTTGGAGGACTTTGTCAGTCGTTTCTTGCAATAGCTCAGGACCGGTTAATTGCGAGTGCCCGATCTCGTGCCATACAATTGGCGATCGACATTTTCTTCTAAATAAAGCCTCAAATGGTGCCATTTGAATGCTGGAATGATAACTATTATTATACGAGAATTCGACTAACGGCAGGTAAGCGTCCCAATTACCACCGAAATCTATGACACACGAACGGAGCATGTCTTCAAGGGTACGGATCGTTCTCTCAGTCTGAACGTTGGTTTGGGGGTGGAATGCGGTACTTAGATTAAGCGTAGTACCGAGAGCCGTTTGAAACATTTCCCATAGACGCGAGGTAAACCGAGCATCACAGTCAGAGATGATGTCGCGAGGCATCCCATGTCGACAAATGATCTCATCGGTGTAGATTTGGGCTAATCTTTCTACCTTGTAGTCTTCTCGTATTGGCAGAAAATGAGCAGATTGGGTCAAACGGTCAACGACAACCCAGATGCTGTCGTGACTTGATGGCGTGCGCGGAAGTTTCGTTATGAAATCCATAGCTATACTCTCCCACTTCCACATAGGGATCGGGGGTTGTTCGAGTAAGCCAGAGGGTCTTTGGTGTTCATCCTTGGCTTTCGAGCAAGTTAGGCACTTCCCAACGTAGAGGGTGATATCTCTCTTCATGCCCGGCCACCAGTACTTGTAACGAAGGTCCTGGTACATTTTATCGGCACCGGGATGAATAGAATACCGGGATTTATGGGCTTCGTCCATTAAAATCTGTCACAAATTGGTCCGCTTAGGGATCCAAATTCGGTCCAGAAAGTGGAATATCCCATTCGACTTATTCACAAGCTGGGCTCCATCGTGATAGATCCTTTCCTTCTTCAATGTGCGCTCATTAAAACAAGCATGTTGGGCTTCGCGGATGAGGGTTTCAAGATCGTATTGGGCTTGGATATTACGAATGCTGAGCAGATAGCTCCGTCTGCTGAGGGCGTCGGCGACGACATTTGCTTTGCCTGGGTGATAACGGATCTCACCGTCGTAATCGTTGAGAAATTCTACCCATCGGCGTGACGCATATTAAGTTCCTTCTTGTTAAAGATATGTTGTAGGCTCCTATGATCGGTGAAGATCGTACACTTGGTACCATACAGGTAGTGTCGCCAAATCTTTAACGCAAAAACAACTGTGCCTAGCTCGAGGTCATGGGTTGTATAGTTCTTCTTGTTGATCTTGAGCTGACGAGATGCGTAAGCGATAACCCTGTCTCGTTGCATGAGAGCACAACCAAGGCCAAGGTTTGAGGCATCGCAATAGACTATAAAGTCATCGTTTCCGTCAGGTAGAGTGAGGACAGGAGCATTGCAAAGCATGTGCTTGAGGGTTTGGAAAGCACACTCTTGTTCAGTTCCCCAAACAAAAGGTTTGTCTTTATGCGTGAGAGCGGTAAGCGGCACAGCAATTTTTGAGAACCCTGCGATAAATCGACGATAATAGCCCGCTAGTCCGAGGAAAGAACGGACTTCAGACGGATTCTTCGGCGTAACCCAACTCTTAACTGCTTCAATCTTCGCGGGATCGACGTGAATACCTTGGCTATTGGCAATGTGACCGAGGAATTGAACCTCCTCCAGCCAAAATTCGCACTTGGAGAACTTGGCATAGAGTCGATTCCCTTGGAGTAGCCCGAGAACCAAACGTAGATGTTGCGCGTGTTCGGCTTTCGATTTTTAATAGATCAGGATATCATCGATGAACACGATGACGAAGCGGTCAAGAAATGGTTTACACACCCGATTCATCAGATCCATGAAAACCGCGGGTGCGGTGGTTAGACCAAAAGGCATAACAACGAACTCATAATGGTCGTATCGAGTGCGAAAAGCGGTTTTGGGTATATCCTCCTCTTGGATGCGTAGTTGGTGATAGCCTGAGCGTAGATGGATCTTGGAGAAACACGTAGCACCTTGTAGCTGGTCAAACAAATCATCAATTCGAGGCAAGGGATAGCGATTCTTGAATGTCAACTTATTCAATTCCTGATAGTCGATGCACATCCAAAACGACCCATCCTTCTTTTTGACGAAAAGGACTGGTGCGCCCCACGGAGAGGTGCTCGGGTGAATGAAGCCTTTATCAAGCAATTCCTGGAGCTGACTCGAGAGTTCACGCATTTCGGACGGAGCGAGTCGATAAGGAGCTCTAGCGATAGGGTTTGCTCCAGGAATGAGGTCGATACGAAAGTCGATATAACGACTTGGCGGTAGCCTGGGAAGATCCTCAGGAAAAACGTAGGAAATTCTCGAACTATTGGAACATCGTTTACTCCTGGTCTACCTTTCTTTTCCTTCTCCGCTACTACAATATTAGCCAAGAAAGCTCTGTGTTCCTTGCGGAGATACTTGCTAGCTTGGACACATGACATGAGCTTGAGACCCTTCGAAGCAGTTTCACCATAAACACACAATAAGTCACCATTCGCGAGCGAGAATCGAATCATCTTATCGAAGCATACAACTTCAGCATGGTTTTCACGAAGAAAGTCCATGCCTACTATGATGTCAAAACTTCCGAGTTGCATCGGAATAAGGTCAATCGGAAAGATGTGATTGTTGAGCTCAAGAGTACAATCACGAAGAACAGAATTGACGGTGACATTTCTTCCGGTGGAGACTTCGACATCGAACGTCGAGGGGAGATGGGAGCGCTTACGATTAAGGAGCTTCTCGAATTCAATCGACACAAAATAGTTATTGGCTCCAGTATCAAACAAACATGAAGCATAAATACCATTCACAAGGAACGTACCATTGACCACATTGTTGTCAGCCTGGGCTTGGCGCGCATTGATGTTGAAAGTTCTGGCGCGGGCGGCTTGTTGCTGCTGCTGAGGCTGCTACTGCTGGGGCTCTTGTTTCACAACCCTGTTCGGGCACATGTTCGCGAAGTGGTTGGGATCACCACACATGAAGCAGACTCTGGCGTTGATTGCGGGTGCCTGAGCCGCTTGTTGGCCTTGAGGAGCTGGAAGTAGAGCTTGATGAGCAGTAGCTTGGGCTGGTGCTTATCGAGGACCTGTACGGCAATTGGCGGTATAGTGGCTGTATATGTTGCAATGCACGCAAAATCTGCAGGCGATACCAACCGGGTGATGATAAGTACATGTCGGGCAGGCAGGGTGAGGGCCAGTGTAAGCACGCTTTGCAAGCGGTGCATAGGTAACCGGTGTTGGAGCTGATCGGTGCTGAGATTGCTGCTGAGCCGGTACGGCTTGGAGTGGGGCAGCAGTAGTAGTGACAGCATAGTTCTTGTTGCTGGAGCTTCTGTTGTTGTTCTTCCTCTTGCGACGAGAGGCTTTCGAAGACTGAGAGTTGGCAGTTTCGGCGGTTGGTGCGGTGGTAGCTTGGTGCAGGTTCTTGGTAGCTTTATCCCAAAATGCAGCTTTGACTCGCTTGTCGTTGATTTCAGCGGCAAGCAGGTAAGTTTCTTCGATTGTTGCTGGCTTTGAAGCATGCACAAAATCTGCAACACAGTCTGGCAAAGCTCGAATGTACTTCTTGATTGTCATCTCCGGCGTCTTCACTTGAAGCGGGCAGTCAGAGCTGCGTTCTCTCCATCTTTCTGCTTGATATGCCAGAATTCGTCCTCCAGCTTTTGGCGTTCATGGGGAGGGCATAATTCATCCAACATAATGGCCTTCAGCTCTTCCCACGTCAGCTCTTAGGCTGCGTCATTTCCGCGTTTGTTCCTCTCGACCATCCACCAGTCTAGTGCGCGGGACTGGAAGACGCCGGTAGCATTCAGAGTACGGAGATTTTCAGGACATCCACTCTGGCATAGAGTGACTTCGATGGAATCAAACCATTGAAACATAGCCGTAGGGCCATCTTTGCCAGTAAATTCCTTTGGACCACAAGCTCTGAACTGCTTGAAATTAAAAGCAGTCTTCGGCGCATCTGTTCGAGACTCTTCAGACGATTTGCTAGCGTTTTCATTCAGTTCACTAACAATCTGAGGAAGGACTTTGGCGATCTGAGTAGCGACGAGAGAGGCGAGTCGCTTGTCAGCTTGCTTTCGTTTCATGGCACGAGAGTGAAGTGATCCAGTGGACGACATTGTCTGCAACAAGCATCGCCATAGGATTCAATCACTGTTTATTCGATTCTCACCTCACACGCCTAGTACTACTAAAGCTCAGGAACACGGACATGTAAACACATAGGCACATAAACACAGATTCACATAAGCACAGAAGCACATAACCACGTAAGGCACGGAAACACACAAGCACAGAAGCACATAATCACAAGAGGCAGTCAGAATAAAGAAACCTATCATTCAAAGTCCGCGAGCATTTGAGAATAGCGTTCGCGTATAGCATAGCGAGTAGTATAGTATAAGAGAATAATATAGCAAGCAACATAGCGTACGGTGGTTCCTCATGGTAGTAGCGATTTGTCAGCGTTTTGAGATAGGAGTGTAGTGCGAGTCGTGTGTGTTGATCAAGCGATAGCGAAAAGCGAATAAATCACCAAAAACGTAATGCATAAACAGACAAAATCACACAATGCACATAAAATCCACACATAATGGCATACATCAGAGTCGGCAGTAGCGAGCTCAGAATCGAAACACATAAAAATCGAGAATAGATTGTCTGCGGCTATTTAGACATTGACTAACCAAAGTGATTCGACTATTCACAAGGACTTTTTAGTACACACTTGGCCTTCGGGACTGTGCTCTCGCCTTGAATCTGGGCGAATGGCACGCACCATTCTAGTTTCAGCGTGACTTCAAGTCGTTGGAGTCCGTCGAGACTTTGGTGAGAGTGTTGTAAAACCAAAATAGAGATCGGAATAAGTCGTCAAGGTTTGGGTTTCACCCCTTACTTAACAACTTTGTTCCTGGTTTTAATAAAATAAAGGAGAAATTATGCGTCAAAGTATGGATTTCACTCCTGATTCGGCGCAAATTCTCCTGTTTGTAGATAAAAAATGTGGGTCGAACAATTAATTTAGTCGAGAGTTTGCGGTTTTCACACCTAATCTAGACCTAATCGCTCGTTCATCCTTGAAAATTAAAGTGCAGTGATAGTGTAGCGTAGACGAGAATAGCGAGAAATAGCAAGTAAGCTCGTACACAACCCCTACAGGGAGTGCACAAGTCGGTTTGTTGGTACCTAACTATAGACTAGGTCATCTCTAAGACATTGACCCAGACTAGGTCGAGTCTTGCCTAATTCCCTATAGTTATGGCTCTGATACCAATCTGTCACACCCCAACCAATGGCGGAAACATCGAGGCGTGGCACTGAGCGAAACAGATTGTCCAGAAGTTTCCATAACAACTACGATTACCAATTATTTAAAGCGTCATGTCCCATACCATAACGTAAAAAGGAATATAATTATTACAGACAAGATCTAGTCAAATTGTTTTGTTCTGACAACTCAGATTTCAAATACAGACAATTCATTTATTTGTTTCTAGACCTTTCCTAGCCTCGATTTCACAGGAAGTCAAGCATAACATCCTAAGCACCTGCCACATACGTTAAAGTAAAAGTCAATACACATAGTGTAAAGGTGAGCATACAAGTTTAATAGTTATAATAGAGTTCGAATTCGTTTACGCATAACCAGCACGTACACAGTGTGAAATGAAGCACGTTAGTTATCAACATGAACCTATCGATACCAATGACTGCGGGTTGACTGCCCAAGGCAGTTCGTAATACACACTCACCACTGTGAGCCATGTAACAAATTGTCCTTAACAACCCCTGAGTGAACAGGTGCTGAGTCCAAACTATAGTACTATCGTTGCTAAGGCAGGTAGACAGCATTCCATGTGTAAACATAACAAACAAGCATTCATTAAGACACGTATAACATGCGGTAATGGTTAGCGTTAAAGTATTGCGTAGTGTGTTCGATGTGATTTAATATAAGTAACGTATGTAACACCCAAAAGTGCGTAAAGCAAAAAGGGTTCGAGTATACTCATAGCAATTGATGGATTAAAGGGAGCGCTAGAGAGCAAGGTTAGCCTGATCAGAACGAGAGCATAACCGATAAGCGGCGAATAAAAGGATACAAAGTGTCAGAAGATCGGACAGCAATCCGATCGGGTGGCAATCCGATCGGGTGACCGGTCGATCGGATGAAAATCCATTCAGGAGGCCACTCGACTGGATTGTCATCTTGTTTGGAATGGATGTGTTTGTGTATGATGGCTTGTCTTTTGAAGTTTTCGTTGTAGTATTTTGAAAACAGAGAAGCATCTCTACCTTTCAGGTCGGTCGATCGAACGGCCGTTCGATCGGACAGCAATCCGATTGGCGAGGCTTCTCTGGTTGAGAACAAGTTCACAGCAGGACAGTCACTCGATCGGATGGCTATCCGATCGGGTGGCAATCCGTTCGGATTGAACATGTTGAGAAATTGTTTAAATGTTTGAAGTCAAACATCACATGGTCGGGTGGTAATCCGATCGGGTGGCAATCCGATCGGACAGCAATCCGTTCAATGTTCAAAACCTCAAATATTGAAATAAAAGTTAAGTGTGGGACCCAAGATGCGATCCGATCGGGTGGCAGTCCGATCGGGTGGCAGTCCGGTCGGGTGGCAATCCATCCCAGATGACCTGGTCGTCTTCTTCCTTGGTTGTTTTGGTAGTTTTGCGTTTTCTCGAGAATGTTTGATAGCGTGCTAAGCAACATAAACCTCGTCAAGTCCTAGTGACCCGATCGGACAGGAACCACCCTCGTCCGACCAGTTAACTTTTCGAGACGATGTTTCATGTTTAACCCAAAATCAGTAACCTCGCGGGTAGAATCCAGATCTTGAACCAACATATCCACAAGAAAGAGTAGAAGATTAGAACAAGCTCCGATTCCATCGGTTTTGAGTGCATTGAGTGTAAAAGAGTTGAAAGAAAGTTGGAAAACCATCTTTCAATCCTTTTCACCATGAATATGTTCAGATCTATGAAAGATCTTTGTTTATTCATGTGGAAATCGTTTAGATCTAAGTTGTTCTTGGTGGATTGAAGCCAAAACATGAAGTTCATAAGAACACCATGATGACATCGTCCTTGAACACCTCAAATCTAGTGATTTCACGGTTAAAAGTTACGATTCAAAAGATAGAAAGGTGTAGGAGTGCGTATAGATCAAGAAAGTACAAGATTTAGATGGAAAACTTACAAAAATCGTGAGAAATCTGAAGAAATAGCGGCTGGATCGAGTAGAGAGGAGAGAGAGTTGTCAACATCAAAGGAAGTGACAAAGAAGGGTATTTATAGGGTTTCCATAAGTGGAAAGGGGAGTAAGTGGCTGGTCGATCGAGTGGCGGCCCGACCGGGTGGCAACTCGGTCAGGTGGCACCTAGGTCGGGTGGCACCTCGATCGAGTGGCACTCCGCTCGGGTGGCAGCCCAATCGGGTGGTAACTCGGTCGGCTGGCCACTCGGTTCGAGTGTTCAGCGTGATGAGTTTTGCAGTTTTGATTCGAGTGTCGAGCGTTGTGATGCGATAGAGTTTCCTATTCAAATTACTTTTAATCCCAACTACTATATGAACATACAATCATCCTTATTTAACGTTCGTTTAGTGTTTGCGATTGCGTTTCGATTAATCACCACATTATAAAACATAAATAACATGCACAAATAACACATAAAGGGCACACACACATAAGAACAATAACCAGAACGCGTAATTCGAGTTGCGAGTGCGATGCGATAAGACATGCGATAAATATCGATAAATATCGATTAAACTTTGATTATTAACAAATACTCCACATAATACAACTAACGTAAGGCATAAAATGGACTATCTATAAGTCAAAGAAGTCAAAAAAGGAATTGAGCAAGGAGTGACAGATCGCAATTAGCAATCTTGTCTCCCTTTGACTTCAATCTTGACTTTGACTTTGACTTTCGAAACACGGGGTGTTACATGAAGAATGTTCAAGAAACAGCCATCAAGGATGATGCTGAAGGAATGAAAGGAAGGATAAAGGAATTAGAGCAAGGAACTGATGGAATTTGGAGATTCCATAAGAAAAGGGTTTGGGTACCTAAGCAAGGAAATTTAAGAGATAAGATTTTAGAGGAAGCCCATAAATCTAGATATACCATGCACCCTGGTAATAATAAGATGTACCAAGATTTAAGAGGTAACTTCTGGTGGATAGGGATGAAAAAGGACATAGCTAGATATGTATCTAAGTGTCTAACTTGTTCACAACTTAAAGCAGAACACCAGTAACCTTCAGGTTTACTTCAACAATTAGAAATACCTGTATGGAAATGGGAACTAATAACAATGGACTTTGTTACTAAGTTACCCAAAACCAGGAAAGGTAACGACGCAATTTGGGTAATTGTGGACATATTAACCAAATCAGCTCATTTCCTGCCAATGAAGGAAACCTTTAGCATGGAAAAACTAGCAAAATTGTACGTAGATGAAGTAGTATCCTTACATGGAGTTCCACTCTCCATAGTATCAGATAGAGATAGTCGTTTCACTTCACATTTCTAGACAAGTTTCCAAGAAGCAATGGGGACTTGACTGAATTTAAGTACTGCATACCATCCCCAAACAGACGGACAGAGTGAAAGGACAATCCAAACCCTGGAAGACATGCTCAGGGCATGTGTAATAGATTTTGGTGGAAACTGGGATGACCACCTACCCTTAATCGAATTCTCCTATAACAATAGTTATCATGCAAGTATCAAATCAGCTCCATTCGAAGCACTTTATGGATGAAAGTGTAGAACTCCAGTTTGTTGGGCAGAAATAGGAGAAAGTCAATTATCAGGTCCCGAGATTGTACAAGAAACCACCGACAAGATAACTCAAATAAAGGAACGACTGAAGACGGCTCGAGACCGCCAGAAGAGTTATGCAGACAATCGACGTAAACCATTAGAATTCCAAGTGGGAGACAAGGTACTCTTGAAAGTTTCTCCTTGGAAAGGAGTATTTCGGTTCGGGAAGAAAGGAAAGCTAAGTCCAAGGTATGTAGGACCATTCCCAGTAACCCAGCGGATCGGACCAGTTGCCTATCGCTTACAGCTACCAGAAGAACTAGCCGGGATACATGATGTATTTCATGTATCTAATCTCAAGAAATGTTTGTCTGATGAATCCCTGGTAGTACCTCTTCAAGACGTAGAGGTAAATGAAAAGTTGAAATTCGTGGAGAAACCTCTTCAAATAGAAGACAGAAAAGTCAAGTTCCTCAAGCATAAGAGACTAGTGCTAGTCAAAGTAAAATGGGATTCGAAAAGAGGACCAGAGTATACGTGGGAACTGGAATCAGAAATGAAGCGAAGATATCCTCACTTGTTCCAGTAAATCTCGAGGACGAGATTTTAAACAAGGTGGGGAGGGTGTAACAACTCTTGCCAAAAAATTTAGTTCTTATTTTAATAACGCACATTAGGAAACCCTAATTGAGACTCCCAAGTAGTAGGGCATGACCCATAATTTTAAAGACAATCAAAACTAGGATCAGGACCCCCTAAAACTCGAGGGGGTATCCCCTAATTGATAATTATCCATAAAATCAACGTAAAACATGAATTTTCGTTTGCTGTTGACTCACCAGGGCTATGTAGGACACGAGGCCACCCTAGCCTGAATTGACCTCCCCAGCGACACGCGCCAGGGACCCTGGCAGCCGGCGCGACACGCGGGAGGGACTAAAATCCAGTATAAAGCTCAGGGATTTGGCACTTGCATGGCTGTTGTGTTTCGACGTAAAAAATTCCTTTCGTACGTTACTTTGTGCTCCGATCTTTCTAAAAACAATCAAAATCTCGAATCTCTGCTGCGACAACAGGGTAATAACTCGATCACTGCTACGATACAATGTCCGATCGATTGAAACCGATTCGATGGATGTTTAAGTGCTGCCTGAATTTAGGCTATACTTTGTCATTCGTCGTGAGGGTTTTGATTTCGTGAGTTTATCGTAAATGTTGTATTAAGTTACTGACCTAGTTTCGTGTGCATTATTATTTAACTAGGTTACGAGGCTAAATCAGTAGGCAAGGTTCTGTACAACTAAACTTGCAATGTGAGTCATTCTCTTTTTATCAAATTGCTTTACAAAACCCTAAATGTTTTCCGGTTATACTTTGTAGTGATTAAGTCTTTGCTAATCGTTAATTACTGGCAGTATGCGGGGGTTTTGTGCACATTACTACTAATGATTTATCACGTTAGGTGGGCGAGCCTGATTTTGTGATATGTCCACGGTCATAAATACGGTCGAGTGACAACTGAACCAGCTAATTAATAGATAGGGGCAAATGTGAAAACTCTTAATGCTGTAAATGATAACAATGTGTCGTTTTTGTACAATTGAGTGACTCGCCAGTAATTCTCCGCTGATAAAATCTTTTTAAACATGTTTCAGGTGATTTACTGTGAACCAGGAAAAGTGCCGCGTAGCACTCCTAGCTTGGATAAAGTGGCTCAGTAAAATAAATAAACATGTTTTTGTAAACAAGGGAATTTCCCAGTAAAATTCCTTTATTGTAAATTATGGGGTTTGTCCCAAAATGTAAAATAAAATAATTAGGCATTTTCACTTTAAAAGATCCTGTTAAAATTTCTGCTGCCAAAATAAACACCAATACCACGGGTTTCTGTCCCGCGGCTTCGGAACCGGGTAAAACCGGGTCGGGGGCCGTGACAGAATTCTTTCATCATGATTTCCTTCAATTCCTCCCAAGAAAGCCCATAGGCTGCGGCGTTACCTCGCCTGTTTCTTTCGGCGGTCCACCAATCCAAAGCCCTAGACTGGAAAACGTCAGTTGCGTTGACAGTGCGGAGGTTATCGGGACATCCGCTTTGGCGAAGAGTGACTTCAATCGAGTCGAACCATTGAAACATGGCGCTGGGCCAGTCTTCACCAGTGAAGTCTTTGGGGCCGCAGGCCTTAAACTGCTTGAAGCTAAAAGTAGCTCGTGGAGAGTCGGTCTTAGATTCCTCAGAGGACTTGCTACCGATTTCATTGATTTCCCTGACGATTTGCGGAATGACCTTAGCCATTTCCTTGGCAACTAGCGAGGCGATGCGTTTGTCAGCGTGGTTGCGGCGAGTAGCACGAGAGGTATGAGATTAGAATGACGACATTGTCTGCAACAGACATCGTCATAGGATTCAGATGTGATACAATCGAATCTCGCCTTACAAACATACTTATAGTTACTAGATAAAGCATCAGGAACACGTCTACACATAAGCACATAATCAAATAGGTACATAAACCACATAGGCACGTAAACACATAAGCACGTAGAGCACAGAAGCACATAATCAACTATATTTTGCACGTATTCACCTACATAGATTACACGTATTCACCTATCATTCAAGTTTCGCGGGCGCGTTCGAGAGATGCGAGTGCGAGTATCGGGTACACAGGGAGTAGCATATCGTAAGCGAGTAACATAGCATGCGATTTGTTAGCGTGTTGAGATAAGTGTGTAGTGCGAGTTGTACGTGTTTATCAAGCGAAGCGCGGGAAAAGCGTATAGTCTCCAAAATCGAAACATATAAACACATAAAACACATAAAATCATACATAAAAGCGATAAATCAAAGAGTCAGCGGCTGCGAGCTCAGAATCGAAACACATAAACACATAAAATCAGTGGTTGCAGACTTGAAATCGAAAATAGACTGTCTCGGGTGTATAGACATCGACTACCCAAAGTGATTCGACTATTCTCAAGGACTTCGAGTACATGTTTTGGCCTAGTAGATTGTGCTCTCTCACTGCCTTACGGCAAATGGCACTCATCCTTTCGGTTATTCACATTACTCGAGTCGTTGGAATCCATCAAGACTTTGGTGAGAGTTTTGCAAAACCAAAATAGAGAGCGGAAACTGTCATCAAGATTCGGGTTTCACCCCTAACTTAACGACTGCATTCCTATTTATGTGATAGAATCACAAGAGATATAGGGAGATCTGCGTCGAGGTATGGATTTCACTCCTTACTCAACGCAAATTCTCGTGTTTATAGTAAAAATGCGCGTCGGGCGAGCGATCTAGTTGAGCGTTTGCGGTTTTAACACCTAATCTCGACCCAATCACTCGTTTGTTTTCGAAAGTCGTGTGTGTCGTTAGCCTTAGGAAAGGCCAAGTGATAGTGCGTTTCCAGTCTTAGGAAAGACTGGCTATGCGCGAAGCTGTAGTATGCGGTGTTCGCGCAAGAACGAGTTCGAGAAAGCGTAACAGAAATAGGCTCATGCAGAACCCCTACTAGGTTCGCACAAGGCGGTCTGTTTGTACTTAGACTATAGACTAGGTCATTTCTAAGACGTCGACCCGGACTAGGTCGAGTCTTGCCTAATTCCCTATAGTTATGGCTCTGATACCAATCTCTCACACCCCAACCGATGGCGGAAACATCGAGGTGAGGCACTGAGCGAAACAGATTTTCCAGGATAATCCATAACAACTATAATTACCAAATATTTAAACGTCATGTCCCATACCATAACATATAAAGTAACACAGTTATTACAGACATAGTTCTCAAAGACAATGATATTGTTCCGACAACTCAAATTTATTTAGTTTGTTTGTAGACTGCCTAAGCTTGATTCCATGACATCCAGCAATTAAGAGCATCCTATGTAGGTCCCTATCCCGTATGGATCGTAACAAAACTGACAATCTACCAAGGGTGCGGAATCCCCTTGATAAACCTAGCAAACAGAAACAAGAACACGAACAGATTTACCAACTGATCTTCTATGATTATCCAACGAAAGCGTTTACAATCACTAAAGATCTCCTAGAACCCAACAGCCGATTTCTGTTTGTTCCAAACTCTCTCACAATACGAATGCACTCCACAATCTCCAAAAGTCTAACAAAGGTCTAACCAAAGTCTAACCCTAAACATGTAGCAAGAGGTTGTTTATATACCACAACCTCCCATACACGATTTGGGCTCTGGCCCGTATACAATTACATTAAATTCGGACCTAATAAACTAGATACAAACTTGGACTTGATTGGGCTTCAATAACTCGAATTCATTAAGTCTTCATAAGTCTTCGCGAGTCTTCGCGGCCCAAACATGTGTTCAATATCCAAAGACCAAACCAACGCTGTTGTCACATAACATGCACCAACAAACTCCCCCTTGACAATAGCTTGCAAAGGAAACTTTAGTCTTCAGAATCTCACAGTCTTTGGTCTTTGGATAGTGTCAGCTTTAACATGAACTCTGTCAGCAACAGACTCCCCCTAAGCTGATGTATCCAATCACCAAATCTTCCAAGTTGTGATTCAGCATTCTCAATAAGTCTTCACAGCATCCATTCTGCATTGTAGAAGGAGGATTCTACCAAGCAGCAACAAACTCCTCATCTCTTCAAAGCAACTTCTCATCAACAAACTGCTTCAATCTGTATACTATAAAACAAACATCTCGAGAAACCATAAGAATTTTTCAACATAGTTAAAGAATTATTATTATTCAAGAGATAGTTAAACTGTATCAGATTAAGCATTTTCAAGTTAAGCACCAACACGCAACAATTTTTAAACAAACACCTTATAACCTGCATCATTTCAAAATTTTGAACCCACTTACTAACACCGTCTCCCCCTATCAGTAACAATTCCTCCACGAATAACAGTTTTCCGTACATTAAGAATTTTAAACAGAAAAAGACACTATTTTTGTATTTTTGTATTTTTCTGAAAGCAAATAAATACGAAAAGCAATAAACACTCTATTTTTGTGAGAATCACTGGTAAGAAGATCATATCAGCATAATCAAAGTGTTTCACACCATTAGTTAATTCTTTATGTAATTTTCCATGAAAAGCAGTTCAAGACGATTACCAGTATGTTTGTCCACTGAAACAAAATGCATGAACATTTCAAGTACCATTACCATATGATACGTTAAGGTAATTTTATTTCTGATATACTAGTGTGTCCCACTTCAGGATATACCCCTGCGATCAAGGTATGCACAAAGATTCATCGTAGTAGGTGAGTATACTGATGTCATCTTTTAAGATATCCTGACAGTGTCTAGGTCTGCATATAATCTGTTTTATCATGTTTTGATTGCTTAACAATGAACACCCAAACAAATACTAATCAAATCCTGGAAATATAAACAGCACACTCTATCATGCAAGTATCTTCCCTACCACATATTTCACAAGTCCAATCCAGATTTCTGAAATCTTAACTGGGAATAGGTTGAGAAGAGAACAGAATAGATCTTTAGGAGAGATGGTATAATATACAGATCAAATGAGTTTTCTCAGTTTGATATAGGTTTATTGGGTTTCATTTGGGCACTAGAGGGCCTCTTTCGGGTGTATTAGATCTATAGCGCGACAACGTACAGCTAGGTCAGCATGTATCTGGATGCAGCAAAAGCTGTCGTTGCCTAGCACCTCCAGGTCAGCATATATCTGGATGCAGCAGAGGAGGTACACGACTTTTTTCAGAGAAGATTTCAGAATCAGATCAAAATTGTGTGTATCGGGACACATACAGACATTCAAATAGAAATGTGCTAATTCCAAGTGACTTTCTTTTCTGGTGTCATGTACAATTTTAATTCTGAACAGACGGAAAGTTAAGATATCCCCAGATGAAATAACAGTATAAAGACCCAAAACTTCAGATTTTGGCAATCTATCAACGCAAGATTTAAGATCATTAAACCATACACCACTGATGTGTTCCCCACTCATACTCAGTGCTTATATGTTTATATCACTTTGGTAAGTTGATTATTTCATGCTTTTGCCTACTGGTACATCATATGATGAAACTGCTATCACACTTAAGCAATTTAATTCAGTTCGAGTGTGACAGTCTAACTTGCTGATGTACTATCATTTCTTCTTTTTCACACCATGATAACTCATTTTTAATTTTTATATTTTTTTTTTTTATGTTTTTGATTTTCAATGTTTTTGTATTTTTGATTTTTAAGAAAAGCAGTAAACTATTTACAAAATTCTTATGAAAAACCAGTTATTCAGGATTCCTCATCCCATTGAGTTCGACTAAATGTTCAAAGCGAGCTCGATCAAAAGCTTTAGTGTAAAGATCAGCAAGGTTATCTTCTGTGTCGACTCGATGTAATTCAATTAGTCGTTTTTCAGCACAATCCCGTATAAAGTGATGACGTATGTCAATATGTTTAGTTCTACTGTGCTTTACGGGATTGTTTGTGATTGATATAGTGGCATTATTATCTATCATAATAGGAGTACGAGTGAAATCCAAACCGTAATCGCGCATCTGCTGTTGAATCCAGAGAACCTGAGAGCAACAGCTACCCGCAGCAATATATTCAGCTTCACACGTAGATGTAGACACACAGGATTGCTTCTTGCATTGCCAAGACACGATCCTGCCTCCTAAGAACTGACAACCACCAGTTGTAGACTTCCTGTTTGATTTGCATCCGCCAAAGTCTGAATCAGTGTAAGCAACGAACCTCAAATCACTATCAGCTGGATACCACAACCCAAGTTTAGGTTTCCCCTTCAAGTAACGAAGAATACGCTTCACTGCTTTCATGTGTGACTCTTTTGGATTCGCCTGATATCTGGCACACAAGCATACGGCAAACATGATGTCAGGTCTTGAAGCAGTCAAGTACATTAGAGAACCAATCATCGCCCTGTATTGAGTAGGATCAACATCTTCAGTACTTTCATGATCTGGGCCTAGATTGTGATTTTCACAAATGGGTGTGTTGAAAGTAGAGCAATCATTCATTTTGAATCGATCCAGAATGTCATACACATACTTCGTTTGATGAATAAACATCCCATCCTCCTTCTGTTCAACTTGTAATCCCAGAAAGTAAGACAGCTCACCCATAGCGCTCATTTCAAACTTGCTCTTCATCACCTGTTCAAACTCTTTACACATGTTCACATCAGATGACCCAAAGATGATGTCATCCACGTATACCTGTACCAGCAGAAAATCTTCCTTTTTCCTCTTTATGAACAGTGTACTGTCTATCTGACCCCTTTCAAAACCATTCTTGAGCAGATGTGTAGACAGTGTCTCGTACCACGCTCTAGGAGCTTGATGTAACCCATATAAAGCCTTATCAAGTTTGTACACTCGATCTGGATAGTCTGGATCAACGAACCCATCTGGTTGTGAGACATACACCACCTCTTGGACTTTTCCGTAAAGAAATGCACTCTTCACGTCTAGTTGAAAAACTTTAAAGCCCTTGAATGAAGCAAAAGCTAGAAACAAACGAATTGCCTCCAACCTTGCCACTGGTGCAAACACTTCATTATAATCTATCCCTTCTTGCTGATTGAACCCTTTTACCACTAACCGAGCCTTGTTGCGCGTGACAATACCTCTATCATCCTTCTTGCACTTAAACACCCACTTAGTGCCAATCTCTCTTTCACCTTTAGGAAGGTCCACTAACTCCCAAACCTTCAACTTCGCAAACTGGGCCAATTCCTCTTGCATTGCTTCAACCCATGAATTATCTTTAAGAGCCATATGAATGTTCTTCGGCTCCTCTTGGGAAATAAAGCAACTATACAAGCATTCATTCACTATCCCAGTCTTCTCAATCGAAACAAATAACCCATAATTCGCTGCTATGCTTCTTCTCGTCTGAACACCTGCATTAGGATCTCCAAGTATCATGTCAACTGGATGATCTTTATTTGCTCGTGTAGAAGCAACTGCATCAACTTCCAGATTATCACCCAGGTTTGATCCAACCTCCCCCTGAATATTCTGATCTGCAAACGGATTAACAAACTCCTCCCCCTGAATGGGTTCAGAGTCACTATCGCTTGAATCAGGATTAGTAGCACCATGGGAAGTTTCCGGAGCATCTGACATATCAACATTCGATCTAGGCATGAATTCACCTTCATCGTCTTCACATACCACTGTTTGAATCAGCTGAGAATCATCTGCATCAGAAACCTCAGGAATATTAAATGATTTAAACACACTTTCATAATCATATAATATAGCAGGACCACTCGTTGATTGTTGAGGTTTGTAGGAAGTAATTTCCACATTAAAAACAACCTCAATTTTACCAGTTTTGAGATTAAAAACCCTTTTATTCGGTGTGCCAGGCACGTAACCCAGAAAGTAGCCTTCGTCAGCCACCTCACCGAATTTTTGTTTATCTTTGTTTCGCACAATGGTGCAGGGTAATCCAAATGGTTCAAAGCCTGTTAAGTTTGGTTTTTCGTTAAACATCAACTCATGACAAGTTTTGTTAAAACGTTTAACGGTTAAAACTTTGTTCAGAACGTAGCAAGCTGTATTCACAGCTTCTCCCCAGAAAAGAACTGGTAGCTTTGAATCTGAAAGCATCGTCCTAGCGGCTTCAATCAACGTCCTGTTTTTCCTCTCAGCGACTCCATTTTGTTGAGGTGTATAAGGAGCAGAATATTGATGTTCAATTCCTTTTCGAAGACAATAGAGATCCAGAATACGATTCTTGAACTCCGTGCCATTATCACTCCTTATTCTCTTAATTCTTGCATCATGGACGTTTTCCAATTTCGTAAAAAGATCTATCAACATCTCTGCTGTTTCATCTTTTGTACCTAAAAAGAAAACCCATGAATAACGTGAGTAATCATCAGTGACAACAAGACAATAGTACTTTCCACCTATGCTCCTCACGTTCACTGGACCGAATAAATCCATGTGAAGTAATTCATAAGGGGCATTAATGGAATTTACTGTTTTAGACTTATGAGGTTTCTTGTGTTGCTTTCCCTTTTGACATGGAAGACATTTATCTTCCACTTGAAACCTCAGCAATGGAACCCCTTTCACTAGCTCATTTTTTATGATATAATTCATTTTGCGATAGTGAATGTGGGCCATGCGTCTGTGCCACAACATAGATTCAGCTTCAGATGCTTTTGACAGTAAACACGCCACCGCAGCAGTTGGATCCTTGGCACCCATGTCCATGACATAAGTATCATTTTTCCTTGGTGCACGCATTACTATCCAATCGTCCGGAATAACCAAACCCGGTTTCAACACCAATGCCTCAGTATTTGTAAAATGGACCGAGTGACCCTTGTCGCAGACTTGTGACACGCTCATCAGATTGTGTTTAAGCTGCTCAACATAGTTCACTTTGTCCAAAGTGATCTTCCCATTCGTCACTTTTCCTCGTCCAGTAATCCTACCACCTTTAGCACCAGCAAAATTTACATGTCCACCATCATATTCTTCAAATTCAGAAAACAACCTCGCATCCCCCGTCATGTGCCTGGAGCAGCCACTATCAACATACCATAAGTTGATAATCCTCCTTAGCAGCTCCTGCACACACCAACCAAAGGATTAGTTAGATTGGGGGACCCAAGCCTTAATGGTCTTGGGTCGTCCAAATTCACCAACTATTTGAACGTCCATCCAGCATCCATCACTCTTAACAGGAGTCTTGGATCTTGGACCTGTTGATGGAAATTGGTTTTGATTTTGATTTCCATAAGGTCTCTGGTCCTGAGGGTTCCTATATGTATTTGGACTATTTGACCTTTGAAAATTTTGATTTTGAAACCTTGAATTTTGATTCCAAGAAGCATTATTGTTGTAATTTCTAAAGCCATTGTTATAAAAATTTCGACCACCATTATTCTGGTATCGATTTTGATATTGACCTTGACTTCTGAAATTATTAGTATTATAATTGTTCATTCTTGGTGAACTGCTTCTAGGTCTCTCAAATCTGCCTGGTGGAGATCTAGGCTGAAATCTTGGTTGATTTCTTTGAAAACGAGGAACTTGTGGAGTTCCTTTTTCAGCCTTATCTACACCAACAGCAACATTCTCTGGTTGCTTAGGAGCAGATTTCTTTGGAGAATTTGCAACTTTCTCCTGTTTATCACCACTATTCTCTGGTGACTTCTCTCTCTTCCTCTCACTCACTTGTGCTTCACTCTTTTTGTTAGGACAGCAGCTAGCTACATGTCCCTTGGTGTGACATTTGAAGCACGACCTCTTATTCGAAGACTTCTTTTCTGAAGCCTTTGAACTAGATTCGGGTTTTTCATCTGATGATGCCTTAGAAGGATTTGGTTCAGTTTGCTTAGTTTCAGAATTTTCTTTGTTCTTATTTTTAGCAAACTCTATATTAGATTCATTTTCAATAACAGCGGTTTCGTTTTTCATGTCACTTCCTTGAACAAAATTAACCTTTTTAACAAAAGTTGGATTGTTATTTTTAGGATGTGATGTATTCTTTCTCAAAACAGGTTTGCTGTTATTATCCTTCTTAGTATCAGCATTCTCAAACACATTTCCTTGACGTGACGTGGAACTACTTGGCAATGTTGACCCAAAGTCCATGAGCTCATCTTCATTAGGCAAGAAAGAATAGTCATGACTAACAGGAGGTGGAACTTCATTGAAACCATGAAATCCCACACTGGTTTTGTCATTACTTTTCTTCAAGCCACCCATCATATGTTTCATAACAAAAGTAGAATCCCTGAATTGACCTAATTTCTTTTCAAGTTCAACAATTCTTAGTTGTGCATCTGACAACTCTTTGCATTTATCAGAAATCTCTTTTGTTTTCTCAGCCATCATGTCATGAGCTAAGTTTATGACTTGAAGTTTTTCATTTAGTTTACAGGTTACAGCTTCAATTTTAGTTTCATAACCTTGTATTTTCTTCAAGTATGACGATTCGTTTCTTTTAGCAAAAAAGTTTGCTTCTTTTATGGTAGACATCTCGCCCACCAGACTTTGGTTTTGTGTTGACAACCTGTCAACTTCACCCTGTAATTCACGACATTTTAAACACACAGAATTAGACTTTACCTCTCCTGTTTGTTTATCAAGGTTGGCCATGAGAGCTGCAAGCTGATCTTTCACTCTTTTGTATTCAGCTTCCTTTTCTTCAGCTTCCCGTTCCTGGTCAGACTTTTGCTTTTTCTCCTCAGCATCTGATGTCTGATCAGCCTTCTTTTCTTCAGCTTTATTCTCTATCTTCACCTCTGCCTCAGCATCACTTTTCTTCTCAACTTTAACATCATCTACTGTAGCTTCACCATCATCAATTTGCGTTATCTCTGCCATGAACGCCTGAGTGACATTGTCATCATTTTCCAAGTGAACACTCCAGTCATATGAACCTTCTCTAGCAGTAGAGATCAGCGCTCTCGAGTTAGAGTTGTTTGAAGCATTTCTATTGTTTGAACTCTGACTCGAAGTATCCTGCTTTTGTTTTTGACATTCCCTGGCGAAATGCCCATAACTTTGACAGTTGAAGCATCTCACTTTGGTCTTATCAAAACCAACAGTCTTTCCTATAAACTTTCTTCCAGTTCGGTTCATAAACCTCTTCACTCTTCTAGTAATCATGGCCATTTGCCACTGCAAATCCATATCTTCAAGATCATCAGGGTCAATCTGATCGTAGTCTTCATCTAAAGTGGCAGGATCAGATATCTTCCCCTGAATGTAGTTTTCATATGAAGCAACAAATGAAGCAAGTAGAGCAAGATGCTCTTCAGCAGACTTCACACTCATTGGCATCGACTTAACACCACTACTCTGCTTAGAAGCTGATGTTTTCTTGGCTCCTGTTGATCCACCTGAAGCAGCTACAAAACACACATCACCATCATCATTTACTGTGACCTGCTCATTTTCATGCGAGAGAAAAGCAGTGGCTGAGTCGCTAGAGGCATCATGAGATGAAGACGATGTAAGCCCATTGTAGATCCCTGGATCTTGAACCTGATCATATCCAGTGTCCTTCTTCTTCATGTTGAGCTCATAAGCTCTTAGCTTTCCAACCACTTCTTCTAGCTCCTTGGTTTCATAATCTGCTTCTCCCTTGATCATGAGAGTGTAGATATCCCACTTAGTAGGTAGAGCATCAAGCAGTTTGTCATTTTTCTCTATGTCAGAATAGCAATCTATGTCATAATTGTCCAATTCTGACATCAAATGATAGTATCGAGTGATGATGTCTTCAAGTGACTCATTTTTCATAAACTTGAACACAGCAAACTGCTTCTTTAGAAGATCAACTTTGTTCTTCTTGACATCAGGATTTCCCTCATATCTCTTCTCTAGCGCATCCCACATTTCCTTTGAAGTAGTATACTTCTTAAAGGTATGTTTGATGCTATCAGGTAGAGACATCTTGATAGCAGCCAATGCTTTCTTTTCAGCCTCATACATCCTTTTATCATTATCTTGCATGTTCACATAGGGTGTGACACGCGGTCTGCCTTCAAAGTCATGTGTAGGGTTTGTGTACCCATCTTCAATACAAATCCACATGCGTGTGTCCTGATATTCAATGAAAGATTGAAACCTATCCTTCCATGTCAAGTAATTCTCCACCTTCATCATCTTAGGTGGTTTGTTCGTTGTGCCTACCTCATGTTCCATCCTTAAGAGTTCGTTTAGTTTAGACATGTTCGACATTTTAAGTTAATCAGACTGTTAAAACCGTACAATTCTAGTCCGAAACCTGTTTTTACCAAATTATACCGTTAGATTCGTCTCGAGATTACGATTCCAATGATATATAATGTCTAAAACCGTTTTCGGGATTTTCCAGAGGTTTTTTTTTTTTTTTTTTTTTTTTTTTTTTTTTTTTTTTTTGGTCCTAAAAATCCGAGGAGTCCAACGGTGCAAACGGTTTGTCCAGATGAGTTACGGATAATTCTCTATACACGAAACAGTTAAATTTTTCTTACGATTGCCTAGAAAAATTCCACCACTTTGAAACCACGGTTGCGAGTCACGGTTGCGAGTCAACGGTTGCGAGTCAACCAGCACAAGTCGTAACCACGGTTGCGAGTTACGGTTGCGAGTCACGGTTGCGAGTCAACCAGCACAAGTCGAAACCACGGTTGCGAGTTACGGTTGCGAGTCACGGTTGCGAGTCAACCAGCACAAGTCGAAACCACGGTTGCGAGTCAACCAGCACAAGTCGAAACCTCTGGTTGCGAGTGAACAGTATCAGTCGAGACCTCTGGTTGCGAGTCGAGACCTGCACCCTTGAGTCGAAACCAGCTATTTTTCAACCAAAATCCCACAAAATCAGGCACCTTTTACACCACAGAATCCTCTGATTGATAACTTTCCAACTGAAAATCCTAAAAACAAGCAAACAAATCAGATCAATAACCAAAACGAATCAAACACTCACAATTTTTGAATGTTCTTCGATGTTCTTCACTGTTCTTCACCCCGAATTCGAAAATCAACAAACGAACAAAATCCTTGAATCTGTAAAATCAGTTTTGAACCGTACACAAGAGCAAATGCTCTGATACCAATTGTAGGTCCCTATCCCGTATGGATCGTAACAAAACTGACAATCTACCAAGGGTGCGGAATCCCCTTGATAAACCTAGCAAACAGAAACAAGAACACGAACAGATTTACCAACTGATCTTCTATGATTATCCAACGAAAGCGTTTACAATCACTAAAGATCTCCTAGAACCCAACAGCCGATTTCTGTTTGTTCCAAACTCTCTCACAATACGAATGCACTCCACAATCTCCAAAAGTCTAACAAAGGTCTAACCAAAGTCTAACCCTAAACATGTAGCAAGAGGTTGTTTATATACCACAACCTCCCATACACGATTTGGGCTCTGGCCCGTATACAATTACATTAAATTCGGACCTAATAAACTAGATACAAACTTGGACTTGATTGGGCTTCAATAACTCGAATTCATTAAGTCTTCATAAGTCTTCGCGAGTCTTCGCGGCCCAAACATGTGTTCAATATCCAAAGACCAAACCAACGCTGTTGTCACATAACATGCACCAACATCCTAAACACCTGCCACATACGTTAAAATAGGTCAATACACATAGTGTAAAGGTGAGCATACAAGTTTATTAGCATAGTAGTAGCGAAAGCGATTTACGCTTAACCAACATGTAACACGTAGAAATGTGAAGAATGTAAGCTATCGACAATGAAATATGCACAAACATGACTGCGAGTTGTAGAATGCGCAACACATATACAGTGATACGTTAAGAAATACCCTTAACAACCCCTGTCCATGACAGGTGCCGAGTCCAAACTATAGTACTATCGTTGCTAAGGTGTCAGGCAACAATCACTGTGTAAACATAACATACAAGCATTCATTGAATAACACGTATAACATGCAGAGTGGATAGTGTACAAAAAGTGTTGGCGTTGTGTGTCGATGTGATTTGATATAGGTAACGTATGTAACACCCAAAAGTGCGTTAAGCAAAAAGGGATCGAGTATACTCACAGATTGTGTTTAACAAATAAACACAAGCTTGGATTGAAGGGAGCGCTGGAGAGATTAGCCTGATCACAGTACGACAGTATAAGCGTTTGAACAGAGCGTAAAACAGTGTTGGGTGAGATGAGGGACGGATGTTGGTTCGGTCGGATGGCCATCCGGACGGATGACTATTCGGTCGGAGGGCCATTCGTTGGAGAGAGTGTGTTTGTGAAATGTTGAACTTTTGAAGTTCTCGTTGTAGTATAAGTAAAGTCATTCGATCGGATGGTCATCCGGACAGATGATCGTTCAATCGGATGGCCATTCGTCTGAAACTAATGATCTTTGAAAATTTTATAAAGTTTAAGTGGTTAACTTATAAAATCAGGTCACCCGGTCGAATAGTCGTTCGATCGGATGGTCGTCCGATCGGACAGCTATTCGATTGAATAACCTTCCGTTTGAAACTTTGTGAAATCTGTTAAGTTGAAAAGCTTGCGGTTTGACCGAGACGGCGTGACAACGTATTAAACAACGGAACCCACATCAAATCCAAGTCATCCGATCGTACGGGAATCACCACGTTCGATCAAAACCAACTGTTCTTGACGGAGTTCATATTCAACCCATGAATCGGTCGTCTCTCCAGTAGTAATCTGTTCTTCAGACTGATTCTTCACTGGAGAACCCGAACAAGTTCAGATTCTAACGGTTTTGAGTAAAAGTGAAAGATGTTGAAGAAAAGTTTGAATCTAGTTGTTAAATGTTTAGATTTAGGTGAAATCATGTGAACCCGTGATGACGTCATCCTAGAACAGCCCAAAACCAGGCGATTTCATGGTGAAAAGTAGTGATTTGATGGAGAAGATGATGAGAAAGTGTGTGCTGATTGTGAAAGTACAAGATTTGAGATGAAAACTTACAAGAATCATGAGGAATCGAAAGAAAATAGGCTGAGAGTGCACTGGGTCGGAGGGAGCTGTCACATCAATGAACAGTTGATGTGACAGGTGAGATATTTATAGGTGGAGAGGAGAAAGGCGGTGCAAGTTTGACGGGTCGGACGACCTTTCGATCAGATGGCCATCCGATCGGGTGGTCATCCGGTCGGATGACCATTCGATCGAACGGTCATTCGATCGGACGACGCGTGTGAGTTAGTTTCCGACTTCCGTTTCGTGCGTGGAGCGTTGCGTTGCGTTTGAGCGAGTTGCGAGTAAGCGATGCGATAGTATTCAACAATAGTTACACAAATAACATAACTAACACATAACAACATACAAGTAAATCAGCGTTTAGCGTATGCGATTAGATTGCGTTGCGATAGAGTTGCGGTTGCGTTTACGTATAACACCTCAAACAAATATAAACATGCGCATGTAAACACATAATAACACACACGCATAGAATACTAATAATTGCGATTCGAGCTGCGGTGCGATAGCGATGAGATAACGTTAAGTAGATTAGCATTTAATTGCGTTTATCACATTGTTACTTCATATATTACAAATCGTAGACAAACAACGTTAATTAAAGTATCGATTATCGGGGTCGAAGAGTACAAGCAACAACTAAGTCAGAAATGACAGATCTGATTAGCAATCTTTTCTTCCTTTGACTTTGACTTGTACTTTGACTTTAAAAAGTCTGGTTGTTACACCTACGGTCAAGGGAAAAAGGATCAGAGTCTAGGAACCGTAGCCTACGGCTCCTCAGCCGTAGGTTACTGCTGGATTAAGGGCAGTTCCATGCGTTGATTTTTTTATGGGTTTAAAAGGAAAATTGAAAACCTTAACATATTATTCATCATTAGGACGAATTTGGGGAGGAGGTAACACATTATTGAGGATACTTTCACCTATTCCATCATACTTTTCACCAAATCAACAATCTTGAAGATGCAATCAACCATTTTTCAAGCGTATAAAGATCGATTCATCGAGATGAGCGGCTAATTCCTTCGTGGTTTCCTCCGAGTGGAGGATTCTTGTAAGTGGATAATTGTTTCTAGTTTTTCGTTATAATTGAGTTTAGCAATCTAAGCATTCGATGCTTTTTGCTTAGTGGTTTCTTAGTTTGATTGTAAACGATTGATTTTATTTCAAACCTAGTCTTGATTCTTTCAATTCCTGAGAATTCTAGTAATTGAGATATATTAGATAGTGATTGGGTTTGATAATCTTCAATTGGTAATCGTATGGTAACCTTTCGTTGTTTTACAATCAAAGTACTTAGTCCTCGTTTATCACAATCGGCTAATTAGTTATTTTAATCATGTCTATGTGATTTTCTCAGTTAAAACTAATCACTTGAATGCACTTTGAATCTGAAACTTGGAGGAATCACCTTTTCTCTTATTATTACAAACTCGTTTTAATTAGTTCTTAGTTTAATCAAACATTCAAACAACCGATTTTATATTTCTGCAAGTAATTTCTTATTCCTTAATCAACAACACTTTCCACCATACTCCTCTGGTTCGATACCTGACTTACCCTAGCTACCTAAGTTATTTAGGTTTTTGTTTGACACTCACGACAGTCATCAATACCCAGTTGAAAGAAATACTATGTTAATAAAAACCTAACAAAGCTTCTATTTGTCACATCAATACATTACAAGAAATTTTGGTCTTTACCCACACATAAATTAAGTGTCATGATGTGTAGATTCAAGACTGTGGATATAGATCATTACCTACACATATATCTGTGGCTAAAACTAATTTATATGTGTGCAGAAAGATTTCATTATACTCAAATGTTTCAATACAATCAATCTAGTACACAAATACTCTCCCTCACCAGGTTCTCTCTCTCTCTCACTCACTCTCTCTCTCTCTAACCTCTTCTGCCTTTTTAGCTCTTGGAGTTAACCATTACAAGTTACAGAATGAACAATATATAGAGGAGAGAACTGCTAATGACGTCACCATGAAAGCGACCTTAAACAACCCATTAAATAATGTAACTGCTACCGATGGCGTGGACACCTACGTGATGCCCATCCTTTAAGGATGAGGCTCCTCCACACCCTATAATTATACTGTTTTAGTGTTGTACCTGTGGTTATTTCCATATTATAAATTAACATGTATATGCTTCATGTTGTTGTACCCTATGTTTAGGGGGTATTTCAAAAAAGTTTTTAATATTTTTCACTTCTAACCCAAAACATCTTATCTTTGCAATTCAACCCCTTTGGCTTTTTTTTTATTTTTAACACGAAGCTTTTCATCTTTTGCAATTTAACCTCAATACTTTTTTACTTTCAACTTTGACCCCCATAGTTTTCATCTTTCGCAAGTTTTTTGTTTTACGTTTGGTTCAAAATTTTGCGAGTTAACACGCCGCAACGTGCGTGTGGGGTTCAAAGTTTTTTGTCTATTTTTTCCCATTTGAGAAGTTCGTCGCAACGTATGGGTCCTAGATCGACTTAGGTATTTTTCTATGTTTTACGTTTCAGCCTAAATTTTTCGCATTAACACGTCGCAATGGGTGTGCGTGGTTCAACGATTTTACATCTGCTTTTTATTCGGTTTTATTTTTTTCCTTTTCTATTTATTTTTTTATAAGTTTTTCGGCGTTGATCGCTGGTAGTGGTGTGACATTGGTGCCACTTTGCATGGTTTTATGTCCCCCGCCGCAACGCGGGGGCCTTAATACTAGTTAAATTTAATGTACAAGTTTTCACAAGAAATGCCTTAAAAAACAACGGGTTACATAAAAAAAAATCAAGGAAATAAAAGGTAACATTTTTACAATGGTTTGCATTGAATCTTATGGTGTTCTTGTTCGTTGGGAAGACTTCAACCTTGACCATTAATGTGACATGGCTGTTAAGGATTAGTTGTTGACCACATTTCATATTCTCTTATTATTTGGTTTACTCTATTAAATTTGATCCAGATAAGCAAAATTTTTGGAGCCGATAAACGATTCGAAATCTGAATTCACAATTCAGGTACGATTAAGTACCGAACCGAAAACCAAACTCACAACTCGGATCCGTTTTTTTTTTTGTTATGGATACGATTCAGTTTTCGGATTTTTTTCAATTTTTGCACACCCCTAATGTGAGATGGGATGTGTGAGGTTGGTGGTGGCGTGAGGTGGGTGGTGTTGCAGGTGGAGGTGAAACAGTTGTCGATGGTAGCATTGGAGAGAGAGAGATCGGGAAGGGTAAAAGGGATATTTGGTTTTCTATTTGAGTTGAAATAATCACGTGTCATGCACGCTACATAGATTAACAAAACTTTTTGTTACAACTTAGAACAAGTATTAAAGTGCAAGGACTATCAATTTAATTTTAATTGATTACCTAGTGATTAGGTGTTATGGTGTTTGTTTGTCCTCACAAAAGTGATATGGGTTAAAATCCTTTAAGTTCTTTTAACATTAACAATGGTTCATTTTTATATTATAGTTTACAGATACAAAGTTAGATGATATTTAAGGTTTTTTAACATTAACGTGGTTAGTTTTTATATTATATTATGTACTATAATATAATTGGTTAATGGAATGATTGTATGGACTACGGAATATTCAAAGAGGCAAGGCCAATGTCATACTAGTTCAAGAATCATATTGCTTGCACGTTTTGATCTCATTTTTGTATGATTTGTTGGCGTATGGTGACCAATATGTAATATTAAAAACATTTTTTTAGCAAGAGTGTTTAATACAATATTATACTTTTAAATTCTGAGAAAATTATTTTTTTAAAGAGGATTGTCGATTGTTAAATATAACTAGGTGTACTTGTTGTCGCGCGGATTCGTTTAGTTACAGGTGCAAGTATTCCTTACGTTAATAGCGACTTGTCATTAATTTATCATGCTGCAATTTTGTATATGCAGCAAACAAAATCAGATTGCGACGTTCGGTTTCACATAAAGTAGAAGCAAGTTGTTTGTTACATTCCGCCAAGTACGATCAAGGTTGAATGGTTTCGTCCTACGTTTGACTCAACTCACGGGTCTTAGTCCACTAACAAAACAATTCCAAAATTATGAAGAAGGTAGAAGTCAAAACAATTCTTACATATATCATTCAGTCAAAATAATTCCTTTAACAAAGCAAAGTTTGGGATATCCAAACTTAAACTAACTAAGATCAAACTAACTAAGACATACTTGTCTACCTGATAAAAGAAGAACAACTAACTTCCCATTTGAAATAGCATTCAAGCCCATTTTCCACCTTTTTTTCTATCTTCCTCGATTGACACAAAAACCTCTAGCACTAGCTCTATGAAAGCCGGAGTCAAGCCTAATTCATCACACACATAACTAATAAATCTCATCAAACGCACACACATACTCTTGCACCAAACATAAACATCTTAAAACACCAACCATGTGACTGAAATGAGCAGCAAATCATTCTATCAATCCTTTGAAGTTCCAAACTTACATAAGAGGTGAATAATGAAAAAATAAGGAAGAAAAAATTGAGAACTTTTAAGTCATAACTAATGCATTTTAAAAAGAAAAGTTTATGTATCTAAATAGGGGCACCTCTCACTATAAGCTTGTTTGTAGCATAGTTATTGTAACACCCAAAAAATGGGTTTGGTAATTAAACCACGTTAATAGTAAAGACGAGTAAAATATCGTTAGTGGTAAAATTAACCCGGTGAATATTAGGATTTAAATAATTAATCCTATATTAATCAAAAAGAAGAATAAACGCTTTGAGAAAACACGGTTTATTAGAAGCCCGAGTTAACGAGACTTAAAAATAAAACGGGTTATAATTCCCCACACCCACCAAGTTAACTAGGAATAGTTAACCTAGTTAGTAATGGGTAACTAAATGAAAAGCTATGAGATATAGCTTCTTTTATAATAAATGAAACAAGAGGGACTAATATGGCCAAGAAGGGAAACTTGTTTTATTAAAATTAAAAATAAAACACAACACACACACACTCAGTGTGTGTGTGTGCGTGGATCGACCAGAGGACAGGGGAGAAAGAAGCAAACCCTAACTCTAACAAATCTCTCAAATTGAAGGTCCAAATCAAGTCTAAATCAAAATCCGAGTACGAATTAGTGATCTCCACTGAAAAAAGAGTCACGAGATATGTAAATTTCATGAGAAATCTCTAGTTGAATTTCTGAGCAAACCTAGAGAATTCGAATTAGATGATTGCATGCTTGTTATATGATGAGATAGGAACATTGTAGTGTCTAGGAGTAAATCCTAGACAAGTATATGATGAAGTTAGGCCTAATTCTTGTGAATTCATTATCACCATTGAAGGTGATAAGTGGGTTTTAGTATGAACATGTTAAACACTAGAAATTGATAGTTGTTCTAGTGTAATTTGAATTTTCGTAAGTAAATTCTGATGTTGTAGATGCGAAAAATTGATATGAACATGTTAATTGATGTTAAAACTTGGTTAAAACGATAATCATGAACTTGATAAAAGAAGAATACAAATTATACACATTAGGTGTTTGTTAAAATGCCTAGATGAGAACTAAAGTGTTGAAATTAGAGTGAAAACTCGTATTTGAATGATATGGCAATTTCGCGTAATATGAAGTGATAAGGGTTCTAAATATTATGTTGATTTAGACTTAATGTTGTAAACCATGTGGTTGAAAGTAGTTAACTTTGACAAACTAAGTTAACTAATCATGAAGTCGAATAGTAGTTTCGACATAGAAAATAAGTAAGGTGGAATAGTCGTGATTATTAATGACTAATTTAACCGCCTTGTAAATGATTGACAATAGTTTGACGCTTAAACGAGCTAGGTGGAGGCTTGGGAAAGAAGCGGTCAAATAAATCAAGTACGAGAAGAGAAGCGCAAGCCGGATGAGAGGTAAGTGTAATTTACACACTTATGTAGAATACTTGTTTATTCTATACCTTGTAGTGTAATCTAAGGGTAAAGAAGAAAAATTGGAAATTGGTCAAATGTCGACTAATGTAAATCGAAGTTAAAATGATACCCATGGCGTAAGCCGAAACGGGTTAAATTTGTAAGAAAGGAATTTAAGAGAAAAAGGATTTGGTAGAAAAATCCGGGATGGGATGGATGTAAGAATTAGAAATCAAAAACCATGTTTTTGATTAAATAGATAACGTTGGGCATATAGTCCAGACGGGTCAAATGGTGGTGATAACGCCATTTGACAATATCGACTAATATGGTTGTTGAGCCTTATGTTAACAGGAACGAGTAGCAACTCGGATAATTGCGTTGCCATAGTACATGTGATAATAAAAGCAATGTATAAATTGGGTCTATTAGTTGACCCGGGCCAGGTACACATGTTTAGAATTATAGCTAACGGCGATATTTTGGTCAATTAATAGCGGAAGTCCTTCGTCGCACAAATGAAGGGCTAAATTTTGACCAAAAAGCCCTTGAGGGGTAAATAGGACAAACAACTTTTAAAGAGTTTTTTTTGAAATAAACGTCTTGTTTAAATTGAGTCTTTGGAATTCGTATAAAAATGGGGATAAGATGTAAACCAATAGAAACATGATTTAAGTCTAAAGATGTAAATTACTCGTAACGGGTCAAAATGAGTGTATATGCAAAATGGGTTAAAATTTCTTAAGGAACCCGTAAAGTTGAATCTTGATGATTAGTAAACGGATAGAATATGATGACCATGGTATTTTGAAGGAAATTAACAAATTAGTCTGGTAAAAGCATGAATGGGTCAAAAGGGTCTTAAATGAATTTCAAGCCGAGAGCTTGAAATCTAAAATTTTGTAAATTCAGATGTCGGATTTTTACTCCATGAGATGGAGGATTAAATTACGAACGTGTAGGAAAAAGAATCGCGTAAAACGGAGGTCTAGATCAAAAGTTATGCCATGTTGAAGTTTGGTTTTGATTAAAACTTAGCTGCGCGAATATGTAGCACCAGCATCAACACATTCTGTCAAAATGGGACCGTGGCGTAGCGCCACGGCCAAAGCCATTTGCCGTCGCGCGCGGTGACGGGGTAAAATGTTGAAAATTTTGTTTATTTTGTTTATTTCGATTATTTGACCCAATTACCTTGTTGTACTTGTTATTTAACTATCAAAACTGACTTCTAAGTTGGTTTTGATCATAGGTGAATGTCTAGAGTCCCGGATGAAGATCAAGCGTCGAGCGAGAACCGAACACACATTAAATGAAGCTTCCGTGACAAATCTGGATTTGTATTTGTTATAAGTGAATTATGTAAACACTTACAAATATGTTTTGAAATATTGTAATCATATGGGAATGGAAGTAAGTCAAGTTTTTGTAAAGTCACATTTTAGCATTAAAATGTGTATCTTAATTATCAAAATCTTGATTTATTAAGACGGGTGTTACAGTTATCTACATACAAATATGAATAAAATGGATGCAAATCCAATAATCAGGGTCAATGTAACACGCTATGTGCATTCATAGTACTAACGTGTAGATGAAATGCTAAATAACAAACTGTCAACAGAGTAAAACCACACATAAATTAAACTACCCAGCTAACTGATGCGTACCCTGAACCAAATATTGAAGATGAATACATCAGATATCAGATGTGGAGCTAAATTTCAAATTCTAAAACTGGTCGGAAAAAAAAAATAAAACATGGAAAACATATTGAATCAAGAGTCATACTAAAACTCGATTTTGCATAAATCAAAACCTGTTGAAATATTGAGAGAGGGTCGTGTCGCCGTCGACATCACATAGAAACCCCAGCCGCCCTGCTGGCGATGTTTCCACCTGAGTGCCTCATGGCTGCTCTGATATAATAAGACCACCACATCGTCAACGCCCTTCCCAGAACAGTATACTTGCCGGAGTTGACGGCTGCTTCCACCGATATCAACACTAACGCCCATCGTTTGACCAAACCAAGCCCACGCTTTTTTTTAATTTTGCCACGCCATAGGTTGATGTTTAACAATTTTCAATCGAATCTATTCACTCATCACAGCCTTGTGTCTGGAAAAAGTCAATGGGCATTAAGTAAGTACAAACACGCCAAAAGGTTATGAATGATAATGGCAAAAGCTGAATATACAACATCTAAAGCCAAAATTTACAGAAAACTGATCATACCGGCATAAAAAGTGGAAATGGAAGTTACCGTGTGTACAACCCACCATCCTTAAAAAGGGCAATAAGACAAATAGCAGACAACGATAGGTATTCAGTAACAACCATTTTATAATCTCCCTTCTACACACCAACAACAGTGGGTACTTTAGAACCACAAACCACAACCGATGAAATGGTTGTCGGATGTGCACAAAGTTCATAGTGTTTTTGTAAACACATTTGATAGCTCCGACATCGTGCACCTAAAACCAACCCCTTTAACAAAAAAATATCAATATATGATTTTCTAACTTTGACAATTAGAGCAAAGTAAAATAAAGTTTGCCAATCGAGAAACTGCATAACAAAAATCAATAATTATATACATTTAATCAATAACGGTTGCATAACAAAATAACATAAAGTTTACCAAGTTGCATCACCTATTCTAGGGTTTGGAGATGTCTTTACCAGGTGTCTTTTGGTGAAATCAATACATATGTTTTCTAATTTCCTTCATGTGCTTCCTTGTAACTTACAATTAATGAGTTTACCAATCTATTTTTTAGAAAATAAAAACAACTTCTGCTCCAAATAGATCGAATGAATGATGCTCTATCAGCTCAAAGAAGGGTTCTAGTGACTCGGGTTGTGATTGATAGCACATTGGTGATCGATCCAAGGTTAAACTGAATGTCAAGCCGAGACTCGCCAGTAAGTTACAAGTACCTGGTTGCATGCAAAATAAAAGCAAGGTTAAGAGTTTGCCCATAGTTTAGCTCGTGCATATTGAATGTTCATGAACCATGTAATCTATACGTTGTGCATTCCGGTGTATGTGTATTGTTTCGGCAGATAGCGTCGAATTCTTTCTGTGTATATGTATACATACTATGAAATACACGTCTTTTTGAGTCTATAAACCTAAATCTGTAATTTTGTTTTGTCTTCTTAAAAAGTATTGCTAATATGAGGTATGTTTAAAAAATTTACTGTGAATTATTGATTGAATGTGTACAATGCAAGCCATCATATACAGCCATTATTGATTGAGTGTGTACAATTGCATATTTACTCTATCCGAAACACAATTGCATATATGTCAGCTGAAACAAAATTCTTTATGGGTTATGAAATACTAGCTACATCATTATATATTTATACAATATGTATAATGATTAAAATAAAAAATAAATAGTAAATTATAGAATACATACAAGGGTGAATCTGAGCTACTCCTTTCAGATCGATCGCGCCTATTGTTCTTCAGTTACTACCAATTTCAACCCCGAACCTGGTAACCATCTTCTATCCTTTAGTTTCACAAATTGAAGTGAAAATCAGATGTTCAAAACAACCTAATTCATATGCAACAATTATTTACAGATTCAACATTTAGGGTATTAAAAATTCAAACTTTGAAGCTGCAACAAAATCTTGATTTGAGTTTTAACTTCACAATCTAAACCATGAAATTGATATACATATCCGACCCGCTTAAAAGTTCACCAAGCTACACCCAAACGTCTAATATGTAAATGTTGAATCTCTAGATATAGAAACATGCAAGACCCGATCTAACTAAAAAGGAGATATGCATACCTGGTTCAGGTCAACGGGGGGTGTGTCAATTTAGACCAAATCAGCCGCCGACGGTGGTGGAGTTACTCACGGCGAAGAAAGCGTTCCTGTAACACCTGCGTCCCTCGACTTTTAGCTAATGTCAATATTAGTCCCTAATCTATGTGATACTTGACACTTTTGATACTTGAGATGCTTAAATCTAGATTCTTGATTCTTAATACTATGATGTTTGATTCTAGAAACTTAATTCTTGGTATTTAACGCTATGAGACTTGATTCTTGATACTTGATACTTGGAAGCTAGATTCTTGACTCTAGATACTTGATTCTTGGAAACTATGATTCTTGATACTTGATACTTTGGTGCTTGACTCTTGAGACTCGTGCAACTTGAGACTTGGTTGAACGAGAGACTGGAGGCTTGTCACTGGCGGAATCTATGAAACTTGGAAACTAAGGTGTTAATGATGTAATCTAGTTATGTGATACTATTACCCAATAATACGCAACGCAACGCTTAATCTAACTCGTGAAACGAAACAATGACGGGAACGCGGAAAGGATGGGATTGACCGAATGGCAATCCGATCGGATGACCATCCGATCGGAGGGCCATTCGATCGAATTGCCATCTGATCCGTGCCACACCGCCTTCACTCCTCTCATACACTATAAATAGGACATGTCACATCATTTCTCACTAATGTAACAGCCTCATTCGACCAGACGTATGCACTCCTCTTTTCATCCATTTCTCGATGATTTCGGTACGTTTTACACTAGATTCTTGTACTTCTTTGATCTCTACACTATTCTCTACGATATTCTCCTTTGAAATCTCACTTTTCACCGTGAAATCTCTGGGATTCGAGCTCTTGAGGGTGACGTCATCATGGCGGTTTGCACAAATTGTTGAATGATGTCATTCCATTCAAGATCTAGCTCAGATCTAAGGAATTTCGGATGCTTTTACAGCAAATCCTGACAAATCTAGACTTTTTATGCTAAAAACTCATGTTCTCTCATCATTGTTCTTAAACTCTTACTTAAAACGGTAGAATCCAGACTCAAACGGACTATAGACTTGATGATTAGTCTGGAGTCGGCTTGGAAAACAGATTGTTGCCGGAGAAGATGATCAAGGTATGGATTCTGACATGAACACCATCAAGAACAGACACCTAATTGGACGGGGTGATTCCCACCCGATCAGACCGACTGAACATTGACGTGTTTACCGTTGTCTTAAGACGTACCGTGATGACGCCGTTAAACCAGAAACTTAGAAACTTTATAAGGTTATGAACGGGACAAGAACAACTCAATCGAATGGCAATCCGATCGGATAGCCATCCGATCGAACTGCCATCCGATCAGGTGACACATGCCTCTTAACCTTAAACACTTTGAAACCTTGAAACTTTGGAAACTTCCATGATCGAATGGCGATCCGATCGAACTGTCGTCCGATCGGAGTGACCAGAGTTGAACACTTGACTTAACTATTTGAATCCCAAATAGTTGGATCGAATGACCATTCGATCGGATGGCCATCCGTACGGATGACCATCCGATCGGATGGCAATCCATTCCCCCACTCATTATAGTCACCTCAATCGAATGGCAATCCGATCGGACTATCGTCCGATCGAACAGCCATCCGATCAAGATGACTGATCCGACACTTTGCGTAATCTCGTTGTTTTGTCCGACGCTTATCTGTTGTAATCTAATCAGGCTAAACCTAAAGAGCTCCCTTTGATCCAATAATGGTTAATCTGTTAAGCAATCACTGTGAGTATACTCGATCCCTTTTTGTTTTAAACTTTGGGATGCAACATGTATTCTATTAAACTATAATACTTGAAACTTTTGGAATCTAAACTCTATCCTATGTGTATGTGAAACTTGTGATTCTTGATTCTTTATGCTATGTGAACGTTTAATCCAGAGTGTGTAGTTCCGCCTTAACAATAGTAGCGCTATAGGAGATGCACCTCCCCATTATTCTCGGGGGTATTGTTAGGAGGATTCTAGTTTTCCTTGAGTCTTGGGAAAACACCAAAGCGTCAAGACACTTGGGCTATCACTTGGACTGCGAACACTAGCATGGCTGAACTATTTTGTTATCATTTACATTATGGATATGAGTCTTTTGAATCTATTATGCTATATACTCAAACTTGTATACTCGCCAGTACGTTTTGTACTGACTTTATTTTAATACATGTTGCAGGCTAACATGATGCTAGGACTCATGAAACTTGCTAGGATGCTACTTAAAAACACATCTTAGTTAAATCTAGAAACTGTGAAACAAGACTGATGATTGTACTTGATATTGTGTTTGGTTGTGGATCTTGTTAGACAATGTTTGAACCAATCTAATATATATATATCAGAATATTCTAGTGTTATGGAATCTCATGAGCAATCTGAACACTTAGTGCCGCACCCCGATGTTTCCGCCATCAGTTGGGTGTGACAGATTGGTATCAGAGCCATAACTATACGGAATTAGGATAAGTAGGAATACTTGCCCTAGTCTATAGTTCTAGGAATCTTGACTCTTATGTGTTGTTTAAGACTTATGCATTCTACCGTATCTGCTTCCTAGCAGCACATTTTCCTTTTAAACTTACATGCCTTTCCTAAGGCTGACACAATATACACTTGATACTTTGAAAAACACTGCTAATCAGTGTTTGTATTTTGCACGAAATTTTCCTCAAGTCAGGAGTAACATCCGAACCTTGATGGGAAATTTCCTTATTTTATCCTAGTAGGTCTTATCTGTTGATAAGTACCGACGCTATTGGGGTATGATGTTGTCAAGATAGAGGTGAAACTCAGACCTTGATAACTAGTCCCACTCTTTAAATTTTACGTCTCGCCAAAGTCTCAGAATTCCCAATCAATTAGGAACGTGAAATGACCAAAAGGATGAATATTGTAGGCCTAACATCGATGACGTATTTGTCTAAGAAAGTCAGGACACGCTGCCTCAATTCGAAAGGGGTTCGAACCACTTTGGTTAGTCACCGTTCCTCTACCGAAACAATCTTTGTTTTATGAGCCTATCTTTTATGTTATCTCGATTTTATGTATGGATTTAAACTTGATTCCTCGTCTATTTTGATTCCTCGTCTATTTTGAGACTTTTTACACAATTCACACGTACGTCCGCAATATAAAATACTAATTCTAATCTCAGAATCAAGCTAAATTTATAAAGCTTTGTTCATTATGCTAATCTATGTGAGAATCCTGATCGACTACGATACTATGTGAAACTATCTGATGAATCTATGTGTTATTGTGGTTGTAGAACACTAAACGGAACATGGCATAGAAATACGAGACAAAAGTGACGCATCTGAAACATGGTGGATACGCCGCTGGTATTTCCTATATATAAGTGTTTCAGGCATGTTACCAACTTTCGTACCACGTGCCATGCGAAACTTAGTGCTTTGCAGACTGGTGATGAAATGGTTTAAATCTAAGCTATGGGAAACTACTTGCGTAACCTACGTGGAATCCATGAGAAATCTATGTGTATTCTAGCATAATCCATGTGTAATCTAAGTATGTATGTGTTGTTTTGAGAAACAAAATACGAAACGTAGCCTAGCACCGAAGACGAGGCGGATGTGGCATATCCGAAACATGGTGGATACGCTGTTAGTACTTCCTATATATAAGTGTTTTTGGCATGTTGCCAAAGCTTCGTACCATGCGCTAAGTGAAGTTCGTAGTTTTATGGACTCGGGTTGAAGTTGTTGAATCTACTGGATTAATCTATGTTGTTGAATCTACTTGGTTAGTCTATGTGAAATCTATGTGAGATGTGATGGAATCTAATGTTATGGGTAACGAAGCACGACACCGATGACGAGACGGATGTGGCATGATTGAAGCATGATGGATACGCCGCTGGTACTTCCTATATATAAGTGCTTCCGTCATGTTGCCGAACTTTCGTAGCACGTGCCATGCGGGATTTCGTTGTTTTGTGATGAGGTTGTTAACTCTAATCTACGTGAATCTATTGGAATCTATGTGAATCTATTGGAATCTATGTGAATCTATTGGAGTCTATTGGAATCTACGTGAATCTATTAGGTTAAATCTATGTGAATCTACTGGGTTAAACTACGAGCGTATGATGATGATGGTGAGTGTGTTGTTATGTTTGGCAATTACGACACGTAACATGACACCGAGTACGAGGCGGAAGCGATGTGCCTGAAGCGTGGTGGATACGCCGCTGGTACTTCCTATATATAAGCGTTTATGACATGTTGCCAAACTTCGTACAACGTGCCATGTGAAGGTCGTGGGTTTGCGGTGTTGAATCTATCGGAATCTACCTGAATCTATATAAAACTTGTTGGAATTCTAAATCTGTAATCAAAGTGGATCTTGTTGAATCTTGAGTCTTTGATCTATCGTGTGTGAATCTATGTTGTGAGACTTTGTGATCTAGACTTATACGATCCTCTTGTTGGATCTTAGGAAGTCTTCTCGTAAGCTATCCGACACTCTCAAGAGATCCAGGGAAAAGTCTCAGAAAAAGATGATGTCCTTCATGGCCGACCAGATCGCTCGAGTCGTGCTAAAGATCGTTTCTGAGATCCAGGGATCGAACACTCCGCCCTCTTCTGTTGACTCAAAGTCAGAAAAAGAGAAACCTGCAAAGTTCAGCTACAAACACTTTGTCTCTTGCAACCCTAAGCCTTTCACGGGCAGTGATGGGGTGACTGCTATGCTGGAATGGTTTGACAGCATTGAGGTTACCTTCATTAACAGCGAGTGCCCAGAGCACCTAAAGACTAGGAGTGAAACGGGAATGTTTCAAGGCAGAGCTCTGGAGTGGTGGTCAAATGATAGAAACACCCATTCCAATGAAGAAGCCTATGCTCTTCCATGGGCTGAGGTGCGAGAATTGATGATGCTTGAATTCTACCATCCCCATGAACAACTGAAGCTCGAAGAAGAGTTATGGCACTTGAAGCAGATTGGTGATGATGATCTGGCTTATAGTACTCGTTTCAAGCAGCTCAGCTTGATCGTTCCTCACTTGGTTTCTACCCCTAAGCGCATGATAACCAAGTACATCAATAGATTACCTCCTTCTATGAGAGATTCGATTGAAGCAGCTCGGCTCGAGACAATTGAAGAAGTTTATCGTCTGGCAGCAAGTTTGAACAACAATCGCGTACGTGATAAACAGTTCGGAAACTCCGCCCCTTCGAAAACAGTGAATCAAGTTACCCAGCCGTCTAGTGGTAGCAAGAACAAGAGGCGAAAGTCTCAGGGTTCAGGATGCAATGCTATTGTTCCTGCTGCAAACCCTACTGCTAAGCCTGCTCCTGCTGCTGCTATTCAGAACCCTACTGCTCCTGAAGTAAGGAGGCAGTACACTAGGCCTCACCCCAAGTGTACAACTTGTAACTTTCATCATCCTGCTAACTCTGCATGTCGTTTGTGTACCAACTGCAATCGCTATGGTCACACGACCCCCTATTATCGTCAAGCTAACCCAGCTCAACAAGCTCAGCAAGCCCCAGCTCAGGAAGCCCTACCAACTCTCCCAGCTCCTCCGCAGAATCCGAGGCCAGTCAAAGCTGTTCGTGCATGCTACAAATGTGGAGATACTACTCACCTTCGCAACCAGTGTCCTCAGCTGAACCAGGATCAACAGCCAGCCGCTCGTGGATGAGTGTTCAATCTTAATGCTAATCAGGCTCGTAACGACAATGACGTCGTTAATGGTACGTTTCTTGTGAATAACCTTTATGCTTCGATACTATTTGATACTGGTTCCGACCGAAGCTTTGTGTCCGTAGAATTTGAATCTTTGTTAAACTGTGCACGCTCTAAGTTACCTAAGTTGTTCTCGGTGGAGATTGCCGATGGAAAGTCGATTCTAGTAGATTTTATTCTAAGTGGTTGCTCCTTGACTCTTAACGACCACGTGTTTACTATTGATCTAATACCCATGCAATTGGGCAGCTTTGATATCATTATCGTGAAACACCCCAAAAATGAACTTTAGACATACGAGCTAAATTAATTAAAATTCTAACCTAGTAAATGTAAATGTTACAAAATACTAGTTAGATAATGAGAAGAGCCTAAATAAAATAACAATACAAACTAGAAGGGGCACATGTGAAAAATAACAAAAGAAAGGGGATTAAAAGAAATCAAAACCCAAATCACACTCCTGGTGTGTGTGCTGGGTTCGAACATCACAAGGGAACAAGGAGAAAACCCGTGTTCTTGCTAATTGCAGCAAATTGACAAAGGATTTTAAAGATAATCGGTTGCATGATTCAAAAACTCGATCATCTATACACACATAGTGAAGTGGTAAGTTAAATTTCTTGATTTTGTGAATTTTAGAAGATTGGGTTTCAACCCAATCATGAGTTTATGTTATGAAATGTGTAGTTAGAAGTTAAGATTATGAAATAGGACAAGAATGATGTTCGGTTTTTGATAAATTGTTAGGAGTTGTAGCAAAAACCCATTCGGTGAAAAATTATCATGAGTAGAATGATCAAGTGAAATTATATATGTGAAATCTTGATGATTGATCTTGTTTGTAGTATGTGGACATTAGATGTATAGATATGGGATTGAAAGGTCATATGAACTTGTTTGATTATTGAAGAATTACTAGATGAACTAGTAGAATTATGTGTTAAAATACTTGTGCCAAGTGTCCTACTAATGCGAAACCCGCCAAGTGTTCGATGAAATGCTTAAGAGAATAATTATGTAAAATTCGGAAGAACTTGTGAATAATGAAATGATGATCGGATGGACTAAATGATAGAATGAGTATGTTAATGTAGTCGTGAAGGAAGAAAGATCAAGTGCTAGGAAAACGGATAACGCACAAGAGCGAGGTACGTTAGTGTACACCTTATCTCTATTATGTTGTCATATGTATAACATTCTCTATTGTATTATGTTGTTATGTTGGAATCGTGAAAGTTGAAATATATAATATTGTTGAAAGTAAAGTTAGAACCGTCATAAACGAATGAAGAGAAATGAATATGATATGAAAGATAATACTTCATATCCGGTTCCTTCTAGTCGGACCGGGTATGGGAAGTTAATTACGTTCGAATGAAAGTTTACTCGATCCGTCTTATCGGGTTGGAGTGTAATCGTATGTAAAGAATAAATTCGTTCGTTATGAATGAATCGAATGAAAGTTATGATAACCATACTAGTACATGTCGTTAGCGGGTATGTTAAGAAAGCAATGCTAGTCTCTACATTGAGACGAGCATCTAATGAACCGTCTAACGGTTGGGAATGTAAATGAAAGATGCAAGGCCGTTATAATGATTAGTCGGGTTATTAGTCAATTATGTTAGAGATGAAATGCTAACTTCTTTTGTTTATGTTGAACGTAGGTAAATCCTCGGTTTAGACGACTTGGCAAATTGGAGCGAGCATACGCACACTTTATGACCATCAAGCGCTTCCGCTAGTCCGTATTGATGTTTTGGGTTAAATGTATGTTTTGTACAACTTGTTAGAAGTCATACTTTTTCACCTGATGTCTTGGTTTTTAGTAGTATCTTGTCGAATGGATTGTAGAATTGTATTTGTTTTTATTATGGTTAAAACAGGGGTATACGCGTTTTACGGACGGGTCATGCCCAAATTTTGTTAAACTCATGCATTAATGATATTAGTATTTTACCTATCAATTGAGAAAAGTTTGGACATTTTAAAAAAAATTATGTTTCTAGCATCTTTTGGATGTTGTCACACCCCAACCGATGGCGGAATCATCGGGGTATGGCACTGAGCGAAACAGATTGTCCAGAAGTTTCCATAACAATTATCATTACCATTCAATTTAAATTAACATGTCCCATACCATGTCTCGAATAGTAAACAAATTATTACAGATAAAATCTAGGCAAATATTTTGTTCCGACAACTCAGATTTAAACATAAATAGTTTATTTATTGGTTTCTAGGACCTCCTTTCCTAGCTTCAATTTCATCACATCACAGAGAGCATGTAAACTTCCTAAGCACCTGTCACATACGTTAAAATAAAGTCAATACATAAAATGTAAAGGTGAGCATACAAGTTTGATAATAGCATATAGAGTTCGAATTCGTTTACGCATAACCAGCACGTACACATAGTGAAATGAAGCACGTTAGTTATCGACATAGATCCATCGATACCAATGACTGCGGGTTGACTGCCCGAGGCAGTTCGCAATACATGATTACCACCATAATTCATGCAAGTAAAGGATCCTTAACAACCCCCGTGTGAACGGGTGCTGAGTCCAAACTATAGTACTATCGTTGCTAAGGCATGTAGACAGCATTCCATGTGTAAACATAACAAACAAGCATTCATAAGCCACGTATAACATGCTTTAACGGTTAGCGTTCAAATAGTTTGAGTAGTGTGATAGTTGTAGTTTGAATATTCGTAACGTATGTAACACCCAAAAGTGCTTAAAGCAAAAAGGGATCGAGTATACTCACCGTGATTTATGGATTGAAGGGAGCGCTTAGCGAGTACGGTTAGCCTGAATAGATTCGGTAGCATAACGATAAGTGAAACATAAAGCGGGAAACAAGTGTAGGTGGGTTGGACAGCTGGTCGATCGAACGATAGTTCGATCGGACGGCTGACCGTTCGGTTGACAGCCTGTTCGGTCTGCTGTCCGGTCGGTCGGTAGGCCGATCGGATGGCTGTTCGAGTGGATTGTTCCTTCCTTTAAGAGGGATGTGTTTGTGTATGATGATTTGACTTTTGAAGTTTTCATTGTAGCATTTGAAAACATTGAAGTACCTTTACCTTTCAGGTCGGTCGATTGGACGGCAGTTCGATTGGCCGGCAACTCGATCGGTTAGGCACTCAAATGAATTACAACGTTTAGCCCTTGGATCGGACAGGTGTTCGATCGGTTGGCAAGTCAACAATAGTCAACCACTTTAATGAATTGCAAGGTATGGTTCAGTGGATCGGATGGTTGATCGATCGGATAACAAAATTGTTGTTCGATCGGACAACAGGGTATCACCTGATCGGACGGTTTTTCGATCCGGTGGCACTTCTAGTGCATTGAACATATTGAAAATCAATTAAGTATTGAAGCATAGTATCTCATGATCCGAAGAGTAATCCGATCGGACAGTAGTTCGATCGAACAACAGTTCGTTCAATACCATTCTTCAAAACAATTTGGTTGTGTGGGACCATGTGCTAGCCGATCGGCTGGCCAGTCGATCGACTGACTATCCGATCGGCTGGCTGTCCGTTCGGACAGCAGTCCGATCGGTCAGCATCCTGACCTGATCAGCCCTTGCGTCTAATACTTGGTTGTTCTGTTTGTTTGTCGTTCTTTTGAGGTATTTTGACAACGAGTAGAACCATAAATCCCTCGTCCTTACTTGGTTCCTTGGGTCGGACAGGAATCACCCAAATCCGGTCGGTGGACTGTTCGGAACAAAGTTTAACGTTTAACCCGAAGTCGGTTAACCACGTGGGTAGAATCCAGATCTTGAGCCGTACGACCACCGAAGTGATTTTTAAACCGGCTCAGGGTCCGTTTCTACAAGTTTTGAAGTTATTGAGTGAAAAAGAGTTGAAAGAAAGTTGGAATCCATCTTCCAATCCTTTTCACCGAGTATAAGTTTAGATCTTAAGAAAGATCTCTGTTTGTTTATGTGGAAATCGGCTGGATCCAAGTTGTTCTTGGTGGATTGAGGCCAAAACATAAAGTTCTTCAAGAACCCATGATGACATCATCCTAGAACACTTGATTCTTGATGATTTCGCGGTTAAAAAGTTAAGATTTGAAAGATAGAAAGGTGCAGGAGTGTGTATAGATCAAGAAAGTACAAGATTTAGGACGAAAACTTACCGGAATCGAGAGAAATCTGAGAAAAGGTGAGTTGAGAGTGCTGGTCGAACAGAGGTTTCCAAAAGTGGAAAGAACGACAATGACAGGGGTATTTATAGGATGACAAAAGAGGAAAGGGCTGGCCGATCGGCCAGGCAGCTCGATCGGATAGCCTGTCCGATCGGACAGCAGTCCGTTCGGCTGGCTGTTCGATCGGTTGGGAGCCTGATCGATCAGTCGCACCTTCCGAGTGTTTCACGCGACGATTTTTGATATTTCGATTTCGATTGCGGGTGGTTCGATTCGATAGGGTTTCCTAGTCAAATTAATTTCAGTCCCAACTACTTCGTATCTAGCGTAATCTCTTTTCCACTATCTATCATGGTTCGATCGTGATTCGAGTTCGAGTTGGATTGCATTCGAGTTAGATTTCGAGTTTCGATTGGGTTCGCTTGATTACACAACATAACATAATTAAACATGCACAGGTAACACGTATGGCACACACACACGTATAAACAACAAGTAAAATACATAGTTCGAGTTGCGATTCGATGTCGATTCGATTATCATAGCTTGACTATTGATTAGTTAACTTTATCGCATTATTACTTCCTATAGTTCACAGTCGTAGATCGATTGAATAACGATTAACACAATTCGATTATTATTATTAACGACACTTACTCCACATAATACAAATAAAAAAAAGAAATTTCTATAAGTCAAGTTGCGCGAAATCGGTCGTTGACTCAGACCTTGACTTTGACTTTGACTTGTGAAAACACGGTGTGTTACAGCCTCCCCTTGTTTAGAGAATTTCGTCCCGAAATTAAGCTGTGCAACGCCGTGAATCACGTTTGAGAACTTTCTCTTGCTAAGCTTTCTCTTGAAACAACTGTGGGTATTTGGCCTTCATGTCGCCTTCGAGTTCCCAAGTGAACTCTGCGCCTCGTTTGCCTTCCCATCGGACTTTCACAATAGGAATGCGTGAGCGCCTGAGCTGCTTGGTTTGGCGATCCATGATTTCGACAGGCTTTTCCACTAAGTGTAATGTTTCGTTCACTTGTAGATCATCGAGAGAAACATGTAAGTCATGGTCGGCTATGCACTTTCGGAGGTTTGACACGTGGAAAGTCGGGTGGACGTTACTAAGTTCCTCCGGTAGTTCGAGTCTGTAGGCGACTTTTCCGATCATTACCAGAATCTTAAAAGGTCCAACATATCGAGGCGCGAGTTTCCCTTTCTTGCCGAATCGGACTACACCCTTCCAAGGTGATACCTTTAGGAGTACGTAGTCACCAACGCCAAATTCACGGGGCTTGCGCTTTTTATCGGCGTAACTTTTCTGTCGATCCCGAGCTTTCACTAGGTTGTCTCGAATTTGGAAAATTTTGTCTGTCGTTTCTTGTAGTAGCTCCAGACCGGTTAGTTGCGAGTGACCGATCTCGTGCCACATAATAGGCGATCGACATCTTCTTCCGTATAATGCCTCGAATGGTGCCATTTGGATGCTAGAATGATAGCTATTGTTATACGAGAATTCGACTAACGGCAGGTGTTTATCCCAATTACCACCGAAGTCTAAGACACACGAACGGAGCATGTCTTCAAGAGTACGAATCGTTCTTTCAGTCTGACCGTCGGTTTGTGGGTGGAAAGCGGTACTTAGATTAAGCGTTGTACCGAGTGCCGTTTGAAACGTTTCCCACAGTCGCGAAGTAAATCGAGCATCACGATCAGAGATGATGTCACGAGGCGTCCCATGATTACAAATGATCTCGTCGGTGTAGATTCGGGCTAATCATTCTACCTTGTAGTCTTCTCGTATCGGCAGAAAGTGAGCTGATTTAGTCAATCGGTCAACTATAACCCAAATGTTGTCGTGACCTGATGACGTGGGTGGTAGTTTGGTTACGAAATCCATAGCTATGCTCTCCCACTTCCACATGGGAATTGGTGGTTGTTCGAGCAAGCCAGAGGGTCTTTGATGTTCGGCCTTGATTCTAGCACAAGTTAGGCATTTTCCAACGTAAAGAGCGATATCCCTTTTCATACCCGGCCACCAGTACTTATAGCGAAGATCCTGGTACATTTTATCAGCACCGGGATGAATAGAATACCGGGATTTGTGAGCTTCGTCCATCAGAATTTGTCACAAGTTGGTTCGCTTGGGAATCCAAATTCGGTCTAAGAAGTGGAATATCCCATTTGATTTGCTCACAAGCTGGGCTCCATCGTGGTAGATTCTTTCTTTCTTCAGGGTGCGTTCGTTAAAACATGCATGTTGAGCGTCGCGGATGAGAGCTTCGAGATTATGTTGGGCTTGAACATTACGAGTGCTAAGCAGGTAGCTCCGTCTGCTAAGTGCGTCAGCAATAACATTTGCCTTGCCTGGGTGATAACGAATCTCACAGTCGTAATCGTTGAGAAGTTCTACCCATCGGCGTTGACGCATATTAAGTTCCTTCTGATTAAAGATATGTTGCAGGCTCCTATGATCGGTGAAGATCGTACACTTGGTACCATACAGGTAGTGTCGCCAAATCTTTAATGCAAAAACAACCGCGCCTAGCTCGAGATCGTGGGTTGTATAGTTCTTCTCGTGGATTTTGAGCTGACGAGATGCGTAAGCTATGACCTTGTCCCATTGCATGAGAACACAACCAAGACCAAGGTTGGAAGCATCACAGTAGACAATGAAATCATTGTTTCCGTCGGGCAATGTGAGAACAGGAGCATTGCAAAGCATGTGCTTGAGGGTTTGAAAGGCAGTCTCTTGTTTAGTTCACCAAACAAAAGGCTTATCTTTATGAGTGAGAGAGGTAAGCGGTACAGCGATCTTTGAGAATCCTTCGATAAATCGTCGATAATAGCCCGCTAGCCCGAGAAAAGAACGGACTTCAGACGGATTCTTAGGTGTAACCCAGCTCTTGACTGCTTCAATCTTTGCAGGATCGACGTGAATACCCTGACTATTAACAATATGGCCCAGAAACTGAACTTTCTCCGACCAAAATTCACACTTGGAGAACTTGGCATAGAGTTGGTTCCCCTGGAGTAACTCGAGAACCAAACGTAGATGTTGCGCGTGTTCGGTTTTCGATTTGGAATAGATCAAGACATCGTCGATGAATACAATGATGAAACGGTCGAGATACGGTTTACACACGCGATTCATCAGATCCATGAAAACCGCTGGTGCGTTGGTTAGACCAAAAGGCATGACAACGAATTCGTAATGGCCGTAATGAGTACGAAATGCGGTTTTAGGTATATCCTCCTCTTGGATACGTAGCTGATGATATCCTGAACGTAGATCGATCTTCGAGAAATACGTAGCGCCTTGTAGTTGATCAAACAAATCGTCGATACGAGGTAGAGGATAGCGGTTCTTGATAGTCAACTTATTCAATTACTGATAGTCGATGCACATCCGGAACGACCCATCCTTCTTTTTGACGAAAAGGACTGGCGCGCCCCAAGGAGAGGTGCTCGGGCGAATGAAGCCTTTCTCAAGTAATTCCTGGAGTTGGGTTGAGAGTTCACGCATTTCGGACGGTGCGAGTCGGTAGGGAACTTTGGCAATAGGATTGGCTCCAGGAATGAGGTCAATACGAAAGTTGATATCACGACTTGGCGGTAGTCCGGGAAGATCCTCTGGAAAAACATTAGGAGATTCTCGAACCACAGGAACGTCTTTCACTTCCTTCTTCTCTTTATTTTCCTTGTCCGCTACTACGATGTTAGCCAAGAAAGCCCTGTACTCCTTGCGGAGATACTTACTGGCTTGCACGCACGACATAAGCTTGAGCCCCCTTGAAGTAGTATCGCCATAAACACACAATAAGTCACCATTCGCGAGCGAGAATCGTATCATCTTGTCGAAGCACACAACTTCAGCATGGTTTTCCGGAAGAAAGTTCATGCCTACTATGAAGTCGAAACTTCCGAGTTGCATCGGAATGAGGTCGATTAGGAAGATGTGATTGTTGAGCTCAAGAGTACAATCACGGATGACAGAGTTGACAGCGACGGTTCTTCCGGTAGCGACTTCAACATCAAATGCCGAGGAGAGTTGGGAACGTTTACGACTAAGGAGTTTCTCAAATTCGAACGATACAAAGCAATTATCGGCTCCGGTATCAAACAAACATGAAGCATAAATACCATTCACAAGGAACGTACCATTGACCACGTTGTTGTCGGCCTGGGCTTGACGCACGTTGAGGTTGAAAGTTCTGGCTCGTGCGGCCCGTTGTTGCTGCTGCTGTTGTTGTTGCTGCTGTGGCTGCTGCTGTTGAGGTTCTTGTTTTACTACCCTGTTTGGGCACATGTTGGCGAAATGGTTCGGGTCGCCACATGCGAAGCAGGCTCTGGCTTTGACTGCGAGTGCCGGAGGAGCTTGTTGACCCTGTGGGGCAGTGAGTAGAGCTTAATTGGCAGGAGCTGGACGAATACGGCAGTTGGCAGTAAAATGGCCGTATACATTGCAATGAGCACAAAAGCGGCAATAGATAGCAGTCGGGTGATGGTAGGTGCAAGTAGGGCAGAGCGGGTGTGGCCCAGTGTATGCACGCTTTGCAGGCGGTGCATTGGCCACAGGTACAGCTTGAATCGGTGCAGCAGTGATCGCACAGTTCTTGTTGCTGGAGCTGTTCTTTCTCTTGTTCTTCCTCTTATTGCTTGATGAGGTGGGTTCAGCAGTTGGTGCGGTAGCGGTAGCTTGATGCAGATGCTTCGAAGTCTTATCCCAGACACCAGCCTTAACCCGCTTGTCGTTGATTTCAGCGGCTAGCAGATAAGTTTCCTCGATCGTCGTAGTCTTAGCCGCTTGCACGAAATCAGCAACGCAGTCGGGCAAGGCCCGGATGTACTTCTTGATTGTCATGTCGGGAGTCTTGACTTGATCGGGACAGATAATGTTGAGCTGTTTGAATCGAGCAGTGAGACCAGCATTGTCACCATCCTTTTGCTGTATGTGCCAAAATTCATCATCTAGCTTTTGACGTTCGTGAGGAGGGCAGAATTCCTCTAGCATAACTTCCTTGAGCTCGTCCCACGACAGACCGTAGGCTGCATCGTTCCCTCGCTTGTTCCTCTCGGCCGTCCACCAGTCTAGTGCTCGAGACTGGAAAACGCCGGTAGCATTCAGAGTACGGAGGTCATCAGGGAAACCACTCTGTCGCAGAGTAACCTCAATGGAATCAAACCAGTGGAATAGTGCAGTGGGACCTCCTTCGCCAGTGAATTCTTTTGGCCCACATGACTTGAATTGCTTGAAACTGAAAGGCCTTGCAGTAGCTTTGGGAGCTTCAATCCTCGATTCCTCGGATGATTTACTGGCATTCTCATAAACATCACTCACGGCCTTTGCCACACTCTTGGCGATAATGGAAGCAAGGCGTTTGTCTCTCTTTTCCTGACGAGAGAGTGCATGACGGGATCCAGACGACATGGTCTGCAACAGACATCGTCACAGGACTCATCACATTGTATTCGAATCTCACCTCACACGTCTACTACTTACTAAAGCTTAGGAGCACGCAATGTAATACGTAACAAATAGACTCATAATCACAGATTCACGCAATCACATAAGCACGTAAGCATGTAGAGCACAGATCCACAAAAGCACATAATCATGTAATAAGTAAGCACAGAAGCAAGAAAACGAATACACCCTCAATTACTAGAGGCGATCAGAAAACAGAATCCTAGGTCTAGAGAAAGTGGCAAATAGTGATTCTTGGAGCGTGTACTAGTCAAACTGATCAATAAGAATCACGGTAAATTGTACATCTAGTGTGTTCGATCACGCACGTTCACGGATTTCGCACGTCGAACGTGTCGTTACGCAATCGTTTGGAGTCAAAATAAGCACATAATCACAAGATGTAGTCAGAATACAGAAACCTATCCTTCACAGTTCGCGATTGTCCAGATATAGTGTTCGCGTTTGATATATCCACTCGTGTATTATAAGCGTAGCATAACGTCGTACATAAGTTAGCAATTTGTTAACGTTTTGAGGTAGAAATGCAGTGCGAGTCGAGTGTGTCGATCGTAGTGAAAGCGAAATCGGGCAAATCCAAAATTTAAACACACACACAGGTAAGCACATGTATAAGCACATAAAATCGACGAAACATCAGAGTCAGCAGTTGTGGACTCAAATTCGAAACACATGAAATTCGAGAAATAGATTGTCTGCGGCTAGTAGACTTCGACTAACCAAAGTGGTTCAACTATTCACAAGGACCCGTTGCGCACATTTAACCTCCAGGACTGTGCCCTTGCCTCGATTCTAGGGCATTTGGCACGCATCCGTTCGTCATGTCGTGACTTCAGGTCGTTGGAGTCCGTCGAGACTCTGGTGGGAGTTTTTGTAAAATGTACGGAACAAGTCGTCAGGGTTAGGGTTCCACCCCAGGCTTAACAACTTCGTTCCTGTTTTGATGAAATAGAGGAGATTATTCATCAAAATGTGGGTTTCACCCCTAGTTTGGTATAATTCTCCCCCGTTAGCAGTGTTGATTAAGCAATTCAGTCAGGAGTTTGTGGTTTTCACACCTAATCTCGACCTTATTGCCTCTTTCATAGTTGAAAATTCGAGTGCAGAAATAGTGTAGTATAAGCAAGGATAGTGAGAAATAAGTACGTACGAAATTCCTACTAGACGTACTCGAGTTGATCTGTTGGTTCTTAACTATAGTCTAGGTATCTAAGACTCTGACCCGGACTAGGTCGACTCTTGCCTAATTCCCTATAGTTATGGCTCTGATACCAATCTGTCACTCCCCAACCGATGGCCGAATCATCGGGGCATGGCACTGAGCGAAACAGATTGTCCAGAAGTTTCCATAACAACTATCATTACCATTCAATTTAAATTAACATGTCCCATACCATGTCTCGAATAGTAAACAAATTATTACAGATAAAATCTAGGCAAATATTCTGTTCCGAAAACTCAGATTTAAACATAAATAGTTTATTTATTGGTTTCTAGGACCTCCTTTCCTAGCTTCAATTTCATCACAGCACAGAGAGCATGTAAACTTCCTAAGCACCTGTCACATAAGTTAAAATAAAGTCAATACATAAAATGTAAAGGTGAGCATACAAGTTTGATAATAGCGTATAGAGTTCGAATTCGTTTACGCATAACCAGCACGTACACATAGTGAAATGAAGCACGTTAGTTATCGACATAGATCCATCGATACCAATGACTGCGGGTTGACTGCCCGAGGCAGTTTGCAATACATGATTACCACCGTAATCCATGCAAGTAAAGGATCCTTAACAACCCCCGTGTGAACGGGTGCTGAGTCCAAACTATAGTACTATCGTTGCTAAGACAGGTAGACAGCATTCCATGTGTAAACATAACAAACAATCATTCATAAGCCACATATAACATGCTTTAATGGTTAGCGTTCAAATAGTTTGAGTAGTGTGATAGTTGTAGTTGTAGTTGTAGTTTGAATATTCGTAACGTATGTAACACCCAAAAGTGCTTAAAGCAAAAAGGGATCGAGTATACTCACCGTGATTTATAGATTGAAGGGAGCGCTTAGCGAGTACGGTTAGCCTGAATAGATTCGGTAGCATAACGATAAGTGAAACGTAAAGCGGGAAACAAGTGTAGGTGGGTCGGACAGCTGGTCGATCGGACGGCTGACCGTTCGGTTGACAGCCTGTTCGGTCTGCTGTCCGGTCGGTCGGTAGGCCGATCGGATGGCTGTTCGGTAGGCCGATCGGATAATAAAATTGTTGTTCGATCGGACAACAGGGTGTCACCTGATCGGACGGCTGTTCGATCGGGTGGCACTTCTAGTGCATTGAACATATTGAAAATCGATTAAGTATTGAAGCATAGTATCTCATGATCCGAAGAGTAATCCGATCGGACAGTAGTTCGATCGAACAACAGTTCGTTCAATACCATTCTTCAAAACAATTTGGTTGTGTGGGACCATGTGCTAGCCGATCGGGTGGCCAGTCGATCGGCTGACTATCCGATCGGCTAGCTGTCCGTTCGGACAGCAGTACGATCGGTCAGCATCCTGACCTGATCAGCCCTTGCGTCTAACACTTGGTTGTTCTGTTTGTTTGTCGTTCTTTTGAGGTATTTTGACAACGAGTAGAACCATAGATCCCTCGTCCTTACTTGGTTCCTTGGGTCGGACAGGAATCACCCAAATCCGGTTGGTGGACTTTTCGGAACAAAGTTTAACGTTTAACCCAAAGTCGGTTAACCACATGGGTAGAATACAGATCTTGAGCCGTACGACCACCGAAGTGATTTGTAAACTGGCTCAAGGTCCGTTTCTACAAGTTTTGAAGTTATTGAGTGAAAAAGAGTTGAAAGAAAGTTGGAATCCATCTTCCAATCCTTTTCACCGAGTATAAGTTTAGATCTTATGAAAGATCTCTGTTTGTTTATGTGGAAATCGGCTAGATCCAAGTTGTTCTTGGTGGATTGAGGCCAAAACATAAAGTTCTTCAAGAACCCATGATGACATCATCCTATAACACTTGATTCTTGATGATTTCACGGTTAAAAGTTAAGATTTGAAAGATAGAAAGGTGTAGGAGTGTGTATAGATTAAGAAAGTACAAGATTTAGGACGAAAACTTACCGGAATCGAGAGAAATCTGAGAAAAGGTGAGTTGAGAGTGCTGGTCGAACAGAGGTTTCCAAAAGTGGAAAGAATGACAATGACAGGGGTATTTATAGGATGACAAAAGAGGAAAGGGCTGGCCGATCGGCCAGGCAGCTCGATCGGACAGCCTGTCCGATCGGACAGCAGTCCGTTCGGCTGGCTGTTCGATCGGCTGGGAGCCTGATCGATCAGTCGCACCTTCCGGGTGTTTCGCGCGACGATTTTTGATATTTCGATTTCGATTGCGGGTGGTTCGATTCGATAGGGTTTCCTAGTCAAATTACTTTCAGTCCCAACTACTTCGTATCTAGCGTAATCTCTTTTCCACTATCTATCATGGTTCGATCATGATTCGAGTTTGAGTTGGATTGCATTCGAGTTAGATTTCGAGTTTCGAGTGGGTTCGCTTGATTACGCAACATAACATAATTAAACATGCACAGGTAACACGCATGGCACACACACACGTATAAACAACAAGTAAAATATATAGTTCGAGTTGCGATTCGATGTCGATTCGATTATCATAGCTTGACTATTGATTAGTTAACTTTATCGCATTGTTACTTCCTATAGTTCACAGTCGTAGATCGATCGAATAACGATTAACACAATTCGATTATTATTATTAACGACACTTACTCCACATAATACAAATAAAATAAAGAAATTTCTATAAGTCAAGTTGCGCGAAATCGGTCGTTGACTCAGACCTTGACTTTGACTTTGACTTGTGAAAACACGGGGTGTTACAGATGTCATTTCTTCTAAACGCAAATACGGGCCTTACAAGTTGGTATCAGAGCCAAGGTTTGAGGGATTCGAGCATATGAGGCGATGCAACTCAAACCGACGGCTCGTTCAAAAGTGTGCTCACTCCAAGATCGCCAATGAGGTAACAATTTAAGTTTTTGGTATACGCAAGTATGTGTAATGTGCTTGTAAAGTTAAGATAAGTATGTGAAGGGGTAATTGTGGAGGGCAAAATGATGAGTTCTAGGGACCGTACGGCTGGAAACGGACCCGAAAAAGAATTAAAACACCTAAATTAAAGTCAGCATCGAACTAACAAACGGCAAGCCGTCGCCGACGGCCGGACACCCATCGCCGACGCCACCCCCAGGGCCGACGCCCTATTCTCCTGCTTATGGGAACAAGTGGCCGACGCCACATTCGGAGACACGTCGCCGACGGACCGTCAGCCGTCCCCGACGGGTTGTGCAAAGCTGGTCTGCCAGATTTTTTATGTTTTGCATGTTTTAGCCAAAAGTACTTTCCGAAAGCCATTTCAATGTTTATTTAGGGTCCATGTAAGGCCTAACATGATATATGTAACCACAGTCAGTGGTTACGATAGAAGGAAAATTATAAAGGTCGAAAGTAGTGTGTCGAGGGACACAAATGAATGATGAAAGTTTAAAAGAGAGTAAACTTAATATGTAAAAATGTGAATGAAGTGGTTACAAACTAATGAACTATGACGTGCTGAAAAGCTTATGATTTGTATTAAATGAAAAGATGACATTGTGTAGATGGCTGATGCAAGAAACGTTAATGATGATGATGATACGGCTCGACAAGAAACATTTAATAGTAAGGTCACCGAAGTGGCGGAAGGGGTTATGCAAGCTAGTCTTCCACGATTAGCTCAAGAAGTAGAAAGTCGGGTGTTGGGAGTTGTGGAGGCCATGATGACTAGCAAGATCGAAGAATTGAAAGAAATGATTGAGGGATCTAAAGGTAAAAGCAAATAACGACGGTGCACGTATAAGGATTTCATGGCATGCCATCCCGCAACGTATGATGGTAAAATCAATCCGATCGCATGCCAAAGGTGGATTTCAAACATAGAATCGGTATTTATACGAAGTCGGTGTGATAAGGAAGACCAGGTGATGTTCGCTACTGGTCAACTCACTTTTCAGGCGAAAGATTGGTGGGATGCGCATAGTAAGGAAGTTGGGGAGGACAAGCTGCAAGAGATGACTTGGCAGGAATTCAAGGAACCTTTTATGAAATACCATTGTCCTCAGTCAGCCGTTGATAAGATTCAGGAGGATTTCTTACGCCTCCGACAGAAAAATTAAACGATAAACGAAATATCAAACACGTTCATGGATAAGATGAAGTTTTGCGGAGACTTTGTGAAGACAGAAAGAATGAAGATCAACCGCTTTTATGGTATACTAAAGGCAGAATTTAGGGAGTTCATCACTCCCTCAAAGTGTGAAACCCTTGACGAGCTTATCAATCTGGCACGGGATAGAGAAATTGAAATTAAGATGCAAGAAGAGTGTGGTGAAAAGAGGTCGATAGAAAAGGGGACAAATGCAAGTCTATCTAAAAAGGCAAGGTTCCAAGATCAGGGAAGGAAAGATAAGTCGAAGGGTGGTATTACTCCTTGCAAGACATGTGGGAAGCTTCATACGGGGGAATGCCTTTTGGGTAAGAAAGGGTGTTACAAATGCGGTGAAGAAGGGCATACCTCCTACAAGTGCCCTAGCAACCCGAAGACTTGTTTCAACTGTTTCTAAAAGGGGCATGTTAAGTCAGAATGTCCTAAACTTCAGCAAGGGACGAAGAAAGAAGGAAAGAATGAGGATAGCTCTAGGGCAAAAGGAAGAATGTTCCAAATTACATCCGAAGAAGCTAAGTCTCACCCGAATGTGGTTTCAGGTATCTTCTTGTTAAATTCCTTGCCAGTGTACGTATTGTTTTATACCGGAGCCACCATGTCGTTCATTTCAAGTGAAATAGTGCAACACCATTCTTTTAGAATTGAAAGAATGATGGCACCCTTAGAAGTAGAAATAGCCGATAGTAAAAATTATTTGTTGCACGAAATATGTAGAAGTTGTAAGTTAACTATAGAAGATGAGGAGTTTGACATCGACCTTATACCTATGATTTTGGGGGAATTTAAAGTAATAGTGGGTATGGATTGGATGTCCCAGAACCATGCGGAGATAAATTGTGAAAATAAAACTATAACTGTCCAAACTCCGAGTGGAAACCAATTAAAAATCCAAGGAGAAAGAAACGTAGAAGCGAAACTTTGTACTATTGCCCAAGCAGTCAAGTATGTAATTAACGGGAGTAGAGCATACTTAGCTTATGTAGTAGACGCTCGACAAACCCTCCCGAAACTTGAAGATGTTGAGGTCGTGAACGAATTTCCGGAGGAATTGCCAGGACTCCCTCCCGAACGAGAAATAGAGTTTCGCATCGAATTGAATCCGGGTGCGAAACCGGTTGCGAAAGCTCCCTATAGACTGGCTCCCACCGAGATGCGGGAGTTAATGACACAATTACAAGATCTGCTAGATAAGGGCTTTATACGCCCAATTGTGTCGCCTTGGGGAGCGCCTGTCTTATTCGTTAAGAAGAAAGATGGGTCGATGCGCATGTGCATCGATTACAGAGAATTAAATAAGTTGACCGTGAAGAACCGCTACCCTTTACCTAGAATTGATGATCTTTTTGATCAATTGCAAGGGGCGATTTGGTTCTCTAAGATTGACCTGCGTTCGGGATATCATCAAGTCAGGGTATGAGGAGAAGACATTGCGAAGACCGCATTTAGAACCCGATATGGACATTACGAGTTCCTAGTTATGTCCTTTGGGTTAACGAACGCTCCAGCAGCGTTTATGGATCTTATGAATCGGGTATGCCGACCTATGTTAGATAAATCCGTGATCGTATTCATAGACAATATCCTAGTCTATTCGCGAAGTAAGGCTAAACATGAGAGGCATTTGCGTGAAGTACTTCAAATTCTCTGTAAAGAAAAACTTTATGCAAAATTCTCAAAGTGTGCCTTCTGGCTCAGAGAGGTGCAGTTTCTGGGTCATGTGATCAATTCGGAAGGTGTTTTGGTAGATCCGTCAAAGATTGATGCCGTAATGAAATGGGTTTCCCCGAAAAATCCAACTGAAATAAGAAGTTTTCTAGGCCTCGCGGGGTACTACAGAAGGTTCATACAGGATTTCTCGAAGATAGCCTTACCCCTAACGAAACTAACGAGAAAGAAGGAAAAGTTTGTGTGGGGTAAAGAACAGGACGAAGCCTTTCGAATCTTAAAGGAGAAACTGTCAAGTCCTCCGGTCTTGACATTACCGGACGGGACTGAAGACCTGGTTGTCTATTCAGATGCTTCACAACAGGGTTTAGGTTGCGTTTTGATGCAAAGGGGAAGGGTTATCGTGTATGCTTCATGACAATTGAAACCACACGAGGTGAACTACCCGACACACGATTTGGAATTGGCCGCGGTGGTGTTCGCTTTAAAGATTTAGAGGCATTACCTATATGGTACGAGATGTACAATCTACTCGGACCACAAAAGCCTCAAATATTTCTTTGAACAGAAAGACTTGAATATGAGGCAACGAAGATGGTTGGAACTGATTAAAGATTACGATTGCGAAATCCTTTACCATCCGGGAAAGGAGAACGTGGTGGCGGATGCGTTAAGCCGAAAAGAGTCCCCACCTTCGATTCGAGTAAAATCCATGAAAATGGTAGTTACTCCACGTTTGCTTGATATGATACGAGATTCCCAAATAAAGTCACTTGGAGCGGAAGACCTAAAGAAAGAAAGAGTAAAAGGAATAGCCGATAAATTAGAAGAAAATTCGACCGGACTCAAAACAAGATTCGGTCGAATTTGGATACCACGATTTTGTGAAGTCAAGACCGCTCTACTCGACGAGACTCATAGGTCACGATACTCAATACATCCCAGGGCAACCAAAATGTACCGGGACTTGAAAACCAATTATTGGTGTCCGGGTATGAAACGCGATATTGTAAAGTATGTCTCAAAATGCTTAACATGCTCCCAAGTGAAAGCAGAACATCAAAAACCGTACGGGGAGTTACAACCCTAGGAAATTCCAGTCTGGAAATAGGAGGAGTTAACTATGGATCTGGTAACCAAGCTTCCCAGAACGAAAAAATGGGCATGATGCAATATGGGTAATTGTAGACCGACTCACAAAAAGTGCCCACTTTTTACCTATTCGAGAAGCTTACTCTTCTGAGAGGATGGCGGAAATTTATATGAGTGAGATCGTATCTCGACACGGGGTGCCCGTGTCAATCGTTTCAGAACGGGATACTAGATTTACCTCTCGTTACTGGTAGAAGTTTCACGAAAGTACGGGCACGAAGCTACACATAAGCACAGCCTATCACCCTTAGACTAATGGTCAATCAGAACGAACCATCCAAACGCTTATTGATATGTTAAGAGCTTGTGCCTTAGATTTTGGTGGAAATAGGGATGACCATTTACCACTAGCGGAATTTTCTTACAATAATAGCTATCATAGTGGTATTCAAATGGCTCCCTATGAACTATTATACAGGAGAAAATGTAGAACTCCTGTATGTTGGGGCGAAGTTGGTCAGAGAGAGCTTGCGCCAAGTGACTTAATAGCAGTAACGAATGAAAATATTGATTTGATTAGAGCTCGACTGAAAGCAGCCCAGGATCGACAAAAAGCTTATGCGGACAAGAGAAGGCGTCCTATCGAGTTTCAAGTCAGAGATTATGTTCTATTGAAAGTATCACCATGGAAGGGTATAATCCGTTTCCGCAAACGGGGTAAGTTAGGTCCTCGTTATATCGGACCGTTTAAGATCTTGGCTCGAGTTGTAAGGGTTGCATATCGATTAGAATTACCGTCTTCACTAGACGGGATCCATAATACCTTCCACGTATCGCAACTAAGGAAGTGTCTTGCGGATGAAACAGCATTAGTTCCTCTCGATGATATCGAGTTGGACGAGGGGTTAAATTATATCGAAAGACCAATAGCCATTAAAGACGTTAAGGTGAAGAATCTTCGCAACAAGACCATTAGACAAGTGTTGGTACAATGGCAACACCGAAAGGGTTCGGAACTTACATGGGAAGCGGAAGATGAAATGAGGAAGCACTACCCTTTTGTCTTCGGTGCGTAAATAATTAACTTGTTATATGACCAGGTTTCGGGGAAGAAACCACCTTTTAAGGAGGGTAGACTTGTAACACCCCAAAAATGAACTTTAGACATACGAGCTAAATTAATTAAAATTCTAACCTAGTAAATGTAAATGTTACAAGATACTAGTTAGATAATGAGAAGAGCCTAAATTAAATAACAATACAAACTAGAAGAGGCACATGTGAAAAATAACAAAAGAAAGGGGATTAAAAGAAATCAAAACCCAAATCACACTCCTGGTGTGTGTGCTAGGTTCGAACATCACATGGGAACAAGGAGAAAACCCTTGTTCTTGCTAATTGCAGCAAATTGACAAAGGATTTTAAAGATAATCGGTTGCATGATTCAAAAACTCGATCATCTATACACACATAGTGAAGTGGTAAGTTAAATTTCTTGATTTTGTGAATTTTAGAAGATTGGGTTTCAACCCAATCATGAGTTTATGTTATGAAATGTGTAGTTAGAAGTTAAGATTATGAAATAGGACAAGAATGATGTTCGGTTTTTGATAAATTGTTAGGAGTTGTAGCAAAAACCCATTCGGTGAAAAATTATCATGAGTAGAATGATCAAGTGAAATTATATATGTGAAATCTTGATGATTGATCTTGTTTGTAGTATGTGGACATTAGATGAATAGATATGGGATTGAAAGGTCATATGAACTTGTTTGATTATTGAAGAATTACTAGATGAACTAGTAGAATTATGTGTTAAAATACTTGTGTCAAGTGTCCTACTAATGCGAAACCCGCCAAGTGTTCGATGAAATGCTTAAGAGAATAATTATGTAAAATTCGGAAGAACTTGTGAATAATGAAATGATGATCGGATGGACTAAATGATAGAATGAGTATGTTAATGTAGGCGTGAAGGAAGAAAGCTTAAGTGCTAGGAAAACGGATAACGCACAAGAGCGAGGTACGTTATTGTACACCTTATCTCTATTATGTTGTCATATGTATAACATTCTCTATTGTATTATGTTGTTATGTTGGAATCGTGAAAGTTGAAATATATAATATTGTTGAAAGTAAAGTTAGAACCGTCATAAACGGATGAAGAGAAATGAATATGATACGAAAGATAATGCTTCATATCCGGTTCCTTCTAGTCGGACCGGGTATGGGAAGTTAATTATGTTCGAATGAAAGTTTACTCAATCCGTCTTATCGGGTTGGAGTGTAATCGTATGTAAAGAATAAATTCGTTCATTATGAATGAATCGAATGAAAGTTATGATAACCATACTAGTACATGTCGTTAGCGGGTATGTTAAGAAAGCAATGCTAGTCTCTACACTGAGACGAGCATGTAATGAACCGTCTAACGGTTGGTAATGTAAATGAAAGATGCAAGGTCGCTATAATGATTAGTCGGGTTATTAGTCAATTATGTTAGAGATGAAATGCTAACTTCTTTTGTTTATGTTGAACGTAGGTAAATCCTCAGTTTAGGCGACTTGGCAAGTTGGAGCGAGCATACGCACACTTTATGACCATCAAGCGCTTCCGCTAGTCCGTATTGATGTTTTGGGTTAAATGTCTGTTTTGTACAACTTGTTAGAAGTCATACTTTTTCACCTGATGTCTTGGTTTTTAGTAGTATCTTGTCGAATGGATTGTAGAATTGTATTTGTTTTGATTATGGTTAAAAGAGGGGTATACTCGTTTTACGGACGGGTCATGCCCAAATTTTGTTAAACTCATGCATTAATGATATTAGTATTTTACCTATCAATTGAGAAAAGTTTGGACATTTTAAAAAAATTATGTTTCTAGTGTCTTTTGGATGTCATTTCTTCTAAACGCAAATGCGGGCCTTACATATCGGCATGGATTGGTTGCGTAAGAATCATGCCGAAATTGCTTGTCACGAGAAGTTTGTCCGTTTGCCTCTTCCCTCCGGATGTTTTGCATGTCTATGGAGACCGACCTTCTAGAGGACTGAAGTTGATGTCATGCACTCAGGCAAGCAGATGCTTACGAAATCCGAACCTTGCCTTCTTGGCCCACGTGGTGGAACAAAAGGGCAAGGGGAAGAACATAAGTGACGTTCCAGTAGTGTGTGATTTCCCTGACGTCTTTCCTAAAGATCTACCTGGTCTTCCTCCTCCCAGATCCGTTGACTTTCGTATCGATCTCATACCTGGTGCGACTCCTGTCGCCAAGGCTCCTTATCGACTTGCACCTTTCGAGATGCAAGAACTATCCAGTCAACTTCAAGAACTGCTCGACAAAGGATTCATTCGTCCAAGTACCTCCCCGTGGGGTGCTCCCGTGTTATTTGTCAAGAAGAAAGACGGTTCATTCCGTATATGTATCGACTACCGTGAACTTAATAAGCTTACCGTTAAGAATCGCTACCCTCTCCCTCGTATCGATGATCTATTTGACCAACTACAAGGCGCGTCCTGTTTCTCAAAAATCGATCTTCGTTCTAGCTATCATCAGCTTAGTGTACTCGAGGATGATGTACCCAAGACCGCTTTTAGCACTCGTTATGGGCACTATGAGTTCGTGGTCATGCCTTTCGGATTGACCAACGCACTCGCGGTGCTCATGGATCTTATGAATCGTGTTTGTAAACCTTATCTGGATCGTTTTGTGATAGTCTTCATTGATGATATCCTCATTTATTCTAAAACTAGAGCTGATCAAGCTCGTCATTTACGCTTGATGCTTGAACTCCTACGTGGTGAACGTCTGTATGCTAAATTTTCTAAGTGTGAGTTTTGGATTAATGAAGTGCAATTTCTTGGTCACGTCGTTAGTAAGCAAGGTATTCATGTTGGATTAAACTTTTTTTATGACAACATTTTTTTATACTATGAAGCTAAACAACTTAATTACCATGGTTTTTCTTTCACTTGCTACAATGAGTGTTGATACTGTACCAAACCAAATTGATACTGACTGAAATTGAATTCATGTCGCATTGTGCAAGAGATTCCAGTACCTATTGCTCTAAATTATCTATTTGTTATTGTTAATAACTAAAACATATCAAACCTATCAGATGACGTTACATCGGTTAAATGTAAACTCAATAAGATATGTAAATGTCTTTGTTAGGATCGGAGGCCCTCATGATAGTGTTTGTTTGTGTAAATTGTATAATCAATAGAGATGAACAGAGTTTAAGTGCAGCGGAAATGAATAACAAACTTTGTAAACACAATCAAGGAGAAAATAATTTTGAGAAAGCATATGCAATTCATTTAGTCAAAAGATTTACAATAAGAATCAAATGATTACATATATGCTTACATACTAAGCTCCCCCTCAGCCAGATGCCCCAAGGTTGGATTGCACAAGATGAAAGGATTGAATTGAGGAGATGAACTCTCTCAAAACGAATCAAATGTAACAGTACAGAGTACTGCTCCATTTATAGACAAACCAAACCGCTGAGGCATCTCAGCTGACGTCACCATGAAAGTGACGTTTAACAACCTAACAACCTGTATCTACTGACTTCATACAATCACTGCTAAACCTAACAACTGACTATACATGAATCAGATGATATACTAAACTACTGCTCTTCCTATTCATCAGTGCTTTCCTCAAGGTTGATCAGTCCTTGATTGGGCAGTGCTTTGTCATCAGCAGTTTGTACCAGCAATGCTTAGTATCCAGCAGTCTTCTAGGCTTCATCAGTAGTTAGGCAAAACAGTAGCAGTTGTAGGCGGGCAGTGGATATAAGACCTTCAGCAGTTTTAATCACTTTCAAGGGAGAAGACTTAGTGTAATCAACTGCTTATTGTGAATCCACTGCTGTGACCTGGTTTTGGCTTTCATTATCTGTTCCTCTGGTATGGTTCAATCCCAACAATCTCCCCCTGGAACAGATAATGCCAAAACCTGTCATTATTCTGGATCTTTATTACTCATCAGAAGTTCCCTTGCTTTTCTTTTGATTTTTTCTTCAAATTCTTTTGAACTTGTGTCATCTTCATCCCGGCACAGTGTAAGTTCAAGGAGATCCTGCAAATCTTCAACACTAAGGCCTAGTGCTTCTTTCCTTGATATGTACTTCACTTCGCCATTGGATCTGACCAGGGTCAATACGTGGGTCTTTTGATCAGACATCCACTTTAGTACTTTTAAACCCAATGGGTTTCTTGGGAGAGATTTATTCAATGATGAGTTGGGAGATGTTGGCCTTGTGAAAACTTGCAGACTTTCAGACATTCTTTTGAAGGCCATTTCAATGACATTGTTTGCTGCAGCTATGTCTTCTGCAGTCTCTTTTTCTATCTGCTCTTGTCTCTTTTGTTGATCTGGCTCAATGTCTGAAATTTCTGAAGTATTTGGTGATGCAGGCTTAGTTAACACCTTCTTAAAAAGGTTTTGAAGTTTTTCTGAATTCTCTTCTTTTAGACCCATTTTCATGATGGTTTCTTTGAAGAACTCAACTTCCTTTTCCTTTTCCTCTTCACTGTTCAGCTGTTCTCTTTCTTCTTGGTTCGTCACAAGAGTAGATCGGAACAGTGTTTTGAGGTTTTCTATCTGTTGTTCAAGCTTCATCATTTGTTCATGCTTCTTTGAAGTGCCTGAAACAGTTATCTTTCTTTTCTTCAGCCTTTCATAGGCTTCATCAGTTTGCTGCTTTGACCATTTTGATATGGCATTTGCAGTGTCCACTTTTGCATTCATCAGCTCCTGTTTCTTTCTTTTATACTCAGCAGTAAGATCAGCTATGAGCTTCCTGTATTTGTTCCAATTTGGAGCTGTCTTCTTCTTTCTTGGATTATTTTTAATCTTTTCAATTCTGTTAGCCTCATGCTTTAATGCAACTATTGGCCATTCTTTGAATTGTGTTTCTTCAGCAGGATAGAACTTTTCTTTCATTATGTATGCAAGGTATTCTTTTCTCAATTCATTTCGTTGATCTGCTTCAGGAGATAGGCTTGACATTTCTTTGTTCAGATCACTTGCATATTCTTCCATTTGTTTGACTTTGGTGAGCAGGAATTCTCTTCTTTCCAAAATGGCTTCATCACCCTGATTCTTGCATTCAACTTTTGCTCTTATCCTTGCTTGTCTTGCTTTCATTTCGAGATCTTCATCCATGTCTTCTGGAATTATGAAACCTATGAGAGAAGGAAATTTCCTTTTTGAAGGATCATCTTCAGTGTAAAATTGTTTCATCTCATTTTTCACAGCTTCTAATTCCAGTGGATATTTAGCAGCAACAGGATCATACTTTTCATCAGTAGCCTGTGTTGTGTCTCTCTTTCTTTTGTGAAGTTTTGGAGGTTGTGATGTAGGAATGATGAGAGCAGTGTTGGATGGTTGACTAACAGTTGTTGAAACAACTGGTGTTTCAACCGCTGTTGTCATTACAACTGCTGATATGTCAGTAGTTGTCTTCTGCTTTTGAGTAGGGGATGGAGGTGGTGAGGTAGTTTTTGATGGTGGTGATGGTGGTGGTGAATCATCAGATATGAAAATCCTTCTCCTTTTTATTGTAGGAGAGGCTGATGATGTCGTTGGTGAATCAGTGGTTTGAATATGAGTGACAGTGGTTTGTGATTGTGATTGACTGACAGTGGTTGAAACAACTGGTGTCTCAATCACTGCTGTCATTACAACAGTTGTTTTAACATCTATTGTCTTCTGTTTTATGACAGGAGGTAATGGTGGTAGGGCAGTGGTTTTAGTGGTGTGTGATGGAGTGGTCTGTGTTGAAGAGATGGCAGCTGTTTAGCTACTGACAGCAGTTTTTGTAACTACTGTTGTATCAGCTGTTTTAGATGTCTGTTTTCCTTGTTCTGGTTCAACATACAGACCATCTTCAATTCCCTTTTTCTTCATCTTCTTGACATTCTCCCCCTTTTTGGCATTATCTGCAAGGGGGTTATCCATAAAAAGGATAGTTGAGGGAACTTTTTCACCATGGGCAGTCTTTTGTATGCTGGCCTTCATAGCCTTAATGTCTGCTTGAGTATCTTTGAATCTTGACTCCACCATGTTTGTCAGCATTTTTACATGCATTTCATGTTGTTGATCAGCCATCTGTTTTTGTTTCTCCAGCATGGGTTGAAAGATATTCCAGAGCTCATTTGCAACAACTGCTTGTGGTGGAGCGAATGCTTGAGTTGGAACAGATGATTGTGGTGAGGCAGCAGTGGATTGTGCTTTTTGAGCTTTTAAAATCTCTTGCACCATCTCCTTTATTTCAGCAACTGAGGTTTCCAGTTTTTCAACTCTTCCCGTCAATTCCTGATATTTTGAATCATCACCCACTTTAATGGGATCATCTGAATCCCCACCTGTAGTGGTTATATCAATGTTTGACTTAGGAACCGAGTCCCAAAAATCACCCATTGATGCCCCTTGTTCTTGGTACTGGGGACTTCTTTCTTCAGCACTTGATAGACCTTTGATGGTACCAGTGGTTAGAACCAACTCACTGGTGGTTACCGATGGTGCTATTGAAGAAATTGCCTTCAAGGGAGTCTTACTGATGAAACAACTGTCCAACTGAAGATCTGTCGATCCATCAGTTGTAGTTGCTGCTCCACTTGAACTACCACCGAGAGTTACTTGTAACTCAGGGGGTGTAACCTCCTCAGTTGTTGCTGGGATAGCAGAGGTATAAGCATCAGACCCAGTCACTTGTGGGGGTATACTCTCAGTGACAGGTGATAGAGAGGAACTGGTTTGTGTCTGAGCTATAACAACTGCATGCAACAAAGGTAGCATGGATTGTGGTAATATTATTGGTGAGGGTATGGGAGTTGAAAGAGACATGTCCTTGGGATCAGGACTGAGGAAGATGGATCCGAGTGGATTCAGAGCTTCATATTGTGGGGTCCCTGTGCTTACAACCTGATCCTTTTGTGTGGAAGCAGGAGGAGTTTTAGGCAATGGTTGAGATCTTTCTTCCAACTGCTGTGAGGAAGTAGCAGCAGTGGTTTGTGGTGACATTTGTTTTGTCACAGGCAGTTGCTCTGGGACCTCATCTTCCAGAGTTGCCTTTGTTTTGGGTTTGGTGGGTTTTTTTGGATGTTTTTCTTTTGGTCTTTTTGGTAATGTCAGGTGTGGGTTTCAAAGCAGTGGTAGTGCTGCTCTGATCACCTGGAGCAGTAGGCTCAGCAGCAGATGTCTGAGGAGCAGTGGTAACTGCTAAATTCTACTCGGACACCTCTGCTTTTGTTTTTATTGGTGCCAACATTCTAGTGAATGTTTCAGGTGTTAAACTTTTTATTTGAAAATAAACACCTTGTTTTGGCACATTTTCATTTTCTTTTTCAAATTTTTGTTTAAAATAATAGCTTAGAAATCTTGGAAAGAGTAAAAATGCTTTGCTATTAGCATTCTTTACCAAGTCATTGAAGATTTCCTGGGAATAATTGTAATCTTTATTATTTAAAATGGCATAGCCCAGGCATTGAATCTTCAATGGTATTTCGTTAAAAGCTGTTGTTTTATTTGAAACACACGACAAAAGTGTGTGGAATAAAAATCTGGGTGCAGACGGGAAATAACCTTTTTGTAAGGTATCTACCTTTGATTGTTCTGCATATCCCCTTTTCAGAAAATCAGCTTTTAACTCGTTTTTATCAAAAGAAGTTTTACCTTATTGATCATCGAGTTTGAAGACTTCTGAGATTGATTGCGGAGTGATTTGAACCGCTTTACCCTGTATCGAGGAGTTAATGGCTACTACTTTTCCGTCTTGTTTTTCAAGCGTAGTATTTTTCCAGAACTCTCTCTGGGTTTGCAAGTAAATGGGAGCGTCTGTTGTCAACAAAGTTTTGTACTTTGATTCAGAGAGTGTGTCGATGACGGAATCGAAGGTGCGGTTGTTTGAGGGTTTTGTGAGGAGACCCAAGTAGTTGTGCGGTGATTTGTATGGGATTTCAATGGTTTCTTCGGCCGTTTGAGCGACCTCTTTTGAAGATGATGGTGATTTTGGTTTAGATTTTGATTTTGATTTTGACTTCGTCATTTTGATGAAGAAGAATCGGAGAGTGATTTGGGAAGAAAAGTTGGAAACTGCTTTGAGAAGAGAACTTTGGAATTCAATTCGACAGTGTAAAACCCTGTTTGGGGGTTTTGATCAGGGTTTTATTTAGGGGAAAAATGATCGCTGATGTGGCAGCGGTTATTATGATCTGAAGGCTAAGAACTGACCACGTGTCAAACACTGATGAAATGGATGAAGGGTGGAGAACAGTTGTTTTAGGAACCACTGATGTACCAAGCATCAGTAGTTACAACGGTAATAAAGTGAAAACAATGGAAGATTTTTACTATCAGCGGATAGTATATCAGTGGATAAGACACTGATTTTGAGCATCAGTGCTTGCCAAGAAAAATGAGGATCAGTGGTTGACTTTCAGCAGTGGATAGTAATTAGGAAACAGACGTTTGAGCAAAACAGTGGTTAGGGTTAAAATAAGGGCAATGTTTTGAGAGTTCATATTCAACAACTTTTTGCAGAGATTTTCATTCAAGGTTTTGCCACATGTCAAATTTTTCTTGAAATTCTTACGAATTACTGACAGTGGTTTTGTACCCCGGATGATGAGAACTTTTTACTAAGGCAACTCATTTTCGTTTAATATCCAAATTAAAACATGAGTGCCCCAGTAGTTTAAGCACTGTTTAGCAATCAACCTTTGATTAGTGTTTAGAACAACCCTGAGTATGACATGACCTTGACATATGCACCATTTCCTTTTGACCCATTTGTGAGGACAAAAATACCAATAAAAATAAGGTACCATATCCTGACAGGAAATTTAAACTATTGCCAACAAAAACCAACAAAAGTTCAAAATATATTATTTTTAAAAAACGAATAATATATCCTGGTTATTTAGAGGAAATCCTTTGAAAAAAAAATGGATAAAGGATTTTCTGAAATAGCATCAAAAAGGATCTGGTAAATTTTCAATAAAATACGTAATCATATCATTCTCAAGTTTATGAAAATGGTCAGTGGTTTGACAGCAGTGGTAGAAAATTTTGAATACATTTTGACCACTGTTTGTTACCATTTTCTTTGTCAGTTGATTGCAAACATGAGGACACATGGATGAATTTTTTTAACATTTGTCTAGTCCTCTTTGGAGTTCATTCACCGGAATCAAAACCTTTTCCTGAGCAGATGAATGCACATAGTTGCTTAATGACCATTATTACCCTAAACTTTGACTCATAAGTGTTTTATATTTGTACTCTTTTCTTCTGACTTCAAAAGTTTTGAGATAAACACACTTCTGAGTTTTTGTGTATTTCTTCTTCCCTTTTTACCCTTCCCATTTACAAGTAATGAATTACTTACTGGGAGGTCTTTTAAGGGAAAAACCTTAATCCAATATCATTTTATCGTAATGTTTTGAGAGAGTTGGTCATGTTTGCACAAGTTTTTCAACCAATCTCACACTACATATGATATGGACTATGTTGATCTATGATTTTCTGAATGTATTTTAACAAAGTTGATTTTGTTCATTCGAGGATCCTCAACCTGTTTTTCAACACACCAGATCTTATGACTAATGTTTTAAGAACATAGGTTTTGTTCATCTGAGGTTCATACTTTAGTATTAAACATGATGAAACAGCACAAAATTCACAACAATAGGTGAAGTCAATTTTGAAAATAAGAGATAATCCCATAGTTTTAGTAGATATGTTTTCAGATCTAGAAACCATGAGTGTCTTGTGCATGAAATCACTTGTTGTGTGAGATTTGTGTGTCATATGACATCTTGGTTGTTTTACAGAGTATTTGAATAGCAACTTTAAGCGTTATCACTCGTTACTCTGTTTTTCAACTAAATACAACCAACCTTAGTATCAATGAATTTTGAGCCGAACTGTTATGTCAAATTGACTGTTAGATCGAATTTGACTGTCCAAGCTCTGATACCAATTGTTAGGATCGGAGGCCCTCATGATAGTGTTTGTTTGTGTAAATTGTATAATCAATAGAGATGAACAGAGTTTAAGTGCAGCGGAAATGAATAACAAACTTTGTAAACACAATCAAGTAGAAAATAGTTTTGAGAAAGCATATGCAATTCATTTAGTCAAAAGATTTACAATAAGAATCAAATGATTACATATATGCTTACATACTAAGCTCCCCCTCAGCCAGATGCCCCAAGGTTGGATTGCACAAGATGAAAGGATTGAATTGAGGAGATGAACTCTCTCAAAACGAATCAAATGTAACAGTACAGAGTACTGCTCCATTTATAGACAAACCAAACCGCTGAGGCATCTCAGCTGACGTCACCATGAAAGTGACGTTTAACAACCTAACAACCTGTATCTACTGACTTCATACAATCACTGCTAAACCTAACAACTGACTATACATGAATCAGATGATATACTAAACTACTGCTCTTCCTATTCATCAGTGCTTTCCTCAAGGTTGATCAGTCCTTGATTGGGCAGTGCTTTGTCATCAGCAGTTTGTACCAGCAATGCTTAGTATCCAGCAGTCTTCTAGGCTTCATCAGTAGTTAGGCAAAACAGCAGCAGTTGTAGGCGGGCAGTGGATATAAGACCTTCAGCAGTTTTAATCACTTTCAAGGGAGAAGACTTAGTGTAATCAACTGCTTATTGTGAATCCACTGCTGTGACCTGATTTTGGCTTTCATTATCTGTTCCTCTGGTAGGGTTCAATCCCAACAGTCTTATGTAATAGTGACAAATAACTTGATCATTATTGTTGATATTAAATTACAACTATAACTTAAAATATAATTTTATTAAAATAAATTTAAATCTAAAAGGATATAATTGTTAACTCTTCCTCTGTTAACTATATTCAACAATATTATACATATATAGGCTTTTTTGAAACCTTTAATCACTATTTTTTGTAATAATCAACACTTTTAAAAATACTGAATGATAAAAATATATATATGTTATTGTATGGGGGTTGGGTCTAATTGGCAAAGACATTAGAGTTGAGGTGTTGTTTCCCTTAAGGTCGAGGGTTCAAGACCCTCTAAAGACGGATTTGGTATGATTTTAGTCGTTAAAAAAGTAGTCAGATTTGACATAAACATCATATAGTTAGGTGAATATCTTTTGTAAAGTTAATATGAAGTTTGGAATTCGTATAAATTTATACTAGATTTGTCTCTGGTTGAGCTTACGTAGGGCGGCGACAAGAAGGAGGTGGGTAGGGCGGCTGCGATGGTGCATGTGGAAGACGATGGGTGGTGGTGTATGTTGTCGGTGTTGGTGGTTGTTGTGTTTACGGAGGCAGGAATAAGCCTGCACGAGTTTAGATTGGATTAAGTCTAATTTTTGTTTTTTTGGATAGAAAATCTGACATTATTTAAAGAGAAAAAGTGAGAGAAAAGTGTAACATCTCGGAAATTTGTGTCGAATGATATGATGACACATGTCCAAATAACTCTTATTTTATGCCATGTTGTATGGCGAGAAGGACCAATTATGTAAAAAATATGGAAGAATGTTGTGTAGGGACCATTTGTGTTAACATGCAATTATTTTGGCCTCTAAGTGACTCTTAAGGACCGTAAGCCATATGTGCTTACGGACCGTAATATATGAAGAATATTTGTTGCCGGCAACGGCTTACGGACTGTAAGCTATTATTTCTTACGGGTCGTAAGCTATTTAAAATAGTGGGCGCACAATAAGGCTTACGGACCGTAAAGCCTAAGGCCCTTACGGTCCGTAAGGCTCATATCTGGCAGATTTTGTTTGGAGGTCAAGGCATTATGCCCTTGTACTACCTATCTCGCATTCTTGCCACTCTTGCTCAGTCCTTGACACCTCAATAACACCTGCAAACATCCTAGAATGCCCCTGGACACTTGTCTTGATCTTGTGTACCATCTCCAAGTATAAATAGCAAGCTCCACTTTCTCATTTCCTTGCTCATCTCTTTCAATATCTTCTCTACACTATTGGAGTGGCTTCTGATCTATAAAGGCCCCTGTACCGAGTTCTATATTTCTCTAGGATCACAAGTAAGTGTTCCTACTCTGCTCATTTCCTTTTATAGGCTAGAATTTAGCCGAAAGTCAAGCAAATTGACTTTTGCTTTGACTTTCGGTTAAGACCATTATGGTCCAGCCATTGTTCAAACCGAACATGGCTACGTGATCGTAATAAGGTAGGTGTTATTCCCTTAAAAGGGCATCTCCTGGAAATCACGATAAGTTGGTCAAATGACGGGTCAAAGTCATGTTCAATAAAAAGTCAAAACGCAGATTTTCAGAAAACTTATAAAATGAACTTATAAACATTTTTTCAGCCCGTCACTTCCAGTTCAATAACTCGGTGCGCAACCGAAAGTCAAGCAGTTTGACTTCTGCTTTGACTTTCGATTCTGACCCGAATTAGCCATCTTAGCTACTAATTCTAAGTTGCATTATGATCATACTTATGTGTAGGATAACCCTCTGTGGTTATACTACTTGATCATAATCAGTTGTCGGGTTTTTACACAAGTTCACATATTACGCCATATCTTGCCGAAAATGCCCTTTTGGTGCATAACTTTATTTTAAACTACGATGAACATATAATTTGCATAACTTGGTAATATAATTATAATTTTTTGGAATATTGAACTTGTTTACGACTCATCCGATCACCCGGTACCGCATATGCGTGTACGGTTAGCTTATGTAACTTAGTTTACGTAAGTTAACCGAATTGGGTCAAACTCTTTCAATTTCTTTCAAATTCCAGAATGTGATTATGTTTACCCATACTATACAAGTCTTAGTACTTGTGAGGGTTTAAACAACATTCTATCCGGTCACCGCTTAATCTAGCGTACCGTACCATTTTCATTATTGAATAGGATCCGTTAACATTCTAATCGGTTATTATACCATTCATTCCAAACTAGGGCATCCAGTAGATTGCAACCTTGCTAAGTTAATTGTTATATCGGCTGTGCTTATATTTTGTCTTGGATTGTAAGACTTTTAAGCCAGGTAAATACTCTTAACCAATTTTCCCTATACGGGTTTGGGATACGGTATATATTTACCGCATGATCGGGTATGGGATCAAGGACCTATGTGTCGGAAATCTAAATAATCCGTTTTAATTCGTATTGCTTGATAACTTAAACATTGGGGGTTAATGCGACCGTGTCCTGGATATCCTCGGCTCATTAAATTGGAAATGGCTACGACCTAAGCACGGGGTGTAACCAGACAGATGCTAATGCTATATTAAAAAAAATTTATAACCCAATACGGGTTTGCCCAATAAGGGTGTTAAAGTGGTGTGTCGGTTAATCATGTTCTCGACATAGTTTCCGGGCCCCATATGTATTGACAAGCATGTAAAACTGATAACATGAGAAATAGTTTATCCCAAGTTATTTATGAAAATATATGTACCATTGTGTACATGAAAATGATTTTGAAATATTTTCAAAAAGTGTCGGTTATTTGTATTTACCAGTGAAAACTGACGTATCTTCAAAAGACTAAGCACAAGTTGCAAGGATACGTAAATAGGCTGGAAGTTGCCCGATAAATGCTTAAGAGGAATTTGCAACTCCTTGCATTGAAGCCTAGTAGTCTGCTTACATAGTCCTTTTGTTATTTTCGATACACCTGTGGATCTTTGTACACTATCCGTCTGTATATTATTTATGAACATTCGGACATTATAATTTGTAATAGTATTTTAATTCCAAAGACTTTTGTTGTGTTGTTTGTGTATCTGTATCAATCTAGTCACGTACCCCAAGTCCGGGCCCACCGGCAAAATATCATATATACCTCTGCAAAATTATAAATATCACATATACCCTTACAAAGTAATTGAAGTATCATATAACTTTTAATATATCAATATATACTTAGTTTATTAAAAACAGTTTAGTAAAAGACATTTTTACCCTTATTTTTCTATAACTTTGAAATCTCATATATGATCTTTAACTTCAAATATTATATTTACTATTTTCTGGCTTAATGCATTTAGCTTAAATATTATATATATATATATATATATATGGGTGGGGTTTTTCTACAAAGTGTGTTTTTCCTACAAAGTGTAGGAAGTGTTTTGTGCCATTGGATGAGTGGTTTTAATGGTTGAGATTAGATGAGTGACATTTTTGTAATATATGTATTTTAATTAATGGTTGATTTAATTGATGGATGGCATTTTGGTAATTAAACATGTTTTAAATAAAGAAACAACCATCATTAATTATTTCTTGCATAACTCTCCTCACATTCTCTCTCCTCATTAAACAAAATCCCCTAAAATCATGGATGGAGTTGAAGATAAAAGATTTGATTGTGTTTAAAAGCTAAAATATACTAAATTGGAGTTTGATTTATTTTTTTTAATCTAGTGACGAGAATCGGAGTTCAAAATTTTTAAAAAGTATTGTGTTTTATATTAGTGATAAAACACACTGTGAATAAAAATTTTATGGAACCAGAAACTGATAAAATACACTATGAAGAAACATGTGAAGAAAAACACACTGCGAAGAAACTGTGAAGAAAAACATAAAGATAAAACACACTGTGATGAAACTGTGAAGAAAAACACACTATGAAGAACAATGAATAAATACATATTTATAAAACACATGGCCAACAAATACAAAGACACGTCCTTCATGAAACATAAACTACTATAACATATTTTGAATAAACCTATAACTCATAAAAACAACGTCAAGAAATTGTTCAAGATCGATAAACTTATGTGTTACATGTGAAGAAACCATAAAACACAGTGTCAAGAATACATGTACATGTAAAATGATAGCTTAATCAACTACTTGGATGCCGAACAACTAAAACCGGATGAATTTTTCCATTACCACAATCAATCATTACATTAGACATCGACATTTTTTATTTGTAATAGCAAAAAAAAATCATCTCAAGGATAAGAGAATGATGCGTTTTGATTTCTACTTAAATTGTAACTTATACAAATCCATGAATAAGATATATAGTGTTTCCTTAAAAGTCTCATTTTATTGTTTTTGTTGTGTAATAACTAGAACCTATTAGCAATGTATAGAAGAGAATGAGATAATGGGGGATGAATTTCTTATTGATATATATCATACAAATACACGAGCCACTATATATAGGCTGTAACATTAATACAAACATAAATGTGGCATGGGAGTTAGAAATGCGGATAGTCACTAATAATGGATGCATTCATAACACTCCCCCTTGACTATCCACATGATGATATACTATTTTTTAATACGATTGGTGATGCTGCCTCGTTAAAAACCTTGCTAGGAAAACCCAGTGGGACAAAACCTCAGCTAAGGGAAAAAGAGTGCAGCGCGTATTGTCTCCCCCTAATACTTCTGGATCAGGTATGTTGCCTCATTAAAGAAAAAGAGTACATACACTGTGTATATTATGGGTACGTTACTCCCCCTCAATTTTACTTGTATATCTTGATGATGTTGAATCCAATCTTCTGTGACAATTTCTTGACTTGATATTTGGCGTAGTCTTCTTTGATTTGGGTGTTGTTGTCTACATTGTCTTCATACAGTATAGCTTAAGCTTCTCTTGATCAACTCTAATCTACATACTTCTTAAATATGCTGAAATCTTTGACCTTCATAACTTGTATCTGGATTGAGATCGAACTCTATGCGAGTCTAATATATATCAATCATAACCCAGGACGCCATATTGTTCTTGTGGAACTATCCCGTGTCTCGAGTTTGTAAATATGTCAAATAATTATTTAATGCGCTTTATAATTCTGCCTCGTTAAAAACCATGCCAGGAAAATCCAATGGGACAAAACCGTAGCTAAGGGAAAAGAGTGCACTACGCATTATACATAATTAACAACATGATTTATGATGATGTTAAATTAGTACTTTGGGACCTATAAGATAAACTGATACTACTGGATCAGTTATGTTGTCTCGTTAAAAACCTTACCAAGAAAAACCCAATGGGAAAAACTTAGTGAAGGGAAAAAGAGTGCAACATTTGAGATTAGAACTATAATCTTACCAATACAACGTAATATCAGATGTCGTCTTGTTTGCAAGATACGTCAATGCTCTGATCGCAATTAAGTATGGTACTTCTTGACTAAGTAGTTCAACATCCTTTTCTTGGGGTTGATAAGAATATTTTTTCTATGTCAAGCTATCCGACAATCGTTCATGTACTCAACGAATGAGCTTTTTCTATATAACATCTTCTAGATGTGGTCAGATTGATGAGCAAAAATAGTACATATATACTCGAAACTACAGGTCGAGGATAACTACACTTTGTAAAGGTCATTCAAAATTTTCCTCGTTAGTTTGAGAGTTCCCTCTCGATGATGTTTACATTATCACTGTAAGAGTGAAATCTTGTTAAATAGATGTAGCTCATTTTATCAAAATTATACCTCTCTTTTCAGAGTATAGTCGACTGTACCACATACGAGTAGTTTCCTTTAAGATTCATATATATAACACATATTTTTAATCCCTCAGGGGTTTTCATACAGATGTCATTTGCAATTGTCTCGTACATGTATACGGTGATGACATCCATAAGTTGTTTTATCTGAAGTCATTCTGAGATTGCGAGGTTGCTTAAACATCTAAAGATTATCGCATCCACTACAGGGGTATACGTTTCCTCGTAATCAACTGTTGGGATTTGGGAAAAATCTTTATGTTAAAATGCGTGCCTTACATTGCAAAAACTCATTATTTACGTTTCCTTTTATTTAAAGACACCCATTTATAACATACTGGTTTGACGTCTATGGGTGTTCGAACTGCTGGTTCGAAAACGTTTAGTTTGTCGAGCAAATTTAGTTCAACCTTAAGTCATGTAGCCATTTTGGCTATTTGTGTGCGTACACTCTTGCACACTTTCTATATATGTAATCTTTTTTTTTCATCGATTACATCTATTGCTATAGCATAATCAAATATATCATTTTACACGTGTTTCATTACGGTTTCATATTGTACTTATTTTGTACTTAATTCATCGCGATCTCATATTTTTTTTGGTACTAGAGTTTCTTTTAGAACTCCATTAGCCTCTTTTGGGGTTTTGACAACAACCTTCTTTAAGGTTTAGTATGCAACCACTTCTGGGGTTTTGCATGCAACCACTTATGGTGTTTTGTGTGCCACCTCTTTTGGGGTTACACCAACTGCGTTACTCTGCTCTTTTTGTGTTTGTGGGTTTTATCTTTTTGGAACCGATTTATCTCTCACAATTTATTAATATGATAATCATTTTGTGAGTACTTCCATTCGAGCAGATAAGTTTAAGCTGGTATATGTGACTTTGTCACCTTATTTGTGTTAGTGAATGCATCTTGCATTTCATTTGTTATTATTTGCAAATACACGCTCTTTCTTTTGGACTTCAGATTTGCATTGACCACTTCAGGGTCCGATATATAATATGATGCATTTTTTTATGTTACCAGTCTTTCATTTTCTTGTCTCCCCCTAAGACTGGGAATACGATGTACATATCCCATTTTATATGTTATGGTGGTGCTATTGGTACATAGGCTGCACAACAAAATATATAAAAAAATGGAAACTTGGTTCTCTTCAGGAGACCAGTTGTAATGGGGAGTATTTGTGTATGAATGCCACAATTCACACAACTATACATTTCAATGGTCCCATATAAGAGGGATTGTTTGTAGGAGTCTATTGTTTAGAAGGGCATAAAAATTTATTTGCCACAAAAAAAAAAAAAAAAAAAAAAAACTAACTAGACATATGATAAGGCATTTTGGGAGCAATGTTTTTAGATTACTTAGAGGTGCTAAGGTACCGGTTAGCATGTTTGATTGTTTAGCATATCATGATGCTATCTTGATGACCTATTTGGTCATGCCATGTGGTGAACGTATAAATATTCTAGTAACTTCTGGTTACTCACCATATTTGATTTAATGGAATATTGTGGAAAATTAGTATCATTTATAGTAACTTCTAATATAGTCTTCTGGCCATATTTGCTATATGATATATTTTAGATATTTAGTACATTTTCTTTTACACAATTCCAAGGTGATGACTTTTCATTCAAACATAGTGGAAACTTAATAAATTTCTTTGGTATACATTAGAATATGATGCATTATGAATTACAAAATTCGATATCAGCGGGTAAACTATCGATGCTCTTCTGGAGCATTTAATATCCTATTAACACGTGAAATAGTATCAATAGCGTCTCTACCACGTGAAATATTATAGTTTTAGCCTTTGTTTAGAGGGAAAACATGTACTATTTATAAGGTTTTCCATCACTAGGCTATATGTTAGCCAAAAACGCCAAGTGCGATGAACTAAAGTTTGGGTTGAACTTGAAAAATCATTATTAAAAACAAACGAGACTTTGTATATATAACGTTTTCCATCACTAACTCAAATGAGTTATTATCTATCAATTTAAGTAACTAACATCTGAGTAGTTTACTTAAGCTAAAGTCCACTAATTATTTTCATAGCTATTTTTCATCATTTTCATGTGAGGGCATATTTCTAATGACTATATCAATGTCTATTAATATTTGTTTAGCAACAACAAGCAATTAGAAGAATAACTATACAATTAATTATGTTGACTATGCATAGCATTGTAACAAGCTGAAATATCAAATCACTAAAGCATAACAATGTTTATCTCAGCGTAGTTGTTTTGGTAACCAGCTACCAATGAAATTTGTATTAATTTATTTAGCACATTTAACTTGTCAAAAGGCAATACATATAACATATATGCTATCTAAAACAATGAGACCAACAGAAGTATTGCTAAACAAATGAAATCCGTAATATCTACCCAAAAGCAAGTTATATGCATGTTAATTATTCACAATATATATGCATATCAATTACATATATAAATCACACACAATCCTAGGACATTATACGTATACATATATGTGTGTGTGAGTGTTAAAGAGATTAAACTCATATTAATTTGCTTGTCATGTCTAGAAAAAAATATTAAAAATCATTTAAAGTAATAAAATTAATCAAATTTCTAATTAAAAGATATTAATAAGAATGAATTAAAAGTAATAAAGAATGAATTAAATGAGAAAAAATGATATTTAATTTCTAAGCATTAACCAACATCATATATATTAATATCCATGTTCATAACTCCATATAATTTAAGATTGTAATTAAATGGATATTATAGGTCATTTAAAGTAACGTACCCATTTGTTTATGACGTGTTGTGTAATTTATGGATAAATATAACATGATATAGCCAATCACAAGTATATCATATATACACATACTAGGCTATCACCCGGGAACATCCCGGGTTAGGAAAATTTAGTTTTCAATAATAAAAGGTACATAAACAACATTTTAAAACTCATTAGTATCTTCTTTCCCTTCCAACAATAATTTATTTGTTCCGTTTCAGTATCCTAACTTTGTCTCCATGTGTATTCATAGTTTTCGTGTAAAGATAATAACCTTTTAATTCTTAATGAGATCTCAGTTAAAAAATGTTTCGTAAACCCATACAAAATGTTATATTGTTTGTTTTTAAATTATATTATATTATTCTTTTAGTTAAATTTTCAACTAATAAAATTCATAAACATATTATAAACAACGTTTTTTAGGAAATTTTATATATTTTGTTTTTTTTTCTTTTATTAAGACTCATCGATTAATGTCAAACTTAGTACTCTGATCATTGTGATGAAATTCTTACACGACAAATGATAAGTTGATTAAGTTGGATTTAAATCATAACCCAATGCTTTTATATAAAAGTAGTTATCTCTTACCTAACAAAATGTTTATATTTACATATGTATGTTAATGAGGCAATTTCAAAACATAAATAGTTGGGAGAAACGAAAATTTAAGAAAAAAAAACAAAAGTACATAAACATCACTTCGAACCTCTAAAGTATCCTCTTTCCCTTCTCCACCACAAATTTTTAGTTCGATTTCATAAGTATCACAACTTTGCCTCCATATGTATTCAAAGTTTTCATGAAAGCTAATTCCTTTTAATTTATAATGAGATCTCTGTATAAGAATGTTTTCGAAACCCATACGCCTAAGAAGACACGCCATGGTGGATGAATAGCCAAAAGAGACTATTGCCCATAACTTTTTTGGATCACACCAATTATTTAATTCAACAATATATTTCCGCTTATCATCTGAAGTAAAATAACTATCTATGAAGTCAAACTTTATCATAATAAGAAAATTATAGCCGTTCAAAAAAAAAATAAGAAAATTATAAAACTACGCTGTTAAATGAGCATCACATGTAAAAGAACCTGTAGAATGTCCAGTTGTAATAAACGGGTGACCCAAAGTAAATTATATTAAAAATTCTTTATACGTCACATTTGTTATTTTATCTGTAGGTTTGTCATCGTTTTCTAATATTAGTAATTTGGCTCCATCTTTTGTGTTTACCCTTGATAAAGCGATATACAACTGTCCATGGGACCATGGGTGACTTTGTTAGACTTCTTCAACACGGGTTTAATAACGAAAACAATATAATTCATAACTATGTGAATATTTCTTGTGACTTAGATTATATATAACATACCAAATAAGTATCAACATGTATAAGTCTATAATAACACTTTTAACATGAAAGTATCTATAAAACATGTAATAATGTGGAAATGTAAGGATTTGTAAGACCATCTCCAATGGAAGAGGTGCAAATGCGCTCCTTCGATGCCAACTTAATATGCCCCAACAATTTTTATGCCTCGCATAGCCAGGGGTGGGCACCCCGAAATGCACTCCCCTCCAATGGTTTCATTCCCACATATGTTGCCACATAAACCAAATGCACCTATAAATGTGTGCATTGTCTATTGTCTAAGGATATCCCATATCACAGCTGACATACGTGTAAATGGAATTTTTTAACCCTTTGCATTGTGATGTTCTTATAATATATACATTAAGAGTTAATTACGTTTTTTGTCACTGTGGTTTGTCAAAAATCACTATTTCAGACCATTAGTTTAAAAATTGCGAAAATAGACCCTGTGGTTTCACTTTCGTAACTATTACAGTCCAGCCACACTAACGCCATCCAGTTATCCTGTTAGTTTATTTGAAATGACCATAATGCCCATGTTATTAAAATTAAATTTAAAATAAATAAAGTGTTAGTTACGTTTTTCGTCCCTGTGATTTGTTAAAAATAACCATTACAATCCATTAGTTCTAAAAATTGCCAAAACAGTACCAGTATCCTTCACTTTATTTTTCACCCTCCCCATTTCTTCATATCCGGCCACCTAATTTTCCCCATCACAATCGACGTCAGTAGGAAAACTTCATGCCAACTTGAAAAACTTGAGCGGCGGAGATGAAGTTGTTAACCGCCATTGTTGGTGAGTTGAATGTGGAAGTTGTGAAAGTATTGGTATTGTTTTAGCAATTTTTAGAACTAATGGACTATAATAGTTATTTTTACAAACCACAGGGACGAAAAACGTCACTAATTCTATTTATTTTAACTTTAATTTTAATAATAGGGGCATTATGGTCATTTCAAATAAACTAATAGAATATATGGATGAAGTTAATGAGGATGGACTGTAATAGTTACAAAATTGAAACCACAGGGACTGTTTTGGTAATTTTTAAACTAATGGACTGAAATAGTGATATTAGCTAAACGTTAAAAAATGTGTGAATACTTACGGATTCTGATATTTAAATTTTTGAATAAACAAATGTGAAATTTTATTAATGTACGACGTGTTGGGTAATAAGTATATTAATTGATTAAAGAAATATTAATTATTGAAAGTTTAATATTACATTATTATAATTATAATTATAAGTAATAATATATCAAAAATATGTTTTAATATATTAATTTCTGAACACTATTAGTAATAATATATCAAAATAAATACAAAGAAAGCTCTAGTTAAGCCTAACTCTAAAAGGTACCAACTTACAAGGCGACACTTTAAAAAGAATTACTAATGGAATAACTTTTAAAATAAAGATTACATGAACAAAGTAGTTTTAAAAGTTTTGTTCTAAAAAAATCAATAGTCTCCCAGCCTTTTCCGACCATCTCCATCCATCTCGGTCCTTGATTCTAGAAGTTGCATCTCACATGATGCATGACCACCTACTTAATGCGTTTTCACAAGAGCTTCGCTCACCTCACTAATAGGGCATTAATTTCTAAAACCAAGTTTGAAGTCAACTAAAACCTTTAATAGGTTAGAAAAAACAATTGTGCTCTTTGCTAAATCATGCTCCATTTAAGAACCTCTATCTTGAGAAAATTCCTAAAAATAATGTTCATAAAAATTATTGTATTATACACAATATTGAGATGTATTAGCTTTCGGAAGGCATGTGAATTATAAGTCTGCTTTTGAAGTCGTCTTTGTATGGATCAATGAACTTTTTTGGTCAAAAGACCATCTAGACTTAATGTTCATAGAAATTATTGTATTATACACAATAGGGTGAAAAAGTCTAGATGGTCTTTTGACCAAAAAAGTTCATTGATCCATACAAAGACGACTTCAAAAGCAGGCTTATAATTCACATGCCTTCCGAAAGCTAATACATCTCAATATTTTGTAAGCAAACCAAACCCGTGTGATACACGTCTTTGAGTTAATAAAAATAAATAAATGAAAAAGTCCTATAAAATAAATACATATCGTATTTATCAATTTTTTTATTAAAAACTTCATATCAAATTTACATTTACATATCAGAAGAAGTTTGAATAGTTAATCACTTGAACGATCAGTTGAAGAAGCAATCGACGAGTTCTGGCCAATCACAGCGCCTTGTTAACACAACTAATCCGTTATTTAAGCAAATGGCATAACTCAACGACAAAAAAAAAAAAAAAAAAAAACCTTTAAGAGAACAAACAAACCAGCGAATTTCGTGGCTGAACTAACACACAAATATATAACTTGAAATTTTTTAAATTTATTAGATACATCTTTATGTAATTTATGTATTTATTATAATCTTTTAATGTTTAATTTATTAGTTTTTTTAATGAAATTTATTAGATACATCTTTAGTCATTTCATACGTACTTAACACCAAAAACTAACATTCATCCACGTCAGGGACTATCCGACAATGAATTTGCCAAAGTTGGGGACTATAGCTGTAATTTTGAAAAAGTATGGACTAAAGGTGAAATCGGAGCAAATGAAACCGAGGATGATAATAGAAAAGGAAAAAGGAACAAAAAGAAATTAAGGTTATGTTAGTAAAGATCCATTGATTTACAATTTGTGAAAATGTGGGACCACCACTGCTTATTTTGGAAGTTGGGACCGTTGCCGCCAACGGCTAATAGATGAGATTATTAAAATCCATTATTCCTTAATAGAATCGTAAAAATATACTAATACAGTAATACTAACCAAAACATAAGGCCCTCTTTAGCCAGAAGCTAAGGAACCCCACTGTACACTAAAACATTACATTCACTACAAGAAAAGGTAACATGAAACATATTACATATGAAAATTTATAGCACCAAAACTTATCTAGTTACCGTAAGCTAACCTCTGCATCTTGAATCTCTTGGTAACCCACCAGTAAGCCATTTCCTTGACATCTTCTACCTACTTAAACGCTGAAGTGTTTGTGCCCTTAAAAATCTTGTTATTTATGCAAATCCAAAATCTCCACACTGTCATTAAAAAAATAGCGTAAAACACTTCCTTCTTTTTCCACGGCGTCAGCATACTCATCCCATAATCCAAAAGAGTTTGTAGAGTTTGATGACTCGCCAAAACCGGAATTCTAATCCAACAACTGCTTTCCCTTCAATTTGCTGAGTTGTAAAGCACCAAATCCCACATCTTCACAAATATATAAGACCTGTAAATAGGGCTGTAAACGAACCGAACGAACACGAACAAGACCTTGTTCGTGTTCGTTTGTTAAGAAATATATGTGTTCGCGAACCGTTCACGAACACTTATCGAACGAGATTTTATGTTCGTGTTCGTTTGTGTTTGTTTGTTAATTTTAGGCAACGAATGTTGACGAACACAAATGAGCACAAACTAATGTTATGAACACAAATGGAAACAAACGAACACAAACAATCGTTCATGAACATAATATATAATACACTGGCACTTATTAGATATTTAATTTGTCGGAATTTTGAAGTATTTAAATAAATATAAAAACTAAAAACACTAATGAACTATCGAACACAAACGAACATGTTACCGAAGGTTCACGGACATAAACGAACGAACACGACCTATGTTCATGTTTGTTCATTTAACTAAACGAATGAAATTTCTTGTTCGTGTTTGTTTGTTTAATAAACGAACGAACACAAACGAACTTCCCGCAGAACGGTTCACGAACTGTTCGCCGAATGTTTGGTTCGTTTACAGCCCTACCTGTAAACCAATTCAGCACACGCTCAAAACACATAATGATAACTTTAAAAAGAAGGTATTACCATTAGACTTACTTGCGCTCCTAGCGAGAGTATTTCAATATCCATCCCACATAACTATTTTAATGCTTGCACGAGCAGAGATGATCTCTCTCACTCTGCAAAGTACCAGAAAAAAAGCCAATTTAGACCATTTCTAACATTAGAGACATCTTAATGTAATTTATGTTTGAACCTCTCAGCAAATTCAATAGTTGTTTCTCCTGAGTTTGAACGGAAAGAACATCAATCAAGAAAAAAAGCCAAATCGTTACATTAAACATACATCCAACAACAATAAGATGTGAATTGGAGATCAGGAAGCACTTGGACACAAAGCACTCATACGGTATTAAAACACTGGAATGGAATTAGCCGATCACTTTTTTTTAATCAGTCATCGGCTCTCAACTCATACCCGTACACTTGTTCTTGAAGCTTCTGATGTAAACGTGTCTAATACACAAAGAAGCCAGATTCAAATTGTGTTTACGTTAGCCCTTACACTTTTTTTATGTTTATTATCCAACTTCCTTATATTTTATATACTTAATCTCTACCCACCAAAATATATGGATTATAATTACGAAAAATAAAATCTGAAATATAATCTTTAAAGCATGATTTAACCTCTTTGCATACTTGGCACTTGCTGAACATTTTATGCTCCCATCTCCCAAAATTTTCACAGATTTATGTTACTATTCAACATACACACATACGAAATTTATGGCCAAATAGCATATGCGGATCATTTATCTGCTCAAGTAAGATACAGTGCAAACCAAAGAACATAAAGCCCCTTTTTATTACCTTTAAAAGCCGATATTCATCTTTTAACCTTGATATTTATTCAAAGCCAAAACATAAGGCTTTACCAATATAATTTTATAATATCTTTTATATTAAATTCACTGTCCCATCGTCTTGTGCACCATCAATAAGCTCATACTTGTAGTTCGCTTTCAAAGTCTCACTCTGCTGTTTATGCACCTTCTCTCTGCTGCAAGTTGTTGCTGCACAACAGGAATAAACTTCACTTCACTTCACACTTATACCATACAATGTTTCACAAGTTCAACCAAAATAGCAAATTGTATTTACCTAAACCGGCGTTTTAGCCTCTTCCTTCAATAATGTCATCTCTAACATCGTCGTCACCTGCAATCGCTCCCAGTGTTCTGTACCATCTAGCCCATATCAAAAGCCTCTCTCGTTGGCATTGCATCGAACACGTGTCATGCTATGTCAAATGCACAGAATATATCAGAAAAACGTTCAAATCCTCCACAAACATATATTAACTTCTAATAAATAAAAACACAAAAATCAAAGATGTGCATTGTAGTTATCCTCCACCTCCAATTTTGGCGCGCATCCATCGTTGTCATCACCATCGCCGATAACAATTGCTTCCCGGGTCACCTGTACCTTATCAACCTATACAATTAGACATTATAAATGTTCAAAACAATACATTTTCTTGGAAAAATGATCTATCAATTCTTTGTAAATGGTAAAATGACAGTGAAAAACAAATGACAGTGATAAACAAATGAATTGACAATGGTAAAATGTGTTATGGCATGGGAATGAGCAAATGGTACCGGGTTCTGGTTTTGAATTTCCCGAACCGATTCGATTGTTGGTGTACCCACATTAAGCGTTTTCGGTACCGGTATTTACCTTAAAACACCGGTCCGTACCGGTACCCACCGTACCGGGTATTTTCGGTACCCATACCCATTTTTTGGAATTTTTTGCACCGGTTGGTACCGAGCTCTTCCCTATTGTGGCATATCTTTTATTAAAAGAAATAGATAATCTATCTAATGTGAAAAGCTCAGTTCCCAACAATTATATTGTTCTTTTAAAAATCAATAGTGGATAACATTTGCTATCTGAATATGAATAAGTAGGCAAACTCTAATTGACGATTATAAGAAATATCATACACCTGCACTTGTGTAAAAAGAAAGACAAGCTTATTTCAAAACTATATGCTTTGAAGTTTCAAAACACAGCCATTTCAAAATTCAAATCCAGCATACTAAAGTGATACAATTAACTCAAATTATATTGATTTTAGTAAACACAAAAACACATAAAAAATAATTAAGTAAATAATATATACCTTAATATTTGAAAACTACCAAATCGTCTGCATTGGATTTTTGTTTATATTTCAAGATAAGTGGAAGTGCAGAACTATATACAAAAGCAAGGAATGATTTGTGGTAACCATCAACCTTGACCATGTTGGTTTAGGTAAAAAAAAAACTATAATAAAACTAATACGGGTCATAACGAATATACCTTAAGCTAGGTAACGGTTTGAAAAGTTTCGATTGTTAATGCGATACCAACTATGAAAGATAGAGCTCCATTACTCCTATATAACATTTTAAATCAGTTAGAACAGAACAAAGAGCTATGAAAGATATTTACTCGATTCATAAAACAAAGAAGGTTCACCTTGACTTTTGAGGTCAAATGAGTTGCCATTTCAAGCTTCAACATGGACGAAACCATGTAAATATCAAATAGAATAGAGGAGCTTACAGTTTGTACAACTTGCTAATCATCATGTCGTGTACATCTTTCATAAACTGCAAAGGTTTTAGAAGTAAGACAACTATGAAAGCATGTGAACTTCATTAAAATATGCAGTGTCACACCATAGTATACCTCTAAAGCCATGAGGGCATCTTCCATTGCTTGGCTATATAGTCAGCACGCCTGAGATTCGCCTGATTACCATAAGAACATAATTAAATAAGAAGCGAAAATCCGTTGCTATTTGTTGTTAAAGAGCAAGAAAAGATGTAGCAAACAGAAAAAGCACCTCCAAAGCTACATCACTCCAATGTCGATCAGCAACGCTTTTCAATTTAGAATGAGCTTTATTTTTTAAAACCTGTTAGTTAACAAAGAAACTTCATGAGAATTGCTATAGTAAAAATATATATATATATATATATAACCTGTTACATACAAGGGCAATGTGATGTAGATGCTCAGTTATTTTCTTCACATCGTTGTTAATTTTTTCAGTGTCTTCCCTTGCTCGAGCTACCAAGCAAGAAGGTGATTAGAAAAAAAGTAGACCAAAATATCTGTTATTAAATATGTTTTATTTAAACTAAAGCAACCCACAATATGCTAAGACTGGTCAGTTGTATAAATTAACAGAGAATAAAAGTAGCTGGCAAAAGACTGTTTAAAAATCACTATAATTATAACTTGATGAATATCAAAACCACAAACACCCCATTATACCATGTCTTCCTTATCTCAAACTTACCGATATCAATTGCTCATGGATAAAATCCACCAACTGTTGGCTTGACATGCAATCCCTGAACACATGAAAGTAAAATAATGTAGTAATGATCCAAAAGATTAAGAAAGAATAATTGCATGGCATAAATTATAGTGCCACTTCATATAAACCCTTACCAGATACCATCACATGCCAGCACAATAAACTCATCATCTTCACATAGCTCAAGCTAACAAAAAAAAAAAATACACGTCAAATAAAAATAATCCATAAAAAGTTGCATATTTAGTGTGCAGAGGGACTTATAGTGTTGACATCAGAATATCTCGTGGCTTATGATCCGAAAGAAGATCACGAGCACACGTGTGAATAGGCTTACAAGTACAAGAATCACTTGAGTGTTTTTTGTTACCTTTTTCTTTTTCGCGTATTTATTTGACTGTTTTAATTTTTGTACTTTAACTCGTAGCTTTCCCGGGCTGTAGCCTAAGTTGAACTTTACTCCAGCTAGCCTACAAGCAGCCCAGCTGGCCCATGAACACAGCAGCTCACAACGTTACAAAAGTAAATCTGAAGATGTGTCCTACATTTATATCGATGACAAGAAAAATATAAAGTTCCATATCTAATATTTGAGTTCATCATTATGTTTAAAGTGTTGAGCCAGACCATGGCTAATTCAGTATTGGAGCCATCATCAACCGAAGTATCAGCATTCATTGCAGATAATAGCATATCCTTTGCAAAATCTTCAATTTGCTGAGAAATGGAGGGCATAGGATACAGCTTGTTTGCCACCTGAAGATTGGACACTCAATCAAAATTTGAAAAAAAACCCTTAAACTTGTTCAGGTGATAATCAATAATAATTGACAATGTACCAAACGTATGGCCTTCGTTTGTACTTCCTCCAAGTGATGCACTGCACTCTATTTAAAAATCCCAGAATGATCAGTAGGGTAAAACACTTACTAAACCTAGCTTGCCTATTCATTATTGAGGCTTTAACTTTCATATGTTTTCATAAATGAAAACTTGTATTTCACAAGTATGTAAAAATACCTGTAAAGCAATTTTTAGGCAGGCATCTCTAGTGGGCGGTCTATGCAGAATTAAGCTCCAAACGATGCTAAGACCTTGATGCACTCTATCTCCACTGTGCACTTCCTCACTGTTTCCAGGAACACACAACCACTCTAATAATTTAACAACTGATTTTGGCAGGTATGGAACTTCGTTTAGCAATTTACTCAAAGATTTGTCAGAGGGTGGGAAAGAATCTCTGAGTGCTTCTGCCTACAATAAGAATTTTGTTCAAAAAAAGCAGTTTGTAATACCACAGAGAAACAGAGAAAATTTACAAACCACTTTGAAAAGAAACATTTCATAAACATTTCCCAATATTAGATTAACCAAAGCAACAGCAGATCTGAAGATGAAATGCTCTTAGTTAGGGTTTTTAACTTGAAACGGGGTATTAAATCTGCGAATTTGGTGATGGAAGGGAAAAATTAGTGTTTGAAAGATGAACAAACTTTGAATCACAAAAACCACCGATTTGTCATATTTTATTACCATTTAATATAGAATGAAGCCAATGGTGGAGAATGTAGATGAGATCTATGTGAAACAATAAAAAGACTAAAATGACTAAAACACTGTGAATCGTAACTATAATCATACTGATAACAATCAGACATGGATTAGATAATATATCGAAAAAACTTACCAAAACCACAAACCCTAGCTTGTCAAACCCCCAAACTTCCTTAAATCTCCATTGTTTCATGTTATAAAACCAGAAAACAATCAGAATCAAACGCTCAATCTCGTAAACACGTTGATTGAACATATTACACGAACAGATTTTTCGAATTAAGAGGTTGATGATGGAAGTCTGATGAAGAATCAGGGACGAACGGAGTTGAAAATTGGTTAGGGTTGAGAGACTACGGAAGAAAAGAATGACAAGTTTCACAAATTAGGGTTTCTTAGTTCCTTATATACCTGGGTCAATCCATGCGGGTTTGGATACCATACGCGGATCCCTTGTAAAAATAACACATTTCCCTCATTTTCCCGCCAAAAACAAAAAATGGTTGCACCACAACGCAACGCGACACGTGTCCCAAACCTTATTCATATATTATATATATAGATTTGTCACTATAGTTTAAAACATAAACAAATGTCACTACCAACTTTCTCGATCATATAATAACATATGAATCTTTATTACTCGTAAATGAGATTTCTTATATTAATAAATTTTGTTGCTCAAGAAAATATAATAGGCATCTTGAGAATTTTAGTGTCATGTTAATTTGCAAATAATATCTTTTACCACACAAATATTTCATAGAATCAAATTACATATTTAAATATCAAATAGCAACTAAAAGGCTTATACAATTGCAATAACAATGATATACAACAAAATTAACTAAGTAGTTGTCATATTATAACATATTATCATATAAACATGTGCATTATTTTAAATTCATTAACAGAATTGCACTAATGATTATCTTCAAATATAACTATTAGACATCACCTTTTAATACAAATTGTATTTTGGTAGTCATCATAAATTGTATAAATACTAATAACAAAAACTAATTAATGGACCAATCAAAACTCATAACCGTAATAATAAAAACAAATAATGATATCAAAACTCGTAACCATAATAATAAAAGCACATAATGATATCAAAACTCATAACCATAATAATAAAAACACATAATTATATCAAAACTCATAACCATAATAATAAAAGCACATAATGATATCAAAACTCATAACCATAATAATAAAAGCACATAATGATTTAGAATTTGTAATGTCTCTTTGAAACGTAATTTGATGTATAAAATTTAGAACAACAATAAAAGGCTATTTAATTACTATTTACTTATTTCGTAAATTGAAAAAAAATAGGTAAATATACATCAAGATGAATTAATGATGAGGAAATCGGAATTAATTTTATAATTAATAATATTCAATTCACACTCATAAGTTATATATTAGAACTTTAATTGAATTTATGCTATATTAACTAAAGCTAGATAATATATATAACTTTAATATATATAAATAATATAATCAACAAGTAAATGCAAGATCATAGATATCATAATACAACTTTTCTTTTCAAGGTTTATCTATTAAACATGCATAAAAAGAAGAGTTAATTACACAGTTAGTCCCTGTGGTTTACACTAAATAACAATCTAAGGTACTAAGAGTTTAAAATAACAATCTAGGGTACTAACTTTTAATTTTTTAACAATCTGGGGTATTAACACTAACTTTTGTTAATTTTCCAGTTAACTTAGAGTAAAATTACTGAAATACCCTTTCTCAACTACAAGGGCCATTTATGCAATTAACTTTATTTTAATTCAAGGACTATTTGTGTAATTACTATACTTCCTAAAACCCAACCCATCCCATCCCTACCCACCCTATTCCTCTCACACAACCCAGACAACCACCAGCATCATCACTACCGTTCCCCATAACTGATATAGCCGATGATGATGATGGTCACCGGCGTTCGACCACCGTTGGCCACCACCCTAATTATACAAGTATAACACGTTATAGATGAACCAACTAATATAAATCTGTTAGCTATAACTTTTGGCATTGATTAAATCATGAATTACAATTAGATTATCATCTTCCTTTAACAAGATGAAACTTACACGATAAAACCTAATTTATGCTACTAATAACTGCGCCTTCACTGACATCCTGCTAAACTGAAATTCACAGTTGACTCTACAGAATCAGTTCATCCATATCAACAATTTACTTCTACTCAAACTATACAAATTGAGTTTGAAATTTGACCATACCTAGCATGAGATTAAACAGATTGAAAAGAGCAACATGCTTACATATAATTCTAAGTTCTTGAGGTTGAATCTCCAACAGCTCCGTGGTCATCTCATCAAAATTCAAACAGAATTCGATCGATATGTTTTCGTTTCCTCAAACAAATTTGCAGTTGTTACCGAAACTTTACACAATGTACTGAAACTGAGCCAAACATACCACCACCAGCAACATCCTATTTAACCACCACCTTACCACTGCCACCTATTCACCACTCCGCCAAACCACCACCTGTTCCCACCGGTCACAACCGTCGGACCACCCCATCATAGCCAGGAACTGAACCACCACAATGCTACAACACCATAAACCACCGCCACTGGTAATTTCAGATTTCAGCAAATAAAATGGTTCTTTTTGTTTAATTCTCAACCCAAATAACCACACATAAATTCATCAATCAATTAACACAACATAATACAAAATAACTCACTTATGATGTGTCGCCGTCGGATTCTTCCGATCTGATTACGGTTTCAGATTAGATGAAGTTTCAGATCTGATTAATATATGTTTGGATCAGTGGTGGACGGTGGTTGCAGGGGGAGGCGGTGGTGGATGATTGTTACAGGGGAGGCGGTGGTGGACGGTGGTTGCGGGGGCCGGGGGGAGGCGGTGGAGTTTGGAGATGATGATGTTCATATGGGTTTTATCTGGGTTTGCAGATGATGAATAACTGGGTTTTATGAGGAAGATATATCTATAAGATATAATTACATAAATGGTCCCTGAATTAAAATAAAGTTAATTGCATAAATGGCCCTTGTAGTTGAGAAAGGGTATTTCAGTAATTTTACTCTAAGTTAACTGAAAAATTAACAAAAGTTAGTGTTAATACCCCAGATTGTTAAAAAATTAAAAGTTAGTACCCTAGATTGTTATTTTAAACTCTTAGTACCTTAGATTGTTATTTAGTGTAAACCACAGGGACTAACTACGTAATTAACTCTAAAAAGAATTTATCCAACTATATATCAATTTCTAAACCAAGGAATAAGCTTGCAATATAACTAGCAAATAGATAAGATTAGACTTAATAAATTAATAACAAGTATTTTCTCATCGTGATTCTGTAACAAGTGTCCATGTATATATTAAACTTATATTTCCTATTTTTTTTTCAATACCGTGATGATCATTTATTCTAGAAAAGGTCATTGAAAATGAAAATGAAAATTATGAGTAGGATTTGAACATCCCCTGTTCAACCGACTTTCAAAAATCTCATTCTGGTTAACGATTATTCTTATCATGGTAAAATCAAGTTGAAAAGATAAAGCATATTCAACAAGAAACAATATAGGTATAAGAGTAGTACCTTATGTAGATAAACATGTATGGTGGAAAAAAAAACTTACCTTGAAATAACTAAAGGAAATAGTATCTCCATTACTTTTCAATCGCCATGTCTACGAAATCCAATCTTCGTTGGAAACACCTCGGGCCACCAAAACTTTTATCAACAAAACATCATCAACGACATGGGTCAACCGAGACTTTAATCAACGATTAAAACCAATGATGATTCGATCACTTTCGTGCGGATAACGTGTTGTGTAATAACTAGAACTTATTAGCAATGTATAGAAGAGAATGAGATAATGGGGGATGAATTTCTTATTGATATATCTCATACAAATACACGAGCCACTATATATAGGCTATAACATTAATACAAACATAAATGTGACATGGGAGTTAGAAATGCGGATAGTCACTAATAATGGATGCATTCATAACATTTTTAGATTTATCTTTTATAAAAATAACTTATTTAGTGAATTACTATTATACCATTTTGTTAATATATATATGGAGAATACTATTGTTTATGGAAAAAATAAAAAAAAATGAATAAAAATAAATTTAAGCTTAAAATGTGTTATATAAGTATATGAAGTTAAAAGATGAACATATATGAAAACTTAGAATTTAAAAAATAAGTGTAAATGATTATTTATTAGATTGTTTTTAATAAACTGAGTGCATTTGATATTTTAACTATTTTGTAATGGCATGTATGATATTTTTAGTTTTTGTAAGGGTATATATGATTTTTTTTGTTTGGTATATATGAAATTTTTCAAGTTTGTAAAGGTATATATCAATTAGTTGCTGGATGGAAATGAAAAAAAAAAATTCAAACCTCAGGGACAAGGACCAATGAGAAAAATTGTTATTGTTATTATTATTTATATTTGTAATTACTATATTATTATCTAAGTAACTAAGTAACTAGGTTATAGTCTTCTGTGTTAATTAATGGGCCTTTTCTTTGAGATTCTTAGAATTTAAAGGGCCATGTTAATTATGAACACTACAATAAGCACTTGGATTATACAAATACGTGTTGTAACATGGTCCACAAGACTCATTTGATCATGTAGTACAACGAAATTAAAGCTTATGCTCATACATGTTGGCATCTTTTAGATATTAAAGCATCTAAAACCATAAAATCAAATCGTACTTCAGTTTGATTTCTAGATATGTGATCATTAGGTTTTATCGTTTTAGAGAAGTATGTAACATTAACAATGTGGTTAATTTGAGTTTAGTAATATAAAATGTAAGGATGATAAGTGTGGGGGTATGAGTTAGGTCATCAATTGCCACCTATGACCATTAATCAAATGCTACACCACCCCGTCAAACATCCACATGATTAGCGTAGATTAAACCACAACAACCATGAGCCTCCTTTTTCTTTTACCAATATTTTAAGCATGTGCATTAATTTAGGGTGGTGGTTTGGGTGGGTTATGACCACATCCTTAGTGTAGTGGTTTTAGTCTTTTAGATGGTGATTTAGAGGTGGATGACATGACGCTGATATGGCGGGTCATGGTGGTATTAATGGTCATGACCACACCCTATGGCCTAATGGTAACAAAAGACCACCCCCTTTTCCAAGTCAGACTCAACCAAAAGCTTTATGGACGATCATTCTCTCTTGCCCTCTCACGCATGTGAAGGCAAATTTTTCATCATCTATTTCCTTGCCTCGTCCTCCGCATCGTCTCCTTCATCGATTAGGATGTCACAGATTGGTATCAGAGCTATACTTATAGAGAAGTTAGGTTATTAGAATGCTTTTGACCTAAACTATAACATTTTCTAGGATGCCAAACATACCCAAAAGCGTCCGAGACCAGTTCTAGATGCTATACCAAATATACCTAAAAAAATAAATTTTGAATTTAAGAAATAAGCTATTATGAAAGGGTAAAGATACTATACAAATAGCCTTATCGTATAAAAGGCATGAAAAAGTAAAAAAAAAAAAAAAAAACACGGTAACATTTTCGTAATTATTTTATTTGCAATTACCCTACAAAAATCAAAATAACCCTACAAAATCAAAGTTATCCTAATTATGGTGCTCTATAAATTACCCAAGATAAAATTACCATACAAGATCATTTGTAAAGTAATTAAGGTACACTATAAAATTACCCTATAGAATCAAAATTAGTAATTTTAATAATTACTCTAGGAGTAAATAATTACGAAAATACAATCATGTTTTAGCTTTTTGTCTTTCATATGTTTTGTATGAGGCTTGAGGGTGTGGAGGGCGCCACCCCTGCCACCTCACCGACGATAGCGTTTGGAGGGCGCCACCACCCACACCGGCCAGTTTAAGGAGGGGTGTCATTGATGGGTGGCTTCACCATGGTAACGAGGAAGAAAGTGAGTTGCAGGTGGGGCTCACATCATTTCATCCAATAATTTTTTTTTTTAGTTTTGTTTAATATGAGGCATTATCACACACCCTACAAGTTAAGAGAAGGTATGATAAAGCCCCATAACTGACGTGATGTGATAAAGCTCGTATAAAGCTCGTAGAGGCTTTATCTCAAATCCCATAACCTACTTAACAAGGATAGTTGTATTAGATATTTAGCTATGACGAAAAGATATAGAAAAACCACATATTCAACCTACCCAATGTCCAACCCTACAATATTATTATTATTATTATTATTATTATTATTATTATTATTATTATTATTATTATTATTATTATTATTATTATTATTATTATTTCCTCATACGTCACCCAGTATATTAATCACAGCCGTTCCCTTGCCGTCCAATCTTATCTCACCTCACACACTCTCTCTATCCCCTATCATTCCGATCACCGTCGATACTTTTTCCGGCATGGCCGCCGCATCGGAAAACGGCACCAGTGACATTTCTACCGAATCCGTGGTAGTAGATGATGACGTCAAGTTCGGTTTCCAGCGGCCGGAGATGTACACCGAGACTCTCACCGGATCCGTTAATCCGTACGGTCGTCACGTTTTCTTGTGCTACAAGTCTCACGAAGAGTGGCCTGCTCGTGTTGAATCGTCCGATTCCGATCCGCTTCCGAAGCGTCTCGCTGGAGCTATCAAGGATCGTAAGAACGATATCGCTGTTAAGGTTAGGGTTTCTAAACTGTGTTAGTTAGGTTAGATTCTGTTTATGATTCTGATGAGATATTTGAAGTTTTGTAAGTGTTGATGAGTTGTTTTCGTTTGTGATCTGGTTTTTGTAGACGATGTTGACGATATGCGAGAGCGGTGATGGTACTGGTTTATCTGATGGAGATGTTTTGATTTTTCCTGATCTGATTAAGTACAGGTATTGTGAGTTTCTTTAGGGTTTTAGATTTAGTGTGTACGTGTAATTGTAAGTGTGTGTAGAATTTCGCTTTATGTTTCGTATTTGTTTACTGTTTGATTCGAAAATTTCGCTAGGGTATTAGATTTAGTGTATATGTGTAATCGTAAGTGTGTGTAGAATCTGGCTCTATGTTTCGTATTTGTTTACGCTAGGGTTTTAGATTTATTGTATATGTGTAATCGTAAGTGTCTGTAGAATTTTGCTCTGTGTTTTGTATTTTTTTTTTTTTACTGTTTGATTAGATCTATGACCTGTTCTGTTGTTTTTATTAAGTTTTAAAGCGAAATAATACTTGATGTCATGTAAGAATCATTATGAGTATAAGAGCATTCACATCCAGTCCATCAATTTGTGTGTGTGAAGTTTTTATAATATAAAGAGTATAAAAAGTGGTTGTGAGTGGAGGAGAGAGAAAATGTTACTGTTCATCTGTATATTTGGGGGGACACTGTTCACCCACTATAATTTTTAATATATATTGAAAGTGGTTGTGAGTGAAGGAGAGAGAAAAATGTAATATATATTGAAAAGGAGAGAGAAAAAGTATTTGTTTTTAGTGAAAATATATTGATATAGGAGTTGTTTTTTAGTGGAATGTATGTATATTTTTAATGGATTGGATAAGAAGGATTTAAAACAGTGAAATGTTAGGTCAGATATATATTTATATAGTTTTGATGAAGTGATACTTTTGGTAGCATATTATTTGTTTATTTGAGTTTGGAATTTTGTTGTGTTTTGTTTTTTGTTCAAGCTGTGTATATCTTTAGCGGATACGTACTAGTGTGTTTAGATATCAGGAATCACAATAGTCAAAGTTTCTAGCATTAGTCTTTTTTTAAAGATACCTGCTTACTATTTTTTGCTGGATTTTTTCCCAATGATTAGGGACAGTGTTGTAGTATAAATGTATAATCATATAGAGCATTACCAAAATGCACTATAGCATGTGATAATTTTATTGTTAGGTTGGTTACTTACTACTTTTGTTGATTAAAGGGGTTTGGAAGAGTCAAACATCGATAGTTTTGTGGAGGATGTGCTTGTGAACGGCAAACCATGGTCTGCAGGAACAGGGGAACCAGTGACAGGTTCATATGTATTTGTCTGTGCTCATAACAGTCGAGATAAAAGGTGTGGTGTTTGTGGACCAGTTTTAATTGAGAAGTTCAACGAGGAGATTGGAGTGAGGGGATTGAAGGATGAGGTGTTCGTGGGTGCTTGCTCACACGTCGGGGGCCACAAGTATGCAGGGAACCTGATTATATATAGCAAGGTTCAGGACGAGAAAGTATCTGGACACTGGTAAGAGAACTTGCTACCGTGTTTTACTATTTGTCCTTAATTTTGTTTACACCAGTCACTGTGACATATGTATGTTCCTGTGCTATTGTTGTATTGTAGGTATGGTTATGTTACTCCAAATGATGTGGCTGATTTGCTTGACCAGCATATTAAGAAGGGCGAGATCATCGAAAGGATTTGGAGGTACCATTTTCCCTTCCTACTTGCTTTGCTCAATTGGTTGTTTACTGATTTATATAATAACCCAAATCGACTCTTTATTACACATGGGTTATAATCGATCCCTACAAGGTTTTGCATTAGTGTTTAACGTATTTAATCACCTGCAGGGGTGAAATGGGTGTTCCTCCTGTTGAGAAAGCCGAGAAGGTAGTTGAACAGACACTTTCGAATGGAAATGATCTGAAGGAAAACGTGAAAGACGAGAAGGAAAACACTGGAGGCTGTTGTCAAGGTGCCAATGGATTCTCATGCTGCAGAGTTGATAATTCAGAAGCGAAAAAGGATGGGAAAAAGTCAACCTACAAGTTTGACTTATTCACTAGAAAGTGGGAGCAACACGAGATCTACACAGCTGCTGCTGTAGTTGGAGCTGTGGCAACTGTTGCTGTGGCATATAGCCTTTATAAAAGGACACGGTGAGTTTTGCTCTCGTGGTCACTCGGGACGGATATTATTACAAACTTAAAACGAAATGTTTCATGTGGCAAGGATATTGTTAAGTAACGTTATCACTATACACGAACCTACTTAGATTTTGTAGGTATACAAACCTAGTATTCGGTATATCGCCCTGTTTGTAAGGGTACAAGTTAGCATGACTGGTATTTTGATGATCTGATTTGTTGGTTTTATTTTGAACCTCCGGGTACCATGTTACAAGTGAGCTGAATAAATGGTACTTGAGTTCAAAGGGGGTTTGGTTTACAAGATGTTGATGCATGTTATAATATTGTAATTTCTATGATAGTGTTGTGTTTTTTAACATGTATTATTGTCTCATTTTCATCAACATAATATGATATAATTTACATCGAGATGGTAAACGGGCAACAAGCTACGCCGCTACCCCTTATTTTGCAAAATAATCGTTGTCCATTATATGGATCCATACGTGTGAAATTCTTCTTATCGATATATGGGTCCATTTTGAGATGTGATGATCTTAATTGACGCATCGTAACTCATGTTGCTTTTCTCTAGCGTTCAATGAGCGAGTTTTAGCCGTTAACATTAGCATGGTTTCAAGCCGTAAGGATCATAACTTAAATCTTCATAAACAGAATGAGATCGAGTTTAAATGAAATACAAAAGTAATTATACTTTTTTATGATCTAGATAAATGGATAATGGTGGCATTAATGGAGATATGTAGAAAGATTACATAAAATATGGAAAAACATGTAAGAAGTGCTTAGCAGCACGTGTGGTTATTTTCTATTTTAATGACAGTGCTTAGCCAGCGACGAAACGCTCTCTCTTCCACCTCAGCACTCTCCCCTCCATATTAGCGTATCCGGGGTTCGGACTCCATTGCAAATGCTCTTAAGCTGATGTTTCATTAAACAAAAAACACCCGATTTTGTATTGACACGAACAAGTAGGGGGGGGGGGGGGGGGGGGGGATAGTGCACGGTCCTCCCAACCGCCGGAGTGATCTCACTCCGGGAGCCGCTACCCGACCAAGCTAGCTCCGCGGTGACTTCCCCATGCCGAGTTCTTACCCTGGGCGACATATGCCACTCCCAAGACTCGAACCCGGTACCTCTGGAAAGAGGTGGGTGTCGGTGGCCAACTGGGCTACCCCAGTTGGTTTTGACACGAACAAGTATCGAACTAGACAGTTACAAATCAGACTAGACCAATAAACGAAATTTTGCTATAACCGTTACCGGACTTAATTCGATTCCATACTATATCCTTCCCATCTAGCATCATCGTTTGCCTTAAGTTATGCAAATTCTTATGATTCTTTACTTCTAGTAATTGTTAACTTGATTCTAACATTTGTATCAAAATGGAAATGTCGACGTTACATGATGAAACAAGTAAGTTTATACATCAAGTCTCGTTGATCCGTCAATATTTCCTATCGTTAGTTTTTAATAAACAGTTTACATATATTAAATACAACTCCATAAACCTGATTAAATCCATATATGAACATGAATGTTGATATTTACAATCACAAAGTTAAAAAAACCTCTGTTTCTATTGAAAGATTCACATGTTAAGCCTGGCAATCATCTCCTCCACCATTCCAACTTCAATTCCCCTCATTTCACCTCTATCAATCTCACCCATAACCTGTTCCAAAACCACATTCTTCGATCTTTCACTTCTGAAATCGCTCGAACAATCCCTCAAAAGCCGAAGCAGTGATTTCGCACTTGCTTTAGCGCGTTTGGTCCCATCGATGCTAACCTGCATTAACCCCGGGATCGCTCCTTCTCTTAAGATCATCCCTCTATATGTTTCTCTACTACTTTCACATATCATCAACAATATCCCCACCGCGTATTCTTTACAATGCTTTGAACCTTCTTCTACGGTCTCCACAAGTGCCCGGATCCCAAATGTGGTCGACGCAATCTCTTGCAGGGCGATTTCCGATGAGGAAACTATGTTTTCGAGCAACCCCATTGATTTTTCGACTAGTTTTGATGACTTTTCGGACTGGTTTACGAGGTGGATTAAGGAAGATGATGTGCATGATAAAAGAATGGTGGGAATACATTGTGATAGGTTATGGAGAGTGACTATGATGTCAAGTTTTGCTTGGGTACTATTGTTTTCATGAAGGGTTTGAATTAGGATTTCAATGGCACCACAAGCAGCCATTGATGATTTGTTTGCTGAGCATGATGATAAGATTAGAAGAGCTGCTATTGCATGATCAAGCAATGGATGGATTTGTGATTGAATTACGTTTAAAAGTAGAGGAATCGCTCCAGCTTTCGCAATCCTGATCTTGTTTCTGTAAAATTAACACAGAAAGAATCAGGTTGGTATATTCGTTGAGCCAGAAAGTGTATGCAGGCTGACAGGGCTGTTCAAAAAGCTTGCAGCTCAGAGGCTCGCTCGAAAAATGTTCGTTTGTAAATGACCCAAGCCCAATCGAAGCAAGCTAGCTCATTGGCTAGCCAAAATTTTAATAAATATAAGTTATAAATTCTAAAGTTTATAAAAAGCGGTATTATGTGTATGTTAAAAATATTTTTTTTTTGTTATTGTTAATAATAATATTAGTGTGTAAATTTTTTTTTTTTGTTTCTATTTATACGTGTAAAAATATAAAATTTAAACCTTTTATGGTTTGACGAGCCACAAGCTGCCTCGAGCCTTTTATAAGCCGAGTTTGATCTCAACATTTAAATTTGTTACAATAAACAAGTCACGAGCCGGCTCGGTTTGTAAACAAGCAGGGCCTAGTCCAACCTGGCTCGGCTCATTTACAACCCTGAGGTTGATATAATAAACAAAACGAACCTTTCGCTGCCATAGGCAAGACTGAGGAGAGCGAAAATGGCGGATTCAAGCGATTTGAAATCTGGAGGAGCATGAAGCATGGATACAATAGCAGGAATGGCTCCATTTTCAGCCAGTTTGTGTCTCTGCTTATTGGTTAAATGAGTAACGGCCTCCGCGGCTGCAGCCTTGGCTTCATGATCGCCGAACAAAAGCGCTTCAACCACCTGCACTTCCGCCATTGAATCCGGTATGTTATTAAATTCCTATTGCAAATGAAGCAATTTATAGGTGATTTGTTTGCCTTGAATCTTTGATAGTTGATAATGCAAGTAGATTACTTGATGCTCTTTTGAGAGTAAATTTGGATGAGAAGCAAAGTGTACTATTTATTCTCTAGGGACCAACAGCTTTTTCCGGTGACTGTTTGGAGTTGGGGATTGGGATCTTTAAGTTTTATAACTTCCTGCAATATTAAAAACAATCACCCATGTGTATTGTGCACAATCTTTCTTCACTTGCCATTTTTTTATTTAATATTATCTTTTCCAAATTTAGTTATATAAGTATATGTTATTACATTCTAGCTAAAAGTGTACACAAGTACAAAACAATCATATAACATCACTCAAATAATAGATCTTGATAAATGTGAGATAGGTAGAAAGTTAATAAAATTTAGTTCAAATGCTTATAATCTTTTAGGTTGTTCCATTAGGAAAATATATATTAGTATTTAGTATTTAATAATATAGGTTCATTTTGAAAGTTGGATAGAAAAGTGCCATATGCAAGTTTTGTCCTGTTTATGTTTTATATTTATGTTAAAAGTTCTATTTTTTGTTTTGTAATTTAAAGTATTACAAATAAAAAAGATATTTAATTTAAAGTAAAAGGGTTTCTATTGTGATTACTTAAACCTTATCCAAAGTTTAGATCTAGGTTTAAGATGCTTATCTTTGTATTTTGGTAATTGTAGTATAACTTCTTTTATATTTGAGGGAGTTCACACCAAGGTTTTCAAAAGTTTATACATTGTGTGCAATAGATAGTGAAAAAAATGAAACATGTTACCTTAATGGTTTTGACTAACTAATATGGTATCAAATCTTGCCTAGACCTAGATTCTAATCTAGTTTTTTTTAAAATGGTTATTATGTTTCACCTACCACCATAAGGCTAAGGGGGTGTGGGGTTTGATGGAGGAAAGGGGAGTCCCACGTGGCATTGGCGCTGAAGGGGAACACCACCCCCACCCCCACCCATTCGACTTTAGTGAATTCGAGGGCTTTTTCCCCATCTCCTCGAACAAACATGTCTCTTAGCTCTCTCTTGTTTCTCCCCATCTATCTCTCTCTCTCTTGATTTATGGAAGGATCCCCCTTGATAGGGATGGAGGGGAAGGTGGTGAGGTAGAGGTGATGTGGAGGATGGAGGAAGGGGGAGCACACCCCTTAGCCTAACATGTCCAACCCCATGAAAACCGTCTTACGCTCCAAAGATCCGACATTCAAGCTATGTCAATCCATATACTATTAGTGTCGTTTTGACACTTAATTAAACAAAACAAAACAAAACAAAACAAAACTAAACTGGTTCAGTCACCATTGTCAATGCTTGTTAGTGTTTGTAGTGACTACCCAATCTAAAACTCTCTCTCTTAAACCTAAGCAAAATTTTCAAGCTTCTCCTATTCCAAAATCTTATACCCACTGATGCGTGCGAAGTGTTACTTATTTTATGTGTATATTTTAAGCCCTTTTTAACACTTATTTTAGCCAAGTTTTAAATTTATAAAACACGATATTTCACTAACACTAAACACACATATGGGCAAGTGCACCCATCGTTGAGTGTAGTATAGCGTTGGTAAGATACCGAGGTCGTCCAAGGACACAAGAGCTTTTAGTACCGGTTTATCCTCAACGTCTAACCAAAATAAAAGTTTAGAAAAATGTTTTAAACTAAGAAAATTAAAAACTAACTAAAATGCTGAAAATAAAAATAAAAGAAAAACAGATAGACAAGATGAATCACTTGGTTCCGACTCGTATCTAGTATAACCTTTGATTATTTCCGCACTTTTGCACATAATTAAGAGATTATCTTAGTTATTGTAGTAGGCCCCTCTTTTGAAGGTGACGTTACCCTCACCCCAGTAGTTTGAGTCAGCAAGGATACAATCCTAAAATGGTGGATTATTGGAAGATAATAAATTAAGTTATTAATGCAGTATTGTGGTAGGCCCCGCTTTTGGCGGTGACGTTACCCTCGGCTAAGTAGTCTGAGTCAGCAGGAATACAGTCCTAAATAGCCGGGTTATAGTATTAATAGTAGTTAACTTATGAGGGGGTCAAAGAGTTTGGACCCCCGCCATCCAATATCGTGAAGTATTGAAGGAGGTCCTACTAAATTTGACCCAGGTCCATTGCAGGACCTCTAAACGCTGAACAATGGCAAGACCTTTACCAAACCGTTCCCTTAACCCCCGACCAGGTAGCCAACATATCTCCATATAGACCGTGGAGATATGAATGGTGAAAATCCTTTATTTTATATAGACAGTAAAATAATGCCAAGACACCACGGACAATCGATAAGGAAAGATCACCTTCAACATAAGTAACTAGTTATTAAAGTCATTAATACAAAACCAAATAAAAAGTGCAAAAGATTAGAAATAAAAAGTATTATACTAGACACTTTGTCTTCACCAAGTGATGTAAGAGACTTAGGCAAACATGGCCTTGATTGTCAAGAACTCTTACGATCAATCTTGGATCCCGAGACGACTCACACACTCTACGATGGACAATGGATGATGGTGGTGGATGATGGTGTTGTGATGGTGGTGGGTGGTGGATGAAGTGTGAGAGAGGTGGTGTGCCAAGGGATGAGTTGAAATGAAACCAAACACTCCTATTTATAGGCTGTACAGAAGCCTGGACACGGCCCCGTGTCCGCTGGACACGGCCCCGTGTCCACCCTTTTCTCTTTCTTCATTAATACAGTTTGTCTTTATTAGCTCCACACGCCCCCGTGTCCGCTGGGCACGCCCCCGTGCTTGTCTGACATTCTCTCTCTTCATTAATTGTAATTCGCAATTACAATTAATGCGCCTGCTGTACTTTCGCCACGCCCCCGTGTTCACTGGACACGGCCCCGTGGTGGGCAATAGAAGCTTCTATAGGTTTGTCTTTTATGCCAGGGCTGACCATTTTGGACACGGCCCCGTGCTGAGCTGGGCACGCCCCGTGTCGAGCTGGGCACGCCCCGTGTCGGGCTGGGCACAGCCCCATGCTCAGCTTTCTTCTTGTTTTTGCTTTGGGAGTTGTTGTCGAGGGGTCGGGCATGCCACGTTTCTTCCTTTTCTTTGTATTTATGTTGGTTTTGGCTGTATTTTTGTTCCTTTTGTTCGTTTAAGCTCATTTGACCCTGTAAATTCAAAAGGAAGACAAAAACATACTTTTTCCAACATTAGTACTAAAAAAGGGTTAGTTTTATGCCTTATTTGATGTAATTTATATGTTGCATTTTACACACATCAAATACCCCCACACTTGAATCTTTGCTTGTCCTCAAGCAAAACTCTTTATAATGTGGCTTTACACTCCCAAATGGAATTGGTAGAAGAGAAGGTTTTTGGGCTTGTCATAGAGTGCCGGGAATCCAAGATTCTTTATTAGGCTTTATTTTTATGTTATTTACAATCCTATTCGTTATGATTTATTTTGAACTTTTCATAAGAGAAATTACTTCTTTGGGCATAACATGCCTCTTTAAAATTTTATTTATATACAAGTTCACATACCTCACGGGGAATCACTCAACACTCGGCCGAAGATGTATTTTTGTGAAACACTCGAGAGCGGCATGGAACTTACTCATACCATAAGCTTGCCAAGAAATCAATCATCCTCCTTTTTAACTATACACCTTTGTAAATATCAAGAGGACTTTTGGGGTGAAGGGTTTGGCTTGGGCTAAAAGTAGGTGGTTGGGTTAGTGGTTAGTAAAAGGGCGAAAGGCGTAAAAAGCATCGGTTTTCGTAAGACCATTTTTTTTTTTTTTTATGAAACCACTATTCAAACAAAGTTATTTTTGATAAACTTGTTTGTTTATTTCTCTTTTGCTTCATCATCATCATCTTTTTTTTTTTTTTTTTTTTTTTTTTAAAGTCATAAGAAAAACCGAGCTTGTTACTAAAACAAAGGGTTAAAAATAAAAAGGTTTTGGTGGGTAAAAGGGTGTTTGGTTTGGGTTATGAAATGAAAAGGTTTAGGCTCAAAGGGGCTAACTAGGGGGATTTTGGGTAGGTGGTAAAAAAAAGAAAAAGAAAATAATGGTGTAGAAATAAAAAGGGTTAGTCCTAATGCCTCTATCATTTACTTACTCGGGTTTAAGTTGATAAGGACCGGAAATGTATCGTCATGGCAAGTTCTAGAGTCGTAAGAACCAAGCGGCTATTTACACAAGAAACGAAAAATGAGCATTTAATTTAAAGGTATATATTTGTATGCTCAATAAAGGCTCAAAACTCACTTTTGTGGGAATGGGTTTTTATGTGATCAAGTATATATAATTAAATTTTAACTAAGCTTGTCATGCCTTTTCATAATTTTCTTATGTTGGTTCTTTTTATCACGACGCTATCGGTTGTAAATTTGTAAAAATATAACCTTTTTAGAATTTTGAAATTCCCAAATTAAACCTAGACAAGTAAAAAAAATTGAAAATTTTTGAAAAAATTTGGGGTGATTAGCGGTTCCAATAGAGTTTTGTGTAAGGCTTGTTATTAGGACTTGCAAGATTCAAGGTTTTAGCATCCCCCCACACTTAAATTACACATTGTCCTCAATGTGTCCCAAAAATAAGTTTTTCGGTTGATTAAAATGTATAAAAGTGGGTTAAAAAACAAGAGTTTATGGTACTGGGTAGCTGAACACGGGGTGGTGTTGGCTGAGCACGGCCCAGTGTCCAGACTGCCAGTACCAAAAGTAAACAGAAGGCTGGGCACGGGGGCGTGTCCAGTGAGCACGGCCCCGTGTCCAGGTACCTGAACTGGGCATTTTCTATAGAACCTTGGGCACAGGGCGTGTTGGGGTGAGCACGGCCCCGTGCTGAACCTGCTGTAATGAAAAAAAATCGTCGGGAGGCTCTGTTTTTGTGTATGGGGTGTTGGTTCAAGCTTCCCTTATCATCCTTCACCATCCTGAGTGTGTTTTATTCCTGAAAATTAAAAACTAAACTAGAAAACATAAAGGTTAATCTAAACTAAACTACGGATAGTTCCGCGGAATTCCTCCGTGGTGCGCCACGTTTATAAGGGTCCTTGGCTAGACCCACCTTATCGGGTGGTTCTGGCTCATCTTCAATTAGGGGGTCATCATTGCCGAATGGATATTTCATTGATCGCTCAAGATCGACACTTCTTTTAAATGCCCCTAATTGAAGAGGTAGATTGTTGAACTTCCGGTTTTTCAAAGCTTCGTGAGTTTTTACAAATGGTCGTCCCAACACTAGAGGAGCGTCATCGAGGATGACAAAATCGGTCGGGATTACCATCTGATTTGTTTGAACCAATACATCCTCAACTATACCGATTGATTTTATTACTTTCCGATTGGATAGAAAAATGGGTATTTGAAGTGGAGAAAAATCACTAATACTTAATTTTTCGAAAATGTAGTTAGGCATTATGTTAACACAAAGATCTTTATCAATTGTGACATTACTAATAAACGAATTTTGAAAGAAACATGGAACCGGTGTAATGTTAATTTCAAATGGGTCTTCTTTTATTAGGGAGGGTTGATCATTAGTTAACTTAACACTTACCGTTTCGTCAATTTTAGTGTTAGTGTTTAACTCTTTTAAAAACTTAGCATGAGTGGGTACTAAACAATGATTTTCGAAAGAAGGTGACAAGAGATTAATTTCTTCAAAATTAGACTCTTCTTGAATTTTAACATTGTCGGACTCACCTTTATCGTTGTTTAACTCATGTGTCGGTTTTTCACTTATCTGTTCTTCCATTTTTACACTTTTGGTTATCTCTTCCTTTTTTAATTCTTCTCTTGCGCGGGACTCCTCTTCCCTTGCGCGAGATTCTTTTATACATCGATCGATAACTCTAATGTGTTCTAATATCCTATCGGTTACTTCAGTTATAGAAAAAGAATCGGTATTTTCTAAGCTTGAATCCGGTTGTTCGATCCTTTGTTCCTCATAATACCCATATGAAGTAGATGGTTCGCACCATTGTTCTTCATTGTAAGTATATGATGGATAAGGGTCGTAATTTTGTTCTTCGTAATACTCATATGAGGTGGGTTTTTCACGCCATGGCTCCTCATAATAAGCATACGAAGGTGGTGGCTCATATCTTGGTTCCACAAAGTATGAGTATGAAGGCTCATACCTTGGTTCATAAAAATATGAGTATGAGGGAGGAGGTTCATACCTTTGGTCTTCATAGGATGTGTATGAAGTTGATGGCTCGTACCTGGGCTCCTCATAGTAGGTGTATGAATTGGATGGTTGATATGAGCGATTATTTTGAACCGATCGTGCGTTACGACAATTAGTGCAATAATTACCCCTATAATCATCCTCCTCATAGGTGTAGTTGTAACCTCCTGAGTATTGATCCATAAGAATCACTCAGCAGACCACAACTGAGTCTCGAGATCAGAAAACAAAAATAAAAACGGAAACAGAGGCTGGACACGGCCCCGTGTTCAGTGAGCACGGCCCCGTGTTCAGGATCTGTATCTGGGCGTTTTAATTAAATTTACTGATTTCGTTGAGCACGGGGCGTGTTCAGTGAGCACGGCCTGTGTTCAAGCTTCTGTTACTGGGTGTTTTATGAAAAATATGCAGCACGGCCCCGTGTTCAGCGAGCACGGCCCGTGTTCAACCTACTGTAAATGCAAAACTAAACTAAAATGCAGAAAAACGTGGGCCCGTTTTGAAAAGGTTTTGAAAAACTGATTAGGCCGTCGATTTTAAGCTTTCCCAAAATCCTTGTGTCCCCGGCAACGGCGCCAAAAACTTGATACGTGTGAAGTGTTACTTATTTTAGGTGTATATTTTAAGCCCTTTTTAACACTTATTTTAGCCAAGTTTTAAATTTATAAAACACGATATTTCACTAACACTAAACACACATATGGGCAAGTGCACCCATCGTTGAGTGTAGTATAGCGTTGGTAAGATACCGAGGTCGTCCAAGGACACAAGAGCTTTTAGTACCGGTTTATCCTCAACGTCTAACCAAAATAAAAGTTTAGAAAAATGTTTTAAACTAAGAAAATTAAAAACTAACTAAAATGCTGAAAATAAAAATAAAAGAAAAACAGATAGACAAGATGAATCACTTGGTTCCGACTCGTATCTAGTATAACCTTTGATTATTTCCGCACTTTTGCACATAATTAAGAGATTATCTTAGTTATTGTAGTAGGCCCCTATTTTGAAGGTGACGTTACCCTCACCCCAGTAGTTTGAGTCAGCAAGGATACAATCCTAAAAGGGTGGATTATTGGAAGATAATGAATTAAGTTATTAATGCAGTATTGTGGTAGGCCCCGCTTTTGGCGGTGACGTTACCCTCGGCTAAGTAGTCTGAGTCAGCAGGGATACAGTCCTAAATAGCCGGGTTATAGTATTAATAGTAGTTAACTTATGAGGGGGTCAAAGAGTTTGGACCCCCGCCATCCAATACCGTGAAGTATTGAAGGAGGTCCTACTAAATTTGACCCAGATCCATTGCAGGACCTCTAAACGCTGAACAATGGCAAGACCTTTACCAAACCGTTCCCTTAACCCCCGACCAGGTAGCCAACATATCTCCATATAGACCGTGGAGATATGAATGGTGAAAATCCTTTATTTTATATAGACAGTAAAATAATGCCAAGACACCACGGACAAACGATAAGGAAAGATCACCTTCAACATAAGTAACTAGTTATTAAAGTCATTAATACAAAACCAAATAAAAAGTGCAAAAGATTAGAAATAAAAAGTATTATACTAGACACTTTGTCTTCACCAAGTGATGTAAGAGACTTAGGCAAACATGGCCTTAATTGTCAAGAACTCTTACGATCAATCTTGGATCCCGAGACGACTCACACACTCTACGATGGACAATGGATGATGGTGGTGGATGATGGTGTTGTGATGGTGGTGGGTGGTGGATGAAGTGTGAGAGAGGTGGTGTGCCAAGGGATGAGTTGAAATGAAACCAAGCACTCCTATTTATAGGCTGTACAGAAGCCTGGACACGGCCCCGTGTCCGCTGGACACAGCCCCGTGTCCACCCTTTTCTCTTTCTTCATTAATACAGTTTGTCTTTATTAGCTCCACACGCCCCCGTGTTCGCTGGGCACGCCCCCGTGCTTGTCTGACATTCTCTCTCTTCATTAATTGTAATTCACAATTACAATTAATGCGCCTGCTGTACTTTCGCCACGCCCCCGTGTTCACTGGACACGGCCCTGTGGTGGGCAATAGAAGCTTCTATAGGTTTGTCTTTTATGCCAGGGCTGACCATTCTGGACACGGCCCCGTGCTGAGCTGGGCACGCCCCGTGTCGAGCTGGGCACGCCCCGTGTCGGGCTGGGCACAGCCCCATGCTCAGCTGGGCACAGCCCCATGCTCAGCTTTCTTCTTGTTTTTGCTTTGGGAGTTATTGTCGAGGGGTCGGGCATGCCACGTTTCTTTCTTTTCTTTGTATTTATGTTGGTTTTGGCTGTATTTTTGTTCCTTTTGTTCGTTTAAGCTCATTTGACCCTGTAAATTCAAAAGGAAGACAAAAACATACTTTTTCCAACATTAGTACTAAAAAAGGGTTAGTTTTATGCCTTATTTGATGTAATTTATATGTTGCATTTTACACACATCACCCACCCTCTACAATCTACATAATCCTAACCAAAAGGAGACCATGAAAGATTGACATCAAACATGCATGAGTGCTCTTGTAAACAATAATAATTTGGTTCTTGTGAGATTATACCTAATAATATGATACTAGTATGATCCTATAAAACATACTAAAAAAATAAGAAATGTAAATATAACATGTTCCGTGTTCGTACTCCTTTTTAAGATAATTGATATAACTTGATAATTAGATTATTTCCTAGAAGTCAAGCTAGGAGCCGATAGAAAAAAAAAAGTGTGAGCCAATCTAACGGTTATAGATTCATCAAACCACCATTAAAATAGCGTACCACTAGATACTAATTATATATATATATATAGGACAAAGATCCGTTAGGAACCTCCCCTTATTGCGAGAACCAATGTGAACACAACCAAAAATGCCTAAAAATAGCTAAAAAACACACAATTTTTTTTTTTAATAATTTTTTATGTTAAAATCGCTACTTTTAGTAGCCAATTTTTTTTTTTTTGCTACTAAAAGTAGCGATTTTAACATAAAAAAATATAAAAAAAAATTTAGATTTTTTTAGATTTTTTAGGTTTTTTGGGGGTTTAGTTTTTAGCATTTTAGCTTGGGGGTAGGTTTTTTTTAGGTTTTTTGGGGGTTTTAGTTTTTAGCATTTTGCTTGGGGGGGTTAGGTTTTTTTTTGGGGGGGGGGGTTAGGTTTTTTAGCTATTTTAGGTTGTGTTCACATTGGTTCTCGCAATAAAGATGGTTCTCGCATGAACCTTAACCTATATATATATATATATATATATATATATATATATAGAAAGTATAATGTACAAAACTCCTTATCATACATTATCGTACGCGACAATACACACAACATGCGTGATTATTTTTTTTGCCATTTATAACGTGCGTGATTAACTACCCATGCGTGATTATCACCTCTCATGCGTGATTATCACAAAAAAACTGCACCCCATGCGTTATTAGGGCTCCATGCGTTATTTTTACCCAGATCGGACGGTTGGAAGCGTAGCGTACGTGAAGTATGATAAGCCCTTTTGTATGTTAACCTACCCCTATATATATATATATATATATATATATATATATATATATATATATATATATATATATATATATATCATACATAGGATTAGGTTCAAACGTGAACAAAATCTCAAGAGTGAACTGCGTGAACTGATCTGGGCCATTGATTTTTATGATCTTGAGATTAAAGTGAGTGGCATGATGGTAATTATTTGGTTAATTTTTTCCATTTAATTAAATACAAAAAGGGTATATGTGTAATTTCAATCTTAAATTGATTGCATGAATCTCTCACCAATCAAGTAATCAATTATCCTCTTAAATTGATTGCATAAATCTCTCACAAATCAAATCAAGGATTAGGAAAGATATAACTTAATTCAATTATTAAAATAATTATTAGTTTAAATGCGATGTACACAAGTGTATTCTGATTTTGCCCTCTTTTTAATGCGATGTACACATGTGTATATCGTCTGTTTTTGTGATATCTCAGAATTTTTTTTGTATTGAATGTTGATGTACACCTGTGAATTACTGTACACATATGTACGATGCTAACTACACATGTGTACTGTTCTATTTATATCCAAGTACACATGTGTATACCATTGAAATATAAAGGTTACATGGATCTTAAAAATCAAAATTTGAATTCTGGTGATGAAATCTGAAATAAAAATTAAAATTGAAATATGGTGATTTGTTGTTTGTTTTGATAATTATCTTATTAATAAATAAACATAATGTGGATAATGAATTTAAATTAGGAAAGATGTAACTTAATTCAATTATTAAAATAATGATTTAAATCTAATTTTTTATATAATTACAATCCTACCCTTAACAACTATAAAGGAAATCAAGGGTCCATATCTGTTCACGCAGTTCACTCTTGGGAGGTTGTTCACGCTGGAACCCTACCCATCATACATATATATATATATATATATATATATATATATATTGTTTACGGGTGTTTGATGAATTGTAACTTTATTTTTATAATAATATATAGTTTTTTATTATTTAATATATTATAATAGTTTATTATTATATTTACTTTTAATAACATATTTTTCTTTTTTAAACATATTTTCTTTACCTGTTTTTAATAATTGTTTTTTTTTCTTTTTTAATATATATTAATTTATCGATTAATTTGATACTTCTTTAATGACTTACATTTATAACTTTTTTTCTAAAAAAATTAAATATGTAGTTGTGCTTGATTTCTTTACCTGACATTCCGTTATAAGTTTTGGTATCATAAAACGGTACGATGATAAACTAAATCGTTCTAATAGTTTGACTTTCTAAACAACATGCTTTATTTTCAAATCACGTTTGTTTTACATTATTATTTGTTCGGTTTTACCGAAACGCGCGATATAAAAAAAAAACTAGTATATAATAATATGTAGACACACTTTTACATACAAGGTTTTTGGGGGAGCACATGAGTACTATCTATCCAAACCCTCATTATTCTCGGTGTGATCTCTGACTATTGTAAATGCCTCCAAAATTCAAGGTGCACCCTTTTTCTCTTAATTTATGACGTACGGCTTCTTTTTTTCTCTTATTCAATGACTTATACTATGTTGCTATGTAAGATTAAATATATTATGTATTAATATTTAATTTATAGCCATTATAATCATTTACATAATATAGATCAAAATATATAATAACCTATTAAATAATTAGTTGGTAATTGTTGATGGACCATATTACCCTTATTAACTAATTAGGTTTCCTCATGGGTGCTTATATAAGGAGAATTATGTGGAGGTTAAGGGGTTACTCAGTTACACAATTAGACACACCCCATAAGTATAACATCAAATTCGACCTTCTCTCCTAACAGCCGATACCCTTTCGGTTTTCTAAGTTCCCATCATCAGTCAGCACCCTAAGGAGGAACCAGATCACGATGACAAGCATGTCGAACTCCATTACTGGATTCTCCACTGCACTATCTGCTGTAACAGGTATGTTTTTCTGTTTTCCCTCATGAATAAACAGAACTGAACCAACATGTGGTATCAGAGCATATGTTGATTAGTAAGTTCTGTTTTGTATCCGTAAATCTGGATTAAAAAACTGGAAAACAGGATTTGAAAAACCATAATAAAATTCGGTTTTGTTCATCCGAGATGCCATCTCAGATCTATTCTATACATCTCGGATCGTTTGTTTCATACGTGATTACTGTTCCGAAATCATAATATTCAAGAATTGATTAAATGAATGAAAATATTTCCAGATTTCGGATATATGATTAAGTTAATTTTATTTAGGGTTCATCATGTTCTTAGTTGAAATTCGAAATATCCTATAAGTTTTGGAATATGATTTGAATTGTTATATGTTTTCCTGATTTTGATCTATTTTTTCTAATAAGGTTTTTCGAAATCTGTTAAAAGGATAAACAGATTATGTTTTTCAAAATTTTATGATAAAATTAGATCAAAGTTATAATAGGAAACTATATCACAATTCTTAATTTCGAATTTTCAGTTGTTATAACCATAAACAACAACTGGATCGCACAAGATCAGATCACATAAGAGATGATCTGATCGCATAAGATAATCGCACAAGACTTGTGGATCGCACAAGACTTGTGGATCGCACAAGACTTATGGATCGCACAAGGCATTACGGATCGCACAAGGCATTACGGATCGCACAAGGCATTACGGATCGCACAAGGCCTTATTGATCGCACAAGTTTACTTGGGCCTTATTGATCGCACAAGTTTACTTGGGCCTTATTGATCGCACAAGTTTACTTGGGCCTTATTGATCGCACAAGTTTTGGGCCTTATCGATCCGCGCTAACGGGTGGTTTGCTATTAAATAATTGGTTTTGTAATTACTTAGTTAATTAATCAGAATCAGATAATGTTTTACAAAACCAAAATAGCTTAACTTGAATGAGCTTTTACTTGATACATCTACTTATCGTTCAAGTATTACGAAAGCTATGTTGTGTGTGCATCATAAGCATGAATGTCTTAATTTCTGGCCAAAGCTGATTTAATTCATTCATAGATGGCATACTCAACAAGTGCATAACTAAAGTGATTGTCTCAATTTCTGGCCAAAGCTGATTTGTCACAACCACTTTGCACATATGCTTAAATGATTACACTTCTGGCCAAAGCTGATTTGTCTTCATTTAAGTAGAATTTTTTAACTAAGTCTATTATTTTGATGTTAGTAATAGACAATATCACAGCTTCATAATGTAAAATGGTCATTATTTATGCCTGCCTTAGTTTAACGTGCCCTTAGATCACATTAGGACTTCTTCCTTAGTATCATAACTTGCTCATCTTATTTCCACTATCAGCACCCAACTGCGGGATTCCACCTTTGACTGGTGATAACTTTGCTGCATGGAAGGATGCTCTCATGCTTACACTTGGATTGCTGGATTTTGATTATGCTCTAAGAGAGAATAAGCCAGCGGACCTTACCACTCAAAGTACTGCTGCTGAGCAGTTAACTCATGACAAGTGGACTAGGTGTAACCGCATGTCTCTCATGTTTATGAAGCAGTCCATAAGCAATGCAATCAGGGGAGCTATTCCTGATTCTGAAGATGCTAAAACCTACTTGGAACATGTGGAGGCGCAGTTCAAAGGGACGTCTAAAGCACACGCTAGTACTCTTATTCTCAAGCTGGTGACAACTAGGTATGATGGGAGGAGTGGCATTCGCGAGCACATCATGATGATGAATGACATGGCCAATAAGCTGAAGGGGCTGGAAATGGAAATCAGTGATGGTTTTCTTGTTCATTTCATCATTACTTCGCTTCCTTCATCCTTTAAAGCATTCAAGATCAATTACAACACTCAGAAGGATAAATGGACGATGAGTGAACTGGTCGCTATGTGCGTACAAGAGGAAGAGCGTATGAGGATGGATCGCCATACTGATGTTGCCAACTTCACTACCTCCAACTCTAAGAAAAGGAAGAACAATTATCAGAGGAAGGATGCTTCAAAAGTCCAAAGGCCTAATCCTAATCCTAATACAAGTGCACCTTCCAGCTCTAAGAACTCCTTAGGCAGTATCCGCTGCAAATTCTGTAAAAAGACAGGACACATGCAGAAGGAATGCCCTGACTTTAAGGAGTGGCTGGCTAAGAAAGGTAACGATTATTTTATGATACTTGAGTCCTATAATTTAAGTGTTCCTGCTAATTCTTGGTGGTTTGATTCTGGTTCTATGGTTCATGTTACCAATTCAACTCAGGGATTCCTTTCAATCCGGAAGCTGGAAAGAAACCAAAGAACGCTTAAGGTTGGGGATGACCGAGAATTAGAAGTGAAGGCCATTGGAACATTACAATTAGTTATGAAAACTGGTTTATGTATTAAACTTTATGATACCTTATATGTTCCTGAGGTAACTCGGAACCTTGTATCAGGACCAAAGTTAGACATGGACGGTTTTATTGTTTCCCATGGTCATCGCAAACTCTCTATCCTTCATGATTCTGTTCTTTATGGTACTGGTATTCTGGATGGTGGTCTCTATAGATTAGAACTAGAAGATAACTTTTCCAAATCTTTGTTGTCATATAACATTAATGAATCACTCACAAAGATGGAAGAGAAACGAGACTTAGAAACTTCATCCATGTTGTGGCATCAGCGTTTAGGCCACATCTTAAGAGAACGATTAAATCGTCTTGTAAAGGATGAAGTCTTACCTCCTCTCGATTTCTCTGATTTTGGAACATGAAAGGTAAAATGACATTAGCGAATAAGAAAGGTGCCACTAGAAGCTCTAATTTATTAGAACTCATTCATACTGACATTAGTGGTCCTTACCAAATCGCTGGCATAACAGGACATACTTCATTTATCACTTTTATTGATGATTATTCTCGTTACATGTACTTGTATCTAATTAAGGAAAAATCTGAATCTCTAACAACTTTTAAAGATTATAAGGCTGAAGTTGAAAAGCAATTAGATCGTCAGATTAAAGTTGTGAGATCAGATAGAGGCGGTGAATATTATGGAAGATATACTGATGTGGGTCAAGCTCCTGGTCCATTTTATGAGTTTTGTAAGGGCCAGGGGATTGTGAACCAATACACCATGCCTGGTACACCTCAGCAGAACGGTGTCGCTGAAAGAAGAAATTGTACCCTTATGAACATGGTGCGCAGTATGTTAGCCAACACTAATTTACCATTATTCCTCTGGACTGAAGCATTAAAAGCAGCTGTTCATATACTCAATAGAGTTCCTTCTAAGTCTGTCCCTAAAACTCCTTATGAACTTTGGACAGGAAGGAAACCGAGTCTTAAATATATGAAAGTATGGGGCTGCATTGCTGAAGCAAAACTTTACAATCCTTTCCTAAGGAAACTTGACCCTAAAACAGTTACCTGTTTCTTTATCGGGTATCCTGAGAACTCTAAGGGTTATCGTTTCTATTGTCCTTCCCATGTCACCCGTATTGTTAAAACCAAGCGTGCCGCGTTCCTGGAGGATTTCAAGGTCAGTGGGAGCAGTACCAACCCTTACGAAGAATTGCAAGAAGTACAAGACACGGGGGGGAGAGACACGTCGCTTACCATTACTCCGATTACTCCTCTTGTACCCAATGCAACTACTGTACCTGAAGCTACTGCACCAACTCCAAATTCACCTCTACAATCAGAACCAATTATTGTGACAACCCTCACTAAACCAGGTATCCGTACAACTTAATTAATAATTAATTACTGCTTAATTACTGTGCTTGTTTGAAATTACTGATGAACTGCTACTTGATTTCTGATACATGCATATACCTGCATCATACTTTACTTACCGTCACTACATTATTTACATGCTGAACCTTAGTGACAAACATGATGCACAAAAAGCACAGTAGCACTATAAACGGATAACCTATTGAGCATGCTGATAAAGCCAGCATCAGGCAGACACTGCCTCTAAGGCCTGTATGAGCCAGAAATATTTTACTACACTAGTGGTGAGTGTAGGGATATAAGGGTTGTAGAACTGCGTCTCTAGGAATAAATTACAGTGACCGGATGTGCCTAAAACGTACTCTAAGTACAAAATTCAGCATTTGGCTAACTATTAAAGTGCCAAAACATGAGAAAAATGTTACTAGACACCTTCCAAAGTGTCGGGAATAAGTTGTGTCACTAAAAATAATAATAACGACACTTTAAAGCTTGTTTAACGCTTTAACGGATTACTATCCAACCAAACAACCGGACTTTACCCGGAACATGAAAATATTGTCATTAACATTGTTTTTCTTTTTCTGAGCCAGTTAGGGTCCCTGAATACCCTAACACCCGTCATAGCACATAACACACTAGTAACTGGGTTAACCCTCACAATTAACTAACTAATACTTGGTGTTTAGTTGGATTTGAACCAAACTACCCCCCCCCCCCTCAACCAAACCGTCCCCAAGGGGGGACACCCCTTGTACCTTGTGATTATAATAATCACCAATGCTTAATATCTTGAAGACACTAAATCCCTTGGGTAATAATCTTGAGTTTTGTCTATAAGATCCAAGCTTAACACATTATCACTTCACTTAACAAACTCACCAACACACACACTCTCTCTCCCTCTCTTTGGTTCTCGGCCGAGAGCACCCCACCACCATCCATCATTCTTCGAGTTTGATCATCACATTCCAAGATCATTCAAGCGTTAAGGATCACGTATAAGGAGGCTTGGTGCATTCGGAAGGCGAAGGACCTCACTCTATTGCTTTTATCCTCTCATTTTGCGACTAGTTTCGTCCCTAGCCTCGAGCTAGTAGTAAGTTGCTTTAATCACCTTCCCGAACTATTTTAAAGTGGTTAATATGATTTGTAACGGTTAAAACTCGTAAACATGCAAAATGATACATAAAAGTTTACTAAAAATGCTTGTAATGATGGTTAAAAGCTCATATGTTGTGTAAATCTTGTAGTATTTGATTTGTGTAGTTATTTGGACCCGATCTATGTTGTGGTAGCTCGGATCATCGTTTAACCCGGATTGGTCATGATCTTGGATCATGACATAAGGTTGTTTTGGAAGTAACAAGGGTTAAAGGATGAAACTCTACCACACACGAATCATGAACTTGTGTAAAAGTGATTTCGCTTGCAAAATAGTGTTTAAAACTAGTAGATCTACGGATCTACAAGCGGTATTTTCAAAGGACCACGTGTCAAGAGAAAACATACTTTTAAAGACGGATCTTTCATAAACAAGAGTGATTTTAGCAAACACACAAGTGTGTAAATACTTGTGTAACACTAAGTTTCGACAAAATAACTATTTTTGTAAAAGATGACGAAAAGTTGTAAAAACGGGATTTCTCTAAAAACGAGGTTTTTACAAAATCGGATGGATTTATATAGAGATCCGCTAAAAGTAATGGGATTTACTTCATAATATTAGAAAACCACAAGTTCATGTGATTTTTGCGACTTATATATATTTGTTGACTAATTTGATGCGTTGAATATTGTTTTGGTTAAATAAGAAAATTGTTGGTTTGATTTATAAAAGAAAATGATACGCTTAAAAGCGTGGCCACCTCCAGTTACAGGGGAAACTCTGGCGAAATTTTTCCAAAAACCTAACACTTAGAAATATTTTCACTATAAGTGTTAGAAATACTTTTCGACTTGTTTTCAAATTATAGATTTCGCCACGACTTTATTTACAAAACATCGGAGGTGGGATTTCACAAAATAAAACTTGGTAAATATATATTTAGCATATATATTTTTCATAAAGTCACTTGATATGTGTTTATGATTATTTTGTGAAAATACTAGTATTATTTTTAGGGTAAAAATAATACTATCGAATGTTAATGGATCCAAAATAATACGAACATCACTACGATAAATATATAAGTTACACCGGTAGTTATTATTACCACTCGATCGTTAAAACGTAACTTACACATTTTAAGGAAATATTCATGAACGCGTATTTTTGTTAAAGTATTATTTTGGGGAAAATTTTGTGTAATAGAAAATATAATATTTTTGAGAAGAATATTTATATTTTGGAGTTAGAAATAAAATATATTTGAAGTGAGACTTAACAATATATTCCGAACACACATGTATTAAATCCCCCATCCTTGGGAAGGAAAATGATTACCAAGTGTATAATATGTAAACACGAAATAGTTGTCTAACTATTTCCCAAAAACTTAAACCTTAAAGCTAAGGCACGGCCGTCCGTCTAATAGAGTTAGTACGTGTAGGTCGTCACACAGCTGCTTGATTTGGATGTATACTTGGTAGAGACGCACCACTGTGAGTTCATGTCCCCCTTTTTCTCTTAACTGTTTTCAGTTTTCTAAACTACGGGGGTGAAATACATGTTACTTTGATTACAAGTACTTTATACATGGTATGATTAGCGTAAGGAGGTTTACTACTTAGATCATGTGAGTTGGTAGGAGCAACATGAGGCCATTAGTCCTCATGGTAGGACCGAGGGACAGGAGCGGTAGATCTATCTGGGTGTAGCGAGCCCAGCCCCAGGCCAAACTAGAAACGGACCTCGGGGTGACTTCGTGCCCAACGCATAAATCCGCTAGGTTTGAGTCTCCCTACTTGCACTACACATATATCAGTGGCCTTGCAAACCATTGGTGATCTCAATTCCCTTATTTGCTACATACCAGGATTTTTATACTGACAAAGGTTTATTTACTCACTTACACATGAACTCGCTCAACATTATTGTTGATTTTTCAACTTACATGTATTTCAGGGAATTAAAGGATCTGGCGCGGTATGACATGTTTTCCCGCTGCACTAGTTACGAGGTCATCCGGGTTTAGGGAATGTGACTCTTTCCTGGACAAGTCACAGTCCTTAAACTATGCTTATGTTATGTTGTGTTTATTGAACAATGTTTATGTCGTTAGGATGTGTTTCCGTTCAGACAATGTTGTTATATTTGGTTTTTAAAACTTAATCGAATGGATGATCTTGCATGGTTTTATTTCATATAGCTTTGTTATGGTTAAGCTATGGTATTGAGAAGTCACACCAAATTAACCACGCTTCCGCAAAGCCAGGGTGTGACAATTATACCTCATGACGAAGGCACATCAAATGCTCAAAACCAAGACAACGCTGAACCTGATAATCCACTTAGGAGGTCATCTAGGCAAAGAAGGCCTACTAATTGGGATGATTATGTTACCTACCTGACTGAAATGGATCCCGGAAAGCTCAATGATCCTATCTCTTATAATGAAGCCATTAGCAGTGATCAGTCTTCTGAATGGAATAAAGCGATGATTGATGAGCTTGAATCCATGAAGAAAAATGACGTTTGGGATTTGGTAGAATTACCCAACGGAGCCAAACCCGTAGGATGTAAATGGGTATTCAAAACAAAACTGGATCCGAATGGGAACGTTGAACGCTACAAAGCGAGATTGGTTGCAAAGGGCTACACTCAGAAAGAGGGAATTGATTATCAAGAGACGTTTTCACCTGTCTCTCGTAAAGATTCATTAAGGATCGTCATGGCCCTAGTAGCTCATTTTAATTTAGAGCTGCATCAGATGGACGTTAAAACCGCTTTCCTTAACGGAGATTTGGACGAAGATGTTTACATGAAACAACCTGAAGGCTTTAAACCTGAAGGTCAAGAGCATCTAGTCTGTAAGCTGAAGAAATCCATTTACGGGTTAAAACAAGCATCACGTCAGTGGTACCTCAAGTTTGATGAAGTCATGAAGAAGCAAGGTTTTATGAAGAATCAAGTGGATCAATGCACCTACCTCAAGATGAGTGGGAGCAACTTTACTATTCTTGTCCTTTATGTAGATGATATTCTATTGGCAAGTAATAGTTTAGACATGTTGCATGAGTCGAAGCGGTTACTCTCGCATAACTTCGACATGAAGGATCTCGGAGATGCTTCTTACGTCATTGGCATCGAAATTCACCGAGATAGACACAAAGGGATCTTAGGATTGTCCCAAAAGGCTTACATAGATCGTGTCCTTACACGATATAACATGCAACAGTGCAAACCCTCCGTCGCTCCAGTAGTTAAGGGAGATGTTTTCGGTTCATTCCAGTGTCCGACAACAGAGGTTGAGAAGGAGCAAATGAGCCAGATACCTTACGCGTCAGTAGTAGGGAGCCTGATGTATGTTCAAGTCTGTACTCGCCCAGATATCGCTTATATTGCTGGAATGCTAGGCCGTTATCAGACTAATCCTGGCCTAGATCACTGGAAATCAGCTAAGAAGGTACTTCGATATCTGCAAGGGACGAAAGACTATAAACTGACTTATAGAAGAAGTGATCATTTAGAAGTGGTGGGCTATTCTGATTCTGACTTTGCAAAATGCAAAGATGACAAGAAATCCACTTCGGGCTATATCTTTATGTTAGCAGGCGGCCCTATCTCATGGAAGAGTCATAAACAACAGTTGACCACAACTTCCACAATGATGGCAGAGTACATTGCTGTTTATAACGCAACCTGTCATGGAATGTTGCTTAGAAATCTGATCACTGGACTCAAAATTGTTAATTCCATTTCTAGACCATTGAAGCTTTACTGTGATAATTCAGCTGCCGTTAGTTTCTCGAACAGTAACAGTTCGACTGGAGCTGGTTTATATCTCGATACAAAATATCTGTTCGTACGTGAACGAGTTGAGGAAAATAATCTTTGTATCGAGTATATTAGTACTAAAGATATGCTTGCGGATCCGATGACTAAAGGTCTCCCTCCTAAGGTTTATGAAGAACATGTTCGGAATATGGGATTTAGTAAAGACCTTATTTGAGCATATTGTACTAGCTTATGTTTTATGATTAATGAAATTTCCTCAGTTTGATTTTGTATGTCTCTTAGAATATGTTCAACCGGTATAATGACATATAGACAAAATAAAGTTACAAATCAAACAAAGGGCTTATGCGTATTTTGATCATAACGATTAGGTTTTAAATTAAGGCTATAGTATGATTAATGGGGGTCCTGAGTCGCATAATGATTCAACGGCTGTATTTCTCTGCTATAGTACTTGTTTAAGGCTAAAATGAGTGTTAACTCCTGATCAGGCTTATCTAATACTCATAGTAAATGATTACTCGGCTAAGTGGGAGAATGTAAGATTAAATATATTATGTATTAATATTTAATCTATAGCCATTATAATCATTTACATAATATAGATCAAAATATATAATAACCTATTAAATAATTAGTTGGTAATTGTTGATGGACCATATTACCCTTATTAACTAATTAGGTTTCCTCCTGGGTGCTTATATAAGGAGAATTATGTGGAGGTTAAGGGGTTATTCAGTTACACAATTAGACACACCCCATAAGCATAACATCAAATTCGACCTTCTCTCCTAACAGCCGATACCCTTTCGGTTTTCTAAGTTCCCATCATCAGTCAGCACCCTAAGGAGGAACCAGATCACGATGACAAGCATGTCGAACTCCATTACTGGATTCTCCACTGCACTATCTGCTGTAACAGGTATGTTTTTCTGTTTTCCCTCATGAATAAACAGAACTGAACCAACATGCTATTACTCGATTAATTCTATGTTTGTTATACCTAACTATACGAGTAGGCATTTAACGAATTAAACGTCGTTCAATAGAAAATTCGTTTAAAATTCGTTTATGCAAAAATGAGCAGACTTTTTGGTTCATTTAACTAATTGAAGGAACATAAAAACTTGCCCTTTTCATTTTTCCAACAACCAATAAATTCTAAAAAAGTTATATTTAGATAATTTGGGCTTTATAACCTAGAATTACCATACACAAATCATACAGATTGGGCCTCTTAAAGCTTGAGATGGCCCTAATACGTTAGGCCCCTCTTAGCCTATTTTATCATACTAAGAGTCTAAGATCAACTACTATTGATAAAAGGAAAAAAAAAAAAAAAAAACAAAGATCACAAAATTCTAACATTTTCGATCCGGTTTGGTTGCGGTTTAAACCAAATAACCACCCAAGCAACTGTGTCGGGTTCTATTAAGAGGGACATGTCTAATACACACTTCTAATTTTTTGTATTATTAAAAACATATGTTTAGCACACCCCACTAATATAATATATGTTTTCCGTTTGCCGTTATACGGCGGTAATATTCTTTTCCGCAAGAGTTAACTGCCATTTTCGTCCCTGTGGTTTGGTTACTTTGGTCATTTCAGTCCATTTTTCAAAAATGCGCCATTTTCGTCCCTCACGTTCTGGAAAGGTGCCATTTCAGTCCAAAAATCATAACCCAGTTAAGTCAGTTAGTAAATAAGGACTGATTGTGTAAATTTGTAACATAAAGGACCATTTAAGTAAATATTAAACACCACCACCACTAGCCCTGCCACCACCACCACTCCGCTGCCACCACCACCGCCACCACCGCCACCACAGCCCTGCCACCACCACCACTCCGCTGCCACCACCACCACCACCGCCACCACAGCCCTGCCACCACCACCACTCCGCTGCCACCACCGCCACCACAGCCCTGCCACCACCACCACAGCCCTGCCACCACAGCCCTGCCACCACTACCACCACCGCTGCAACAAAGTTTGTGCCTTGATGCAACAAAGTAAGAACTGTTCTCCATCTGCAATCTCATGAAAAGGAAGTTACTTCTCAGAGTCATTTACAATTGAATAAAATATAATATTTACTACCTCAATCTGAACATTGACTGATCTAAGATAATCATCTGCCACGATACGAATATTTGCAAGAGAGAGGTGGCGGAGTTGATGCAAAGGCAAAATTTCAGGTAGAAATTCAAGTGGATTACCAAATAGCCTAAGAATACGTAATTCAGCCATGGCCCTGAATGAAAGATTATGAAAATCAACAAAATTTTAAACAAAATTAAGTCTAGCTGTCACTAATCACTATGAGATGATAACAACAAAGGAAAACCAGTTACAATTTAGGTAAAGAGTGAATGACCTGAAATCAAGAAGAGGACGAATTAGCTTATTATGTTCAAGTGATAATTCCACAAGTCCAACACACTGCCTCAGTTCCACTGTGTAATGTTCAAACAAGAAACAAAAGATGAATCACAAACTGTAGAAATGTTCTAAACTTAAATAAACATCAAGTGTCTTCTCATAAATCTAAAGAAGATGAATATCATTTAAAGATAGAAAAACAATCAACTATATAAAGAAAAGCACAAGCTCCAACCTTACCTGGTACTGAAACTAACATATTGTAGTCAGCTGTGAGCACTTTTAGGTTTTTCAGAACACCAAGCTCAGGTGGCAAAATCGTTAACTTATTGTTATCAAGGAATAGCTTTTCAAGAAGCGGCAGTTTGGTCAACTCTACTGGAAATGTCTGCAGATAGGTTCAACATTAAAAATTCTATAAGAAGACAGTCACAACTTGCTTTGAACAACAGCACCATTAACTTTAAGAGAGAGGTGGTGGCAGGGCTGTGGTGGTGGTGGCAGGGCTGTGGTGGTGGTGGCGGTGGTGGTGGTGGCAGCGGAGTGGTGGTGGTGGCAGGGCTGTGGTGGCGGTGGTGGTGGTGGTGGCAGCGGAGTGGTGGTGGTGGCAGGGCTGTGGTGGCGGTGGTGGCGGTGGTGGTGGTGGTGGCAGCGGAGTGGTGGTGGTGGCAGGGCTAGTGGTGGTGGTGTTTAATATTTACTTAAATGGTCCTTTATGTTACAAATTTACACAATCAGTCCTTATTTACTAACTGACTTAACTGGGTTATGATTTTTGGACTGAAATGGCACCTTTCCAGAACGTGGGGGACGAAAATGACGCATTTTTTAAAAATGGACTGAAATGGCCAAAGTGACCAAACCACAGGGACGAAAATGGCAGTTAACTCTTTCCGCAATTCCAGTTGCAAGTGAAAGGGATCGGATTCAATGCACTCCACCCACCCATATAAAGACCTATTTCGGCTTTTTCCCTTTCTTTATGGAATTAAGTGAAGTTGAGGCATTCTTTATTCCAATTTGGGTGAAATATCTGCCATTTGTTTGTTCACGACCTACTTTGGCTAATATTTAATTCAATCGTCAGTTTTAAGCTTCATATTTTAAGTCTCCTGAATAAGAAACCAACTAGTCGACTTCTTAATCTCAATTTGCTTGATGTCTTATCTACGGGTGTTCATCGAATTCATTTTGAGGTTATTCGAATTGGTTTCCTCGAATTGAGATTTTTACTGAGTGAATCCGAATCCGAGGATTAGAAAAAGCTTAAAGGAATTGATTCTATTTCAAGCTAGATTCAAACAAACCAAAATATGATTCATATATTTTTTTAAACTTTTTTCTTCTTACATATACCTTAAGGGAACATGACGGAGATTGAAATAAAGCAAGGGTTTTACGCTGCACTTTTTTAAAGCTCCTGTATTGTAAAAGAAAAAAAATATGTAAATATTTAGTATTTTCGGTACCGGTATGGTACCGGTTTTTATCTTCAAATACTGGTCCGTACTAGGCGTGTTCATCAAATTAATTCGTATTCCATTCGATTAGTATTTGAAACTCGAATTCGAACCGAATTCAAATAAATATTCACCCTAAAAAATAAATTATTTTACTTTCATTTTAAAACTACTACAAACTAGTTATATTTAACATAAAATATAATAATTTGCAAAATTAATTAACTATCAAAATGTCAAAACACAAAATATTAGAAGATAAGTGGTTACTGATAGCGATTTAAGTTATGTAAAAATTTAGAAATAAGTAATATGGCCAATTTGTTATTAGGTTTGGTAATGTTATCAATAATTAACTTATCAACTTATGAATGTGATTCATACTTTGCCCAAATTTAGAAATTATATGTGTGTATATATATGTGTGTGGATATTTAAAAATATATATATGTCAAATTCGAATCGAATTGAAAATCATAAATTCGTATTCGATTCGAATTCGATTACTGAACTTGAATACGAATAAAATCGAATTCGAACCTTGATAATCGAATTCGAATCAAGTCGAATTTCGAATTCGAATCGAATTTTGAACACCTATAGTCCGCACTAGTACCGAACCATACCATACCGGGTATTTTCGGTACCGGTACCCATTTTTTGGGATTTTTGGTACCGGTTGGTACCAAGCTCATCCCTAATCCAAGCAATTATCTAATCCGCATGGAAAAACCAAAAACCGAATTCGTTTTTGGTCCGGGGCCAGATGTATTTATCAATGTTTTGAAAACCGGACCGGGCCGGCCGGTCGGACCGGTCCGGCCGGTCGGACCGGTCCGGCCGGGAACCGGGACTTCATCCGGGCTGGTTCATGCCATCAAACCGGACCAACATCAGGCCGGAGGTCGGGCCGGCGGGTAGCATAGGGTCGGGCCGGTCATGGTTTTTTTTTTCTTTCTTTTTTTAATTAAATATGGAATAAATCACTTCAAAACCTAATCTAAAAAACTCAAAACAAGATTTGACACTATGTTTGATAGTTAGTTGCTAGATTTGGTACTTTTAAATGTTTTTGGATGACTAATGGTTGTGTTTTTAGTTCCTTAACTATTTGGAATTTTATCTATTTTCTCTATGTTATATATATATTTTTATATAATTTATGACGTAATCCGGTTCTTAAATCCGGTCGAACCGCTCGGACCGGTCCGACCATTGACCCCGTAAGGTGACCGGGTCGACCTCCGGTCCGGTTCTGAAAACATTGGTATTTATATATAATATATCTCAAAGATAGCTTTGAGAACTCGTTCTAATAAACTCAACCAACGTATATAAATAGAGCTTGAAAAAAGCTCGATAAGTTGTGATTTTATACACTTATACTTGACTCGTTAGATTTCTAACCTCCTTTCTGTAATCGAACTTGATCATATTTGATCAAACTCAAGTCATTTGGTACATAATCATTAAGGCAAAAATCAAGGGAAACAAGCATAAAGTTCAATTCAACGACAAAAATCACACCAATAAACAAACACACATATTTTGGCAAATTAAAGTGTAGAATCAATAGAACTAACCTTTGAACTGTGACACCAACAAGAAGAAGAATGCAGGTGATGATTATGCTTCTAAGTATGTTAGAACCCACCCAGTGAAGATATGAGTGAAAACAAACTCTAAAAATTAAGCTTTGACTAACGTGTGATGCATGCTTTCAATACAAGTCAATAAATAGTAGACCCAACAAACAAACATATCCAATGCAATCTCGTGATTCCTTTTGACCAACTTTTGCACCATGCAAATCTGTCTCGTGATTTCTCTCACCAAAAACAAACATGATCGAATCAAAATCCGTTTAGTGATTCAAATATGATAATCAATCTGAATGAATGGTGACATATGGTGATATAAAGTTGGTTCGTCCAACAGGTTACGTTCATCTTTAAGTATTCGCTTAATTTACCAACGAAACGATGACAATACTTATAAAGGATAGATACAAAAATCAGACCGTGATATTCCCTTGTGAATAAAAATAGTATTTATAATGCTTATTTTTTTTCACACAACATATATAACAATAATAATAAATTTGCATCGCCCGTTTTCCAAATAAATCATTTTATTGCCATGTAGGATTTTTCGAAATCTTTTTTTTTTTTTTTTAAATTTATAGGTTGTTGCTAATTTGTTTCATTATAAGAGCACCTACAATAATGATCAACAACACCCATCTTAATTGGGCTCTATCACTCTTAGAGCATTCACATTCTATCCATCAAAATATGTGAGGGAGAGTTTTTATATTATAAAGGGTATAAAAAGTGGTTGTGAGTGGAGGAGAGAGAAAATGTTACTGTTCATCTGTATATTTGGGGGGACACTGTTCACCCAGTATAATTTTTTTAATATATATTGAAAGTGGTTGTGAGTGAAGGAGAGAGAAAAATGTGATGATAATATTATTTAATTGAAAAGGAGAGAGAAAAAATATTTGTTTTTAGTGGAAATATATTGATATAGGAGTTGTTTTTTAGTGGAATGTATGTATAATTTGATGGTTTGGATGTGAATGCTCTTATAGCCGAACTTGGCTCCAAAAACATGCTCTCTCTTTCCTCCCTCCCTTACATAGTCTGTTTTCGGACACTCTTGCACAAGAACATCAATCCTCACACTCTAGTCCATATTATCCACTCTCTCTTAATAAAAAAAACTGTAAAAAAAGATATATGTTTATCATTCATTTTGTCCTAAGTATAAAGGTGCATTTCTATATTCATTGTGTGTTTTTATTTATTTGATATTTTTGGTTCTTTGTGCGCAGTTTATCAAGTTCAGGGGGTGCTGTGAAATATTCTAAGGGCTGCGATGCTCTTTGTGCTTTCTCTGGGGTTCTGAGTGAAACTTGCTGTGTTCGGTGATATAAAAGGGTAATGGTCTGATTAGGTCATTCATTCTCCCCAAAAAAGTTGTTCGAACCTCTGTTATCTTCTCTGTATTTGCAGTTAGAGTTTGTTAGAGATTGTTGGTGTTCTTGTTTCGATTTCTCAGTTGTATAACTGAGAAATTGTTGTATTTCTGTTGATTGATCATAAGTTGATGATCATCAGGTGTTATCGTTGTACTTTGTATTGATTTAGATCTCACTGTTGTGAGATCTAGGGTTTCTGGGGGGTAATTTCTTTTGGGTTGGTTAATAAGATTTTCGTCACGTTTTTTGTCGCTATTTTCTTGTGTTGATTGTTTGATTTTCAGTAGTTATTCATAGATCTGTACCATTTTTTACAAAAAACGTCCAAAACCGTTCTTTCGTGGACGCTCTAAATAGAACTTGACCAAACTTGAGGAAATAGAAGTAGACAAATTTCTATGACCTAGGGCATGTTTGGCTAAGCTTATTAGAGCATTCACATTCTATCCATCAAAATATGTGAGGGGGAGTTTTTATATTATAAAGGGTATAAAAAGTGGTTGTGAGTGGAGGAGAGAGAAAATGTTACTGTTCATCTGTATATTTGGGGGGACACTGTTCACCCAGTATAATTTTTTTAATATATATTGAAAGTGGTTGTGAGTGAAGGAGAGAGAAAAATGTGATGATAATATTATTTAATTGAAAAGGAGAGAGAAAAAGTATTTGTTTTTAGTGGAAATATATTGATACAGGAGTTGTTTTTAGAGGTAAAAAGGACTTTTGGGAAAAGGACTTTTGGGAAAAGGACTTTTTGAAAATGAGTTTTTAAAAAAAGTGTTTGGATTAGCTTATTGATGTAAAATGACTAAAATGGGCATTCTTTTAGATATAAGGGGGTAAAGAATGGGTATATTGGTAATTTCATTTTTGAAAAGTCACTTCCGAATCCAAAAGTCAGGAATTCTTGGCTTTTCAAAACCTTATGTTTCCTTCTTTGCAATAAGCTATTTTGAAAAGGACTTCTTTGTTATCCAAACATAAAAACAGCTTATTGACTTCTCCATAAGTCAATAAGCTAATAAGCTGGTTTGAGAAGCCAATTCAAACATGCCCCTAAACTGAGTCTGGTTTATTTATTTATTATTGACAATTATAAATAACAAATTTAACTTGCGACTTATTAGAACATTTGATATTGTAAGATGTAATCCTTATTTTGGTTATAATAAAAACATTAAGATGTGATACAAAGACTAATTAAAAGCACTCTTTGTTTATATCATAAGTTTTAAAATACACCGAAACAAATATTTTTTTTTTGAATGAGAAACTAACCTACTCCTAAATACTCTTATATGTGCACCATACATGATTTGAACACTCTACCTCTTGATTGAATATAGGGGAACACCTTACTACATGTTCCTTGAGGACACAAAAGAAACAAATATACTAGTATAATTTCACTTATAGATAAGTTATAGAGTGGTTGTTCCACTTAAGACTCCAACTCCAAACCATCTTTTTACATGTAAAATATAATATAATAATCTAGATGATATAAAGTGTGGTAAAATGAATCAACACAAAACAAAACTTATTAATAACAATAGTAGTGAACTACCTTAACAAAAGGTAGTGAGAAAATTAAGAAAATAAAAACGAGAAAATAAAAGAGTAAATAGATAAGAAAAGATTGAAGTACAACAAATGTTTTAAAGAGTACATACTTGAAGAAAATAAGAAGGGGAAATCACGAAAATGGCCACTGCAACGCCGTCTTTTCCAATTTAGCCAACGGACACCCCTCGCCGAGCCGTTTCAGCGAGCTGAAACGGCACAAGATTCCCTTTAAACGGCCAGCCAACCGTTGGGTGACACGTGTCCGACAAAGCCTGTAACGGCTTGAGATTTCTGCAGTCAACGCCACGTGTCCGTCAAACGTTGAAAGAACTTAGCCAAGCCGTTACAATCGGCTCATGTTGAAAGATCTTAGCCGAGTTCCTTCAACGAGCCAAGCCGTGTTCTTAGGATTTAGCCGAGCTGATACCCTTCAAAAGTGGTCCCCACTTCTGCAAGCCAAGCCGTTACAGCTGGCACCGAGCCGCTTCGTCCCATGCTCCAAGCCGTCTCCGCTGCTCCAAGCCGGTACAGCTGGCACCGAGCCGTTTTGTCGCAATGTGTGTGCCGTGTCAACTGCACCGAGCCGTTTCAACTGGCTCCGAGCTGGTACAGATGTCTAATGCCGGTTCAACCTATACATCAGGCCGGGTCAACGTGTTGTTCGAGCCGGTTCATCCCACTATATATTTACCAACTTGTTATTTATTTGTGTGCTTGTTAAACGAATCTCTCTACCACACTTAAATCTCATAGAAAATGTTATCTTGCTTTCTTCATTTGATTGTCATAGATGTTTTCGTGTATCAAATGCAAGAAATATTTATGAAATCTCATGTATCTGATAGTGTAAAAGACGTGTTCCTGGGCTTTAGTTATCAAATTAGCTTTTGATATTGTTTCTCATATTGGAGTGTCTTCCTCTTCAGAAATCCGACCACTACTTACCTAGTGTGTGTGGATGGAACTATCGAGCAAACGACGCATCTTTATCATTGCTACAAGCGTTTTGACTCGAATTCCAGAAGAAGAGATTTGATTCACTCCTAACTTTCAATTTGCTCTCGGTTATCTGCCGATTCAGAAGCAGCGGTTTGGCGAAGTTATCTTGTTATCTGAAGACTGCTTGCTTCGAGACCGAGATTTTTTCTCTACTAGGCGTTTCAGTAGTTTGGCAAAGTTATGTTTGTATTTTCAGTGATATATAATTTTGGGCTGTTTATGTGTTTGGGATGTTCATTTTAAATAATTTTAAATCTTGTTTGGGCTGTTTATGTGTTTGGGTTGTTTATGTGGTGTTTTGGGCCGTTCATTTTAAATAATTTTAAATTTGTGTGGGCTGTTTATGTGTTTGGGCCGTGCTTTTTTATAAAGAATCTTAAACCGTTGCCATTCCAAGTTCCAAAACAAAAACAAATTATATTAAAAAAACTTTAACCGCGTTTATTATTGAAATATAGCCGTTGCCGTTCCAAGTTCCCACGTTTACCCCCCTTATAAATACTCACCACGTTCATCCAACCACGCCGTCTGTGATTCAAAACAACTCCCCGTTTTCAAAAGACTTTTTCTCACCACTTTCATCCAACCACGCCGTCTGCAACTCCGTCAACGAATGGCAAATACCTGGACCGACGTCGAAGATATCGCATTGTGCGAAGCATGGGAAGAAGCGATGACCGATCCCCCAAGACGTGGACAGGGGGGGCTGTGGGTTAAGGTTCAACAGATCTTTGGGCAGCTTCGTGGTCCGGACCATAACCGGAGCGTGGACGCCTTATCGTCCCGTTTTCGTGTGTTGCGGTTGGAGTGTGAGCGATTTGACCGCTATTTCAAGAACGTCGAGAGAGAAATGCCGGACCTGGTTGAGGATGACCAAAAGGAGGTGGCACTGATCAATTACCGTCATGACGAGGGTCATGAATTCAAGCACGTCTCCGAGTGGGAGGCAATTAGGATTTGGTTTTAGTTTTTTTTGTATTATGTTTTGTTTACTTTTTTTAAGTTTGTAACGCCCCAAAAATCTGAATGTTAATGTTTGTTGTATGTTATAATGTGACACGTCAGGAAATAAATAACTAGGTTATTTAACCTAGTTAAGGGTATGGTTGAAAGTCTTAAATGATTAAGGTAGTGTCAGTTATGTTTTAAAAGTAAACCCGAGGGGCTAAAATGGAACAAGTGAAAGTTAAGTTATAAGATAACTAAACACACACATAAACACACACATCGTGTGTGTTCGAGAAAGATCAGGAGGCTCCCATGGAGCCTCAAACCCTAAATCGCCTTTAAGCTCAAATTGGAAGGCAAGATGAAGTTGAAATCCATAACCGAGCATGAATTAATGATCACCAACACGAGGGGATCATAAGGTATGTCTTAAATCTAAGATTGGTGATCATGGGTGAAGTGGGTTATGTTCTAATCCGTAAGTTAATATGAAATTGATTATGTACGAGGGTTAGAATCCTCGTGTAGAACGTGGGTTATGAATGGTTTGCGTTAATTTGATGTTTAGAGGTGACACCCGTTAGTTAGGGTGAAGATTATGACTAGTAATCACCTCCTATGTTCAAGTCTTGTTGAATGATTGATGTATTATGTGGGTATGATGAATTATTGTCAAATGAAAGTATAGGAATATGATGACGTTATGTTTAATGTTCATTTGGAATGATACATGATGATTAGTAATATGTTTTGATGGGTTATGTATGAGTTTAGAAGATTTGAGTATGAAATAGTTGTACGTTATGCTTAAAAGGTAGTACTCGCATCAAGTGTATGATGAAATGTATATGGTGTCATCCGTATAAGCGAATATGATGTTACGAGTATATAATGATAAGTCGATAGTTAAGTATGGTTAATAGTTGACTTTTGAAAGTCAACTAAGTATAAGAAACATGACTTGACTCGTTGTCATAAATGTATGTTGATGGAAAGTCGTATGGTATATATTATAGCAATCCGTGTTAAATGTAATGACATGAGGAGTTGCATGAGTTTAACGTATACGGATATGATGATATGAAGTCGATTATATGTTTTAATGCTTGTTAGTAATGACTAAGGAAAGTTAAGTGTGAGTTATGCGAATGATATGATGGTTACATGTACAAATGAGTATGCTAATAGGGGCGTGGTTTCGATGAAATGAAAGTATAGGAAACACGTCAAGACGGACTCACGCCTGAAAGGATAACGGGTCAAGAAAAGGCGAGGAATCGGATACGAGCACGGACGCATAAGGTAAGTGATTTCTGTAATCACTTCGTAGTACAAGTAAGTAATAAAGTGTTGTAATGAATTAAACATGATGTTTGAGGTCAAATATGTGTTTAAGGTCTCTCGTCGTAAATGATGGGTTAAGAATGACCAAAATGCCCTTGATAGGTATTTTGGGGTAAACGATCTTAAAAGTAGATTAGAAACAAGTCATTCGATTAGTGTTATGTTTTGGACAAGTATGAAAGTGGGGATGATGGTTTGGTTAGTCATAGACCAAACTAATGAGTGAATACCCTTAACGGGTCGAAGTGAGCATATGAATGATAATGTGATAAAAGGATGCAAGACATCCAAAAGTTTAGTAATTTATGATAGACGTCATTGATATCATTATGTGTATAAGGGGTTATGGCAAAACGAACAAGTTACGTTGATGAATGCATGAATGGGTCAAGGTTGGGAAAAAGGGGAATAAGCCGAAGAGATAAAAGTCTGAAACTTTGTTAATCCGGATGTCGGATCTTAACTCCGAAAGATGGAGAATTAAATTACGGACGTGTAGGAAAAAGAATCGGGTAAAACGGACCAATAACGAAGAAGTTATGACCGTTTCCGTGAAACGCGGACGTGCTGAAATCTGCAGCACTGCAGCAACAAACATTCTGTTTGTTTGATGGCGTCGCGCTACGCGACGGCCCGTCGCGCTACGCGACGGGGTGGCTGTTTGTCGAAAGTTGCTTGTTAGCTCCGTTTTGTATCGGGAACTCGTTTAAACGCGTTTTAAGTCGCGTATAACTAGTTTAACTCATGTTTTATGACCATTAGGGTAAGCGTATGTGTGAATGTATAAAGGTGGGATGACATGATCGTGCGTGACGATATAGGTATGTTGGTTCCCCTTGGGATCCCATAGCCCAGGTAAGAATCCCACCTTAGGTTCCATTTAGGAACCTTAAAACGGGATCCCATAGCCCAGGTAAACGGGATCCCATAGTCCAGGTAAGAATCCCACCTTAGGTTCCATTTAGGAACCTTAAAGCGGGATCCCATACCCCAGGTAAGAATCCCACCTTAGGTTCCTGAACCTTAAAGTGGGATCCCGTACCCCAAGTAAGAATTATTAATTTAATTCTCATTGGAAATCGCCCTTATGTGGATAAGCAAGTATGTATGTATGTATGAGTATATACGGGGATGTAATGATGTAGGAGTAGATAGTATGTATAAGTAGTCAAGGGAGTATGTACGAAGGTATGCACGTATGTAAGTTGTGAGAAGGTATGGAATAAGTATGTATGCATGTATGTAATTATGTATGTATGTTGGTATGCAAGTGTGTATGTAGGTTTGTATGTAAGTATGTATGTAGGTATGTATGTATGTATGTAGGCATGTAAGGATGTATGTATGTATGAATTGATGTGTTTAGGTATGCACGAACGTATGTATGTAGGTACACAGGGATGTATGTTGCTATGTGTGACCGTAAGTTTACGTATAGGTTGTATGAAAGTACGTACGCATGTATTCAATGAAATTGAGCACTAACGATAATAACATCGTGCCTGGTGATGAAGTGTAACGCAGGAATGTCAAAGATGTCTCACTACGGATCTTATGATCAGAAGGAAAGACGGGATGTAAAGAGTTAATGAAACGAAAAGTAAACGTGAACAAGTCTTGTATGCTTATGATACGTACTAATGTATGAATTTTATGTGGTGAGCGCAGGTAGTACCAGTCATGAGGATAACCAAGGTTTGGAGATCGAGGATCGAGTCACAAGACAGATTGTACGGGAATGCTTAAATATGTAATTTAGTGTTGATAAGGCATGTTCTTATATTCTAAAAATGAATTATTAGAATGTCAAGATGTATGTCATGAAAGAAATTTGCAAACTCGAATTTCCGCTGCGTTGTGTTAAGGTTAAATGAATTAGGGTCTTACAAAGTTATGTTTAATTTTTATGTTTGCTATATTATTATTAATATAAAAAAATTGTCTCCTTAAAAAAAATTATACGGTTTGTCTATGTGTTTGTTAATTTAAAATTTTAGTATATTTGAGTCCGTTAACAAACGGCTTGGGCCGAAGTAGTATAAACAAGCCCACGTATGTCAAAGAGGCCCAAGTATTACAAACATGCCCAAGTATTAAAAATAAATTTACTGTTCAAAAATTTGTGTCTTTGGGCCGTCCATATTAAACAGGCCCATGTTTTCCAACTAGTGTATATGAATAATAAAGGTTAGAATTCTATCAGCTCCTATTAGGAGGATAAACTGGTTAAGATGTTAGTGTTTCATACGAAGGGCGCGGGTTCGATCCATGAAGGGCCGGTTCTTTAAAGAAGAACCCCCTTTTTTATCCGTTTTTTGAAAAATTATTAGTTTCAATGTTTTGGCCGTCCATATTAAACAGGCCCTTGAAGTTTCATAAGTTTACTAACTGATCTAACTGAATTTTATTAACCTAGTTAGTCTTTATATAGGATATTTAACTAACTTAGTTGATTTGATTATTAATAACTAATTAACCAAGTTAGCTAACCTTGTTAACTTTAGTAACTAAACAAAATTAATTTTATCTATTAATTTTTGTTATAATTTATTTAATTTATATAACTTTATTAAATAGTCTAATTAATTAAAAATATTAATTAATAAATTATATTAATTAACCAAATTAACGTACTAACTTCCGATTTTTGTAAATTCACGGTTCACATAGACAAACGGTTAAAAGTCATATATTAACTTGCATGATACAACATAAATATTACAAATTCATTTTGTGAATTACAGATAAATTTTTAAAGTTTCTGTAACACCCTTAAATTTATACTTAAATTAATTACTAATTTATACCAAAAGATAATATCTTAACATAAGTTTCAAAATGTATCATATACCTTAGTCATCTAATGACTAGGTTAGAACATACAAAAGTTGTTTGAGAATTTGTTTACAACCCAATTACAAATATTTAATAAGTTTAACACATAGCGGAAGCTTCAAAATTCGTGTTCGGTTCTTCAACATAGCTTGTCCACCATCCGTAAGATCCACCTAATCACCTAGGGTCAAAACCATTAAGAACATTAGTTTTGACTTCATTACATAGGACTTAGCATATGATTAAAACATCAATTTAAAATAATAAAAAAAATATAAATTTTCTGTTCCACCGTAAATTACGGTATCACCGTAATTTACGGTGAGTCCTGAGACTTCTTGGTGCACCGTAAATCAGGAACTTTGCACCGTAAACAATTCTCATTCACCGTAAATTACGGTACTACCGTAATTTACGGTAGTACCTGGGATTCCATGTTTTACTTTGTTTAGTCTTTACATCAAGACCCCAATCCTCGAAATTCAGTTTTCTTCTATGATACTAAACAATAAAAATCTTATAATTCTGATATGTTATATAACATCCAAATCAACAATCAACCTAACATAATCTGGAGCATTAGTCATGCCTTGCTTAATTATTCGACCCGTTCGGCTTGTCTATGGAATTTCTTCATTTTTGACAACTACCAACGAGTTCAATCCATCTTTCGGCCAAATATTCAATATAGCAATATCATAGCTTTAATTCATAACAACTTGTATTTTATAATTCGACCTAACCAAATACAATGATCTAATTTTTACTTAATGTAACGGGTCAAGTTACATACCTTCAAAGTTTGCCCTTTAAACGTGGTTCGCCACCCGTTTGTCCGCTTGACGTTCCTGCGTCCGTTCCTATAGAGTCCATTTATGATGCGTTTTAGAACTCTCTTTAAATCATAATTCGCATAATACACCAAAACATTATGATTATGCGTTTAAGCTCAGAATTTCAGTTTTAAGCCTTCATAGAGGCATTTCTACAAACACTTTAAGGGCAGAATTTTATATCTTTCATATTCAAGTTTATAGCTTGCTAGTTAGCTAACTTAATCATCAATATAGCCTTCATATATCATTTAAACATCATGCATTTTCTGAAATCATTTTCTAAGATCAAATTACACTAAAATATGCATTCTAAATCCTAGTGTTCATCATCATATTGTAAAACCCACAACCCACCTTCAAGGTGTTCATGGAATTTCCTGAATTTGAACATGATTTCACATGTAGTTGTCTAGGTTTTACTTCTAGACACTATATCATCCCTAATCTAACCAAATAACACTCATGCAACATCTAATTTCAGATTTTCCAAAATCATGAGATTTTCAAGTTTAGAGATTTCATCAAATTTTACATACCTTATGATCCTCTTGTGATGAGGATCGATAATCTAAACTCGGATTTCGTTTTGGACCAGAATTGCACCTCCAATTTGAGAGTTTTTTTGTGGATTTTAGGGTTTGGGGCTTGAGATGTCGCCCCCTGCTTGTTCTACACGACCAGACATCCTTAATGGGTGTTTGGTTTTGATTTTTTTATTCAAAATTAATAAGATAGGTTCAATTGTTTCAACTTAAGCCCCTAAACTTTGATACATAATTTAATTTAGTTGTTTTTATCCTTACTTTGAGTTATTTCTAGCCTATTAACTAACTAGGTTAGATTTCCTAGTTAATAAATTCTAGTTTATTAAAACCTTACTAATTCAAATTTAAGGTTTTATATTTTCGGGGTGTTACAAGTCCACCCCTCTTAAAAAGGGTTTCGTCCCCGAAACCGTAGTACGTACCAAATAAAGTAGGGTGAAGACGTCGCATCTCCTCTTCGGACTCCCACGTAGTGTCCGAACCCTTTCTATGCTCCCATTTAACCTTGACTTGTTCAATTTGTTTATTTCGTAAACGTTTGACCTTTCTGTCTAAAATTTCAACCGGTCTTACCGCATAATTTAGACTATTATCCACTTCGATATCATCGTAATGGATATAGGTCGTTTCGTCTGCTAGGCACTTTCTTAATTGAGATACGTGAAACGTGCCATGGATCCCACTTAGCTCCTCCGGTAGTTCAAGACGGTAAGCTACCTTGCCAACTCTCCCGATAATTTTAAATGGCCCGATAAACCTTGGGCTTAACTTCCCCTTCTTTCTAAATCTAATAACGCCTTTCCATGGGGACACTTTTAGCATGACCATGTCACCGACTTGAAATTCAATTGGCCTTTTCCTTTTATCAACATACGCCTTTTGCCTGTCTTGAGCCGCTTTCAAGTGTGCCCGAACTTTATCGATCTTTTCGTTCGTGGCTCGTACTATATCTTGGTGGGCGAGTTCACGTGGACCCACTTCACCCCAACAAACCGGGGTTCGACACTTCCTACCGTAAAGCAGTTCGTATGGTGCCATTTTAATACTAGATTGGTAACTGTTGTTATACGAAAACTCGACTAACGGTAGGTGAACATCCCAACTGCCTCCAAAGTCGATTATACACGCCCGTAGCATGTCTCACAATATTTGTATCGTTCTTTCACTTTGTCCATCCGTTTGAGGATGGTACGCAGTGCTAATGAACAATTTGGTCCCCATTTGTTCTTGGAAATCACGCCAGAAATTCGAAGTAAACCGGGTATCCCTATCAGACACGATGGACACCGGCACTCCATGACGTGCTATGATTTCATTGGTATAGACTTCTGACATCTTTTCTGACGTATAAGTCTCACGAATCGGAATGAAGTGAGCACTTTTCGTCAATCTATCCACCACTACCCATATTGCATCAAAACCACGATTTGTCTTAGGCAACTTGGTTAACAGGTCCATTGTAATATGTTCCCATTTCCAAACCGGAATTTCTAACGGTTGGAGTTTGCCATAGGGTTTCTGATGCTCCGCCTTGACTTGTAAACATGTCAAGCATTTTTCCACATACTTCGCCACATCCCTCTTCATTCCGGGCCACCAATAGTTTTGTTTCAAATCATTGTACATCTTGGTCGCACCCGGATGAATGGAATAACGGGATTTATGAGCTTCATTAAGTAGAAGCGCCTTTACTCCACAAGTATGTGGGACCCATATCCTTCCGGACCGAGTCTTCAACCCGTGATTCCCATCCGACAAATCTTTCAACTGACCAATTATTCTTTCTTTCTTCCAATTCTCTTCTTTTACTGCTTCTAACTGCGCCTCTCGAATACGTTCAAGTATACCCGAGGTCACCACGAGTTGCATCGACCTTACTCGTATTGGGACGTAGTCCGCTTTTCTACTTAAAGCATCCGCCACTACATTAGCCTTTCTGGGGTGGTAATGTATCTCACAATCGTAGTCTTTCACCGTTTCCAGCCATCGCCTTTGTCGCATATTTAACTCCTTCTGATCAAAGAAGTATTTCAAGCTCTTGTGGTCGGTGAATATGGTGCACTTTACCCCATACAGGTAATGCCTCCATATTTTTAATGCAAATACCACCGCTGCCAGCTCGAGATCGTGCGTGGGATATTTCTTCTCGTGTATCTTCAATTGTCTCGAGGCATAGGCTATTACCTTGCCCCATTGCATCAACACGCAACCAAGTCCCAATAATGAAGCATCCGAATAAACCACCATGTCTTCGACTCCGTCCGGCAATGTCAGTACCGGAGCTTGAGTTAGCCTTTCTTTTAGCGTCCGAAACGCTTTTTCTTGATCGACTCCCCAATCAAACTTTGCTTTCTTTTGGGTTAGCTTTGTTAGCGGAGATGCAATCTTGGAGAAATCTTGAATGAATCTCCTATAATATCCAGCAAGCCCCAAAAAGCTTCTAATTTCAGAAGGGTTCTTCGGGGGATTCCATTTTGACACCGCCTCTATCTTTGACGGATCTACCAAAACCCCATCGGCACTTATGACATGACCGAGAAATTGTACCTCTCGTAACCAAAAGGCACATTTGGAAAATTTTGCATAAAGCTTCTCTCGTCTAAGTGTCTCTAACACTTCTTGTAAGTGGCGTGCGTGTTCGGCTTCACTTTTCGAATACACCAAGATATCATCGATAAACACGATGACCGACTTATCCAACATTGGCTTGCAAACCCGGTTCATGAGGTCCATGAAAGCCGCGGGCGCATTTGTTAGCCCAAATGACATCACGAAAAATTCGTAATGTCCGTATCTTGTGCGAAAAGCCGTCTTCGGCACATCTTCTTCTTTGACCTTTAGTTGGTGATACCCCGACCTAAGGTCACTTTTTGAAAACCAACTCGCGCCTTGTAGTTGGTCAAATAAGTCGTCTATCCTCGGGAGCGGGTATCGGTTCTTTATCGTGAGTTTGTTTAACTCCCGATAATCGATACACATGCGCATGCTCCCGTCCTTCTTTCTCACAAACAACACCGGTGCGCCCCAAGGAGACACACTCGGCCTTATGAATCCCTTGTCAAGCAAATCTTGAATTTGGGACATCAGTTCTTGTAATTCCGACGGTGCAAGTCGGTACGGGGCTTTTGCTACAGGTTTCGCGCCCGGAATCAATTCGATCCAGAACTCTACTTCCCGTTCAGGCGGTATCCCCGGTAAATCTTCCGGAAAAACATCTTCATAATCTCGTACTACCGGTATATCTCCAATCTTTCGTGATTCTTTCTCGGTCTCATTTGCATAAATTATGAATGCCTTGCATCCTCGCTTCATGAGCTTGTGAGCTTTCAACATCGAACATACTATGGGGTTGCCTCGTTTTTCGCCATAAATGGTGACATGTTTTCCGCTCGGAGATGTTAGTTTTATCTCTTTGCGAAAACACACGACCTTTGCATGGTATTGAGATAGCCAATCCATCCCCACGACTACTTGGAATTCTCCCATCGACATCGGGATTAGGTTTATCAAATATTCTTCATCATCGATGCTCAGTTTACAATTTTCACATACATCACAAACAATAAAGCTTTTGTTATTACCTATCTCTACTTCTAAAGGCACAGGTAATTTTGTTAGAATAAATGAAGGATGTCGAATAAGTCCATATGAAACAAAGGATTTATTCGCACCCGTATCAAATAACACGTGTGCAGGAATTGAATTTACAGCAAATATACCTGAGACCACGTCAGGTTCAACCTTTGCTTCTGCGGCAGTTAGTTGAAAAGATCTTGCCTTCGCTTTCGGGGCTTCACCTTTCGGTTCCTGCCCATCATTCTTTCCAACCAGCTCCGGGCATTCTGACTTCTTGTGACCCATTCGATAACAATTGTAACAAACCGTCACTTTCTCCGGGCATGACATAGCCATATGTCCCGTTTTCTTGCATATAGGACAAGGCTTATCCTTGTAACGGCATTCACCCTTATGATTTTTCCCACAAATTTTGCAACCTGGTGTACTACCTTTAGCATCTGATCTCTTTGCTGTTTCATTCGTTCTTGCTTTCTTGGTAGGGCTTGGATTCACATCTTGTGCCCTTCGTTCACCCCGTTCTATACTCTTTTTCAATTCGATCTCCCTTTCCCGAGCAGCATTGACAATCTCGGTAAGGGTCTCGTACTTTGAAGGGGTTATGAACTCTCTATATTCCGCGCTTAGCATGTTATGATAATAATAGACCTTTTGCTCTTCATTCGTTATCAAATCATCACAGAACTTCATCTTGTCCATAAACATCCCCGTGATCTTGTCTATGGATTCACCTTTGTGTCTGAGTTGCATGAACTCTTCCTTGATTTTATTTATGACCGCCTTGGGACTATGGTGCTTAAGAAACGGCGTCTTAAACTCCTCCCAAGTCATGGCCTTAGCCGCTTCACTTCCAATCTCCTTCTTTTTGTTATCCCACCAATCTTTCGCTTGACTCCTTAGTTGACCCGTACCATAGGCTACGTAGTCTTCTTCGTCACAATGGGTTCTCTCGAATACCCCTTCGATGTCACTTAGCCATCGTTGGCACACTATTGGGTCAACCTCCCCATTATATGTTGGTGGTTTACAAGCCATGAATTCCTTGTATGAACAAGGCTTTCGTCCTCCACGCTTTTCCTTTGCTACATTTGAATCATCTTCCAGTTTCTTGATTCTATCTTCTACTATTGATAAAACCGTGTTTTGGATTTTATCAATAAAGCCCGACAAACTGTTTTCGATCGCCTTTCCAACCTCTTCGGCAATCACTTCCCTCACTTGTTCGGTGACTCTTGGCACCGCATTATCATTGCCTCCATCAGCCATCTCGATTTCTGAAATGTTTACATAGATTGTTAAACATTCCATTTATAACACATGCTTTACTTGTTTTGATTTAATCAAGTTCATAACTTGATTTAATCATTCTTGTTTCAATTCAATCAAGTTCGTAACTTGATTTAATAATTCTTGTTTCTATTCAATCAAGTCCGTGACTTGATTTAATCATTCTTGTTTCATGCATTTCTTGTTTTTGAGTGAGCTTACACACTCTTTTCATGCATATTTGTTCATTTCTCATTTTATACATAGTACATAATTTATTAACAAAACAAGTTAATTCTTACCGGACGATCGATCAAGCTTGAACCGAACACTTATTGACAACCTTGAGCTCTGATTACCAACTTGTAACACCCTTAAATTTATACTTAAATTAATTACTAATTTATACCAAAAGATAATATCTTAACATAAGTTTCAAAATGTATCATATACCTTAGTCATCTAATGACTAGGTTAGAACATACAAAAGTTGTTTGAGAATTTGTTTACAACCCAATTACAAATATTTAATAAGTTTAACACATAGCGGAAGCTTCAAAATTCGTGTTCGGTTCTTCAACATAGCTTGTCCACCATCCGTAAGATCCACCTAATCACCTAGGGTCAAAACCATTAAGAACATTAGTTTTGACTTCATTACATAGGACTTAGCATATGATTAAAACATCAATTTAAAATAATAAAAAAAATATAAATTTTCTGTTCCACCGTAAATTACGGTATCACCGTAATTTACGGTGAGTCCTGAGACTTCTTGGTGCACCGTAAATCAGGAACTTTGCACCGTAAACAATTCTCATTCACCGTAAATTACGGTACTACCGTAATTTACGGTAGTACCTGGGATTCCATGTTTTACTTTGTTTAGTCTTTACATCAAGACCCCAATCCTCGAAATTCAGTTTTCTTCTATGATACTAAACAATAAAAATCTTATAATTCTGATATGTTATATAACATCCAAATCAACAATCAACCTAACATAATCTGGAGCATTAGTCATGCCTTGCTTAATTATTCGACCCGTTCGGCTTGTCTATGGAATTTCTTCATTTTTGACAACTACCAACGAGTTCAATCCATCTTTCGGCCAAATATTCAATATAGCAATATCATAGCTTTAATTCATAACAACTTGTATTTTATAATTCGACCTAACCAAATACAATGATCTAATTTTTACTTAATGTAACGGGTCAAGTTACATACCTTCAAAGTTTGCCCTTTAAACGTGGTTCGCCACCCGTTTGTCCGCTTGACGTTCCTGCGTCCGTTCCTATAGAGTCCATTTATGATGCGTTTTAGAACTCTCTTTAAATCATAATTCGCATAATACACCAAAACATTATGATTATGCGTTTAAGCTCAGAATTTCAGTTTTAAGCCTTCATAGAGGCATTTCTACAAACACTTTAAGGGCAGAATTTTATATCTTTCATATTCAAGTTTATAGCTTGCTAGTTAGCTAACTTAATCATCAATATAGCCTTCATATATCATTTAAACATCATGCATTTTCTGAAATCATTTTCTAAGATCAAATTACACTAAAATATGCATTCTAAATCCTAGTGTTCATCATCATATTGTAAAACCCACAACCCACCTTCAAGGTGTTCATGGAATTTCCTGAATTTGAACATGATTTCACATGTAGTTGTCTAGGTTTTACTTCTAGACACTATATCATCCATAATCTAACCAAATAACACTCATGCAACATCTAATTTCAGATTTTCCAAAATCATGAGATTTTCAAGTTTAGAGATTTCATCAAATTTTACATACCTTATGATCCTCTTGTGATGAGGATCGATAATCTAAACTCGGATTTCGTTTTGGACCAGAATTGCACCTCCAATTTGAGAGTTTTTTTGTGGATTTTAGGGTTTGGGGCTTGAGATGTCGCCCCCTGCTTGTTCTACACGACCAGACATCCTTAATGGGTGTTTGGTTTTGATTTTTTTATTCAAAATTAATAAGATAGTTTCAATTGTTTCAACTTATGCCCCTAAACTTTGATACATAATTTAATTTAGTTGTTTTTATCCTTACTTTGAGTTATTTCTAGCCTATTAACTAACTAGGTTAGATTTCCTAGTTAATAAATTCTAGTTTATTAAAACCTTACTAATTCAAATTTAAGGTTTTATATTTTCGGGGTGTTACAGTTTCAAACACTGAAAGGTGTTCAAAGTCCTCGTCGTAAAGTATTGCGTAGTCGAGCAGGGCCTCTTCAACTACCTCTTTTTCTTCCTTGTTCGGATTAGTTTTTTTAACATTTTTGCACCTTCCTAAAAAACGGTTCCCTTTAAAGCGTAGAAAAGAAAGACGAGTCGTCAAGGCCTCGACACTTCGGGACGTCTCTTGTAGGTGAATACAGAAGTAGTTGAAAACCTGCCTCCAGAAAGCAGCATCGGAAACTGAATAATTGCCCAGATCACGAGCGGCAGCGTACGAAACGACAGCAACAATATCTTCCTCCTCGGTCCAAGAATCCATTTTTTTTGTTAGTTAGAACTTTGAGATGAGAATGATGTTAAATGGGAGGAATAATCTATGTATTTATAGCTTTGAAATGAGAATGGGGTTAATATTAAATATTAAAACATATTAAAAAGAATAGTTATTTTATTTACTAGCATTTGGGCGTGGCAAACACCGCCAAAAATACAGTTTATCACCCATGAATCGTCTATATGACAAACATATTTGTTTTACATCTCCAGTAATGTTAATTGGTTTGTCCGTAACGAGATGCTCCATAAGCATACATAGATAGACAGCTTCATTGCCTACGATTGACCTGTTAGAAATCACGTAGTTATCGTTTAGCTCATGAGTTATGCAGCATTCTTGTTTGCCTGTTTTTTTCCAATACTGCAAATGCACCAGCAAACCAGTTAAATACACCTTAAGCTTCATCAACCGTGGAATAATAACTGCTCTAAATTTGTCTAGTCGTCCACAAAAGTCCTCAAACGGGTACAAAACTAATTCCTGAGATGCCAACTCTAATCGTACCAACAGCCATTCATTATTGTCAATCGGCAGTGGGATAAACACAAAATCCACGTCAAAAAAGGAAGGAAATGGGTTTTCTTTACCATTTCCATAACCAACCACACTCTTAGGAGTGGATTGTAGTAACGTGTCATAGAATTGCGGTGGAAGTATTGTCCACCGCAAATTTAACGTGGGATCCTTTTGTAGGTTTCTGCTTCTCCAAGCCATTAGTCTTCCAGTCCATCCCTCAATATGCTGTTTAATCAATATTATTTTAATACAAGTTACATGTAATAAACAGTATAAATACAAATTTTGTTAACAAAATAAGTTCTAATGAAATTACCGTTGCTGTTAGGTAACCATTACAACGATATCCTAACAGAGTGCCCCAAAATTTTTTGTCCAACTCCACATAACGACTGAAAACAGCTAAATAACAGAATGGGGCGTCCCCATTATTGTAAAATGTTGCAACATCTTTTGACCAATTCTCAGATTCGTCGTCTGGAATTGCCCATCTTCCGCCTCTTTTGGGGTGTAAGCTTTGACGATTAGTTACAAAGTTGTTTTCTTCCGGCACCTGCGGCACAGTCGTTTCAGACGATGAAGATTCACCTGACTGTTTGGCTGCTCTCCATTTCTTAAGAATCCACGTTGACGATTTACTAACTGGTTGAGAGCAGTATACGTCACTTTTGTTTTTTTCAGCCATTATTTGTTTCAAGGGTGTTTCAACGCTTCACAATGGAGCTGTAAGAATAATTTGGCCACCTTATTTAAACATGAAATGAAATTGGGGAATTTTGAAAAAAATAATTTTTTAAGCGGTTTCAATACACACGTTTCAATAAAGCTACTGTCCGAGCCGTTTCAAGTAACTGCCCGAGCCGTTTCAAGGAAATGTCAAGCCTTTACCACACCATGCATGTGCCGTTTCAACGCACATGCTCCAATAAAGTAAAAAGCAACTGCCCGAGCCGTTTCATGTAACTGCCCGAGCCGTTTCAGTGCACGTGCTCCAACTTAGTAAAAGGTCAAGCCTTTACCGTTTCATGCTTGTGCCGTTTGCATGGTTGTGCCGTTTCATGCTTGTGCCGTTTCATCTCAAATGCCGAGCCGTTTCAGCTGCAACGCACGTACTACGATAAAGCAAAAAGCAACTGCATGAGCCGTTTCATGTTACTGTTCAAGCCGTTTCAGTTGCTTTTTATGCCGTTTACAATATATGGCCAAGCCGTTTCAAGGCGCGTGTACCAATAACGTACTGTTCCCCGTCAGACAACATTCAAGTCGGGTAAACAAATCGAGTAGCCGTTTCCCCAAGGTGACAAACACCAACACACTTTGAACCCACTTCCAAAGTTTTCTCCACTTTGGAGCAAAGCAAAGGACTACCCAACCTTGAAGATCCGAAAGATCGTTGACTCGTCTGGGACCACTAATCACACTTCTTCGACATTAGTTGTGGGCCCCCCACTATGGACTTCAACCGACACGTGAACATGCCAAATGATTTCGGGAACATGCCAAATGACCAAGAGATGGAAGAAGCTTTGATGGACCCCCCTTCATGCCCGGTAAGATTTTTATTTGAATTCATATACTTTTTTTATTTGAATTCGTATACTTTTTTTAAATATTTTTTATTTGAATAAAATATAAGATTTTTTATTTGAATTCGTATACTTTTTTTAAATATTTTTTTTTCTTATATAGCAAATAACCATTAAAGTACGAGAAAAGTGGTTGGTTTTACAAGATTTGCGTAAAGTGATGACTCCGGCGGTTGAAACAGCTATTAGGCAGACGTGTTTCGGTCCATATTTAGACAATAGATGCACCATATGTGATAGCCTTCTTTTATATGGCGTTGCACAACTACAAATATCGACTACTTTTCCCCGTCTTGGTATTTCGTATAGATTACGAGGGGAGCTACTTACATTCACCCCTAAACAATTTTGTTTAATAACGGGGCTACGTTTTGGGCACACTTCTTGGTCACCTAGAGACCATCCGAACTCCTTTAAGAACAGATATTTTGAAGGTGGACCTGGATCAACTGTTAATTTTGGGAGAATAATGACTTTATTCGAGAACATTGGGCATATTAACGATAATGACGCCACGAGGGTATGTCTCCTCATGCTAATCGGTCAAGGTTTTTTGGGTTTGCAAAAAACCAATGTTGTTGATAATATGCTTTTAGACCTTGTGGATAATTTAGAAGAATTTAGACAATATCCATGGGGTAATTATTTTTGGGAAAGTACTTATAGTGCTATATACAATTTGCACAATCGGCAAAAAGAAGACGCTAAAGGTTTTTCTTTGGGTGGATTTGTCTGGCCCTTTAAGGTACCCGTGAATGTTAATTAATATTGTTATTTCGAAAACCATATAAGTTTTCATTGAATTCTTTCTGTAGATGTGGTTGTTGGAGATTTTTCCTCAATTTAAGAATTCAAGCGAATGGTTTCAAGGTGAGACGATTCCAAGATTTTTGGGATGGAAAAAAGGCAAGAAGTTTATGACGAGCACTGTGGACGGATTGCTTCAACTAGCTGCAACGGTAAAAATTTTGCTTTTAAATATATATAATTCATTATATTATATTTTAACGTATAATGGGTGGGCTGTTTAGGGTGTAAACTGCTATTTTGCAAAAAAAAAAATAGGTTTGGACTAAAATGGTAAATTTGACCAACGAACAGGGAGCAAAATTGGAAAGATAAATATTAATAATTTAATAATTGTTTTTCTATTTATAACATTGCAGAAACGTGAATTTAGGCCGTCTTTGGTTATATTGCCCACTGAAAATGAGTTGCGAAGCGAGTGGTATGTGTCCAGTTTAGATTATTTAGACGCTGAACGTCGGTTGTATGCCAGTGCAATGCCGGGCGAGAATCCGGTTCAAATGGCCACGGAAATATCCGTTCAGATGCCCACAGGGTTCACGGGTCAAATCCATCCCGAAATGCAGGCAGCCACCGGTGTCGACACACAAGAACAGATGGCGTCTCTAATGAACACTTTGTTTGGTGACGATGGCGCCAATCAAGGTTATAATCCGGCACCGAATCAACATGAGATTCCACAACAGAATTTTGTCCCCCTTACGTCCACGTTTCAATCAAATTACGAGAATGAGTTGATTTCACAATTTAAATCACTCATGGACGAGAGGCTGATCGAGAACAACCGGAGACTGACCGATATGGTCATGTCACAGTTTGCACAAACATATCGGTGGTCACCAAAACAAAAAACTGTCAGGACTTCGACCACCGTACAAACGCCAAAAGAACAGGCACACACTCAGAGTGATAATGTAATGTGCTTTGTGAATAATTTTTTTATAATAACAATATCTACTAATAATAGTTAATTTAATCGTCATTCTTTCTTGTAGGCTGTTGCTGATTCATTTATCAACTACGATAATGCTAATAATGCCTACCACGTCTCTATGAGCCCGATGGAGAATGTTTTTGTAAGTTTTTCCATTTTATATATTTTAATTACTGGTCACATTTTATAAAGTTAATAAAAATATATTTTAGAAAGTGAAATTAATACATATATACAATATTTTGTAGATTGAGGATCCTGAATTAATCAAAATGAGACGATCCGAAAGGCTTGTAAAGCCCGCAGCAGCTTTGCTATCCCCGTATGTGGCTTTCAAAAGAGTGAAAGATAAACAAGCCAAAAAGTTAAGGAATGAGGATAGACAAATTGAGTACATCAAGGAGTGGTATCCAGATAGCGGCAGTAAACATCTTTCCCTATTAATGGGGAATTCTGTCGGTCCAAATTTTTGGGGGTCGTTACTGGGCATAGAAAACCAAGGCTGGTTAAACGATGATGTAAGTAATGGCGTCTGTATATAACAACCATAAATAATTAAATTTATATATTTTGTATATTGTTTTGCAAACTAACACGTAAATGTTTAACAGCATATATTTGGGTGGATGATCCACATGTATCATTCAAGAAATGAAAGTGATCGCTGGAGTATTCTACCCCCATATTTTCAGAATTCTTTTCGATCGCCGGCCATCGACCAGACCTTCAAAGGTTACTTCACTGGGCAGGTTGAACCTTTTCCACGAATACATACTGTTGACGAGGTAATGTGGAACGAACATATTGATTACTGGATAAATGTATTTCGTATTATATTAATTTAATATTTTGCGTAATAATTATATAGGTTTACGTACCGTTGTTTATAGAAGGCCTCCACTGGTTTTTAGGCGTTTTCAACCTTGTCGATTACACGCTGACGATATACGACAGGTATTAGCCCGATTTAACTGATTAGTACTCCAAAATACATGTTGCTAACTTTGTTAATTTGTTTCTGTTTTAGCCTTTTAAATGCTATGGGAAAGGAAAGAACGGATGTGGTGTGTCATATAAATTTTGCGTTTGACCATTGGCTACGAATTCATGGTTATAATACCCACAAACAATTACCGTTATATTATCCCTTCGAAGTTATTTATGCAACCGATGCTCCTCAGCAGTCCGGACCTTTGGGAGACTGTGGAGTTTGGGTTTGCATATTTCTTGACAGGTTGATAAATAAAAAACCTTTGAACGATGGTGAAGATACTCAGAAAACAGCGGCACGAATGAGACGTCAACTAGCTTTACAATTTTATGATTCTGTGTTACCCGATAGTACAAGCGACAACGTCTTTGATGATGATGATGTTACAGCATTGTAAGATAATTGTAATTGTATTGTTTTGGTTTAAAAAAATTAAATACAATTGTACTAGGGATCCCTTTGTACTACTCTATATGTGTATATATATCAGTGTTCCACCTTTATAGAAACACATATGTGTTAGTAAAACATTACCAATGACAAGCATTCCTCCTTCAGTACAAAACACAATTTGGATAAATCAACAGGATCGGGATCGCCAGTGGTCTTCAAATGTTCTTGAATTTTACTACGATGGCGATAATCCTACTTGCTATTCTTCATACACGGGGATAACACCACTAGGAAAAGCTTGGTGGGGGGGACTGCTTGGATTTACTGGAGCGGGTTTTATTCAAAAAACGGTAACTTACTAATTAATTTCGTATTAAAAATCAGTTTCGTTATTTTTGTAACAAATAAATTACCTTTATTTTTTAGCACGTAAAAGCATGGTGTAACAAACTCATGTATCAACGCGAGATTGAAATAAATGCAAGGACGCTGTCGTCAAACGATTACCGTTGGACAGTTCTACCGCCTAATTTCTTCGAGATGTTAAATGAACAAGATATTGATGCAACCAGATACGCAGATGGTTCTACAGCAACATATCCTCCATTTTGGGAAATTGATACGGTAGGCTTAATCAAATTTTTTATTTTATTATATCCGTTTTTTATTAAGATTTTATATTTATTGTTCTTTTACCTCGTAAATACTTATACCGTATATAGCCAAGCACAAGTCTCATTCTTACTCCACACCTATTTAAACATATGTTAGTCCACCTCTCAACTGGCATCCCCCTCTTTTCTATCTCATGGCGAATCAACAACAAAACATTCATCTACACATTCATATCAACGTCAACATTTCCCAAACGGTTAACCACCAAAACCCACCCTCAGATAACCCCGAACCAAACAATTCCCAAACTCGTAACCCCCCAAACCCGGTGCAACAGCCAACAAGTGAAGCACCAATTAGCGGTTCAGGTCAGTGTCAGGCGCTTGTGCCGTTACCTAACACCGATGAGCGACAACGTCCGTTGGACCAGATTATTCCACAACAATGTTTGACTGTTACTGCTGACGAAGACTCAGACGAGGAGATGGATTTCGAAAGACTGTACGATGAAGTCCGTTTTGAAGCTTATCGTGCGGAAATGGAAGAAATGGAAGACTCAGAAGGAGAAGAGTATGATTCTGAAGTGGAAGACCATTCCGGTTATTAGTTAAATGTCAAGGTTTTTTTTTTTGGAATAACAACTTTAACGTGTTTGATGTAATTTTTTTTTTTTGCTAAGAATTTTTGTTTTTTTTTTCTCACACAAGCCCACTAACAGCCCACGAGTCCACGAGCCTATGCTTCCTTTTCGACCACAGCAGCCCACGAGCCTCTATGCTTCTAGCCCACTAACAGCCCACGAGTCCATGCTTCTAGTTTAGCCCATTTCCTCATTATTAAATAAAACAAAAAAATATAAGATATAAATGAAATAATAACTATAAAAGTGAAAATATATGTTTATTTTTAATAAAATTATTCACTTTTTGCAGGTATACATTCATATACCGGACAAGGAACAAAATTGGTTGCTTTTTAAAATAAATCTAAAGACACTAGAATTAAGAATTTTTTTTTGCCAATAGTTGTGACACAATTAATTGCGGAGATTCATTTTGCGTACACAGAAGAGTACATCAAATTGTGCTAGAATTTGAGTCTCAATTTTTGTGGTTTCTCGGACGTATATCGTACTGGCAACACTCAGAAATATATGAGACGCGTGCCATGCAAATAGTAGGGGATTTCGTGTGGCCTGATCAAACAAATCGTATTGGGAGAAATTCAGGAGTCATCATATGTATGTTAATGGAAAAACTTGTTCGGGATCTTTCTTTAACATGGAACGAAGGAAACCTTCAGGATGCTTGTTTCAGATACAGACGGTACATGGCAGATGAACTCTACGCCGGACGCTTCACACCTGTTAATGTTTAATGGTTTTATGTATGGATGTAATATAAAAAAAATAACATATTGTAATGAAATTATTTTCAATATTAATTATTTGCAACTAAATAGACTTACTACGTTATTTCAGAAATTAAAATACACAAAATAATTTAAAGTATTAAAAGTCTCCCAAGTTAAAAGACGGATACATATAATTAGGCGGAGATTGTGTAAAATGATCAGGATAATCGGTTTCTTTCCCTTTTTCTGGGTCTTTGCGAGTACGAATTTCTGACGGCATGGGCTGCCGACAGACATCCCGATGATGACCGTATGAGTTACACCGGGAACAATACAGGGGAGTAGGTTCTTCCCCGCGGGATAAGATCCGGTGGTTTTCTCGAGGACGACCGGCCTGGCGTTTTGTCATATGCGGCGGTTGAAGATTGATAAGGTCTTCTGGAGTCTCCCATTCAGATCTATGAGGAAGAGGATTAATCGCTTCTTCATAAGTTTTTTTATAGACTTCGTTTGAGTAACACGGGAAGCAATACTTATTGCAATCGGTTTCACCTAAAAATTTTGACACGGCAATAACATGCCCGCACGGTAAACCAGAAACCTGCCAAACTCGGCAACTACAGCTTCCATTAACAAAGTCAACTAAACCCCCCTTTCCACTGTCTGCGACAGAATAACTGTTTAACCCAATCCCAGCAGCCGTCCAGGTTCTAGACCCTTCAATTTTTTTTAAAATTTTTTTCTGTGCCCATTGTGTAAGTAAATGATTTTCATGAATACCTTGCAAACGGTGCTCGTAAAACCATTTCTGTACAGATTGCCGGAAGAACTCTAAGAGTTGCGTTACCGGCATTTTACGCGAGTGTCTAGATAAAGCGTTAATAGACTCCGCGCTGTTAGATGTCATATAATGATATCGATTGCCTGGACAATGGGCCCTTGCCCATCTACCGAACCCAATACTTGTCAGAGGGTGACGTAGTCTAGGAACAGCAAGACAAAGAGCATTGAATGACTCGTTAAAATCAGACAATCGGTACGATTTGCATGTCTTCCACCACAGCTTCTCATTTTCTTTCTTTTTTTTATCAGAGGGTAAACGTAGGTTCATCATTAAATGACGACAACATAACCCGTGATAAGCATGTGGAAAGACGTTTCTAACAGCTAGGTGTATAGAATTCGCTCTATCCGATATTATCGCCATGTCAGGTATTTCACTGATGCATTCTTTAAGCTTTGACAGAAACCATGTCCAAGATTCACCATCCTCTGATTTTCCTATTCCATAGGAAATAGGTAAAATTTGGTTGTTTCCATCCATCCCAACTGCTATAAATAACGTCCCTTTAAATTCACCCTTTAGGTGTGCAGCATCAATGATCACCACCGGTCTTAGATTACTGATAAAGGTACGAATCTGAAACAAAATTATTTAAAAAACGTCAACAAGATGTACTTTGACGAAAAAAAACAAAGACTGCTGTAACTTACCGCAGCACCAATCGCGACAAAGACCATTTCAAACCGAAGCTCGTCATCAGTCTTGATATGAGTGACAGAACCTGGATTTGCACACTCTAGATTGTAACAGTAAAATGGTAGTTCTGCAAAAGAATTTTTGCTTGTTCCTTGTAAAACCTCTAGTGCCAGACTTTTTCCACGCCAAGCTTGACTAGTGGTTATCTCAACTTGGAATCTTTGTCTAAAATCTCTCACTATTTCATTACAACGATATATTCTACCACAGTCTTTTAAAGGTTCTTTTAAATAGTGAGCAAGAACCTTGGGTTTGCCTGACGAAGATGTGGGTACGTTAGCGTCTTCGAGCACGTGTGTTTATCATTAAAACTCTTAACAAAAAAACACACCACTATCCCCGAAACTGTATGCACGAAAACGCCAAACGCAACCGTCCACCAAACATGACACTTCGTACCGAGTTTTAGAAGATCTATCTACTTTAAACTCAAAGTGTTCTAACAAACATTTTTTTCCCAACTCAAGTTTCATGTCGTCTTTGTTATTAAATACGTGACCTTGTTCAAAAGTAATTGATGAAGATGACAAACAATTTTCAAATGAATTATCAGGATTTGGCTGGTAGTGGTTTAAAACATCATAATTTTCTTCATCAATGCAGAAATTCAAATCAGGAACTTTAAATTTTTTTGGAGGTGAAAAACTAGATGACCCAGCACAAAACCCTTCAACGACATATAATTTATAAATTTCAAAAATATTTTCCATAGCAAAATTATAAAACATTACAAGATCTTCATCGTTTATTATATCGATTGGATCACTAAAGGAAGACAACATATACGATAACTTCGTAATGTTTGTAGAACTACACATGTTTGAAACTTTACTCAGAAGAGCATTGTATGAAAGGTTGGGTTCAATTTCTAAACCACGTCTACTTGAATCAGCATCAGCAACATACTCTAACTTTCCGTTAACGATTTCCCACTTTCCGCCGCTGTATACAACCAAACGAATCTTCATAATTTTAAGTTGGTAACTTCTCTCTACAAAAGCTAAATGTTTTGATAATTTTAGATGAATCTGTTGCACAAACACACAGGAAAAAACATACAAATTTAAATCTATAAACTTAACCATTGAAACCGCTCGTAGCCAGCTGAAACGGCTCGAACCATATATCGAAACGGCTAGGTGCCAGCTGTACCGGCTTGGAGCAGCTGTACCGGCTTGGAGCAGCGGAGACGGCTTGGAGCATGGGACGAAGCGGCTCGGTGCCAGCTGTAACGGCTTGGCTTGCAGAAGTGGGGACCACTTTTGAAGGGTATCAGCTCGGCTAAATCCTAAGAACACGGCTTGGCTCGTTGAAGGAACTCGGCTAAGATCTTTCAACATGAGCCGATTGTAACGGCTTGGCTAAGTTCTTTCAACGTTTGACGGACACGTGGCGTTGACTGCAAAAATCTCAAGCCGTTACAGGCTTTGTCGGACACGTGTCACCCAACGGTTGGCTGGCCGTTTAAAGGGAATCTTGTGCCGTTTCAGCTCGATGAAACGGCTCGGCGAGGGGTGTCCGTTGGCTAAATTGGAAAAGACGGCGTTGCAGTGGCCATTTTCGTGATTTACCCAAATAAGAATTGGTGGACAAAGGCATGATACTAACCATGCCATGTCATGTCATGACAAGTAGTCAAGTAAACAATGTAAGCAGGGGCGCAGCATGTGAGGGGCGCAGGGGGGGGACGTCCGCCCCCGGGATTTTTCGCTCAGTAGTGTTATATATGTAGTTTTCGTATAGAAATTTGTGGGTATATACGTTTTCACCCCCCCGGTTCTATAGAATTTTTTGGGTATTCTATAGAAATTTTTGGGTATATATGTTTTCACCCCCCGGCCGAAAAATCCAAGCTTCGCCACTGAATGTAAGATTAATATGAATGGATCACATGTTAAAACAAGAGCAAATAGAAACAGCTAGATGACCAGGGTAAAGCTAGTGTAGCCAAAGATGGAAACAATGGAACCATCATTATAGCTACAAAGCATAAAGCCATTTCTAATAATGAGTGAATTCCAATCTTGGTGTCTAGACAGGGATTATTTTTTTTTTATTTTTTTTCATCATATGAATAATTGATTGTTTTTATGGATAAATGCGTAATTCGATTCAAGATACATGATGGCGTCATTGACACCCGCTAATGTTAGTCATGTCTACGATCTAAACGAAATCTCATTAATTAAGGCTATTAGATGTGGGGATTCAACTAAAGAACTCTTGAAAAGTTCAAAGAGCACTCTTGTACTAATGAAAACTTGAAAGTAATTTTATTGAAAAGAAGAAAGAAAAACAAGTAAATAAAAACTACAAACTCATAAGTGTTATGAAAAAGGTATGGTCAAGTGTGTATGACTCAAAACTTTCTCAAAAATGAGCTTGATCACCTCCATTTGCACTAGTAAATGGAGAATGGACCATTCATTGCAACACTAGAACACCCGTTAACCTTGCCACAAATAGGGAAGTTTCTGCGACTCGACTTTGGAGTGAGAATAAGTTTCTAACCTTGGGAGAACGTAAATAGTTTGAGTGAAAGTGATGAGATGCTAACCCCCTCACAGAATCGATGTTTCACCTTGCTTTGGATTGATGTTATGTTATCCATACAAGATCATATAAGTGCTATGTTTTCCGGGCCAATCCGGTGTTACCCTTTAAGTTACCCCTTCAGGTCCTCTCCATCCAGCTATTTGTTCTAACTTTAGACGAACTAGTGGACTTATTAAAAACTTATTTGTCATGTTGTTGCAGGGTTGTCTTAATGATGTCCAGGGCCGGCTCTTGGGCCGACCAACCCGTGTCGTCGCTCGAGGCCCAAAATTTTAAAGGGTCCGAAAGGTTTTTATAAGCTTTTATATGTAAATTATATATTTAATATACGCGTTCATTTATTATATGTAAAAGTGTTGGTGGTATAGTGGAAAAAATCACCTCAAAATAATGTAGTGGTTTCAAGTTCATGGCTTGGCTCCACCACCAAAGTCTTTTTTTTTACTCATTTCCTCTTGCCACAATTTTGGGCCCAACTTTTTATTTCGTCAGAAGCCTAAATTATTTTGAGAGTTCTCGGAGACGGCTCTGGTGATGTCTATGAGCGAGGATCTTCGTATCACCCGCCCGTGACACTAACCCCCCTTATAACATGCACTTCTTCCTTTTAGACAAAAAGGACGTTTGATTTTATATGTTGGGTTGAAAATCAATTTCTAGGCATGAGCGATTTCCATAACTTGTTTCAATTCCAAGCTATCTTCTTCGTCTTTTATTGATTTCAAGACTCAAGAGAAAGTTTGGTCCAATTGCTCTTTTTTGTTACTATAGTTTTAAATTATTGTGGTGTGTATCTTGAAGAAGATGACAAATATATGCAAATGTAGTGGAATAAGTAACAAATTGGTTTTAATGAACTTTGCGCTTAATAAGAAGATTGAGTGTCTATTGAAACAAGAAGTGAGTGGTAGCCACGAGTAGTTGATTAATGATTGTAAATGGGTATTTTATAAGAAAGATGGCATTTTAGGTGTTGAACATGTGATATTTAAGGCACGATTTTTTGGAAAGGATAAACATACTTACTTAGAACAATCTAACGGTTTTGAAGTTGAAAAAAAAAGAAAGATCGATCAAGTTTGCTTGTCGAATAGGTCCTTGTATGCATTGAAGTAGTCACCAAATAACTAGTATAATAGGGATTTGATTCATTCGCATTGGGTCATGATTCACGATAAGTCTATATTATAGATCAATGCGTTTTCTATCAAAATTTAGATAACGTATCTTTATTTATATGTTGTCCTATGTTAATGATATGCCCATCGCTCTTGATGCATCGTATAAAACATTCACCGTTGCAGAACAATGGATTTGAAACGAAAGATTTAGGTTATATAAGACTCGATAAATTAATAAAGTTTATATCTATGCAAGATGGTGAAACTTTACATGCCATATTATTGGGAAAGTTTATATCTTTGCAAGGGTCATGCCTCATCCCTTCTATAGTCTATACCCATGCTTTACATGATTTAACCTGTTAAATAAATGAAAATTTATGATCGAACAGAGAAAATGACAATGTATATTTACTCTATAAAAATATAATACTACCAAATACATAGACTTTTAAATTTTTAATATTTCTACATTTAGGACACCGAGTATTCTCGTGTAATGAAATAATAATGATGTAATACTATTTGAACCAGAAATTTGTTGATCTTTTAATAAAAAAATACAAAAATAATTCATAGGGAGTAGCCAGTCTGTATCGTACCAATACTGACATCCTTACTAGTATTAGTCTTATAGGAACCGAATTGACATTCATTATTAAAGTTTTTTATCAATGTAAAACACGTTTCGATATCCTTTTGGGTATATTTCAATTTTATTTTTTGAACTTTTCTTATTAGTTGCCATACCGAATGCCGATATCGTATTTATATATTAACAAACCGGTACCAGCTGAATTTCCCATGCACCCCTTCAAAGAACCATACGCTTCTTCTAGTCTTTTCTAAAACGAATAAAAAGTAAAGCATCGGCTAAAACTTTTTTTTAACAGCCAACAAACTCAATCTCGAGCACTCTCGGGGCACCCACTGGACAAACGGAGTACTCCGAGAGTAACCCGAGTCCACCACCAATTCCGGGGAAAACCCGGTAAACCACCCGCCCGTAGGCACGACGGTGAAATTACCGGTAAAACCCGTTTGGCTCAAGGATTCAACCCAGGTTTCCCTGGGTCTCCTATCATTGCCTACCAGTGCCTCACTCTGCACCAAGTGGGAGTCGAACCTACATCTCTCAAAAGAAATGCAAGCCCTCCACAGTGGCGGACCCAGGATTTTATTTCAAGGGGTCCATTTTCGGGTCGGTCCTCGTTCGGGTCGAGTTAAAGTGAGGTTTGAACTAGATTTAAAAAAAAATAAGAAAAATGGGCTTATCAAGGATTGAACCCATAACCTCTTGGTGGAAAAGAGAGAGATTTACCACTACACCAGCTTTCTTTTTATTTCTATAGTGTCCACCTAATTGTATTTATGGGGTCCACATACAATTTAAAATACCGAATCTACTATTTTTTTTAAAAGATTGGGGTCCGGGGACCTCGGTGGCACCAATGTGGATCCGCCCCTGGCCCTCCACCACTTGATCTATAGATCATTGGCAGCATCGGCTAAAACTAAATGGACCAGTTGTCCATTTCCAAAATGAAAAAAAATTAAATTATTAATAAAATATCCAAAAATAAAATACTTTTTTTTGTTTTTCTAAAATAATAAAAAACTTATTTAGTAACTTGACTTTTGTTTTGTGTTTATTGGATGGATGAAATAAGCTATAGCGGTGTTGTTCTCTCTCGCTGATTGATTCTATTTTTACGCTTTTTCTCATTCTCTCTCTTTTCCTCCTCAAATTTCGAAATCTCTCTTCTTTTCCTTTTCAATTCTTCCTTCCTAATCGTAATGCTCTCACTCTGATCGAATCTATGGCGATTAATATCATCAAAGAAGGCGATCGATCGCCGAGAATCATACTGCATGAACCTACTGGATCAACCGTTGAGGTTCCTCTTTTATTTCATTTCCTAATTGTCATTTTGTAACGAGATTCCTTCCAATTGTTAGCATTATGCGGTTTTGACATATTATGTGTTTGTGTTTGAATTAGTATTACAGAATATTTTGTTAGGTGAACGAGTGGTTGATTGATGCTATTGTTAGGTTACATTTTTAGGATGACTGGTTCATGGCGTTAGGGCACACTTTGTGTGGTTTTGATCCGGTATTATGTGGCTGTATGTGTTTGTGTTTGGATTAGTATTAGAGAATACTGTTAGATGAATAGAGTTTTGGTGCTGGAATCGTTCGTAAAGGAGTGGTTGATTGATGCTGTTAGGGCACAATTTGTGCGGTTTTGATCCGGTTCGCCGTATTATGTGGCTGTATGTGTTTGTGTTTGAATTAGTATTTGAGAGTAGTGTTGGATGAATGGAGTTTTTGTGCCGGAATTGTTCTGTAAACGAGTGGTTGATTTGCTGTTAGGTTACATTTTTGGATAAACGGTTGATGACCTTAGGGCACAATTTGTGGTTATGTGACATAATGATTAAAAATATTGACATATTCTGATTTCTCAATGACAAATCTGTAATTTGTTATGCGGTGGAATTGATCATTGCATTTTGACGGTCGTAATTAGAAACTGTGTAGAGTAATGTTTTGAAATGGAATAACGCGTATCGGATTTGATTGTATCGGATTTGATTGTCCTGAAATTTTGATGTTACTATAGCAACTTAGAAATCTAGGGCACTGATTATAACTTTTAATGTTGCATTTTTGATGTTACTATAGCAGCTTAGAAATCTAAGGCACTGATTATAACTTTTAATGTTGCATTTTTGATGTTACTATAGCAGCTTAGAAATCTAAGGCACTGATTATAATTTTTAATGCTGCATTTGTTTACTTTTAATTTACATGTTTCTGTTGCATTTATGCTGAAGAATTGTTTTATATCTTGAATTGGTAATCCTTTACTTTATGCCAGGATTCTTACCATTTGATTTGTGTATTCTTCTTTTCTATATTATTTAGGTGCTCTTGTATGGGGCTCAGGTTATTTCTTGGAAGAATGAACGTCGAGAAGAAATACTTTTCATGAGCAACAAGGTAAAACTGCTGCACTTTTTTGTTATAAATGTTTGAAAAATACAGTTCCCAAAAGCTTACCGTTCTGCTGTTGTTATTCGTATGCAAGATTGTTAACTTGTTTATATACAGAAGTGGGTTATTCATGCGTGTATGGTGGTCATGTATTTGATTTGTGTCTGCAATACTTTACCTGAATGTCAAAATTACATGATTTAGATCATTTACTGCATATATGCATGTATATGGAGTGTTTATTGTTACCATACGTGATGAGTTAATAATTAAAACGTGTCAAATAGCTATATGGTTTTAAAATTGTATTTGAAACTGTTTACTTTCTTTTTTCAACTGCAATAGTTCCCCATGCTCGGAGAAGTAGTTTCAACTAGCTTTAATGAAACATGTGTTTGATGTGTATTCAATTATGGCATGTGAAATATTGATCATAAAGGCCTCAAAATGCTGGAGAAATGAGATTGTGGTATTGTATATGTATTTTAGCTTCTATCTGTCGAAAGATCTCAACAACAAAGAGTACTCTACTACTGTTTTAGTCTAGCGATCATTGTTCCTGCTAAACAGGATTTTACTCAACTTTTGACATCAATTGAGTTAGATTCTCATAATTTTGTGTCACCAATATTCTGGGCAGGCTTACCATAAATGATGTGGATGCTTGGATATTGTGGTCACTTTCTGTTTAACTCTCCTTTGTAGATTATTTTATACTTTATCTGAAATAAATAAGTACATTTAAATTCCGGATCGTAATTTGAAGGACTCTTTTTAATTGAATTGAAGAACTTGTTCTAATAATAAGTCACAGCATATCTTTTTGTACACTGTTCTTCTATACATATACCACATTATATTGACATGGGGACTTGGTATGTATGTAGGCTGTTTGGAAACCACCTAAACCCGTCAGAGGTGGCATACCCATTTGTTTCCCACAGGTTTGAACTGAACAACCTTCTCTCATTACCTTCTCCGTCTCAGTAATGTACTCTTTAACTGTCATCTGTGCATATTGCAGTTTGCAAATTTTGGAACACTGGAGCAACATGGATTTGCCAGGAACAGGCTATGGTCGCTAGACGATGACCCTTCTCCTTTAACCCCAGCTAACAATCAATCGACTGCAGATCTTTTACTGAAATCAACAGAAGAGGATCTGAAAACATGGCCATACAGGTACTTTGATGGTTTGTTTATATCTTTTAAATGCAATATGGAGCTACATGTCTGTTTGCAAATGACTTTGCAGATTTGAGTTGCGGCTCCGCATTACTGTCAGTGCTGGCAAGCTTACTATGATCCCTCGTGTGAGAAATGTAGATAACAAGGCCTTCACATTTACTCTTGCGCTGCGTAATTATTTTTCTGTATCTGATGTCAGGTTTGCCTACTCCATCTTATTATTATCAGTGTTCCACTCTGCTTATCCAAAAGTTGGACCATCTATCATAGCTGCTAGACATTATCCGACTTATCAGCACCTTATATTAGGTTACTTTTTAATACTTTCATATTTCTTTTTTTCTAAAAGATAGGAAATATAATTTTGCAGTGAAGTACGTGTTGAGGGCTTAGAGACGCTGGACTATTTTGATAATCTGTCCAAGAGAGAAAGGTACACAGAGCAGGCAGACGCCATTACTTTTGATGGTGAGGTAAGACATGGTTTAATTTTTACCTCCAAATGAATGACATTCGAAGTTTGTTTTTTCTGTATATAAAGGTCTGATAGTTTATCTTATTATTAGATTGATCGTGTATATTTGAGTACACCTACTAAGATCGCCATAATTGACCATGAGAAGAAGAGAACAATCGTCTTACGTAAAGAAGGCATGGTGGATGCAGGTTTCTTTTCCTATCTTTACTTTTGAAATTGACTTTTTAAAGTTATACCCCAAATTATGCACATTGTTTTAGGGTGCTAAACGGTTCATGTTCGTGGATTGGCGGGTTCAACCCGACCCAAACCTTAAAATTTTAGATGACCCGGACCCGGACCCGAACCCAAAAATCATGTCATACATATGAACCTGAACACGACCCGAATATTCGCGGGTTGACCCGAAAACGACCCGTTCAGCCCGATTTTTTTTATTTTTTTTCACAAATTAGTAAATTAAAATTTACTACAAAAACACAAAGGTATATAATATGATTACATTTTAATTACAAGCTCTTATGCCAATTTCTCTTTTAAGCTATACTCATGGCATAAATTATACCCACCCAAATTAATTTATGACATGAAACATATAGTAAAAAAATATAATATAATATAAACGGGTTGAACGGGTCAACCCGCCAACTCGGCCGGGCTGACACGAACCCAACCCATTTAGCTAAACTGGTTCGCGGGTTCAACCTGAAACTGATTCGAACCTATTTAGACTAAAGCCAAACCCACGAATTTCGTGTTAGGTTCGTGTCGTGTTTCGGGCCGTGCCAGAAATTAACACCCCTACATTGTTTATTAACTATTTTTAACCATCATGTTCTACACTTTGCAGTTTTATGGAATCCTTGGGACAAAAAGGCAAAAGCAATTCCCGATTTGGGTGATGAAGACTATAAAACCATGCTATGCCTTGATGCTGCAGCTGTTGAAAACCCGATCAGCTTAAAACCTTGTGAAGAATGGAAAGGTCGTCAAGAGCTGTCTATAGTTTCCTCAAGTTATTTCAGTGGGCAGTTGGACCCTTCTAAGGTTATTAATGGATTACGTTGATCTCCGGAAATATTCCAGGTTTCTTACTTGATCTGCAATATTAATGTTGCTGCTGCCTTCTTATTACATTGATTTGGTGTTTAGGGTTCTTTAGATATTTGCAAAAGAATCTCCTTGTTATATATAACCATATTATTCAAGATGATCAGTGAGAATGTTGGACTTCGCTATGATATGATCCACCAAGTACACCTGGTATAATTAGATCAACAAATAGCCTCTCTTTTATAGTTATGAACCACTGTTATCAATTTTTGTTATCTGGTTCTTGAGCAACATATATAATATACACACAGAGACTATATGTATCTATTCAGTATTTTTATTGGTATTGTTTTGCGTATGAAAACACCTTAAGAATCTCATAAATGTGTGATTGCAACAATTTGTAAACTGCTTAGAGTAGCATTTAGATGAGTGAAAGCAGGGACATCCCGAATTTTTCTTTGGCTTCCTTGTCTAATGGGTCATCTCCCAGATACAAATAGACACAGGCCCTGCACAGCATTTCACTTTCAAATTTATTTACCACCTTGCCATGCACTGCACCGTAAAAGAATACATTTTAATTAAAATTCTGCACCTGTAAATACATAATAGACTTGGCGTCAGGCCAGGTAGCTTGGGTAACGGGGTCAATTTTAAGTTTGCGTATTAGGTTTTGATTGCAGATACAATATTGCTACAATCAAGTACAGAAGTTGTATGCATTATAAATATACTTTGGGTGACTTTTAACCTTGTTAGCTACGTATTTTTATTTGACTTGATTTACCATTTGAAATAAAACAGCATCCAAACCTATCTGTTTATAAATGAACTGGTCAAAGTTAACGTCTCAACACATACCCTTTGTCTCTAGAACGTATCCTGGTAGGCATGTGATCTCGATTTCAGAACCAAGAGTTAGCTTGATGCCATCTTTCGCTTCCCCCATGATCCTTCAAAGCCAAAAAAAGAGTTAGCTTGGTGCCATCTTGGCTCAGCTTGCCAAAAGAATAAGCCTTGGTTTGGTTCGTATGGTTGCTTACCTCTTTGTGAGATCGTTTTTTTCACCACCGAGCTTCTTAACAGCTGCTCCTACAGTTTCATTAAAGTTGTTCCTTACCATGCTCGTAGTAAGATTAGAAAACACAATCACCATTTTCACTGTGATCCCCACTGGATTATCAATCACAGTTCTATACATCTCTTTCGTAGCCTTTGCCTCGGCTTTCACAGTCTTCGACTTTAAAACATCCATCAATGTTTTGTTATCCACATATAAACCTGCCAAAAATATACGTTATCAGAAGCGATCCATACAGGATTGGTAGTCGGATGCATTGGTGGATTGTTCATGCATCCGACTACCATGCAGAACATTACATTGTACAAGTACCAAAGCTATAGATTTTGACCGAAAACCCGAGCACGTTTTTCTTCCTTACACCAACAGCTTTCAACTCCTTCCCATCACTTAGCTTAAGTGGAAAGGAAATACCCGTTTTTCGTTCAACTTCAACCGCCATCTCTTTCTTGTCGGTTACACCATCTTGAGTTATTTTTTCTTCTTTGGTATCTCGGTTTCCGGTTGTCGTCGACAGTGTGTCCGTGTTCATGTTCGAGATCGGAACAAGTAGATGGTGAAATGGCGGTGTGTAAGTCAGTCTAGAATCTACTCTTATATTAAAGGCGAGTTAGAGACATTTTAAATGAGTTAGACTTTGTGACGGAAATTTAAAGCCGTTTAAGTGGTTGGCACCCGTTTTTGACGTAACTATATTGTACTTTATGCCTGTACAACTCTGGATGCTGAATGTACAACAGACTAATGCAACGTCATGAAAGCAATAAACAAAATGACACCTACACACAAGTGCACCAATGCATACCGTGTGATTTATCACGTCGTGGAAAAATAAAACAATAATTTATTAAATGACTTAGATAAAGATTTGGATCCAGTTCAAATCACTCTCGTTGTTTTTTAATTATTTACCTCTAATTATCTTAATAAATGCCCTCTTACATGTGTCTTTTTGTACTGAAAAAAAGGTAAGCTTATGTAGTTTTAACAATATGTAGCTGAGATTTAGATAGACCTGACAAAGCATGCGGGTCGAGGTTGAGTTTCGGGTCATACTAGGTTCGGTTTGAAACATGTTCAGGTTCGATGTTTCAGCGGCCTACACTGTAAGATTTGGACAATCGTGGCTCAATCAGACCACATTCAGCTACAATCTACCAGCTGGAGTTCTTTCACCGTTTTTTTCTAAAAGTTGCTCCAAACAAAATCTGAGCCAAACCTAACTCCTGGTGTTCGGCAGTATAAGTGCAAAAGTGGAGTGAAATATTTGTGGCCAAAAGTTGTAAACTAACATACTCAACAATCTCCACTCTAGCATCAAGATCCCCTGAAAATACCATACAAAATCTACACTAAAATTCTTTGATTAAGAGAAGAATTTCAATTCCATCAACGACCAACCCAAACACATTTTTATTAGAAACATGACATATTTAACTTTTCTAACTTTCGTTGACAAACCTTTAAAGCAACTTGTTTTGATACTACTAATTGTAAATAACTTATATGTTACTTTTTGTATTTTTCATTAACTTATGTTTAGCTCTTATAAAGTTTATGAGATTTGCAAGTAAATACCAGTGTTGCAAAAATCGCGATTAATCGCCGACTAGTCGTCAGTCCGCCTCCTACTGAGTAATTTTTCACTAATCAGCCAAAAATTCGCTAGTCGGTCAAAGCCGGTCCAAGCCGCCCTGGTCGGCCCAAGATTACAACTTTAGCCCATTTTCCTTATCACTTACCCTAATATGACGAAGAATTTGAGTCGGGGAAAGAGGATGAAGTAGACGAGGAGATTGAATACAAGTCGGATGGTGTCGAAATCATTGAACACTACGGGGATGACGATTACATTTGAGCTATTTGTTAATGTTTGAATTTTAAGTACCGACACTTGTTATGTTATGACTCATATGTAAGTTTAGTTTGTATTTTGAACTACTTTTACCTTTTTAAGTATTATATTGATATGGATGTGTGAGTATATATATACATATCTATAAAAATAATAATATTTACATATAAAATTTCCGATCCGATTAATCCAGACTAATCCCGAGTAGTTGCTAGTCCCCACCTCACCAGCCGACTAGCGACTAGCGAGTTCTCCAACCTTGGTAAATACAAGAAGAAAGCGATGACACAAGATGTACAATGATTCGGGTGGGTGTTTATATATTCACCTTACATCCACTTATTATCTTCAACCGAGGTTTTCCCTCCCCTAAAATTGGCGGACCATGCTATTCACACACCCACCATCTCAAGCTCGGCGCTTCAGGGTAATACTCAACACTTTGGCCAAAGCTCGGCGTTTTGGAGATTTTTTGATTTTTTTTAAATTTGATTTTAATTCAAAAACTCACCTATACTTGTCGAATTTTGACGTATTTTGTTATTACACGTCATTTTATGAAGTATATGGTCTATACGGAACGTTCCAGATAAGTTCGGTTACGTGTGTTGCCGTATTCCATGATTTCATGTGATTCTGTTTTGATTTCACTTGTAGTCCAACGTGTCGTTTTGTATGTATACGCGTCCTACCGGATCAGTACTTGACGTATTTTGTCATTAAATGTCGTTTTATGACGTGTATTGTCACTATTGTTCCGTACTATCACGTATTTTGGTCGTACAGGTCATGTCAGTGACATCCGGTATCGTGACGTTTATTGTCTGTAAGCACCATATTAGTGTGTAGATTGATTGTTATGGCGTATTATGTTTATATTGATCGTATTATGGCGTATTTTGGCCGTACGGGTCGTGTCGGTGACATTCGGTGTTCGGGTTGGCATGACACATGATGGAAGCACATCTTTTGAACAATAACAATCACAAACACACTTTTGGTTTATAACTGATTTAGTTGGATTAGAATTATACATACTTAACCTACATCTTGAACATTTGGGAAAACATTAAAGTCCGTGGGTGTGTACATTATCCTTTGGTAATAAACGCACCTATACGTGTCGAATGAACCTAAGGAACCTCATCAAGTGGTTGCGGTTGTGTTCGTCGACGGTGGATATTTCATCCATGATTTTTCGGACATTGAGCAGCGTTTGACCTTATATCATGCTTTGACGTGTCCACTGCGTACCGACTCCACCACCGTCGTGGTGGCTGTAGTCGCGTCGTCACCCTAAGTGGTGGCTGGTTCTACCGATCTCCATTTTTTCTCTCTCTGTGTGTGTGCATATAAATGTTTGTGTATATGTATATAGGTAGAGGTTCCTGTAAAAAAGTGTTTTTTGTGAGAAAGGTAAGAAATAATCTACACCATTAGATCTTTAATCTAATGGTTGAGATCATAATGGCAAAATTGTAAATAATATTTACTATTAAACATATTAATTTTCTAGATTAAGGGTATATAGGTAAATTTAACATTTTTAAATTAAGAAACTAACATTAATGCACATGCAACTCCCCCCCCCCCCCCCGCGTCTTTTTTAAACGTCAATAACTTTTTATATGTAACTTTTTTTTTAAAAAAAAATTACACCATAATAACGAGTGTTTTTTTATGTTTAATACGAGTACCATATTGCTATACTTATATAGAGAAAAAAATATGTATCGATCAGATGTTTAATCCATGATATTTTGTCTATGTTCAGTGGTGTTTTAATTGTATTGTGATTTAAAGCGTGGTGTTTTAAACACATACTGGAAACCGTGGTGTTTTTTTTATCTACTGGAATGTAGGTTTTAAAACACCATGGTGTTTTAACATATGGAATCTGGAACATCTACTAGCATGCAGATGTAAAACACCATGTATGCAGGATTAAAACACCATGTACAATAACCATACTATGAACATTATACTAAGAACACATTCTGGAATGGAGGTAGTGTCTTTAATAGTGTTATATACTTATTGAATGGTGTTATATACTTATTGAATGGTATTATATAATTATTGAATGGTGTTATATATGTGCTTAATGGTGATTTTGCAGTGTTATTCGTAGTGTTTTTATAGAGATCTTTAAGATGTTGTTACATATTTATTGAATGGTGTTATATAATTATTGAATTGTGTTATATACGTGCTGAATGATGGTTGCAGTGTTATTCATAGTGTTTTTATAGAGATCTTTAAATAAATCATGTTCCTATAAATAAGGTGGCGGTTATGGAAGGTTTTGAATTAATTGAATCAATGATAAAATTACTTTTTACCCTTTTGAATTAATTTAGATTGAGGACACATGTCATCTCCACAATATTTATCACATTTCTCACACTTTTAACCTTTTTTACAATAACCTTACCCTATGTATATATATTATAATAGTAATTTTATTATTGTCTTTATTTAAAGGAGAAAAAGAAAAGTAAAAAACTAATTAATGAAAAATAAAAGGGTAAATTGCCAAAATCGTCCCTGGTTAACCATACATTTTAACTGGTTTTATGATTTGGATGGAAATGGAAACAAAATCAAAACAGCGATCAAATGAATGCGTATCAAAGGATAATGATCCGGTAGGACGCGTATACATACAAAACGACACGTTGGACTACAAGTGAAATCAAAATAGAATCACTTGTCATGTGTCATGCAAACCCGAACATCGAATGTCACCGACACGACCTGTACGACCAAAATACGCCATAATACGACCAATAGAAACATAATAAGCCATAACAATCAATCTACGCACTAATACGACACTTACAGACAATAAACGTCATGATATCGGATGTCACCGACATGACCCGTACGGCCAAAATACGCGATAGTACGGAACAATAGTGACAATACACGTCATAATACGACATTTAATGACAAAATATGTCAAGTACTGATCCGGTAGGACGCGTATACATACAAAACGGCACGTTGGACTACAAGTGAAATCAAAACAGAATCACATGAAATCATGGAATACGGCAACACACGTAACCGAACTTATCCGGAACATTCCATATAGACCATATACTTCATAAAATGACGTGTAATAACAAAATACGTCAAAATTCGACAAGTATAGGTGAGTTTTTGAATTAAAATCAAATTTAAAAAAATCAAAAAATCTCCAAAACGCCGAGCTTTGGCCAAAGCGCTGAGTATTACCCTGAAGCGCCGAGCTTTGGCCAAAGCTAGTGTCAGTCTTTGTCTGGTTAACCGGACCTATATGCTGAGCTTCGGCGCTTCACGGTGTCAACATAGACAAAAGAGGTGTGGGAATAGATAGGGCCAAATTGTCTCTCTAAAGACAATAGAGATCACAACCATAACTTCTTACTATGTAGGTAGTAATTAAAACTTCCCTCTCACTAAGTTTAGTAGTGATCACCAATATTGTCTCAATAATCTTTGTAGTGATCACCGATCTCTCTTTTCACCGATGTTAGTAGTGATAACCACCAAATTGGTAATAAGTGTACGTACAAATCAACCCATATAAGTAAGCATTCATAAGGTTAATGTTGAGTACACAACCACTTTCAATTTTGCTAGCTCTTGATATGTGGATCTTGATCTTCACCTTAATTATGGAAATGGAAAGAGGTTAAAATATGAAATATCCCTACTACTAGATGAGAGAAATCTATCATTGTGTTTTGCTGAGGTGAGTCAAAGTGTTGAAAAGAATGATGCTTAAATTGTAGCCTTGTAGGTCAGTTACCTATTTGATTAAACTAACTTTTGATTAAGTTTCACATTTGAATACTTCGTTTTTAGGAGGATGTAAGATTAAATATAATTATAGTGTAGCCATTATAATCATTTATATTATATAGATCAAAATATATTTAAACCTATTATATAATTAGTTGGTAATTGTTGATGGACCATATTACCTGACGTGTGCGCGACTACACATATTTTTATAATGAAATTACACACGATTCGGTTTTAAATTTATAAAAGTGATTATTACTTTAACATCAAAACACACACGAAAGAGGCAAGTGTAACCCGTCACATATGTAGTAAAGTATCGGTAAGAACCAAGTATCGATCCAGAGAAATGGGCGGAGGAATAATACTAGACCTTTTCACTAAAATACCGGTAAAAACATAAGTTGTTTGAATCTTAATAAACTAAAGTAAGCATAAACAACTACTTATAAAAAACATAATAGATTCAAATATGAAAATAGATAAATAGCCTTGCTTAATACACAACCAAAGCATGTCAACTAAGTTGGTTTTGGCACTAGAAGCATTTGATCAAATCTCCAATTTTGAGACAATTAGTATCCCTTTCGGGAATCCTAACATGACAATCATTCGGAAAGTTAAAACGATAAACACACTTTAACCACCTAAAATTGTTCTTTAACGTGCAATTGATGAATGTCTATGAAAATCTCTTAAAAATAAGTTAGTCGTCCGTTAGGAGTTTTCTAACCTCACTTAAACAAGGAAAGCGAAATGCAACCACCGAGACAAGCATAAACTAGATTAAATCACAACCGAGTTCATTTTACAAATCTTGCACATAAATTCACCAAGATAGCAATTTTGGCCTAAACTAATAACTAAGCTAACAAATCATGGCAAGAATTTATAACGACACCATTTATCCCGTTAAGGTCCTTACGTGACGGCAAGCTTTCTTGATTAACAATAATTACATTTTATTAAACCACTAACCATTTCTAGTATCATGGTGCACACATTTTAACCAAGCTAAGCTAGTTAACCAAATTTAAAGTTTACTAATACAAGATTAATTAAGCTTCATTTTTCAACTATCTTAACTAACCAAATACCAATCATCCAACAAAATTACTTATAATCAAGAAATCAATATCAATAACAAGGTTGCAAACTAATCATCAAAGATTAACATAGAAAATACTTCCAAGTGTCATTACAAACAAAGATTAACATACTAATGGTTATAATCAAGCAAGGGATTGTTGTGTTTTTGCCCAAAGGCTACAATAATACATAAACATTAATCTAAATGCTTGAAAGATTAACAAAATTATGGAAAGATTAGAAAACCAAACCATAAACAAGCACTAGATTAAGAATCCGGATAGTAATCGAGCTAAACGGGACAATGTGGCTTGAATCCGGGTGAAAGCTAACGCCTCCAGAGCTTGAAAATCGCCTGAATTGCTCTCCAAAATTCCAGAGTTCCGAGTAGAATGTTTCTGCATGTTTTTTTTATAACTTTTCGATCTCGCACGGTCGTGCACTTTATTGGCACGGCCGTTCACTTTATGCATTATTAGAGTTACTGTTCCACCATACCGCATGACATCACAGATCTTGACCAGTCTTCGTAGCGGCATGACCGTTCCATGGACGGCACGTTCGTGCATTACCGGGCTTGGGTGGCACGTGCAACTGCACTGGTGGTGCAGTTCCGAGCTGGCTTGGACATCGAGGTTGCACGGTCGTTCTTTTGGTGGCAGGGTCGTGCAATGCCGAGAAAGGCTTGCACTCCGTATTGCACCCTCGTTCACTGCCGGGCTGGGATGGTTTGTCGGATATGCACGGTCGTTCCATGAGTCGCACGACCATGCAAAATGCCAAGGTCAGTTTTCTGAACAGAATGTTCGCAGCTTTGTCGTTTCGTCCGGAAAGTCCTCGTCTTCACTATCATCTTGTCTGGTATGCTGTTTTAGGCCTGTAAACAAAAGTATACTTGATTAAGTATCCGAATGACGGTTTTACGGCCGAAAACGCATAAAATGGGGATAAAATGGGGGACTAAAATATGTATGAATTAGTGAATATCAAATCTCCCCACACTTGAACCTTGCTTGTCCTCAAGCAAGCTAAACTAAAATGCAATAAAAACTAGAATCTGACAAGAACGAGTATTTACAAACTATTTATTGAAACAACAACAAACGGCTAGCCGGTTTTTCGAACGACAACATCAAATGAATCAAACCAAACAAGCATATGCAAATATATGTAAATAACCAAAAAGCCGTGACTTCACTTTCAATTGACTTAACATGCTAATCTTCACACAACTAACGATGTTCACACACACTCGGTTTTATTTATGAAACATACATAAAATGTGTATGTGCATACACTCAATGCCTCATCAACGAAATGTGTAATATCATAAGCTTATCATAAGATCTCGTCTCCACCAACTAACATGCGAAAAAGTGCAAATCAAAAGGTCTTTACGGGGTGTAACGTTAGGCTTGGGCGAAGGGTATGGAAAGGGATATTTAAAGTGGCAAAACGGTTAAAACTCGGTTTTAGCATTTAACTAGCTCAATACAATAAAACTATACATACATAAGCCTTAAAAAGGCGACTTTTGCGATATCGAGCGCATCAACGAAATTTCAACATTTAAGCATTCAAAATTGCTCGATTTTTGTCGAATTCACCCTATTTTAGGGTGTTTTATTTTCTGTTTTTTTATATAGCATACAAACTAATGGATTTATACAATGAATAATAAACTATAACAAGCGCTAGTTAAACGATTATTTTGACCGAGTTTCAACACTAAAAGGTTTAAAACAAAAAAAGGCTAAATTTGGCTAAGTGGGCGATTATGTTGGGTAAACAAAGGTAAACGGGAAGGCTCGACATGGTCAATCCTAAAGGGTAATGTAAGGTTTACGGGAAACACAACACAAAGAACAAGGCTAACAACAAAGTGGTAATCTAAGTGCCTCTATCACTTCTACACAATTCCGCAAGTTCATGGTCTTAACAAGCATGCTAGTGACAAGTTCTAAATTACACATGACATCCGGCTCACTCCTACTCCGAAATGAAGAAATATATAACAATTTCAAGGCTCAAATATGCTCACATAACGGAAGGAATGGGTAAAAGTGTGAAAACTATCATGCAAGTCTTTCTTTGTTTGTCACGCTTTCCGGTTTTCTTTTTCAAAATTTATTTTGCTTGTCGAGTTTTTATCATGTCCGAAGTTTTCTAAAACACAACCAACCGGTTTTTTTTGCTAAAAATAATATATACAAAATACATATATTTTTGAATGATTTTTCTGATGATTTTTTTTAACAGGACAAACAAAGTTAACAAAGTTAAACCCCTCCCCACACTTGAACTTCGCATTGTCCCCAATGCGAAACCCGAAATATAGAGATAAAGGAGAATAATACTCCCTTAAGGATGATTCTGATGAAACGAGACTTCCAAAGCTGTATCTGTGATGTGCTTCCGGTCCAAGACTTGATAGCCAAAATCTGCAAGTATGTCACAAGCTACAGCAAAAACAGAACAGAAACAAATAAACCAGAAAACCGTAATTTACATAAATATAAGTACTAAAATCCAAACAAAAGACAGGACAAATAAAGTAAAGTGTCTGAAAATAAAGAGTACATAACCGGGGGTGTTTAAAATAACAACCAAAATGAACACCCGAAATATAAAGTACTGAAATAATAAAAACCACCAACGATCAACTCCACCGTCTCCTAATCATCGTCACCAGCATCATCTCTCGTGTAGGATGGGCCCGCATCTCCATAACCAGGTGGGTTCCCGTATGGGAACTGTGGAGGATGGTGAAAGTAGTCGGGATAGGCATTATGCATCTCCCCGAACAGGTATGAGAACCCAGCTTGCACCCCCTGGTACAAGCTGTCCTGGTTCGCCCTGATCTGGTCCTGACTAGCCCTGATCTGGTCTTGACTAGTTCTGATCTGGTCCTGACTAGCCCTGATCTGGTCTATATAAACCCCATGCTGCTCCTGGTTAACTTGCATTTGTTGGAACTGTTGGTAAAACTCAGGGTAAGAGGGAATGCCCTCGGGCCAATCCTGGTGCTGGTGGTATGCGTGATGCTGCGGTGAATGTGGTGGTGTGTGTGGCTCGTGCTACTCGTGCTGCTGCTCCTCATCATGCATCTCCTCATCCTCATCTTCCTCCTCAGCCGGAGGCAACGGGTCCCAGACCTCGTTGTTTAAACCCTTCAAACGACCCCCGTGATCCAACTCAGCAATCAACCCCATCGCCTTCAACGACCGAATATCAACATATAAACCATCAGTCACCAGAGTGAGACTCTCAAGTACCTCATCAGTCATCAAGCCTAAATTGTAAGCAATTTTGGTCACATACTGACCGCCGTGAATCTGACTGTTGGGTGTCCTCCTTGAGCTCTTCACAAAATATTCTGCCATCCTTGCAGCTAGGTTGATGTGTACTCCCTCAACCAGCGCATAAAGAAATATCAGATCTGGTGTTGGACAGTTCCCCAGACTGTCCATGCAGCCGCAGATGGTGTGGCTGAATATATGATGCATCAATCGATGCAAAGGGTCTCTCAATCGTGAAGCTTTAGACACTCTCGGGTCGTAAGGGTCACCAACTGCATTTTCAGCCCAAAACGCGGCCCGTGCTTCATCAGTTGGAAAGGTAAACTGCTCCGTGAAGAATTCGGAATCCATGTCTTCTCTTGTGTAGATTCCAAGCCTCCTACCCAATCTACCCACCGACCAACTGTGCCAGTTTCCACCCAACCTGAAATTTATCCGCTCCTTGTAGCGGAAGTTTGGCCTTTTATAAGCTTGTGGTTTTTTTAGGAATATGTGGCAAAGAACTTGTTATGGGTGAAATTCTGAGCCCATATCCTGAAGCATATCCTGATTTAATGTTAGCTGTTTATGATCAGGATACCAGACCAGGATATTGGTAACATCCTGGGGCAGTATGGATCAGGATATCAGACCAGGATATTGGTAACATCCTGATGTAGTATCCTGGCAGTTACTAACAATTTTCTTTTGTAGCAAGGTACCAACGTTAAAAGACTTGATCTACCTGAAGATTCGCTCAAGGTGGTTGAAAAATGGACGTTGATGGTGGAAGAATGGGTCTTGTAACGGTCAGAAAGGCATATTTCGCGAGAATATCGGATGTTGGTTAATGTTGTTGACATTGTAACGGTTATATGAGCTGAAGACCCGGTTTTGTAGTCAATAAGCACGTGGAAAACAAGTAGAAAGAGTCCCCCAACGTTTAGAATGGAATATTCCCAGCATCCCGGAATAATAGGAGAGTTAGTTTGTTACTTGTAACTATAAATAGGAGGCCAGATCAATAGGAACACACACTTGACTCTCCACTCTCGAACTCACACTTCTTTTTTCTTTCTATCACGCACAAACACTTAACACTTGTAATCGTTGTACCACTTAGCATTGATCTGCGCCATATCCTGCACTGTATCCTGATATTTGAAGCAATAGAAGAACAAGGCAGCTGCGATTGTCAGCTCCCGAGGTTTTATGCCGGCGATCTAGATTGATCAAGGGCTTTCCTCGTACATCTCGTGTCACCCTTTACATTTTCGCTCATTGTTTGATCACAGATACAGCTCTATATCCTGAGCCGTATCCTGAAACTGTTTTCGCAAATTAACAAACCAACATATTTTTTACAAAGTATTACTAGCACACTACCTCACAAAACTAATTTGATCACTTAATTGCTTCGGTAATTTTTGACCAAAACAATTTGGCGCCCACCGTGGGGCAAGTGGTGCTATTTTTAATCAATACTTTGTTAAAATCATTACTAGATTTTCTGTTTTCGAAGTTCTTTTCAAAACTATTTCTAATGGCTTCTCAATCGAATTTGAGCTCTTCTTTCATGTCTGTTTCAACTTCTGCTGCTGGTTCATTACCTCCTCCACCTTCACAAGTTCAGACTTTTCAGAGGAGAAATGAAAGCCACACACCGAGAGAAATTCCTGCTGCTCAGAATGTTTCTAGATCCGGAAATTCAGGGAGAACCCATATCCTTGCTTCTAATAATGAAATTCTGTCTTTGTTTGGTAGTATACAGGAACAAATGAAGAGGCAGCAAGAAACTAACAAGACGATCATGAAGGATATACAATTCTTGAAGTCAAACTCCAGGAAACCTGTGGAGGATACAACTACTCCTCTATAGCCCAGGATGCTGATCTTTAGTTCAACAACATTTACCGAGGATAATCAAGGCAACATGATACTGAGTCAGTCCCGGAGCAACATGCTGGAGATACCATCATCCGCCAGGATATCGACCGTGAGGGATCCAGGATATCGCCCAGGATATGGTCCAGGATATGGTAACATGTTTACCAATATCAGTATCCCTGCTACTAATAATTCTGATTCTTTGCAGGATATAGGTGTAACACCAGTATTGACCAGGGAACTTCAAAAATTGAAGGATATGATATCAAGTGTTCCTGGAGTAGTGTAGCCTATACCGAAAGTATCCCATGATAGTGACAGGATATCCCGATTTGCTCATCCAATTTGTGATGCTGAAATTCCAAAAAGATTCCAGACTCCCAGCATAAAGTTGTATGATGGGATGACATATCCTGAGGAGCATATTGCCCAGTATAGGGAAATGATGGAAACAAATCCAATCCTACCAGAACTTAAGGAAGCATGCTTATGCAAAGGCTTCGGTTCAACTTTAACAGGATCGGCCTTAAAATGGCTTTTAAATGCTCCACCTTATTCAATTACATCATTTTCTCATTTAGTTAATTTGTTTATCAGTCAATTTTCTTGTAGCAGGAGCTTTGAGAAACTAACAAGTGATCTTTACAGGATAACGCAAGGATCACAAAAATCCCTAAGGGATTATGTTAACAAATTTAGTAAAGAATCCCTGGATATCCTGAATCTTGATATTGCTACGGCAGTACAAGCGTTCAAAAGGGGGTTACGGAAGGATCGTCAATTTTATCAGGATCTTGTAATGAATCCTTGCAGGAACTTGGACGAAGCTCGAAACAGGGCCTTGAGATATATCAGGCTGGAAGATGATAAGAAAATGCAAGAGAGGATGAATGCATCCTCAACATATGAATCAACTAACAGGAAGTCAGAATCCTCATACAAACCATATCGTTCTAAGCCATATGGCAGGAATGACGGCAAGAAAGTGAATGTTGTTGAAGATGAGGATCCTGAGGAGTATCCTGAATTGTCGGGATATTGTTTTTCTGTTAATATACCTGAACTAATGTATGCTATGCAGGGTTTAGGAGACAAAGCGAGGTGGCCTAGGAAAAACCAACAAAAAGCTGATTGGAAGGATAAATCCAAATGGTGTGCCTTCCATGAGGATTTTGGACATGTTACGGAGGATTGCATAGCCCTGAGGAAGGAAATAAGCTACCTACTAAGCAAAGGATATCTGAAGGATCTTCTGGGCAGAAAGAAGAATAAGGGTCAGGATATTGAGAAGGATCCTGAACGAGCAGCATCACCTCCTGCAGATACCAAGATAATTAACTTTATTTCAGGAGGATCCGATATCTGTGGGACCTCTTATTCTGCAGCAAAAAAGACATGTAAAAGAGGCTAAGGCAGAAAGGGGAGATAAGCCAACCAGGATGTCAACCCTCACAACTGATAAAGTGATCACGTTCGGCAGTGATGACAGGGATACTGTCCAGGATCCTCACCATGATGCTTTGGTAATAACTTTATATGTTGCTAATGATTTTGTGCGCAGGATACTGGTGGATAATGGCAGCTCTGTCAACAAAATTCAGCTGGAAACACTGAGGAGGATAAATGTATCCCCGATGGATATTACTTCGAAATCCACTGTGCTTGTTGGGTTCTGTGGAGAAGCCAGGAGTACCGTGGGAGAAATAAAGTTGCATGTGTATGTTGAAGTGGCCAACTCAATGCAACGCTTCTGTGTCATGGACTCCTTATCCTGCTACAATATTATATTGGGTAGGCCATGGATCCATGACATGAAGGCTGTGCCATCGACTTATCATCGGTGCATCAAGATCCCTACCCCTTGGGGGGTTGTCAAAGTTGATAGTGATCAGCAGGAGGCAAAGAAGTGTTACTCATCCTCGATGAAATCCTCAACCAAGCCCAATGCAGCATAGCAATTAAAGATACGAGTCCAGGATATCGCGGAGTGTTCAGAGCAGGATGTTAAGAAAATTATCCTGGACCAGGATAATCCAGATATCTTGGTGGAACCAATATCCCTCAGAATATTGAGGAGCAACTTACTAACTTTTTGAAATGCAGGATATTCACGTTCGCATGAAAACACAAAGACATGAAAGGATTCCAGCAGATCCAAATGGAACCTTCGGGCCAGGAGGATGCTGCTTTCATGACACCAACAGGTATTTATTGTTATACTGCTATGCCTTTTTGGTTTGAAAAATGCAGGTGCAACATATCAGAGGCTGGTAAACGTGATGACATGGTAGTAAAATCTAAGAAGGCTGAGGATCACCTCCAGGATATCAAGGGAGCATTTGATATCCTGGATCAGTATAACATGAAGCTGAATCCTGCCAAATGCCATTTTGGAGTGGGGACAGAAAAGTTTCTAGGATATATGGTGACTAAAAGAGGGATAGAAGCAAGCCCAGAACAGATCAAAGCCATCCTGGACGTCAAATCACCTTCCAACATGAAAGATGTACAAAGATTGATAGGCCGAGTGGCAGCATTGAACAGATTCATCTCAAGATCCTCCGAGAAATGCAAAGAATTTTATGATATCCTGAAGAAAAACAAGAAGTTCGAATGGGGAGAGAAGCATGAAGCAGCCCTGCAGGATTTGAAGCAGTATCTTTCAACTGCACCTCTATTGATGAAGCCTGAGAATGGTGAACCACTGTCCCTATACCTCGCAGTATCAGGGAATGTTGTAAGTGCCGTTTTTATAAAAGACCATGTAGGTCAGCAATATCCTGTTTATTATGTTAGTAAAAGTTTATTAGATGCTGAAACTAGATATTCTCATTAGCCTTAGTGATGGCATCGACAAAGCTTAGACATTACTTTGAAACACGTAGGATTCATGTTAAAACCAATTATCCTGTTAAAAATGTGCTTAGGAAACCTGAGATGTCGGGTAGAATGGCTAAATGATCAGTAAACTTAAGTGCATATGATCTAATATATGAACCTAGAAATGCCATAAAATCACAGGCTCTAGCTGACTTTGTGGCTGATTTCAGTAGTGACATTCAGGATGAGGTAGATCTAGAAGTACAACAATTAGGAGAATCCTCAGGATCCTGGACATTATATACTTATGGTGCATCTAATGTGAGAGGTGTAGGATTAGGTATACTACTAAAATCTCCACAGGGGGACATACTACCCCAGGCTATTAAATGTGAATTTTTTTGCTACCAATAATGAAGCTGAGTATGCTCTGATAGCAGGATTAGAATTGGCTAGAAATATGAATATTAGATGTTTGCAAGTGTATGTTGATTCCCTGTTGATTACTAACCATTTCAATGATCTTATGCAGTAAAAGGTGAGAGGTTAACTGAATATCTTGAAATTGTTGAAAAATTAGCAGGATATTTCGAAATTTTTACACTTGAACAGGTACCAAGAGAAAAGAATGCTGGAGCTGATGCTCTAGCAAACTTAGGATCTACTGTCAGGATACCAGAGGGAACTCAGATACCAATAGTGCATATCTTGTATCCTGCAATAGAACATTTCAAATCTCAAGATAAAGAAGTAGCATGTATCCAGGATCCTGGTGATGGATATCCTGAGAAGGATCCTGAATCCTGGATGAATCCAATTGTGAAGTATCTTCAAGAAGGAGATATCCTAAAGAATGCAAATCCTAAGACTTCTAGGATGAAGGTATCTCGTTTTACTATTATAAATAATATTTTGTATAAGAAATCCCTTGCAGGTCCGTACCTAAGGTGCTTGGAAGATCCTGAAACCAAGGAAGTACTTCAGGATATACACGAAGGAGACTGTGGCAACCATACTGGGGGCAGATCTCTGTTCTCTAAGGTGTTGAGAACAGGATATTACTGGCCGACCATGAGAAAGGATGCTGCAGAATATGCTCGAAGATGCGATGCATGTCAAAGACACGGCAAGATCCTGCATCAACCGGCTGAACCACTATATCCTATAGCTTCCCCTTGGCTATTCATGAAATGGGGGATGGACATAGTAGGGAAATTACCAAAAGCTCCAGGAGGAAAAGTCTTTATGCTGGCAATGACTGATTATTTCTCTAAGTGGGTTGAAGCCGAATCATTCGTTCAAAGTAGAGACCAAGAAGTAGTATCCTTCATAAAGAGGAATACCCTGACCAGAATCCTGAAGCTTTGTGTCAAGATTTGGACACTATAGATGAAACGAGAGGTGCGGCAAGGCTGAGGACGGCAGCATATCAACATAGGATATCTAAAGCATATAACCAGAATATAAAGACGAGAAGGTTCCAAGTCGGAGATTGGGTATCGAGAAAGGCTTTTGAGAATACTACTAACCCTGCTGATGGAAAGTTAGCTCCAAAGTGGGAAGGACCTTATGAGATTGAATCAGAATCAGGGAAAGGAGCATACCGACTCAAGAATATGGAGGGGATATACTACCAAGATCCTGGAATGCTATACATCTCAAAGCCTATTTCAAGTGAGTTTAGAATTTAATTTCTAACTCAGGATGGTATGAATTTTATCTCTTTTAATATATTTGATATTATTTATTCTTTCGAACCCAATACTGACTTGAACATCGGAGGAGTGTTAGCCAGGCTAACACCCACCTTAGTTTACAGTTGTTTTGCAGAATATGCTCCAGGATACACACTCAGGATACTTCGAAAGATTAGAGGATTGGCCCCCTCTCTCAAGTTTAAGGGATCGTGATCCCTTCACAGGTTTAAAGGTATTCACCTTTCTCACGAATTGGGTTTAAACACCCCGCCTGGAGCGCAAGTTATCCAGGGATAGTTCAAGGTGGCGGGACCAGTTCATGTAAAAGTGGCTGGCAATTTCGTTACTGTTGGCTATACCCTGGATCCTTAAGGTATATGAGGATTGATCACCCTCTCTCGCGAAAGGGTATTTTCATACTCTCTAAGGTTTAAAGGTTTTCACCTTTCTAAGTCTTGGAGTTTATACACTCCCGCCTGTAGCGCACGAAAACAAGAGTGTTTTCACACTCTTCTAAGGTTTAAAGGTTTTCACCTTTCTAAGTTTTGGGGTTTCCACACCCTCGCCTGTAGCGCACGAAACGTGGGTAAAATCCCCAGTAAAACTCAAAGACTTAAAGGTTTTCACCTTTTCAAGTCTTGAGGTTCTTATACTCCGGCTTAAATGCCTGGAAAATGGGTTTAGTCCCAATAAAATACAAAGTTTTTGGATAATCCCAAAGTATATTTTCAAAAAACATAATCATTTACAAGTCTACATAAATTTTTGAAAAAAGATTGCTAAGTTTAAACAAGTGGTTGAAGAATTGCTAAAGGATCATATCCTGGTACAACATACTGGTCCTGCACAGACAGGGGACATCCGTGATAGAACATGACGTATGTTGATACTATATCCTACTGGGGACATTTATGCTGGAGTAAGAAGGAAACCTATGCCAACACTATATCCAACAAAGGCATTGTGAGGAACTCAAAGGATCAAGTTTGAGCATGATTCGCCAAGTATCCTGGACTGGGGACATCTTCGTCGGAAAAGTTGCAAAAGGATTGAAGTTTGAGAATAGGGTTACACGCTATTCCTGGTATGATCTTTCCTTTGTAAACGATATTTAAATAACTTGAGTTTTTAAACTATGTTTGACCAAAGCTTAAGCATCCTGATTAGGATATATTCTCGGGATATATTCTCAAAATGTATTTTCAAAATATATTTCAGGATATTTGGTTGGAATATTTGGGACATGATGCTTGGGTTAAAAACTGAAATTGTGTTCTAGTCAAATAAGTGTTCTCAAAACCAACTTTGTAAAATAAAAATGAACTGTCCTCTTTCTCTGAAAACTTTATCTGAATTGTTTGAGTTATAAAAACCCTATTTGACGGAAGTCTTAATAGGATATTTGCGAGTATACTGATCAAGAGATTTTCATAGAAAGTAATAATTCCACTAAGTTTGGAACATTGGAATTCAGACTAAGCAAAGCATAACACATAACAACATGTAAGGCTAAAAGGCTAGTTTATTATTAATTGTATTCTTGGTTTCATCTCAAAAAGAGACCCATCCACCAAGAACACAATTAAGTTTTTAAAGCATATTTACATAAACAGTTGAAGGCTTCGTCCTAAAAACACGAGAACCCATTCGCCTTCAACTGTTATATTGTTCAAAATAAACCATACTGATTGATGACCAAAGGCTTCATCCTGAAGTTCAGGACCCATCCACCTTTGGCCATCGTATTGTCTTAAGTGCAGGAAATATAAATTGTTCTAAGTACAGGACGACCAGATGATTCGGACCCTACAAAGAAAAATGCAGGTATCATTAGAGACAAACTAACCAGGATACAGGTTCAGTATATGTGTACGAGATACCGGATTTGGATATTTACCTTATTAAGGAAGGAGTTCATGGGCTCGATGGATTCAATGAAGCCAAGGTCATGATAGCAGAAACATTCAGCAGCAACAGCGAAGGGTTTAGAGCTGGTGCCAACAGATGGTTCCTTTTTTACCAAGACAGACTTGGGGTAACTGTCAAGCTCCTCAAGATCGAAGACAACAGGGACCTTAGCAGAGTCTACAAAAAAGGGAGTAGTTTCAATCTTATCATATTATGTGCTGACTAACCAAACATATGCAGGAATGTTCAAAATGGATATCCTTACCGGACGTATTGGAATGACTGAAAAATATATCTGTTGGAATTAGGATATCCAACAGTTATATTTTTGGGGACAATTGTTATGGGTGAAATTCTGAGCCCATATCCTGAAGCATATCCTGATTTAATGTTAGCTGTTTATGATCAGGATACCAGACCAGGATATTGGTAACATCCTGGGGCAGTATCGATCAGGATATCAGACCAGGATATTGGTAACATCCTGATGTAGTATCCTGGCAGTTACTAACAATTTTCTTTTGTAGCAAGGTACCAACGTTAAAAGACTTGATCTACCTGAAGATTCGCTCAAGGTGGTTGAAAAATGGACGTTGATGGTGGAAGAATGGGTCTTGTAACGGTCAGAAAGGCATATTCCGCGAGAATATCGGATGTTGGTTAATGTTGTTGACATTGTAACGGTTATATGAGCTGAAGACCCGGTTTTGTAGTCAATAAGCACGTGGAAAACAAGTAGAAAGAGTCCCCCGACGTTCAGAATGGAATATTCCCAGCATCCCGGAATAATAGGAGAGTTAGTTTGTTACTTGTAACTATAAATAGGAGGCCAGATCAATAGGAACACACACTTGACTCTCCACTCTCGAACTCACACTTCTTTTTTCTTTCTATCACGCACAAACACTTAACACTTGTAATCGTTGTACCACTTAGCATTGATCTGCGCCATATCCTGCACTGTATCCTGATATTTGAAGCAATAGAAGAACAAGGCAGCTGCGATTGTCAGCTCCCGAGGTTTTATGCCGGCGATCTAGATTGATCAAGGGCTTTCCTCGTACATCTCGTGTCACCCTTTACATTTTCGCTCATTGTTTGATCACAGATACAGCTCTATATCCTGAGCCGTATCCTGAAACTGTTTTCGCAAATTAACAAACCAACATATTTTTTACAAAGTATTACTAGCACACTACCTCACAAAACTAATTTGATCACTTAATTGCTTCGGTAATTTTTGACCAAAACAGAACTCTATCGTTAGCTCACGATAGATGGGGCGGTTAATATCGACTAGACGCGAAAGTGGGATAGTGAGCATGTTTTCAAGTCTTTCACGCTGATTTAGATCTCTCATAACATCCCAATCCAGCCTCCGTGGGATGCCGAACTGCCCTCGCCTATTCCATAAAGCGCACGTTTTGGGACGCACAAACTCTCTCTCTCATCCTCGGGATCAAATTCCAAGAAGGGATGATCTATCTGTATGAGGAATATCGTTAGAAAAATGGGAACAGGAAAAATTTCACTCAAAAACAGCAGAACACATAGTTATGAAGATTCTGTCTCGCTGTACTGGGCGTTTGGCACGGGTGTGCCTCCAACCGCACGACCGTGCGTCACCGAGAAATAGCACCAGTGTTCGACAATAGTCGTAACTACACGGCGTGCAGTCAATCGCACAACCGTGCATCACCGAACCAACAACAATCAATCGTGAACAACCCGCTACTGCACGACCGTTCCACCCGAGGAACGTCCGTGCAACCACGTTTTTGCAGAATCCGACCCCTGAACTTTGAACAGCCTGATTTTTCAAAAATCAACAAGTTTTTATGCAAACAGGGGGCAGAGAGTCAACCCGTTGTTCACGAGACATGAGATTCTTGCAAGGGCTAGGGTTTCGCTTGTGTTTATGAAGGGAACCCTAAAAAGCCTTGAAGAATCGAACGGATCTAACCTAGAAAAAGATGAAAAAGGAAAACGACAAGAAAGAACGTACCGTGCGACGAGATGTGTGAAACCGTGCGAAGAAATCGTGCGATTTGAGGCGAAATCGCTCTGGAACGGCTGGTGCGACTAGGATTTTCGCGACTTATGAGAAATGGCAGCAGATGGGGGTTTTTATATTGGACAAATGACCATTCTGCCCCTGCCCCTCGCACGGTCGTGCATGACCGACATTGTTCAAACCCTGCACGCTGTTCTCAGAGATGCACCGGGGTGTGACTCCTAGTGCAGGCCAGCCCGCAAACGCACGGTCGTGCGACGCATGGCACGGTCGTGCAACAGCTGCAGATCAGTTTTTTCTGCAGAAGCCATTTCCAGCAACTGTTTTGGCCGTTTTCGCCATTCGTTTCACACGCAAACTGTTTTAACCATATCGCAACATAGAACCTTCGCTCGGTACGTATAAAAATTGTACAAACTAACGTAAACTAACAAACATACCTAAATTAAGCCAAAACTAGAAAAACACATAAAAAGACGATATTACCCCTAAAGAGTCAAAGACTCTCTTGCTACATTTTTAATCCGCGAGTCAGTAGCGTAGACTCTCTCCTCCCCACACTTATGATGTGTACGGGGTTTGGAGCTCGATGACCTCCACCGCCGACTCTATCGGCCCAGCAACGTACAGCTTCAACCGATGTCCATTTACTTTGAATATAACCCCATCTGCGTTCTCTATTGCAACAGTACCATACGGAAATACATGGTCCTGTCCAACGTGAATGAAGCTTCCCTGGAAATAAGCGCAATCGTGAGTTGTAAAGAAGAACAAGATCACCCGCTTGGAATTCTTTGTGGTCCTTCAAGCGTTTATCGTGTAATCTCTTTGTGCGCTCTTTGTAGAGGACGGAGCTCTCATAAGCTTGTTGTCGCAGTTCCTCCAATTCATGAATCTGGAGAAACCGGGCTTCACCTCCGGTTTTCAAGTCCAGATTCGCGGTTTTTAAAGCCCACATAGCTTTATGCTCCAACTCTACCGGTAAATGGCACGCTTTTTCGTATACCAACCTAAAGGGAGCAGTCCCAATATGGGTCTTGTAAGCTGTACGGAACGCCCACAATGCCTCATCAAGTTTGTCCGACCAATCCTTGTGGTTTGCACCTACAGACAGCTCAAGGATTCGTTTTAAACCCCGGTTTATGACTTCCACCTGCCCGCTCGTCTGCGGATGATAGGGCGTGGACAAACGGTGATGCACACCGTAACGGGACAAAGCTTTTTCAAGCTGAGTATTGCAGAAATGAGTCCCTCTGTCACTGATAAGCACTTTCGGAGCGCCAAACTGGGCGAACAAACTTTTCAAGAATCTCACGACCACCCTGGCGTCATTTGTGGGTAAGGCCTGTGCCTCCGCCCACTTTGATACATAGTCAACTGCGACCAGGATGTACTTGTTTCCTCGTGAGGGGGGAAATGGTCCCATGAAGTCTATCCCCCAAATGTCGAAGACTTCACAAACTTGTATCCAGTTCTGAGGCATTTCATCACGTGTCGATATATTAGTCGCCCTCTGACAGGCATCGCACGCTTTTACCCAACTCTGCGCGTCACGAAAAATAGTCGGCCAATAAAACCCGGAATCCAGCACCTTCTTGGCTGTGAAATTGGCTCCATGGTGGCCTCCGGTAGGTCCCTCGTGACAATGGCGTAGAATATCGGTCGCCTCTTTTCCTGAAACACATCTTCTGATCACCTGATCAGCACCCACCCTGAATAAGAAAGGATCGTCCCAAATGTAGTACTTGACATCCGAAAAGAATTTCCTCTTTTGTTGGTGAGTCAACCCTTTTATCAGAATCCCGCAAGCAAGATAGTTCGCAAAGTCGGCGAACCAAGGTGACTCATCGCATATCTCAACACCCATCAACGACTCGTGTGGGAAATTGTCATTGATTGAATCCCAACGCGCGTCCTCGATGTTTCCATGCTCCAACCGAGATAGATGGTCAGCTGCTACATTCAACGCACCCTTTTTGTCTTGGATTTCGATATCAAACTCTTGCAGCAACAAGATCCATCTGATTAGACGCGGTTTAGCGTCCTGTTTGCTGAAAAGATATCTGATGGCTACGTGATCAGTATACACTATGGTTTTTGAAAGCACCAAATACGATCTAAATTTGTCAAATGCGAAAACAACCGCCAAGAGCTCTTTTTCAGTCGCGGTGTAGTGCTCCTGAGCGTCGTGAAGAGTCTTGCTCGCATAATAGATCGGGTGAAAGTGCTTTTCTTTCTTTTGACCCAGAACGGCCCCTATAGCGTAATCGCTCACGTCGCACATAATTTCAAATGGCAGACTCCAGTCAGGTGCAACCAAAATAGAGGCCTCAATCAACTTTTTCTTGAGAAGGTCAAAAACCCTTAAGCAATCATCTCCAAATATGAACGGAGCGTCTTTCTCCAACAAACGGGTCATGGGTCTAGCGATTTTTGAGAAATCCTTGATGAATCTCCTGTAGAACCCCGCATGACCAAGAAAGCTCCGTATCGCTCTCACAGAGGTGGGAGGCGGAAGTCGTGAAATAACGTCAACTTTAGCTGGATCGACTTCCATACCAGCATGAGAAATCTTATGCCCCAGAACTATGCCCTCTTTCACCATAAAGTGGCACTTTTCCCAGTTGAGGATAAGATTCGTTTCTTCGCACCTCTTCAACATCTTCTTCAAATTTTCCAAACAATGATCGAAGGAATCCCCAAACACCGAAAAGTCATCCATGAAAACCTCCATAGAATCCTCGATCATATCATGAAAAATTGCAACCATGCATCTCTGGAAGGTCGCTGGTGCATTACACAACCCAAAAGCCATACGCCTGTAGGCGAATGTGCCGAAGGGGCAGGTAAAGGTAGTCTTCTCCTGATCCTCAGGAGCAATAGGAATTTGGAAGTACCCAGAGAACCCGTCCAGGAAACAGTAATACAACTTCCCCGACAGACGTTCCAACATCTGATCGATGAATGGAAGCGGGAAATGATCCTTACGAGTAGCATCGTTGAGTTTGCGGTAGTCAATGCAAACTCGCCACCCAGTGACGGTACAGGTAGGAATTAGCTCATTCCTATCATTTGAAACTACAGTCATACCACCTTTCTTGGGTACAACTTGCACTGGACTCACCCACACAGAGTCGGATATAGGATAAATCATCCCGGCATCCAATAACTTAATCACCTCTTTCTTCACCACGTCCTGCATATTTGGATTTAAACGCCTCTGATGCTGTGCACACGGTTTGTACTCGTCTTCCATCAGAATCTTGTGAGTATAAAAAGAAGGATTGATGCCCTTGATATCCATGATTTTCCACACAATAGCTCTCTTATGAAGTCTCAGAACCTCGAGAAGCTGATTTTTCTCAACTTTTTCCAATGATGCCGAAATTATGACTGGTAAGCGACGCTCCTCGTCAAGAAATGCATACTCGAGATGTGGCGGGAGTTCTTTCAACTCCAAAGACGGTGGATCTTCAATCGAAGGTTTTGCTTTCTCTTCTTCTACATGGCCAATTTCTAGAAACCACTCTGGACTCTGGGAACCATCGTCACCAATCTGATAGACTGGTTGCTCTAAATCGTGGCCCTCCTGCGTAATGCCAATCTGGTCCCCACACGACAGATGTGTGTCCGAATCAATCTCGTCAACAGTACCTTGAAAATGAGAGCACACACATGCATCGACAATAATAAAGCATGTCATCGTGACTTTGCGGATGCTGCATCGATCTTTTGATATCAAATGTCACGTGCTCGTCATTTACTCAGAGCGTGATTTGGCGAGCTGCCACATCAACAATCGTCCTCGCAGAATTGAGTAACGGGCGTCCAAGTATCAAAGGTACTCTTGAATCTTCGTCCATGTCAAGAATAACAAAATCCACGGGGAAAACAAATTTATCGATTTTAACAAGCATGTTTTCAACAAATCCACGCAGATACTTCATTGAACGGTCTGCCAACCGAATGCTTATCCTAATAGGAGACGGCTCACCTAGATCCAGTTTAGTAAAAACCTTATAAGGCATAAGGTTGATACTCGCTCCCAAATCAGCCAATGCATGGCTGACAGACATGTTTCCAATCAAACAAGGAAGCGTAAAACTACCCGGATCTCCCATTTTCGTGGGCAGGCGGTTTTGCAAAATGGCAGAACAAGTTTCATTCATCACCACACATGATATATCCTCGAGCTTCTGTTTATTCGAGAGGATGTCCTTAAGGAATTTCGCATACTTTGGCATCTGGGCCAAGGCTTCAACAAACGGTATATTAATGTGTAGTTGCTTAAACAACTCAAGGAACTTACTGTATTGTTCGTCGCTCTTCTGTTTCTTCAGCCGGCCTGGATATGGTACTGCGGGAGTGTAATCTTTGACTGGCTCTTGGACTTGTGCTGTACTTGCTGGGCGTAGCCTGGCTTGCACCTCGTCCGGTGTGTCGGTCGGGACCGCTCCAGTGATAGGTGATGAGTCCGATATGACAGGTCCGGTAGTTTTTCCACTCCTGATCATGATTGCATTAACATGCCCGCCCGGGTTTGGTTCTGTATTGCCCGGAAGACCACCTGGGGGTCTTTTAGACATCATCTGTGCCAGCTGACCAACCTGATTCTCGATATTTTGAATTGAGGCCTTGTGACTCCTCATTTCCCCCTCGTGGGAAAGAAAACGATCCTCGCTCTGTTGGTAGCGTTTTTCAGCCAACTGATTCGCACTCGAGGAGCTAGTAAGAAGCTGAGCCATCATGTCCTCCAGCTTGGAACTAGATTGAGGGGCCTGCTACTGGGAACTACTCCCAGTGCCCTGATTCTGATATGAATATGGACGCTGCTGGTAAGGTTGGTTGTATGGTTGGAACTGCTGACCCTGAGCCAGCAGTGGCGCTGGAGCACGCTGACTAAATCCCAATGGGTTTTCATTACCCGTATTCGCTCGCCACTCAAAATTCGGGTGATTTCTCCATCCGGAATTATAGGTATTGCTGTACGGGTTGTTCTGTGGCCTCACCTGATTACTCACAAAATCCACTTCTTCGTGGCCCTCATACGCGACTCCCTGAAAGCACGCACCAGGCTCGTGTGACACTCCACACTGGTCACACCCCGAACCAACTTATGCGATCATTTGGGATTTATCGAATTTCGCTGCAAGAGCCGAGATTTGTGCAGCAATGGCTGTGTAGTCGTCCACCGCGTGAACTCCTGTGCGAGATGATGATGATGATGTCGCCCGGCCTCTATCTCCTTCACGACGCGAGCTAGACTTCAATGCAGCTTTTTCAATGATATCATATGCTTCATTCGGTGTCTTCGTTCCTAGATCGCCTCCTGCATTCATGTCCAATCTCTCCTGCGTGTTTTAACTGAGGCCTTGATAGAAAGTCAAGACCAGCTGTCTCTTAGAGAAACCATGATGTGGAACATCAATCAACAAATCTTTAAATCTCTCCCAGGTTGCGTGCAACGACTCTCCCTCGTCCTGGCGAAAAGAAACAATCCGGTTCCGTAGCTTGGTTGTTTTCTCAGGTGGAACATATTTTTTCACAAACTGCTCCACCAACCCATTCCAGGTCCTGATGGACCCAGCTGGAAGTGACATAAGCCAAGCTCTATCTTTGTCACACAACGAGAAAGGAAACAACCTCAACCAAATTGCATCTTCCGAAACACCCGTAATCCTAAATGTCGAACAAATAGTGAGAAAAGCAGCGATATGTCTCCCGGGATCTTCATGCTCATGCCCGTCAAACTGTACTGAATTCTGCACCATGTTAATAATACTAGATCTAATTTCAAATGTAGGTGCATCTATAGTAGGTTGAAGGATACTCGGCTCCAGGCCTGTCGCTCCGGGCTGATTTGATTCATTCAAAGGTCGTTCGGCGTCCGCCATGGTTGCGTTTCTTGCTGCCCCGGAATAGAATGTGATTTAGACCCAACAAGTTTGAAGACTTATATAATATGGGTAAACTAAACACATTCTGGATTTTGAGATAAATATGATAAGGTTCGACCCGTTTCGGTTAATTTATGCAAACTAGTTACATAAACCAAACAGAACGCGTAAGAAGCGTAACGGGTAACCATAAGAGTCGTATACAGGTTTCCTAAGTTAATATGCCTTAAATATGTTGTGATATCAGTAGGATACCTTCCATTATGCCCAAAACGAGTTTAATCTCAATTTAAGCCCCGTAGGGGTATTTTGGTCATTTTAAAGATTATAAAAGAGATTAAATATAATTCTGAGATTCGGGTCTGAAATAATCAGTAAAACAACTTAATTTAATAGGTTATATCAGTTGGTGATAAGTCTTATATGACAAAAAGTCGTTTTAAGCGATTTCCGGGTTATACAGGAAATCTGAGTTTTCTGATCAGGTTATAAGGTTCAAAATACTTTATTTATCATATAAAATCAGTAGCCAAAGGTTTGGTTCCTAAATGTTATGTAAAACTCATTTTATAAGCAAAAAGGGTATAATCGGCATTTACCGAATCAAGGCAATAACCTTAGGTTATGATCAGTTTAAAAATAATTAAAAATCTTCAAAAATCCTAAAATATTATATTACATCAGTGGGTAAAAGGTTTGGTGTCAAAAATTGGGTTTAGTTAGGCTTTAGGCTAATTACGCCGTTTAATTAATAAAAAGCTTTCTAATTACGCTATTGAGCATAACTCCTAATCTAGACCTCAAACTGACGTGAAAATTTAGGGACATGTTTATAAATCAGTAACAAAGATTATTGTCCTCTCATATTTCCAAAATTCTCATTTTAAGGTCAAATGGGCATATTGGTCAACATTAAGCAATTAACGGAAACGTGTAAATGAATCGGACAATCAACGAGCCAATCACAGAGGGTTATACCATCATGTAACCTGGTCCTAAGGAAGCTCTAAGGCATTTCTAAACCCATCTAAATTGGGTCAGAACTGATGTCAAAGAAAAAGTCAAAGTTTTGCGATTTTCGGTTCCGAACCGAGCCTAAACAGAAAATTGTCGGATCGAACAAGCTTAGACCAGTTCTTATACTAATTACCAAGTTATATGAGTGATGAAATAGGTTGCACGCCTTCTACATTGCTAATTATATGTTAATTCGAAAATTAAGTTTCTGTTGACTTTTTATAACAAACTTTGACCCGACAAATGATCTAGTTAGAGCGGGAATCAGAGGGTACCCTTTTAAGGGTTTATTGCCCACATAATTACCAACTTATAACTACTTTTAGTTTGACTAATCACTGGACCATTAGTGATTAATCGTTAAGTCAAACCTTAATTACGACGGTTTGACTTTAAGCTAATTAACTAAGTGAAACACAATTAAGGAAGGTTAAGGAAGCTTACCAAGGTCTAATGCACGACTAATGATGCTTGGAGAGTGGCCTTGAGCTCCAGAAACCTTCAGGAGTGAAGTATGAGTGGATGATCAAAAGTTGCAACATGAGGGTCCTTATATAGTGATTTTGATTGCCTAAGATTGTGCCAAACAAGTCTATGATGGATCCCTGATCATTCACAAGTGTCCCTAGAGCCTAAAAACCCCTTTTTGCAGCACATGGTATTGCAAACAAGCAATAAGAGTCGGTTAAACGTGCTGGACAGACACCTGTCCATGTTTTTTGTATCTGGGAGGCTGAGGCGCCCCGCGTAAGGTTCTGAGAAACCTTACGCGCCCCGTGTGAGACCTGGTGTCAGGTTAACAAGTTTTCAATTATTGCATTTTTTGCCCCTGGTCCTCCTAAAAGTTGTTTTGACCTCTTGTTTTGCACTTTGAGCCCTCTAAATTGATTTCTAAAGGCTTCAAGACTTATACCAACTTTGATAAGTCCTTGGTTAACTTTTGATCACCCGAAAAGTCATAAATTTCATCGTTGACGCTTTTAACCCCTCGTATACGAATTTTATCATAACTTTCTCATACGATAATGAAACTTGGTGAATTTTTTATCATGTATTCTAGTGAGCATAATTAATTGTTACAAAGCTTCGGGTTTGCTAAAAGGTCACTCAGAGGTATAATTTTAAACACGTTGACACATTTAACCCTTGTAGTTTGTAATCTCTCACTTTCTTCCACAATTAGCTTCGTATGATCCATGATTCATTCGTTTAAGGGTATAAACATCGTGTAGGGTTATTGTAAAGTATATTTATCCATTGTTGACATTTTGAACCCTTATATTCACATACTTTCCTTGTTTGTCAACTTTAGCCCCTTTTAGAGTATTATTTCACACGTTCAAAGCTTATGACACGTGTCGATACATTATTGGACATGAATTTTCGAGGTGTTACATCCTCACCCCCTTAAAAGAAATCTCGACGTCGAGATTTACTGAAACAATTGAGGGTACTTTTCTTTCATTGTGGACTCTACCTCCCACGTGTACTCGGGACCTCTTCGGGCATCCCATTTAACCTTTACAATTGGCACATGCTTTCTTCGAAGCTTCTTAACCTGTCGATCTTCAATCGACACAGGTTTTTCCACAAATTTCAAGCTCTCATCTATGTGCACATCTGTATGTGGTATGACTAGTGTTTCATCAGCTAGACATTTCTTCAGATTGCATATGTGGAATGCGTTATGAATACCACTGAGCTCCTCAGGCAACCTTAACTTATAAGCCACTGATCCGACACATTCGATGATCTCGAATGGTCCTATGTATCTCGGGCTTAACTTGCCTTTCTTACCAAATCGCGTTACCCCTCTCCAGGGTGATACTTTAAGTAGTACCTTGTCACCAACCTCAAACCTTAGAGGTTTACGCCTTAAGTCCGCGTAGCTTTTCTGGCTATCCCTGGCAGCTTTGAGACGATCGCGTATTTGCACAATCTTATCTATCGTCTCCAGGACTATTTCAGGTCCTGTCAGTTGGACATCTCCAACTTCCGCCCAACATACGGGCGTTCTGCACTTTCTACCGTACAAGGCCTCAAAAGGCGCAGCCTTAATGCTTGTATGATAGCTATTGTTATAGGAGAACTCGACTAATGGCAGGTGGTTATCCCAACTACCACCTAATTCAATCACACATGCACGAAGCATGTCTTCCAAAGTTTGGATTGTACGCTCACTCTGCCCGTCCGTCTGAGGATGGTAAGCCGTACTGAAATTTAAGCGCGTGCCCAAAGATTGTTGGAAACTTTTCCAAAAATGTGACGTGTATCTAGTATCCCTGTCAGAGATAATAGACATTGGTACGCCATGCAGAGATACAATCTTATCTACGTACAATTGGGCTAACATGTCGGAGCTGTAGGTCTCCTTAATTGGTAGGAAATGTGCTGACTTAGTCAGTCTATCCACTATCACCCATATAGTATCATTTCCTTTCTTTATCTTTGGCAACTTGGTGATGAAATCCATTGTCACCATTTCCCACTTCCACGTAGGAAGTTCAGGCTGTTGTAACAAACCTGACGGCTTCTTATGTTTAACTTTGACTTGCGCACACGTCAAACATTTAGCTACATAGGTAGCTATAGACTTCTTCAAGCCTATCCACCAAAAATTTGCTTTCAGATCCTGGTACATCTTGTCAGCTCCAGGATGAACGGAGTATTTAGAACTGTGGGCTTCCTGGAGGATAACTTCTCGAAGTCCTCCATAAACTGGAACCCATATTCGTCCATAACCTCAGAATTCCGTCCTTGCCATAGGATAACTGTTCCTCAGTTACTCCTAGCTTTTCATCAGGATAGTTAGCTTCTAGCACAGCTTCCTTCTGCGCAGCTAACAACCTTTCATTCAAACCATTCTTTATCTCAATGCTCTTGGCATTGATTCTTATAGGCTTCACTCTTTCCTTTCGACTTAAGGCATCGACGACTACATTTGCCTTGCCAGGATGGTATCTTATCTCACAATCATAATCATTCAAAGTTTCCATCCAACGTCGCTGCCTCATGTTCAAGTCCTTCTGATTGAACAGGTGTTGAAGGCTCTTGTGATCAGAATAGATCACACACTTAGTTCCATACAATTAGTGCCTCCAAAGTTTTAATGCAAACACAACGGCACCCAACTCCAAGTCATGGGTGGTGTAGTTCTTTTTGTGCACCTTTAGCTGTCGAGAAGCATAGGCAATAACCCTGCCTTTCTGCATAAGCACACATCCCATCCCTGTGTGCGATGCATCACAATATACTACAAATTCTTCAATCCCTTCAGGCAATGTCAACACTGGTGCATTGCTTAGCTTCTGCTTAAGGATGTCAAAAGATTCTTGTTGCTTCGGTCCCCAGTTGAACTTAATATTCTTCCTAGTCAAAGAAGTTAGGGGTGCAGCAATCCTTGAAAAATTTTCAATAAAACGCCTGTAATATCCTGCCAACCCCAAGAAGCTGCGAATCTCTGTGGGCGTCTTCGGCTCTTGCCAATTCATGACAGCTTCAACCTTAGCGGGATCTACCTGGATTCCGCGTTCACTAACCACATGTCCAAGAAATTGGACTTCACAAAGCCAAAATTCACATTTAGAGAATTTGGCGTAGAGCTTTTCTCGATGAAGCAGTTTCAGAATGCAATGGAGGTGCTTCTCATGGTCAGTTTGATTCTTTGAGTAAATAAGAATATCATCGATGAAGACGATGACAAATTTATCCATGTAGGGCTTGCAGACGCGGTTCATGAGATCCATGAACGCGGCTGGTGCATTAGTGAGTCCAAAAGGCATCACTAAGAACTCGTAGTGACCGTAACGAGTCCTAAATGCAATCTTATGTACATCTTCATCCTTGACCTTCAGTTGATGATATCCTGACCTTAAGTCGATATTGGAAAAGTAACTTTCTCCTTGAAGCTGATCGAACAAGTCGTCGATCCTGGGTAATGGATACCGATTCTTAATAGTAACTTTGTTAAGTTCTCGATAATCGATGCACAGACGCATCGATCCATCCTTTTTCTTCACAAATAGGATTGGTGCTCCCCAAGGAGATGAGCTAGGTCTAATAAATCCTTTGCTTAATAAATCATCCAGTTGAGTTCTCAACTCCTTCATCTCCATTGGTACCAATCTGTAAGGCGCTCTTGCAACAGGTGCTGCTCCAGGAATAATGTCAATCCTGAACTCCACTTGCCTATCTGGGGGTAAACCAGGTAGTTCTTCAGGGAATACTTCTGGGTATTCAGAGATAATGGGTATGTCTTCGATCTTAGGCTTTGGTTCATCAATAGTTACTTGCGCCATGTAGATAACACAACCCTTCGTCAAACACCTTGATGCCCTGAGCATGGACACTTGCTCAGGCATTCCGTACTTAGTATCTCCTTGGATTGTCAAAGGCTCGCCATGAGGAGTTCTGACAACCACTTGCTTCTTAGCACAAATGATCTGCGCTTGGTTGCGAGACAACTAATCCATGCCTATTACTATATCGAAACCGGCTAATTTCAAAGGAAGTAAAGACAACGGAAAAGAATGGTTCCTAATGGATATAACACATCCATCTAACACGGTTAACGTTGTTTCTAAGGTAGCATCAGCTAATTCCACCTCATATTTCACACTTAAAGTTTTAACAGGTAAATTCAGCAACTTACAAAACTTATTATCTACAAATGACTTATTAGCTCCTGAATCGAATAGCACTCTTGCATAAACATCATTTATGAGGAAGGTACCTGTGATCACATTGTCGTCCTGAATAGCTTCCTTCGCATCCATCCGGAAGACCCTTGCATTGGTCCTTTTCCCATCCTCAGTCTTCTTTGCAAGTTTTGGGCAGTTGGACTTGATATGCCCTTTTTCATTGCAGCTATAGCACGTAGCATCCTTGATTTTCTTACAGTCTAAGGTCTTGTGCTCAGAAGACTTGCAAATCCCACATGCCCTTGGCTGTGACTGGGATTTCGACTCATATCTGCACTTCCCGAAGTGTTGTTTCTTACAGATCTTACATTTGGGTTTATCACCCGACTGATAACCATATTTCTTAGATCCAGAACTCTTTTTGTGGTCATTGTTTCCCCTATGTTTCTTATCCGATCCCCGTGAGTTATCATCCTCACGCTTCCTTTTCTCAGCATCAGTGCTTCTCAGCGATCTCTGCCTGGCCGCGTCCAGAGTATGAGATAATGCTATATTTGCTGCAGACCGGAAGGTAGCTGGTCTAGAGACTTTCACACTGGCTTTAACTTCTGGGCTAAACCCCCGATGAATCGCGCTATCCTCTTGGGTTCCGGTGTCACAAGGTATGGAACCAACCTAGACAGGGTATTGAAACTTGTAAGGTAGGCTTGACAATCCAGTTTTTTCATAACCAGTGACAAGAAATCAGCCTCAATCTTCTTAACCTCATGCTGAGGGCGGTAGTTCTCCTTGATCAATGACACAAACTGTTCCCAAGTCATATTGTACAATGGGATTTTCCCTGTAGCTTGGATTAAAGACCTCCACCAAGCTAATGCCTCACCCTTGAATGACTGAGACACGAATTTTACCACATCCTTATTAGAGCAACCACTGATATCTACCACTATGTCCATCTCATCTAACCATGTCATGCAGTCTATAGCTCCTTTTTCCCCAGTGAAATCCCTGGGTTTGCATGAAACAAAATACTTATAGGAGCAACCCTTACCACGGAGTTCTTGATTTAGTATGATTCTTTGGGATGGAACACTCCTTTGGTTTGATGAGTGGTGGGAATTACTGTTGTGAGCAGTGTGAGTTTTAAAGGGTGGTTTAGAGTGTGGTGCAGATTGGGTCCTTTCAGGGGTACCACTGGATTCATGGAACTATCTATCCAAAGCTCGAGTAATGGCATTGTCTATCATTGCCTGCAGTTCTGCACCCGCTACGTTAATTCGGGTATTATCATGATTCTCCCTTGGGTGACTGTTGATTTCATCCGAGTCAGCCATGTAGTTTGAATTGTTACATAAGATATTGACAATAATTTATTTGGGAGTTTATTATGGAATTGTCTTTTATGGCAATTCTTTAACCATGGTAAACATAGGCCATATTTGGTTAATTTGTTAATCATATTTATTTAGGATTTTTATTATAATGTATCCTAATTATAAAACAATAACAGAATAATTAGTGGCACAAAAGGCCTAGTCACAGGGACATTTTAAATCATAAGTCATGATTTCAGAGAATCAAAGCATTAAGGTTTGAACATAGTTCCTTACCTTTTCCTGACTGGGAGTCGTAGACTACCACTGTCTTTTGTCTTATATGACAATGAATATGGCCCGCAGGCACTACATCACTAACGGACGTTTAATATAGGATCATCTTAATTAATGATTTAAACCCAAGATTTATAGATCATCAGGTTAGGTTAGGAATCTTTTTGAAGAATCCTATTATAAGAATGACGTGTGTGATTGTAACGAATCACGTCTGCCAGGAGTGTTAACATGTTTTCAGATGTTAACAGGGATTTGAATCTTTTTAAACAGGTCTTACCATTTTGGCCAAGTCTTATAATGACATGCAGGCTAGGTTACACCTTTAAGATTCTTCTTCAATATTTAATAGGCAGATTATTTTTAAAAGGGATGATTTTTAATTTATTTATTTCATGTATAATATATTATGCATATAATGATAAAAATGAAATTTTTAAAATTTAACATTCCATTACACATTAAAAGGAGTACACATTGCCCTAAACGGGACTTTTAACAGAAACAACTTGCCCACGCAGGAGCTAAACTGAAATACAAGTCCTCGCAGGGACTGATTACTAAAATAGGTATCCACACAGGGACTACAGAAAGACAAGTCCACGCAGGGACGAAGTACAAAGATAAATGTCCACGCAGGGACTAAGTACACAGATAAATGTCCACGCAGGGACTTGATTGAAATAAGGAAATACAACAATACATATAGGGATTCAATGATCCCTCTTCTTCTTTCCTTTTAACAAGCTTACTAGGCCCTTGAGAAATCCTCAGTTGTTCCGACGTTCTTCTTGAAATTCTCGTTCCACCCTGTTTAGCCTGTGGAGGATTTCCTCCTGTTCCGGTGGGGAAAACCGTGGTGGCTGCGGCTGGTGCTGAACCGGAGGTCGAGCAGGTATTTGATACCCGTGAGCTGGATATCCCACTCCCCAGGGAGCTCCATATGGTCCTTCAGGATGAAGGGCGTTGTAGTTTGCCGCTACGAGATATGGGTCGGCTTCAGCATAGTTGTAGTGTGTGTGAGCCGGCTGCTCAAACGGATTGTACGCCGTTGAACCGACGTATGTAGGAATCGGGTTATCAAAACCCAATGGTGGCGGTGGTGGTGCAACTGGTGCAGAATTCACCTCTGAAACTGGGTTTGAAGGCCCACCCATTTGTGGGTCTTCATGCAGTGGCAGATAGTGACTGCCACTTGAGTGATGGGGGGTGCTAAAGTGAAAACCCCCTTCTCGCATGGATATTCGTACGCCTTGGTGGTTCTGGAGGTGCCTGATGAACTGGCGGCGGTGGTGGCGGTGGTGTGACTGCCACGAAACGCGAATCCTCGGAGGGATCCTGCTGTTGTTGCTGCTGTGGGTTATGAGAGGGTGTAAAATACCACTCATACTGGTTGAACCTCGCTTGATAACTGTCTGGACCACGGTAGGGTGATCCATGGAAGGACGAACCATCCGAAATCTCGATGGGATGGTTGGGGGTCCCGGTTGCAGGCTCGACGGGATCCGTGTCCTCATCCATGTCCATTGTATGGTCTCCCGAGAAATGGTATTCAGGTCCTAGTGGGTTAAAACCCACTGGTTCTTCAATATAGTTTGCCGGGTTGAACCGGCCCTGAAAGATAGGAGTGGGGTCGCCAAAGGAATGGTGCGAAAGGGATCGCTGCAATGGCAAGAAGGAATGGCGTGAGTCTTCGGGCTCGTTTTCTAATTGCGGCCCAAAGGAGTGACGATAAGGAGGTGTTGAGCTATACGAGATAGATCGTCTAGCGGGCTCTAAATGGGTCCTCCAGTTTCCTTGAGGATCGGCGTTCATAGTAGTAGAAGGAGTCCGCCGGTGTGAAGGTCCGGCTTCGTGATCGTTGGGGGCGTTGATTGGCTCCTTACCTCGTCCTCCTCTTCGGAACCTTGGTGGCATATTTCCTGTCAAAACAAATGAAAGATACAACAAAGAAATATAAAGGACAAAGTTAGACTTAAAAACAATTTGGAGTATTCCTAAGTTCTTTGTCTAGACTCGAAAATTTATGAATGTGCAACTGTGTAACTGAGATTAAACACAAAAAGGCTAGTGTTTAATTCACTCAGAGTTGGCTCTGATACCAACCTGTCACACCCCGATGTTTCCACGTATTACCGGTGGGCCCGGTGGGGAGTATCGTGACGTAGTTGATATCATTATAGTCAAACAACACAATATTTAAATGCACAGCTGAAGCAAAAGATAGATTCATTTCAACCGAATAAAATTGTAATATTAAGTATCACAAAATAGTTGAAAATAATCCACAGGAGGATCAAAATAAAAAGAAACTTTGTTCAACATACTGAAATGCATCCAAGCTTGCGAGACTCTTATTGATGCTAAGGAGAAAGCCAGCCTATTTCGAGTAGTACCTGCACTTAATCTTTTTGGGAAAATACGTCAGTTTACACTGGTAAATACAATTAACTGACTCATTTTGAAAGGGTTTAAAATTGATTTGAATGCACGTGGCACAAAACACTTTATAACTTGGGATAATTATTTATATATATAAACTTGTAAAAGAATTACATGTTCGTTATACGTTCAGTAGCCCGGATTGACGCCGGGTTAAAGATTAATAGACACACCACATGGTATAGTCCCGCAGCGAGTTTATTCTCGTAACCGGCGGTTATACCTTATTATTTATATATGCACTATAGGGTGTACGCCTACACCCCGTGCTTAGGTCGTGGCCATTTCTTAAAATGATGCCAAGGATATCCGGGACATGGTCATTAACCCCCCAAAGGCTTTAAAGAAGCAAAAAAATTTAAACGGGTCATTTCAATAAATTAACCTCATATGATTAAAGATTCAATGCCCGACCAAGCGGTATTTTATATACCGTACCCCAAGCCCGTATAAGGGAAAATAAGTTAAAAGTATTTACCTTTGCAAGTAATAATCACAACAACCAAGTGCACGTAGATTTTACCGGATCTCCTATTCTGGAATGAAGGTTTATAATAACCTATTAGAATCCTAACGGGTCTTTAATTAAGCCTAAACTTAGACCGGTTAGTTTTAAAGGAAGATACGGTTCGAACGCGTGATTTAGCGAAGACCGGAATAGAATGTGATTTAGACCCAATAAGTTTGAAGACTTGTATAATATGGGTAAACTAAACACATTCTGGATTTTGAGATAAATATGATAAGGTTCGACCCGTTTCGGCTAATTTATGCAAACTAGTTACATAAACCGAACCGAACGCGTAAGAAGCGTAACGGGTAACCATAAGAGTTGTATATAGGTTTCCTAAGTTAATATGCCTTAAATATGTTATGATATCAGTAGGATACCTTCCATTATGCCCAAAACGAGTTTAATCTCAATTTAAGCCCCGTAGGGGTATTTTGGTCATTTTAAAGATTATAAAAGAGATTAAATATAATTCTGAGATTCGGGTCTGAAATAATCAGTAAAAAAACTTAATTTAATAGGTTATATCAGTTGGTGATAAGTCTTATATGACAAAATGGTTTTAAACCCATACTATGTGGTTAATACGCGTAAAAAGTCATTTTAAGCGATTTCCGGGTTATACAGGAAATCTGAGTTTTTTGATTAGGTTATAAGGTTCAAAATACTTCATTTATCATATAAAATCAGTAGCCAAAGGTTTGGTGCCTAAATGTTATGTAAAACTCATTTTATAAGCAAAAAGGGTATAATCGGCATTTACTGAATAAAGGTAATAACCTTAGGTTATGATCAGTTTAAAAATAATTAAAAATCTTCAAAAATCCCAAAATATTATATTACATCAGTGGGTAAAAGGTTTGGTGTCAAAAATTGGGTTTAGATAGGCTTTATGCTAATTACGCTGTTTAGTTAATAAAAAGCTTTCTAATTACGCTATTGAGCATAACTCCTAATCTAGACCTCAAACTGACGTGAAAATTTAGGGACATGTTTATAAATTTAGACCTCAAACTGACGTGTAAATGAATCGGACAATCAACGAGCCAATCACAGAGGGTTGTACCATCATGTAACCTGGTCCTAAGGAAGCTCTAAGGCATTTCTAAACCCATCTAAATAGGGTCAAAACTGAAGTCAAAGCAAAAGTCAAAGTTTTGCGATTTTCGGTTCCGAACCGAGCCTAAACAGAAAATTGTCGGATCGAACAAGCTTAGACCAGTTCTTATACTAATTACCAAGTTATATGAGTGATGAAATAGGTTGCACGCCTTCTACATTGCTAATTATGTGTTAATTCGAAAATTAAGTTTCTGTTGACTTTTTATAACAAACTTTGACCCGACAAATGATCTAGTTAGAGCGGGAATCAGAGGGTGCCCTTTTAAGGGTTTATTGCCCACATAATTACCAACTTATAACTACTTTTAGTTTGACTAATCACTAGACCATTAGTGATTAATCGTTAAGTCAAACCTTAATTACGACGGTTTGACTTTAAGCTAATTAACTAAGCGAAACACGATTAAGGAAGGTTAAGGAAGCTTACCAAGGTCTAATGCACGACTAATGATGCTTGGAGAGTGGCCTTGAGCTCCAGAAACCTTCAGGAGTGAAGTATGAGTGGATGATCAAAAGTTGCAACATGAGGGTCCTTATATAGTGATTTTGATTGCCCAAGATTGTGCCAAACAAGTCTATGATGGATCCCTGATCATTCACAAGTGTCCTTAGAGCCTAAAAACCCCTTTTTGCAGCACATGGTATTGCAAACAAGCAATAAGAGTCGGTTAAACGGGCTGGACAGACACCTGTCCATGTTTTCTGTATCTGGGAGGCTGAGGCGCCCCGCGTAAGGTTCTGAGAAACCTTACGCGCCCCGTGTGAGACCTGGTGTCAGGTTAACAAGTTTTCAATTATTGCATTTTTGGCCCCCGGTCCTCCTAAAAGTTGTTTTGACCTCTTGTTTTGCACTTTGAGCCCTCTAAATTGATTTCTAAGGGCTTCAAGACTTATACCAACTTTGTTAAGTCCTTGGTTAACTTTTGATCACCCGAAAAGTCATAAATTTCATCGTTGACGCTTTTAACCCCTCGTATACGAATTTTATCATAACTTTCTCATACGATAACGAAACTTGGTGAAATTTTTATCATGTATTCTAGTGAGCATAATTAATTGTTACAAAGCTTCGGGTTTGCTAAAAGGCCACTCAGAGGTATACTTTTAAACATGTTGACACATTTAACCCCTGTAGTTTGTAATCTCTCACTTTCTTCCACAATTAGCATCGTATGATCCATGATTCATTCGTTTAAGGGTATAAACATTGTGTAGGGTTATTGTAAAGTATATTTATCCATTGTTGACATTTTGAACCCTTATATTCACATACTTTCCTTGTTTGTCAACTTTAGCCCCTTTTAGAGTATTATTTCACACGTTCAAAGCTTATGACACGTGTCGATACATTATTGGACATGAATTTTCGAGGTGTTACACAGCCCAACCGCATGCCCTCTCGCACGAAGACGTCTTCTCAGATCGCGCTCGGGTTCGTCTGACGGCTCAACAGGATCGGGAGCGGGGGTAGAGGACATCAACCTGCAAACGAAAATTTGACACAATGAATATTTTATTAATATAAGAATGCTGTTTTTTTTTTTGGCTGAAAAGAAACAGAAACTTATTTTAAAAGGGCTGAAAATTTTATAAAAATTCGAAAATGGGCCCAAAATTTTATAAAAATTACAACAATAAAAATAATCGAATTGGTTAATGTAAAAAATGATTTTTTAAAACCGAAAATCCAAAGAATAAATAAATAAATAAATAAATTCGAATCGAACAAATAAATAGAATAAAAATTTACAAGTGTACAAAAATAAACTTGGAAACCGAATAAATCAAATTAAAACAAGAAATATTAACAAATAAATAAACAAATAAATAATCAAGAAAATATTCACAAATATTAACAAGTATATACACCGATAAAACAATGACTCGGGTCGTTCCTAAAGCTCGCCAATGTCCCCGGCAACGGCGCCAAAAACTTGACGTGTGCGCGACTACACATACGTCAAGTACTGATCTGGTAGGACGCGTGTACATACAAAACGGCACGTTGGACTACAAGTGAAATCAAAACAGAATCACATGAAATCATGGAATACGGCAACACACGTAACCGAACTTATCCAGAACATTCCATATAGACCATATACTTCATAAAATGACGTGTAATAACAAAATACGTCAAAATTCGACAAGTATAGGTGAATTTTTGAATTAAAATCAAATTTAAAAAAATCAAAAAATCCCCAAAACGCCGAGCTTTGGCCAAAGCGCTGAGTATTACCCTGAAGCGCCGAGCTTTGGCCAAAGCTAGTGTCAGTCTTTGCTGGTTAACCGGACCTATATGCTGAGCTTCGACGCTTCACGGTGTCAACATAGACAAAAGAGGTGTGGGAATAGATAGGGCCAAATTGTCTCTCTAAAGACAATAGAGATCACAACCATAACTTCTTATTATGTAGGTAGTAATTAAAACTTCCCTCTCACTAAGTTTAGTAGTGATCACCAATATTGTCTCAATAATCTTTGTAGTGATCACCGATCTCTCTTTTCACCGATGTTAGTAGTGATAACCACCAAATTGGTAATAAGTGTACGTACAAATCAACCCATATAAGTAAGCATTCATAAGGTTTATGTTGAGTACACAACCACTTTCAATTTTGCTAGCTCTTGAATATGTGGATCTTGATCTTCACCTTAATTATGGAAATGGAAAGGGGTTAAAATATGAAATATCCCTACTACTAGATGAGAGAAATCTATCATTGTGTTTTGCTGAGGTGAGTCAAAGTGTTGAAAAGAATGATGCTTAAATTGTAGCCTTGTAGGTCAGTTACCTATTTGATTAAACTAACTTTTGATTAAGTTTCACATTTGAATACTTCGTTTTTAGGAGGATGTAAGATTAAATATAATTATTGTGTTATATTTAATTGTGTAGCCATTATAATCATTTATATTATATAGATCAAAATATATTTAAACCTATTATATACTTAGTTGGTAATTGTTGATGGACCATATTACCTGACGTGTGCGCGACTACACATATTTTTATAATGAAATTACACACGATTCGGTTTTAAATTTATAAAAGTGATTATTACTTTAACATCAAAACACACACGAAAGAGGCAAGTGTACCCCGTCACATATGTAGTAAAGTATCGGTAAGAACCAAGTATCGATATAAGGAAATGGGCGGAGGAATAATACTAGACCTTTGTCACTAAAATACCGGTAAAAACATAAGTTGTTTGAACCTTAATAAACTAAAGTAAGCATAAACAACTACTTATAAAAAACATAATAGATTCAAATATGAAAATAGATAAATAGCCTTGCTTAATACACAACCAAAGCATGTCAACTAAGTTGGTTTTGGCACTAGAAGCATTTGATCAAATCTCCAATTTTGAGACAATTAGTATCCCTTACGGGAATCCTAACATGACAATCATTCGGAAAGTTAAAACGATAAACACACTTTAACCACCTAAAATTGTTCTTTAACGTGCAATTGATGAATGTCTATGAAAATCTCTTAAAAATAAGTTAGTCATCCGTTAGGAGTTTTCTAACCTCACTTAAACAAGGAAAGCGAAATGCAACCACCGAGACAAGCATAAACTAGATTAAATCACAACATAGTTCATTTTACAAATCTTGCACATAAATTCACCAAGATAGCAATTTTGGCCTAAACTACTAACTAAGCTAACAAATCATGGCAAGAATTTATAACGACACCATTTAACCCGTTAAGGTCCTTACGTGACGGCAAGCTTTCTTGATTAACAATAATTACATTTTATTAAACCACTAACCATTTCTAGTATCATGGTGCACACATTTTAACCAAGCTAAGCTAGTTAACCAAGTTTAAAGTTTACTAATACAAGATTAATTAAGCTTCATTTTTCAACTATCTTAACTAACCAAATACCAATCATCCAACAAAATTACTTATAATCAAGAAATCAATATCAATAACAAGGTTGCAAACTAATCATCAAAGATTAACATAGAAAATACTTCCAAGTGTCATTACAAACAAAGATTAACATACTAATGGTTATAATCAAGCAAGGGATTGTTGTGTTTTTGCCCAAAGGCTACAATAATACATAAACATTAATCTAAATGCTTGAAAGATTAACAAAATTATGGAAAGATTAGAAAACCAAACCATAAACAAGCACTAGATTAAGAATCCGGATAGTAATCGAGCTAAACGGGACAATGTGGCTTGAATCCGGGTGAAAGCTAACGCCTCCGGAGCTTGAAAATCGCCTGAATTGCTCTCCAAAATTCCAGAGTTCCGAGCAGAATGTTTCTGCATGTTTTTTTATAACTTTTCGATCTCGCACGGTCGTGCACTTTATTAGCACGACCGTTCACTTTATGCATTATTAGAGTTACTGTTCCACCATACCGCATGACATCACAGATCTTGACCAGTCTTCGTAGGCGCATGACCGTTCCATGGACGGCACGTTCGTGCATTACCGGGCTTGGGTGGCACGTGCAACTGCACTGGTGGTGTAGTTCCGGGCTGGCTTGGACATCGAGGTTGCACGGTCGTTCGTTTGGTGGCAGGGTCATGCAATGCCGAGAAAGGCTTGCACTCCGTATTGCACCCTCGTTCACTGCCGGGCTGGGATGGTTTGTCGGATATGCACGGTCATTCCATGAGTCGCACGACCGTGCAAAATGCCCAGGTCAATTTTCTTAACAGAATGTTCGCAGCTTTGTCGTTTCGTCCGGAAAGTCCTCGTCTTCACTATCATCTTGTCTGGTATGCTGTTTTAGGCCTGTAAACAAAAATATACTTGATTAAGTATCCGAATGACGGTTTTACGACCGAAAACGCATAAAATGGGGATAAAATGGGGGACTAAAATATGTATGAATTAGTGTATATCATTACCCTTATTAACTAATTAGGTTTCCTCTTGGGTGTATATATAAGGAGATAATTAGAGAGGTTAAGGGTTAGACACTAATCATAACATCACTAAATCGCCCCTCTACATCTCTTTCTCCGTTCGAATTGTTCACCCTTGAATTTGGTTTCACCATCAAGAACTTACACCCTAAGGAGGAATCATATCAAGCTGACAACTATGTCGAACTCCATGGCTACGTCTCTGACTAGATTCTCTACTGGTATGTGTATTGTTACAGGTATTTCTTATATGTTTTCCATTATGTTTATACAGAACTGATCAACATGTGGTATCAGAGCATTTGTTGATAAATAAATTCTGTTTGTATCCATGAATCTTTTGTGTTACGCTGATTCTATTAGTAAAAATGATGCCTCATTTATAGCTTCATCAACAGAAAAACTCTATGGTAGTCATCTTGTAGTGGAACTTCATGAATGGTTTATTTTCCTGTTTCATAGTGAATTGTACCCCATGTCACGCGGATGTTCAAAGATATAGAATACAGAGCACACTTACATGTCTACAAAATTTTTATGGCATACTAAGATGATAAAGTTAAAGTCAATATGTATGTGTGAATTTCACACATCTTAGAAGAAAGAAGGCGATTTTAGGCATATCATTTAAGTTTTCAACTATTGGCTAGAGTGTGATAACTTACATAACATAGTTAAGGACTCGTGGAGTAGGGACATTCGTGGGTTGGGTGTGTCTTGTCTAAAAGATAAACTGAAAAGATTAAAATCTTGCATCAAGTGTTGGAATGGGAACATATTGGCAGGTTTAAAAAATATGAGGAAAGATCTTATGGATTGTGTGGAATATTGTGACAACAACATTAAGAATATTTGTATGTGGGTTGTTTGTGAAGTTGCAGAATTGGATTAGGCCGAATTTGAATATTTGAACCAAAAACTTAAGTCTAAGTGGCCGGTTGAATGGGATGAGAACTCTAATTTTTTTCATGCTACACTCAACAAAAATCGGAGATTGGAGGGTATCTCGGGAGTTTATGGATCCTATTCAGGTAAAGACGATCTTTGTAGATTTTTCGGCTAAATTTTCTGAATTTGATATAGTGTCGATGGTGACTAGGAGTAATCAATTTCAGTTGCCTTCTTCTTTACAAAAAGAGGGTCTTGAAGCTGAAGTCTCATTTGAGGATGTTTGGGGCAAATGTGGGATTGTGGGAGTAATAAATCAGTAAATCACATAGGCTTGATGGGTTTACGTTTGCTTTTGTTAAACGGCCTTGGGAGATTCTTAAGGGTGACATGTTTCTTTCTGTAAGGTAATTTTGGTTTGTTCGACGATATTGTTTACTTGTCACTTTTTTTGGCATTCATCTAGATGTCGGGTGCATGTCTTAGACAGGGTGGATGATTAACCCTCTAATGTACGTGTTCTCTTTGTCCAACTAGTTTCTTGCTAGTCGGGATCTTGTGTTTTTTTTTTTAATATTATATAGAGTAAATTACAAGTTTTGTCCTTTGTGTTTACACCAAATTGCAGGCGTTGTCCTTTAGCGCAAAAGTCGACAAGTTCTGTACTTAATGTTCCAAAATCTTGCACGTTACGTCCTTTAGGTCAAACCCAGTTAAATTTTTTGGTTAAATCTGCTCACCAAAGGGTATTTTTGTCTTTTTACCTATATATTTAATATTATTATTTAAAAAAAATACTATTATTACTATTATATATATATATATATATATATAATTATGTATCAGATTCTCTATCTACAACTCTCTCTCTAGCTCTCTACCACTCCCTCTCCCTCTACCACCATTAACCACCGTAACCACCATCTCCCTCTATATCCAACCGCCACCGGCGCCACCAGCCACCACCGCCCCCACCCCACCTACCACTGCCACTATCAACACCACCATCTGCCACCCCCCACTCTCTCTCTCTTCTCTCTAACATCGTTATTCAGCGACGATAGAGACGGTATGTTAACCGATTGATGTGACGCAAGTAACGGCGATTCGTCGTCCTTCTTCTTCGTCTTCTGACGCCTGGTTGTGTTGCCGCTGCTCTGGTGAAATTAGGGTGTGCCGTATCCAGCTTCTTCTTGTTGTTCTTCCATAAAATACAGAGAGAGAAGGTTCGATTCCAGTGATGAGAAGTTTCCAAATGGATTATCCCAAAATCGCTATCAGGTTAGGTTATATGTCGACAATTGTAACATCCCTATTTTTATCATATAAATTATAGGTTTGGTAAAATTTATTAACCACTAGTAATTAGTAACTAGTTTATTTTTAATATAAATATTCAACACAAATAGTTTTAAACACTATTTTATATAGTTGGTTGAAATATTATTGGCCTATATATGGGTGACCTTTATAATAAAAGTCTATATAAACTCATATAATTAGATGGGTAGATTACGGGTAAGTTGACTGTAAGAAATATAAAGTAACTAGACGGGCCTAGGAACCGTACAATAATTAAATCATAAAAATACATTGTATTTTGAACATATTCTGTTTTCAATAAAATTTGGTTCAAAATATAGACAAAAATATACTCGTTCTAAAGACATATTTATTATTTTCTAGAACTTCATATTTCAGAAGTTATACCCAATATTTTCTAGTTAAACCCTAAAGTTACAAAGTGGATCCATTTTCTTTTCTCACCGTTTTATTCCCTTTTGTTTCAAATCATAACAACTCTCATCAAAAGTTCTATTTATTATTTTTATTTGTCCAATAGGAAACCCTAATTGAGACACCCAAGTAATCCTGCACAATCCCTAAAAATTTCAGAACAATCAGAATTAGGATCAGGGCCCCTAAAACTCAGGGGGGGTATTCCCTACTCGACGATTATCCATATATCTCGCTGTCTAAAACAAATTTCGAGAAACCGTCGACTCACCTGAACTCCAAACACACGTGGCAAGCCTATAATGATTTCGTGTCCCTTGCGCACCGTAAGGGATAAGGCTTACGGTGCGCAAGCCTGGTCAATTTTCATGTATAAATAGAGGGCATTGGCAATTGATTTCTGGCGTTCGTTCGATGAAGAAATTCGTTATACACGCTGAGTTATAATAGAAACAGTCTCAAAATCACTAATTAGTATAGTGGGATGCTGCTACGATACAGGGTAGTAACTCGATCGCTGCTACGATTCAATGTCCGATCGATTGAAACTATCCGACAGGATGTTTAAATGCTATCCTTTGTCATTAGTCGTGATTCCTACAGGATGTTTGAGTACCACCTGAACTCGGGGAATACTCTGTCATTCGTTGTGAATCCGATGGATGTTTAAGTGATTGCACTTTGTCATTCGTTGTGAGGGTTTTTATCCCGTGAGTTATCGTAAATGCTGTATTAGTTATTTACCTAGTTCGTGTGCACTAGGTTACAAGGCTAAATCAATAGGCTAAGCTCTGCCTGTATAAATCTGCAATATATCAAGGATTATCTGTAGACTAAACTTTGGCCGTATGAATCTGCATGCTTATAAGTGAGTCATTCTCTTTTTATCAAATTACTTTCAAAAGCATGTTTATTTTCAAGGTTATAATTACAGGGATTAAGTCTTTGTAATCACCAATTTACAGCCGGTATGTGGGGTATTGTGCACAATATTAATTTCTCACGGGGTTAGGCTAATAAGCCCTAACACAGGTTAGGCAAATAAGCCCTAACAGTGAATTATCACAGGGTTAGGCTAATAAGCCCTAACACAGGTTAGGCAAATAAGCCCTAACAGTGATATACGTCATCATTGGGGCAGCCAATGGTGATATGACCATAGTCACAGACCCGGTCGAGTGACAAATACCGTGGGTAGTTGGTTTGATATTAGAAACATTGTAATCGCTCTTAATACTGTGAATTATAACAAATGAGTCGTTTTAGAAAATAGAATGATTCACTCAGTATTTCCCGCTGACAAAACCTTTTTCAAACATGTTTCAGGTAATTACAGTAGATTGGAGTAAGAGATGGATATGGCACTGAAAGGCTTCAAGAAGTGGCTTATTTTATTAATTAAATCAAATTAAGAAATATTGTTTTATGTAATCAAATTTATCTTTATTAAAGCTACCATTGTAAAACATGGGTTTATCCCATCTATTTAATAAATAAAATCCGGTGTTTTCTAAACTCTGATATTTTTCCCAACTCACGGTCCTGATGAAATTTCCGCTGCAACGTTTTCAAAATAATCACCGGTACCACTGGGCTGTTCGCGACTCCCGATTCCGTCCAGGGTGGGTCGGGGGCCGTGACAGAAGGTGGTATCAGAGCCACTATTTTAAGCCAATAGGTGTTATGATAATAATACCTAAAAGAGTTAGGAGATTGCTATTAACTGGTAGCACACATTATAGCATTTAGACTTGAACTTAAGAAAAGATGCCTTAGTATCAGCTTCGAGATAAGCTAAGTACTTGTGTAAATAAAGTATGATGGGTTTTGATATACCATAAGAATGGTAATTAGAATATTGCAAGATATGATAAATAAGCAAGAATTAATAGTAATTATTGCTTATTGATATTACTTGGTCTAAGAATAAGATATGTTACGGGAATACAAATTTCCTTAATTCTGGATAAAAGCCTAATAAAAGAGGCACTTTTAAAAATACTATTTATGGGAAATTTTCTCCGGCAAGACTGGGTATGGTGTAGCAGACTCTCCAGTTTGTCCGGATATACTGAGGTTACCTCTCCGGCGCGAACCGGATAAGACAGGGTATGTAATATGTCAAACGAGTGACAAGATTTCCCTAAATAGTATTATAACCAGATATTTGACTGGTTTTTGGAAATATGAATCTGTTAAATACATTGACCTGATAGATGGTATGTTTATTTCAGCATGTGAAATATATGATTATATAGATATATATATCTATAAGGAATTCCAAAAGCCAAATAGGAATAAAGCACAAGCATATGTGTCTAGATTTCTTTATTAGGAATCTCTTTTCCGATATCAAACATTATTTCGTTTGATTATCTGCCTAGTAACTTGAGCGACAATAATAACAATAGAAACCCATTAAGTTGGGATACCATCAAAAGTGTAAAGAATTTCTAACGCGTTACCATAAACTATTAACGCAAGTAAGAAGCATGTAAAGTTGTGATAATGTAAAAAAAACATGAAAATTTAATTATAAGTCCACAGAAGTTGAAGTATATCACACACAACTTTCGAGGCAAGACGTTTGGAAAATATAAATTAGGCACGATGACACCAATGTTAATTCCGTCAATAGAAGAACTACTAATAAAAAAGAAGCACTTTGCCACGTAATCCTACAAACAACATGAATCTCGCTAAGGTACGCTAGAACAGGATTTCACAAACATCCGTGCACAGTCTAATCGGAGTCATAATTATTATCATTGCAAAAGGAGTCACATACCTTTGCAACTTCCCTATTTAATTTTATTCAACATTTCCTGGTAATGTCACTTAACAACGGTTATCACACGAAATTCCAGATAAAGTTCTTATATTTCTTTCGTTGACATTCTGACTTCTGTATATAATAAGTTGACTTTCGTGTTTCTACTTTCCCTAATGGTCATCATACCATGAGGATTTCTTTCATAATAGCGAATATTGATCTATTTCGTTTCTTGGTAAATCTACACGTTACACATGCACTATTTGTTGCGCATGTGGTTCATTTGATTATGAAGACCACTGGAGGACTTCATTCCGATTTGTTATTTTATCCAATCTCAAATATCATTCCACTCTTTGCACTATACACCGCATTATTACAAAACGATGACTCTTTGATATCGAGTTAATAAATTTCTTAAATTTTTGTTAAAACCATTAAGGTGAAGAATTTATATTTTATATATATGTATAAAATTTTGTTTGAGGTATACTCTCATTTAAATTATGTTTAAGTTATTTATTATTGATAATTAATATTATTAGTAATAATATATTAATAATAGTAGTGTTAATATTATTTTTAATACTAGGGTTATTGTCAAGGGCAGGTATTGAATAGCTTAGCCTTAGTTAGGCATGGACTGGCCACCTATGCTTAAACAAGGCAGCACTAACCAATATCCAACTATGATAATGACTAATTAATATATATAAATTAAGTCATCATACTTATTTAGCAAATTTTAATTATATATAAAAATATATTTTTATATATATAATTTGTACTATAAGGAGAAGACATATTTTCATAAAACAATACAAGAATTAAAGGGACGAATAAAATTATAATTTTCTATCACATATTTTATGGTAACTATGTACCATAACGCTCTGGCAAGAAAATGACCATATAAGAATAATATGGTAGTCATCAACTACGTTGGGTTAGGGAAACATTGTACTATATAAAAATAGACCCCATTTTCACTTATTTACAATATTCGTAAATACCTTCACAACATTATATGGTTCAAAATAAAAATAAGTAATCACATAGAATCGACCCATTAAGTATTATATATTTACAAAATATTTTACAAATACTTTTGTACAATAAATATTCTTATACCTTTATTTACAACTTTCATTTAACGTTTTCTTTTACAAAATAATAATACTAAAATATTTTGTAATAACTTCATTATGGTGTTTTGTAATATATATTACATAGTAAATATAAGTTATTTTACATAGTATAGTAAAATACTAAAATAATATTATTTTAAAGTGGTGACCATTTACATATAGTAAAAATGCGTAACAAATAATATATATTACATTTGCTTTACAAATATAATATAATGGTTGGTCATGCCAAAACAACTTGTTCTTATTATATTTCGATTTCTAGGACATAGTATGAAAAATATAGTCACTAATAGTATACTATCACATTGTTTCACAATTAAAACAAATTAGAACTCTAAACAATGATACACTAACTCTATTGTCTTTTGGTGTATCTTTGCAATTCACTCATCTCAGCACATTGATTTTCTCATATCATAATTTAATATTTGACAAATCATTTTTCATGCTTTTATTTTATTTGGAACCTGTCAATTCTAAATCTTCCTCAGTTGCCAATCAAAGTAAGCTTTCTTTTGACAAAATTTTTTTATTGATTCTAAAAGTTCTTCACATTCATTTTAAATATCTATTTATCGTTTGGCTTGAATCTAGTCATTTTGGAAATTATATCATTTCATCTCATTCGTTTGTCATCAATTTCTTGAACTAATTCAGTTGAACCATTGAATCCTACTTATGATACAACTCGTATTCACAAAATTTAATATTTTAATTCTGTAGCATTTACTTTAATATTGTTTTAGTAATTAAAATATAACATAAAGTCTAAAAGAAATATCATAATCCAAATCTCGAGGACGAGATTTAAAACAAGATGGGGAGAATGTAACATCCCAATTTTTATCATATAAATTATAGGTTTGGTAAAATTTATTAACCACTAGTAATTAGTAACTAGTTTATTTTTAATATAAATATTCAACACAAATAGTTTTAAACACTATTTTATATAGTTGGTTGACATATTATTGGCCTGTATATGGGTGACCTTTATAATAAAAGTCTATATAAACTCATATAATTAGATGGGTAGATTACGAGTAAGTTGACTGTAAGAAATATAAAGTAACTAGACGGGCCTAGGAACCGTACAATAATTAAATCATAAAAATACATTGTATTTTGAACATATTCTGTTTTCAATAAAATTTGGTTCAAAATATAGACAAAAATATACTCGTTCTAAAGACATATTTATTATTTTCTAGAACTTCATATTTCAGAAGTTTTACCCAATATTTTCTAGTTAAACCCTAAAGTTACAAAGTGGATCCATTTTCTTTTCTCACCGTTTTATTCCCTTTTGTTTCAAATCATAACAACTCTCATCAAAAGTTCTATTTATTATTTTTATTTGTCCAATAGGAAACCCTAATTGAGACACCCAAGTAATCCTGCACAATCCCTAAAAATTTCAGAACAATCAGAATTAGGATCAGGGCCCCTAAAACTCATGGGGGGTATTCCCTACTCGACGATTATCCATATATCTCGCTGTCTAGAACAAATTTCGAGAAACCGTCGACTCACCTGAACTCCAAACACACGTGGCAAGCCTATAGTGATTTCGTGTCCCTTGCGCACCGTAAGGGATAAGGCTTACGGTGCGCAAGCCTGGTCAATTTTCATGTATAAATAAAGGGCATTGGCAATTGATTTCTGGCGTTCGTTCGACGAAGAAATTCGTTATACATGCTGAGTTATAATAGAAACAGTCTCAAAATCACTAATTAGTATAGTGGGATGCTGCTACGATACAGGGTAGTAACTCGATCGCTGCTACGATTCAATGTCCGATCGATTGAAACTATCCGACAGGATGTTTAAGTGTTATCCTTTGTCATTAGTCGTGATTCCGACGGGATGTTTGAGTACCACCTGAACTCGGGGAATACTCTGTCATTCGTTGTGAATCCGATGGATGTTTAAGTGATTGCACTTTGTCATTCGTTGTGAGGGTTTTTATCTCGTGAGTTATCGTAAATGCTGTATTAGTTATTTACCTAGTTCGTGTGCACTAGGTTACAAGGCTAAATCAATAGGCTAAGCTCTGCCTGTATAAATCTGCAATATATCAAGGATTATCTGTAGACTAAACTTTGGCCGTATGAATCTGCATGCTTATAAGTGAGTCATTCTCTTTTTATCAAATTACTTTCAAAAGCATGTTTATTTTCAAGGTTATAATTACAGGAATTAAGTCTTTGTAATCACCAATTTACAGCCGGTATGTGGGGTATTGTGCACAATATTAATTTCTCACGGGGTTAGGCTAATAAGCCCTAACACAGGTTAGGCAAATAAGCCCTAACAGTGATATACGTCATCATTGGGGCAGCCAATGGTGATATGACCATAGTCACAGATCCGGTCGAGTGACAAATACCGTGGGTAGTTGGTTTGATATTAGAAACATTGTAATCGCTCTTAATACTGTGAATTATAACAAATGAGTCGTTTTAGAAAATAGAATGATTCACTCAGTATTTCCCGCTGACAAAACCTTTTTCAAACATGTTTCAGGTAATTACAGTAGATTGGAGTAAGAGATGGATATGGCACTGAAAGGCTTCAAGAAGTGGCTTATTTTATTAATTAAATCAAATTAAGAAATATTGTTTTATGTAATCAAATTTATCTTTATTAAAGCTACCATTGTAAAACATGGGTTTATCCCATCTATTTAATAAATAAAATCCGGTGTTTTCTAAACTCTGATATTTTTCCTAACTCACGGTCCTGATGAAATTTCCGCTGCAACGTTTTCAAAATAATCACCAGTACCACTGGGCTGTTCGCGACTCCCGATTCCGTCCAGGGTGGGTCGGGGGCCGTGACAACAATTGATAGGGTAAGCAATACAATGATGGTTGTATTTAGAATTTAGAGTGGTTATGATTGTGTTTGGGTCTTGACTCTTGGCCCTTTTGATTGTGTTAGAGAGAGAGAAAAGAGAGAGAGAGAGAGAGAGAGAGAGAGAGAGATGGGGGACTTTCAGTTGAGAGAGAGAAAGAGACAGGGATTATATTTCTTTGATTTTTCAATTTATTACAAATTTGTCGTTAAACATAGGTTATTTTACACAATAGTCCCTGAAGAGATAAAATGACAATAGTCCTTGTTATGATTTCTTAATCAAACCAAAATCGTTATTGATGTGTCGTGTTTCATCAAATGATTTTTAATACCTTATTCACTCAAGTGGAAGCAAATTATACCAGCTTACAAAAATATTGGTTATGTTTACAATCTTTTATTTGTTATGAATGCATCCATTATTAGTGACTATCCACATTGATCCCATGTCACATTTATGTTTGTATTAATGTTATAGCCTATATATAGTGGTGGCTCATGTATTTTGTATGAGATATATCAATAAGAAATTTATCTCCCATTCTCTCATTCTCTTCTATACATTGCTAATAGGTTCTAGTTATTACACAACACGTTATCAGCACGAACTGTGTTACATTAAATGATCTTTAATATCCATTTAATTACAATCTTAATTTATATGGAGTTATGAACATGGATATTAATATATATGATGTTGGTTAATGCTTAGAAATTAAATATCATTTTTCTCATTTAATTCATTCTTTATTAATTTTAATTCATTCTTATTAATATCTTTTAATTAGAAATTTGAATAATTCTTATTACTTTAAATGATCTTTAATATTTTTTTTCTAGACATGATAAGCAAATTAATATGAGCTTAATCTCTTTAACACTCACACACACATATATGTATACGTATAATGTCCTAGGATTGTGTGTGATTTATATATATAATTGATATGCATATAAATTGTGAATAATTAACATGCATATAACTTGCTTATGGGTAGATATTACGGATTTCATTTGTTTAGCAATTCTTCTGTTGGTCTCATTGTTTTAGATAGCATATATGTTATATGTATTGCCTTTTGACAAGTTAAATGTGCTAAATAAATTAATACAAATTTCATTGGTAGCTGGTTACCAAAACAACTACGCTGAGATAAACATTGTTATGCTTTAGTGATTTGATATTTCAGCTTGTTACAATGCTATGCATAGTTAACACAATTAATTGTATGGTTATTCTTCTAATTGCTTGTTGTTGCTAAACAAATATTAATAGACATTGATATAGTCATTAGAAGTGTGCCCTCACATGAAAATGATGAAAAATAGCTATGAAAATAATTAGTGGACTTTAGCTTAAATAAACTACTCTGATGTTAGTTACTTAAATTCATAGATAATAATTCATTTGAGTTAGTGTTGATGCTCACATGAATCCTAAATCAATGATGAGAACCCGAAGTTCTCCCAAATGTATACAAAGTCCCGTTTGTTTTTAATAATGATTTTTCAAGTTCAACCCAAACTTTAGTTCATCGCACTTGGCGTTTTTGGCTAACATATAGCCTAGTGATGGAAAACCTTATGAATAGTACATGTTTTCCCTCTAAACAAAGGCTAAAACTATAATATTTCACGTGGTAGAGACGCTATTGATACTATTTCACGTGTTAATAGCATATTAAATGCTCCAGAAGAGCATCGATAGTTTACCCGCTGATATCGAATTTTGTAATTCATAATGCATCATATTTTAATGTATACCGAAGAAATTTATTAAGTTTCCACTATGTTTGAATGAAAAGTCATCACATTGGAATGCTGTAAAAGAAAATGTACTAAATATCTAAAATATATCATATAGCAAATATGGCCAGAAGACTATATTAGAAGTTACTAGAAATGATACTAATTTTCCACAATATTCCATTAAATCAAATATGGTGAGTAACCAAAAGTTACTAGAATATTTATACGTTCACCACATGGCATGTCCAAATAGGTCATCAAGATAGCATCATGATATGCTAAACAATCAAACATGCTAACCGGTACCTTAGCACCTCTAAGTAATCTAAAAACATTGCTCCCAAAATGTCTTATCATATGTCTAGTTAGTTTTTTTTGTGGCAAATAAATTTTTATGTTCTTCCAAACAATAGACTCTTACAAACAATCCCTCTTATATGGGACCATTGAAATGTACAGTTGTGTGGATTGTGGCATTCATACACAAATACTCCCTATTACAACTGGTCTCCTGAAGAGAACCAAGTTTCCATTTTTTTTTATATTTTGTTGTGCAGCCTATGTACCAATAGCACCACCATAACATATAAAATGGGATATGAACATTGTATTCCCAGTCTTAGGGGGAGACAAGAAAATGAAAGACTGGTAATATAAAAAAAATGCATCATATTATATATCGACCCCTGAAGTGGTCAATGCAAATCTGAAATCCAAAAGAAAGAGCGTGTATTTGCAAATAATAACAAATGAAATGCAAGATGCATTCACTAACACAAATAAGGTGATAAAGTCACATATACCAGCTTAAACTTATCTGCTCGAATGGAAGTACTCACAAAATGATTATCATATTAATAAATTGTGAGAGATAAATCGGTTCCAAAAAGATAAAACCCACAAACACAAAAAGAGCAGAGTAACACAGTTGGTGTAACCCCAAAAGAGGTGGCACACAAAACACCGTAATAAATTGCATACAAAACCCCAGAAGTGGTTGCATACTAAACCTTAAAGAAGGTTGTTGTCAAAACCCCAAAAGAGGCTAATGGAGTTCTAAAAGAAACGCTAGTACCAAACAAATATGAGATCGCGATGAATTATGTACAAAATAAGTACAATATGGAACCGTAATGAAACACGTGTAAAATGATATATTTGATTATGTTATAGCAATAGATGTAATCGATGAAAAAAAAAGATTACATATATAGAAAGTGTGCAAGAGTGTACGTACACAAATAGCCAAAATGGCTACATGACTTAAGGTTGAACTAAATTTGCTCGACAAAATAAACGTTTTCGAACCAGCAGTTCGAACACCCATAGACGTCAAACCAGTAGTTTATAAATGAGTGTCTTTAAATAAAAGGAAACGTAAATAATGAGTTTTTGCGATGTAAGGCACGCATTTTAACATAAAGATTTTTCCCAAATCCCAGCAGTTGATTACGAGGAAACGTATACCCCTGTAGTGGATGCGATAATCTTTAGATGTTTAAGCGGCCTCGCAATCTCAGAATGACTTCAGATAAAACAACTTATGGATGTCATCACTGTATACATGTACGAGACAATTGCAAATGACATCTGTATGAAAACCCCTGAAGGATTAAAAATGCTCAAAGCATTATGAAACAATAACCCCATATGTGTTATATATATGAATCTTAAAGGAAACTACTCGTATGTGGTACAGTCGACTATACTCTGAAAAGAGAGGTATAGTTTTGATAAAATGAGCTACATCTATTTAACAAGATTTCACTCTTACAGTGATAATGTAAACATCATCGAGAGGGAACTCTCAAACTAAAGAGGAAAATTTTGAATGACCTTTACAAAGTGTAGTTATCCTCGACCTGTAGTTTCGAGTATATATGTACTATTTTTGCTCATCAATCTGACTACATCTAGAAGATGTTATATAGAAAAAGCTCATTCGTTGAGTACATGAACGATTGTCTGATCGCTTGACATAGAAAAAATATTCTTATCAACCCCAAGAAAAGGATGTTGAACTACTTAGTCAAGAAGTACCATACTTAATTGCGATCAGTGCATTGACGTATCTTGCAAATAAGACGACATCTGATATTACGTTGTATTGGTAAGATTACAGTTCTAATCTCAAATGTTGCACTCTTTTTCCCTTCACTAAGTTTTTCCCATTGGGTTTTTCTTGGTAAGGTTTTTAACGAGACAACACAACTGATCCAGTAGTATCAGTTTATCTTATAGGTCCCGAAGTACTAATTTAAAATCATCATAAATCATGTTGTTAATTATGTATAATGCGTAGTGCACTCTTTTCCCTTAGCTACGGTTTTGTCCCATTGGGTTTTCCTGGCATGGTTTTTAACGAGGCAAAATTATAAAGCGCATTAAATAATTATTTGACATATTTACAAACTCGAGACACGGGATAGTTCCACAAGAACAATATGGCGTCCTGGGTTATGATTGATATATATTAGACTCGCATAGAGTTCGATCTCAATCCATACAAGTTATGAAGGTCGAAGATTTCAGCATATTTAAGAAGTATGTAGATTAGAGTTGATCAAGAGAAGCTCAAGCTATACTGTATGAAGACAATGTAGACAACAACACCCAAATCAAAGAAGACTACGCCAAATATCAAGTCAAGCAATTGTCACAGAAGATTGGATGCAACATTATCAAGTTATACAAGTAAAATTGAGGGGGAGTAACGTACCCATAATATACACAGTGTATGTACTCTTTTTCTTTAATGAGGTAACATACCTGATCCAGAAGTATTAGGGAAAGACAATACGCGCTGCACTCTTTTTCCCTTAGCTGAGGTTTTGTCCCACTGGGTTTTCCTAGCAAGGTTTTTAACGAGGCAGCATCACCAAGCGTATTAAAGAATAGTATATCATCATGTGGATAGTCAAGGGGGAGTGTTATGAATGCATCCATTATTAGTGACTATCCACATTGATCCCATGTCACATTTATGTTTGTATTAATGTTATAGCCTATATATAGTGGTGGCTCATGTATTTTGTATGAGATATATCAATAAGAAATTTATCTCCCATTCTCTCATTCTCTTCTATACATTGCTAATAGGTTCTAGTTATTACACAACATTATTATTATTATTATTGTTATGAATGCATCATAATGTGGTGACTCTCCACGTTCTTAACTCTCGTCTCTTTACTTACTCTTGTATTAATAATATGGCCTATATATAGAGGTCCTATGTATTTGATATGATATACTCAATATTATAAGAATTATCTCATTCTCCATATTTCTTTCTCTACATGATCTATGCTCTCGTGTTTATTGTGTATATTGGTTGCTAATAGACCATTGTTTTATAACACGTTATCAGCAGAACGCTTTTAAAGTTGGATCATGTTATCGTAAGTCAAAGTGAGCATCGTTATATCTTTATATCAGATTTTTTACATCGATCTACAAGGAACCTGGAATCCATCAATGTTACACAAACAAGTTTTGTTTGAAAATCTCACATGAACAAAAATCAAGGTATGATTCGATTTCCTTTTCTTCTCCAATTTTCTACCAATGCTAACTTATTTGGTTTGGTATGAAAATATGAATATGAGATTGTGGAAGATTACCTCGAACCATATTTTTCTTGAAAGCTGTTACATGTGAATGTGGTACTAATTTTAATATATATTGTAGATGTTTCGACTCTTGAATTATAATTCATTTGGTATACTGTTTGAAGCACCTTATCACTAGTCCACTTTCTTACTATTTTTATGGAAATTATTTGAATTTAGTAATAGTAATATAACTTAAATTCAATCAAATGCAACTTACGAGGGTGAATAGAATATTATTAATTGTAAAATATAATTGAAAAGTATTAATTGTGATATTATTTCTCATTAACCTCATTACAAAACGTTATTTATTTGAATTTATGTTTCTTTATTCTTTTTAATTATTACTTAATTTAGTTGAATAAAGAAAAAGGTTTATTAAAACTTATAATAAGTTAAGTTTACATTTATTATTATTATAGAAGTATAGAAACGGCAATGGTCTTATTATGAAGTTATCTCATGTTATCTTTATTCATAATTATCACAATTAATATTATTCGTATTATTGTAATTAAAAGTTCAATATGAGTAGAAGTTTAAATGTATAACAATGCAATTGTTTAATGTGTACATATATAATAGCCCAATTGTTTAACTGTTTAATTGTTTTATTATCGGGAGATTATTATTTGCCACATTATAATAATATGATATAAAGTTATGTTATCATGTACAAATTGCATAATTTACATTGGTCGATGTTACCACATACATACTTATGTTTTAACTTCATAAATTTTTTTATTAATTACCTGAGAATTTAAATATTTGAAATGTTTGTATGAAAAATGTATGTTGTATGATATCCGTCATTCAATATTATGTGTTTTTAGGAAACTGATTTTTTTCATATATGATTGTGTACATAGTTATATTATATTATGGTTGAATGCATGATGTATGTACATAGGTTTATTATAATAGTCATGTGTTCCTTTCTCTGAGTACAATTCATATAGAAATGCTTCTTATATGATTCATATACTCGGTGACACTATATGATTAAAAACTTTATATTTGTTTAGAAAACCTATGTAATGTATCATAGAGTTATGCAGTTAACACATTATCATAAGAAAAGATATAACATGGATATATTACATTAAACGTTTTAATAGTGTTTTTAATATATTCTTTATATTTAGCCATGATTAGTAAGGAAAAAGATGTATATTTTATTATATTGTATTTGATGAGAAAGCATCTTATATCAATTATATATTGTACAATTTGACTTTGTACATTAATATGCCAATGTTTATGTATATAAACAGTCTTCAATGAAGCAGCTAAATTAAAGTTGTGTATATGATCACACGTTATAAACATGATTGAATAGTGATCAAGATTTATTTATAATATGACATTCGAAGTTTCAAACTCACTAAAGCTAATTGTAAATTTATTGATGCTTGTAAGATTTTGGACTGATAAATCTTAATGATTCGGTCATATAATTTGTCACACCCCCAGAATCCACACGCGGAGTATCACCGCATGGAGGCGTGACATGACCAGGATCAAGCCACCAATCATTTTGAACAATGTATTTAAAATAGATAAAATCCAACCACGCAATATAATTGGTGTTCAAAAACTAGTTAACCAAGTTCAAATTAAACAGCGGAAGCATAAAACGTAAAACCAAAACATAAGTTATAAGTTTAACAAGTTTAACTTGGCACACACTGTCCATGTCCCACAACGACTCCTTCCTCTCGTGCAAGCTCCATAGATACCTAACGACCTGCAAGGCATGTAACAAGGAATCAACAACAAAGTTGAGCGAGTTCACAGTTGGTTGTTTGGTTTTAAAAGTTTGTTTCGGAAACCATAAGTTGTTTCGTAAACCACGAGTTAACCAGTATCTTTGTTTTTTCCCCCAAACCATATCCATAATTAGTTGGGGCTTCCCCATATGAGCCACTAGACCGTTACCATATCGACAACTGACGAAAGTAAGTTGTGCCCTAAGTCAATGTCTATCATCATTGACTGAGTGCCCAGATCCATTAGTGCACGCCCGTCCTACCGGCACGGTGTGAGGCTTGTCAACCCTAATAGCGCTATTAACTAATGATCCGCTCGCCATTGGCCCGGCGATTAAGTCGATATAAAAATGAGGGACTTAATGATAGAGTTTTGTCTAGTAAGTTTAAGGTTGTTGTCCTACCCAAGGAGGACGAACGTACGTATTCTACCCAAGGAGAATACGCAGGATTAATATTGGCATCCTACCCATGGAGGATGGCGGTACATATCCTACCCAAGGAGGATATGCAGGTTCCGTTTTAGTTCTTTAACCCATTCCCAACCACCGGGAATCCCATGCCTTAGAAAGAGTGTGAACTCACCTTTGGTTGCTCGGTTTGACTCTCAAAAATAGCTAACAGTCAAGGTCGGTCAATCACGTCCTAATATGATTACCAGTTAGTCATTTAGTGGTTTCAAATAGAGCACAAAGTTCCTACACGTATCTACTACATAACATGCACTCACTTTAATAGTTCACGCCCATATAAACATTCCACTTATAGCTACTCAAGAGCAAGCAAACGATATTGCACATAACACTTTCATTGACATATAACACGTTAGATCATTATCAGATAACATAACCGACAATTAGACATGCAAATCACTAGTTATATTGTTTCAGCTTGAACATCCAAAACTGGATTGTTTTCGGGTATTTTAATAAAATAGTTAACTTACTCCAAAAATTACCAAACTTTTACAGAATGTTTTAAACAATCCAGATATTACTGTGCAAAAATATCGGGATCCAATTCATTACCAATATTTTATAAAAAATCATTTACCAGACTGCAATCAGATTCATCACTTTTTGACTGCAGTCCACGGAATAATTCATTTAAAATTCATCGTAAGTCCGATTGATGAAATTCCAGTTGGAGCATTACAAAGACATCAGTGGTCATCTACAGTACAAATTTCATGAGCTAATTCTACACAGATTTCAAGTTATGACGAAAAACATAACACACATTTTCTGCAGTAAAAAACGCAACTTTTGCTGCTGTACAAAACAGACTTTTAAAAATAGTAAACGACCTCAAAAAAATATGATTCCAGTGCCATTTGATTCGTTTTTCGAAAATACATAATTTTGACTTCAGAAAATCAATTTTTCGATTTATAACGGTCCGTTTACAGCCAACTGAAGTTGGCTGTAAATGTTACTCAGCATGCTTTTTATAGCTTAAATGCCATTAAAATGCACACATACGATCACCATACTTTCTAATAAAGTTCCATATGATGATCAATCATCATATTACTAGAAATCAACATGCAAACAGCATCCATCTACTAAACAACATCAATCTAACAATATATCATTATATCATCATATTTCATCTCATGATTCAAGATTCAAGATTCAAGTCTTTTAGTGTTCTAGTTATTTTATCATAATACAATCTTTAACCACTAAAACATGAAGTAAACAAGAGTTTAAAGAAGTCTTACAACTAGCTTAAAGCTAGGGAAGATCACTAGAGAAAAGGTGATGAAAGTGGATGATAAAAGCAATGGATGAACGTTCTTCAAGCTTCAATCTTCACAAGACACCTTCTAGTACTTTGATTGAGCTTGAAAATGGAATGATGGTGGTGACAAGGTGGTGGTGGTGGCGGCACAAGGGAGGGCCGAGAGGGAGAGAGAGGTGTTGAGGGAGTGGTGTGTGAACTTGTGAAGATATGATGAAGATATGAATGATCTAGTTTAGATATTTACCATACTTATAATCTTCTTACACCATATCTTGGCTACTCAAACAAGCAACATATCAAATAAAATCTTGAAATGAATCTAGTGGTGGGGTCCCTACTTGGGGCCGTAAATCATCAGGGGGGGGGGGGGTTAAGTGAAACTTGCAATGGTAAGTATGTAAACAATAGTTCAAATCCAAGTATAAGGTTACATGTTTTAGTTAGTAGATTTCTAGTGGGTGTTATGGTGTACGGGGATCATAACTAGCCAATAAATAATTAAACAATGTTTCTTGCAATATTTTGGTGTCCCGGGTAATGTCCGGTTGTTCGGTTAGATACCGGTTCGTTAAAGTGCTAAGTTGTTCCGTATAGTGTCTTTTATGTAACTATTTGTAACACTTTTAATTCCCAACACTTAGTAAAACATTCAGGACCATTTAGTCAATTTTCTGCACAATCAATAAGCATAATATAATATTAATTAATCGTACGGATACATGTAACTATGAGGGTTGTCACATTCTCCCCCTGTTAAGAAAATTTCGTCCTGAAATTTAGCACGTGGTTACTGAGGAAGCTAGTTAAGTTGCGTGGTTTCCTGGGGTGTCACATCATCCCCCCATTGGTTTGGAATTTCGTCCCGAAATTCCGCAGTAGCTTCAGCCTCAGTAGTGGTTGCACTTTTCTCAAACAACTGGGGATACTTGAGTTTCATTTGGTCTTCTCGTTCCCAGGTATACTCTGGGCCACGACGGGAGTTCCAACGAACTCGAACAAGAGGTATTCTGGTATGCTTGAGAACCTTAACATCTCGATCAGTAATCTCTACTGGTTCCTCGACGAATCGCAGCTGATCGTCGATAGTGAGCTCCTTGAGAGGAACTATGAGGGTCTCATCTGACAGACACTTCTTCAGATTCGACACATGGAAAACATTGTTAACTCCGCTGAGTTCTGCCGGTAGATTCAGCTTGTAGGCCACCTTGCCAATTTTCTCAATGATTTCGAACGGCCCGACATAACGCGGATTGAGTTTGCCTCGTTTGCCAAAACGAACTACACCTTTCCAAGGTGAGATTTTAAGTAGCACTCGATCCCCAACCTGGAACTCGAGTGGTTTCCTTCGCTTATCAGCATAGCTTTTCTGATGGTCACGAGCTGCCGCCATTCGTTGTCGTATCTGAGCAATCTTCTCAGTCGTGTCTATCACAAGTTCTGGGCCTGTGATTTGGCTGTCACCAACTTCTGCCCAACAAATAGGTGATCGGCACTTACGTCCGTACAATGCCTCAAATGGAGCGGCCTGGATACTGGTGTGGTAACTGTTGTTATACGAAAATTTTACTAGAGGCAGATGTCGCTCCCAGCCGTTACCAAAATCAATCACACATGCCCTAAGCATGTCTTCAAGGGTTTGAATGGTACGTTCAGACTGTCCATCCGTCTGTGGATGATAAGCGGTGCTTATATCTAAGCGTGAGCTAAAAGACTTGTGCATAGCTTGCCACAATTCAGAAGTAAAACGCGCGTCACGATCAGATATGATAGAGGTTGGCACTCCGTGCCTTGATACTACTTCCTTTAGGTAGACGTCTGCTAGAGTAGAAAACTTATCCGTTTCCTTGATAGCCAAAAAGTGTGCAGACTTGGTCAATCGATCCACTATCACCCAAATAGTGTCATTTCCGCGTTGAGATCTAGGCAGGCCAGTAACGAAATCCATGGAAATTTGCTCCCATTTCCATGTCGGGATCTCTGGTTGTTGGAGTAGGCCTGATGGTTTCTGATATTCAATCTTGACTCTCGCAAACATTTACTGACGTAGGTTGCTATGTTGGCTTTCATGCTAGGCCACCAATATGTAGTCTTTAAGTCGTGGTACATCTTATCCGAACCAGGATGTACTGAGTAACGAGACTTGTGTGCTTCATCCATCACAAGCTTGCGTAAGTTTCCGTAAAGTGGGACCCAGATGCGCCCTGTTACATAGTAGGCGTCGTCTTCCTTTTGTTCTAACCACTTCCTCGATCCTCGTAAGGACTCAACCCTGATGTTCTTTGCTTTCAACGCTTCAACCTGAGCCTCTCGTATCTAGGTAGGAAGACTAGATTGGATGGTAAGTTGTAGCGCTCGCACGCGCTTAGGTGTAGTATCCTTTCGACTGAGGGCGTCGGCCACAACATTGGCTTTGCCCGGATGGTACTTGATCGCACATTCGTAATCATTCAAGAGCTCGACCCATCGACGTTGTCGCATGTTTAACTCCTTTTGCTTGAAGATATGCTCGAGACTCCTGTGATCGGTGTAAATGGTGCACTTGGTACCGTACAGGTAATGTCTCCATATCTTAAGTGCGAAAACAACTGCTCTCGATTCCAAGTCGTGCGTAGTGTAGTTCCTTTCATGAACTTTAAGTTGGCGCGATGCGTAGGCAATGACCTTGTCACGTTGCATCAACACGCAACCAAGTCCTTGGATGGAAGCATCGCAATAAACCACAAAATCATCTGTGCCTTCAGGCAATGAGAGGATAGGCGCGCTACAAAGTCTATCTTTTAAGTACTGAAATGCAGATTCTTGCGCATCACCCCAACGATAGGTGACACCCTTCTGAGTTAGCGAGGTGAGAGGTTGCGCAATCTTAGAGAAATCCTTGATGAATCTTCTGTAGTAGCCCGCCAAACCTAAGAATTGGCGGATTTCTGTTGGTGTACGGGGTGCAGGCTAGTTCTTGATCGAGTCAACCTTGGATGGATCCACATGATCCCATCCTTGTTTACCACGTGGCCTAGAAAGTGGACTTCGCGAAGCCAGAAGTCACATTTCAAAAATTTGGCATACAACTGCTATGTTCGAAGAAGTTCCAAAATAAGCCTCAGGTGTTGCTCGGGTTCTTCCCGACTCTTCGAATAGATCAGGATATCGTCGATGAAAACTGTGACAAACTTATCCAGGTAAGGTTTGCACACTCGGTTCATGAGATCCATAAAGACCACAGGTGCGTTTGTCAACCCGAAGGGCATAACCAGAAACTCGTAATGCCCATAACGAGTTCTGAATGCTGTTTTAGAGATATCCTCATCTCGGACTCTCAGTTGATGGTAACCTGATCTTAAGTCAATCTTAGAGTAGAAGCTCGACCCTTGCAGCTGGTCGAATAGGTCATCAATACGTGGGAGAGGATAACGATTCTTCACGGTCACCTTGTTGAGTTCGTGGTAGTCAATACACATTCTGAAGGTACCGTCTTTCTTCTTCACAAATAACACTGGAGCTCCCCAAGGCGAAGAGCTAGGGTGAATAAAACCCTTGTCCAAGAGCTCTTGTAGTTGCGAGGACAGTTCTTCAAGTTCTGATGGAGCTAGACGATAAGGTGCACGAGCTATTGGTGCTGCTCCAGGAGCTAGCTCGATTTGAAACTCGACTTGTCGATGAGGCAGAAGACCAGGTAATTCCTCAGGAAATACCTCAGGAAAGTCACGCACAATAGGAATGTCTCCTATCTTCTTTTCCTTCGAAGATGTATCGGAAACGAGGGTTAGGATAGCAGTGTGGCCCTTTCACAACCACTTCTGGGCCTTAAGGAAAGAGATGATGCCCACAACAGCACCACTCTTGTCACCATGAATCACAAGGGGTTCTTCACCAGAACGAGGGATGCGGACAATCTTCTCATTGCAAAGAATTTCCGCTTGCTGATGAGATAACAAATCCATCCCAATAACAACGTCGAAACTACCCAGAACGATAGGAATAAGACCGATAGAGAATGTTTGATCAGCAAGAACAAGATTACAACCCTTAACTATGTGTGTGGCCTCTAAACTTTTACCGTTTGCTAGCTCTACCACGTGTTTGGTGGTCAAAAGTGTTGGGGTGCGCTTAAGCATTTGACTAACTTTTAAGGACACATAACTAGTATCGGCACCCGAATCGAATAAAACAGTAACAAAGAAATCATCCAGAAGAAACTTACCTATCACAACGTTGGGATCGTTCCTCGCGTCACCCTGACCCAGCACGAAAACACGTCCCCTGGCACCATTGCCATCATTGTTACCCCCGTTATTGTTCCCGTTCCCCTGATTATTGTTGTTGTTCTGTTTCTGGTTCAACTGGGGGCAGTTTCTCTTGAAGTGACCTTCAGCACCACATTGATAACATCCCCTGTTACCCTGCTGTTGCTGCTGCTGATTCTGTGGGGCTTGTGTGTAACGCTTCGCATTTTCGAACTTCTTATTTTAGCAAGTCATGTGGTACTTTCCATATTTAGACACTTGTACTCTCTTTGTAATCTACTTTCGTGTCATTGTAAATCGAGACTATTGATCATAATGAAAACAAAACTATTTTGTGTATTCATATTAGACTTATGTGCAACCGTTAGTCAATTACTCGTTTGAACGAAATATTATTCAAGGATTCTTATTTATCGACACTTGATACTCGTTAAACTGGTTAAAACTCCTGAAATACTGAGACTCGAAAGCTCCACGAAATGAATAATCATTTAAAGAATTTTATTCGTTATAATTATGGACATTATTCAATTATTTAAACTAATTAGATTAATTAAATTAATTAATTTGTTATTTAAAGGTCATGTTTATTAATAAACTAGTTAACCTCGTTAGATATTACAGTTAGTAAACTAACTTAGTTAGTTTAAACTAAAGAAAAAGAAACAAAAAGTTAGTTTTCTTTTAATATGACTTGGTGATCTAATAATTCGGGGTGTGTTACGCATTTAGCTGAAAGTTTAAACCCGCAGGGACCAATTGTGTAACTTCTGAAACTATAAATAATCAAAACAAATAAAAAGGACTGCCGGGACTCGAACCCGGGTAACCCGTCTCGCACACACACAAACTAACCGCTGGGCTGCGGCCTTCTGATGGTTATAAACCCGACCCAAATATCATTTAAACACTCGTTTAAAAGGCCTGATCAGCGCGACCAGACCCTTTGGCTCGCTGTTTGAGCAGGATTTTGGGTTTGTTTTGAGTTTTAAACATGTTATAACATTAAATACTCAACCATAACCTAACCTAAACCCTCTCCTATAAATACCAAGCTAATCCAAGCTCATTTCACTTTACAAACTCACCCAAATCACTCTCAAATCATCAAAAACACAGCTGCAAATTGGTGTTCGAGCACATTCATCCTACTTCACAAAAGTGAGCATATCTCACTCGTTTCTTGTCCGTTTTTGCTCATTCTTTTTCCTATGTGCTTGGTTTGACCTTAGCTTCGATTCCATGGGGTTTTCACAGTAAATAAGTCCTTGGAACTCGGGCAAAAAGGCTCCAAAGTCCACTGATTGTTTTTGTTTTCATGAAATCTTTGTTAAACTTAACCAAACTTGAGTTTTCTCATCTCAAACCTATGTCCTAATGCTCATAATCAAATGAATGGTTAGTTGGGCTTAAAAACAAGGTTGAGACACTTAAAATCAGAGGATATAACCTCATAAACTTTCTGTTTTAGTTAGGGTTCTACCCACAAGAAGTGTTCAAGCTTGAAGCTTGGTAAAAGTGTGATGGTTAGACTAGCTTGGGCTATCTTTCATGAACATCCACTCACTTCTTGTTGTTTTCTCATAGAATAGTTTTTCATTTCATTTCTTATGTAAGTTCAAGACCCTCCTTGAATGTTTTTACATCAAGTGTAGTGGTGAACATTGGAGGTACCTAAATGGGAGCTTGTTCTTCCTACCTCATGTATGATTTCTAAGACACTTTGAGGTGCCTAAATGAAGACCTTAGTCTTCTACCTCATGCTTGACATATATGATATACTATAACCTAAGTAATACTTATATAATATTCAAACAAACCAAACCCTTGATGATGAACAAGTGGTCATTGTCAAGTTAGTAAGTATACCATCTAAACATCATATGTAATGGATGGTTACTTTCCTATCTTATGTTCTTGCACTTTTAAACTCCAAATCTATAATCTACCGTTATCCCCAACTCACACACCTATGTTCCTTGTGTAGGAGGACAAGGTGCTTCAATCTAAACAACTAACACTCACGGAACATCAAGTAGGAAAGCTTGCAAAAACCGTGAGTATACTCGATCCCTTTTCACTTTTATCACTTTGGGATGCAACATGTACATTATACAAAATGATACTCAAGCCATTTTAAACATACTCTATCCATGCTTAACATGAAACTATGTGTGATACTTGTTATTCTCGTATGCTATGTAAACTACTTGGTCGATATATGCTCATTAACTTTGCTAGCCTCCCTTAACAATTATAGCGCTATAGGATTAACGCACCGCCCGTTAGACTTGGGGTATTGTTAAGTTAAACATGTTACCTCCCGCTACTCTATTGGGATTAGGCTATTTTAACGCGTTGTATACTCGGGTTTGAACATATTGTACGCCATATTTGCATACTAGTACTCACATATTATGAATCATGTTGGATATGAGAACTTTTTATTCTATTTATGCTATGTAACAAAACTTGTATACTCGCCTTTGCTTTTGCATTGAACTCTATTTTTAATACATGTTGCAGGTTAATTGATGAAGTGATGTTACAAGATGAAACAAGATTTAGGGTGGACTAGATACACACCTAGATTCATCTATCTTTCGTTGATTATGTTACAATTTGAACAATGTTGTTATTTTTATTTGAATCTTGTATGACAATTAGTTTTGAAATGAAATTTGAATTAAATTAATATTGTCACATAGTGTTATGAAGTCTCTTACAATCTACACACTTCGTCTCATCTCGATGTTTCCGCCATCGATTGGGGTGTGACAGATTGGTATCAGAGCCATAACTATAGGGAATTAGGAAAAAGTAGGAATGCTTTGCCCTAGTCTTTAGTTTTAGGAACTTTGTCTCTTATTTGTTGTTTAAAACTTATGTACTCTACCTTGCATGCTTCCTAGCAATACTTCTTATTTGATTAAATCTATATGCCTTTCCTAAGGCTAACATGAATGCACTTTTGATTTTGACAATACTCGTAACATAAACGAGACGACGTTACCAAAATAGGCGTGAAACCCACAATTTGGTAAACGACTCTCATTCTACCTTAAACTATTTTTGCACGAAATTACACCATTAAGCTAGGAGTGAAATCCACAACTTAATGGAAATTTCCATTTCAACTCTAGTGGACCCTTGTCAAAGTGTCAAAATTATATTTTGACCCGACGAGTACCAACCACATTTAGGGTACGAAATCGTCAAGTTAGGGGTGAAACCCGCATCTCGTCGATTAAGTCCCATTCCTTGATTTTCAATCTCGCCAAAGTCCCGATTGATTCAATCGATTAGAGACGTGTAGTAACTGGAAGGGTAAGATGCCGTTAATCGCTTCTCGACGAGAGTATCTTACCTATAGGCCAAAGCACGTTTTCTCTAATTCGAAAGAACTTTCGACCCACTTTGGAATAGTCGATGTTTCTCTACCCGAAACAATCCAATGTTTTATTGAGCCTCTCTTTTATGTATCTCAATTTATATGTGATTTTATACTTGAACGTTCATTCATTTCAAACTTTTTACTCATTTCGCACGTTTATCGCGATCAAAAACAATAATAATCTCTCGTGAACAAACTAAATTTACGATGCTTTCATTTATTCATTTTATGCTATGTGAAACTCATGATTATGCTATATGAGACGTTTAAACCTTTTTATGCTATGTGAATCAAGTTGAACCCTTTATGCTATGTGACACTTTATGTTATACGAATCGTTTCATAAAAAACAATTTTCTTAAACAAACATTATGATGAAGTCTCACCTATTCGTTCTTTTGAATCTTAGATGTCTTCCCGTCACTTCAACACGTCTAAGAAGTCAAGGTCTCGTTCCAAGAAGAAGATGATGGTCTTCATGGCCAATCAAATTGCGCGCATCGTCCCAAAGGTCGTTACCGAAATTCGAGCTTCCGAAACTCCGAACTCCTCCGTCGACTCTAAGGTCGAAGTACGCAAGACCGTTTCGTTTAAATTTAAACACTTTTCGTCGTGCAACCCCAAGCCATTCACTAGCAATGATGGGGTGACTGCCATGCTCGAGTGGTTTGATAGCATGGAGGTCACATTCATCAATAGCGAATGCCCCGAAGAGCTCAAAACGCGTAGTGCGACTGGGGTATTCCAAGCCCGAGATCTCGAGTGGTGGATGAACGAAAGGAACATCCGTTCGAACGAAGAGGCTTATGCTTTGCCCTGGGGAGAAGTCAAGACCCTCATGATGGAAGAATTTTGCCCTCCGCATGAGCAACAAAGGTTAGAAGAAGAATTTTGGGCTCTAAAACAAGTGGGTGATGAGAACCTAGCCTACACTACCTGTTTCAAACAACTTAGCTTCATCGTTCCTCACCTCGTTATGACCACCGAACGCAAGATAAGGAAGTACATCAATGGGTTACCTTCTAGCATGCACGATACGATCGAGGCAGCCAAACTCGACAATATCGAAGTTGTCTACCGTTTGGCCGCTTCCCTAAACAACAATCGCATTCGCGATAAGCAAGCCGCAAACCCCGTTTCATCCAAGCCAGCCAACCAAATTATCCAACAGTCGACTAGCAATAGGGGGAAGAAGCGAAAGCAATCGAACCCTGTTTGCAACGCGATTGTGCCACCCGTAAACCCAAATCCTGTTGCTCCTGATAACACTCGAAAGTTGTACACTGGGATTCACCCCAAGTGTGCCACTTGTAACTATCACCATCCCCCCAATGCCAACTGTCGCCGCTGTACCAATTGCAACCGTTATGGGCACGATACCGCATATTGCCGCAACAACCAACAACAACAAGCTCCACAAGCTCAGCAAGCACAACAAGCTCCACCTGCTCCTCAAAACGCAAGACCAGTTAGGGCTTGTTTCAAATGTGGGGATGCAAATCATCTTCGTCCTCAATGCCCACAATGGAATCAAGAGCAACAACAACCTCCTCGTGGACGCGCTTTCAACCTGAACGCAAATCAAGCGCGCAACGACAATGATGTCGTTAACGGTACGTTTCTTGTTATCCATATTTATGGTTCGATACTGTTTGATACTGGTGCGGACAAAAGCTTTGTGTCCTTAGAATTCGAATCATTGTTAAATTGCACACGCTCTAAGCTACCTAAGTCGTTTTCCGTTGAAGTCGCCAATGGCAAGTCCATCTTAGTCGATTCCGTTCTTCTCGATTGTCGTCTTACTCTTAACGAGCACGTTTTTACTATCGACCTCATACCCATGCAACTGGGTAGCTTTGACGTCATCATAGACATGGATTGGCTTCAAAAGAACCATGCTGAAATCGCTTGTCACGAGAAGTACGTTCGTTTACCCCTTCTATCCGGCGATGTTTTGCACGTCTATGGGGACTGACCTTCAAAGGGACTGAAGTTGATGTCCTGCACACAAGCGAAAAAATACTTACGCAAACAGTACTTTGCCTTTTTAGCCCACGTTGTGGAAGAAAAGGGCAAGGGAAAAAGCGTAAGTGATGTTCCAGTGGTGCGCGACTTCCCTGACGTCTTTCCTGAAGATTTGCCTGGTCATCCTCCACCTCGATCTGTTGACTTTCGTATTGACCTCGTACCTGGTGCGACTCCTGTTGCCAAAGCTCCTTATCGTCTTGCACCTTCTGAGATGCAAGAATTATCCACGCAACTTCAAGAACTCCTCGATAAGGGTTTCATTCGTCCAAGTACCTCACCTTGGGGTGCTCCTGTGCTCTTCGTCAAAAAGAAGGATGGCTCTTTCCGCATGTGCATCGACTATCGTGAGCTTAACAAACTCACCGTCAAAAATCGTTACCCTCTTCCGCGTATCGACGATTTCTTTGATCAACTTCAAGGCGCTACCTGTTTCTCCAAGATCGATCTTCGTTCTGGTTATCACCAACTTCGTGTTCTCGATGAGGACATCCCCAAAACCGCTTTTCGCACTCGCTATGGGCACTACGAGTTCGTGGTTATGCCTTTTGGCTTGACCAACGCACCCGCTGTGTTCATGGATCTCATGAATCGTGTCTGTAAGCCATATTTGGATCGCTTCGTGATCGTCTTCATTGATGATATTCTCATTTATTCTAAATCTCAAGCCGATCATGAACGTCATCTTCGTCTTATACTCGAGCTCTTACGTATTGAACGCTTATACGCTAAGTTTTCCAAATGCGAGTTCTGGATCAAAGAAGTCCAATTCCTTGGGCACGTTGTTAGTGAAAAAGGAATCCACGTCGACCCTTCAAAAATCGAAGCCGTGAAGAATTGGACCACGCCTAAATCACCTTCCGAAATCCGTTCCTTCTTAGGATTGGCGGGTTATTACCGCCGATTCATCTCGAACTTTTCAAATATCGCCGTTCCTCTCACTTCGTTGACTCAAAAAGAGAAACCTTTTGCTTGGGGTCCTGAGCAAGAGGAATCTTTTCAGACTCTCAAAGACTTGCTTTGCAACGCTCCTATTCTCGCTCTCCCTGATGGGAATGATGATTTCGTGGTGTATTGCGATGCCTCAAACCGTGGTCTTGGTTGTGTTCTCATGCAACGAGACAAAGTCATCGCTTATGCCTCTCGTCAACTCAAAATACATGAGAAGAATTATACTACCCACGACCTCGAGCTTGGCGCAGTTGTTTTTGCGTTAAAGATTTGGCGACATTACCTATACGGTACAAAGTGTGTGGTTTTCACTGACCATAAGAGCCTGCAACACATATTTGACCAAAAAGAGCTTAATATGCGTCAGCGACGTTGGGTGGAATTACTTAACGACTATGACTGTGAGATTCGCTACCACCCTGGTAAAGCGAATGTCGTGGCCGATGCACTTAGTCGTAAGACTCATGTAGATTATATTCGTTGTTTTCATATCTCGAGCGATCTTCACAATTGCATTCGTGAAGCGCAATACTCATCTATCAATGAAGGTTCCATGTCTGTAGAAATACGTGGAGCTACTAAAGACCTACTCACTTCAAAATCTGATGGTCTGCTTTACTGTCGTGATCGCATCTGGGTACCAGATCGCGACAACCTTCGTGATCTCATTATGAACGAGGCACACAAATTAAAGTACTCAATTCATCCTGGTGCTGACAAGATGTACCATAATCTACGTACATCCTATTGGTGGCCCGGTATGAAGAGAGACATTGCAGTATACGTCTCTAAGTGTCTTACCTGTTTGGAAATGGGATAGCATTGCGATAGACTTCATAACCAAACTCCCCCGTACGCCTTCTGGTCACGATAGTATTTGGGTAATTATCGATCGTTTAACCAAGTCCGCTCAATTCATCCCTATTCGTGAAGATTTCAAGGTTGAATGACTTGCTCGCATCTATACTGACGAAGTCATACGCCGTCATGGTATTCCTCTCGACATCATTTCTGATCGTGATGGTCGATTTACTTCGCGTCTTTGGCAAACTTTCCAGTCCGCTATGGGTTCTCAATTAAATCTCAGTACGGCCTTTCACCCTCAAACGGATGGGCAGACTGAACGTACTATTCAAACCCTGGAGGACATGCTCCGCTCTTGTGTCATCGACTTCGGTGGTAGTTGGGATGTGCATTTACCTTTGATCGAGTTCTCGTACAACAATAGTTACCACTCCAGTATTCAAATGGCTCCATTTGAGGCATTGTATGGTCGCAAATGCCGATCTCCTTTAAGCTGGCACGAGATTGGTGACAAACAATTTACTGGCCCTGAAATCATACAAGAAGCAACGGATAAGATTCTCCAAATCCGTGATAATCTACTCAAGGCTCGAAGTCGTCAAAAGAGCTATGCTGACAAGGGACGCAAACCATTTGTAACACCTCAAAAATTCACGTCCTATAATGTGTTGACACGTGTCATATGTTTGAACGTGTGAAAGAATGTTATAGAAGGATTAAAGTTGACAATCATGGAAAGTATGTATATATACGAGTTCTAAATGTCAACAGTGAATAAATATATTGTACAATAACCCTACATGATGCTCAAACCTTCAAACGAATAAATCACGGATCATACGAAGCTAAATATGAAAGAAAGTGAGAGATTACAAACTACATGGGTTAAATGTGTCAACATGTTTAAGTTATACCTCTGAGTGACCTTTTGACAAACCCGAAGCTTTGTAACGGTTAATTATGCTCACTAGAATGCACGATATAAATTTCATAAAGTTTCGTTATCGTATGAGAAAGTTGTGATCAAATTCGTATGCGAGGGGTTAAAAGCGTCAACGATAAAGTTTAGGACTTTTCGGGTGACAATAAAGTTAACCGAGGACTAAATAAAATGGGTATATGTCTTGAAGCCCTTAAATGTCAATATGGAGGGTTCAAAGTGCAAGAAATAAAGTCGTAGCAAAGTTTCCAAGAGCCAAGGACCAAAGCGTAAAAATCAGAAAAATGAGATTCTGTGCAGAAGGGTGTCGCGCGACGCGAAGCCCCAGGGGGGGGGGTCTTCACGTGCCGCGAGGGCCTGTCTGGTCCGATTTTCTTGGGTTCTTGTCTGCCTTTGCCATTTTAACCGACTTATGAACGATTTTCCACATCTTGCTTGACCCCTAGGTAACCCCTAAACACTTAGGGACATCTGGAAGTGATCCAATACCATGGTTAGACTTGTGTGTCAATGATCCATGAGTTCTTGAGCACTATATAAAGGACCAAGGTTGCAACCAAGTTCTTCACACCTTCCTTCAGCTTTCTGATCATTTCTGGAGCTCAAGACTTCTCTCAAGTGATCACTAATCAAGCTTAGGACTTCAGTAAGTATGCTTAACCTTCCTTAGTTAATGTCACACCCCGATTTCCACATGTCACCGGTGGGGAGTATCGTGACGTGGTTGGCAACATAATAGTCAAACAACACAATTATATAAATGCACAGCGGAAGCAAAATGTAAGATATAATTCAACCGAATTTAATATTGTAATATCAAATGTCACAATATTCGGAAGTTTATCCACAGAAGGATCGAAAATAAAATATGAAACAATAGTTCAACAGACTTCAGGCATCTTAAGCTTGCGAGACTTCTAATGATGCTAAGGAGAAATCCCATCCAGTTATGCTTAGTACCTGCTTTTAATCTTTTTGGGAAAATACGTCAGTTTACACTGGTAAATACAATCAACTGACTCATTTTGGAAAATGATTGAAAATTGATTTGGATGCACGTGGCATAAACATTTTTATTTAACTTGGGAGAATTATTTTAAATATATAATCTTGTGAACGAATTACATGTTCCTTGTGCGTTCAGTAGCCCGGATCTTGTCCGGGTTAAAGATCAATAGACACACCACATTAGTCTTTTGTGCACTGACGGGTGTACGCCTACACCCCGCGCTTAAGTCGTGGCCATTTCGTAAAATGATGCCAAGGATATCCGGGACATGGTCATTAACCCCCCAAAGGCTTTAAGTAACAAGACTGTTTAAACGAGCCGATCAAATTATTCAATTAACCACCCAACGATGGAAGATTTGATGCCCGATCAAGCGGTATTCTATATACCGTAACCCAAGCCCGTATAGGGAAAATAAGTTAAAAGTAATTAACTGAGCAAAGTATAATTCACAATAAGAAAATTGCAAGTAGCTTTTACTGGTCTTCCTAATCTGGAACGAAGGTTTATAATAACCTATTAGAATCCTAACGGGTCTTTAATTATGCTTAAGCTTAGACCGGTTAGTTTCAAAGACACGGTTCGTACGCACGATTAAGCGAAGACCGGATAGAATGTGATTTAGACCCGACAAGTTCAGAGACTTGTTTAATATGGGTATTTCATACACATTCTGGATTTTGAGATAAAACCGATAAGGTTTGACCCGTTTCGGCTAATTTATGTAAACTAGTTACATAAACCGAACCGAACGCGTAATAAGCGTAACGGGTAATAATGAGAGTCATTTACAGGTTTCCTAAGTTAATATGCTCCAAATATGTTGTGACATCAGTAAGATATCATTCATTATGCCCGAAATGAATTTAAACACAAACTATGCCCCGTAGGGGTAGTTTGGTCATTTATAAGGTGGTAAAAGAGTTTAGGTAATATCCTGAGTAACAGGTCTGATGTAATCAGAAAAGATAATCAATTTGCTAAGTTATATCAGTAGGTTAAAGTATATATGTGAAATTTATCAATTATAACCAAACTATGCACCCTAGGGGCATTTTGGTAATTTCACATAAGCCGAAAAGCTCAAAACTGAAGTCTGAGTTTAACAACTTTTTCTTACTGATAAAATGTTATAATTTACCTCAAATATCAGTAGGTATCACCCTTAGTATGTTTAAAATATTTTAGTACATACTATGCGTTAAAAACGCTTAATTAGGCGATTAGAAGCCATTTCCGGGTTTGATACATAAAGCTGATATTTTTATTATTCCAGGAGGCTTAAAATATTTTATTTGTCATTTAAGATCAGTAGCAAAAGGTTTGGAGTCGTTTAGATATGTAAAACTCATTTTATGGCCCGTTAGGGCAAAACCGACAATTACCGGATTAAGCCTACGACTATTAGTTATTCTCAGCCTAAAATTAATTAAAAATCTTCAAAAATCCCAAAATAACATATTACATCAGTGGGTAATAAGTTTGATACCAAAAAGTAGGTTTAAATAGGCTATACGCAAATTATGTCGTTTAATCGCTAAAGAAGCTTCTAATTACGCTAATGAGCATAACTCTCAATCTACACCTCAAACTGATGTCAAATTTTGTATGCAAGATTAAATATCAGTAAGTAAGGTTTCTACTCTTTTACATTTCCAAAAATCACGTTTTAGAGTGAAAAGGGCATAATGGTCAACATATGGGCAATTAACGGAATCATGCATATTAATTGGATAACTAATGATCCGAGGTGTATAATCACAGAGGGTTATACTAGCATGTAACCTGGTCCAAATGAAGCTCTAAGGTACTTCTAAAACATACCATAACGGGTCAGAACTGAAAGTCAAAGTAAAAGTCAAACTATGCGACTTTCGGTTCCGAACCGGGTCTAAACAGGAAATTATCGGGTTGAACATGTTTAGACATGTTCTTACTTTCATTACCAAGTTGTATCAATGATCAAACAGGTTATAAGTGTTCTACATTGCTAATTATGCATAAATTGTAATTTAAACATTCTGTTGACTTTTTATTATCAAGTTTGACCCGACATTTGACATAGTTAGAGTGGGAATCAGGGGGAACCCTTTTAAGGGTTTATTACCCACATAATTACCAACTTATAACTACTTTTGATTTGACTAATCACTGGACCATTAGTGATTAATCTTAAAGTCAACCGTTAATTACGACGGTTTGACTTTTAAGCTAAAACTAAGCTAAAACTTAACTAAGAAGGGATTAGCAAACTTACTGAAGTCCTATGCACGAAATGTGAAGCTTAGAGAGAAGTTCTTGGCTCCATAAGTGCTCCAATATGTAGATGCAAGGTGTGAGGGACTTGTTGCAACTCATGGCCTTTATATAGTGATTTAAGCACCACAAAAGTTTGACACACAAGTCTACAAGTGCCCACAAATCATCCACAGGTGTCCCTAAGTTTTAGGACTGTTTAGGGGTCGCCCACAATGCAAAAATATCTCTTAAGGGTCGGTTAAACGTGAATGTAGGAGGCTGTCTGATGTTTCTGTTACTGTACGTCTAACGCGGCCCACGTAAGGGTGTTGATGGACCTTACGCGGGCCGCTTGGGCCTCCTGATCAGATTTCACATTTTCTATTTTCCACATCTTTGTCCCTTGGCTCTTCGAAAGGGCAACGAAGCTTAATATTTGCAATTTGAGCCCTCTTTATTTACCTACAAGGGCTTTAGGACTTATACCCACTTTGCCAAGTCCCTGGACACTTCCGGTTAACCCGAAAAGTCATAACTTTCAATGTTAACGCTTTAACCCCTCACACACGAATTTGATCATAACTTTCTCATACGATAACGAAACTTTATGAAATTTATATCGCGCATTCTAGTGAGCATAATTATCAGTTACAAAGCTTCGGGTTTGTCAAAAGGTCACTCAGAGGTATAACAAACATGTTGACACATTTAACCCCTGTAGTTTGTAATCTCCCACTTTTAGCTTCGCATGATCCATGATTTATTCGTTTGATGCTATAAACATCATGTAGGGTTATTGTACAATATTTTATTCACTGTTGACATTTAGAACCCGTATATTCACATACTTTCCATGACTGTCAACTTTAGTCCTTCTATAACATTCTTTCACACGTTCAAACATATGACACGTGTCTACACATTATAGGACGTGAATTTTCGAGGTGTTACATCCTCACCCCCTTAAAATAAATCTCGACCCGAGGTTTACTGAAATAAATAAGGGTACTTTTCTTTCATCGTGGCTTCAACCTCCCACGTATATTCGGGTCCTCTACGGGCATCCCATTTGACCTTTACAATAGGCACATGCTTCCTTCGAAGCTTCTTAACCTGTCGATCTTCAATCGACAATGTCTTTTCCACAAATTTTAAGCTCTCATCTATATGCACATCTGTATGTGGTATAACCAGTGATTCATCAGCGATGCACTTCTTCAGATTGCAGATGTGAAATACATTGTGAATTCCACTGAGCTCTTCAGGTAAGTTTAACTTATAGGCAACTGACCCGACACGTTCGATAACCTCGAAAGGTCCTATGTATCTCGGGCTTAGCTTGACTTTCTTACCAAATCGCATCACCCCCTTCTAGGGTGATACTTTAAGCAACACTTTGTTGCCTACTTCGAAGTTAAACGCTTTACGCTTTGGATCAGCGTAGCTCTTCTGCCTATCTCGGGCAGCTTTGAGACGGTCACGAATCTGGACAATCTTGTCCGTCGTCTCGAACACTATCTCCGGTCCTGATAATTGGACATCTCCAACTTCCGCCCAACAAACGGGCGTTCTACACTTTCTACCGTATAAGGCCTCGAAAGGCGCAGCCTTTATGCTGGTATGGTAGCTATTGTTGTAGGAGAACCCGATCAATGGTAGGTGGTTATCCCAACTACCACCTAAATCAATCACACATGCACGTAGCATGTCTTCCAACGTTTGAATAGTACGCTCACTCTAACCGTCTGTCTGAGGATGGTAAGCCGTACTAAAATTCAAACGCGTGCCCAAAGATTGTTGGAAGCTTTTCCAAAAATGTGACGTGTATCTAGTATCTCTATCAGAGATAATAGACACAGGTATGACATGTAAGGCTACAATCTTATCCACGTATAACTGGGCTAACATGTCGGAGCTATAAGTCTCCTTGATGGGTAAGAAATGTGCTGACTTAGTCAGTCTATCAACTATAACCCATATTGTATCATTTCCTTTCCTTGTCTTAGGTAACTTGGTAATAAAATCCATAGTTACCATTTCCCACTTCCACGTAGGAAGTTCAGGCTGTTGTAGCAAGCCTGACGGCTTTTGATGTTCTACTTTGACTTGCGCACAAGTCAAGCACTTAGCTACATAGGCAGCTACAGACTTTTTCAAGCCGATCCACCAGTAATTTGCCCTTAGATCCTGGTGCATCTTATCAGCTCCAGGATGAACGGAGTATTTGGAACTATGGGCTTCCCGGAGGATGACATCTCGAAGCCCTCCATAAATTGGAACCCATATTCGTCCATTTAATCTTAGAATCCCGTCCTTGCTAAGAGTTAACTGCTCCTCAGTTACCCCTAGCTTTTCGTTAGGATAGTTAGCTTCCAACACAGCTTCCTTCTGTGCAGCTAACAACCTTTCAGTCAAACTATTCTTTATCTCCATGCGCTTGGCATTGATTCGGATGGGTTTCACCCTCTCCTTTCGACTCAAGGCATCGGCGACTACATTTGCCTTGTCGGGATGATATCTGATTTCACAATCATAATCATTTAAAGTTTTCATCCAACGGCGTTGCCTCATGTTTAAATCTTTCTGATTAAACAGGTGCTGGAGGCTCTTGTGATCAGAATAGATCACACACTTGATTCCATATAGATAATGCCTCCACAGTTTTAGTGCGAATACAACGGCACCCAACTCTAAGTCGTGGGTGGTGTAATTCTTTTCATCCACCTTTAACTGTCTTGAAGCATAGGCAATAACTTTGCCTTTCTGCATAAGCACACACCCCATGCCAGTGTGCGATGCATCGCAATAAACCACAAATTCTTCTATTCCATCTGGCAATGTCAGTACTGGGGCGTTGCTTAACTTTTGCTTCAGAATATCAAAGGATTCTTACTGCTTAGGGCCCCAAACGAACTTTACTTTCTTCTTGGTCAAGGAAGTTAGGGGTGCAGCAATCCTTGAAAATTTTTCAATGAAACGCCTGTAATATCCTGCCAATCCCAGGAAGCTACGAATCTCTGTAGGCGTATTTGGCTCTTGCCAGTTCATAACTGCTTCAACCTTAGCGGGGTCCACTTGGATACCACGCTCACTCACCACATGTCCAAGGAATTGGACTTCTCGAAGCCAAAACTCACACTTGGAAAATTTGGCGTAGAGTTTCTCATGATGCAGGAGTTTGAGAATACAACGAAGGTGTTTCTTGTGGTCAGCTTGATTCTTCGAATAGATAAGAATGTCGTCGATGAAAACGATGACGAATTTATCTAAGTACGGCTTGCAAACGCGATTCATGAGATCCATGAATGCGGCCGATGCATTAGTGAGCCCAAAAGGCATCACTAGGAACTCGTAATGACCATAACGAGTCCTAAATGCAGTTTTATGTACGTCTTCATCTCTAACTTTCAGTTGATGGTAGCCTGACCTTAAGTCAATCTTCGAGAAATAACTTGCCCCTTGTAATTGATCGAACAAATCGTCGATTCTGGGCAAAGGATACCTATTCTTTATCGTGACCTTGTTAAGCTCACGATAATCGATGCACAGACGCATTGATCCATCCTTTTTCTTGACAAACAGGACAGGTGCTCCCCATGGAGACGAACTAGGTTTAATGAAACCTTTAGCTAGCAATTCATCTAATTGCGTCCTTAATTCCTTCATTTCCGTGGGCGCCAACCTATAAGGTGCTCTAGCAACTGGAGCGGCTCCAGGGATGATATCAATTCTGAATTCCACTTGCCTATCTGGTGGTAAACCAGGTAGTTCTTCAGGAAAAACTTTGGGGTATTCAGAAATGACAGGGATGTCTTCAATCTTCGGTTTAGGCTCTTCAATAATCACTTGTGCCATGTAGATGACACAACCCTTCTTTAAACATTTTGAAGCCTTGAGCATAGTCGCTTGCTCAAGCAGCCCATACTGTGTATCTACCCGAATGGTAAGTGATTCACCAGACGGAGTCTTTATTACCACTTGTTTCTTGTTACAGACAATTTGGGCCTGGTTATGAGATAACCAGTCCATACCCAGAACTATGTCAAAACCGGCCAACTTAAAGGGAAGTAGAGACAGAGGAAAAGAATGGTTCTTAATGGATATAACACATCCATCTAACACAGTTGAGACGGTTTCTAGTGTGCCATCTGCTAACTCCACCTCATAATTCACATTTAAGGTTTTGACAGGTAATTTTAGCAATTCACAAAACTTATTATCAACGAAAGACTTATCAGCGCCTGAATCAAAAAGTACTCTAGCAAAGACGTCATTTACAAGGAAAGTACCTGTAATAACGTTGTCGTCTAGAACCGCTTCTTTGGCATCCATTCTGAAGACTCTAGCATTTGTCTTCTTGGCCTCTTCAGGCTTCTTGGTGTATTTAGGGCCGTTGGTTTTAATGTGCCCATTTTCATTGCAACGGTAGCACGTTGCGTCTTTCATCTTCTTGCAATCCAAGGTCTTGTGATCCGTGGACTTGCATATACCACAAGCAAAGGTTTTCGACTGAGTCTGAGAGTTCGACTCGAGTCTGCACTTTCCAAAGTGCTGTTTCTTGCAAATCTTGCACTTGGGCTTCTCACCAGAATGATGCCCATCTTTCCTTGACTCAGATCCTTTCTTGTTGTCACTGTTCCCATGGTGTTTCTTGTTCGATCTCCGTGAACTATCATCTTCACGCTTTCTCTTCTCAGCCTCCTTATTCCTCAGCGATCTCTGCCTGACCGCATCCAAAGTGAGGGACAAGGATATGTCAGCTACAGATCTAAAAGTAGCTGGCCGAGAAGCCTTTACGCTTGCCTTGATTTCCGGGGCTAAACCACCGATAAAACAAGCTATTCTTTTTGGTTTCGGGGTCACCAGATAAGGAACCAACCGGGACATTGTGTTGAAGCTCGTTAGGTAAGCTTGACAGTCAAGGTTTGTCATCACCAATGATAGAAAATCAGACTCTATCTTCTCCACCTCATGCTGAGGGCAGTAATTTTCCCTGATGAGGGCAACAAATTGATCCCACGACATGTTGTACAATGGGATTTTCCCGGTGGCTTGAATCAATGATCTCCACCAAGCTAATGCTTCACCCTTAAAAGACTGCGACACAAACTTGACTACATCTCTCTCAGCGCATCCGCTGATATCCACAACCGTGTCCATCTCATCCAACCACGTCATACAGTCAATAGCTCCTTTCTCCCTAGTGAAATCCCGGGGTTTGCAGGAAACAAAATATTTATAAGAGCAACCCTTGTCACGGGGTCCTTGGTTTAGTACAACCTGCTGAGATGGAGCACTGTGGTGGTTCGAGGAGTGTCGATCATCATCTTTCTTCGGTTCGTCCTTCTTGGACGGTGGCTTTGAAGGTTGTGTAGATAGGGTCCTACTACGAGTCCCACTATACTCTTCGTACTGCCGTTCCAATGCCTTTGTAACTGCGTCGTCGACCAACGCTTTTAACTCAGCACCCGTTAAATTAATCCGGGCGTTATCAATGTTCTCCACTGGATGACTATTTATCTCGTCTGAGTTAGCCATTTTAATTGAACTGTTACAGAAAACAAGGACAATAGTTTATTTGGGAGTTTATTATGGAATTGCCCCTTAGGGTAATTCATTAACCATGGTAAACAGAGACCATATTTGGTTAATTTATTAATCATATTTATTTAGGATTTCTATCATAATCTATCCTAATTATAAAACAATAACAGTTTTATTTGTGGCACAAAAGGCCTGGTCACATGGACATTTTAATTTATAAGCTATGATTTCAGAGAATCAAAACATGAAGTATACTGGCACAATAGGCCTAGTCACAAGGACATTTATAAATTATAAGCTATGATTTCAAAGAATCAAAGCATGAAGGTTTGAACCTAGTTCATTACCTTTATCTGACAGGGAGTCATCGCTACCACTGTCTTTTTGGCTCATATGGAAATGAGCAGGGCCCGTAAAGGCTATATTACCACGTATGGTCAAAATATGATCATCTTAATTGATGACCTAAACCCATGATTTAGAGATCATAAAATTGGGTTAGGAATCTTTTGAAGAATCCAATAATAAGAATGACGTGTGTGATTTTAATGAATCACGTCTGCCAGGAGTGTTAACATGTTTACAGATGTTAACAGGGATTTGAATCTTTTAAACAGGTCTTACCATCATGGCCAGGTCTTTATAATGACACTCAGGCTAGGTTTCACTCTTAAGATTCTTATTAAAAAAAAAATTACTTAGGGAGATTATTATTAAAAAGGAATGATTTTGATTTATTTATTTCATATATAATATTTATGCATATAATAGCAAGATGAAATTTGTAAACATAATATTCCATTAATTATCAAAGATTACATGTTGCCCTAAACGGGACTTTTCAACAAACAACTTACCCACGCAGGGGTTTAAACAAGTACTTACCCACGCAGGGGCTTAATAACACACATACCCACGCAGGGGCTTAATAACATAATAGTCCACGCAGGGACTTACACAAATAACATACCCTCGTAGGGGTTTACAAAAAGATAGACCCACGCAGGGGTCAAAACAAACAAGCATACCCACGCAGGGGTTTACACAGCAAGACTGGCCCACGCAGGGGCTCAACAACAAATGGAAGGATTCAGCGGTCCTTCTTGCTCTTCCCTTTAATCAGGCTCGTTAATCCTTGGAAGAAAGTTTGCCGTTCCCTTCGTTCCCTGTGAAACTCTCGCTCTACATGGTCCAACCTTTGCAGAATTTCTTCACGCTCTGGTGGGGAGAACCTTGGTGGTTGCGATTGTTGCCTGATAATAGGTCTTGGAGGTATTTGGTACCCATGTGTTGGGTACCCTACTCCCCATGGATCTCCATAGGGTCCTTGGGTGTTGTAGTTAGCCGCTACCATGTATGGGTCGGCTTCGGCGTAGTTGTAGTTGGTGTGCACTGGCTGTTCAAACGGGTTATACGCCATGGAACCCGTGTATCCTGGAATTGGGTTATCAAAACCCATCGGCGGTGGTTGCGGTGCAACTGGTTGTGAAGGTCCACCCATTTATGAATCTTCTTGATGTGGCGGGTAATGGCTGCCACTTGATTGCCGAGGAGAGCTGAAATGGAAGTCTCCTCCCCGTGTAGACATACGCGGTCCAGATCTCCTACGCCTTGGCGGTTGCAGAGGTGCCGGCTGAACTGGCGGCGGTGGAGGCGGTGGCGTAACTGCCACAAACCGTGAATCCTCAGAGGGATCCTGTTGCTGCTGTTGCTGCTGCTGAGGCGGTGACTGGCGAGGAGGTGTATAGTACCATTCGTGCCTGGTAAACATAGCTTGAAAGCTATCTGGACCAACATAGGGTGATCCGTGGAAAGAAGATCCGTCAGAGATCTCTATCGGGTGGTTTGGTGTACCACTGGCAAGTTCGACGGGGTCCGTATCCTCGTCCATATCGTCCGCGTGATCTCCGGAGAAATGATCATCTAGCCCCAGTGGGTTAAAACCCACAGGTTCTTGTATGTAATTGGCCGGGTTGAACCGGCCCCTGAAAACTGGTGTAGGATCACCAAAAGAATGATGCGATAAGGATCGTTGTAACGGTATGTATGAGGGTTGAGGGTTGTTGGGCTCATACTCCGGCTGTGGCCCGTAAGGGTTATGGATAGGAGGTGTTGAGCTGTGTGAAACCGACCGTCTTGCCGGCTCGAAGAGGTTCCTCCGGTTTTGCCGGGGATCGTCACTCTCTACGGTCGAAGGAGCTCGCACATTCGAAGGTCCAGCTTCATTATCATTGGGGGCGGTGACTGGCCCCTTGCCTCGTCCTCTTCTTCTAAAGAATCTTGGCGGCATTTTTGTCTTGTCAATATAGCATGAGATAACAACAATGATATATATAAAATAAATGGACAAAACAAAAACCAAACAAGGTAGAATTTGTCCTATGTTATTTGTCTAGACTCGAAAGTTTAGAATTGTGCAATTGTGTAACTGAGATTAAACACAAAAGGCTAGTGTTTAATTCACTCAATGTTGGCTCTGATACCAACCTGTCACACCCCGATTTCCACGTGTCACCGGTGGGCCCGGTGGGGAGTATCGTGACGTGGTTGGCAACATAATAGTCAAACAACACAATTATATAAATGCACAGCGGAAGCAAAATGTATGATATAATTCAACCGAATTTAATATTGTAATATCAAATGTCACAATATTCGGAAGTTTATCCACAGAAGGATCGAAAATAAAATATGAAACAATAGTTCAACAGACTTCAGGCATCTTAAGCTTGCGAGACTTCTAATGGTGCTAAGGAGAAATCCCAGCCAATTACGCTTAGTACCTGCATTTAATCTTTTTGGGAAAATACGTCAGTTTACACTGGTAAATACAATCAACTGACTCATTTTGGAAAATGATTGAAAATTGATTTGGATGCACGTGGCATAAACATTTTTATTTAACTTGGGAAAATTATTTTAAATATATAATCTTGTGAACGAATTACATGTTCCTTGTGCGTTCAGTAGCCCGGATCTTGTCCGGGTTAAAGATCAATAGACACACCACATTAGTCTTTTGTGCACTGACGGGTGTACGCCTACACCCCGCGCTTAAGTCGTGGCCATTTCGTAAAATGATGCCAAGGATATCCGGGACATGGTCATTAACCCCCCAAAGGCTTTAAGTAACAAGACTGTTTAAACGAGCCGATCAAATTATTCAATTAACCACCCAACGATGGAAGATTTGATGCTCGATCAAGCGGTATTCTATATACCGTAACCCAAGCCCGTATAGGGAAAATAAGTTAAAAGTATTTTCCTGAGCAAAGTATAATTCACAATAAGCAAATTGCAAGTAGCTGTTACTGGTCCTCCTAATCTGGAACGAAGGTTTATAATAACCTATTAGAATCCTAACGGGTCTTTAATTATGCTTAAGCTTAGACCGGTTAGTTTCAAAGACACGGTTCGTACGCACGATTAAGCGAAGACCGGATATAATGTGATTTAGACCCGACAAGTTCAGAGACTTGTTTAATATGGGTATTTCATACACATTCTGGATTTTGAGATAAAACCGATAAGGTTTGACCCGTTTCGGCTAATTTATGTAAACTAGTTACATAAACCGAACCGAACGCGTAATAAGCGTAACGGGTAATAATGAGAGTCATTTACAGGTTTCCTAAGTTAATATGCTCCAAATATGTTGTGACATCAGTAAGATATCATTCATTATGCCCGAAATGAATTTAAACACAAACTATGCCCCGTAGGGGTAGTTTGGTCATCTATAAGGTGGTAAAAGAGTTTAGGTAATATCCTGAGTTACAGGTCTGATGTAATCAGCAAAGATAATCAATTTTCTAAGTTATATCAGTAGTTTAAAGTATATATGTGAAATTTATCAATTATAACCAAACTATGCACCGTATGGGCATTTTGGTAATTTCACATAAGCCGAAAAGCTCAAAACTGAAGTCTGAGTTTAACAACTTTTGCTTACTGTTAAAATGTTATAATTTACCTCAAATATCATTAGGTATCACCCTTAGTATATTTAAAATATTTTAGTACATACTATGCGTTAAAAACGCTTAATTAGGCGATTAGAAGCCATTTCCGGGTTTGATACATAAAGCTGATATTTTTATTATTCCAGAAGGCTTAAAATAATTTATTTTTCATTTAAGATCAGTAGCAAAAGGTTTGGAGTCGTTTAGATATGTAAAACTCATTTTATGGACCGTAAGGGCAAAACCGACAATTACCGGATTAAGCCTACGACTATTAGTTATGCTCAGCCTAAAATTAATTAAAAATCTTCAAAAATCCCAAAATAATATATTACAGCAGTGGGTAATAAGTTTGATACCAAAAAGTAGGTTTAAATAGGCTATACGCTAATTATGTCGTTTAATCGCTAAAGAAGCTTCTAATTACGCTAATGAGCATAACTCTCAATCTACACCTCAAACTGATGTCAAATTTTGTATGCAAGTTTAAATACCAGTAAGTAAGGTTTCTAATCTTTTACATTTCCAAAAATCACGTTTTAGAGTGAAAAGGGCATAATGGTCAACATATGGGCAATTAACGGAATCATGCATATTAATTGGATAACTACTGATCCGAGGTGTATAATCACAGAGGTTTATACTAACATGTAACCTGGTCCAAATGAAGCTCTAAGGTACTTCTAAAACATACCATAACGGGTCAGAACTGAAAGTCAAAGTAAAAGTCAAACTATGCGACTTTCGGTTCCGAACCGGGTCTAAACAGGAAATTGTCGAGTTGAACATGTTTAGACATGTTCTTACTTTCATTACCAAGTTGTATCAATGATCAAACAGGTTATAAGTGTTCTACAATGCTAATTATGCATAAATTGTAATTTAAACATTCTGTTGACTTTTTATTATCAAGTTTGACCCGACATTTGACATAGTTAGAGTGGGAATCAGGGGGAACCCTTTTAAGGGTTTATTACCCACATAATTACCAACTTATAACTACTTTTTATTTGACTAATCACTGGACCATTAGTGATTAATCTTAAAGTCAACCGTTAATTACGACGGTTTGACTTTTAAGCTAAAACTAAGCTAAAACTTAACTAAGAAGGGATTAGCAAACTTACTGAAGTCCTATGCACGAAATGTGAAGCTTAGAGAGAAGTTCTTGGCTCCAGAAGTGCTCCAATATGCAGATGGAAGGTGTGAGGGACTTGTTGCAACTCATGGCCTTTATATAGTGATTTAAACACCACAAAAGTTTGACACACAAGTCTACAAGTGCCCATAAATCATCCACAGGTGTCCCTAAGTGTTTAGGACTGTTTAGGGGTCGCCCACAATGCAAAAATATCTCTTAAGGGTCGGTTAAACGCGAATGTAGGAGGCTGTCTGATGTTTCTGTTACTGTACGTCTGACGCGGCCCGCGTAAGGGTGTTGATGGACCTTACGCGGCCCGCATGGGCCTCCTGATCAGATTTCACATTTTCTATTTTCCACATCTTTGTCCCTTGGCTCTTCGAAAGGGCAACGAAGCTTAATATTTGCAATTTGAGCCCTCTTTATTTACCTACAAGGGCTTTAGGACTTATACCCACTTTGCCAAGTCCCTGGACACTTCCGGTTAACCCGAAAAGTCATAACTTTCAATGTTAACGCTTTAACCCCTCGCACACGAATTTGATCATAACTTTCTCATACGATAACGAAACTTTATGAAATTTATATCGTGCATTCTAGTGAGCATAATTATCAGTTACAAAGCTTCGGGTTGTCAAAAGGTCACTCAGAGGTATAACTTAAACATGTTGACACATTTAACCCCTGTAGTTTGTAATCTCCCACTTTTAGCTTCGCATGATCCATGATTTATTCGTTTGATGCTATAAACATCATGTAGGGTTATTGTACAATATTTTTATTCACCGTTGACATTTAGAACCCGTATATTCACATACTTTCCATGACTGTCAACTTTAATCCTTCTATAACATTCTTTCATACGTTCAAACATATGACACGTGTCTATACATTATAGGACGTGAATTTTCGAGGTGTTACAGTTAAGTTTTTGCTTAGTTTTAGCTTAAAAGTCAAACCGTCGTAATTAACGGTTGACTTAGCGATTAATCACTAATGGTCCAGAGATTAGTCGAATTGAAAGTAGTTATAAGTTGGTAATTATGTGGGTAATAAACCCTTAAAAGGGTTCCCCCTGATTCCCACTCTAACTAGGTCAAATGTCGGGTGAAACTTGTTATTAAAAAGTCAACAGAATGTTTATTTTCTAATTTATGCATAATTAGCAATGTAGAACACATAAAACCTGTTTGATCATTAATATAACTTGGTAATTAGTGTAAGAACATGTCTAAACATGTTCAACCCGACAATTTTTTGTTTAGACCCGGTTCGGAACCGAAAGTCGCAAAACTTTGACTTTTGCTTTGACTTCAGTTCTGACCCGTTTTAGTATGATTTGGAAATGCCTTAGAGCTTCCTTAGGACCAGGTTACATGCTAGTATAACCCTCTGTGATTATACACCATGGTTCATTAGTTAACCAATTAATATGCACGATTCCGTTAATTGCCTATATGTTGACCATTATGCCCTTTTCACCATAAAACGTGATTTTTGAAAATGCAAAAGAGTAGAAACCTTAGCTACTGATGTATAAACTTGTACCCAAAGTTTGACATCAGTTTGAGGTGTAGTTTGAGAGTTATGCTCATTAGCGTATAGCCTATTTAAACTCACTTTTTGATATCAGACTCTTTACCCACTGATATAATATATTATTTTGGGATTTTTGAAGATTTTTAATTAATTTTAGGCTGAGCATAACTTAGAGTCGTAAGCTTAATTCGGTAAATGTCGGTTTTGCCCTTTCGGGCTATAAAATGAGTTTTACATATCTTTTTGACCCCAAACCTTTTGCTACTGATTTTAAATGATAAATACATTATTTTAAACCTTCTGGAATGATAAAAATATCAGCTTTGTATATAGAACCCGGAAACGGCTTCTAATCGCCTTTTTAAGCGTTTTTAACGCATAGTATGTACTAGAACTATTTTAAACATACAAGGGTTGATACCTACTGATATTTTAGGCAAATTATAATATTTTAACAGTAAGAAAAAGTTGTTAAACTCAGACTTCAGTTTTGAGCTTTTCGGCTTATGTGAAATTACTAAAATACCCCTACGGGGAATAGTTGGTTATAATTGATAAATTTCACATCTATACCATACCATACTGTTATAACTTATTAAATTAAGTATCTTTGCTGATTATATCAGACCTGTAACTCAGGTTAATACTTAAACTCTTTTATAACCTTATAAATGACCAAATTACCCCTACGGGGCATAGTTTGTGTCTAAATTCGTTTTGGGCATAATGGAAGGTATCCTACTGATATCGCAACATATTTGAGGCATATTAACTTAGGAAACTTGGTTAGGACCCTTATGATTACCCGTTACGCCTCCTTCGCGTTCGGTTCGGCTTATGTAACTAGTTTACATAAATTAGCCGAAACGGGTCAAACCTTATCGGTTTTACCCCAAAATTCAGAATGTGCCTAGATTACCCATATAAGGCAAGTCTTCAATCTTGTCGGGTCTAAATCACATTTTATTCCGGTCTTCGCCTAATCGTGCGTTTGAACCGTATAATTAACCGGTCTAAGCTTAGGCTTAATTAAAGACCCGTTAGCATTCTAATTGGTTATTTATACCATCATTCCAGACTAGAGCCTTCCGGTAAATTGTACCTACGCTTACTTAAGTGAATACGGCTGAGCTAATATAATTCTTGCTAATTAAGACAGGAGCTAGCTCAGGTAAATACTCTTAACTTATTTTCCCTATTACGGGCTTGGGATACGGTAATATAAATACCGCATGGTCAGGTATGGGATTCAAAGACCAATAAGTCAGGAAATCCAAATAACCTGTTTTAATTCGTGTTGCTTGACTGAAACATTGGGGATTAATGCGACCGTGTCCTGGATATCCTTGACTCATTAATTGCAATGGCCACGACCTAAGCACGGGGTGTAGGCATACACCTGACAGATGCAATATGCTTATTAATTAATTATACCCAATAAGGGAATAGTGGTGTGTCGGTTAATCTTGAACCGGCATAGAACCGGGCCCCGTATGTAGAGCAAGTTATGTAAAACTGATATCATGAGATATAGTTTGTCCCAAGTATAAAAGATTAATTTTGCCTTGTGCATTTTAATCAAAGTGTCAAAACATCTTCGCGCCTTGTGCACCTAAACCAATTTTCTTAAACTCATTTCAAATGAGTCGGTTGAGTGTATTTACCAGTGAAAACTGATGTATTTTCAAAAGTCTAAGTGACAGGTACAAGTACGTAATAGGCTGGAAGCTGCTCAGGATGTTAATAAGGAACCTTGCAAGTTCTAGGCGTCTAAAGTCTGTTGAACAATATTTATGTTTTAAGATCCGCCTGTGGATCCTTTACTTTCCGTTGTGATACTTGATATTACTTTATATTCGGATTGTAATATATTTATCTTTTGCTTCCGCTGTGCATTTATATATATTGTGTTGTTTGACTATGATGATATCAACTACGTCACGATACTCCCCTACCGGGCCCACCGGTCAAACGTGGAAATATCGGGGTGTGACAGGTTGGTATCAGAGCCAACACTGAGTGAATTAAACGCTAGCCTTTTGTGTTTAATCTCAGTTACACAGTTGCACATTCTTGAGTCTAGACAAGAACATAGGACAAATTCAAATTCGTTTTATTTTGTCCTTATTTGGTTCCTTTGTTATTTTTTGATTAGCTCTTGTATGGGCAAGTCATTTTTCTGTTAGAAGTCCCGTTTAGGGAAACCATATACTTGTTTAAATTTAATGGAACGAATATATTTAAAATATCTTTCCTATATTATAAGATCTACCATTATAATAAAATGGCAAAATCTAAAAAGGACAAGACCTAGCCACGTGTTATTTTGAGACAGGGCCAAGATGGTAGTTCCACAATTAGATTCAGATCCTCGTTAACACCTCAATTTAGGATTGTTCTGCGTTAAATGTTAAAAAGAATCTTAAAGGTAAAACCTAGCCTAAATGTCAATGCAGACATGGCCAAGATGGTAAAACCTGTGACAACTCGAATTTCCGACATTCTTTATTCGCATTAAATGCACGTTGACTTTGACTATATGGTTGTGTTATGATATATGCATTGTGTTTGCTCGATTATGTGTTGATTGTATAACGTGTCGTGAAACATAAACTGCTTAACATAAGATAGAACCCGACGAAACACAAGTGTGTTTCGCCATAACCAGTTCCGACGAAACAGAACTTGTTTCGCCATCTACCTCTCGACGAAACAGACTGTTTCGCCGAGCCCAGATTCGCCGAAGCCCATTACGGGCCCAGAACGTTAAATCGTGTTTATTAGCGTGTAGCGACCTTAGTTTCACATCTTTGGCAAAAGTTGAAACCCTAGAACCTCCTATGTGCGTGTCGGCAGCTCTGAATATTCCCGAACAATCAAAACCATCTTTAACATCATCTCGGTTAGTAGATTTATATGCTTTGATTGATCATTCATCCGTGTACGTGTGTATATGTCATGTGATTCCGCCTTGATGATGTATATCTGAAACTGATACATGTTTAATATTAGGGTTCTTGTTATGATGATAATGATATGGATTTCGATATGTATGTTGTAGTTGGATACAAACCATTCTATACGAAACTTAATACAATCGAATGCTCGGTTCTGGATATTATTATTATGATCTGATTCTGATTAAGTTAGCATCTTGATAGGGTTAAATGATAGGATTGTTGTATGTTAGACTAATATGATATACAAAAGCTAGGGTTTATGCTAGACAATGATTCTTGGATGATTGATTTTATGATGAATCGATATGCACGTTAACCTTCGTATGATTTCTGTTGTTGATGACGGCTGCTAGAATGATTAGGGTTTATGTGTTATTCGCATCTGCTGTAACTGATGTCTGCGAAACAGACATCCGACGAAACAGGACTCTCGGCGAAACAGAATGTGTTTCGCCAAGAGTCATCGACGAATTAGAATCCTGTTCCGCCAAGGGACACCTCGACGAAATGAAATATGTTTCGCCAAGGGTTGTTGACGAAACAGAATGTGTTTCGTCAACATGTGATTCGCCATTATATGTTTCGCCAACTTATGTGTTTCGCCGAATAGCTGATCTGTGCAGGAACCTGAGTAAATTCTGTTAAGTGTTAACTGGAATATTTAACTGCTGTTAAGTGTAGCCATCTTGTATATGATTGTGATTACGTGATACATGTTTATACGTGCACAACTTGAATGCAAACTGATTTCACATACGTGCATACTTTAGGACGTGATTGATTACTTGCGAGCATACACTTAGCATACTGAGCAAACCAAGGTGAGTTCACACAGCCAAGGCATGGGATTCCCAGGATGGGAATGGGTTGGATTATTTATTCGTTCGGTTTATGGAACTTAGATATATGATTCCCGGTAGAGGAAGGATTATGAATAAGAACAAGACTAGACTGGTTATACTTATTTAAACGATCTTCGCACACACGCCAAGGGTCGGCCGCGATATTATGACAATCTTCGCACACATGCCTAGAAAGGGCCGCGAACTATATACTCTAATCTTCGCAAACATGCCAGGAAGGGCCGCGATACTACTATACCTAGTCTAGCAAACATGGGAAATCCCCACTATACTTCGCAAACATGCCTAGAGGGCCGCGATACGATACATACGATACATGATTACTAAATGAACATACGAACTACATTATGAACACTATAACTAAACTTACTCACTGTGAACTCGCTCAACTAGTTGTTGATCCTCTGTTACATGCCTTGCAGGTCCTTAGGTACTTATGGAGCTTGCACGGGAGGCACGGTCGTTGTGGGCACAGCTTGTGGATGTTATGAACAATATTTAAACAATTGAAATTGCTACTTATGATTGGGTTTATTTATGCTTCCGCTAAACGCTGAATTTACACTTATGTTTTGAACACCTTTCATATTGGTTTGGTTGTTTTACATTTAATACTTACTATGTTCAATATGATTGGTGGCTTGATCCTGGTCAGTCACGCCTCCAAGCGGTGATACTCCGCAGGTGGATTTTGGGGGTGTGACAGATTGGTATCAGAGCCATTGGTTATAGAGAACTTGGTTTTAATAAGGGAAAAACGTTTTTATTGAAACCGGACTATAACCAGTACAGTGCTCAACGAACCACAACGACGCCTCGCTCCACGTGCAAGACTCGACATCCTAGGTAATAAGGTTTATGTTTATTGCCTACATGCTAGAATTACATAGAACTTTGCTCGTGGTATGCTTAGATTACATTGTTTACTATTCGTGGCTACTTGAGAACGCTTATATGCTCACACTCCTCTGTCATCGCACGATTCGCGATCCTCTCTGATTTATGCTATCTTTACTATGAAGATCATGTCTGGACGTATCAACATGACACAAGCCCAATTGACGGCTCTCATTGCTGAACAAGTTACTGCGGCAGTTGCAGCCGCACAAGCAGGAGGTATACCCTGCAGTTGAAACTCACACTAGGGTCCTTAGATCCTACATTCCTAAACCAACTCTTGTGCTAAAATTTTTGTTTACTCTTACGCACACAACAGGTCAAGCACCTGTTTGCACTTTCAAAACGTTCATGGACTGTCGTCCCAGTACTTTCAGCGGCACGGAGGGAGCAGTCGGACTCCTCCACTGGTTTGAAAAGATCGAGACTGTATTCGAAATGTGTGAATGCCCTGAGGCACGCAGGGTGAAGTATGCCACCGGTACCCTAGAGGGTTTAGCTCTCACATGGTGGAAAGCTCAGGTGCAAATGCTGGGGTTAGTTGCTGCTAACGCTACCCCATGGAACAACTTTAAAGAGATGATCAAAGAGGAATATTGCAGCAGGGATGATATTCATAAGCTGGAGGTCGAGTTTTTCAATCTCAAGATGAAGGGGTCAGAGATTGAGGCCTACACCAAAAGATCTAATGAACTTGCTCTATTGTGTCCTACGATGGTGGACCCTCCAATCAAGCGAATCGAACTGTTCCTCAAGGGTCTAGTGCCAGAGATCCAGAGTCACGTCACTTCAGCAAACCTCGCCACTTATCAGCAGGTTGTACAGCTGGCTCACCGTCTCACGGATCAGGCGGTGAAGCAGAACAAGTTGCCTGAACGCATCAGCACTACTACTACCGCTACTACTCCGGTCACTCCTGCTACTCCCAGTGACAACAAGCGGAAATGGGATGGGGATTCCAGCAAAGGTTCAGCCATAGTTCAATCTCAGGCTCAGCAACGCAAGACTAATGACTACCAGAGCCCAAGTCAGCAAACTTCTGGTGGGCAGAGACAGAGTGGTTATCGGGGAAATCATCCACTGTGTAACAGGTGCTACAAACACCACAGTGGTCAGTGTCGCAAGGCCTACTGTCAGAGATGTCTCAAAAACGGGCACGAAGCTAAAGATTGCAGGAGTTCACGACCTGCGAATCAGAATCAGCAACAACCACCACCTGCTCCACGAAACCAGCCACAGCAGCAGCAGCAGGGAAACAGGGGATGCTACCAGTGTGGGGCTGAAGGTCATTACAAGCGGGATTGCCCTCAGTTAAACCAGAACCAGAACAATAACAACAATCAGGGTAATGGGAACAACAACAACGGAGGGAACAATAACAACAATGGTGCTAGAGGCCGTATGTTTGTGATCGGTCAGGGTGATGCCAGGAATGATCCCAACGTGGTTATGGGTAAGTTTCTTCTTGACGACTTTTATGTTACTGTACTATTTGATTCTGGTGCGGATACAAGTTACATGTCTCTAAAAGCAAGTGAAATGTTAAAACGTGCACCAACTCCCTTAAACACCAAACATGTTGTAGAGTTAGCTAACGGTAAAAGTCTAGAGGCCACACACATAGTTAAAGGGTGTAATCTTATCCTCGCTGGTCAGACTTTCTCCATTGATCTCATTCCTATAACCTTGGGTAGCTTTGATGTCGTCATCGGTATGGATTGGTTATCTCAACAACAAGCGGAGATTTTATGCAAAGAAAAAGTTATTCGTATTCCTCGGTCGGGCAAAGAACCTCTCGAAGTTCAAGGCGACAAGAGTGGTGTCGTGAGTGGCATCATTTCCTTCTTGAAGGCTCAGAAGTGTCTGCGCAAGGGTCACACAGCTGTTCTAGCTCTCGTCACTGATACATCGAAGAAAGAGAAGAAGATTGAGGATATTCCAGTGGTACGCAATTTTCCTCAAGTGTTTCCTGAGGAATTACCTGGATTACCGCCTCACCGCCAGGTCGAATTCCAGATCGAGCTCGCTCCAGGAGCAGCGCCCATAGCTCGAGCACCTTATCGTCTAGCTCCAACTGAATTGGAAGAACTGTCAAAGCAGCTACAAGAACTCTTGGAAAAGGGTTTTATACGTCCTAGCTCTTCGCCTTGGGGAGCTCCAGTGTTATTCGTAAAGAAGAAAGACGGTACGTTCAGGATGTGTATAGACTACCGTGAACTCAACAAGGTGACGATCAAGAATCGTTATCCTCTTCCGCGCATAGATGATTTATTCGACCAGCTGCAAGGGTCGAGCTACTACTCCAAGATAGACTTAAGGTCAGGTTATCACCAGCTGAGAGTCCGGGATGAGGACGTCTCCAAAACAGCGTTCAGAACACGCTACGGCCACTACGAGTTTATGGTCATGCCATTTGGGCTAACGAACGCGCCTGCCGTATTTATGGATCTTATGAACAGGGTGTGCAAACCCTATCTCGACAAGTTCGTCATTGTTTTCATCGACGACATCCTGATTTATTCGAAGAGTCAGGAGGAACACGAGCAGCACCTACGACTTATACTGGAACTTCTACGAACGGAACAGCTATACGCTAAGTTTTCTAAATGTGACTTCTGGCTTCGTGAAGTCCACTTCTTAGGCCACGTGGTGAACAAGGATGGGATTCATGTAGATCCATCCAAGGTAGATTCGATTAAGAACTGGCCTGCGCCTCGTACACCAACGGAAATACGCCAATTCTTAGGTTTGGCGGGTTATTACAGACGTTTCATTAAAGACTTCTCAAGGATTGCTCAGCCGCTTACATTACTGACACAGAAAGGTGTTGTTTACCGTTGGGGTAATGCACAAGAAACAGCGTTCCAACACTTAAAGGATAGACTCTGTAGCGCACCTATCCTCTCATTGCCTGAAGGCACGGATGATTTCGTAGTCTACTGCGACGCATCCATCCAAGGTCTTGGATGTGTATTGATGCAAAGGGATAAAGTGATTGCTTATGCTTCGCGCCAGCTTAAGATCCAATAACGAAACTACACTACGCATGATTTAGAGCTGGGAGCGGTTGTTTTTGCACTTAAGATATGGCGACACTACTTGTACGGTACCAAATGTGCAATCTACACTGATCACAGAAGCCTCGAACATATATTCAAACAGAAAGAGCTGAATATGCGACAGCGACGATGGGTTGAACTGTTAAACGACTACGAATGCTCAATCAGGTACCACCCAGGCAAAGCCAATGTTGTGGCTGACGCCCTCAGTCGAAAAGACACTGCGCCTAAGCGCGTACGAGCTTTACAACTCACCATACAGTCTAGCCTTCCTTCCCAGATACGAGATGCTCAGGTAGAAGCATTGAAACCAGACAACGTCAGGGCTGAAGCCCTACGCGGCTCAAGGCAACGATTAGAACAAAGGGCAGACGGCGCTTATTACGTCACAGGACGCATTTGGGTTCCACTGTACGGCAACTTACGCGAGCTGGTAATGGATAAAGCTCACAAGTCTCGCTACTCGGTACATCCTGGTTCGGATAAAATGTACCACGATATTAAGACTACATACTGGTGGCCTAGCATGAAGGCCCACATAGCCACATACGTTAGCAAATGCTTGACTTGTGCGAGAGTCAAGGCAGAATATCAGAAACCGTCAGGTCCACTCCAACAACCTGAGATACCACAATGGAAATGGGAGCAAATTTCCATGGATTTTGTTACTGGCCTACCTAGATCTCAGCGCGGAAATGATACTATTTGGGTGATCGTGGATCGACTCACAAAGTCTGCTCACTTCTTGGCAATCAAAGAAACAGACAAGTTCTCTACACTAGCAGACATCTACTTGAAAGAAGTGGTCTCCAGGCACGGTGTGCCAACCTCTATCATCTCTGATCGAGACGCACGTTTTACTTCAGAACTGTGGCAAGCAATGCATAAATCTTTTGGCTCTCGTTTAGACATGAGCACGGCGTATCATCCTCAGACCGATGGGCAGTCTGAGCGCACTATTCAAACTCTAGAAGACATGCTTCGGGCGTGCGTAATTGACTTTGGCAATGGTTGGGAAAAACATTTGCCACTTGTGGAATTTTCATACAATAACAGCTACCACACAAGTATTAAAGCTGCACCATTCGAGGCATTGTATGGGCGTAAATGCCGGTCACCTCTCTGTTGGGCAGAGGTGGGAGAAAGTCAAATCACAGGTCCAGAAATGGTAGTCGATACCACTGAAAAGATTGCACAAATACGACAACGCATGGCGGCAGCACGCGACCGTCAGAAAGCATATGCTGATTTAGACAGGAAACTACTCGAATTCCAAGTTGGGGATCGAGCGCTACTTAAAGTTTCACCCTGGAAGGGTGTGGTTCGTTTTGGCAAACGCGGCAAACTAAATCCACGATATGTTGGACCTTTCGAAGTTATTGAGAAAATAGGCAAAGTAGCCTACAGACTGAACTTACCACCTGAACTCAGTGCAGTTCACAACGTCTTTCACGTATCGAATTTGAAGAAATGTACGTCAGATGAGACCCACGTAGTTCCCTTGAAGGAACTCACTATCGACGAACGGTTGAATTTCGTCGAGGAACCTGTTGAAATCACGGACCGGGATGTTAAGGTCCTCAAGAACACGAGAATCCCTCTTGTACGAGTTCGTTGGAACTCCCGCCGCGGCCCAGAGTTCACCTGGGAGCGTGAAGATCAGATGGAACTAAAATATCCCCAGTTATTCGGAACCAATGCAACTACTACTGAGGCTGAAGCTACCAATGCAGAATTTCGGGACGAAATTCCAAATCAACGGGGGGATAATGTGACACCCCAAGAAAACCAGTAATCTTCGCAAACATGCTCAGGGGAGCCGCGATACAATTCAGGTAAACAACGTCACACCATTAGCTTTCCTCAGTAACTGCATGCTAAATTTCGGGACGAAATTTCTTTCAAGTTGGGGATAATGTGACAACTCGAATTTCCGACATTCTTTATTCGCATTAAATGCACGTTGACTTTGACTATATGGTTGTGTTATGATATATGCATTGTGTTTGCTCGATTATGTGTTGATTGTATAACGTGTCGTGAAACATAAACTGCTTAACATAAGATAGAACCCGACGAAACACAAGTGTGTTTCGCCATAACCAGTTCCGACGAAACAGAACTTGTTTCGCCATCTACCTCTCGACGAAACAGACTGTTTCGCCGAGCCCAGATTCGCCGAAGCCCATTACGGGCCCAGAACGTTAAATCGTGTTTATTAGCGTGTAGCGACCTTAGTTTCACATCTTTGGCAAAAGTTGAAACCCTAGAACCTCCTCTGTGCGTGTCGGCAGCTCTGAATATTCCCGAACGATCAAAACCATCTTTAACATCATCTCGGTTAGTAGATTTATATGCTTTGATTGATCATTCATCCGTGTACGTGTGTATATGTCATGTGATTCCGCCTTGATGATGTATATCTGAAACTGATACATGTTTAATATTAGGGTTCTTGTTATGATGATAATGATATGGATTTCGATATGTATGTTGTAGTTGGATACAAACCATTCTATACGAAACTTAATACAATCGAATGCTCGGTTCTGGATATTATTATTATGATCTGATTCTGATTAAGTTAGCATCTTGATAGGGTTAAATGATAGGATTGTTGTATGTTAGACTAATATGATATACAAAAGCTAGGGTTTATGCTAGACAATGATTCTTGGATGATTGATTTTATGATGAATCGATATGCACGTTAACCTTCGTATGATTTCTGTTGTTGATGACGGCTGCTAGAATGATTAGGGTTTATGTGTTATTCGCATCTGCTGTAACTGATGTCTGCGAAACAGACATCCGACGAAACAGGACTCTCGGCGAAACAGAATGTGTTTCGCCAAGAGTCATCGACGAATTAGAATCCTGTTCCGCCAAGGGACACCTCGACGAAATGAAATATGTTTCGCCAAGGGTTGTTGACGAAACAGAATGTGTTTCGTCAACATGTGATTCGCCATTATATGTTTCGCCAACTTATGTGTTTCGCCATAATCTGTGTTTCGCCAACATGTGTGTTTCGCCGAATAGCTGATCTGTGCAGGAACCTGAGTAAATTCTGTTAAGTGTTAACTGGAATATTTAACTGCTGTTAAGTGTAGCCATCTTGTATATGATTGTGATTACGTGATACATGTTTATACGTGCACAACTTGAATGCAAACTGATTTCACATACGTGCATACTTTAGGACGTGATTGATTACTTGCGAGCATACACTTAGCATACCGAGCAAACCAAGGTGAGTTCACACAGCCAAGGCATGGGATTCCCAGGATGGGAATGGGTTGGATTATTTATTCGTTCGGTTTATGGAACTTAGATATATGATTCCCGGTAGAGGAAGGATTATGAATAAGAACAAGACTAGACTGGTTATACTTATTTAAACGATCTTCGCACACACGCCAAGGGTCGGCCGCGATATTATGACAATCTTCGCACACATGCCTAGAAAGGGCCGCGAACTATATACTCTAATCTTCGCAAACATGCCAGGAAGGGCCGCGATACTACTATACCTAGTCTAGCAAACATGGGAAATCCCCACTATACTTCGCAAACATGCCTAGAGGGCCGCGATACGATACATACGATACATGATTACTAAATGAACATACGAACTACATTATGAACACTATAACTAAACTTACTCACTGTGAACTCGCTCAACTAGTTGTTGATCCTCTGTTACATGCCTTGCAGGTCCTTAGGTACTTATGGAGCTTGCACGGGAGGCACGGTCGTTGTGGGCACAGCTTGTGGATGTTATGAACAATATTTAAACAATTGAAATTGCTACTTATGATTGGGTTTATTTATGCTTCCGCTAAACGCTGAATTTACACTTATGTTTTGAACACCTTTCATATTGGTTTGGTTGTTTTACATTTAATACTTACTATGTTCAATATGATTGGTGGCTTGATCCTGGTCAGTCACGCCTCCAAGCGGTGATACTCCGCAGGTGGATTTTGGGGGTGTGACAAAACCTAGCCTAAATGTCAATGCAGACATGGCCAAGATGGTAAAACCTAGCCTAAATGTCATTTGCGGACATGGCCAAGACGGTAAAACTTATCTAAAAGATTCCAAACCCTGTTAACATCTGTAATTATGTTAACATTTTTGGTAAAATGTGAATCGTTAAAGTCACACAGGCCATCTTTAAAAAGAGGGTTAATCTAAATTCCCTTATTTGAAATAATCATCCATTAGTAATGAAGTGCCTACGGGCCAAACTTGTTGTCAGATAAGACAACGACCGTGGTGGTCTCTGACCCCCGTCTAAAGATGTTGGACTACGTCCAAGCATAATAGTTTGTATGCTCAATGCGATCCTGGCTTATATCATCCTATAAGATGATCATATTATAAACATCCCTTAGAAGGGAAGTGCCTACGGGCTATAGTTAATGTCCTCTGAGACTAAAGACAGTGGTAGCCTACAACTCCCTGTCAAGAAAAGGTAATGAACTTTGATTCAAACTTAATGCCTCGATTCTCTGAAATCATGGCTTATATCATCCTATAAGATGATCATATTATAAACATCCCTTAGAAGGGAAGTGCCTACGGGCTATAGTTAATGTCCTCTGAGACTAAAGACAGTGGTAGCCTACAACTCCCTGTCAAGAAAAGGTAATGAACTTTGATTCAAACCTTAATGCCTCGATTCTCTGAAATCATGGCTTATAAATTAAACTTGTCTACGCGACTAGGCCATTTGTGCTATTATTAACTTGTAAATTAGGATTTATGATAAAAATCCTGAATAAAATAAATATCCTTCCTTCCCCGCCAGTATACATATGAATAAGAATCTTAAGAGTGAAACATAGCCTGAGTGTCATTATAAAGACCTGGCCAAGATGGTAAGACCTGTTTAAAAGATTCGTATCCCTGTTAACATCTGAAAATATGTTAACACTCCTGGCAGACGTGATTCATTAAAATCACACACGTCATTCTTATATAAGGATTCTTCAAAAGATTCCTAACCCAACTTAATGATCTCTGAATCATGGGTTTAAATCATCAATTAAGACGATCATATTTTGACCATACATTGGTAACATAGTGCCTACGGGCCTTGCTCATTTCTACATGAGCCAAAAGACAGTGGTAGCGATGACTCCCTGTCCGGAAAAAAAAAAAGGTAATGAACTATGTTCAAACCTAAATGCTTTGATTCTCTGAAATCATAGCTTATAATTCATAAATGTCTTTGTGACTAGGCCTGTTGTGCTGATATACCTTCATGCTTTGATTCTCTGAAATCATAATTTATAATTTAAAAAAAAATGTCCTTGCGACTAGGCCTTTCGTGCCACTAATAAAACTGTTATTGTTTTATAATTAGGATAAATTATAATATAAATCCTAAGTAAATGTGAAAAAATAAATTAACCAAATATGGTCTCTGTTTACCATGGTTAATGAATTGCCCTAAGGGACAATTCCATAATAAACACCCAAATAAACTATTGTTATTGTTTTATGCAACAGTTCAAATTAAAATGGCTAACTCGAATGAAATAAATAGTCACCCAAGGGAGAATAATGATAACGCCCGAATTACTTTAACGGGTGCTGAGCTGAAAGCGTTAGTTGACGACGCAGTTACAAAGGCCTTAGAACGGTAGTATGAAGAGCATAGTGGGACTCGAAGTAGGACCCTATCAACACCACATACAAAGCCACCCCCCATGAAGGATGAACCCAAGAAGGAAGATGACGAGTGTCACTCTTCTAATCATCACAGTGATCCGTCTCAACAGATCATACTGAATCAAAGACCCAGTGATAAGGGTTGCTCTTACAAGTACTTTGTTTCATGTAAACCCCGGGATTTCACTGGGGAGGAAGGAGCTGTAGATTGTATGACGTGGTTAGATGAGATGGATACAGTTGTGGATACAGCGGATGCGCTGAGAGGGATGTGGTCAAGTTTGTGTCGCAATCATTTAAGGGTGAGGCCTTAGCCTGGTGGAGATCATTGATTCAAGCCACCGGGAAGATCCCTTTGTACAACATGACTTGGGATCAGTTCGTTGCTCTTATCAAAGAAAATTACTGTCCTCAACATGTAGTTGAGAAGATCGAGACTGAATTCTTGACATTAGTCATGGAGAACTTAGATTGTCAAGCATACCTTACAAGTTTCAATACCAAGTCTCGATTGGTTCCTTATTTGATCACACCGGAACCAAAGCGAATAGCTCGCTTTATTGGGGGTCTAGCCCCAGAAATAAAGGCAAGTGTGAAAGCATCGAGACCTACTACCTTCAGGTCAGCGGCAGATCTGTCGCTATCTCTCACACTCGATGTGGTTAGAAACAAGGCTGCCAAGGCCTCTGAAGATGGGAAGCATAAAAGGGAGGAGGATAACTCCCAGAATCCTAAGAAGAGCAAATCCGAGTTCAACAATAACCAACAGGATTCCAACAAGAAGCCTACATGCAAAACCTGCAAAAGAAGACACTGGGGACAGTGTCGATCAAACCAAAAGGTAAAGCAATGTGGCATCTGCAAAAGATCTGGTCACCAGTCCCACGAATGCAGGGACATAAAGAATGCAAACTGTTTCAGCTGTGGCGAAAAGGGCCACATCAGTACTAATTGCCCTGAGGCCGCCAAGGAAGGAGCAGCTAAGCCTGGGAAGGATAAGAAAGGAAACGCCTGAACTACCGATTGAATGACAGAGACAGTACATATCAATTATAGCATCAGGTACGTCCCATACCATTTAGCATTGATAGTTTCTGCTAAGTATCTTACGTTAATGCAAGGGATAATAAACCTTTAGTAAACCTTAAGCCTAGTAAACTGTTGATTACATTCATGAGAACTTCAGATATTAAAAAATAAGGTATAATTTACCAATGGAATCTTTAAAGACCCTCTCTCCCATCCTCGGAGAAAATCCTTTCATAAGAATCTGGAGTACTCTTCCCAAAAAGGAGTACGACAATATATATATATATATATATATATATATATTACTTTATTATTTTCCCATTATTTTATATCGCCTGCGAATGCCAAACTATGTTTGATAAGAGTACCATATGAGGATTGGCGTATCCTAGTGTGTCCCATAGATTGCTTCCATGCCTGATCAGTATGGAGGTTTAATGCATGGAACCCCTGAGATATCCCAATGGTCATATTGTGCTAAAGTCGACTAGTAGTATTCAAAGAAGATATCCAATATAAAATGTCCTTATAAGTATCTCTACTTAGGGCATCCTTGCATTTGTAAAGAGAATGTGTCATTTATCTGACACCGACATCGACAGATGAACCAAAGCCTGAGGATACAGACATCTCTAACACCTCTGTGTGTCATAATTATCGTCTTTATAAGAATTACCATGTTTACCTTCTGAGAGGCAAGTGGATGTTAGAACAAACATCCCGCTTAGGGCTGCAATTATTGTAAAAGCCTTATATCGGTTAGTACCAACGGAATAGGAAGAACTAAGAGCCAAATCGATAAGTTTTTAGAGAAGATTTCATAAAGCCAAAATTCGAAGTTCTAAGAACTCCGATTTATATAAATGAGAAAGACAGATCATCTTGCTTATGCATTGATTACCGCAACCCTATTTAGGCAACAATTAAGAATCGCTATTACCTGCCCAGGATCGTCGATTGGTTCGACTAGCTGTAAGGATTAGCTATTCTTTGAGATTAGTTAAGCAGTGGTTGGAATAACCATCTCACCATAAAATAAGTTTTTCTATAGCAATTATTATGTAAGTATCAAGGCTACTCCTTTGGAGACCTTGTATGGGTGGAATGTTAAACATCTATTGTTAAATAGAGAATTGGTAAGTCCAATTATCAGGATCTGAAAGTTGCCTAGGAAACAACAAATAAGATCATAAAAATCCATAGTCGATTGTAAGTTGCCAGTATACGGCAGAAAAATTAAGAATTAATGAAAATAGCAACCCTCCTAAGTTCTTGTTAAAGAATAAGGTTCAACAAAAGAAATCACCCAGGAAGGGTGTGCCAAATTTGTTAACCACCTTACCGTCCAGACATTGGAGGACATGCTACGTGCAATGTGTAATTGATTTAGGTAGTAGTTGGGATAACCACCTACCATTGTTTGAGTTATCATATAACAGTAGCTACCATACCAGCATCAAGGCTGCGCCTTTCGAGGCTTTAAACGGTAGAAAGTGTAGAACGCCCGTTTGTTGGGCAGAAGTTGGAGATGTCCAACTGTCAGGACCGGAGATAGTCTTTGAAGCGAAGGACAAGATTGTCCAGATTCGTGACCGTCTCAAAGCTGCCCGAGATAGGCAGAAGAGCTACGCGGATCCAAATCGTAAATCTTTTCACTTCGAAGTAGGTGACAAAGTGTTGCTTAAAGTATCACCCTGGAAAGGAGTGATGCGATTTGGTAAGAAAGGCAAGCTAAGCCCAAGGTACATAGGACCTTTCGAGGTCATCGAACGTGTCGGGTCAGTTGCCTATAAGTTAAACTTACCTGAAGAGCTCAGTAGTATACATAATGTAGTCCACATCTGCAATCTGAAGAAGTGTTTCGCTGATGAATCACTGGTCATACCACATACAGATGTGCATATAGATGAGAGCTTAAAATTTGTGGAAAAACCATTGTCGATTTAAGATCGACAGGTTAAGAAGCTTCGAAGGAAGCATGTGCCTATTGTAAAGGTAAAATGGGATGCCCGTAGAGGTCCCGAATATACGTGGGAAGTTGAGTCCACAATGAAAGAAAAATACCCTTATTTATTTCAGTAAATCTCGAGGTCGAGATTTCTTTTAAGGGGGTGAGGATGTAACACCTCGAAAATTCACGTCCTATAATGTGTTGACACGTGTCATATGTTTGAACGTGTGAAAGAATGTTATAGAAGGATTAAAGTTGACAATCATGGAAAGTATGTATATATACGAGTTCTAAATGTCAACAGTGAATAAATATATTGTACAATAACCCTACATGATGCTCAAACCTTCAAACGAATAAATCACGGATCATACGAAGCTAAATATGAAAGAAAGTGAGAGATTACAAACTACAGGGGTTAAATGTGTCAACATGTTTAAGTTATACCTCTGAGTGACCTTTTGACAAACCCGAAGCTTTGTAACGGTTAATTATGCTCACTAGAATGCACGATATAAATTTCATAAAGTTTCGTTATCGTATGAGAAAGTTGTGATCAAATTCGTATGCGAGGGGTTAAAAGCGTCAACGATAAAGTTTAGGACTTTTCGGGTGACAAAAAAGTTAACCGAGGACTAAACAAAATGGGTATATGTCTTGAAGCCCTTAAACGTCAATATGGAGGGTTCAAAGTGCAAAAAATAAAGTCGTAGCAAAGTTTCCAAGAGCCAAGGACCAAAGCGTAAAAATCAGAAAATTGAGATTCTGTGCAGAAGGGTGTCGCGCGACGCGAAGCCCCAGGGGGGGTCTTCGCGTGCCGCGAGGGCCTGTCTGGTCCGATTTTCTTGGGTTCTTGTCTGCCTTTGCCATTTTAACCGACTTATGAATGATTTTCCACATCTTGCTTGACCCCTAGGCAACCCCTAAACACTTAGGGACATCTGGAAGTGATCCAAGACCATGGTTAGACTTGTGTGTCAATGATCCATGAGTTCTTGAGCACTATATAAAGGACCAAGGTTGCAACCAAGTTCTTCACACCTTCCTTCAGCTTTCTGATCATTTCTGGAGCTCAAGACTTCTCTCAAGTGATCACTAATCAAGCTTAGGACTTCAGTAAGTATGCTTAACCTTCCTTAGTTAAGTTTTTGCTTAGTTTTAGCTTAAAACATACAAGGGTTGATACCTACTGATATTTTAGGCAAATTATAATATTTTAACAGTAAGAAAAAGTTGTTAAACTCAGACTTCAGTTTTGAGCTTTTCGGCTTATGTGAAATTACTAAAATACCCCTACGGGGAATAGTTGGTTATAATTGATAAATTTCACATCTATACCATACCATACTGTTATAACTTATTAAATTAAGTATCTTTGCTGATTATATCAGACCTGTAACTCAGGTTAATACTTAAACTCTTTTATAACCTTATAAATGACCAAATTACCCCTACGGGGCATAGTTTGTGTCTAAATTCGTTTTGGGCATAATGGAAGGTATCCTACTGATATCGCAACATATTTGAGGCATATTAACTTAGGAAACTTGGTTAGGACCCTTATGATTACCCGTTACGCCTCCTTCGCGTTCGGTTCGGCTTATGTAACTAGTTTACATAAATTAGCCGAAACGGGTCAAACCTTATCGGTTTTACCCCAAAATTCAGAATGTGCCTAGATTACCCATATAAGGCAAGTCTTCAATCTTGTCGGGTCTAAATCACATTTTATTCCGGTCTTCGCCTAATCGTGCGTTTGAACCGTATAATTAACCGGTCTAAGCTTAGGCTTAATTAAAGACCCGTTAGCATTCTAATTGGTTATTTATACCATCATTCCAGACTAGAGCCTTCCGGTAAATTGTACCTACGCTTACTTAAGTGAATACGGCTGAGCTAATATAATTCTTGCTAATTAAGACAGGAGCTAGCTCAGGTAAATACTCTTAACTTATTTTCCCTATTACGGGCTTGGGATACGGTAATATAAATACCGCATGGTCAGGTATGGGATTCAAAGACCAATAAGTCAGGAAATCCAAATAACCTGTTTTAATTCGTGTTGCTTGACTGAAACATTGGGGATTAATGCGACCGTGTCCTGGATATCCTTGACTCATTAATTGCAATGGCCACGACCTAAGCACGGGGTGTAGCTGTAACACCCCAACCCGGAAGGGCTGACGTGTCACAATAACAGTGGTATCATAAACAAAAGTCATAATTCCATTTATTTATTTGATAAGGATACAAACACACAACAACTAAACTTAAGGTTAATATACAAACGGATACATTTAACTTGATTAACTAACATCTTCAGATTTATTCCTAGGCTTTATTCTTCTCTCTTTACCCCGCCCGAAGTAACATGTGAATCTGTATATACAAAAAGTTTACGGAATGAGCCAAATGCTCAGTACGGAATAATAGGCTCAAATAACAAATAATGCTTTATATGAAATGTTTATTCGGATGAAACTTTATGTTAAAATGATATGATGCAAGTAACGTAATTTCATAATCATATCATACGGATGTACCCATGAGCCAAACTTAAAACGTGACAATACACAGGTAGCTACTCCTGCATAATTATCACACGAGATGGCGAGTTGGCATACCCGCTATCCACCTCCTTAACTTAAATCCTAGGATCGATCCATACGCCTCCTAGTAGCTTTGTACCTCACTTGTACCTAGGGACGCCGTGAACTGATCTCTCCGTCACGGATGGAGCACATGATGTCGATGCCGCAACAACATGCTCGTGGGACACTCCACGAGAAGCGATACTCAGGGTATCAGAGTACAAATGGTCTTATTCACATAACTTATAAAAAATATATTTTGATAACAAGACGTAACATATATTGGAACATGCGATAATGAATACAACTAACAGAATACTATCGCATGACATGAAAGCTAAATCCAAGGTTATGATTAGAATAGGAATCTAACGGACTGTCAAATGAATCGATAATCAAAGACGTGAGGAGTTTTTAAAAGATATAGTAATTTAATGGTTTTTATAGCAATTTGAATATAAAGCAATAAGAAGTAGGGTAAGGATCCGTACCTTAATAATTTCAAAGTGATGCTACCTTGTGATAATATTTCAGATTTATACGGGCAGAGTTTAGACTACTGATTAGTCTTTTAACCTAATTTAAATAACATGCACACAAACTAGGTCAGTAACTTAATACAGCATTTACGATAACTCACGAGATTAAAATCCTCACAACAAATGACAAAGTGCGATACTTAAACATCCATCGGATTCACAACTAATGACAAAGTGAAATCACTTAAACATCCATCAGATTCACAATGAATGACAAAGTGCAAACACTTAAACATCCATCGGAATCACAACTAATGACAAAGTGAAATTACTTAAACATCCATCGGAATCACGATTAATGACAAAGCATAACCCAAATTTGAGCAGCACTTAAACATCCATTGGATTGATTTCAATCAATCGGACATTGAATCGTAGTAGCGATCGAGTTATTACCCTGATTGCAGCAGCACCCCGCTATACTAATTAGTGATTCGTGTGTGTTTTGAGAGTATTTGGACGATATCTCAGCGTGTATTTTGAGTTTCTTCGTCGTTTAAGCGTCCAGAATCAAGTGCCAATGTCCTCTATTTATACCCGAATTTTTGACAAGCTTGCGCACCGCAAGACTAGGACCTTTACGGTGCGTAACCACCCTTGCGCACCGTAACACTAATTTCCTTACGGTGCGTAAGGAACACCTAAGCACTATAGGTTTGCCACGTTTGGGACTAGCCTAGCTGAGTCGACAACATGGATAATTTCGAATTTGACAGCTTATTTTGTGGATAATCGTAACTAGAAAATACCCCCCCCCCTGAGTTTTAGGGGCCCTGACCCTGATTCTGAAAATTCTGAAAATTTTAGGGTTTGTGCAGAATCACTTGGGTGTCTTAATTAGGGTTTCCTATTGGATAATTTATAAATAATAATAATAATAATAGTTTTGGTTGATATACAGAAAGATGGATCATAAGATAACTGTTTAGTTTATTATAAATTATTATTATTCTTTTATTTCTAGAATAATGATTTTTAAATTTATGGTTATTACAACTATTACCCCCTTAAAAGAAATTTCGTCCTCGAAATTTTTCAAATAAGAATATAACATATCGCATAAGTAACGGAACTTTTATAGCAGAGTTACTAACTTATATAACAAGAATCTCCTAAACACACATGTATATCTGAAATTCATAATTAAGTTTATGACCATAATTGTCAATTACCTTACTACCATGTCCTAATGGTTCTTCCACTACGTATCTTAATAACATATTTAATCATGCAGAAAATCAACATAGACTTACAGATAACAAGAGTGACTATTGGTACTGATATCTCCTACATAAACATGCTTATTCATAACTAAGATATATTCACATAAGATAAACAGAAACAAATGAACATATATCAAAGAGCAAGATTTTACCATTACCTCGACTAAAACTCTTTTACTAGAATAGATTAGGGTATAGAGAGCGAATTGATTCTTCAGATTCCCATGTTGCTTCGCATTCAGAGTGATTTTTCCAGAGGATTTTAACAAACGGAATTACTTTCCTACGCATAACCCCTTCTTGTCGATCTAAGATAGCTTCTGGTTCCTCTTCGTAGGACAAATCTTTTTGAATTGTAAGTAACGGATAACTAAGGACATGGAGTGGATGATAATTATATCCTCTTAACGAGGAGACATGAAAAACGTTATGAACGTGTGAGAGTTGAGGCGGTAGAGCTATTCGATATGATACTTCTCCAATTCTTTCAAGTATTTCAAATGGACCAATGAAACGGGGACTAAGCTTCCCTTTAATTCCAAATCTACGAACGCCACGCCAAGGTGATACCTTTAAGAATACGTGGTCACAAATTTTAAATTCGAGTGGTCGTCTATCTTGATCTGCATAGCTCTTTTGTCTGCTCTGAGCTTCTTTCAGTTTTTCTCGTGCCATAGTGACTTTTTCGTTTGTAATCTGAACTAGTTCTGGCCCTTCAATAATCTTTTCTCCAACTTCATCCCAGCATATCGGTGCTCGACATTTCCGACCGTACAAAAGCTCAAAAGGTGCCATGCCAATACTTGCTTGCCAACTATTGTTGTAAGCGAACTCAACAAGGCATAGATATTCATCCCAGTTTCCAGACCATTCAAGTGCACATGCTCGGAGCATGTCTTCCAAGGTCTGAATCGTGCGTTCCGACTGCCCATCTGTTTGTGGATGGAAAGCCGTACTAAACTTCAGTCGTGTACCCCAAGCTGCCTTAAAACCTTTCCAAAATCGTGAGGTGAAACGTGGGTCTCTATCGGAAACAATGGAAGATGGTGTGCCATGGAGTCGAATAATTTCTTGAAGAAATATTTCGGATAACTTATTAACCGAAAATCCTTGCTGAATCGGTAGAAAATGTGCTGACTTCGACAATCTATCGACAACAACCCATATAACATCATTCTTCTTGAAAGTCTTAGGCAAACCGGTAACAAAATCCATTGTGATCTCATCCCACTTCCATATGGGAATATCCAATGGCTGCAACAGACCGCTTGCTCGTTTGTGTTCAATTTTCACTTGTTGGAAAGTGAGGCATTTACTTACGTATCGAGCAACGTCTTCCTTCATGCCATTCCACCAGAAGTTCTGTCTTAAGTCTCGATACATCTTGGTAGATCCTGGGTGAATTGAAAATGGTGAGCTGTGAGCTTCGGCTAACAATGACTCACGAAGGGTGGAGTCATCGGGTACACAAAGTCTTTTACCGCACCAAATCACCCCATGATGGTCTATACGAAATTCAGATTGCTTACCCACCTCAAGATTTTGCACAATTGCCCAAATTTCTCCATCTTGCTTTTGTGCATCTTTGATCCGTGATATGAGGTCGGGTTCAATCTGCATTCTAGCTAGATATCCATCAGATTTACTAACCTGAAGCCAAATGTTCATCCTTTCGAGATCCCTCCTAATACGAGGCTGAATTTGTAAGCAAGATATAGTCCCGGAATTCTTTCGGCTCAACGCGTCAGCTACAACATTGGCTTTGCCTGGATGGTATTGAATATTTCTGTCGTAATCTTTTAAAAGTTCTAACCACCTTTTTTGCCTCATATTTAGCTCTTTCTGGGTGAATATGTACTTGAGGCTCTTATGGTCGGTAAAAATGTCACAACTTTCACCATACAGATAGTGTCGCCAAATCTTAAGTGCAAAGACGACTGCGGCTAGTTCTAAATCATGTGTAGGGTAGTTAACTTCATAAGGCTTCAACTGACGGGAGGCATAAGCGATAACCTTCCCATGTTGTATTAGCACACAACCTAATCCTTTCTTTGAGATATCACTATAGACTTGGTAACCCCCTGATCCAGAAGGGAGAGTGAGTATCGGAGAGGATACGAGTCGTTTCTTCAATTCTTCAAAGCTTTTCTCTTGTTCCTCATTCCATGAGTACTTCACCCCTTTCCTTAGGAGTTTTGTGAGTGGTAAAGCAATTACCGAGAATCTTTCAACAAATCTTCGGTAATAGCCAGCAAGACCCAAGAAACTTCGTATTTCGGTAACAGAAGTGGGTCTTGGCCATTTTGTAATAGCTTCAACCTTTGTTGGGTCTACCATAATTCCCTCTGCTGATATGACATGACCTAGAAATGCCACTTGGCTAAGCCAAAAGTCACATTTGGAAAACTTAGCGTACAACTTCTCATGACGCAAGGTTCCAAGTACTGCATGTAGATGTGCTTCATGCTCTTCGCGACTCTTAGAATACACCAGAATGTCATCGATAAAAACAATAACGAATTTATCTAGGAATTTGTGAAATACGCGATTCATCAAATCCATGAAGACGGCGGGTGCGTTAGTTAGCCCAAAGGGCATAACCAAGAATTCGTAATGACCATAACGAGTACGAAAGGCAGTCTTGGGAACATCATCATTCTTGATCTTTAGTTGATGGTACCCGGACCTTAGGTCGATTTTTTAGAAGAACTGAGCCCCCTGAAGTTGATCAAAGAGATCATCAATGCGAGGCAGAGGATACTGATTACGAATAGTAATCTTGTTCAGCTCTCGGTAGTCAATACATAAACGCATACTACCGTCTTTCTTCTTCAAAAATAAGACCGGAGCACCCCAAGGTGAAACACTGGGTCTTATGAATCCCAGATCTAACAATTCTTGCAATTGTTCCTTCAACTCCTTCAGTTCCATTGGGTCCATACGGTATGGAGCTTTAGAATTAGGTTCGGCACCAGGGATCAAGTCGATGGTGAATTCTATCTGACGGTCGGGTGGTAATCCCGGGAGTTCATCCGGAAATACATCAGGATATTCACGAACAACGGAGTGGTTATCGATACTCTTAACACTAGCAGAAGTATCCTTAATCGATGCTAGGAATCCAGCATAGCCGTTTGATATGAATTTTCGAGCTTTGAGCGCAGAGATAATTTTAAGAGATTTATGAGCTTGAGTTCCCTGATATATAATATCAGGATGATGAAGATCACCGAAAATAACACGGCGGGAATGACAATCTATAGTTACGCGATGTCGAGACAACCAATCTATCCCTAGAATAACATCAAAGTCACACATATGTATTGGAAATAGGTCTGCCTTACACACAATAGATTCAATACGGATCGGACAATCTTTATATACGTAAGTGATTACGGATGAATTTTCCATGGGAGTGGAAATGGTTAAAGTATGATTTAAGAGAGTTGGTCTTATCGGAAGGTACTTAGTAAACGAGTGGGATACTAAAGAATGGGTCGCTCCTGTATCGAATAACACATAGATACTATGTTTACCAAGCTGAAGGGTTCCCGACACAGTGACGGGTGGTCCACGGGACAACCCTTAAGTGTGTTAAAAGATAAGTTAATCCCCCATTTGATCATGTAATTGTCTTGAATTAGATGACTACGTTTGCTTGTGTTTCAGGTACATTTGGGGCTTAAAAGTGTGGAAATTAAGCTTCGAATAGGCGCGACTTAATTAGAGGATTGAAGACGGAGAATAAATGAAAAAAATAAAATTTTGGAATTGAAGAATTAAGAAGATAACATGATAGAGGATGAAATTACGAGAACGTAGGCGAAAACGGTGAAGAAAACGGAGTTGAAACGAGAAAGTTATGAAGAAAACAAAAATTGATTGCTGAAGCCTACCGTAACTTACGGTGGTACCGTAATTTACGGTAGACTCTGACAAAAATTGATGCCGTAACTCAGTTTAACTCCACCGTAAACCATTTTAAGACACCGTAACTTACGGTGGTACCGTAATTTACGGTGGAGGCCAGCGTGAAACTTGTAACTCCCTCATTTAAGGTTGTTTATGGTGCCTTTTCATCATCTAATCATTCCCATTCATTTGGTAACTCCTAAGGGGCGAATTTGGGGTGTTCTAAGGTGTTCTTGAGTGATCTAAACATGAAGACTTTGTTTTTGATTCCAATGGACAAAGGTTCGATTGTGATGATGGTTCATAACACTATGAGCGGCTAGGTTTGCTTGGTGATCGTCTCGGATGTAAGGTTTTATTTGTGACAATTATGCTTGTTCTTTAATTTCTGGAATATTAGACTGTGCATGTGTTGTTAGTTTATTATGGTGTTTGATTGGTTGTTTGTAAAGTGTTGATGTATGTTTGATCATAGTTCTAAACCATACGTTCTTGGTGCCGTTGGCAATCGAGATATCATGGGAGGGATTAGGGTTGGATATGTGTTGATTGGTCATCGGGTAACAACCTCGCGTTCTAGGAATCCGAGTACTTAGTTCCCTTTCATCACAAACAATTGAACTTACATGAGCCATGTCTATGTGGTTCTTTCCAGTTGAACATGAACGTTAGTTGTCACTTAAAACTTGAAACTCGGGATGATCACTATCCTCTTATCTGTTACAAAACTTGACTTTGATTTGTATTCTAATTTAGTAATTCTAGATAATTAAAACCAATCAACCCAAACATTGAAATTTACATTTCTTGCAATTTAGATTAATCTAGTTAGTTAGACATACATCGAGATAGCACATATTCCACAAACTCCCTGTGTTCGATACCCACTTGCCACTATCTATATAGTTGTTTTTGGGATTAAATTTGCGTGACCCACGACAATCACGTCAAATTTTGGCGCCGTTGCCGGGGAGTAGTGCGCAACGTGTGTTATCTTGTGTATTAGTTTGAAAAAAAAAATTAAAAGAAAAAAAATTAAAAAAAAAACCAAAAAGATTTCTTTTATGTTCATGATTTACACTTGGTAGTTGAGTTGTGTTGTGCAGGATGACAGGGCATTACACAAATTTCAGCTTATTTACGTGTAGATTGTGCGGGGGTCCACGACATCCATGTATTGGTTGCCACGAGGCTCACTACAGGAGGGCACATGGAAAACCGGTGTCTTATGTTTCACAGCTTCCACCTCCATCATACGTTGACGATTATGAATCAGAAATGGAGGATGACTATTATTCATATGGATACGATCGGGACGAGGAAGTTTATTATGAGGCAAGGATGGATGGTCTATGTTTTTGTTGCGGTCGCGATCACACTTATGATTATGATGTGTGCCCGGTGTATTCGGAAAACCCGAAGTATTGGAATAAAAAGATGATGGAAGCACGCATCTATAGACCGTATCAGGGATATCGACAATATCATCCCGAAGAATATTCTGAGCCCGAGGGTGTTTATGTTTATGAGACCGAGGAGGAAAAAGAGCTTGCTGTATTGGAAGTAACTTTGTACAAACTCGAGCAATATTTAGCAACACCCAACTTGTCCGATGAAGACCGAATCAGCTGCTTAGTTTCTAAGTGTCATACTTTAAAATTGAAGATAGAGATAGAAGAACGCCTCTCACCATTACCTGACGATATTAGAGATTATTCTCACATGAAGGAGGAGGTTGTGGAGGATAATACCACACCAATGAGTCCTTTATCTGATGAAGAGTCACTTGTAGATCAGATGATGTGTGCAGATTATGAGGTAGAGCAGGCTGATGGGATGGATATGTGTACCGAACCTCTTCCCATAATTCAAATTAACAAGTGTGGGGAAGAGGGTTCGAGAAACAAGATGAGAAGGGTGAAACTACCAGACAATAAGGTATATGTCATGAAGTGGACTAGCAAAGCCCGCAGGAGCAGCTTTAACATGCCAAATAGACTGACAAATCTATGGAGATGGCATGTAAATTTCCGGGCATTTGTTGGAAATGTTGCGGGTAAGTGTGCATTAAGACCACCATAACGCATATCAGGTATGGTCTGGCTGAAGACCTTTAAACTTAGCACTCCCGGGAGGCAGCCCGAGGATGTAGAGTATTGTATTTGTGTTTTGTTTTGTTTTGCTTTGTTTGGTTTTGTTTTGGTGTTGTGTTTGTGTTTTGGCAGGTTATTACGTTTCAACCCTCGCGGATGCAATGATTCAAGTGTGGGGATGTTTGGCAACATCCCTGTTGAGATATCAGCGAATCTAAGAGATGTTTTTGAACCGGTCCGATTACCGTAGCTGCATCACTACCAACACTGCTAATTTACTAATCAGGTCGTGTCTTGTTCTCATCTTTTGTGCACCTTTGTATATATTCATGTTTATGATCATGGTTGGGCGGATGGGTGGTGTATTGGTTTTGATGTTATGTGTTGGGTTGTGCTAGTTTGGCGGTGTTAATGTGTTTTTATAAAAAAATAAAAAATATATAAAATGAAAAAGACCAAAAAGAAATTTGGGGTTTGAGTGTTTGAGCTAATGTTGATGTTGAATGGGTTTTTAGCGATCATTTCCTTCCAAAGCCTTACATTGGGGTCAATGTATCCCAAGTGTGGGGATGGGGGAAAATTTTGAGGTTTTTAAAAATTTGTAAATCAAGCGAAACATTGTTAGAATTTGAACACCTTGGAAAACACCTGAGTAACACACCGGCAACCCTTAATACCCTTTGTTCTTGGTGAGAGTTGAAGCCACACTTGTATATAAATAATGTTTGTCTTTAATGAGAGTGGCAACGGGTGGGGGTGCATTAGAACTTGTGCTTGAATACTGTTCGAGGCCTTAGTTGAGCATGAATGTAGAAAGGATAAGGGCATTTAGGAAAGCCTAGTTATAGTGTGTGAGAGTGTGGAATTTGGGGGGTTGGACCTCATTAATTATATATATGAGCTTGGTAGAGAGAGGGGCGGGGGTTTGGACATTTAGTTGCCCATTTTGTGCCTAAAGCCGATCATTTGTTACCCCTTATCTAGTTCCCCAAAAATTTACCCGATTTAACCCGGTCTTATAGTGTTAGTAGTTTTTATAGTGTGTTTAGATATGTTATGTCAATCGTTCTTTATGTTTGCTATGTTAAAAAAAAGTGGAAAAGCAATGAAAAAGAAAAAAATAATATAAAAAAAAGAGAAAAAGAAGAAAAAAAAAAGAGAAAAAGAAGAAAAAAAAAGTAATGTTTGAGTTATCTTGTATATAGTAGTTTATGTCTTGTTTATTGTTTTTTTTCATTGTGTAATAAAAGACCGGGTTAAGTCCTTCGCTACTACATATATATTCCATTTCCTACCCGTACACCTAGCCACGTTACAACCTTAAAGCCCCTTTGATTTGCATTCATGTTTGGCACTTTTGAGGAGGAGGACCGATTTAGGTACAAGCATATAGTTGTGAAATCACCCGGTTGCCTTTTGTGTGTCTAGCTATCTTTGCTAGTGCTTACTTGTTGCCGAGAGGAGAGATATAGTGAGGGGTGTGTTATTTTTGGTGTTAGGAAAAGGCTAATAAAAGGATGACATGTTTATGCTTGGTTTACGTTGATCACTTGTGAACTTGGAAATGGTTTTTGATGGGTTGCTTGGGGGCAAGCAACGGTTAAGTGTGGGGATGTGACGGGTGGTCCACGGGACAACCCTTAAGTGTGTTAAAAGATAAGTTAATCCCCCATTTGATCATGTAATTGTCTTGAATTAGATGACTACGTTTGCTTGTGTTTCAGGTACATTTGGGGCTTAAAAGTGTGGAAATTAAGCTTCGAATAGGCGCGACTTAATTAGAGGATTGAAGACGGAGAATAAATGAAAAAAATAAAATTTTGGAATTGAAGAATTAAGAAGATAACATGATAGAGGATGAAATTACGAGAACGTAGGCGAAAACGGTGAAGAAAACGGAGTTGAAACGAGAAAGTTATGAAGAAAACAAAAATTGATTGCTGAAGCCTACCGTAACTTACGGTGGTACCGTAATTTACAGTAGACTCTGACAAAAATTGATGCCGTAACTCAGTTTAACTCCACCGTAAACCATTTTAAGACACCGTAACTTACGGTGGTACCGTAATTTACGGTGGAGGCCAGCGTGAAACTTGTAACTCCCTCATTTAAGGTTGTTTATGGTGCCTTTTCATCATCTAATCATTCCCATTCATTTGGTAACTCCTAAGGGGCGAATTTGGGGTGTTCTAAGGTGTTCTTGAGTGATCTAAACATGAAGACTTTGTTTTTGATTCCAATGGACAAAGGTTCGATTGTGATGATGGTTCATAACACTATGAGCGGCTAGGTTTGCTTGGTGATCGTCTCGGATGTAAGGTTTTATTTGTGACAATTATGCTTGTTCTTTAATTTCTGGAATATTAGACTGTGCATGTGTTGTTAGTTTATTATGGTGTTTGATTGGTTGTTTGTAAAGTGTTGATGTATGTTTGATCATAGTTCTAAACCATACGTTCTTGGTGCCGTTGGCAATCGAGATATCATGGGAGGGATTAGGGTTGGATATGTGTTGATTGGTCATCGGGTAACAACCTCGCGTTCTAGGAATCCGAGTACTTAGTTCCCTTTCATCACAAACAATTGAACTTACATGAGCCATGTCTATGTGGTTCTTTCCAGTTGAACATGAACGTTAGTTGTCACTTAAAACTTGAAACTCGGGATGATCACTATCCTCTTATCTGTTACAAAACTTGACTTTGATTTGTATTCTAATTTAGTAATTCTAGATAATTAAAACCAATCAACCCAAACATTGAAATTTACATTTCTTGCAATTTAGATTAATCTAGTTTGTTAGACATACATCGAGATAGCACATATTCCACAAACTCCCTGTGTTCGATACCCACTTGCCACTATCTATATAGTTGTTTTTGGGATTAAATTTGCGTGACCCACGACAATCACGTCACACAGTACCTGGGGCATTAGCAGCATCAGTAGCAGAAAGTGCGAAAACTCTTCCTCCAACATTGGGTGGTGCAACGTTTGGTCGGTTATTCTTCTTAGTGTCTTTCTTTGTACACTCCTTGATCATGTGTCCAGTTTGGCCACATCTAAAGCATGCTCCTGTACCTCGGTGACATACGCCCTGATGTCTCTTACCACAAGTATTGCATAGAGGGTATGTAGTTTGATTCGGGTTTACATGTTGATTCAGTGGTTGAAAAATACTTGTCGTAAAAGATGGTACGAAAGTTGACCCATGAAAGATTAGCATCAAAATCATCCCCTCCTTTGACTTGCTTATATCCTTCCCACCAAGTTTGTGCGTCATCTTCGAGTTTGTAGGTAGCCAATCTAACTTTGTTTTGCTCCGGAACTCCAAGAACTCCGAATATCTTTTCAACATGAGCTATCCAGTTTCTGGCATCGACTGGATTAGTAGCGTGACTAAAGGATTTCGGCTTTTGTTTTTGGAATTTAGCGATCCATATGTCTATACTATAAGTAGTATGGTTCGTGGTATTCTCACGAATTTCTTCACCAGAGATTGGATTCGTGTTATTACGTTCTGGATGACTAGTTTGTTAAATAACGGCCTCAGCTGTTTGAGCAACAAGGTTTGGAAGCAACCCGACAACAGCCTAGTTGATAGCATTAATTACGTTTGGATCAACTGGAGTCTCATTCGAAGAAGTGTTGTTACGTATATGGTTAGTACGAGTACTCCTACATGGCGGACGAGAAGGAGGCATCTATAAGAATAGACGTAGGAGTTAAACCAAATAAGAGACCAAGTTGAATCCTATCATAGATATCTACCCATTCCTCACAGATTTTAATTACTATCTTCAAGTTTTCTACAGGAAAGAGCCTTTGCTCTGATACCATAGCTGTAACACCCCAACCCGGAAGGGCTGACGTGTCACAATAACAGTGGTATCATAAACAAAAGTCATAATTCCATTTATTTATTTGATAAGGATATAAACACACAACAACTAAACTTAAGGTTAATATACAAACGGATACATTTAACTTGATTAACTAACATCTTCAGATTTATTCCTAGGCTTTATTCTTCTCTCTTTACCCCGCCCGAAGTAACCTGTGAACCTGTATATACAAAAAGTTTACGGAATGAGCCAAATGCTCATTACGGAATAATAGGCTCAAATAACAAATAATGCTTTATATGAAATGTTTATTCGGATGAAACTTTATGTTAAAATGATATGATGCAAGTAACGTAATTTCATAATCATATCATACGGATGTACCCATGAGCCAAACTTAAAACGTGACAATACACAGGTAGCTACTCCTGCATAATTATCACACGAGATGGCGAGTTGGCATACCCGCTATCCACCTCCTTAACTTAAATCCTAGGATCGATCCATACGCCTCCTAGTAGCTTTGTACCTCACTTGTACCTAGGGACGCCGTGAACTGATCTCTCCGTCACGGATGGAGCACATGATGTCGATGCCGCAACAACATGCTCGTGGGACACTCCACGAGAAGCGATACTCAGGGTATCAGAGTACAAATGGTCTTATTCACATAACTTATAAAAAATATATTTTCATAACAAGACGTAACATATATTGGAACATGCGATAATGAATACAACTAACAGAATACTATCGCATGACATGAAAGCTAAATCCAAGGTTATGATTAGAATAGGAATCTAACGGACTGTCAAATGAATCGATAATCAAAGACGTGAGGAGTTTTTAAAAGATATAGTAATTTAATGGTTTTTATAGCAATTTGAATATAAAGCAATAAGAAGTAGGGTAAGGATCCGTACCTTAATAATTTCAAAGTGATGCTACCTTGTGATAATATTTCAGATTTATACGGGCAGAGTTTAGACTACTGATTAGTCTTTTAACCTAATTTAAATAACATGCACACAAACTAGGTCAGTAACTTAATATAGCATTTACGATAACTCACGAGATTAAAATCCTCACAACAAATGACAAAGTGCGATACTTAAACATCCATCGGATTCACAACTAATGACAAAGTGAAATCACTTAAACATCCATCGGATTCACAATGAATGACAAAGTGCAAACACTTAACATCCATCGGAATCACAACTAATGACAAAGTGAAATTACTTAAACATCCATCGGAATCACGATTAATGACAAAGCATAACCCAAATTTGAGCAGCACTTAAACATCCATTGGATTGATTTCAATCAATCGGACATTGAATCGTAGTAGCGATCGAGTTATTACCCTGATTGCAGCAGCACCCCGCTATACTAATTAGTGATTCGTGTGTGTTTTGAGAGTATTTGGACGATATCTCAGCGTGTATTTTGAGTTTCTTCGTCGTTTAAGCGTCCAGAATCAAGTGCCAATGTCCTCTATTTATACCCGAATTTTTGACAAGCTTGCGCACCGCAAGACTAGGACCTTTACGGTGCGTAACCACCCTTGCGCACCGTAACACTAATTTCCTTACGGTGCGTAAGGAACACCTAAGCACTATAGGTTTGCCACGTTTGGGACTAGCCTAGCTGAGTCGACAACATGGATAATTTCGAATTTGATAGCTTATTTTGTGTATAATCGTAACTAGAAAATACCCCCCCTGAGTTTTAGGGGCCCTGATCCTGATTCTGAAAATTCTGAAAATTTTAGGGTTTGTGCAGAATCACTTGGGTGTCTTAATTAGGGTTTCCTATTGGATAATTTATAAATCATAATAATAATAGTTTTGGTTCATATACAGAAAGATAGATCATAAGATAACTATTTAGTTTATTATAAATTATTATTATTCTTTTATTTCTAGAATAATGATTTTTAAATTTATGGTTATTACAGTAGGCATACACCTGACAAATGCAATATGCTTATTAATTAATTATACCCAATAAGGGATTCCCAATAAGGGAATAGTGGTGTGTCGGTTAATCTTGAACCGGCATAGAACCGGGCCCCGTATGTAGAGCAAGTTATGTAAAACTGATATCATGAGATATAGTTTGTCCCAAGTATAAAAGATTAATTTTGCCTTGTGCATTTTAAGCAAAGTGTCAAAACATCTTCGTGCCTTGTGCACCTAAACCAATTTTCTTAAACTCATTTCAAATGAGTCGGTTGAGTGTATTTACCAGTGAAAACTGACGTATTTTCAAAAGTCTAAGTGACAGGTACAAGTACGTAATAGGCTGGAAGCTGCTCAGGACGTTAATAAGGAACCTTGCAAGTTCTAGGCGTCTAAAGTCTGTTGAACAATATTTATGTTTTAAGATCCGCCTGTGGATCCTTTACTTTCCGTTATGATACTTGATATTACTTTATATTCGGATTGTAATATATTTATCTTTTGCTTCCGCTGTGCATTTATATATATTGTGTTGTTTGACTATGATGATATCAACTACGTCACGATACTCCCCTACCGGGCCCACCGGTCAAACGTGGAAATATCGGGGTGTGACACCATTGGAATTTAACGTTGGTGACCATGTTCTACTCAAAGTGTCCTTGGAAAGGAGTGGTTCGTTTTGGTAAAAAGGGAAAACTTGCCCCTCGCTATGTTGGCCCTTTCAAGATACTCGAAAGGATTGGTAAGGTGGCTTATCGACTCGACTTACCTCAAGAACTTAACAACGTTCATCCAACATTTCACGTCTCAAATCTAAAGAAATGTCTCGCTGAAGAAGGACTTCAAGTTCCTCTCGAAGATCTCCAAATCAATGACACTATGCATTTTGTGGAAAAACCCATCGAAATCATGGATCAAGGAGTCAAGTTGTTGAGGCGCAGTAAAATTCCTATCGTCAAGGTTCGATGGGAAGGAAAACGTGGCGCCGAATTTACTTGGGAACTCAAGAGTGACATGAAGACGAAGTATCCTTATCTTTCGCTACTTCTTCCTAAATTTCGGGACGAAATTCCCTAAAGGAGGGGAGACTGTAACGCTTCGCATTTTCGAACTTCTTATTTTAGCAAGTCATGTTGTACTTTCCATATTTAGACACTTGTACTCTCTTTGTAATCTACTTTCGTGTCATTGTAAATCGAGACTATTGATCATAATGAAAACAAAACTATTTTGTCTATTCATATTAGACTTATGTGCAACCGTTAGTCAATTACTCGTTTGAACGAAATATTATTCAAGGATTCTTTTTTATCGACACTTGATACTCGTTAAACTGGTTAAAACTCCTGAAATACTGAGACTCGAAAGCTCCACGAAATGAATAATCATTTAAAGAATTTTATTCGTTATAATTATGGACATTATTAAATTATTTAAACTAATTAGATTAATTAAATTAATTAATTTGTTATTTAAAGGTCATGTTTATTAATAAACTAGTTAACCTCGTTAGATATTACAGTTAGTAAACTAACTTAGTTTAAACTAAAGAAAAAGAAACAAAAAGTTAGTTTTCTTTTAATATGACTTGGTGATCTAATAATTCGGGGTTGTGTTATGCATTTAGCTGAAAGTTTAAACCTGCAGGGACCAATTGTGTAACTTCTGAAACTATAAATAATCAAAACAAATAAAAAGGGGCTGCCGGGACTCGAACCCGGGTAACCCGTTTCGCACACACACAAACTAACCGCTGGGCTGCGGCCTCTGATGGTTATAAACCCGGCCCAAATATCCTTTAAACACTCGTTTAAAAGGCCTGATCAGCGCGACCAGACCCTTTAGCTCGCTGTTTGAGCGGGATTTTGGGTTTGTTTTGAGTTTTAAACATGTTATAACATTAAATACTCAACCATAACCTAACCTAAACCCTCTCCTATAAATTGAGTTGTGTTGTGCAGGATGACAGGGCATTACACAAATTTCAGCTTATTTACGTGTAGATTGTGCGGGGGTCCACGACATCCATGTATTGGTTGCCACGAGGCTCACTACAGGAGGGCACATGGAAAACCGGTGTCTTATGTTTCACAGCTTCCACCTCCATCATACGTTGACGATTATGAATCAGAAATGGAGGATGACTATTATTCATATGGATACGATCGGGACGAGGAAGTTTATTATGAGGCAAGGATGGATGGTCTATGTTTTTGTTGCGGTCGCGATCACACTTATGATTATGATGTGTGCCCGGTGTATTCGGAAAACCCGAAGTATTGGAATAAAAAGATGATGGAAGCACGCATCTATAGACCGTATCAGGGATATCGACAATATCATCCCGAAGAATATTCTGAGCCCGAGGGTGTTTATGTTTATGAGACCGAGGAGGAAAAAGAGCTTGCTGTATTGGAAGTAACTTTGTACAAACTCGAGCAATATTTAGCAACACCCAACTTGTCCGATGAAGACCGAATCAGCTGCTTAGTTTCTAAGTGTCATACTTTAAAATTGAAGATAGAGATAGAAGAACGCCTCTCACCATTACCTGACGATATTAGAGATTATTCTCTCATGAAGGAGGAGGTTGTGGAGGATAATACCACACCAATGAGTCCTTTATCTGATGAAGAGTCACTTGTAGATCAGATGATGTGTGCAGATTATGAGGTAGAGCAGGCTGATGGGATGGATATGTGTACCGAACCTCTTCCCATAATTCAAATTAACAAGTGTGGGGAAGAGGGTTCGAGAAACAAAATGAGAAGGGTGAAACTACCAGACAATAAGGTATATGTCATGAAGTGGACTAGCAAAGCCCGCAGGAGCAGCTTTAACATGCCAAATAGACTGACAAATCTATGGAGATGGCATGTAAATTTCCGGGCATTTGTTGGAAATGTTGCGGGTAAGTGTGCATTAAGACCACCATAACGCATATCAGGTATGGTCTGGCTGAAGACCTTTAAACTTAGCGCTCCCGGGAGGCAGCCCGAGGATGTAGAGTATTGTATTTGTGTTTTGTTTTGTTTTGCTTTGTTTGGTTTTGTTTTGGTGTTGTGTTTGTGTTTTGGCAGGTTATTACGTTTCAACCCTCGCGGATGCAATGATTCAAGTGTGGGGATGTTTGGCAACATCCCTGTTGAGATATCAGCGAATCTAAGAGATGTTTTTGAACCGGTCCGATTACCGTAGCTGCATCACTACCAACACTGCTAATTTACTAATCAGGTCGTGTCTTGTTCTCATCTTTTGTGCACCTTTGTATATATTCATGTTTATGATCATGGTTGGGCGGATGGGTGGTGTATTGGTTTTGATGTTATGTGTTGGGTTGTGCTAGTTTGGCGGTGTTAATGTGTTTTTATAAAAAAATAAAAAAATATATAAAATGAAAAAGACCAAAAAGAAATTTGGGGTTTGAGTGTTTGAGCTAATGTTGATGTTGAATGGGTTTTTAGCGATCATTTCCTTCCAAAGCCTTACATTGGGGTCAATGTATCCCAAGTGTGGGGATGGGGGAAAATTTTGAGGTTTTTAAAAATTTGTAAATCAAGCGAAACATTGTTAGAATTTGAACACCTTGGAAAACACCTGAGTAACACACCGGCAACCCTTAATACCCTTTGTTCTTGGTGAGAGTTGAAGCCACACTTGTATATAAATAATGTTTGTCTTTAATGAGAGTGGCAACGGGTGGGGGTGCATTAGAACTTGTGCTTGAATACTGTTCGAGGCCTTAGTTGAGCATGAATGTAGAAAGGATAAGGGCATTTAGGAAAGCCTAGTTATAGTGTGTGAGAGTGTGGAATTTGGGGGGTTGGACCTCATTAATTATATATATGAGCTTGGTAGAGAGAGGGGCGGGGGTTTGGACATTTAGTTGCCCATTTTGTGCCTAAAGCCGATCATTTGTTACCCCTTATCTAGTTCCCCAAAAATTTACCCGATTTAACCCGGTCTTATAGTGTTAGTAGTTTTTATAGTGTGTTTAGATATGTTATGTCAATCGTTCTTTATGTTTGCTATGTTAAAAAAAAGTGGAAAAGCAATGAAAAAGAAAAAAATAATATAAAAAAAAGAGAAAAAGAAGAAAAAAAAAAGAGAAAAAGAAGAAAAAAAAAGTAATGTTTGAGTTATCTTGTATATAGTAGTTTATGTCTTGTTTATTGTTTTTTTTCATTGTGTAATAAAAGACCGGGTTAAGTCCTTCGCTACTACATATATATTCCATTTCCTACCCGTACACCTAGCCACGTTACAACCTTAAAGCCCCTTTGATTTGCATTCATGTTTGGCACTTTTGAGGAGGAGGACCGATTTAGGTACAAGCATATAGTTGTGAAATCACCCGGTTGCCTTTTGTGTGTCTAGCTATCTTTGCTAGTGCTTACTTGTTGCCGAGAGGAGAGATATAGTGAGGGGTGTGTTATTTTTGGTGTTAGGAAAAGGCTAATAAAAGGATGACATGTTTATGCTTGGTTTACGTTGATCACTTGTGAACTTGGAAATGGTTTTTGATGGGTTGCTTGGGGGCAAGCAACGGTTAAGTGTGGGGATGTGACGGGTGGTCCACGGGACAACCCTTAAGTGTGTTAAAAGATAAGTTAATCCCCCATTTGATCATGTAATTGTCTTGAATTAGATGACTACGTTTGCTTGTGTTTCAGGTACATTTGGGGCTTAAAAGTGTGGAAATTAAGCTTCGAATAGGCGCGACTTAATTAGAGGATTGAAGACGGAGAATAAATGAAAAAAATAAAATTTTGTAATTGAAGAATTAAGAAGATAACATGATAGAGGATGAAATTACGAGAACGTAGGCGAAAACGGTGAAGAAAACGGAGTTGAAACGAGAAAGTTATGAAGAAAACAAAAATTGATTGCTGAAGCCTACCGTAACTTACGGTGGTACCGTAATTTACGGTAGACTCTGACAAAAATTGATGCCGTAACTCAGTTTAACTCCACCGTAAACCATTTTAAGACACCGTAACTTACGGTGGTACCGTAATTTACGGTGGAGGCCAGCGTGAAACTTGTAACTCCCTCATTTAAGGTTGTTTATGGTGCCTTTTCATCATCTAATCATTCCCATTCATTTGGTAACTCCTAAGGGGCGAATTTGGGGTGTTCTAAGGTGTTCTTGAGTGATCTAAACATGAAGACTTTGTTTTTGATTCCAATGGACAAAGGTTCGATTGTGATGATGGTTCATAACACTATGAGCGGCTAGGTTTGCTTGGTGATCGTCTCGGATGTAAGGTTTTATTTGTGACAATTATGCTTGTTCTTTAATTTCTGGAATATTAGACTGTGCATGTGTTGTTAGTTTATTATGGTGTTTGATTGGTTGTTTGTAAAGTGTTGATGTATGTTTGATCATAGTTCTAAACCATACGTTCTTGGTGCCGTTGGCAATCGAGATATCATGGGAGGGATTAGGGTTGGATATGTGTTGATTGGTCATCGGGTAACAACCTCGCGTTCTAGGAATCCGAGTACTTAGTTCCCTTTCATCACAAACAATTGAACTTACATGAGCCATGTCTATGTGGTTCTTTCCAGTTGAACATGAACGTTAGTTGTCACTTAAAACTTGAAACTCGGGATGATCACTATCCTCTTATCTGTTACAAAACTTGACTTTGATTTGTATTCTAATTTAGTAATTCTAGATAATTAAAACCAATCAACCCAAACATTGAAATTTACATTTCTTGCAATTTAGATTAATCTAGTTAGTTAGACATACATCGAGATAGCACATATTCCACAAACTCCCTGTGTTCGATACCCACTTGCCACTATCTATATAGTTGTTTTTGGGATTAAATTTGCGTGACCCACGACAATCACGTCACACAGTACCTGGGGCATTAGCAGCATCAGTAGCAGAAAGTGCGAAAACTCTTCCTCCAACATTGGGTGGTGCAACGTTTGGTCGGTTATTCTTCTTAGTGTCTTTCTTTGTACACTCCTTGATCATGTGTCCAGTTTGGCCACATCTAAAGCATGCTCCTGTACCTCGGTGACATACGCCCTGATGTCTCTTACCACAAGTATTGCATAGAGGGTATGTAGTTTGATTCGGGTTTACATGTTGATTCAGTGGTTGAAAAATACTTGTCGTAAAAGATGGTACGAAAGTTGACCCATGAAAGATTAGCATCAAAATCATCCCCTCCTTTGACTTGCTTATATCCTTCCCACCAAGTTTGTGCGTCATCTTCGAGTTTGTAGGTAGCCAATCTAACTTTGTTTTGCTCCGGAACTCCAAGAACTCCGAATATCTTTTCAACATGAGCTATCCAGTTTCTGGCATCGACTGGATTAGTAGCGTGACTAAAGGATTTCGGCTTTTGTTTTTGGAATTTAGCGATCCATATGTCTATACTATAAGTAGTATGGTTCGTGGTATTCTCACGAATTTCTTCACCAGAGATTGGATTCGTGTTATTACGTTCTGGATGACTAGTTTGTTAAATAACGGCCTCAACTGTTTGAGCAACAAGGTTTGGAAGCAACCCGACAACAGCCTAGTTGATAGCATTAATTACGTTTGGATCAACTGGAGTCTCATTCGAAGAAGTGTTGTTACGTATATGGTTAGTACGAGTACTCCTACATGGCGGACGAGAAGGAGGCATCTATAAGAATAGACGTAGGAGTTAAACCAAATAAGAGACCAAGTTGAATCCTATCATAGATATCTACCCATTCCTCACAGATTTTAATTACTATCTTCAAGTTTTCTACAGGAAAGAGTCTTTGCTCTGATACCATAGCTGTAACACCCCAACCCGGAAGGGCTGACGTGTCACAATAACAGTGGTATCATAAACAAAAGTCATAATTCCATTTATTTATTTGATAAGGATATAAACACACAACAACTAAACTTAAGGTTAATATACAAACGGATACATTTAACTTGATTAACTAACATCTTCAGATTTATTCCTAGGCTTTATTCTTCTCTCTTTACCCCGCCCGAAGTAACCTGTGAACCTGTATATACAAAAAGTTTACGGAATGAGCCAAATGCTCAGTACGGAATAATAGGCTCAAATAACAAATAATGCTTTATATGAAATGTTTATTCGGATGAAACTTTATGTTAAAATGATATGATGCAAGTAACGTAATTTCATAATCATATCATACGGATGTACCCATGAGCCAAACTTAAAACGTGACAATACACAGGTAGCTACTCCTGCATAATTATCACACGAGATGGCGAGTTGGCATACCCGCTATCCACCTCCTTAACTTAAATCCTAGGATCGATCCATACGCCTCCTAGTAGCTTTGTACCTCACTTGTACCTAGGGACGCCGTGAACTGATCTCTCCGTCACGGATGGAGCACATGATGTCGATGCCGCAACAACATGCTCGTGGGACACTCCACGAGAAGCGATACTCAGGGTATCAGAGTACAAATGGTCTTATTCACATAACTTATAAAAAATATATTTTCATAACAAGACGTAACATATATTGGAACATGCGATAATGAATACAACTAACAGAATACTATCGCATGACATGAAAGCTAAATCCAAGGTTATGATTAGAATAGGAATCTAACGGACTGTCAAATGAATCGATAATCAAAGACGTGAGGAGTTTTTAAAAGATATAGTAATTTAATGGTTTTTATAGCAATTTGAATATAAAGCAATAAGAAGTAGGGTAAGGATCCGTACCTTAATAATTTCAAAGTGATGCTACCTTGTGATAATATTTCAGATTTATACGGGCAGAGTTTAGACTACTGATTAGTCTTTTAACCTAATTTAAATAACATGCACACAAACTAGGTCAGTAACTTAATATAGCATTTACGATAACTCACGAGATTAAAATCCTCACAACAAATGACAAAGTGCGATACTTAAACATCCATCGGATTCACAACTAATGACAAAGTGAAATCACTTAAACATCCATCGGATTCACAATGAATGACAAAGTGCAAACACTTAACATCCATCGGAATCACAACTAATGACAAAGTGAAATTACTTAAACATCCATCGGAATCACGATTAATGACAAAGCATAACCCAAATTTGAGCAGCACTTAAACATCCATTGGATTGATTTCAATCAATCGGACATTGAATCGTAGTAGCGATCGAGTTATTACCCTGATTGCAGCAGCACCCCGCTATACTAATTAGTGATTCGTGTGTGTTTTGAGAGTATTTGGACGATATCTCAGCGTGTATTTTGAGTTTCTTCGTCGTTTAAGCGTCCAGAATCAAGTGCCAATGTCCTCTATTTATACCCGAATTTTTGACAAGCTTGCGCACCGCAAGACTAGGACCTTTACGGTGCGTAACCACCCTTGCGCACCGTAACACTAATTTCCTTACGGTGCGTAAGGAACACCTAAGCACTATAGGTTTGCCACGTTTGGGACTAGCCTAGCTGAGTCGACAACATGGATAATTTCGAATTTGACAGCTTATTTTGTGGATAATCGTAACTAGAAAATACCCCCCCTGAGTTTTAGGGGCCCTGATCCTGATTCTGAAAATTCTGAAAATTTTAGGGTTTGTGCAGAATCACTTGGGTGTCTTAATTAGGGTTTCCTATTGGATAATTTATAAATCATAATAATAATAGTTTTGGTTCATATACAGAAAGATAGATCATAAGATAACTGTTTAGTTTATTATAAATTATTATTATTCTTTTATTTCTAGAATAATGATTTTTAAATTTATGGTTATTACAGTAGGCATACACCTGACAAATGCAATATGCTTATTAATTAATTATACCCAATAAGGGATTCCCAATAAGGGAATAGTGGTGTGTCGGTTAATCTTGAACCGGCATAGAACCGGGCCCCGTATGTAGAGCAAGTTATGTAAAACTGATATCATGAGATATAGTTTGTCCCAAGTATAAAAGATTAATTTTGCCTTGTGCATTTTAAGCAAAGTGTCAAAACATCTTCGTGCCTTGTGCACCTAAACCAATTTTCTTAAACTCATTTCAAATGAGTCGGTTGAGTGTATTTACCAGTGAAAACTGACGTATTTTCAAAAGTCTAAGTGACAGGTACAAGTACGTAATAGGCTGGAAGCTGCTCAGGACGTTAATAAGGAACCTTGCAAGTTCTAGGCGTCTAAAGTCTGTTGAACAATATTTATGTTTTAAGATCCGCCTGTGGATCCTTTACTTTCCGTTATGATACTTGATATTACTTTATATTCGGATTGTAATATATTTATCTTTTGCTTCCGCTGTGCATTTATATATATTGTGTTGTTTGACTATGATGATATCAACTACGTCACGATACTCCCCTACCGGGCCCACCGGTCAAACGTGGAAATATCGGGGTGTGACACCATTGGAATTTAACGTTGGTGACCATGTTCTACTCAAAGTGTCCTTGGAAAGGAGTGGTTCGTTTTGGTAAAAAGGGAAAACTTGCCCCTCGCTATGTTGGCCCTTTCAAGATACTCGAAAGGATTGGTAAGGTGGCTTATCGACTCGACTTACCTCAAGAACTTAACAACGTTCATCCAACATTTCACGTCTCAAATCTAAAGAAATGTCTCGCTGAAGAAGGACTTCAAGTTCCTCTCGAAGATCTCCAAATCAATGACACTATGCATTTTGTGGAAAAACCCATCGAAATCATGGATCAAGGAGTCAAGTTGTTGAGGCGCAGTAAAATTCCTATCGTCAAGGTTCGATGGGAAGGAAAACGTGGCGCCGAATTTACTTGGGAACTCAAGAGTGACATGAAGACGAAGTATCCTTATCTTTCGCTACTTCTTCCTAAATTTCGGGACGAAATTCCCTAAAGGAGGGGAGACTGTAACGCTTCGCATTTTCGAACTTCTTATTTTAGCAAGTCATGTTGTACTTTCCATATTTAGACACTTGTACTCTCTTTGTAATCTACTTTCGTGTCATTGTAAATCGAGACTATTGATCATAATGAAAACAAAACTATTTTGTCTATTCATATTAGACTTATGTGCAACCGTTAGTCAATTACTCGTTTGAACGAAATATTATTCAAGGATTCTTTTTTATCGACACTTGATACTCGTTAAACTGGTTAAAACTCCTGAAATACTGAGACTCGAAAGCTCCACGAAATGAATAATCATTTAAAGAATTTTATTCGTTATAATTATGGACATTATTAAATTATTTAAACTAATTAGATTAATTAAATTAATTAATTTGTTATTTAAAGGTCATGTTTATTAATAAACTAGTTAACCTCGTTAGATATTACAGTTAGTAAACTAACTTAGTTTAAACTAAAGAAAAAGAAACAAAAAGTTAGTTTTCTTTTAATATGACTTGGTGATCTAATAATTCGGGGTTGTGTTATGCATTTAGCTGAAAGTTTAAACCTGCAGGGACCAATTGTGTAACTTCTGAAACTATAAATAATCAAAACAAATAAAAAGGGGCTGCCGGGACTCGAACCCGGGTAACCCGTTTCGCACACACACAAACTAACCGCTGGGCTGCGGCCTCTGATGGTTATAAACCCGGCCCAAATATCCTTTAAACACTCGTTTAAAAGGCCTGATCAGCGCGACCAGACCCTTTAGCTCGCTGTTTGAGCGGGATTTTGGGTTTGTTTTGAGTTTTAAACATGTTATAACATTAAATACTCAACCATAACCTAACCTAAACCCTCTCCTATAAATACCAAGCTAATCCAAGCTCATTTCACTTTACAAACTCATCCAAATCACTCTCAAATCATCAAAAACGCAGCTGCAAATTGGTGTTCGGGCAGATTCATCCTACTTCATAAAAGTGAGCATATCTCACTCGTTTCTTGTCCGTTTTTGCTCATTCTTTTTCCTATGTGCTTGGTTTGACCTTAGCTTCGATTCCATGGGTTTTTCACAGTAAATAAGTCCCTGGAACTCCGGCAAAAAGGCTCCAAAGTCCACTGATTGTTTTTGTTTTCATGAAATCTTTGTTAAACTTAACCAAACTTGAGTTTTCTCATCTCAAACCTATGTCCTAATGCTCATAATCAAATGAATGGTTAGTTGGGCTTAAAAACAAGGTTGATACACTTAAAATAAGAGGATATAACCTCATAAACTTTCTGTTTTAGTTAGGTTCTACCCACAAGAAGTGTTCAAGCTTGAAGCTTGGTAAAAGTGTGATGGTTAGACTAGCTTGGGCTATCTTTCATGAACATCCACTCACTTCTTGATGTTTTCTCATAGAATAGTTGTTCATTTCATTTCTTATGTAAGTTCAAGACCCTCCTTGAATGTTTTTACATCAATTGTAGTGGTGAACATTGGAGGTACCTAAATGGGAGCTTGTTCTTCCTACCTCATGTATGATTTCTATGACACTTTGAGGTGCCTAAATGATGACCTTAGTCTTCTACCTCATGCTTGACATATATGATATACTATAACCTAAGTAATACTTATATAATATTCAAACAAACCGAACCCTTGATGATGAACAAGTGGTCATTGTCAAGTTAGTAAGTATACCATCTAAACATCATATGTAATGGATGGTTACTTTCCTGTGTTATGTTCTTGCACTTTTAAACTCCAAATCTATAATCTACCGTTATCCCCAACTCACACACCTATGTTCCTTGTGTAGGAGGACAAGGTGCTTCAATCTAAACAACTAACACTCACGGAACATCAAGTAGGAAAGCTTGCAAAAACCGTGAGTATACTCGATCCCTTTTCACTTTTATCACTTTGGGATGCAACATGTACATTATACAAAATGATACTCAAACCATTTTAAACATACTCTATCCATGCTTAACATGAAACTATGTGTGATACTTGTTATTCTCGTATGCTATGTAAACTACTTGGTCGATATATGCTCATTAACTTTGCTAGCCTCCCTTAACAATTATAGCGCTATAGGATTAATGCACCGCCCGTTAGACTTGGGGTATTGTTAAGTTAAACATGTTACCTCCCGCTACTCTATTGGGATTAGGCTATTTTAACGCGTTGTATACTCGGGTTTGAACATATTGTACGCCATATTTGCATACTAGTACTCACATATTATGAATCATGTTGGATATGAGCACTTTTAATTCTATTTATGCTATGTAACAAAACTTGTATACTCGCCTTTGCTTTTGCATTGAACTCTATTTTAAATACATGTTGCAGGTTAATTGATGAAGTGATGTTACAAGATGAAACAAGATTTAGGGTGGACTAGATACACACCTAGATTAATCTATCTTTCGTTGATTATGTTACAATTTGAACAATGTTGTTATTTTTATTTGAATCTTGTATGACAATTAGTTTTAAAATGAAATTTGAATTAAATTAATATTGTCACATAGTGTTATGAAGTCTCTTACAATCTACACACTTCGTCTCATCCCGATGTTTCCGCCATCGGTTGGGGTGTGACATTGTGGCTGCTGTTGACGATTCTGATTTGCAGGACGTGAGCTCCTGCAATCCTTGGCTTCATGACCCAGCTTGTTACATCTCTTACAACGACCCTTGTTGCACGGCCCGCTGTGGTGCAAATTACATCGATTGCACTTAGGGTGATTTCCCCTGTATCCACCCTGACCTTGATTCCCAGAAGACTGCTGACTGGGGCTCCTGTACTCATCTGTCTTTCGCTGCTGGGACAGAGACTAAACTGAAGTAGAACCCTTGCCCGAATTTCCATCCCACTTGCGCTTGTTATCGCTGGGAGCATCAGAAGTAGTAGTAGCGCTAATACGCTTGGGCAGCTTGTTCTGCTAAACTGCCTGATCAGTGAGACGATGAGCCAACCGGATGATTTGCTGAATGGTGCCAAGATTAGCTGAGGTCACGTGGCTCTGAATTTCTGGCACTAAACCCTTAAGGTACAGCTCGGTACGCTTGATAGGAGGATCCACCATAGTAGGACACAAGATAGCCAAATCGTTTGATCTCTTTGTGTAAGCCTCGATTTCAGACCCCGTCATCTTCAAATTGAAAAATTCCACCTCTAGCTTGTGGATGTCGTCACGACTACAGTACTCTTCTTTGATCAAATCCTTGAAGGCATTCCATGGGGTGGCATTAGCAACCGCCAGCCCTAGTAGTTGAACTTGTGCTTTCCACCAGGTTAACGCAGCACCTTCGAGTGTTCCAGTAGCAAATTTCACCCTACGAGCTTTAGGGCATTCGCACATCTCAAAAACAGACTCAATCTTCTCGAACCAGTGAAGAAGACCTACAGCTCCTTCTGTGCCACTGAAAGTACTAGGTCAGCAATCCATGAACGTTTTGAACATACATACGGGAGGCTGAGCATGTTGGCCTGTGGCGCGAGAATAAAAGACAAGGTTAAGCACAAGAGTTGGTTCGCGAGGGTAGGATCTAGACATCCTAAGATGGGTTGATATGGCAGGTTATACCTCCTGCAGGGACAGCTGCGAGTGCCTCAGCCACTCGTTCGTTGATTAGAGCCGTCAGCTGGGCTTGAGTCAAGTTCAAACGTCCACTCATGATCTTCACAACGAAGCAACGTAAGTGAGAAAAGTGTCACGAAAGTGCGTAAGCGTGGGACGACAGAAGAGAGTAAGCACACATGGCTCAAATAGCAGTTATCACGTTGACGAATGCACTATGTGAACTATCAAACAGACAATATAAACATAAATCATACCACCTATTGTGTCGAGTCTTGCACGTGGAGCGAAGCGTCGTTGTGGATCGTTGAGCACTGCACAGGTTATAGTCTGGTTTTGTCAAAAATCTTTTCCCTTTTTAAAACCAAGTTCACTATAACCAATGGCTCTGATACCAATCTGTCACACCCCCAGAATCCACACGCGGAGTATCACCGCATGGAGGCGTGACATGACCAGGATCAAGCCACCAATCATTTTGAACAATGTATTTAAAATAGATAAAATCCAACCACGCAATATAATTGGTGTTCAAAAACTAGTTAACCAAGTTCAAATTAAACAGCGGAAGCATAAAACGTAAAACCAAAACATCAGTTATAAGTTTAACAAGTTTAACTTGGCACACACTGTCCATGTCCCACAACGACTCCTTCCACCCGTGCAAGCTCCATAGATACCTAACGACCTGCAAGGCATGTAACAAGGAATCAACAACAAAGTTGAGCGAGTTCACAGTTGGTTGTTTGGTTTTAAAAGTTTGTTCCGGAAACCATAAGTTGTTTCGTAAACCACGAGTTAACCAATATCTTTGTTTTTTTCCCCAAACCATATCCATAATTAGTGGGGGCTTCCCCATGTGAACCACTAGACCGTTACCATATCGACAACTGACGGAAGTAAGTTGTGCCCTAAGTCAATGTCTATCATCATTGACTGAGTGCCCAGATCCATTAGTGCACGCCCGTCCTACCGGCACGGTGTGAGGCTTGTCAACCCTAATAGCGCTATTAACTAATGACCCGCTCGCCATTGGCCCGGCGATTAAGTCGATATAAAAATGAGGGACTTAATGATAGAGTTTTGTCTAGTAAGTTTAAGGTTGTTGTCCTACCCAAGGAGGACGAACGTATGTATTCTACCCAAGGAGAATACGCATGATTAATATTGGCATCCTACCCATGGAGGATGGCGGTACATATCCTACCCAAGGAGGATATGCAGGTTCCGTTTTAGTTCTTTAACCCATTCCCAACCACCGGGAATCCCATGCCTTAGAAAGAGTGTGAACTCACCTTTGGTTGCTCGGTTTGACTCTCAAAAATAGCTAACAGTCAAGGTCGGTCAATCACGTCCTAATATGATTACCAATTAGTCATTTAGTGGTTTCAAATAGAGCCCAAAGTTCCTACACGTATCTACTACATAACATGCACTCACTTTAATAGTTCATGCCCATATAAACATTCCACTTATAGCTACTCAAGAGCAAGCATACGATATTGCACATAACACTTTCATTGACATATAACACGTTATATCATTATCGGATAATATAACCGACATTTAGACATGCAAATCACTAGTTATATTGTTTCAGCTTGAACATCCAAAACTTGACTGTTTTCGGGTATTTTAATAAAATAGTTAACTTACTCCAAAAATTACCAAACTTTTACAAAATGTTTTAAACAATCCAGATATTACTTTACAAAAATATCGGGATCCAATGCATTACCAATATTTTATAAAAAATCATTTACCAAACTACAATCAGATTCATCACTTTTTGACTGCAGTCCACGGAATAATTCATTTAAAATTCATCGTAAGTCCGATTGATGAAATTCCAATTGGAGCATTACAACGACATCAGTGGTCATCTACAGTACAAATTTAATGAGCTAATTCTACACAGATTTCAAGTTATGACGAAAACATAACACACATTTTCTGCAGTAAAAACGCAGCTTTTGATGCTGTACAAAACGGACCTTTAAAAATAGTAAACGACCTCAAAAAAATATGATTCCAGTGCCATTTGATTCGTTTTTCGAAAATACATAATTTTGACTTCAGAAAATCAATTTTTCGATTTATAACGGTCCGTTTACAGCCAACTGAAGTTGGCTGTAAATGTTACTCAGCATGCTTTTTATAGCTTAAATGCCATTAAAATGCACACATACGATCACCATACTTTCTAATAAAGTTCCATATGATGATCAATCATCATATTACTAGAAATCAACATGCAAACATCATCCATCTACTAAACAACATCAATCTAACAATATATCATCATATCATCATATTTCATCTCATGATTCAAGATTCAAGATTCAAGTCTTTTAGTGTTCTAGTTATTTTATCATAATACAATCTTTAACCACTAAAACATGAAGTAAACAAGAGTTTAAAGAAGTCTTACAACTAGCTTAAAGCTAGGGAAGATCACTAGAGAAAAGGTGATGAAAGTGGATGATAAAAGCAATGGATGAAAGTTCTTCAAGCTTCAATCTTCACAAGACACCTTCTAGTACTTGGATTGAGCTTGAAAATGGAATGATTGTGGTGACAAGGTGGTGGTGGTGGCGGCACAAGGGAGGGCCGAGAGGGAGAGAGAGGTGTTGAGGGAGTGGTGTGTGAACTTGTGAAGATATGATGAAGATATGAATGATCTAGTTTAGATATTCACCATACTTATAATCTTCTTACACCATATCTTGGCTACTCAAACAAGCAACATATCAAATAAAATCTTGAAATGAATCTAGTGGTGGGGTCCCTACTTGGGGCCGTAAATCATCAAGGGGGGGGGGGGGGGGGGTTTAAGTGAAACTTGCAATGGTAAGTATGTAAATAATAGTTCAAATCCAAGTATAAGGTTACATGTTTTAGTTAGTAGATTTCTAGTGGGTGTTATGGTGTACGGGAATCATAACTAGCCAATAAATAATTAAACAATGTTTCTTGCAATATTTTGGTGTCCCGGGTAATGTCCGGTTGTTCGGTTAGATACCGGTTCGTTAAAGTGCTAAGTTGTTCCGTATAGTGTCTTTTATGTAACTATTTGTAACATTTTTAATTCCCAACACTTAGGAAAACATTCAGGACCATTTTAGTCAATTTTCTGCACAATCAATAAGCACAATATAATATTAATTAATCGTACGGATACATGTAACTATGAGAGTTGTCACATAATTGATGTTATGTGGTGAAAAGATTAGTTATACATGTGGAATAAAACAATTTCCACTTGTCAAACCTCAAATGCGCTCTTGATATATAAGGTTTGAAACAATCACCATGAAAGTTGTGTGACTCTATTCCATTCCTTGAAGTGAATGTGATGATATACTGATTAGTATAATGGTCGTGATTATGTACATAGTGAGGAAATTGTAATGATGCGACCATGAAAGTTATAATCCATTCCCTGAAGAGAATGTGATGAGAAAAATATATATCGTAATCCATTGAGCAAAACAATTTCCATCGTCAAATATCATTGATTGTTAAAGAATATATATAAAGTTTGAAACAACAAACATGAAAGTTCTGTGGTTCTAATCCATTCCCTGATGTGAATGTGATGATATAATGATCAATTCAAAGGTTATGATCATATATACATAACTAAGAAAATTGTAATAATGCCACCATGAATGTTGTATGGATATAATCTATTCCTTGAATAGAATGTGATGATATAATAATTGGTGTAAAGTTCGTGATGATGGTAATTGAGGAAATTGTTATGATACTCATGTTAATAGTAAGATCAACCTTGTTAATAATGTGATAATTATACAATGATCGTTATAAAGGTCGTAAGATATAAGATTGATAAATCTTATACGACTCAACTACTTCTCAATTGATGGTAAGCAAAGAGAACATTATTTACAAGGAAAAATCGATTAATTTTTTTTCCATTTGTCACACTTGAGACATATGCTCCTAAAGTAGCAATATCACTATAAGAGTCATGAAAAAATGAAATGATTTTATACTCATGTAACCGAGTAAATAATGAAAAACTATGAAGCTTGTTTTGGTTCTACTCCATTCCTAAAAGTGAATGTGATTATATATTAATCATTGTATATGTAATGATGGAGCTAATTGAGAAACTTGTAATGATGAGAATGACTATAAGAATTGTAATGATGGTCATTTTAATAATGAGATGGACCACAAAAGTGGCAAACTAAGGAGTGATTGCATAACGTGATGGTTTGAACTTTGAAGTTGTAATATATTCTATCGTATCATACGTTTTGTATTACATACGAGCAAGTAATACACATACAATCATAAACCAGAAGTTTATGGATCATAATTATTTAATTAGTTGGCATGACCGGTTAGACCATACCGAGTCAATGATGATGTAAAACATAATGAAGAACTAGAAGATTCTTCAAGCTCATAATTAGCATGTATTGTTTTGCTCTCAAGGGAAATTTTATTTTTGCCAAATAAAGGAGGGTGTGTATCCCTAAATATTTTGGAAGCGATTAAAGGATATGCATATCCCAACATGATACCATTTAGTGTTTTAAATCGATACATCGACTAAATGGTTATCAAATCCACAACCTGATGCTTGTGTGATTTTGGCTTAGCTAATGTGATAGCAAGCATATTAATCCAGATTAGTATATTTATTTGATAATAGTGAATTTGATTCCCAAGTTATTAACGATCATTGGAATAAATGTTATTGTTGAGATGATCACTAAACGTCTACTATAGGTTACAAAGCCAATAATCATGAGAGGAGCAAAAGTTCATTTAGGTACATGTAATTTATATATAATACCATTAATTCACATCAAGCCAATAAGTTATAGTTCTCCCCATACAGTTAGTTGGTTTTTAGTCAGGAACCAAAGATGTCTCATCAAAGATTTTGGTTGTGCGACATATATTGAAACTCATCCACCATACCGCACAAGGATGGGACTTCTAAAAAGTTTGAGAATATGTTGGGTATAAATAATCGTCTATGATTGAATACTTAAAGCCATTAGTGAGAAAGTTGTTTATGGCTCATTGGTTTTCACTTTAGTGAATGAATATTCCCAACATCAGGGGGAGATAACAAGCAGTTGGAAAGTGAAAAGTGAAATGAATTATCATGTCGTCTTGATCCTCAGACTATATACTATGAACTAGAAGTTTAAAGTATAATTCATTTACCAATATTAAAGAACAAATTACTAGACAAGTTCACTGACCTAAATAGAGTGACTAAGTAACTCACATAATCAACTGCTTATGCTCCAGTTATATTTGTGTCCCAAGAGGACAACCACATATTTTGTAATGAGTCTATTACATGCTTAAAGCGTGGTAGAATAGTTGATTCCAATAATAAAATTCCTCTAAAATTGGAGCAAGTAATTAAGATGGTCAAGTCGAGGTTATAGTAATAAGATCTCCTGAAGAGATAATAGACATGATGGTTCAAGAAGAACCTCAGGTACCTGGAAATAAAGAAATCTCGATAAGTTGTATCATGTCTAAGATATGTATGGAATCGAAATAAAAATTGACGTCGTTATACTTTTGTATATAATGTAGCGCTTAAAATGATTAAATGATGAGGATCAAGATTAAGATCTGCCTATGAATGAATATTAAGAAATGATTGGCCAAAATAGAAAGACGCAATAAGGCAGAGTTTAGTTCTCTAATGAAATGGAAAGTTTCTGGACCAACAGTCCATACAACTGAAGTTGTAAAATATGTTGGATACAAATGTGTCTTTTATGAAAATCATGTGAAAATTAAATTAAGTGATATAAGTCAAAATTGGTGTCACAAGAATTGTCACAAAGACCTATGATTGATTATGAAGAAACGTATTCTCCAGTGGTGGATGCATTGACTTTCCAATATTTTATTAGTTTGGTAATATAGAGAGAGAATTGATGTGCGTCTATGAATGTTATGTATCACTTGATACTAAAAGTGTACATGAAGGTCCCTAAAGGATTTGAATGATCAAAATCATGTAAGTTAAGTTCTCGAGAACAATATGATCGTTGTATATAGATTCGTTGTTTACGATTGATTGAACTCCTGATGAGTTTTCTAAAGCAATTGAGCTCCCTAAAGGTAAATCAAAACATCTTAATGATGTAATTCTTGTGCACCAATAAACATACATAGAAAGTTGCACCCAGTGATTGTGATATCTCAATAAATAGTGTACACGCATGGTACAATATGGATTTTGAAGATAAAAGCAAGTGTTCATGTCATTTTTGCATATGATATAGATATCTATGTGTTATATGGGTAAGTTTATGTAGCAAAACTAATGAAGAGTGAATGCACATGTATATTTGGATAAGATGGGCAGAATTCCCTCATGGATTGATAATGCCAGAAGCATTGATATAAAAACCTCAAGAACGTACTATATGAAGTTGACAAAATACTTATGGGCTAAAATAGTTAGATCGAGTGATATAACTCGAGATATTTGCATAAAGAGAGATATAAGTGTGATTAAATTAGCCATGTTTTATCGACGTTCTACTTTTAAAAGTTCACTATAATCACAGTTTACAGTGATGATGTCTAGGCATCATCGAGAGAAATTGTCGAGCTTTTAGAGGGAGAATTTTTGAATGACCTTGGCACGGTCTAATTATTACTGAACTGCAGTTCAAGTATATATGTAATTATATTTTACCAATCCCTCAAGTACATCTAGAAGATGATGTTTGGATATTTTAGTATGGGCATAGTTGAACTTTAAAGTATGTTAAAGGTTGTTAAGTCATTTGTTATAAGAAATTACTATTATCATCTCCTACCAAAGTAGAGATTCTCATTCTAGAAGTACCATCGTTAAATGCATAAGTGCATTAATATGTTTTGCTAGCTATGTATGGTTATAATATATTTCACTTGAGCTTATTGTCATGATATAACCTTTGTCAAGCGAAGAGACATTGGAATGAGTTCAAAGAAATATTTCAGGTATAAACGATATTTGATTATATTTTACTAACCCATCAAAACAAGTTTGGTTAGTCTTGTAGATGCAGGAATGTAACAAAACACAGTCGTGGACATATGATAATTTATGGAAGAAGGCACCTAAAGTCTCGTTAGAAGATTATACAACATTGCTCAACATAAAGGATTGCACATTAAAGGATCAAGCGATAAATCATTCGCTACAAAAGCTTTATTCGATTTTCAAGGAAGATGGACACACGTCACTTAAAGGATACATGTTAAAATGAGGGGGAGACTTATTCAAGTGCACTCTTTTCCCTTGACTAAGTTTTGTCCCATTGGGTTTTCTTAGTAAGGTTTTTAATGAGGCAACATACCTGATCCAGAAGTATTAGGGGGAGACAATACGCGCTGCACTCTTTTTCCCTTAGCTGAGGTTTTGTCCCACTGGTTTTCCTAGCAAAGTTTTTAACGAGGCAGCATCACCTAGCGTATTAAAATAATAGTAGACTATTATATTTCAACATGCGGATAGTCAAGGGGGAGTGTTATGAATGCATCATAATGTGGTGACTCTCCACGTTTTTAACTCCCGTCTCTATACTTACTCTTGTATTAATAATATGGCATATATAGAGGTCCTATGTATTTGATATGATATACTCAATATTATAAGAATTATCTCATTCTTTATATTTCTTTCTCTACATGATCTATGCTCTCGTGTTTATTGTGTATATTGGTTGCTAATAGACCATTGTTTTATAACAATTATTATTGTTATTATTATTATTATTATTTATTTATTTATTTTTTTGGGTAAAGGAAATTCTTTGTTCCATGTCATTAATGCATTTTGTTCTTGTATCTTGATGGAAACTCAAAACTCAATTGAATGAACATGCAATGCCGACAAGGTGGTATGTTTTTTTGGTACCTTTTGTTTTTATATGTTTGAATTTGTTGCCTACTGAATTGTTTTTATGTGTTTGAATTTGTTACCTATTGAAAATAACATTAAGCACTGATGCATTGACTAGGTTTCAGAATATAGATATTCATTATAAGTTTGGGTGAAATAGAACACAACACACTGAATTTAAGTATTCAGCTACTATAACTGGAATTTAAATAAATTTTTTTTAAATAAATGAGAAATGTAATAGAATAATTTATTAGCTCTTTAGTTCTAGGCAGTAGCAGAACTAGCCCAAAAGGTTAGGGGTATCCTAATTTTTTTTAGGATCAGGAGTACCCTTTATATAACGGAAACGAAGTTGAGTGGTATTTTTACACTACGGAAATGGAGTTAAGGGGTATTTTTACACTACGTAGACGGGGTTGAGGAGTAGCCCGTGCTACCCCTACTAACACTTTAAGTCCGCCCCTGATTCTAGGTTTATGATCGTAGTTGGTTGGTAAGGTTGAGATTGTTATGATCATAGCATAGATTCATAACCTAGATTTTACATTACGTTTAAATCATACACAAATATAAAGAACTTACATGGATTCATGACATAAATTAGCAGAAACGTATCTAATAATTCATCTATCATGTTCGAGCTTAAAAAAATGTGTCTTTTAAAATGTTATTTTTATTATTGTTTATTAAAATCAAATGAGTATTGGATTCTAAAAAATGTATGAACAAGGATTCTAAACTTCCTATTAATAAGTATCAACAAACACAACTAAATATGTACAAAAATTTTAAATTTATGGTTTTAAAGACAAAAAAATATCGATATTTATAATTTATGACAAGCAAGCGAGGACAAGCCTATGAGAATCTATAGATTGTCGCTTGTACGAAAAATTAACCCAAAATTTTAAAAAATTATTCTGCCCATCAAATTCCTCAATATTTAATATTTAATAATTAATAAAATAATACGACTCGCCGAGTTTTTGTCAGAACGATTCGCGATTTCTCTTCCTTATCTTTGCCGATCAAGAACGCAACGCAATCCCCACATAAAGCCTACAACTTTACTCTCTCTCTCTAACTTCTGCTGGGTGTTTTTCTTTCAGTACCAATACACATTTGTTTCACTTTTGTCGGATTTGTTGTAGTGGAATTGAAAATTGAGCATGTGGGGTTTCGATTCTTGTTCCTAATAAAGTTAATCCAAGATTAACTTTTGATGATTGGATCTTTACGATGTGGGTTTGAAAGTTTGCGTGCAAGGTGTTTGTGAAAAGTCCTCAGTGAGTGTTTGAGGATAAAGAGTGGAAAAAGATGGGATCCGGAAATGGGTTTTACTCTACTGGGGAGTTTAGTTTGGAAGCAAAGTGGTTGATTGATCCGAAGCTTCTTCTTGTTGGTCCAAAGATTGGAGAGGGTGCACATGCTAAAGTGTACGAGGGCAAGTAAGTCAGGTTTATCATGATTTGTAGTTGATTAAAATGTTAAATGTCTGTTTTGTTTGGTGATTTTGTGATGATTGGAAGATGGGATCTCATTGGTTTGTGATATTTTGTAGCATAAGTTGTTTAAAATGTTGGATTTTGTTGTAATTTGTGGGTTTTTAAGTCTTAAATTGGTTGATCACATTGTTAGAATGTTGTTTGAAAGTCTTTTTTGTAATTTGAAGATTCGAGTTGGACAAAATTTCACATTCGAAATCGCCATCTTGAATTCTCAATTTTGGTTAATTTGATCCAATGATGTTTTTTTTTTTCCTTCAAGCTGATTTGGTTGTCTTTCATGATTGTGTGTGTGTGTGCGTTTACAGATATAAAAGCCAGAATGTTGCAATTAAAATTATAAACAAAGGCGATACGCCAGAAGAAATTGCTAAGATTGAAGGAAGTTTTGGGCGAGAGATTGCAATGTTATCTAAAGTTCAACACAAGAATTTAGTAAAGGTAGTGTATTGATATTAATGATGTAGCATGTTGATCTTGAATGAATATCAAATTTTGATATTTTCTGTATATTCTATTATTCTCTGTGATCACAGTTCATCGGAGCGTGCAAAGCACCAATCACGGTTATAGTGACTGAGCTTCTTACTGGTGGGACATTAAGGAAATACCTGGTTAATATGCGGCCTAGGGGTTTGGATACGCGCGTTGCTATTGGGTTTGCACTTGATATTGCTCGTGCAATGGAATGCTTACACTCACATGGGATCATTCACCGTGATTTAAAACCTGGTAAATCACTTTATTCCTTCTTTTTATAATGGATTCTTCGCCAATTTGTTACTCTTGTTCATTCAATATGTAAACATAGATAAGGGCTTATGAATTAGATCATTTAGTTTTAAAGAAACTGGAGCATAGTTGTCACTAGCGATCGCTACGGTCGCTATAGCGAATAGCGTGGCGTATAGGTCCATGCTCGCTATATGGTCTGTACTCTGTAGCGATAGATAGCGGCCTTTAATTTTTTTTTTTTAATATATGAGTAGCAATCAAATATAGCAAGAAAATAGCTGGATTTTAGGTTTTTGTTAAATATACATGTAAAATAGTGTATATACCAGGGTATTTTGATATAGGTCCATAATCAATAACTAAATACGCATCAATATGTATTTTGTTTCAGAAAACTTGCTGCTGACCGCAGATCACAAATCTGTGAAACTTGCTGACTTTGGTTTGGCAAGAGAAGAATCATTAACAGAGATGATGACTGCAGAAACCGGAACTTACCGCTGGATGGCTCCAGAGGTTTTCTATTTTCAACAGAAATGATTTACGGCTTTTCTTTTCTGCTTCTCATTATCTGACTTTCATGTACCTGCTTTTTTTTGTGCGTACGTGTGTAGCTTTACAGCACAGTAACACTGAGGCAGGGAGAGAAGAAGCATTATAACCATAAGGTAGACGCCTATAGCTTTGCAATCGTCTTGTGGGAGCTTATACACAATAAGATGCCGTTTGAGGGCATGTCGAATCTTCAAGCAGCCTATGCAGCAGCTTTTAAGGTATGTACATATATATTCTCTACAGTTTTTATCAAATGAATCTCACATGTAGATCGTTGTATATCGTGCTGGTATGATAAACTTACATCACTAGCTTGTTCGCTTTTGTTTTTGCAGAATGTGAGACCGAGTGCCGATGACCTCCCTCAAGATTTAGCACTAATTGTTACATCTTGTTGGAAGGAAGATCCGAATGCTCGGCCAAATTTCAGTCAAATAATACAAATGCTTCTCCATTATCTATCCGCTGTCAACCCACCGCCATCTGAATCCGCTGCCGCCATCCCACCTCGGATGTTCAACGGCTTTCTACCCGATTCTCCTGGTACAAGCACTTTAATCTCAAAACAGGATGAAACACCGAAAACACCCCTTCAAAACAGCCCCCGAGGGGGTACATTCTCATGCTTTTACCAGTGTTGTTGGTGACGACAGACAGAAGATGGATACGGAAGGGATACATAGGGAATACGGTTAAATAGGATGATCGGGTTATGGGCATTAGGTGATATGTCTAAGCTGTAAATTGTTATGAACTGACTTAGATGATGACATAGGTTGGTTTGATGATAGTTGTGGTTGTAAAATATAAGAACCGTTTGGTTCCGAAGGCCCTTCAACCCACACACAACTCAATAAAAGATACTTGTCTTTTTTACGTTTGTTACGAACTCTATTTATTAATATGATAATAATTTGAAGGGTCAACATTACCATTATATTATAATCAGTAAGTTACGTCACAGTCATGTTTCTATGATTAAAAATGTTAAATGCACTGAAAATGTAATTCGCCAAGAAAATTGAGGGGTAGCGCGGGCTACCCTTAGGGTATGCTAGATCCGCCCCTGCAATCAAGTATATTTTACTAGTTTGCTAATAGAACTATAGTCTATAGAAGATGTGAAGTTCTTACAAAAATTGGTAGACACAAGCGATCGACTTGCTCCGGGTTGGTATCATGGTACGCCCATGGATCGACTATAAAGCTTCTTGACAAGTTTTAGAAATTAGCATAACATTCAAATGAGTCGGATCACCTACAACTATACAACATCAAGGCGAAGTAGATATGATATAAAATATAATCACTCGTATATATAATTTTTCATAAAGTAAAATATTTTTTTTAAACTATACATAAGATTTCGTAAGCATATTACATTTTTATAAGTTGGTTTTATAAGATTTATATGTTAAAAACAAGTTGATGAGATCTTCCCCAACACGAATATTTTCAAAAAAATCTTGTCAAAAATAAGTGACAACACAAATATGCAAGTGATCAACGAAAGAAGAAAATGGACGAAGTTAGAAACACTATGTAAGCAAATATGCTTAACTTATTAAGCATTTCTCTCTCCTTTTAAATCAACGTTGACCCCACTTTATTTCATATGATTTTTACACTTAAACCAAAGTTCAAATCGTTTTGGAGTCCTAACGGTGGATTAATTTTTAAGAGAAAAAGTTAATAAGAGAATCCATGGACGATGCAAGGCTCTACCATGTGTTATCGACTGTCACAATCTTCCATAAAACACAAAAAGAAATTGTGACCTTATGACCAATTTCATCATCAAGATAACCAACTCAACTCTAGTTATTCAACTATCACATTTCACTTGGTCATGATTTAACACCTAAGCTTCAAAGATGTTCAATTATTACATTTTCAACCCGACCCAATCGTTAGAAACCATCAAAATGAGTTGGATTACTTTCTAAATACCAATTGTATAAACACTTGTATAAGAAACTGAACGAACAATAAACCCCTTTAAATCCTAATAACCGGTAGAAACTACAAACAACTATTACAGAAACAAATCCTAAGTTTACACTGCACTGCACTCATTGAACTAATGATCATCTCATCTTCATTAGTCTCCCCCAACATGAAAATTGAAAATACATACAGCATGGGGTGGAGATCCAGTCACCATTCAATTCCATAACTCAAAAGCATGTTTCCACATGCATAATCTACATATAGCTTTTAGGTATTTCTTCTTCTAACTCCTTGAATTCCCATGCATCATCAACCGAGTAGTCCCCTGCAACATAAGTTGTTACATTTGTGTTAACTTTTCAAATAAGCAAGTGATATTGGGCATGTCACAAAGGGTTCGGGTCAAAACAGGTTGGGCTAGTCACGCGCCAACATTATTTTATCTCTTTAGTTGTAAGTATTTCATGAACTGAACATCACTAAAAACTACATTAAGAGAAATAGTAACATAATTTCTTGTAATAAAAACAAATTAAGACATTACATTTTTATCAAAAAAATACAACCCAAACTGACCAATGTCAACTCCAATGTATATATATAAAGCATTAGGGATCAACGACTTACCAATGGAATCTCGTCGTAAAGCAGTCATGTGAGCACAACTGCAAGAAGATAACATAATCGACTTATCTTAATAACTTCAACCACATGGAGTAGAAATGCGTGTTATAAGTATGATTATTGGAGTACCTATTAAGAGCCTTGGCAAAATCTGCACATAAGGATCGGATGTATGTCCCTTTTGAGCATGTCACCCTGAAAATCACATTTTGTCTGCAACCACATTAAGATAGAAGGGGATCACTATCTTGTTAGTAACTGCTCGTATCATATGGTAATGCTTCAGTTAAACAACCTATAGTGGGTGTTTGGATGTGCATCTAGAGTGTGTCACAGTAATCACTAGCGGTGTGAAGTCCTGACACGACATGAACCTAATACGAAAATTGCGGGTTTGGGTTTAGTTTTAACCAAGTTTTAGTCAGTTTCGGGACGAACCCACAAACACATTTAGCTAAATGTGTTGTGTTATGATCAACCTGTCAGGTTCATGGGCTGACATGTTTAATTTTATGCTTGTTTTTCTAGATACCATATCCTAAATTGGTTGGGTATTTTATGACAAAAAATTTAAAAGAAAAAAAATTGAGCATCGAGTTTTATAGTTTAAATGTAATTATTTTATATACATTTGTATATTTGTGGTAAGTTTGTAATTATTGAGTATTAGCATTATATTATAATATAATAAAACTTCAAGTTAAACGGGTCGTGTTCGTGTCAACCCAACAAAACTCGTGTCGTGTGTCTGACACAACTTTCAGGTTCATATCAAACTTTTGGGTTTGTATTGGGTTCAACCCGCCAACCCACAAACACAACCCATTTAGCACCCCTAGACTAATCACTTGGAAACAAACATCCAAACACCCCCTGATATTGATTTATCTGATTTTGATTTCTCAAGCCATGTGAAAGAATACTGGATATGGAGCTAACCTGTCTTCAAGACTTCGCTCAACGTGAAACTCAAATATTGATATCCGTCTTGGTGAAAGTTCAATATTTTCTCCTCTCCTTGCTTTCTCATACAGCCTTTCACCTCCAACCTATTATGAAGATTGAACATCAATTACTGGTGTAAGCATATTAAGATGGGCTGAAATGAAATTAACAAGAATTACATGTTCAATATGCAATGTTTCAATAAACATGGAAGTAAGACTTACTTTAATGGCGGAGAACATTGGAGGTACTTGCCATATTTCCCCAGTTAATGATGCAGCGGTTTTCTTTATGTCATCATCCTTAATGTGCTCCCATGGCTCTCGTTGTATTACCGGTGAATCAGCATCGAGCGTTGACGTAGCTTCCCCTAACCGAAGCACCCCGCTATAACCTTTAACCATACCCTGAAATCTGCACAACAAATCATAAAAAGTCCCCTTGATGTGTGTTTTAAAACTTATTATTACTGAGTTTCGCTTAAAGAATGAAGTCATTAAGATATAGCACTAGTCGTACCTATCAACCATCTTTGTTGCTTTGCCAATACATACAATAAGCAAACCAGTTGCCATAGGATCAAGAGTCCCTGCATGCCCAACCTGTTACAAGCAACATACTCCACGATAAAACCAAACATAATATCGGTTTTGAAAAGCGTGAGGCGCTCCGAATCGTTAAGACCTGAAAAGGCAAAACAGTAAAATCATACCTTCTTTACATTGACCAGGCGACGCAACTTCCCACAAACCGTAAATGAGGTCCATCCTAAATTACTAGTAAAAATAAGTCATCTAACAAACATTTATCATCAGAATCAAACACAAGGATATTAAATTAATAACCTTTAGGTTTGTTAACCAACAGAACAGCTCCAGTAGGCCCATCCCATTTCGGAGGAAGCCCCGAACTCCTACCCGAAACAAACGGCACCGTCTCATCAACCTCATTCGGCACTTTCTTCAAACACTTAAAAAACTCCTCAACTTTCTTCTCAGTAACATCCATTTTCACATCTTCACCCTCCTCAAAAAACACCAACCCCTTCTCATCCTTCTTCTCAACAACACCTTCATCCTCAACCTTCTTCTTCTTCTTCTTAATCCCCTCTGCACCTGAACCCGAACCCGAACCCGCATTGGCATTGGATTGACCTGGTTCAAGAAAGGCCTTATCAAAACACTGATCAGGAAAAAACTTCTTCTCCAACTGATAGACCATCTTATAATGTTTATCTTTTTCCCAAGGGTATGCAAAAGCATCATAGAAATACAACTCCTCCTCTCTTTTATGCAAAGTTTTAAGCTTTACAACTTCTTGATTTAACTTAACATACTTATTATTCTCATGCTTACCATCATCATCCTCTGAATCTGAACCATACATTCTCTTGTGCCTCTTGTTGTAATACTTCCTCTTTGACTTATCCATCTCATTGTTTGACAATATGGGTTGACTTTGATCTTGACTTTGTGAGGTTAATTTCATATCGACCCAGTCGTCGAAGTTTAATTGGGAGTCTTTCGGGGTGGAGTTTGGGGGTGGTGGACGGCGGCGGTGGGGGTGGGGTGGTGGGTCAGATGGGCGGGAGAGTATTAATTCGTATTGGAGGGGGAAAGGGGTTTTGGTGGTGGAATAATAGTGTAAAGATTGGGGTGTGAAGGGGTTGCAGGGTCGGGGGAGGAAGGAGAAGATGGGTGTGGGTCTGGGACGGGGGAGGAAGGAGATGATGGATGATGCGCGGGTTATGCAATTGAGTTTCGCCATTGTTGTGTGGATTGGTTGCAGGCAGGGGTGGAGGGGGAGTTTGAACAGGATGGAGACTGCAGACAAGGTAGTAGGTTAGCGTCTAAACGTAAACTAAGTCGAACTTATACCGTCTAATAAAAACATATTAAATTTGACATATTAAATTTGACCTAACGTATACTAACTGAAAACGTACATAAAAATAAGCATAAAAATGTATTACATTTGACACGAGTTGTTTGCGAAAGAAATTTACGTCGAAACATTAACCAACTCAAATTTATCCTAACACGTGTATAAAAGAGCATGTAAGAAAATTATGTTTTTAAAGTTAGAGAATGGTACGGTACTGATGAAACAGTGGTTAACCAAGAGAGGTTAATTCACCGGTCTCGTCAAGTAGGGTTAATCCCTTCTTTCTGAGGATCGGTGGTTGGATTGTCCGCTGATCTGTCTCATGCACAAGGAAAACACACCGTGACTCGTAACAAGGAGGAAGGGGTGGGGGGCGCTCCTTGTTACCACTCTCCGGCGTGAGAATCAGTAATTTGCTTGGGAAGCAAAGTGTGTGATAGTGGTTGTAGACTTGTAGTGAGGGAGTTGATAAGCGATACCTCAAACCTGGTCTGGGATGGGTATTTATAGCCGAGGAGTGAAGGAGGGTAACTGAGTGGCTAGACTGACACGCGCCGCCCTTATGCAGGTGTGTCAGGCTTGTCGGTTGTGGAGGTGAAGCCATGTCCTACTGCGGTGTCAGCCTGTTGCTTACGTATGGGCTGACAGGCGACTGTCATTGGTGCCACTTGCTCTGTGGTGTCAATCCCACTTGCCTCGTGGGCAGGATGTTGTGCCGCGCCGCATCACTGCTCGCGGTAACTGCTGTTGTTTCCGCGTTCTCGCTCTGGCCAAGACATGTGCGGGATGCGGTGCTAGGCCGCATCGCCACTTGTGGTGGCTGTCGCTGTTGTCCAGATCCCTTGTCGTGACGAAAATGTTCATAGGATGCGGTGCCAGCCGCATCGCTATGTGCAACACCCATTTTCATACACAAGGTAAGTCTTCTCATCCCTTGACCGATTGGATTCGACCGCTGTGTTCGCGCGTGCTCGCACGGACACAGATAAGTTCTTGCCGGTGGGGGTTTTCGATAAGGGTGATGGTCACTCGCGGCCATGTCGGTGCGAGATCTGGGACCATACCCCTTGAGGTGCATTGCAACAACGTCGAAACACAAAGTAACTCGAATTTATATTGTCTAATGAAAACGCATTATGTTTGACCCGACTCGTTTTAGAACAACATTTATGTTAAAACGTAGACCAACTGGAAACGTACATAAAAATAAGGACGAAAATTATTATATCTGAGCCTACTCCGTTCCAAAAAAAATATGTCGAAACGTAAATAAACTTGAATTTATACCGACACGTACATTAAAATTATATCAAAACGTAGAACAACTGAAAACGTACATAAAATAAGCACGGATATGTATTATATCTGAGCCTACTCATTTCCAAAAAAATTACATCGAAACATAAATGAACTTGATTTTATACTGCTGCATACACAAAAATAAGCACATAAAACTCAATTAACTTTTTTTCAAAAAGTTGAAGGGTCGTAAGTGTCAATGGTGAAAGTTGAAGGAAAAAGGAAAAACAAAACGACACTAAAAGACAAAAAAAGCCAATCGACGCATGGAACTGAATCTTGGGATTGTAGTTATATATAACTAGGATTACGACCCGCCGCAATGCGGCGGGGATTATTTATTTATAACTAAGTCGATCTACGACCCACACGTTATGTTAAACATGTCAAACGGGGTAAAAATAGACGATGTAAAAACGTTCACCCACACACGCACGTTGCGTCGTGTTAACTCGCAAAATTTAGAACGAAACGTAAAAACGTTAAGCCAAAGACACAGCTGTGATGTGTTAAGTCACAAAATTTAGAACCAAGCATAGAGCAAAAAATTTGCGAAAAATGGAAACTATAAATGACCAAAGTTGAAAGTAAAAAAAGTTATAAGGATAGATTGCAAAAGATAAAAAGTTTTGGGTTAAAAGTAAAAAAACAAATAGTTTTGGGTTAAAAGTAATTTATGAAATACTTTTGGGTGAAAAGTAAAAAAAAAAACATTTTTTTAAACCCCCCAAAGCCAACATCACGACAACAATATGCATAACAATTTTTTCTTTGAAAACCCCCAAAGCACACCCCGCGTTGCTGCGGGGCGTAAAATGGTGTCAAATAGTACTAATGTCACACAACCGTCATCGACAACCAACACTGACTTTACCTATAATATGCGTATTGCGACGAACCTGTCAAACATGGAAAAATAGAGGTAAAAACGTTGAACCACACATGCACGTTGCGTCGTATTAACTCGAAAAATTTAGAACTATACGTAAAACGAAAATTTGCAAAAGATGAAATGTATAAGTGACAAAAGTTGGGAATTTAAATTGCAAATAATGAAAAGTTTTGGGTTAAAGTAAAAAAAAAAAACAAATTATGTAGGGTTAAAATTGAAAAAGGTACAAACCTTTGAGTTAAAACTAAAAAATCAAGTTTTTTTTTTTTTTTGAAAAACTCATAAAGCACAACTTACAACTAATAATGCACAAAAAGTTTGCAAACTTATATAGGTTTTAATATGATTCTAACAAGGACGTATGATGGGATTCTAATATTACTTGAAATTAGATCTGATCTGAAGTTTACCCGAACTTGAATCAGAGAATATTAGAAAGAACCCAATCAACCCGAATGGGTTGGTTATCGAGTCATTTTTTCTTAGCCAAATCCCAAACAACTTGACTCAAAAAACGCAAAACACAAAACTCGAACTTTTATTGTCTTTTTTAGAGATGTGTTTTTGTATGGAGTATCTATTTGAAACATGGACTTTTGAACATTATTATATTATATTGTCAAATTATGTTTAAATTTTGATGATAATATGAAATCTAATGATTTTTTTTTTTTTTTGGGGGGGGGGGGACATTATTTTTTTTTAATTTTACATCTAAGTTCGAAAACTGAACAACCTAACCCGAACAAATCCCAACCCAAATAACCCAGCCAAAAACCGAAAACCCGAAGAACACCCCTAGACGTAGGCCTTAGGGTATGGTTTATACGCAACATACGATATGGGGAAAATGGTCATATGAGTTGTGTGACGGGAATAAATTAGCATATGGTTTGTATAAGGAGCAAATCATACAACCCATATAACATGTTTGCATGACACAAAAATGACTGATATCATGTCCCATATGATCATTTTGACAAAGTCATAAACCCTTTAGACTATGTGTAGTAGAAAGTGTAAGTTCACAGTTAAAGTGTTACCTCACTACTATGTAGATAGAAAACCTTCAACTAAATCACACCTTGACAATGATGACAAATTCATGTCCCATATGATCATTTTGACAGTCATATCCCCTTTAGACTATGTGTAATGGTGTTTGGGGTGTGAAAGGGGTGAAGTGGCATGTCTTTCACGCCCCTTACATATAGTCTTATAATCATTTTTGACCTAGCATATGACATGTATGATGTGACACCAAGCCTAGTGTACACTTTTGGGTGTGGCATTTGTATAGCATCACCCTTTAAATATTTAATAAAGGAGGTCGACAATGGATAATGAAATATAACCAAAATAAATAATATGTGTATTTATATGATACATGATATAACAATTAACAAAATAATGATGGCTTAAATACTCTCACATGCATATAGAGAGATCAAAGACGTCATAGTCTAATCACACCACTATGGATGATGTCACGACATCGATGTCACAATGATGTTCTTATGGTATTAGTGTCACACCCCAATCAATGGCGGAATCATCGAAGTGGAACGAAAAAGATTGCTCATCACACATAACGCTAATTGTGACAATATTTAAATCAAACCCGTTTTCATTGCATAACTCAAATTGTCAAATACATTACATGAAATTCAAATTACAACAAACAAAAGACAATACAACGAGTTCAACATAACATAATAATTCAAATCTAGTAACTTCTTAAGCATGTTTCTAGTCATCCCTACTAGATTCATACGATCATCACCATCAATCTGTAACATGTTTAAAATAAAGTGTTAATGCGAAAGCATTGGCGAGTACACAAGATTGTATAAATATAGCATAAGTATAAAAGCATTTTCTCGAATCCACATGACAATTTGTAAACAAGGTAACTAGCATGCATCACAATATGTCAAACCCAAGTGTCCACTAGTATTTAGCGTCTCTCGCCACAAAAGTGACGAGACTGTTCAAGAGTAAATAAAGACTTAACAAGACCCCGACGGGCGGCGTGCTACTCCACTTGTTATTCCGTGACGAGTTGTTGGTTGTTTGAGGATGGAACACCAAGTCCTTCTACACGAGGAAACGTAGGTGTATGAGTATTTGGATCGAACTGCCATCCGATCGAACTGCCATCCGATCGAGGCAACAATGGATCTGGAACTTGGATCGAGTGGCGACCCGATCGAATAGCCATCCGTTTCCCACACACTTTTGTCAACCTTGAATCGAGTGGCAACCCTATCGGATAGCCATCCGTTCCCTCGTACACTTGCCATCCCAATCGAATGGCAGTCCGATCAGATAGCCATCCGATCGAACAGCCATCCGATCGAGATGACTGATCCGACACTTTGTGCAATCTCGTTGTTCTGTCCGACACTTATCCGTTGTAATCTAATCAGGCTAATTCTAAACAGCTCCCTTTGATCCAATAACAGTTGATCTGTTAAGCAATCACTGTTAGTATACTCGATCCCTTTTTGTCTTAAACTTTGGGATGTAACATGTATTCTATTAAACTACGATACTTGAGACTTTTGCAAACTAAGCTATATCCTATGTGTATGTGAAACTTGTGATTCTTGTATTCTATTTTGTGCTATGTGAACGTTTAATCCAGGGTGTGTAGTTCCGCCTTAACAATAGTAGCGCTATAGGAGTTGCACCTCCCCATTATTCTCGGGGGTATTGTTAGGAGGATTCTAGTTTTCCTTGAGACTTGGGAAAACAACAAAGCATCGGGATACTTGGGCTATCACTTGTTGGACTGGGAACACTAGCATGGCTGAAACTATTTTGTTGCACTACATATGGATATGAGTTGATTTAATCTATTATGCTATTATTCAAACTTGTATACTTGTCGGTACATTTTTGTACTGACCCTATTTTAATACATGTTGCAGGCTGATAGATGCTGGAATTATGGAATCAAGCTAGGGTGATGCTTAGAAACCCACGTAGTTAATTAAACTTTGAACAATATTTGATAATTGGTGTAATTTGATACTTGATGTGATGGTTATTCGTTTTAGACAATGTTGAATCAATTTAATATATTATGAAATTTCTAGTGTTGTGGAATCTCATGAGCAATCTGAACGCTTAGTGCTCGCACCCCGATGTTTCCACCATCGGTTGGGCTGTGACAGATTGGTATCAGAGCCATAACTATAGGGAATTAGGATAAGTAGGAATACTTGCCCTAGTCTATAGTTCTAGGAATCTTGACTCCTATTTGTTGTTTAAGACTTATGCATTCCACCGTATCTGCTTCCTAGCAGCACATTTTCCTGTTAAGCTTACATGTCTTTCCTAAGGCTGACACAATCTACACTTGATACTTTGAAAACACTGTCAATTAGTGTTTGTATTTTGCATGAGATTTACCCTCAAGTCAGGAGTGACATCTGAACCTTGATGGAAAACCTCTCTATTATTCTAGTAGGTCTTGTCTGCGGATAAGTACCAACGCTGTTAAGGTGCGATGTTGTTAAGTTAGAGGTGAAACTCAGACCATGACAACTAGTCCCACTCCTTGATTTTCTTTATGTCTCGCCAAAGTCTCGAAATTCCCAATCAATTAGGAACGTGAAATGATTAAAAGGACAAATATCGTAGGCCTAACATCGATGACGTATTTGTCTAAGTAAGTCAAGACACGTTATCTCAATTTGAAAGGGGTTCGAATCACTTTGGTTAGTCACCGTTCCTCTACCCGGAACACTCTATGTTTTATGAGCCTGTCTTTTATGTTATCTCTATTTTTCGTATGGTTTTAAACTTGATTCTTCGTTTATCTTGAGTCTTCGTTTAATTTGGGACTTTTTACAAATCGCACGTATGTCCACAATCTAAAGCCTAAATCCCAATCTCTCAGGATCAAACTAAATCTAAGAATTTTATCTACAATATTAATCTATCTGATCAATCTATGTGATATTATGGTTATAAGGCACTAGATGTAACATGACATGGAATACGAGGGAAAAGTGACGTGTCCGAAACATGGTGGATACGCCGCTGGTACTTCCTATATATAAGTGTTTCCGACATGTTACCAACTTTCGTACCAAGTACCATGCGAAACTTAGGGTCTGCGGATCGATAAGGATGTTGAATTCTAAAGCTATGGAAGAACTATTTGTGTAATCTATGTGAAACCTATTGTGTACTCTAGTGAAATCTATGTGTAAGCTACGTAGGTGATGTTTTGAGAAACAAAATACGAAACGTAGCCTAGAGCCGAAGACAAGGAGGAAGTGGCATGTCCGAAGCATGGTGGATACGCCGCTGGTACTTCCTATATATAAGTGATTCTGGCATGTTATCAAGTCTTCGTACCATGCGCTAAGTGTAGTTCATAGTTTTGTAGGCTCGGGATTGAAGTTGTGAAGTCTATTTGGGTTAATCTATGTTGTTGAATCTATTTGGGTCAATCTATGTGGAAATCTTGTGGTGAATTCTAATGTGGTGGTTAACGAAGCATACCACCGATGACGAGACGGACGTGGCATGATTGAAGCATGGTGGATACGCCGTTGGTAATTCCTATATATAAGTGCTTCCATCATGTTGCTGAAATTTCATAGCACGTGCCATGCAGGATTTCGTTGTTTCTGGATTGTTAACACTAATCTATTGAAATCTATGGAAAACTATGAAATCTATTGAAGTCTATTGAATCTATTAAAGTCTATCGAAGTCTATTGAAGTCTATTGGATCTATTGAAGACTATTTGAAACCTATCGTAATCTAATGAAATCTATGTGAATCTATGATAATGATTATAAGTGTGTTTTGCGACACGTAACATGACACCGAGTACGAGGTCGAAGCGATTATGCCCGAAGTGTGGTGGATACGCCGCTGGTACTTCCTATATATAAGCGTTTCTGACATGTCGCCAAACTTCATACAGCGTGCCATGCGAAGGTCATAGGTTGCGGTATCTATGTGAATCTTGAGTCTTAGTCTATCGTGTATGAATCTATATTAATCTAGACTTATATGATCCTCTTGTTGGATCTTTAGGATGTCTTCTCGAAAGCTCTCCGACACTCTCAAGAGATCCAGGGAAAAGTCTCAGAAAAAAAAGATGATGTCCTTTTGGCCGACCAGATCGCTCGAGTCGTGCCAAAAATCATCTCTGAGATCCAATGATCGAACACTCCGCCCTCTTCTGTTGACTCTAAGATGGAGAATGAAAATTCTACCAAGTTCACCTATAAGCATTTTGTCTCTTGCAACCCTAAGTCTTTCACGGGCAGTGATGGGGTAACTGCTATGCTCGAGTGGTTTGACAGCATCGAGGTTACCTTCATTAACAGCGAGTGCCCGGAACATTTAAGGCTAGGAGTGCAACGGGAATGTTTCAAGGCAGAGCGTTAGAGTGGTGGACAAATAAGAGAAACATCCGATCGAATGAAGAAGCCTATGCTCTTCCATGGGCTGAGGTGCGAGAATTGATGATGCTTGAATTCTGCCCTCCTCATGAACAACTGAAACTTGAAGAAGAGTTCTGGCACTTGAAGCAGATTGGTGATGATAATCTGGCTTATACTACCCGTTTCAAGCAGCTCAGCTTGATTGTTCCTCATTTGGTTTCTACCCCTAAACAAATGATAACCAAGTACATCATGGTCTACCTCCTGCTATGCGTGATTCTATTGAAGCAGCTCAACTCAGAAATATTGAGGAAGTCTACCGTCTCGCAGCTAGTCTCAACAACAACCACGTTCGTGATAAGCAGTTTGCTAATCCTGCCTCCTCTAAGTCTGCACATCAAGTTACCCAGCAGCCAAGTGGCAGCAAGAACAAGAGGCGAAAGTCTTAGGGTTCAAGATGCAATGCTATTGTTCCTACTGCAAACCCTGTTGCTAAACCTGCTCCTGCTGCTGCTCCAATCACTGTTGCTCCTGAGGTCAAGAAGCAGTATAATGGGTAGTGTACCACCTGTAACTTTCATCATCCTACTACCTCTGCATGTCGTCTGTGCACCAACTGCAATCGCTATGGTCACACGACTCCCTATTTTCGTCAAGGTAATCCTGCTCAACCAGCTCAGCAAGCCCCAGCTCAGGCAGCCTTACTAGCTCTCTCAGCTCCTCCGCAGAATCCAAAGCCAGTCAACACTGTTCGTGCATGCTACAAATGTGGAGATGCTACTCATCTTCGTAACAAGTGTCCTCAGCTGAACAAGGATCAGTAGCCAGCCGCTCGTGGACGAGCGTTCAATCTCAATGCTAACCAGGCTCGTAACGACAATGACGTCGTTAATGGTACGTTTCTTGTGAATAACCTTATGCTTCAATTCTATTTGATACTGGTGCCAATAGAAGTTTTGTGTCCATGGAATTCGAATCTTTGTTAAACTATGCACGCTCTAAGTTACCCAAGTCGTTTTCGGTGGAGATTGCCGATGGGAAGTCTATTCTAGTCGATTCTATCCTTTGTGGTTGTTCCTTGATTCTTAACGACCACGTGTTTACTATTGATCTAATACCCATGCAATTGGGTAGCTTTGATGTCATTATCGGTATGGATTGGTTGCGTAAGAATCATGCCGAGATTGCTTGTCACGAGAAGTTTGTTCGTTTACCTCTTCCGTCCGGTGATATTTTGCATGTTTATGGAGACCGACCTCCGAAAGGACTAAGGCTGATGTCATGCACTCAAGCGAACAGATGCTTACGTAAACAAAACTTTGCCTTCTTGGCCCACGTGATGGAACAAAAGGGCAAGGGGAAGGACATAAGCGATGTTCTAGTAGTGTGTGATTTCCTTGATGTCTTTCCCGAAGATTTTCCTGGTCTTTCTCCTCCTAGATCTGTTGATTTCCGTATTGATCTCGTACCTGGTGCGACTCCTGTCGCCACGGCTCCCTATCGTCTTGCACCTTCCGAGATGCAAGAATTATCCAGCCAACTTCAGGAACTACTCGACAAGGGATTCATTCATCCAAGTACCTCGCCGTGGGGTGCTCCCGTGCTATTCGTCAAGAAGAAAGATGGTTCGTTCCGTATGTGCATCGACTACCGTGAACTTAATAAGCTTACCATTAAGAATCGTTATCCTCTTCCCCTTATTGATGATCTATTTGACCAACTACAAGGCGCATCATGTTTCTCGAAAATCGATCTTCGTTCTGGCTATCATCAGCTTCGTGTACTCGAGGATGATGTACCCAAGACCGCATTTCGTACTCGTTATGGGCACTACGAGTTCGTGGTCATGCCTTTTGGATTGACCAACGCACCCACTGTGTTCATGGATCTCATGAATCGTGTTTGTAAATCTTATCTCGATCGTTTTGTGATAGTCTTTATTGATGATATTCTCATTTATTCAAAAACTAAAGCTGACCATGCTCGTCATTTACACCTGATGCTTGAACTCTTTCGTGGTGAACGTCTGTATGTAAGTGTGAGTTTTGGATTAATGAAGTACAATTTCTTGGTCACGTCGTTAGTAAGCAAGGTATTCATGTTGACCCGTCTAAAATCGAAGCTGTGAAGAATTGGAGTACGCCTAAATATGCATCTGAGGTTCGTTCCTTCTTAGGATTGGCGGGGTATTACCGCCGGTTCATTTCAAACTTCTCTAAGATCGCTGTTCCTCTCACCTCGTTGACTCAGAAAGAGAGACCTTTTGCTTGGGGTCCCGAGCAAGAGGAATCTTTTTAGACTCTTAAGACTCTCTTGTGTAATGCTCCTGTTCTGCGATGCCTTAAACCTTGGTTTGGGCTGTGTGCTCATGCAGCGAGACAAGGTTATTGCTTATGCCTCCCGTTAACTCAAAGTGCATGAGAAAAACTATACTACTCACGATCTGGAGCTTGGTGCAATTGTGTTCGCGTTAAAGATACGGCGACACTACCTGTATGGTACTAAGTGTGTGGTTTTCACTGACCATAGGAGCCTTCAACATATTTTTGACCAAAAGGAACTGAACATGCGACAGAGACGTTGGGTGGAATTGCTTAATGACTACGACTGCGAAATTCGCTATCATCCTGGCAAGGCGAATGTAGTGGCCGATGCTCTTAGTCGTAAAACTCATGTGAATGCTATTTGTATCTCTAATGGTCTCCATGCGTGTATTCGTGACGCCCAATATTCATCAGCTAATGAAGGAAGTCTAGAAGTGGAAATCCAAGGTGCTAAGATTGATCAACTCGAACCAAAACCTGATGGACTCCTATATTACCTAAATCGCATCTGGGTACCGGATCGTGATAATCTCCGTGAGCTCATTATGAATGAGACTCTCAAGTCCCATTACTCTATTCATCCGGGCGCTGATAAGATGTACCATGATTTGCGTGCAACTTATTGGTGGTCTGGCATGAAGAGGGACATTGCTGTATATGTTTCTAAATGCCTTACTTGTATGAAAGTTAAGGCCGAACACCAACGTCCTTCAGGACTCTTAGAACAACCCGAAATCCCAGTTTGGAAATGGGATAGCATCGCTATGGACTTTATTACCAAGCTACTTCGAACACCTTCTGGTTACGATAGTATCTGGGTGATAATTGACCGTTTGACCAAATCAGCCCACTTTCTTCCTATTCGTGAAGATTATAAAGTGGAGAAACTTGCTCGAATCTATACTAATGAGATTATATGCCGTCATGGCATACCTTTTGACATGATCTCGGACCATGATGGTCGTTTTACTTCACGTCTTTGGCAAACCTTTCAATCCGCTATGGGTACTCATTTGAATCTTAGCATGGCCTTTCATCCTCAGACGGATGGGCAGACCGAGCGTACTATTCAGACCCTAGAGGATATGCTCCGTTTTTGTGTCATCGACTTTGGTGGTAACTGGGATGTACATTTACCATTGATTGAGTTTTCGTACAACAACAGCTATCATTCCAGTATTCAGATGGCTCCTTTCGAAGCTTTGTATGGCCGCAAGTGCCGATCTCCTCTCAGCTGGCATGAGATTGGTGACAAGCAGTTTACTGGCCCTGAAATCATTCAAGAGACAACGGAAAAGATTCTTCATATCCGTGATAACTTGATCAAGGCTAGGAGCAAAAAAGAGCTATGCTGATAGTAGGCGTAAGCCTCTGGAATTTGATGTTGGTGACCGAGTCCTTCTCAAGGTATCTCCCTGGAAGGGAGTAGTTCATTTTGGTAAGAAGGGAAAGCTCACTCCTCGCTATGTGGGTCCTTTCAAGATACTCGAAAGGATTGGCAAGGTGGCATACGAACTCAATCTGCCACATGAACTAAACAATGTGCATCCAGTGTTCCACGTATCCAACCTACGTAAATGCCTAGCCGACGAGGAACTACAGGTTCCCCTTGAAGATTTGCAAATAAACGAGGTTGTATACTTTGTGGAGAGACCGGTCGAAATCATGGATCAGGGTGTCAAGCGACTGAGGCGCAGCAAAATTCCCATCGTCAAGGTTCGTTGGGAAGGAAAGCGTGGCGCCAAATTCACTTGGAAACTGAAAAGTGGGATGAAGACCAAGTATCCGCAGCTCTTCGAGCAGTCTTCTTCCTAGATTTCGGGGACGAAATCTCCTAAAGGAGGGGAGACTGTAATACCTGCGTCCCTAGACTTTTAGATATTGCCAATTTTAGTCCCTAAACTATGTAGTCGTTAATACTTTTGGTACTTGGTGAATTCTATGTCTAAATCTAACTAGCTGGAATGCCTAATTCTAGATACTTGGAATGTCTAAATCTAAATACTTAGAATGTCTAAATCTAAATACTTGGAATGTCTAAATCTAAATACCTGGAATGCCTAATTCTAGATACTTGAAATGCCTAATTCTAGATACTTGGAATGTCTAATTCCTGATACTTTGGTGCTTGACTCTTGAGGCTCGTGAAACGTGAGACTTGGTTGAACGAGGGACTGGAGTCTTGTCACTGGCGGAAACTATGAAACTTTGAAAACTTTTGTGTTATTGCTATAATCTAGTTATGCTATTACCCAATAATACGCAACGCTTAATCTAACACGCAAAACGAATCAAAGACGGAAACGCGAAAATGATGGTCTGGCCGAGTGGCAATCCGATCGGATGACCATCCGACCAGATGAGCACCCGACCGGATGGCCACTCGATCGAGTTGCCATCCGATCCGTGCACACTGCCTTAACCATCCTTTTCACACTATAAATAGGCCTGTCACATCACCATTCTCACTGATGTGACAGCCTCACTCGACCAGACTCACGCACTCTCCTTTTCTTCGATTTCTCGGTGATTTCGGTACGTTTTACACTAGATTCTTGTACATCTTTGATCTACACATCATTCTCTATGAGATTCTTCTTTGAAATCTCACTTTTCACCATGAAATCTCTCGGATCTGAGCTCTTGAACGTGATGTCACCATGGCGGTTTCTACCAAACTGTTGTGTGATGTCAGCCTAGCCAAGATCTTGCTTAGATCTAAGGAATTCCATGCGTTTTACACTAAATCTATACTAGATCTACACTTTTCAAGCTAAAAACCTATGTTTATCTTCATCTCTTCTTAAACTTTTACATAAGACGGTGAGATCCAGATCTAAACGGACTGTAGACTTGATTATTAGTCTGGAGTCGGCTTGGAAAGGGATTGTTACCGGAGAAGACGACCGGGGTATGAATTTTGACATAAATATCATCACGAACTGACGACTAAACGGACCGGGGTGATTCCCGCCCGATCGGATCGACTGAACACCGATGTGTTTACCATTGTCTCAATACGTACTATAACGTCGCTGTTTAAACATAAACTTAGAGATTTTACGACTTACGAGTTTAGGAACGGGACAAGGATGACCCGATCGAGTGGCAATCCGATCGGATAGCCATCCGATAGAACAACCGCCCGATTGAGTAGCACCTGTCCCATTGACTTTAAAACACTTGAAACTTTGAAGTCATGATCGTCGAGTGGCAGCTCGATCGGATAGCCATCTGATCGAACTGCCATCCGATCGAGGCAACAATGGATCTGGAACTTGGATCGAGTGGCGACTCGATCGGATAGCCATCCATTTCCCACACACTTTTGTCAACCTTGAATCGAGTGGCAACCCGATCGGATAGCTACCTGATCGGATAACCATTCGTTCCCTTGTATACTTGCCACCCCAATCGAATGGCAGTCCGATCGGATAGCCATCCGATCGAATAGTCATCTGATCGAGATGACTGATCCGACACTTTGTGCAATCTCGTTGTTCTGTCCGACACTCATCCGTTGTAATCTAATCAGCCTAATTCTAAAGAGCTCCCTTTGATCCAATAACAGTTGATATGTTAAGCAATCACTGTGAGTATACTCGATCCCTTTTTGTCTTAAACTTTGGGATGTAACATGTATTCTATTAAACTACGATACTTGAGACTTTTGCAAACTAAGCTCTATCCTATGTGCATGTGAAACTTGTGATTCTTGTATTCTATTTTGTGCTATGTGAACATTTAATCCAGGGTGTGTAGTTCCGCCTTAACAATAGTAGCACTATAGGAGATGCACCTCCCCATTATTCTCGGGGGTATTGTTAGGAGTATTCTAGTTTTCCTTGAGACTTGGGAAAACAACAAAGCATCGGGATACTTGAGCTATCACTTGTTGGATTGCGAACACTAGCATGGCTGAAACTATTTTGTTGCACTACATATGGATATGAGTTGATTTAATCTATTATGCTATTATTCAAACTTGTATACTCGCCGGCACATTTTTGTACTGACCCTATTTTAATACATGTTGCAGGCTGATAGATGCTGGAACTATGGAATCAAGCTAGGGTAATGCTTAGAAACCCACGTAGTTAATTAAATTTTGAACAATATTTTATAATTGTTGTAATTTGATACTTAATGTGATGGTTATTCGTTTTAGACAATGTTGAATCAATTTAATCTATTATGAAATTTCTAGTATTGTGGAATCTCATGAGTAATCTGAACGCTTAGTGCTCGCACCCCGCTGTTTCCGCCATCGGTTGGGGTTTGACACCAACTGCGAGCCCATATGTGCCAGCCCATCCTTATGCGAGCCATCCTTATGCAAGCCCAATTTCCATCCCGTGATTAGAAACCAGCAGCCCAGACGTTTTCATCATGTAGTGTAAATGAGCTCAATTAGAAAATATTTACATGAAAATTTTGAAAATATGTTTTGACATTAAATTGGAAATAAACATATATTTTAACACTTTCCAAGTAATCACACATACACAAGCTCAAGTCTTGTTCAACACTTGTGGGTTAGAAACACTTATAAAACAGAAAGTTTAGAGGAGTAAAACCTCTGAATTTGTATATTACAATAGACTTGATTAGTGGCATAAGGCCATAGGAATGTATGGTTAAAACATGAGTTCAAGAATGTTTAACAAAGTTCTTGTTCAAAATAGAAAGTTCTTGCACTTTTAACCTCATTATGGTGATGTTCCATATTTGATTTTCCATGGAAAACCTATGGAAACATTCATATAGGTGTTCCAAGTGCTAAGAAGCAAGAAGAAGTGAAAAAGATGGAAGATAAGTGCGTTTAAACTCACTTTTGTAACTTGATACGAATCTGCCTTTTGCTACTGTTTTGTAACTGGTTTGGAGTGTTTAGAGAGTGGGATTAGTGAGTTTGTAAAGTGAGAGAAGTGTGGAAATGAGTTGGGTTTTATAGGAAGTGATTAGGTTAAGTTAGATGACATTAAATGGAGAAAACATACCTAAACAAACACAAAAATGGCCAATAAACGAGCTGGGAACAACATTCTGCCGGATTGGGTCTCTGGCGGGGCGCGGGAGAGGAGGGGTGGCCCAGTCGCGGCCCGCGACCCACTTGGTTTCGTGTTTTTGCTTGATATTTTGACACTTTTGGTCCTTATAGTTTGTGTTAGATAGGTTTTAGGGTATTTTAAGCATAAAAGGTAAAGTGTAAGGGTGTATTATGCAATTAAAACATAAAATAAGTCTAAAACAAGTATGAATAAGTATATGTGTCAAGAATAAGTATCGTATACGCATGAATTGAGCATGTATGACAAGTATTTGTAAGTTTAACACATTTTGTAAGAATTACGAATAGGTTATCATATGTATAATAAATTCAAACATATGAATAAGTATGAATATGTAAAACATGAATTGTAAGAAATATGAATTTTATTTGTGATCCAAGTCTCGGATTTTACAACGATACAACGAAATGATGAAATACAAGAATACAAGATTCCAAAAATAGAAATACAAGACGATCTTTCTAATTAAGGAAAGTACGATAAAGCAGGGCGTTACAATTAGTGTTGGAGTTCGGATCAGATTTCATGTGTGTATTGAAGTATATGAAATGTAGGAAATATTCAAAAGAGATAACGGACAGAGTATGATAGGAAATATAATCCTAGGTGATGATCAAATGAAATGATCATCATATCTATATATATATATATATATATATAGGGAGGGGCTCATGCGAGAACCACTCTTATTGTGAGAACCATGAGAACCAATGTGAACACAACCTAAAATAGCTAAAAAAACCCTAAAAAACCTAACCCCCACCCCCCCCACCCAAAAACCTAAACCCCCCACCCCCCCCCCCCCCAAAAAAACCTAACCCCCCCCCCCAAGCTAAAAAAAACCTAAAAAAACCTAAAAAAAACCTAACCCCACCCCCCCCCCCCCAAAAAAAAGCCTAAACCCCCCTCCCCCACCCCCCAAAAACCTAAACCCCCCCCCCACCCCCCCCCCCCCAAGCTAAGATGCTAAAAACTAAACCCCCAAAAAACCTAAAAAAATCTAAAAAAAATCAAAAAAAAATCCAAAATTTTTTTTTTGATTTTTTTAATATTTTTTAGGTTAAAATCGCTACTTTTCGAAGCCAAAAAAAAAAAAAAAATTTAAAAAAAAAAAAAAAAAAATTTAAAAAAATTTTTTTTTTTTTTTTTTTTGGTTCGAAAAGTAGCGATTTTAACCTAAAAAATATTAAAAAAATCAAAAAAAAAATTTTTGTGTGATTTTTAGCTATTTTTAGGCATTTTTTGTGTGTTCACATTGGTTCTCGCGGTTCTCGCAATAAGAGGTGGTTCTCGCATGATCTTCTCCCTATATATGTATATATATATATATAAATGAGATGGATTTGGGCTAGGTGGCATTTGTCTTTGGCCATTTTTGCTGATATGGCAAGTTATTGTGTTGAGTTTAGGAGGGAAATCACATTTGCTTCTTCAATCACGATTTCAAGAAAAAAGAGGCGGGATCCGAATTGTTTTGGGTCGGGTTTTTTGTTTCCGAATATACCTTATCAAAAATATTCGGATCATTTAAAACCTACTTCATTTTATTTTCTCTCATTCATACCTACCTCAACTTTACCCTCTTCTCTCTTCCTTTTCTTCTACAATCGGTTATATTCTCAACAAGTTTACAAAAATTAGGTCAACATCAAAGGTAAATACACTAAATTGAAGCTAAATATTTGTTATTATATGTTCTGAATCAAGATCGGAGTTTGATTTTATGTTATTCCTTTCTATATAAAGTTAAATTTATAAACATTGTTTGTACTTATATTAACTTCTTCTTTGGTCTGATTTTTGTAGATCTGACCATAAATCTTGAAAGTATGGTGTTTTACTTTGTTGTTTATGTAGTATTCATCTTTAATCTAACCGATTCAACATGTTTACTTTTTTTAAAAGCAAAAATCTAGACCAGAGGTTTTTGTTGATTTTTGTTTCAAACAAAATCAAGTTTTTGATTTTTCTTGATTTCTGTAGATCCGATCATATTTATCGCAGTTACTGATTTTTCTTGATTTTTTTTTCATGTGAATCCCTAACACCGTCATAACAATCGGAATCCCACCATTCGTCAAGCAACAAAGGTTAGTTAAATCTTATACTTTTTTTTTCTTTTTTAACTTTATCATATATAATTTCATGTTTTCTGTTCAGTTTTTTTAATTAATAATATATTATGAATGTTTTATGTGTTATCATTTTTTTAATTAATAATATATTTAATTGAATTTAATTGATATTGTTTTTTTATATATATAGTCTGCCTTATTCTTATTAAATTAACAGTGTTTTGAAAATATTATAATTTGATTTTTCAGTTATCATTTTTTCAAATTTGCTTTAAAGATATCTTTAATTTATTTTTAGAAATGTTTTTTTTTCTATAAATAGAGTAATGTTTTTAAGCTTAATTTATGAATTTGAAATTATAAGTCTATTTCTGTAATTAGACATTGTTTCTATAATTAGGTTGCCGTTGTATTTTTAAAAAAAAATTACTTACTTCCTTTGCAGTTATGGTTCCAATCAACTATTCAACTTCCCTCCAATCTTCTTCCAAGAATACCATCGGTTTCCATATAAAAATGAATTTCTTCAGTGGATCTACATATATAGATGGTTTTACATTCTTCACCGTCTTCATCTACATCTACTTTTTCTTGAATCGATATCTGAATTTGACATATCACTCTATAAATCTGTAAGTTGTTTTTGTTAAATTCCTTCTTTAATCATTATTCATGTGTTCTTCCTTTTATTTAATGTGTTTAAACTATGTTTATGTTTATTGAACCCTAAATCCGATTGGGATTGAAAAATATGTTCAAAAGCATAAATCCTCTTGGCATTGTAAAATATGTTGATTTAGGGGTTTTAAGATTATGGTTTTGTTATATAATATGATGTTTATGCAAATCTCTAAAACCGATTTTGATGCAGAATGTGATGTTTATAGGAAACCCCGAATCCGATTGTTATTGAATATAGTTTTTTTATTAATTTTATTTTTTTATTTAGTATGATTCTATTTATATGATTTTTTCAGTCTGATGTATTGTTTAAGTTTATGTTATACAAACCCTGATTCTGATTGTCATGGAAATTCTTATGATTTTGTTTTTATTTCACATGTTTATTTAATCTATCAATTTTTGAGGTCACTTTATCTGTATTTGATGATAGGATAATATGAATGTATAGTTTAAGGTGGTTTAAATTTTGTTAATTGTCAGTGTAAATCAGTTGGTTACAAGATTTTTTATTATGATGTATCATAATGGTTATATCATCGGTTGCCTCCATTTGTTCTAGATTTTGGAATAAAATATACTTTTGATGATGTTTGTTACATACTGAATTATATTAATAGATGTCGTTCACATTGTTTTTTTGGTTGTTATTTATATTTTTTTAATAATTCATCTGACGTGGTTTGTTTATGTAACCTGTTTTTACAGGTATTTGATATGGCTGAAAGTTCATCAAGGTATTTTTTGTTTATTTTGTTACTTTATGTAACATTTCATTTGTAGAATCTGTGTTTTTTTTTTCATTTATTTGTTTTTTTCTCACACTAACCTTAACATGTTACACTTTATTAACATCGTAATTTTTAAATCAGTTTCAGAGGACCCTGGTTCTGTAGGTTAATGAATGTAGCAGACGAACTTATTCTGGTAAATGATAAATTATTACATAAGTTATTTTTCTTCTTTTGTTTTTCTTATTATTAAATACAGTTTATTATTATTGTACTTTTTATATCTTCTCACTATAATTATAATTCATTTTGCATTTGTTTGTTTTATTAGTCCATTCCAGATGACGCTGCGTACAAACTATGGGGTGTAGATAAAAGCCCTACAAATGTTATGATACACACTGAAGATGACCGATTATTTAATGTTTATTTAAGCGCTTCTAAAGGAAAGTTATTCTTTTTTCATGGTTGGTCCAATGTTGTAGAACATTTGCGACTAACCAAAGGCTGTTTAGTAGTATTTAATCCTGTAGATTATACTACGTTTAAATTAACATGTTAGTCGTGGCTCTTTCTGGACGTATCTGCTCCCTCCATCATCTCATTTTTATGTAAGATAAATTCTATTTTTATTTTTCGTAATGTATTGATGTATTACTTTACTTATATTAAGACTAATTTTTTTATCATTCCCACAGGTTATTCCTGAATGTATCCTGCCAAAAGTTTATGATTATTCCTCAAATGATGTAATATCTACTGTAATTATGGATAACAATACGTTTAAAGTTGCCATTGAAACGTTTGACGGTAAAGTCGGTTTTACCGTTGGTATTGACGTAATTGTTAGTCAGTTACAGTTGAAGGCTGGTTCTTTTTTGTTATTTACAAAAGGTTTTGGTCATTTTTTCCATTTAATTTTTTTTGGAAAAAACGGTGTTGAAATGAATTTTCCTGCTGTAGATGTCGATGAGGTAAGTTAAATTTTGGTACTTAATTATATATTTTATATATGTTAATGTAATACATGTTATATATTTAATTTGCAGGCTGAAGTTGCACCTATCGATGTTGAAAATGAAGTTGATGAAGAAATACATGGTGGTGTTCGTCGTTTTATTCGTATGGCTGGTGAACGTTATTTTGTAAGTTTTAACATCATTTTACAAACCGCTAAAAAACAAGTGTTATACTTCTTTTGTTAGTTAATAAACATCATTCTTTTAGTTTCATATTTATTATTAATTTTATTTTTACAACAATACAGAGGATTCCTGATCCTGTTTCACGGATGGCTAGACTTGATGAAGGTTTAAAGGATATCACCGTTAGGCTTATGCATCTGGATCCGCCACAGCAATTTACCAACGGTACCAGACGTGAAAAAAAAGCGACGGAGGTTGGCGATACGCGTTAAGCAGTTGGAAGAAGTTCATGAAAGCTGCTAGAATTAAGGTCCGTGACACGGTTCACTATTCTTTTGATGAAAATGACCAGGTGTTGAGTGTTGAACGAGTTGTACCTTACGTTAAGCGTAGTCATTAGTTATATCACATTTAGGGCATGTTTTTTGCCTTTCATATGTTAGATATTAAATTTTATATGGTTTTTTTGGTTTTTGACATTCGTTATGGTTATGAATTTCAAGTTATTACATTTTTTCATATCTTAACTTTTCTTTTAACCAATCATTTGTTATGTCTTGAAAGTTTAATCTATGTGTTAAGTAGTCATTTTTTAAATTTTATAAATCGTTACCTGATGCTAATGATGTTACTAATTTCTTCAAAAAGTATATCAAACACAATTTTATGTTAATCAATTAAGCATTTAACATTATTTAAAACAATCCTAATCCCATTCTTTATTTTATCTTTCATATTTCTGCACACAGAGTATAGTGTTGTTATTATTATAAGATAGTATTATGAACCTTTAGTACTACATATAGAATAGATAGATAACACTATGATTGTCATTTTTAAACCTTGCATTATAGTTTTGAGATGTTACATTATAAGGTTTTTATATAAGATTTAACATACATAACCCATTTTATATTCATTTTAATTATAAAAAGTCAACTGTCACTTAGTATGTTGCAATTTCAAAATTTCGTTCTTACTTTGCATAACATTAATCATAAAATTTCATACTTACTTTGCAATTTCAAGCTTATAATTATAGAAACTGATTATTCATAAAAATGTTAAAAAATCTATTTTTTATATTTTAGTAAAGGTTGTCAATTATAGAAAATATGTTACAAATATAAAATTTTACGTTAATATTTGTAAATAATTTTTAAATTATTAAAGATATCCCGAAGTTATATAATTAATATGTACAGTTTCCGTTTTTACAAATTTGAATTTATGTTAATTCGTTTTATCTAATTATAAATTATACCGTTTCCTTATTTATTGTATTTTAAAAAGGAGGTTTATTTTGATTAGAAATATTGATAATATATTACTATAAATATTAACTTTATTAATTTGATATAAATAGATCATATGTTTTCTTTTTAAGCCAACCTAATATTTTTGCAACAGTCCATTCATTTATTTGATTTCTTCTTAGCTATAATGGAAAACGAATGTCAGATCACCTTGCTGAACGATATCGAAGCTCTTATCACAAACTACACTATCAAGGTTAAAATTGTTAGTTTGTGGAGGAAGAAGATGAGAGATAATGAAAGAGAGACATATCGTATAGATATGATACTGATGGATGAAATGGTAAATTAATGATTTAATCTTTTTTTTAATTATACTGATTTTGATTGCATTTTAACATACCCTTTGCATGTTATTATGTATTTACACACAGGGTACCAAGATTCAAGCTTCTTGCTTGCATAAGCTATTTTCAAAGTTTGAGAGGCATCTTAATGTTGATGAATGCCTTATCATAAAACGGCCATCTCTTGCTGCGAACACTGCATCTTTCAAGATTGTTCCTAACAATCAGAAGCTATCTTTTTACTATCATACGATTGTGGAAAAGTGCAATAAATGGGAAGGTCCGCAGTACGTTTTCAATTTTGTTGAGTTTAATGATGTTCTTTCCCAGAAAATAAAAGAGGGTACGACAGTAGGTATGTTTAGTTTTTATTTACAATCTTTATATACCATAATATTTGTTTGAGGATTTTATAGATTTTTTTATGTTCTTATATATGCTGACATCTATTTTATATTGTTGTTAGATTTCATTGGTTATGTTGGTGTTTGTTATAACATCGAAGAGACTAACAAAAAGGATGGTAGTAAAGGGAAACGCCTTAATCTTAAGCTTCAAGATATTGAGTAATACATTTTATAAATTGTGTTTAATTTTTTTTTTTCCATTTTATGCTTTCAAATTTACAAAATGTTGTTAAACTTATATTTTTTTCTTATATTCTATTGTAGAGATGATCATATCGATTTAACTCTTTGGGATGATTACGCTAAGGACATGTATTCTTACATGGTTAGTGAAAAGCGTGAAGCACATGTTGTCGTTGTTGTCCATTTTGGTGCTGTTAAGACATACAAAGGTATGTAACTCATAGTGCATTTTATACCAAACAATGTATCTAGATGTTGTTACTTTGTATATATTTTTCTTTTTGTTTAAATTATTTTTACCTAAGTATAGGCAAATGGGGATTTTCTAATAACTTTGATGGTTCACGACTTTTCATTAACGACAATTTTGATGACATGCTATCGTTCAAGCAAAAGTAAGTGTTATTATTTAAACATATTTTTAAAATTTTATCAACTTTATTTATTGTTTCTATTTTTTATTAATTAATCATTTTTGTTTATTCAATCTGTTTTGTAGGTTTCTTGCAAAACTTGTTGCTTCAACTGAGTCAAGTAGCCATGTTGGGTCATATATGATGTGTTCTGTCGAAGATGAATTTTTAAAGAATGATGTTTTTTCACCAATTGCTTATCTTGCATCAATATTAGAGGTTTTCATTAACATTTCATGTTTTATATTTTTTATTTTAACAAAATTTTAATGAATTATTTTTCTTTTATTATATTAAACAGCCAAAGAAAGTTGTTGTTGTTGGAACTATTGTAGCAATCGTTTCAGATAAGATGTGGTATTATGATGGGTGTAACTATTGCAAGTCCAAAGTTGAGCAAAAGTTTGAAACCTATGATAAGGATGATGGAACAAGTGATGTTAGAGATGAGAAGGTGTATCAATGTTCTAACAAGGATTGTAATGGAACAGAAGTTTTCCCGCTGTCCAGGTAAAGTGTTTGTTAGTCATACTTCTAATTATTGTTCATACAACAACAACAACGTAGGTCGTCTATATTATCTATTCATATATGTTTGTTAATTATTTAAATACCATTTTTAAGGTTTAAAATACCGATTCGCGTTCAAGATTCAACCGGTACTGTGACACTTACATTATTTGACCATGAGGCGTTGAAGTTTGTTGGGAAAACTGCAAAGGAACTTATACAAATTCAGGACGAGGTTATATTTAGTTATACTTTATATTTATTTAAATTAAATTTTTATACATTTATTCTAATGACACATTATATTTTATTTAATATAGTTATTGAAGACAAATGATATTCCAAGAGATTATCCAGTTGAATTTGAATCGTTGGTTAACCTAAAGTGTGCTTTCATGATTAAAGTAAGTGACTTTAATATTGTCAATGCTGTTGAGAATTATGGAATATCAGTTGTTACGACTGATGATGACATCTTGGATAAGCTCAACAAAAAAATTAAAATTGGCCAAGTAAGCGATTGTTTTATTAATATATATTTGCACTTTCAAAACCGTTTAAAATATGTTGAACTATTTGTCGTTTGCTTTTCATGTTTTCACAGCTTGATGTTTCTGATTCTTTTGGTATGAGTCAGTCTGAGTTCCAAACTTCTGGTGGTGAATGTTTGAAGGTATAACTTAAAAAATAAACTTATATATAAGTTTAATAGTTGTGTTATTATAATTTGTTTATTTATTTAAGGATGTTGATTCTTACACTGGGGATAACACCACACCTGTTTCAAAGGATTATGTGGGTGACTTGAAACAATCATCTTCTGATATGAAGCGTAACCTTGATGATGTTTATTTGAATGAAGAGGGATTGGCGTCGTCAGCAAGTAAGCCTCGCATGTGTGTTGAGAAGAATTGATAAAGGAGATATGGCAAATGGTGGTTTTAATAAAAAAAACAATTTATTTGGTATTTGAATATTGGGATTTTGTTTTGTTTGTATGACTTTTTGATGTTTCAAGACATTTTATGGTTTGCCTATATATTGTGACTTTTTGAGTTATCCTATAATATTTTTGGTTGAGAGTTATGTTTTGTTATATTCTTTATTTGATGAGACTACGTTGATTAGTTTTTTATTTTTGTAATGTAATAGTGGTATAATATAAATACTGAAAAAATAAAAAAATTTTGGTGTATTAGTTTTCACCTTACTTAATTACTTATCATGAACTAAACATTAATCATTTGTGTGTATATAGATTTACTATTCAGTTACAATTCTAAAGTTATTTTAAGAAATATGCTAATCATGTCAATTTTTACTATTCAGTTACATTTCTAAACTTATTTTTAGAAGTTTCGTAATTTTAGCAATTCTATTTTACGAAATGACACTCTATCTTCTAATTTCGAAAATAATAAATATAGAATTGTTTTCATATTTATGATCATTAATTTGGTTACAATTTATTTTTGTAATGTATATTATTAATTCCATAAATAACTTATACCGTAGGTCTATAAATTCATATACTTCACAGACTTTTGAAACATCTTCATGGTTATCTGAATTTGCATTCTTAGCTTCCTTCTACGGTGGAATAATTTTTTTTCATCATTCTTTACATTTCCAGTAAGTTTTTATGTAGTTCGTTATAATTTTATTTATTCATGCGTTTGGTTTTCATTGTAAAGCTATTAGTTTTTTTGTTGTAGTTCTTTGTGTTCGTTAAAAAATGCATAATAGGTTTGAACAACTTACGTCGTATTCTTCAGAACGTCCACATATTGGCTTTGATAATAACTGTAAGTGTTTTACTTCTTTTATCTCAAACATTTTAAATAGTATTCAATTTCTTTTTTCGAAAACGTTTTATGTTCTAAATTCTATATTTCTTTCTTCTTATTTAGTTTTTTTTTTTTTTTTTTTTTTTTTGCATTTTAGATGACGAAGCTAAATATACACGTTGGTTAAGAAAACAATATCTTGATAATAAGAAATCAAAATCAACAGCATTTCCGGATTATTTTGTTAGAGGTAAATTTTCTATCATTTTTCTATGCATATATGTTTTGAATATATTTAATCATATTTAAGTTGTATATATCACATTTTTGTCATTAAAGAAACTAATTTGTTTACTATTGTATTATTTTTAATGTTTACTCTTACATATGTCGAATTTTATTCGCTATTCTATTTTTATATTATAGCTGTTCAGGCTAAACACAGGCGCAAGTTAAGAAAACTATATCTTGATAGTAAGAGATCAAAGATTACTAAAAAAATCATTTCTAGAGGTGGTGCTTCAACGTCGTCACCATCAACACGAATCCTAACAAACAACAAAGAGAATTTAACTCCTAATTTTTCAATCACAACATTTCCTTCCGAATCTTCATCTGTTATAGGGACAAGTAAGTTTAGTTTTATGTTAGATAATGTTACAAATTTCACATTACTAATTTAGTTCCTCAACTCCAGTTCGGTTATATGACATATTATATAATGATTGTTTATATCTTATTAGGTAATCATTTAAATTCGTCCGTTAATGTAAGATCTTCCATTATTACACATACTACTTTGAAGAAGAAAGGAAATGTACTACAAGATCTGTTTACAACACCCAACCGTACACCGTTTGCAAACATAGAAAACATAATCCCAGGTTTGTAAATAAAAAACAAACAATTACTACTTGGTGATGTTTCACATTTTGTTTGTTTTTACTACATATAATATTTGAACAAATTATTTTTTAAATACTTATTTGTATTATCTTTTTTTTTTGTTTAGGAAATAATTATAATTCTTCGAGAAATGTAGCTTATTCATCTGGAGCATTTTCAAATCAGAATAGAAAGATAAATGTTTTGAAAGATTCTTCTACCTCAACACGACGAATGACGAGGTCAAACAAAGAAAACATAACACCAGCTTCGTGTATTACAAACATACGTTCTAAAGTTCCAAGTGTACCACATTTTTCTACTACTATGTCTTCGTTGAATCGTATATCACCTGGTAAATTTTATAATTATATTTTTACATACATTTTTAATTGTATAATTCATATAGTTAACGAAAAATTATTTTTTGTTTTTTATTCAGATAATATTGCAAGCTCATCAACTTTACCATTGAATGACTGCTATTCTCTGAATCCCAGAATAACGAATAAATGTAACACATCATCTTCGACCTCGGAATTTAGCTCGCTAAAAAAGATGTCTTCTGGAAAGCGTAGACTTATTCATAAACCAATTGAAATAGAACCCATACCAATGGTCGCTCTTGATTCTGATGATGAAAATCATGTTCACGAGGTTGTGTTAGACACCACCAAAGGCGTATCTAATGGTAACTGATTAATGTTATTCATTGTTGTTTCATATTTTATTTTACCTACTTAATTATTCAATTTATGTTAAATTTTTAGATTATGTTGACCATGGTGACCAATCTCTTATGTGTGGTTTATGCTTTGCAAAGTTATGGCCAATCGAAGGTGGAAAGGGTCTCATTACACTTCAAAAGCAAACATATGGCTTATGTTGTGGATATGGTAAAGTTGACTTACCTGAATATAAAGATTCTGATCCATCTTATCAGATGTTTTTTCGCTGTTTAGATCAGGAAAGCAGGTTTTTCTTAAAGAACATAAGACGTTACAATTCTATGTTTTCCTTTACTTCAATAGGAGGAAAAGTAGATACTAAAATAAACAAAGGTAATGCTCCATTTGTTTATAGAATCAGCGGTCAGAATGCACACAGTATGGGTAGTCTTCTTCCTAAGCACGGAGACCAGCCAAAATTTTCACAGCTTTATATCTATGATACTAAGAATGAGCTTGCTAATAGAGAGTTGTTATTCGGGTATGTATTTTTTATTTACTTATCAGTATCTTAATATTACGTTACAACGTAGAATACTATTTTTTCCATTTAAACGTTTGAAACTGTAATTTAAAACGTATCATTTTTTTTACAGTGATTCTTCAAGCAAATCATCTTTAAGGGCAAAGGAACTTGATGTTAAATTTATAAAGTTTCTTACGAACATGTTAGATTCTACAAATATGTTGGTAAAAACTTACAGGATGGTACGAGACCATCTGTATGAGAATCCTAATGTTTCCCTTAAGCTTCGTATAATCTCACAGAGAGATCGGGACGGTAGGACTTACAATTTACCTACGTGTTCTGAAGTTGCTGCTTTAATAGTTGATGAACCTGATCTCAAGATAGAAAGTCGTGATATTATTGTCGAAAAGCGTTCGGGAGTTCTTAAGCGTATTAGCGAGTTACATCCTTCTTATCTTGCTCTACAGTATCCAATTCTTTTTCCGTACGAAGACGATGGCTATAGGATTAACATTCCTCATAGGGATTTTGGTCCTAACACAAAGAAGACAAGACCAACTTGTACTATGAGGGAGTTTTTTTCTTATAGAATTCAGGATAGGCATAACAAGTTTTCTCTAATTCTTAATGCAAGAAGGTTGTTTCAGCAGTTTTTAGTCGATGCCTACACAATGATTGAAAGTGAGAGGCTAAACTACATACGTTTTCAGCAAATCAAACTGAGATCTGATTCGCTTAACAGTCTTAAAAATGTTCAAGAGGTTGGTCAGAGTGATTTGAGTCATACAGGACAAGCTGTTATATTACCGTCATCGTTTACTAGTGGTTCTCGCTACATGATGCAAAATTACTTGGATGCTATGGCGTTATGCAGGACGTATGGGTATCCTGATTTCTTTATCACAATCACATGTAATCCGAAATGGCCTGAGATTGTAAGATTTATTGGTGACTCTTCAATTAAGGCAGAAGACAGACCTGACATACTTTGTCGATTGTTTAAGATGAAACTTGATGAATTGATAAAAGATATGAAGCAAAATTTTTTTTTTGGCGATATTAATGCAGGTATGTCAATGCTACACTGACTTTCAATTTATACAATTTTTTTGTCTTTCCATAAATTTTATTTACTATCTTTTACTCATCGTTAGTATATTTTTTTGTGTAGTTGTTTACACAGTTGAGTTTCAGAAGTGTGGTTTGCCACATGCGCATATTTGCTTATTTATGAAAGCTGATCATAAGCTTCCTATGGTTGAACACATCGATCCGTTTATTTCAGCTGAAATTCCTGATAAAAACGAGGATCCTGAATTGTATTCTCTTGTGAGTGACTTTATGATTCATGGTCCTTGAGGACATGTCAACATGAAATGTCCATGCATGGTTGGGAACCGTTGTTCTAAGAATTTTCCAAAGAGGTTTTTGGAATCCACTTCCATTGATTCTGATGGATTTCCCGTTTATAGGAGAAGAGATTCTGGTCACACGGTTGTGAAGAAGGGTGTTACTTTGGACAATAGGAGTGTAGTTCCATACAACAAAAAGCTTCTTAAAAGATATCAGGCGCACATCGACGTGGAGTGGTGCAATCAGGCTGGTTCAATTAAGTATTTGTTTAAATACATTAATAAAGGACCTGATCGAGCCACTGTTGCTGTTTTTGATTCAGACAGAGGCCCCGATGAGGAGATCCCAAAAGATGAAATTAAAGAATATTACGAAGCTAGATATGTTTCCGCATGTGAAGCCAGCTGGAGAATATTTGCCAATGATGTTCATTATAGGTATCCTTCTGTTATGAGATTACCCTTTCATCTTCCAGGACAACAACATGTTGTATTTGGTTATGACGACGATATTGACGGTGTCCTAAACAAACCTCAAGTAAATTCCTCAATTTTCTTAGAATGGATGAAGATGAACAATTCTAAGCCTGAAGCAAGAGAACTTACTTATGTTGAGTTTCCTTCAAAATATGTGTGGAAGTTAAAAGATCGTTGCTGGCAGCGATGCCAAAATTATGTTGTTATTGGGAGAATTTATTCTGCGTCTCCTTCTCTTGGTGAGGCTTATTACCTAAGAATTCTTCTTACTAAGGTTAAAGGACCACGTTTATTTGAAGAAATCAGAACATATGCTGGTGTTGTTTATTCTACTTTTAGGGACGCGTGTTATGCATATGGCCTGTTAGATGATGACAATGAATATATCGAGTGTATTAAAGAATCCAGTTTCACTGGAAACGGTCATTATCTTCGTTCTTTGTTTGGAACACTTCTATTGTCTAATACCCTTTCAAGACCTGAAGTTGTTTGGGAGAAAACGTGGGAGCTATTGTCCGAGGACATTTTATGCAATATGCGGAAAGATTCTGGCATGAGCGGTATGTTTTTCAGCCTTTTGTTATATTTTGTGATGTTATATTAACAAGTTGTTTCGTTATATTAAATAATTTTCGTTTTCATTGTAGGATTCGTTGTTTCTGACGAACGTTTAAAGAATATAACGTTGTCCAAAATCGAAAAATTCCTTCTTCATAATGGATCCAGCTTGCACAGGTTCTCACCAATGCCTTATCCTGATGATGACTATCTAATGTCCGAGAGCAACCGTCTGATAAACGAGGAGCTTTCTTTTGACACGGATGAAGTTAGGGCTGAGTTCAATAATCTTCATAGGTCTCTAAACGACGATCAAAGAGCAGTGTATAATGAAATTATGGATGCTGTTCTAAGTGGGAAGGGTGGTGTGTTTTTTGTGTACGGTTATGGTGGTACGGGCAAGACTTTTATGTGGAAAACTTTAGGTGCTTCCATTAGATGCAATGGACAGATTGTTATTAATGTTGCTTCAAGTGGTATTGCATCTTTGTTGTTATCACGAGGTCGTACTGCTCACTCTCGATTTCAAATTCCAATTAATCTCAATGAAGATTCAGTATGCCATATCAAGCCTAATACTGAAGTCGTGAATCTTCTATACGAAGCCAAGTTGATTATTTGGGATGAGGCACCGATGGTACACAAACATGCTTTCGAGGCTCTTGATCGTACAATGAAGGGTGTTTTGAGTGTGTTTGATTCACGAAATTCAGAACTTCCATTTGGTGGAAAAGCTATCGTCTTTGGTGGTGACTTTAGACAAATCCTACCTGTTGTACAAAATGGAAGTAGGTAAGAAATCGTAAACGCATGTTTATGTTCATCCCACATCTGATGCAGTTGCAAGGTTTTAAAATTGATAACCAACATGCGTTTATCGGTTGGATCCAGTAGCTCAAACATCGAGCAGATAAACGAATTTGGTAAATGGCTTCTTGAGACCGGCGAAGGTAATGTTGGTGATTCTAACGATGGTGATGCAAATATTGAAATACCCGATCATCTTTTAATAACTGATGAAAATGATCCAATTCAAGGTTTGATTGACTTTGTATATCCTTCAGTTCTTCATCTTTATAAAGACCGTGACTACTTTTCTGAGAGAGTTATACTTGCTCCTAAGAATGGGGTTGTTCATTAGATAAATGATCGTTTGCTTGCTTTGTTTCCCGGTGAAGAAGTAGAGTATCTTAGCTCTGATAGTTTATGTCCGACTGAGGAAATTAACGATCCGTTACATCAAGATTTATATAATCCAGATGTGTTAAACAGTGTGAAAGTATTAGGGTTACCAAATCATAGATTGGTATTAAAATTGGGCGTTCCGGTTATGCTTTTGAGGAATATTGATCAGCAAAACGGTTTGTGTAATGGTACGCGTCTTCAAATCACACGTCTTGGTAAACGTGTTATCGAGGCTGAGATATTATCAGGAAGTAATGTTGGTTCAAGAACTTACATCCCACGAATTAGCATGATACCATCTGACAAGAAAATACCCTTCAAATTTCAACGAAGGCAATTTCCAATAACCGTATGTTTTGCGATGACTATTAACAAAAGTCAAGGACAATCTCTATCAAGAGTTGGTTTATACCTGAGAGACCCCGTGTTCTCACATGGTCAGCTTTATGTTGCGTTGTCAAGAGTAAAGGCTAAAGATGGCGTTAAGGTTTTAATATTCGACAAAGATGGGAGGCCAACAAATAAAACTGCAAACGTTGTTTACAAAGAAATATTCGGGAAATTGTAGTTTAAACTTTTGTTATGAGGTTTATTCGGGAAATATGTTGGGTTTTTTTGTATGCTATTATTGTATGTTGGGTTTTTTATATGCCATGTGTTGAAGTTACTTTTTTATTGACTATGTATTTTGTTTTATTTTTATTGTGGTTTTTCATTGTTATATCAATAGAAGATGATATTACTATGTATTAAATATAACATATAAACAAAAACTAGAACATGTAGATATTTATAGACACGGTTACATAATAGAAGTCCAAACTACATAAGTATCGTAACTAATAAACATGTTAACCTACTATAAAACAACTTTTAACACTACATAACTTACTGTAGCTTTCTTCGTTAGCCAAAATTACTATATATAATGGTTCAACCCTGTTTCAAAGTTTCAAACATCACAACTAGCGGAAAACACCGGTAAGGAAGAAAACACAAATATCTAGAAAGTACTGGAACTTGCAATGATCACCTTCTTTTATGTTGTTATCTTTAAGCCATTTCGCCCAACCTTTCACAACATACTTGATACTGTTTTTATTTGACTCTGCCCTAACATCATGTTTTGTCTCCACATTCTGCCTGTTGGCGATCTTAACTTTCAAGGTTTCGTCAATTCCTGTGATCCGTGCTACTTCAACTAGTATGCGCTACAAGTTACAAAACATAATAATAATTTCCATTAATGATGTTGACGTATTTTAAAAATACAAAACTTAACCAAATTATGTAAACATATTTGACGCGTATTAACATATTTTTGTTGTCGGAACTTACAAAGCGTTTCGTGTATGGCACAAAAAATATCAGCGGACCAATATCATCATCATCATCAAACTCCTCTGATTCAGCCGAAGAGTCTTCAGAATCCGATATGACGACAACATCATTTTCAACTCTAGCCATTCTAAGAAACATATAAAACGTTAACCCGTTTAAAATAAAATATCAAGTCATAACAAATAATGCAATCTTTTTGTTGTACTTTAAAGGAATGACATACATACGTTAAATACGCTAATTTCTTTTGATGTTTCATTTCTATTCTATTTGACTTACTTTAAAGGAATGACATACATATCCTATATTATTAATCATTTTTAATCAATCTAAATTACACAAACGCATTTGTCATTACATACAGAAACAAAATTACGTTAAACATCTTTGTTGTTGCATCTTTTATTACCCAATAAGTCAATAGACGAGAACAAGTTAACTTTACAGCCTAATCGTATAAGACACCTCATTATTGTTTCGTTTAAGATAATCATAGTTTCGTTAACTACAACATTTTTCATACAATCATTTGTTCAAACATCTGGTGTTCATACATATTTGTTCATAGCAATTTAAAAATTACGTGTTAAGTAATATTAGACAATCATTTTTTTATAACTATGACTTTATGATTGTTATATCTATAAAATTTAAACTGATATAATGTCATTAATATTTTCATTTTTTATAATCTACATATAAACAATACTAAAGGAACTGTTATCACATGAATGTATTTGATTACAAATAAAGAATGATTCATTGTTGAATATTATGCTATACACATATTGTAATTCATGAGCAAAAATATAAATACATAACTTTAATAAAACCGTATGTCAGTTATAGATGAAAAGAGAATAATGTAAATCATAATTTTTTTTTGCAACAACCAAAACCATTTAATCATCCAAATCAAACTATAAACCAAGAAAATCAAATTTTTAATAAGATTTTCAACAGCATATTTAAACCAAATCACAGTATTAACCCAAAAAACTAAAGTTCCAAGCACATGCAATACATATAATCCCTTTTAAATTTACATAACATATTAATAATTGATTTTCTTAACAAATACTTAAACTCCGATTTCACATCTACTTACTCATTAATCGGTTCAAAAGAAACATCCTATGGGTTATTTGGAATAATAAAGACAACTTGCAGTTGAGGTTAACAAGATAACAATCGTCGTAGAAGTGATCGGAGATGAAATCGGAAACTTACCTTTACTAATTTCTTCAACCTCCTTTTGGTACTTCTTGAGCTATGTGAAGGAAAGTGAAGTGAAGTTGTAGTAGATATTTAGGTGATATGATTTGATGATTGTCATAGATACTGTAAAAGAGATAAGTATTGTTAATTTTAAATTCGTTTATTTTATAATTTACATTTAACTTTGTTTTCTATTTCCAATATTTACTATAATAATTTACATAAATACTTAATCCATAAATATTTGGTGAAGTTGCAGTAGATTGTACATGATATCATTGTGTTATTAATTCGGTTATTTCATAATGAACATTTACCTTTATTTATTTTGTTTTATATTTCCAATATTTAGTCTAATAACTTACATAAATACTTAATCCATAAATATTTGGTAAATTTATTTTTAAATCCATTTACCATTAATTTGCATTGGATCCAACCATTTATTCACAATTTTGGATTTATAATAATGAAATATAAATGATGTTGTCTTAATAAATGACATATATTTCGTGATATAGTATTTTAGTAATATATAACTTGAAAATCATATAAACTTTATATATATATTCAAAGTATCTAATATCTAATTATGTAATTAACAATCTATATCTCTAATAACGCAAACCATTGGGGGACACATGTCACCCAATGGTTTAAGCCAAATAAGCATCCACCTAAGCATACATGTGGCATAACTCTTAGAGGAGGACATGTGGCATAGCTCTATGTGTCCGATTGAATTTGGCTTCTAACATACGTTTCTTTTTTACTCTCTCTCTCAGTCTTCGGTAATTTTCCACCAAAACCCTAAACGCCTAATCATTTGCATCATCCTCAGGATCTCAATCAACCCTGTGCGACAACCTCGAATCCATCTTCATCGCCGCATCTTCTTCTTCTTCAATCTCCATTTAGCAGGTTCGTTCTTGAATTTCATCTATGCAAAATCATGTACAGATTTGATCTTTGTTGCCCTAATTCCGTTCCGTTTTTATTAATGATGTTTATATGGTTTTTCCGTTTTTATTAATGATCTTTATTAATCTCTCCGACGCTGTTTATCCTCGGAAAACACCTGCGGCCGGAGGACGATGGATTTGACGGCGGAGGAAAAGAGGATAACAGTCATAACATATCTGTTAGTGGCGGCGGAGGATTTTGGGCGCTGTAAGGGAGACCTGATTTTGGACAGGTGTGGAGCTTCGCGGCGGCGCCGGAGACGGTGGTGTCATTCAACCGGAGCGACGGTCGACGGATTTGAAGGCTTTCCACTCTACGGTAATGTCCTTGAGTCTTAATCGACGCTGTTGATGTTATTTTGTGAACGATTATGTTCGTTAGGTTTTATTATACATGATTTGAAGATCGATTAGCGGCTGTTAGGGTTTAGGAGCTTGCCAGGATAAGCACACCCAAACACTCAAATGTTTTTGAATAATCTCATATGAGTTTATGTTATTATGTGCCTTATAATCTCATCTCTGTTGTTTCTTATTCAACCACAAGGTCTTGATGGATCTGTCGATTTATTCGTTCCCACTTATCAATAGTTAGAGTTTTGATGAATTGTTTGTTCAGGGTCAGTCGTGTGGACAAAATCAGTGGTTTCACATTCATTGTTAAGTGTTTTTGAGAAACTGTATCAACTTGGGCCACGAATTAAAATAATTGTTTTGAATAACCACTTAAACATAGTTAAAAAGAGATTAAACCTTGCTTATTACCAGATTGGTTATCGTGTTTATTGTGATATTACATAGGATTGTATATATTTTTGTTTGTGTGTATATAAAATGTAATAAAGGAACGTTGTTTTGTTTGAGTAGTCTTCACAGATTGGGTCGGGTAATGTATGGACCGTATCAACTAAAGACGAGGGTGTGTTTTCGATCGCAATGATTCAGGCAAATGTTGTGTTGGAGGATCAGTGTCATCTCGAATCTGGGAGTTTGAACATGGATGAGAATGGCCCTCGAGGAACGTTCGTTGGAGTGTATGATGGTCATGCTGGCCCTGAAACCGCATGGTTTATCAAAGATCATTTGTTTGAGATTCTGAAATGTAGGTTAGTTGTTACCTCTTCATATGTGAACTTTAATCTCTGATCATTTGTTATCATGTTTGTTGATATGATTCCTGAAAATGATATGATTGTGTATTACTCTTTGTAAGACAATTAAGATTTTCTTGGATATTTGTGACATCTGATCAGATATATAGTGTTATATGCACATAATGTAATGATTAAAATGTCATTAAAGAATGAAAACATAAAGGGATAATGTGGAATGTTATTAGAGCACTATTTAAATCGATCTTGAAAGCGTATGTTCATTTAAAGAAGTGGGAAACTCGGTGGGTCGGGTAACGGGTCAAAAAGTGTAACACAACACTTCTAAAGATTTAGTGAACATTCAGTGTGTAACATGTGATTTGTGACGTACTTGATTTGAATAAAACGATGTTGGAAGTTTGGTGCATGACATGTTGCCCGACTTTCAACCCGTTTGACCCGTTAGAGATAACACATAATAGAATCGACCAATCCATTAAATGTAAATTACCATCTCTACTTGAAGTCCATGTGTAAGCCATGTTAACTTGATATTCCTGATCCTTTTGGTCAAACACAGTAATTATTGACAATATTAACAAACATATTTATTGATGATGCAGCATACGCATCAGAAAATGGAGGAATGTCAGAGGAGGTTATACGCCAAGCGTTTCCACATTATCGGATGACCCCCAAGGGATGGGCCAGGGTGTGAAGGATGAGCCTCCCCATTTATTTTATTTTATTTTATTTTTTGTTTTTCAAAATTAAATAATTTAATAATTAAAACAATACATAACTTAAAAAAATAGACAACTTAAAAAAACATTACATTACTAGATAATTAAAAACATAAAATAATTTAAAAAAGGCTTTGGGATCGGGTTATGATTCGGGTTGTATAGATCCATGGCAAAAGTTGAAGAGTTTTTTAAAAAAATGTAGAGATTTTATAAAAGAAGAAGAGAGTTTGGTGGAGATTATGTTGAAAATGGTTAAGATATTTGGTATATTTATAAAGAAAAAATAATTTTTAACAAAATATAGCCGTTATCATATTTGGTATATTTGGTATAGTTGTAGAGGAACGTAACATGTTAATGAATTGGATAGTTCTTTGTTTGTCATTGTTTTAGTTGGGTTGCTCGCTATACATGTTTTGGATGCATTTACTTTTATGACTTTATCATTATTTGACCCATTCATTTTTTGGCATATTCAACCCGTTTTAGTCGGTACTTTTGGCATATTCGACCTGTTTTAGTCGGGGTTTTTTTTGCATATTTGTCCCATTTTAGTCGAAATTTTGGGTATATTTGACCCGTTTTAAATTATTTATCTTTCGAACTCCAATAAATTAAATGATTACTTAAATGGCTAATATTATAATGGCTTGAGTAACTTGGAGATGAAATACAAGGACTTTTATAGGACTAACGTGTACTAAAATGTTTTACATGTGCAGGTCAAAACTGGCTGGGTTACATTGAATCAACAAAAATCAAGCAAGTGAGAGCCCCTTTTTGGACCCCAACATTTTTAACAATGTAAATATAGGATGTCTTCTTACAACTTTTAGTTTAGGGAAAAGAGAACCTTTTAAATATTTCTTATACTGAAATATACATACGACATAACTTAGAGCAATTCCTACTGAATAGTTGTTTTCGATCAATGCAAATCACCATTTTATTTGTTTATTTTCCCTTTTTTGGTTGGTATAATAGGTGTCGATATCGTAACGATACAAAGCGATACTGACCAAATTCCTGGTGCGTAGTGCACGGAATTCCCCGACGCAGTTTAGGTATGGGGAAAAACATGGAGAAAACTAATTTGCTGCATCATTTTTCAGATGCTTGCTTGGAGGTTGATGCGCTGGAGCCATCAGTGGGAGAAGAGTTGTTGAAGAACTTGTGTGACAAGGAGCGTATATCTTATGAGCCGATATTTGAAGGAGCTGGTATGTTTTTTTTCTAAATTTTTTTTCTTTTTGTAGGTATATCTGATTTTTAGTCTTATATGCTTCTACTTGATTTGCATAGGCTAACTTGAAAGCTTGGCAAGTTCGTGGGTTGCGCGATTTAGCCCATTTAATTATTTTTAGTGATTTATATGTGATTTTAAAAAGTTTTTGTGGTTTGATAGTTGGGATGAATGTGTAAGCATGGATCATCTCATGGCCCATAACAAAGACAACCTTAAGAATCAAAAAGCACCAGAAAAAGAACACCCTTCGGAAAAAAAAACAAGGTAAGTGTCTTATATGAAGTCCAAAATTCCCAATAGCTTTGAAAAATTATTTTATTGATATTTTTTATCACGAGTAAACTGCCATTTTGGTCCCTGTGGTTTGGCCAGTTTTGTCACTTTAGTCCAAATCTCAAACTTATTACATCTGGGGCCCTGTGGTTTGCATTTTGTTGCCATTTTAGTCCAAAACTCAAAATGTCTGATTTTTTATTGATTTACTGACCCTTTTTTGTCCTGTTGTGGAGGGGTATTTTGGTCATTTTGGAATTATTATTAACATTTTTAATTAAACAATAAACATTAATCAATAAACCCATTTTGACTTCCTACATTAATCAATAAACCCAATAAACTCAGATCCATTTCCCCCAAATTCATCCACCTTCACTACCGTCAACACCGTCAACCAACAACCACCGTCAACACCGTCGCAACCAGCACCACCACCGCCTCCTCCCCCTTCGCAACACCACCCTCTCTCTCTCTTTTTAGTCTCTCTCTCCTAAACTCTTCTTATTCCAGCGATGGCGGATAACAACCACCGTCAACACCGTCGCAACCACCACCACCACACATCCACCCCCGCCCCGAGCCATTCGACCATCACCACCGCCACCCCCTCCCCCTTCTCACCACCACCGCCACCATAACTGTTCCCCAAAATCAACCAAACATCATCATCAAAACCCAGATCATATTTGCAATAAAACCCAGAAAAACAAGAACGAATTCAACACTGTATACAAACAAAACCTAGAAAATCAAGAACATCATCAAAACCGGCAGATCTGAACAACCTAGAAAATCAAGAACATCATCAAAACCGGCGTAAATCCACCGACAGTACAACCTCCATCAACACACTCACCACATAACTCTCTCTCTCTCATTCAGTTCCGGCGAAGACAAAGGCGACGACGGTTGTTCCTCAGCGGCGACGGATGTTTTGTTGTTGTTGTTCATCGAATGAATATCGATCTGAATCAAAAACAAAAGTTGTGGTGGTGGATTTCCTGGATCTGGATCGAGTTATTGAGAGAGAGAAGAGAGAGAGTCAGATTTTGTTTAGAGAGAGAGAGAGAGAGAATGCAGATACTTTATAGAGAGATGTGTTTTTTAGGTTTTTTTATTTCTTATAATAACTTATAAATAGATAAAGATTTAATTAATATTTAGTTAGAAAAAGACCAAAATGCCCCTGAGGAAAAGGACAAAAACCAGGGTTTTTTTTTTTTTTGAAATCTGACCTGATTTGAGTTTTGGACTAAAATGGCAACAAAATGCAAACCACAGGGCCCCAGATGTAATAAGTTTGAGATTTGGACTAAAGTGGCAAAACTGGCCAAACCACAGGGACCAAAATGGCAGTTTACTCTTTTATCACATTGAGCTCTTGAGTGGAGCTAAAACATGCATAATGAAGGCTCTTCAAGCTTCGGTTTAAGTGGAGTAATGTGAAGTTAAATTTTCTAATGTTGTTTTGTATTGTTCCAATTTTAGAAGTGTTCTAACCCGGAGATTTTCATAAACAAGGCCGATTTGACATAGAATAATTATCTAGGCCAGGTCAGTTTTGTTTTTTAAATGTTCATTTTATTTTTATTTGGGTTTATGTTTTGAAGAACAAGGATTTTGCTGAACAGTTGTTGACAAGAAAGTCTACTTACACTCTTGAGGGGCAATTTGTTCCAACCCGGAGAACTGTCGATCTCATAAAAGAAGACGTCTTCCTTTGGATTTCTCATCGCACAAAGTTACCAAAGCTGGACTGGGATAAGTGGGCTGAGTTTAATGTTTCAGAAATTTTGTAATGGCTGTGGTTTTTAATTTTGTTTCCTTTCCGTTTCTTTGTAGTTGTTTTGTGTTTTCAGCCCCTTGCTGGCTCTATTTATATATATAAACAGTGAGTTACCGTTCAAAAAAAAAAAAAAGATTTTGGCAACTCGAAAGATATGCATCTTCAAAGAGACTCTACTATCTTTAAATTGTATTTCCACTTTGTCACTAATTTATGTAACATGACACTTAGTATTTTATTTTGTTTTTACATAATATTACATTTTAAAGTAAATAATATGGTTTTGGTTGAAGCCCGCGTATTACGCGGGCATTAACCTAGTACGAAATATATATTCAAAGTATCTAATATCTAATTATTTAATTTTTATAAATTTTACTAATTTTTTATACAACCAATGATACTTTATCGTTTCTTTGGTTTTTCATTTTAATACAGTTTTAACTCCAGCAGTTACACAAGATGAGTGCAATGAGAGGCGTAAGGTATATATTTCAACATTGATATATAATCCACAACCATTTATAAAAGATACCAACGTTACGTACATTTCAAAATATTGTATCACATATAAACATCAACAACTTATTATGTAAATATATCTACTTAAACATTGATAATCAACAACCGTTTATAGACAATACCAACGTTACTTACATAAAAAAATATGGTTTCTGGGTTGATGATATAACACTAATTGTCTTTAAACTTAAACTACGAAGTAACAAAATAAAACATCATAACCACTACTTACGTGTCCAAAACAAAATTAACATAAAATAAGTAGCATAAAAGAGTCATGATTTGTTCTACACTAATACCTTCATCATTAGAGTAGTTGTTAACCTGCATTAACCCCATCCACGTGTGATAAGATCAGGAGATTTCCTGCACTTACAAACGTGAAATGCATTGTGTCACCCAAACGAAGGCCATTCTCCTTCATTAACATCGGCCAACCTTCGATTGCATACCTTACACCATCTCCATTCTTCTGTCGCCTAAGATTCATATCGATGGTTTTTCCATTCATGTTTATCACTTTTAACTCATGCACTTTATTTCTGAATCCGGCAAATCTTACAACATTAGCAGGCATTCTCTGCATGAATGCCATAATTAACAAGTAAATTAGGCTTATGCATGTTATATTATTTCTGTTTATTATTGACTAAGTTAAAAAAGACATACCATGTGGTTTTCTCCTTTTGTTGTGAATTCATATTTACCACTTCCCTCAACAGTATTTTTCCTTGCAACAACTTTTCGTTCAACATCCAGTTTCTTCAAAGCCTTATCATTTCTCTTTCTTTTTTCGTTTACCTTATTTTTTAAGACATACATTATATTTAGACTAATATCTTAATTTATTATAAAGTATTGATAAATCAATGTTGTTATCTTATCATATACTTACCAACCGGTTCCGAGTTCTCTGTCCAACTGTTGAGACTTTTGGCATTTCAACTTCTGTCCCGCATATCAGCTCCTTACTGTCCTCCGCATGACAATATTCCTCAACCTGTTTTCCTTTCTTCTTAAGCTGTTAAGAGAAACACTAACTTTAGATAACAATAAGCAATGATTATTAACTAAATATGTCTACATATATTAATGAAACAAATCATCTATTATTATGTTTGAAAGAATTACATCATCTTCTGTTGGTTGGTTTGTCTCTTCTCTCATCGAAATCTTTGTTTCTTCCTTCCACTTTTCTTTTCCAGCAATGTTTTTATTCACATCCTCTTTGTTACTACCTTCATGATCCTGTGTATGATAGTTAATAATATTACAAAATCTGATTGTAATGTATTTTATTCAACATAAATGTAAAGTTAGTACCTCAGAAATCAACTGATCTATCGAGTCATCATCATCACAGAATGTCTGTTATATAATAACATACGTAAATAAGTCGTATTTATTAGTAAACCATTATAGTTTAGTTGAAAATACTTACAAACTGAACGTTTTTGTAGTAAGTGTCTTTAGGTATTTCCAGCACAGAATCATCTTCACTTTCTTCTTTGTTGGTCAAAACAACCTCAACTCCTCGACGATAAATTTTTAACTCAAATGTGTTGCTGTCCGTCTTCATCAACAACAGTATATCATCATCTTCTATCCCAAGATCATGAAATAACTTCGGACAACCTTTTGTAAGAACATAAATATCATTTATTTTGTCCGTCTCAACTTTCCAAATCTGACCTGCTGCATATATGTTATAAGAATCGTTGACTGGCGTGTAAGAGTAATGTTTTGTGACATACGCTTCTGGAATCACCTGAAAAGTTATGTAGCATTTTATTGTTAAATATATATGTATACCATTCATTTTACAACTATAAAAAAGTGATTCATACATATTAGTATACTTACTATTATCTTTAAAATGCCGTAACGGTTTACTGTTAAAAAAGATTCACCACACATGTTATCGACGAAACAATCCATTTGCATATTTTTATCTTCGATTATCCTTAAGCGCAATAACGTCTGCTTTGTCAACTAAAGATCCCTTACCACGTCACGCCATCCGTATTGATAACAGATTCCCCGCTTACACTTCTCAAAGAAACTGGCCAACTTCTTTGACTTTTATGATGTATCATTAATTTTCTTCTTTGCCAATAATCACCATATACAGTCTTAACAAAATCAGTTGGCAGCACCTGTGTTTAAATTTATGTCTTAGATCGTATGTAACACAATTTATATATACTTTTTTCTAACATTTGTAGCATACCACTTTTAACGAGGAATCCTCATCTAACACAGCTATGCATGGTGAACTCATTTTTATATACCTGTAACATAGCAACAACTGTTATAAACATTTAGTATTCAACTTGAATTCATACATATAAGTTTATATGAATAACAAAATTACATCTTAAGCAATACTAGATAGACACGTTTTTATAAATATGCCTTTATTATTCTTATATTTCTAAAATGTATACTGATATAATGTAACCAATATTTTCATTATTCCTAATCCTAATTCATAATCTACATAAAATCTGTCTATGTAGATTTTCAATAATACAATATACAATATACAATATACATATAAAAAATAACAAAGGAATTGTTATTGGATCAATGCATTTGATTACAACTAAATAAATACTCTATTTAGTCGATCAATTTATAACAAGATACATCTTTTTTTAGTGTTGAATCGTAGTGTATAAATATATTTTCATATATTATGAAAAATAAAAGTATATGCCATCAATGTAATCCTATTTCAATATAAGTAAAAAAAAATATTCTTAATATTAAATTTTATGTGATCCTGATAAACTATTCAATCATCCCAATAACAATGTTAACAAAAAAAAACATAATTTTCTTCACAAGAAGATCCACAAAATATATCAACCAAATAACTTTATTAACCTAAATTCTATACTTTGAAAGACATACAATACAATCTAATCCCTCTTAGATACACCTAACATACACAACATTCAATTTTATAAAAACCTAAATCAGATTTCACGTCTAAATTTTAAATAGCCGGATACAAACACCTTTTGAGTCAAGAAAAAATATTTCAATCTTAAATTTTATGTTATAACCTATTCAATCATCCAAATAACAATGTTAATCAAGAAATTTTAAATTTCACAACAAGATCCACAAAATATATCAACCAAATCATCTAATTAACCGAAATTCTATACTTTGAAACACATGCAATAGAATCTAATCTCTTTTAGATACACATAAGATACACAACATTTAATTTCATAAAAAACTAAAACCTGATTTCACGTGTAATTTTTCAATAATCGCCGGAAACAAGTCGGTAAAGTAACTCAAAGCGAAAATTGGCGTTCAACTGATTGGATAAGAAGTGTGTAAATCAAAGCGAAGATTGCCGGTAAAATGATCGGAAAATAAGTCGGTAAAGTAACTTTACCAATTTCTTCTTCAACCGCCGTTTCCAAGTTTCTTGAGCCTTGTGATTTTTTGATTGAAGATGTTATGCGTGTTGAAGCAGATTTCAGTTGATATGTGATGATTGTATTAAGTATTTTAATTTTAATATTTAAATATTGATCTTTTTATTTTGTATATATCCGTTTATTTCAAGATATTACATTAACGTTTTTTTTTGCCATTATTTATTTGAATATTATACATAAATAGATATTGACTTTTTACTACCAACATTTTATAAATCGGTTAAATTTTTTATTACTAGCAACATTTTATAAATCAGTTAAATTTTTATTACACATTTACATTAATTTGTATATTTTTTTCCCAATATTCAGTTGAATAATAATTTACATAAATAGTTACAACAACTTTTGATTCTATTGTATTTTTAATTATAATTTGGCAATTTTCTCTTATAAATACATACTCATAATTTTTTCTTTCATTCTATGTGCTGCAGTACTATTCGATTGTTAGTCTTCTTTCTGAACTTTCGTGTTTGGGTTAACATTTATCGTCATGGTCCGTATTTTATCATAACTATACTTGATCTCCTATCCCTTCAACAGGTACATAACTTTCATTATTTTTTTAAACTAATGATTCGTATTGTTTTATCTTTTATTCGAAATAAAATTTCCGTTTCTTTTTTTTTGTTTTCAGGCAATACCTATATGTACGAGTAGATTTATATGGATAAATAAGTTAGAATCCTCAACTGTTAGTCTTAAATTTGATGAAACGCATTCATGGTGTGTTGTTATCAAATTAATAGAAGATGTATTCTACTTTACGGATGGATGGTCTGAGGTTTTAAACTACTTTGGCCATGGATCTTTCTTCATTATTTTCAACTATCTTGGTGATCGTACTTTCAAGTTCAAGCTCTTCTGTCATGATCCAAATAAAGAGTTTGGAAAACCGTTTTGTAAAATTATTCAAAATCCTTTACAAAGTCCAATGGTACGTAATTTTATTATAGATTTTAATTTTTTTATTTCGATTTATTAAAAAACATAATACGCATAAATTTGTAATAATTGATTTTTTTACAGGTTCTACCAGATACTTTTCTTGCAGAACATTATGATTATCCTTTACCGGATAACATGGTAATACTTAACGTATCCGAGAATCATAAATGGGAAGTCCGTATTAGAAAGATTGGTCGAAATTATTGTTTTGCTGATGGTTGGTTTAAATTTATTGAAGATCTAAGGTTAAATCCTGGGGATATTCTGTGTTTTAAAATAAACGACGTGAAACATTTTAATATTACCATATTCAATAAACACGGTCGTCAAGTTTTGTTAAACAACACTCCTTTGATTGAGCAAGAATATGAACATATTAGCAATGTGGAAGATTATCGACAAGTTAGTGACGATCCTAACTATCCTTTTTTCGCAATGACAGTAACTAATGAATTGGTATTATACTATGTTGTTTTATGTTTAATTTTTTTTTTATTTTTAGTGTTTTTCATTTAATAACATTTACATATTTTTAGTGTTCTTACAAAATGTAGATCCTTCCCAAATTGATTACTGACTTAAGTGGTTTAAATGAGTTTTCTGAACTAAAGATCAAAGTTCTTAAAGGAAATACTTGGGTTAAGAATCTTCGTACACACAATATTGATGGTCAAAGAAGGTTTGTCAATCAATTTATTATCTTATTTATTATTTATCTTTTACCCTATTTATATATCTATTACTAACAAATTTTTTCATATTTTATCTACCATAGGTACCGTGTTGTTGGATGGCATGATATACTTGAAGCTGAACATATTTCCTTAGGTGACGATTGTTTTTTCAACTGGTCTAAAACGAATTCCAAGTTATTGGTTACGAAACTCCAGCATGCAGAAGCGCTACAGTAATACGCTTTCAGTTTTTATTTAAAATCCCAAAAAACATATTTCTTACATTTACTTTTCGATCCCCCTTTATTTATGTTTGTGGTACAATGTGTTTGTTTTTTATTATTATTTTAAATTCAGATTACCATTATAATTTTATCCGTACAGTCCGTTTATGATAACTAACATAAATCATTTATATCAGAAGTATAAACATGTCATTTATTCATACACCTTATTCATGATACAATGTTTTCGTTTATTAATATAAACTAGGTTAGAACCCCGTGTATTACACGGGTTGAATAAATGTAATTTTATATACTAAATTAAAACAATTATTCTTTAAAAAACTCGTTTATTACACGGATTGAACAAATATAATTTTATATATTAAATAATAAAAAAATTATATCTCTAAGAACCCCATGTATTATATTGAATAAATGTAATTTTATATACCAAATAATATAACCCGTGTATTGTACGGGTTAAATAAATCTAATTATATATACTACATAATAAAAAAAGTTATATTTTTAAAAACACTGTGTATTACACTTGTTAAATAAATGTAATTTTGTAACCTTGTATATTACACGGGTTGGATAAATGTAATTTTATAAACTAAATAATAAAAAAGTTATATCTTTATAAACCAGCGGGGCAAATATATACTAAATAATAAAAAAAATTATATCTTTAAAAACACCATGTATTACACGGGTTAAATAAATGTAATTTTGTATAGTAAATAATATGCTATTGGATTCGTTTAAAAAGGCATAAATTTGGTTCCGTTTAATTCGAATCAAGTCATAAACTTGGTTAAATTTAATTCGAATTGATTAGAACCCCAATTTGGAAAATCTAAAACAGAATTATATTATAAGCTTCTCTTCCAAATTAGTGTTTTTTAAAGTTTTATCTAATGTCTAATAAGTTATTTTGTATATTTTGTTTGTACTTTAAATTTTTTATATGAGCGTATTATTTTTTTTAAGTTTAAGATAATTGTTTTGTGCTATTATTTAAAAAATCTTTAATTTATAATTTAAATTTGAAGATAATATATTATTAGATTAAATAGAATGATTATATCCGACATTCAAAGCAAGATAAGATTTAATATTAATTGATTATTTATTATTTAATTAATTGATATAAGATAAGTATGAAAATGCAGGAAATTAAAATGTAGACGCTTTCAATGAGTGACACGTGTCCCAAAGCTGGTTTCTTTTATTATATAGTATAGATGTATATATTTATTTGTTTAGAAAGATAGATTAACAACCCGTGAGTATTCACGGGTTATAACCTAGTATATTGGCGCCAAAAGAAACGACACAACTGTTTTGGTTGCACTGATTCGTTGTCAACTGCCATGCAACCGTCTAAATATTTTGATATGTAAGTGTAACGTAAGGACAATGTTTGGGTATCGGGGTACAAAACAAATACATATAGAACATATACATAAAATAATAATTTTTAGAGCATCTAAACATATAAGTAATCACACATAGCATATTCTTTGAAAATATACGTGATAAGGAATGCAAAAAAGATATTTCATATTACTTCATCATCATACCATCTAAATCCCACAAATAGCAAAGCTAAGGCAGGGTCTGAGGAGGGTAGATGTAGACAACCTTACCTCTACCCCGTAGAAATAGAGATGCTGCTTCCAGTGAGACCCCCAGTTCTATTGTAGTTTTGTATCAAGCCTTGGACCTAAGACACATAACACTCAAACCATCAGGACAGGGACCGATTAGTGCATATACTCACGTGTCTTTCAGCTATCAACGCCACCACATGATGCATGATTAACCATCAGCCGCCTTTAACGTTATTTTCACGAAATTAAAAAAATAATGTTAAAGTTTGTACCATTCACTTTTCCCCCCCTGAGCGCACACACATACATACATTATATGTGCACACTGCAAGCATGAAAACATATTTCATATTACATGCAAAGTCCAAATCCAAATCCAAATAATAGAACAATGATATACGATGGAGAGCAATATGAAAATACACAGAGAGCAATATGTTTAACTAGTAATTAAGTGATGACTCTATTTCTCAAAAAAGAATGGTAATAATTAAAGGTGATTTGCGATGTCCAATAAATTGTCAAACTTGGAAATGGCACTAATTGAAAGAACTTTCTTGATATAGTAGGTTGGGTTTTAAATTTTCGTACTATCGAATTTGAATCTTTGAGAAAGCATGTATATAACTTGTGGCTTAAATCTCACAATAATGGACTAACAAGGTGGATCTTATTATTGGCTTTTTAACACCACTAGTATTAAGTTGTGTGTTTCATTCAACATTCTCTTCGGATCTCCTTAGGGTAAGGGTGTTAATTCAGTATTGCTTGATCGAGATGGGTTTGATGGAGTGAGAAAGAATCAGGTGGCAGAGAGAGAGAGAGAGAGAGAGATGATGATGGATTGGTATGGGTAGTGTGGTGGTGCCAAAGTCGGGAAGAAACAAAGAAGTAAAGTGGGTGAGTGGATTGATCCATGGCTCACAAATGAACCCCTCAAAGAAGTGTACCCATACCTATTTAAATTGGAAGCTGAAAAAAATGTGTGGTGGAAAATAGACTTTGTGGCAATAATAATTATGGAGGGTACAATTGGAAGTGGAATAGAGGGCTTGCTTCATATATAGAAATTGCTGAATATAATTGCCTTTTGAGGGACTTACATACAGTCTCCCTATCCAGCGGTAGTGACAAGTAGGACTGGATCGGAATGCTTTTCGGTTGGTGCTGTTACTTCGAAAAGGTGTTGACAACAACGGCAATTATGTTATGAAACGGAGCACGCTAGTTCTTTTGAAATGTAATGTGCTAGCCTGGAGAGTAGAGATGTGGAAAATTCCTACTGCGGTGGCGCTTCGAAACCGGAATATTAACGTTGATGACGTAAACTGCCCCTTTTGCAACTCGAATGAGGAAACAGTGGGGCATATCTTCACTTCATGTCCAGCTGCCTCGATAGTGTGGCAGCAAGTTAGCATTTGGTGTAAGGTGACCCTGTTCTCCGCCTCGACGGTTAGAGAAATTCTGGAGTTACATGACCACGTCGGCCTTAAAGGGCTCGCTAAAGACGTGTTCCACGGGATCATTATTATTGGTTGCTGGAGTTTATGGCGGGCAAGGAATGGTGTCAAGTTCGAGAACAAGCAAGTGTGGATTGAAGACATTATTAGGGAAGTAAAATCAGTAGGATACCTTTGGATTGGTAGTAGACTTAAAGCGATGTCCATCGCATGGACCGACTAGTGTAGTTTTTGTGAGTATGTAGTTCGGCTTGTGTTGGTTTTGTCTGCCCCGTTTTGTGGGTTGGTTGTTTTTATGAAGTTTATGTTTCAAGAAAAAAAAAGTGGGTGACTGAATGAGGGAGGTAGTATAGTGACTTGGGTGAGCGGATACTTGTGTTTTGTATTAATTTTTATTTGTATTGTGTCGTATAGTATCGTGTCGTGTCATGTTGTTACGTATTGTACTGTATATTTTTTCAATATTAATTTATACATTTTATACGTATTGTAGTGTATCATTACATATCGTATCATATTATACAATATACATTATACTTAACTAGCCAACCATTCAACACATTGTAAGTAAACATTACAAATATAAACAAACTGAAACTGCAAATTTAACTAGATAATAAATCTGTACGTACATAACAAAATCAAAATACATCAAAATGTGAAAATACAAAAAGGAGAACAAACGATCCTAAGCCTACGCCTGACCCCTGCGAATCCTGACCTCCGTCTGACCCTTGTGAATCCATAACCCCCGCCGGCGGACGCTGATCGTCCGGATACAATCGGTGTGATGGTGTCGGTAGGGGCTCGTGACCAAGATGCTATGCTCTCTGAATACCTCCCTGGAAAACCTGTATCAACATGTCCTTAATATGATCGTGGTGGCGGTCTATCTTGACGGTTGTATATGTTAACAAATTACATTTTTTTTAAAATAATGTTTTAAAAATTAACTTAACAAAAGTTATAATTGTCAAGTCAATGTTCATTTATTAAATATATATCTTGACGGCTATATATGTTAATAAATTACATTTTTTTTTCTGTTTGCATCATACACGGGTTTATTCAACCATACAAGCATATGTTTTTTTTAAACATAACTTTTTTATTATTAATTACATAAAATTGTATTTATCAACGCATGTAATACACGTGAATATAACTTAGTATTTATATATAATAAATCTGGAGAAATATTACATAATTTGGAATTTGGAGCAAAGTGTACATAGGTAAACCATTATTGTTATCACTATTATTACATCTTTGTAATAAGCATTTTTTATTAATTAAAAGAATAACATTATTTTTGTAATAAGCAATTTTTATTAATTAAAAGAATAAATTTATTAAAATAATTATTCTTGAAGTTAGAATTTGTTTCTTGTTATGGACATGGATTGAAAAGAGAAGCAATTGGTTGATTATGTTTTTCTTTTTCTCTTTGGAATGGCAATTGATTCATTATTATGTTAACATCAATTTTATGATTATCAGGTATGCTGGACAGATGTGATGTATCCGCAAACGCTAGTATTTGATGATAAGGTTTTTTACAACTCGTTAGAGTGTCTTTTTCTGGTAAATTAGTGATTGTGTTCTATACGTGTTATTTATGATAAATTTATTAGTACCCCATATGTGGGATCTTTTTTATGTTTCGAAATTGTTAACTTTGTTAAAACTTGTAATTATAACAAATATAGAATTGGTAGAATAAAATTTGAATTCTAAATATTACAACTTACTTTAAAAATGAGTTTGAGATCGGGTTTTGTATGTCTAGAAAAAGCCAGAAACCTTGTGTACACCACAAAAATGAGGTCATATTTAGAATACACTTTTAAAGATAAAAAGTAAACTATTAAAACACCTCTCAAATCGATCCATTATCATCCCTAATCTTTTCTTGATAATTTTTTGTGAATGTTCACACGTTCAAAGTCAAGACTAACTTAATTTGATGTATCTGATCTTTGATTTATGAGAAATTAATTATGATACAGAAATTTGATATAATATTTTTTTTACTATGATACAGAAATTTGATGCAACATGCTAAAAGTAGCCATAAAATGCACAATAAAGTGAGCTTTATTCATTATGTTTTTTTATAAATATCTATTTCACGTCTTTAAGAATTTTGTTTTTTTTAAGGAATTGATGAATATACTATGGTTTGTCTTTAGTAGATTAGGGTTTGCAATTCAGAAAGAGGTAACGACACAACTTGTTGCCCGTCTATCTCCTGAAAAAAAAAACCCCTCATAAAACGCATCTTTTAATTCCTATCATTTATGATAACTGATAAATGTCTATTTTACATGAAATTTACATATATATATTTATGCCGTACAGGCTATATGAACATTAAAATCTATACACATATATATAGAAGCGTGTGTTATCCAAGTTGCCATTCTTATTACAAACTTTATCACTTTGCGTTTAACTTGATTCGAAATTCTTGTGTTGCCAACTTGTCATTTGTTGTTTTATGGTTTCTTTAGACAATATGTGCAAACTACTAAAAAGAATTACAGTAAATCTATGTGACATCTTAGAGATGGCTAATGTTTTTTTTAATCCATCTTTAAACAAAAAAAAAAAAAAAAAACTTTGTTTGATACCAAGATATTGCATAATAAGTACTATCCTAAGGTTAGAGAGATATCACGAATTCCTTTAAAAAAAAAAAAAAAAAAAAAAAAAAAAAAAAGAGAGAGAGAGAGATATCACGAAATGACACAAGAATGTACTGTGATTCACTTAAATGTTAAGTAATCCAAGTTATGTTGAAAACTGAAACTGCAGTTCTCCACATATGTGAATCTTTGTAGTTTGGAAAATTTCTTCTTAATTCTTATGTTTGAAACTTTTTTTCATTTGAAACTTAAAAATTGAATACCGAGTTTACATATGCATACAACTTAAATCTTCATGGCGATTTCCCATATATATTAATGATACATAACTAAGTGGCGTTTTTATCATTTCTAACACTTGAATGCGAGTAGTCAAGACACCGATATCTACTGTTGGACCGTGTGTTGATCGTGCTCCCTTTGTGGAGAATAATGTCTCTTTTTTCTCTCAAAAATATGATCGGTTTGTTGATCATTCTTAGACTATGTGTAGTGGGGCGTTTTTTAAAAAAAAAATTCAAAAAAAACGCCCGAAAACGCCCATGCACCATTACATGGGGCGTTTTTTTAAGCCAAAAATAAAAAAAAAAAACCCATTTGGCGTTTTATAAACCACGCCCAACACCCTTTGTCTTTGTCCAATCAGATTTCATCTCCCCTTGTTCTATCCAATAAGGTTTTTCTTTTTTTTTTTCTTTTTTTATTTAATGCCCCAATAATGCCACATCCCCACTACACCTATTTTAGAAAACGCCCAATAATGCCCCTTTGCTGACTGGACCGCCACATGGCGTAAAATGCCCACACTTGGGGGCATTATTTTCCCCTTCCACTACACATGGTCTTAATGGTTCATTTTACATTGTTTAAAAATCCCAAACGAACTTGTCAATAGGTGTTTTTGATCATTTAACAAGTTCAACATTTCACTACTCTTTTGAAATATTGAGGAAGTTTGGTTTGTTATTTTGAAATATTTCAAAAAATATATTTATATAATTTGAGTGTTTTTGTGTATCGTTTAACTAATATCACAAGATGCAACATTTTTGCCAATTTTACTTCGATATTATAAATTATTTACCTTTCTAAAAAAGTTCATTTAAAATTTTGAATATAAATATTAATTTTCTCTTTCCAATGTGCTATTATTTTTAACCAATATGAAATTGAGATCACGTGACCTTTCATTTGTGAGGTTTAACTCATTATATCTCATGTTACATGTAACTAAAATGAGTTGGAAGATACCTCAATTTATTCAATGAAAATAAGAAAACATGTATTATCTTGATTATCCATACTCATCTCATTTTGCACCACTTCTTCAAGGTATTCTAGATCCTTCCAAACTCGATTGTCACATCTATATAGAGCAAAATTTTTTTTTTTTTCATCTTAGGAAATTTTGATTCTATTATAAATTATAAAGCTTCTGTAGTTTAACAATTTTTTTTCATATCATTTTTATTATATTTTTATTTATTATGTATAACCGATAATTATGTATTCTTTATATATAATTTCTAGTCCAAAGGAAAGGGTCCCTTTAACGTAGCGAAGAAGACGCTTCACTGCCCTGAAGTGATCAATAGTGGGATTTTGGAGAAACTGAGAGAGTTGATTCACTGCGTAAGACAAATCTGGTCTAGTAATTGTTAAGTATTGTAAAGCCCCGACTAATGATCGATATAATGTGGGATCCGAGTATGGCATCCCATGAACAGTAAAGGACTCGTGTGGAGCCAATGGGGTGCTTACGGGTTTAGAGTCATATAGCTTAGCACGAAGAAGTATATCAGTGGCATACTTAGCTTGTGTAAGAAAAAGACCAGTGTCAGTGTAAAGAACTTCTAAACCCAAAAAATAGCTAAGATCCCCAAGGTCTTTAATGGCGAACTCACGGTTCAAACGAGAAATAAAATGGCGAATCTCAGTTTCATCATTACCTGTGAGTATGAGATCATCTACATAGACGAGTAGATACATGATGTGAGAATCCTTTTTGAGAACAAAAAGAGAGGTGTCGGCACGACTGCAAGTGAAGCCATATGAAAGAAGAAACGTGCTAAGACGTTGAAACCACGCTCGAGGGGCCTGCTTGAGGCCGTATAAGGCCTTAGATAATTTGCAAACATGATTTGGAAGTTGTGAATGCACAAAACCAGGGGGTTGCTCCATGAAGACGGTTTCCGTTAGATTGCCATTTAAAAAGGCGTTCTTAACGTCTAGTTGATGCAATGTCCATTTGTTAAGCACTGCTAGTGATAAGACAATGCGTATCGTGGAAGCTTTAACTACGGGGCTGAAGGTATGAGAAAAATCCAACCCCGGTACTTGCGTAAAACCTTGAGCCACTAGACGCGCCTTGTAACGTTCAATGGAGCCATCCGAATGATATTTCACACGAAACACCCATTTTGAACCAACTACATTTGCAGAGGAGGGTCGTGGAACTAATGTCCATGTGTTGTTTTGATGAAGAGCCTTTATCTCCTCGTTCATAGCTTCCATCCATTTTGGATCTTTAGAAGCCGACTTGAAACCCCGGGGTTCAACACTAGAAGTTAAAGCCACATGTAAAGCATGAGAGTGTAGGGAAGCTAGGTCCGCTTGATATTTAGGTTTATAAATACCCGCCTTGGCTCGTGTTTGCATAGGGTGAGTGTTTGAGGTGGATGTATGTGGGATAGGGGTAGGAGGATTGATGTGCGGTTGGGATGGTTCAGTGGGTTCGGTTGGTGTAGGAGTAGGTTCGGTTGGTGTAGGAGTAGGTTCGGTTGATGTAGGTGTAAGTTCGGTGGGTGTAGGTGAAGATTCGGTAGGAGTAGGTTCGGTTGGGGAAGGCTGGGCTTGTTCGGTACTAGGCTCAGATTCAGATTCGGTGGGTGTAGGTGAAGGTGAGTGTGGGCCGGGTGGAAGAGGTGTAGAGATGGGGCCGGTTGGGTTTGTGGGTAGTGGATCAGTTGGGTGGGACAGTGGACATGTGGTTGGGCTAGGATTAGGAAGTGGTGTGTGGAAGTAGTTTGGGCCAGTTTGAGTTGAAGGTTTTTGAGGTGTATCGAACACAACAGGTGTGATGGATATATCATCGCAAAAGGAAGTAAGGATCAAGGTGTGAGGTGGGGATGCGGAATTAGTGGTTTTAAAGGGAAATAAGGTTTCATTGAAGCGAGCATGGCGAGTAATAAAAACCCGATTGGAACCCGGATCCAAGCACCGAAAACCTTTGTGTGTAGAGCTATAACCAATAAACACACACGGGAGGCTTCTTGGCTCAAGTTTATGTTTTGCATAATTACGTAGATATGGAAATACTTGGCAACCGTAAACCCGAAAATTAGCATAACACGGCATATGATCGAATAATAATTGAAAAGGAGACTTGTTGTCGAGTAGAGGACTTGGTACTCGATTAATAATGTAGGTAGCCGAAATAAATGCATCGGTCCAATATTGAGCCGGAACATGTGAATTAAATAACATAGCCAGGCCAGTTTCTACAATGTGTCGGTGTTTCCTTTCAGCACGCCCATTTTGTTGTGGCGTGTATGGACATGAGTATCGATGAAACGTGCCATTGTCTTCAAATATTTTGCGAACTGTGTGATTTACAAACTCAGTGCCGCCATCACTTTGAAAGACCTTTATTTTTCTGGAACACTGAGTTTGGACAAGGTTGATAAACGCAGATAAAACTGCATAAAATCCTGTTTTGCTTTTAAGAGGATAAAACCAAGTGAACCGTGAGTAATCATCGACAAAAATGACATAATAACGAAATCCATCAACAGAAGTAATAGGAGCAGGGCCCCACAAATCACAATGCACCAAATCTAATGGAAAAGAGGCACGTTTGTCATTAGAAACAAAGGGTAATCTATGTCCCTTAGCAAGTTGACACGATGTGCAAATGTCGGGTTTTGGTAACAAAGAATTAACTGATAAAAGACCACATTTATTCAAAACAGAAATAACGTCAAAAGAAACGTGGCCCAAACGGGCATGCCATAATTCATAGGAGGCTTTATTGGAAACATCCGCAACAAAAACTTGTGGTCCATTGTTCAGCAAATAAAGTCCATCAACGCACCTCCCTGTTGCAAGAACCTGTCTTGTCTTGCGATCCTGAATATGAAAATAATGCTGAGAAAATAAGACATCAACAGGATGATCGGCAGTCAACTTGCTTATAGATAACAATTTCTTTGTGAGATTTGGAACAACAAGCACATTACGCAGATTAATATTGTTGCAAAGTTTATAAGACCCTGTATGAGTAATTGGGAGTTTCTTACCATTACCAAAAACAACCTGATTATTACCTTTGTATGGAGTAGAGTGATGAAGACACTCTTCATCAGGTGCCATATGATCAGTTGCGCCAGAATCCCCGGTCCAATCAGGGGTGTTATTGTGAACATGACACTGGGCATGAAACGCCTTAGCTAAATCATCATCTATATTAGGAGCTTGAGTGGCGAAAGTATGAAGTTTTGGACACGAGGAAGCATAGTGACCGGTGGTTCGGCATAACTGGCAATGAGGAGGTCGTCGATTACCACGACCTCTGGTAGTAGTACCCTTAGAATAATTACCCCTGGACGAAAACCCACGACCTCGGCTAGGCATTGAAGATTCACGTTGGTTCTGAGCGTGAAATGCAGCCGAGGGAGTGGTGGTACCATGAAGAGATTGAAGAAACATCTCATGACTCTCGGCCTGAGCCACAAGGTCACGAAAAACAGGGGCAGGTTTGGTAGCCCGTATAGCAGTGGAAAAAACTTCATAAGATGGTCCGAGGCCACAGAGAAACCAGTGGAGTTTATCTATGTCAGCCACCGGATGCCCAATCGCTGCAAGCTGATCACAAACAGATCGAAATCGACGAGAAAAATCACTGACAGAGGATGTACCTTTTGAGATCTGTCGAAGAGCATCTCGAAGAGACTGAACCCGTTCAACAGAGGCGTTGCTATACGCCTGTTCGAGAGCCGTCCAGATCTGTTGAGCAGTGGTGAGTCCCAAAACTTCAGCGGCGGCTTCCTCTGTTAGAGAAGAGAGAATCAGAAGAGCCGTTTTCTGATCATCAGAGGACCAGGAAGTGTACAAGGGATTCACGGTAGTTTTGTTGTCGGTTGTTACGGTTTCAGCCGGCGGGGTACTGGTGCCATCAATGTGGGCAGAAAACTTGTGTAGGGAGATGAGAAGTTTCATGTGGTTTCTCCAAACAAGGTAATTAGAGGATGATAACTTAATGGATGAAAGGTGAGGGACAGAGGAGGCGGTGGAGGAGTTGGAAAAAATGTCAGAGGAGGCAGCCATGGGAAGATGGTCGCAGGAAGAAAGAAGGGGGAATTATTTTTAGAGAAGAGATCTGGCTGATACCATGAAAGAAATCAACCTTGATGATATTTCTCATTTACAATTGATGAATATATACAGCAAGAAATAACAGAAATTAAGGAGAGAAATACTCCTTTCTATACATACAACATTGACTAGAAATTATATATAAAGAATACATAATTATCGGCTAATTATCAGCTGTTATAGAGCAAATTTTTTTTTTCATCTTAGGAAATTTTGATTCTATTATAAATTATAAAGCTTCTGTAGTTTAACAATTTTTTTTCATATCATTTTTATTATATTTTTATTTATTATGTATAACACATGCAATACTCTAGTTTGGAACTTTAATATAATCCCAGTCGTTAAAAAAAACTAGTAGGATTTTTATTTGAATCCATGGAAAACCGTTTTGTGGCTGGTCAGGCTGTGTCGAAGGCAGAAATCAAGAAAAAATACTAAGCAAGAAAAAGCTTGTGCTGATAATCAACATGTCTTCTGATACATTTGGTTCACTTGCTCCTGAAGCTGTTGGTTACTTGGTTATTTGGACAGAGTGCAGAGGGTTGTGCACAGCAATTTCTTGACGCCAAGGAACCAAAGTTTTATTTTCAGTAGAATTGGATTTGCTATTATAGAAGGGGTTGCGGCGCAGTTTGTTGCCCGTTTACCAGACATTCTTATGTAATTTTTCCGATATCTGTTCAGTGGTATTAAAAACACAAAACTAAAAAAAAAAAACACTCTTTAGACACTCAAAAAATCCATGGATCAATATTCTGATCTTTTTAAATATATATTAGCTATTAGTTTTATGAAACAAATACTTTACGAAAACTTTGGTTTTTAAGATGGCATTAGTTAGTGAAGAAATTTTAGGTTGATAAACAACAAGGAATATATTAAAGTTATAGAGATGTTACAACAAAACAAAGTTACATTCTGTACATCCATCGTCCATCTCAAGCAAAACATGAATTTTTGCATGTTATATCTCGTAGACTTTTGTTTTTTAATTAAGGAATATAAAGTATCAACATATAAGTAATTCTTTTTAATATTTATAATACATTTTCAACTTTTTCTTATTACTATCACGACAAAAAGATACACTTTATAATACGTGATCTTGCTTACAATAAGGTAACTTCTTTTAAAAAACATTACACCTTATTAATTAACTAATTAATTAATTATTTTAATAACAATTTTAAAGTTCATGAATGGTGATTTACTACTTTTAAATAGAGTTTTAGGTTTTAATTTCACTTTTTATATTTTATGTAATATAAGTATTATTTGAACCCAAGACCCCGAGTATAATTTTTACTGATTTGAATTCTTCTTAATAAATTTTGCTCGTTAACCTTAGAAAGAAAACTGAATGCTCGGTTGTATTTTATTTTCTTTTCTTAACATTCCGAAGTAAATATTAATGTTGAAAACATACTTCGATCTATTCAAAACCGAATATCTTTTTGTATCGTAGACTATATTGAGTACCGGTATCGTGACGAACCGATTCCGACCACACAATATAGATATTGGTATCGGTGTTATCAAAATTGGTTTATGTCATACAACTTTCATGTAATGAAACCGTTATAAATAATATTTTTTTCTATCGTAAACTATACTCGGTGCCGGTAACGTAACGCGTTGAGCTACAACCAACCAAACAACATCAGTATCAATATTGGTATAATCAGAACCGATGTCAGTATTTGTTTTTATGATTTTTGGTTGTCTCAAAACACGTGTCGCTATCCCTTTGGGTATATCACAGCTTTAAGTTTTTAGTTATATGAGACAACTTTTGTGTTGTAAATAACTTTGCTTAAGGTAACTTTTTATCAAACTAATATCATCCGAACAATTTGGTACCCGCTACTGGTACACTTAAATCTTCTAGAGTTTTATGCTATTATTTTGATGGATGTATAATCACCATTATCTTCATTTTCGGATACATCCGAAGTTGTGGCGTATTTCATTGGAGAGATTCGTGGCGGTATGAAATTTATTAATCGTTTTGTAGAGAGCTCATACCAGCCACGTACAATAGAAATCAAATCAAATCAATCGAGCTCGTGCAGCTGTTCATGAGCAACTTGTACGTGATTTTCTTGGTGGCGAGCCTCTTTATAATGATCAAAGGTTTAGATATCGTTTTCGCATGAGTCGATAATCTGAATGGATAGTTGGAGATTTGGAGCACGAGTTTGATTATTTTATACAAAAAAAAAAAAAAAAACCCAACAACAACAAAGCAGGAGGTAAGATAAGAAATGTAATGTATGTTTGCTTCACCATTTGCGGAAGACTATTGAGCCAACTATGATGCTCAATAATGAATAGCAAGAAGCAATTAGTCTAACAAATATGAAATAGGGAAACATGTAAGTTTCTCACCGTGGGGTTGAGTTTTGAAGAAGATTTTTAGATTGTTGAGTTTTGAAATCGTAAATAATCAGTTTTGAGTGTTTGGGTAAAAAATTTAAAAAATTGATTATTTGCGTTTGGAAAGTTACAAAACGCAATTTTCCAAAAGCAGCTCTCCCCCCCCCCCCCCCCCTCCCCACTGCAACAAAACACAGTTTTCCAAAAATTGATTATTTGCGTTTAGAAAAAGATTTTCACTTGTTTATTTTTTAAAATATATATTTGCCAAACACTCAAATATTTGATTATCTGATTATTGTGATAGTAAGCAACATAATCAAATCCAAACACTATCTTTCAACAACACGTTTTGTTACAGTTAATTACCTGATTCTAATTATTCAAAACGTATAATATATTTTCAAAACTCAACCCCACACACCCTCTTAGTTGAACATCTTTTGAATCCATCATCGTGCTGAAGATTACGAGTATTGTTTTCGTATTTTTTGTTTCTTATGTATGTAACGCTTTAATATTAATGTTAATGCTATGGTTATTCTTTTGTTATTTTCCAAGTAAATTTTTTAAATACAGTGTTTTGTTAAATGCTTAAAATAATAATAAAAAAATACATATAGATTATGCAATATTAAGAATTTATGACAAAAATGCTCCGTACCCGAATGAGTAGTGCACCCCCTAAGCATTAAGAAGTTATTACAAAATGCCCCGTACCCGAATGAGTACTGCACCTCTTAGCTGTGTGAGTGTTTTGTCACCTCCTTATGTGATGTTGAAGTGTCGTCTAGAAGACAACATTTTTGTTTCATATTCACTTAACCAACATAGATGTCCTAATAGACTAAAGCAACCTAATCATTTTTAAACCAAAAACATTTCTTAAGCATCGATACTGGAAGAATGTTGTGAACATTTTTATAAACATTCAAAGTAACCTAAACGGGAGATCTTAAGCATCGATACTAGAAGAATGTTGTGAACATTTTTATAGACATTCAAAGTAACCTAAATGGGAGTACACATGACTAGTTATTATTCTTTCAAGGTTTTTTTTTTTAAGTATTAAGGTAAAATCGTAAAGAAAAACATATCACCAAATAATAACTGTTTTTCTTTATTTATTAACTAGGTTAGAACCTCGTGTATTACACGGGTTGAATAAACAATTTTTATATACTAAATAATAAAACATTATATTTTAAAAGCCTCCTTTATTGCACGGGTTGAAGAAAAATAATTTTATATATTAAAAAAATAAAAAAAAGTTATATCTATAACAACCATATGTATTGTATGGGTTGAATAAATGTAATATTGTTTACCAAATAATAAAAAAATTATATTTTTAAAACCCCCCCGTGTAGTACATGGGTTGAATAAATATGATTTTATATACCAAATAAAAAATATATATAAAAAAACTAACGGATTTTTTTATATTTAAAGTAGGATAAGAATGCATATTAATATTTATTTATTTAGTTAATATAAGATTGAAAAATCATATGATTGAATAGGTGGGAGGTTGTATGATGATAAATCGGTTAACCATATTATAATGTCATATGTTTTTAGTTATATATTTTTTGAATTATTTTTAAAAAAAATTAAGACTTTGTCATTGTTAGTAAAATCAATGATTTTATATTTGTAATTTTGTTTGGTATTATTTCATTAAAAAGTGCATATTATACATATAATTATATTATGTCTTAAGTTATTGATATCATTCAAAATGTTTTTTGATTTTATGTCTTGCATTGTATATACTATGGTAAAAGTTTAAAGTTTATTAGAGATAAATAAATCATCGAAAAGAATAAGAGTAAATTTGTAAGTTACAAATAAAAAGTAGGTGTCTGTAAAAAAGAAGTAATAATTTGGGTAAGGAAACTAAAAAATGTAGTTGTATATATATAGGATGAGGTTTTTGTAAAAATAACATTTTTCGTGAGAAGTGTGAGAAGAAATAGAAATAGACATGTAAGCATCATGTTTTGGACTTAGCCATGATGTTTTGGGTTGTTTTGACAAGAACACTAAACATAACAATAATGTGATTCGGTCGTATTGGTTTATTTTTTAACTGAACGTAAAACAATGGAAACGTTGATAAAAATAAATAAAAAAACGTCAAATTCTTACTCATATATTTAAATAATAATACAAATGTATTTGAAGAATAAACTAAATCCAACACAGATACCTTGAGAATATTTAATTGTATAAAAGTTCTTCTAATATAGTTTGCACTTCATATAAATATCGTTTTAAGTATTTATGTTTTTCTTAAGGTTGGAATTGAAATATTTAATTCTTTATCGTAAGTATTTATGTTTTTCTTAAGGTTTCTTAAAGTTTTTCTTTATGTTTTTCTCAAATATCCCATTATAACTTTACAACTAAAAGAAAACGAAGGAAGAAAACAAAATATATATCTCTATTGTATGAATTCTTATTAGATTTGATTAAATATTATTAATAAAAAGAATTTGTATTAGATTAGATTAAATATTATTATTATTAGTATTATTAATAATTTTAATCAATTAAATAAGAGAATGACAAGTGTCCTCCAAATGGTTTATTTTATTATATAGTACTAGTTGTAGGACCCGTGTGAACACACGGGTATGTTTAATAACCATCGAAATCAAATATTAAAAAATAGATTATAATACATCATTTAAATTGTTTGTGTTTAGTTACATATCTTTATAAAACAATGTTAAAAACAATATATGTTAGTATTATAAGTATAATGATAAAAGTTTTTGTCTACATCTATATGTAAAATATGATGTTACATTATATCATCACAGCCTCCTACTTTCAAACAATTAAAAGCAGCAAAAAAGTAAAGCAAACAGAGCCTCATTCAATTGATCAAAACACAATATAAGAAGATCATCAACTCATATATGATCAGAAGATCAAAGGGTAAAAGGGAGGTTATTATAAGAAACCCTCACACTCTCAACGGAGCCTCATTCACTTGATCAAAACACAATATTCCATGTAAGAGGCGCGTAAGTTTGCTATCACAATATGGAACATGAGCACATTCTTTCCATTACTTTTTATCGCCAAGGGTGTAAACTCCCTCAAAGAGCTAAGAAAAGAGCCAAGATGATTCAAAGAACCTTACTTGCAATGGAGGTAGAAGACAGGTGTGTTATTACTCATGTTCAAGATAACCTCTTTCGTGTTCATGTGAGCAAGAAGAGAGGAAGACACAAATGATGTGTCAAACACAGTTCAGATGATATAGGTTTAGGTGATGAAAAGAAACCCTCTGTTGAAAAAGCAACCAGTGATAGTGTTTTGGTGGAAAACGTGGAGGGGTCGGTCACATTGTCGAGCGTTGTCAAGAAATGCTATTTGATTTCTGACAACCCTTGACAATGTGACCGACCCCTCCACGTTTTCCACCAAAACACTATCACTGGTTGCTTCTTCAACAGAGGGTTTCTTCTTATTACCTGAACCTGTATCATCTGAACTGTGTTTGACACATCCTTTGTGTCTTCCTCTCTTCTTGCTCACATGAACACGAAAAAAGTTACCTTGAACATGAGTAATAACACACTTGTCTTCTACCTCCATTGCAAGTAAGGTTCTTTGAATCATTTTGGCTCTTTTCTTAGATCTTTGAGGGAGTTTACACCCTTTCATTGCCATAAGGTCTTCTTCTTTCTCTTTGCTTGATAATGTAGTAAACAATCTGTGCCACAAAACCAAAATATTTCTATGTTTTTGTGGAGACAATTACTATCCAATAAGTTTCAAAACCACATTGAAAAATCATACATAACAACCTAATTTTCGAGATGTATTAAGGAAAACCATTACCTGATATGTAAACGGAAAGAATGTGATGGCTCAATGATGGTTGCTGTCATTAGGTGCATTGAGACCTAACAAAAAGAATGTGATGGCTTAAGTATAATTATAAACTTATTAACAAATGAGACCATATTAATTTAAATTTTAACCTTATAATAACCAAGAGGCAATCTTTGTATAGTCTGAAACATAAGTTATCTTTGAACATGGGTCATTGCCAAAACAAATACTAAAAAATAGATTATGTCCCTGCATGAAAAACAAAATCAATAAATTTAGGGAAAATGGGTTTGAAAGATGATTAGCCAACAGTAGAGGATCTCATTCTACAACTCCGATAAATGCAAGGGTGTTCTCAAATAATGGTTTCCTAGATGTTTGAAAACCAACAAAGAACGAAAAATGTCCACAGTGCTGCTTCTTTGGACATTTATCGGGCTTCAAACATCTAGGAAGTATTATTTGAAAACAACCCTGAATTTATCGAGGCTATAGAATGAGATCCTCTACTGTTGGCTAATCATCTTTCAATCACATTTTCCCTAAATTTATCAATTCTGTTTTTCATACCTCCCAAAGCCACCTATCCGCCTGAAGAGAGATCGAAAAAGCTTGAAGTATAACCTGTACTTAATTATATGGCACCGGATTTTCACTGATTCAAGAATCTCAACATCAGCTAACAACAAAGAACCAATTTACAAACATCTTAATAGCAATCCATAATTCAGATTATTAACTTCTGAATGCACTAACCGGTTTTTCCTGAAGAATTGTTGTCCAGTCTGTGTAATGTGGTGTCAATTGTATTGTTATTCCGCTTCTTCGCTGTATTAACACATTAAAATCTTAAAACATAAAAACAAACAAAATGTTCCAAAAAAAAATAAACAAAACACAAATAGTTAGTTATATGCTACCAACACAGCATCAGCGAAGGTCTATCATGGTGAACTTACAAAACATTTGTATTGTCATAATGCAAGGCTCAGATTGTGCATAAAGATGACAACACCATGGCTGCAAGAGAGGTTGCATGAACAACTGTCATCCTACAACCTTGCCATACCATAATGCTATCTTCATTCAATTTTTACTCAGATCTACAAAATCATCATAGCCTCATCTTGAAAGGATAAGAAAAATGCACTTTACAAAATGCATTGGGAGATGAAATCGGCATTTAATTCACCTGTGAGAAGTAATCATATCTGAAGTCTCTCTTTCTTCTTCACTCTTTCTTCTTATAATAATAATATTAATAATAATAATAATAATAATAAAATGTTATATTATATATTACAATTAAAAAACAGAATTATGATATCAGCATGTACATGTGGCATAGCTTAGGAGTTGACACGTAGGCAGATTTACATCATGCTGAAGTCTCTTATTATAGATAGTATAAATAAAAATATAAATAGATTATTTAGATTAAAATTGGATTTATGACATCAGAATGGACAATGTGGCATATCTCAAAAGTTGACACGTAAGCAAAGTGAGGTCACTTTACTTACGTGTCAATCACTGAGATATGCCACATTGTCCATACTGATGTCATAAATCTGATTTAATCTATATAATATTGTATATAATAACAGTGCCTCGGTAGCAACATCACATACAGTGGGTGTAATTCAGCAAGATCTGTTGGTAAAACCACCATAGCCACACGACCACATGAAAACAAAACACGGCTAAATATTAAAACTTACCAGCGTCCTCAGATACAGCTAAATAGACATTTCAGACCAACCAAACTCCTTTTTCTTGTATAGATGTGACAACGATTATACACGATCCCTTTTGAAAACCTTAATCAACAACACAGCGTCGGCGAAGGTCATTGATGGTGAACTTGCAAAACATTCTAATTGTCAGAATGGCAGGCTCAGATTATGCATAAAGATGACAACACCATGGCTGCAAGAGAGGTTGCATGAACAACTGCCATCCTACAACCTTGCCATACCATAATGCTATCTTCATTCAATTTTTAATCAGATCTAAAAAATCATCATAGCCTCATGTTGAAAGGACAAGAAAAACACCATAGTTTTAGTCTTAGGTGAGAAGCATCTCATCAACATCATTGACTGATTATCCCTTAGCTGAAATCGATCTCAAAATCATCAAACGAACATCTATAATCTATATAACAACCTATAATAAGAGATGAGAAGCTGATGTCGTTTTGATGAATATCCCTTAGGTGACATCGATCTCATCATCATCAACAGAACATCGATTAATTCAGATTTATAACATGACCATTCGCATAACAACTTCAGCTGAATAAAGAGATAACAAAAATTAATATACTTTTTGTTTGGGGCAACACACTTTATTTGAACCAGAGGTGAGTTTTTAAACTTCTGTAAAATGACAATTTTACCCCTGAACTAACTGAACTTTTTAACTGATGTGAGTTTTTTTTACTGATATGACACGTTTCGAGAATGTCAAGGAGGAACATGGTACAATTTTGAAATTTGGCCTGAAATAATATAAGTGGACAAACCACAGGGAAATAACGATCGAAACACAATGTTTAAATAACAAGTAAGAACTAAAAAAGTTCTAAATGTCGCTTTCTTATTTACTCACCTCTGGCATTAGATAACTGCAAACATCAGGTGCAGACGGTAGATTCAAAACTTCATCTTCATAGTGTGTTCAGTAACCCTCCTTATAAAATTCTCATCAAATTCTCTGAACAACAACACATCATAGTAAATAAACCATTCTTCACGTGTATTATGTATGCAATAAAAATCTGATATTCTTTATTTAAATAAACATCTTACTTGAAAAAAAACAGCTCTAACGTTACATGCAACGTTCCTTGCCACAAACAGAACTGGAACAGTGTTTGTTGTCTATAAACAAAGCATATTATTAATAAATTAGAAAATTAATAATAAAAAATAAACGAAGAAACTAAGAATGTAATTTTACAATACCTCTGCTTGAGGAGCATAATAAGGAGTGAAAGCAGGCACCACATGAACTCACAGTTGATCTTTTTCTTCCCAAACTTTTAATCTATCGTCAATTACCATATCTTTAAACACATTCAACAACGATTTGCGTTCACCTACATAAAAAAATAAAATTTCAAAATTTTTGGATATCGCTTTCATATCCATTTCTAAACTCCATACACCAAACACAACCTAGGATATTTTTCTTAGTTAAAATAAAAGACATGCCTGATTTGACACATACAACACAGTTCAATAATTGCTTTGGAGTGATTAGGTGGGTCCTAGTATCAAGCAACTTCCGCATTTCCAATGCGTAATCTCTTTCGGGCATAGTACAGATATAAACTTCAAATCGTTTGCGTCCTTTTGCAATCAAATAGCTTCTCAAATCCTTCCAAGCGGGTCTTAACCTCACAAGCACACTGGTATCACGAATCTGTATAGGCAAACAAATTATGATTATAACTGATCAAAGCATATAAATACAAGAGACATACATACATTCTGCATTCATACCTTCCTTATCCAACTCATAATAAGACGAAAAATAATGAAAGATATAATTAGTCACATGTCTAAAGTGTGAATTCAACTATTTTACACATAAACTTCCAATCATGTATAACATAACTTTAAACATTTAATGACATTGCATCTGTTTCAGTTAAACCTTCAGTATAAAGACGAATTATAATCATTACTATGCTCGTCTTTAGCTAAATTAACTTCTATAATACGGTGATTAGGTCACAATTCAAATAATTTCAACAGTCCATCTTTCCTTTTATTACTATAAAGACGAATAGTAATCTTTTCATTTCGTCTTTAACCACAATAGCCGTTACTCGACCTCCCTGTTTTAAGCCAAATTGAGATGGCAATGATCAATTTTACCTTGAGAATCCTCTTTCCTTGTCAACATTTGTACCTTCAAGACGAAGAACCACAGTTACTTTAAGTAAAACCTGGAAACAAAGTGCAATCATAATTTAAAGTTAAGACCGATATAAATCGAAGTAAAAAATGTTTACCGTATCATCACTTAAAGGAAGAAAGAATTGAAAGGAGATACCTTTGACGTTAACCTCTTCAATCACATTCGTTCATCAGCTTTGAACCAACACTCTTAACCTCACATGCCCTTTGAAAGCTCGCAACTTTCTTCGTGCCTAATAACAACCAAAATCTTTGTATTAGTGTATTTAAAATGCAATGATATAACAGTTTTAAGCAGAGTTTACGCAGAAAACATTACCAAGAATATATGATATTTAAAATGGTTTATTAAAAAGCATCATTAAAAAGAATATATGTGTCACACCCCGACCACGTAAAACAACAAAACGTGGCGGAATTGTCGGGGAGTGTTGTAACATAATCATTGTTTCATAACACATGGACAATTGAAATTTTGTTTTATTGATACAAAGAGTTACAATGTCTTAACAAACAAAGAAGTATAACATAATTAACAAGTCTTGCATCTTTTATTGTCACTAAGGCCCAAGTCCGCCTAAGTGTATCTTGATCAATCCTATGCATCATTTCCTGAAACACATGTAAAAATAGGTACGTCAGCATAAAAATGCCTATGAGATACATAGGTTTTGTGAAAATAGGATTCATGACTTATAAGTTTAGAAAAAGTTGTTTAACAAAAGTCAGTCATGATCCTTGCAAAATGTTTTGTTTTATAAATCATTTGAAAATCGATGATAAAGTAGATGATATGTAAAAGAGTAATGTAAGGTTAAATGAATAACCAAGTAAAATGAGTTTGTATAAAATGAGTTGTTTTGTAAAACAATTGTTTAGTGAAAATATGTCATTTGTGTAAAATGTAATATGTCAAATATTGAAATGGTTTACATAACGCTACGATATGTAATACTATAAAAGCATTTATATATAGGAAGTACCAGCGGGTATATCCACCATGCTTTTATCTTATTACACACGCCTCGTTATTTAAATCACTTAAACAAAACCAATCACCAATGTAAAAATGTTTATGTATAGTCAAATGTCAAATGTTTGTGTGAAAACCATCAAATGTAAATCATGTAATGTGTAATCAAAAGTTATGTATGGTAAGTAAAATGAGACTACTTAAACCACAAGTAAAAATGTACAAAACAAAGTATTTGAATAAATCAAAAGTTATGCTTTGTAGAATAATGCATGCTTTACTGATACAACATCTATTCGGTAATGTTAAACGCCTACATTCAAGCCTTGAGACAGCAGGATAACCTTAGAGTAAACGTTATCAAAAAGAAATGTTTTCGGATACGGTCATTCCATCCATCCAAACAAACCTAGGATTTTAGGAACAGGATTTGTCAAGTCCTATGGTACCACTACCTACTACCGAGTGGCATGATCGGTGTTAATGAATGTAATTTAGTCCCGTTAAACAAACCAAATGATATACCAAATGTAAGCATGTTTTATGAAAATAATGTACCTAGTATGCTAAGTGAACATACAAGGTAGAGATATAAAACAATGTGTCCATATGTTACGAGAACATATGCAACAGAGATGCAATATAAAACAATGTACTAAGTATGCTAAGTTAACATACAAAGCAGAAAAGTCATGTAAAACAATGTGCTAGCATGTTAAGTAAACATACATAGCAAAAGAAATGTAATGTAAAACAATGTGCTAGCATGTTAAGTAAACATACATAACAAAACATAGTGAAATCATGTACTAATAGTGTACTAATGAACATAGCAAGTATATGATATGAAAACATGGGAAATCATGAAAATAACAAGTAGGCACATGTGTTTTATCCCAAAACATTTGGAAAACCGTAAAAGAGGGGTCTATGTACTCACTTGATGGTGCTTAGAAGTCTTGAACAACAACCAAGCAAAGTTAGAGGGATCACGAAAGTCAAACGACACCTAATATAGATAACTACATAAATAACCGGACCAAAATCGGGAGATGGGATAGTATGAGGTTTCGTAAACCAAATGAGTATTGGAACTCATATGATATGGTTTAACAAAGCCCACATACTAAAATGAAACCGAACCTAAGTGCTTACGACCCATTACGACCCGTTTAGGTAGCTTATGCTACTTTCACGGGTCGTTCGCGTAAAACGCGCTCGGACCGCTTAACTAGTCCTATGACAAGTAAAATATGCCTTAACATGTCTAATATTGTTGCTAAATCAGTTTAGATGTCAAAAGTTACGTTACATAGGCTTAAAATGAAATTTGGCTTAAAAAGGGCATTTTGGTAATTTTCCTAAGGCATATAAACTACTTATCATACAACTACTTAAACGATGTGACCATAAGGTATAACCTCGGAAGGTTATTCCCTATACAACTATGGTCACCTAAAGTGTTTGGTCGGATCCTAATGATCGACCAAATGGGTCGGGTTCGAAAGTATAAGCGATTGTTTAGATTGCTTACCTTTACGACCCTAGACAAGCACAATTCTAAAAGCGACAAGTTAAACATGTTAAAACATGTTTAACGAATTTAGAAAACAGGTTTGGTATCAAAACAAATGGTTTTGATACCTAAAAGTAGTTTGGTTACAAAATACGCAAGAATACGCATTTTGGCCGAAACTACGACTCGTCACTAAGCCTAGATAACGTGGTAATCAGTAGGTATAGTCACTAGGGACTATAACCATCGTGATTACGCTCACGTTATGAAGTTCAAATGAACTTCGCATTGACCATAAACTGGTCAATGCAGAAAGTCAAACGCAGTTTGACTTTAACGTTAAAAACGAAAGAAAAGAACGAAAGAATACTTACAGAAGGTCCCCGCAAGATTGATTTTCCAAGTATTTCTCAGGTATGAAGTGTTTTATACTTCAACTTAGAGAAAATCTCAGAAATCAAGTGTGTTTTTGCAAATGAGAGCAAGGGGTATATATAGGCATGGCACAACCGTTAAGATCGTTCATCGAGAAACGTGCTTCGATCTAGGCCGTACACATGGGCCCATTGTTTTACAAAACCATGGGCACCTTTAGAATGAGCCCATAGTATTGAAAATACCATGTGCAAGGCCCCTAAACAGCTGGAACAGGCTGGATATGGCTGGAAAACACCGTATGGATAAGTGCTTACGGTCCGTAAGCCTTGTGCAGACCAGCAAAGTTTGATTTTTGGTAGAACAGGCCCCTGTGACTCCGAACTTGATTTTTGATGCGTTTTGACACGTTTAAGCCCCATTAACCTCATTTTAAGGCTCTAATATGAAGTTAAAGTACAGGGAATTTAAAATATGCTCAAAAATATGTCGGATGTCAGTTCGTTTGGCCATACAGTTACGTTGTTCGGTTAATTACGACGGAAGTCGTAACGGACGCGAAAATGATCAAAATTACGCGACGAATGGATTTTTATCAAGACAATCACTAAAACATAATATTTTAATGATTACATAAATTTTTGGATGTCCGGATATATTCAGAACATAAGTTATGCGCGAAAATGCAAACTTATGCACTTTTTGACGCTTTTAGTCCCTGAATGACCAAAAAGTTTATTTTAGCACACCGAACCCCTCAAAGCCTATTTCTAAGCTATGTAAAGGATATTTTGGGTGTTTTTAACTTATGATCAAGTTCCGGAATGTCCGTTACAGTACAAATTGACATACTTTCACAGTTTGTCGAATTTAGTCCCTGTAAGCGAATAAACTTGATTTCGGCATACCAAACCTTCCAAAACTTATTTCTAAGTTATGTAAAGGTATGTTAAGCCTATGTCACTGTTCCGGAGTGTTTGTTGCATTAAACTGGTTATATTTACGCATCAGGGCGCGTATAACCTTTCAGAAAGCGATTTAGAGCCCGAAATCGAACAAGAGTTGATATGTGCAAATAATACACATGTTTATACAAATCCCAAGTATGAAATACAATATTTCATTGGTTTGGTATTTGTTTAATGGTTGAAGTGACACAGGTGTCACAGTCTCCCCTACTTCAGGAAATTTCGTCCCGAAATTTATTTAGAGGAAACTTGTGAGAGCTTGAAACATGAAGTTGAAAAGATCGAACAACACTGGTTAGAGTTCTGAACTTCTAGTAACTTTAAATAACATCATGCTTATAATGTAGGAGGGAAACTTATATATAAGTCTATTAAGCGTTATTGGTGCGTCCACCGTACCTCCATTACATCGTTCACATTTTGTTATTGTTGTCACTCTCGGTTCTTACACATAATAAAATTTACTGGGTTTCTGTGCACTGAACTTCGTAATTATGTATGCATCCATAGCTATGTAATTCCTTGAATAGTCACGTAGTGCATCTTATAGTGTGCAGGGGAAGAAGATAATGAACGAACTTGTGATGATTGTGACTAGACCACCATAGGGTCCTTTTAATTAAATCAATAAATGATTTAAATAGACAACCAAGGAGTCTTTTCAGCGTATATCATCACATGTCATTCTTAACCAGATTTTGAATCAATCTTTTGACCTAGACCACTCAAAGGGGTCTCTTTGAATCATGGAATGGTGCTATATAATCCAAGGGTCTTGACTATCATGTAGAAGCCCAATAAGGATTTAAGGTAGTACCTTTTTTAATATCCTACTATGAATCCCTCATATGAAGATATGAAAGATTCTACGAGGATTTGGATAACGAATATCCAGAGTATACAAAGTCACAAAAATGCATAAAAGAAAACACAAAATGCATAAACACATAATCACATAATTGTTTAACTTGATCATTAATTTGTTATCTTTGGACACGGATATTTAAAGCACACCAGGAATCCAATCCGTGGATTTCATTTGGTACTTTAAACATTATCAAGAATCTAACTATGAAGATAGAAAGATCTTAAAGAGAAAATTCGATTTCGATTATAAGGAATCGAAATGTTCGAATTTAGGTACACAAGGAATCCAATTAAGGACTCCGATTTGAATGATAATTATCCACCAGGATCTAATTATAGAGATAAAAAGATCCCATATGGATTTTAGAAGTTGAAGATGTTTCGAAACCTTGCACTGGATGTGCTTAAGTCAAAACATGAAACAAAAAAAAAAATGCTTATGAAGTTGAGATGCTAGATATGTCAAGGCGACATATGAAGCAGAATTTGAAAGTTAAGTTAATGCATGAGAAAAATATTTTTGAAAACTATGCATGGGGTTTCTTTTTAAAAATGCGTTTAATGTTTTCGAAATCTTACATAATACTTTTGAAATTATAAAGTAGGTGTACTAGATAAGTATAACTATGCTTTAAAATCATGAGATAAATTTTGAAATTATGTATAAAGTTTTTGAAAACATGAATGATGCTTTTGAAATCATGCACTTGATATAAGTAATTATATTGTATTGTTTTCAAACTATATGAATCATTTTGAAATCATGAAGGTTGTTTTTGAAAATATAGACAATGTTTTTGAAATCTTGCAGTTTGTTTTTGAAAACATAGACAAAGCTTTGTGCATTTGTTATGTTAAGTAAATACACTATATTAAAAATGTTTTCGAACTATATATAGAATGTTTTGAAATCATGTAGGTTGTTTTGAAAACTTATGTTATGCATGTTGAAAAAATCAGAACCTAATGGGTATGAGATTTGAAAATATCCTTGGTTATCTAGCCAAGGATTCGAAGGCACAGATGTGCAAAAGCACGATTACTCATAATGTCACTTTATTTTATGTACTTAGTTTCTTAGAATGAAACGAGTACTTAGAATTTACCAAGGGAATCATGAGTAAACACAAGAATGGGAAAATTCACAAGAGTAGTTTGTAAGGAACATAGTTCCTTAATGTAGGTATTATAGGGAAATGCCATACACACATGTAACTATACTTGTATATCATAATTGCGAACAACAACTTTTATTTATAAACGAGACAGATTATTTCACAATACAAGAAAACAAAAGAAACAAAGGCATAAGACAACAACATCTTTTGCTCAGCCAAATGCTCATCCAAGGGTTGGATTTGCACTGACAATCTTCGGGAAGTTGTTCCTGAAATGGCTCATCTTTCCACAGTTGTAGCAAGTACCAGACAGAAAACGAGCTTGAGTAGGGTTGACTGGGAGTTAGGTAGCAGCAAGGTTTGCAACAGCTTTGTTTTGGATAGCAAAGCGGCATATGTTAACCAAATGTCCCCACCGTCCACAGTAGGTACATTTGGAGCAGGGTATGAGGTTTAAATGATGATGGTTGCATCGCTTGCACCATGGGGCAGCTCCCAAGTACGGCTTCCTAGCTGGTGGCGTCGCTACCTGGCTAGGTCCTGCTTGATTAGGTGCACCCGCTGCGGGTTTCTTTGAAGCCTTACGCTTCCTTGATTTTGGTGCAGGCTTGACTTCTGCTTTCTTCAGTGACTCTTGAGTGGCTCCATTTTTTAGACGAGACATGGCAATACCTAGATCCACAGACTTCAGAATCACTTCGCCTATTTGCTGGGCAAATTTGGCTGTTTGCTCGGACATTTGACCGTTGCTGAGATGAAGAGACATTCTAGAAGAAATGAAAAGCATAGGAAGAAACAAGTGAAAGGTTACCGGATAAACAAAACAGAATGGCAACGCATAGAATTTGCGATCATTTGTTTATTACCTAAGGCAAACAAATGAGACAGTGACAAATCAAAGTAAAAAGGTCATATTAATGTATCACTGAAGACATGCTCGCCTATAAGTGAACACTCACCCCAAGAGTTCCTAGGTAAGAGTGACTTGTCCGATACTGCGGATTTGTACGAACACTCTAGCCTTAGACAGAAAACTCAGAGTACAGGCATTCACTCTTCTAGTTTGCACATGTTCACATTATTGAGAACCCAAAACCTTGACGAGATTTTGAAAACTTAGAGGGTTCAAAACCTAGTAATTAATCATCCTAGAACAGATGATTGCTTTTCAAAGCGGATTTGAAATTTATCTTCTTGTTGTGGTTGTCGCCTAAGGATAGGTGACGGTATTGTTTTAAGGTCTAAACACAAGAATCTTGTGTTAGGGTCCTAGGAAGGTTATAGACTAGGTCAAATCATTACTAATAACCTAATTCCCTATAACCATGAGCTCTGATACCAAATTTTCTGTCACACCCCGACCACGTAAAACAACAAAACGTGGCGGAATCGTCGGGGAGTGTTGTAACAGAATCATTGTTTCATAACACATGGACAATTGAAATTTTGTTTTATCGATAAAAAGAGTTACAATGTCTTAACAAACAAAGAAGTATAACATAATTAACTAGTCTTGCATCTTTTATTGTCAGTAAGGCCCAAGTCCGCCTAAGTGTATCTTGATCAATCCTATGCATCATTTCTTGAAACACATATGAAAATAGGTACGTCAGCATAAAAATGCCTGTGAGATACATAGGTTTTGTGAAAATAAGATTCATGACTTATAAGTTTAGAAAAAAGTTTAACAAAAGTCAGTCATGATCCTTGCAAAATGTTTTGTTTTATAAATCATTTGAAAATCGATGATAAAGTAGATGATATGTAAAAGAGTAATGTAAGGTTAAATGAATAACCAAGTAAAATGAGTTTGTATAAAATGAGTTGTTTTGTAAAACAATTGTTTAGTGAAAATATGTCATTTGTGTAAAATGTAATATGTCAAATATTGAAATGGTTTAAATAACGCTACGATATGTAATACTATAAAAGCACTTATATATAGGAATACCAGCGGCATATCCACCATGCTTTTATCTTATTACACACGCCTCGTTATTTAAATCACTTAAACAAAACCAATCACCAATGTAAAAATGTTTATGTATAGTCAAATGTCAAATGTTTGTGTGAAAACCATCAAATGTAAATCATGTAATGTGTAATCAAAAGTTATGTATGGTAAGTAAAATGAGACTACTTAAACCACAAGTAAAAATGTACAAAACAAAGTATTTGAATAAATCAAAAGTTATGCTTTGTAGAATAATGCATGCTTTACTGATACAACATCTATTCGGTAATGTTAAACGCCTACATTCAAGCCTTGAGACAGCAGGATAACCTTAGAGTAAAAGTTATCAAAAAGAAATGTTTTCGGATACGGTCATTCCATCCATCCAAACAAACCTAGGATTTTAGGAACAGGATTTGTCAAGTCCTATGGTACCACTACCTACTACCGAGCGGCATGATCGGTGTTAATGAATGTAATTTAGTCCCGTTAAACAAACCAAATGATATACCAAATGTAAGCATGTTTTATGAAAATAATGTACCTAGTATGCTAAGTGAACATACAAGGTAGAGATATAAAACAATGTACTAAGTATGCTAAGTTAACATACAAAGCAGAAAAGTCATGTAAAACAATGTGCTAGCATGTTAAGTAAACATACATAGCAAAAGAAATGTAATGTAAAACATTGTGCTAGCATGTTAAGTAAACATACATAGCAAAACATAGTGAAATCATGTACTAATAGTGTACTAATGAACATAGCAAGTATATGATATGAAAACATGGGAAATCATGAAAATAACAAGTAGGCACATGTGTTTTATCCCAAAAAATTTGGAAAACCGTAAAAAAGGGGTCTATGTACTCACTTGATGGTGCTTAGAAGTCTTGAACAACAACCAAGCAAAGCTAGAGGGATCACGAAAGTCAAACGGCACCTAATATAGATAACTACATAAATAACCGGACCAAAATCGGGAGATGGGATAGTATGAGGTTTCGTAAACCAAATGAGTATTGGAACTCATATAATATGGTTTAACAAAGCCCACATACTAAAATGAAACCGAACCTAAGTGCTTACGACCCGTTTAGGTAGCTTATGCTACTTTCACGGGTCGTTCACGTAAAACGCGCTCGGACCGCTTAACTAGTCCTATGACAAGTAAAATATGCCTTAACATGTCTAATATTGTTGCTAAATCAGTTTAGATGTCAAAAGTTACATTACATAGGCTTAAAATGAAATTTGGCTTAAAAAGGGCATTTTGGTAATTTTCCTAAGGCATATAAACTACTTATCATACAACTACTTAAACGATGTGACCATAAGGTATAACCTCGGAAGGTTATTCCCTATACAACTATGGTCACCTAAAGTGTTTGGTCGGATCCTAATGATCGACCAAATGGGTCGGGTTCGAAAGTATAAGCGATTGTTTAGATTGCTTACCTTTACGACCCTAGACAAGCACAATTCTAAAAGTGACAAGTTAAACATGTTAAAACATGTTTAACGAATTTAGAAAACAGGTTTGGTATCAAAACAAATGGTTTTGATACCTAAAAGTAGTTTGGTTACAAAATACGCAAGAATACGCATTTTGGCCGAAACTACGACTCGTCACTAAGCCTAGATAACGTGGTAATCAGTAGGTATAGTCACTAGGGACTATAACCATCGTGATTACGCTCACGTTATGAAGTTCAAATGAACTTCGCATTGACCATAAACTGGTCAATGTAGAAAGTCAAACGCAGTTTGACTTTAACGTTAAAAACGAAAGAAAAGAACGAAAGAATACTTACAGAAGGTCCCCGCAAGATTGATTTTCCAAGTATTTCTCAGGTATGAAGTGTTTTATACTTCAACTTAGAGAAAATATCAAAAATCAAGTGTGTTTTTGCAAATGAGAGCAAGGGGTATATATAGGCATGGCACAACCGTTAAGATCGTTCATCGAGAAACGTGCTTCGATCTAGGCCGTACACATGGGCCCATTGTTTTACAAAACCATGGGCACCTTTAGAATGAGCCCATAGTATTGAAAATACCATGTGCAAGGCCCCTAAACAGCTGGAACAGGCTGGAAATGGCTGGAAAACACTTCTGCTGAACTGGGAGGTCCTTACGGACCGTATGGATAAGTGCTTATGGTCCGTAAGCCTTGTGCAGACCAGCAAAGTTTGATTTTTGGTAGAACAGGCCCCTGTGACTCCGAACTTGTTTTTTGATGCGTTTTGACACGTTTAAGCCCCGTTAACCTCATTTTAAGGCTCTAATATGAAGTTAAAGTACAGGGAATTTAAAATATGCTCAAAAATATGTCGGATGTCAGTTCGTTTGGCCATACAGTTACGTTGTTCGGTTAATTACGACGGAAGTCGTAACGGACGCGAAAATGATCAAAATTACGCGATGAATGGATTTTTATCAAGACAATCACTAAAACATAATATTTTAATGATTACATAAATTTTTGGATGTCCGGATATATTCAGAACGTAAGTTATGCGCGAAAATGCAAACTTATGCACTTTTTGACGCTTTTAGTCCCTGAATGACCAAAAAGTTTATTTTAGCACACCGAACCCCTCAAAGCCTATTTCTAAGCTATGTAAAGGATATTTTGGGTGTTTTTAACTTATGATCAAGTTCCGGAATGTCCGTTACAGTACAAATTGACATACTTTCACAGTTTGTCGAATTTAGTCCCTGTAAGCGAATAAACTTGATTTCGGCATACCAAACCTTCCAAAACTTATTTCTAAGTTATGTAAAGGTATGTTAAGCCTATGTCACTGTTCCGGAGTGTTTGTTGCATTAAACTGGTTATATTTACGCATCAGGGCGCGTATAACCTTCCAGAAAGCGATTTAGAGCCCGAAATCGAACAAGAGTTGATATGTGCAAATAATACACATGTTTATACAAATCCCAAGTATGAAATACAATATTTCATTGGTTTGGTATTTGTTTGATGGTTGAAGTGACACAGGTGTCACAGTCTCCCCTACTTCAGGAAATTTCGTCCCGAAATTTATTTAGAGGAAACTTGTGAGAGCTTGAAACATGAAGTTGAAAAGATCGAACAACACTGGTTAGAGTTCTGAACTTCTAGTAACTTTAAATAACATCATGCTTATAATGTAGGAGGGAAACTTATATATAAGTCTATTAAGCGTTATTGGTGCGTCCACCGTACCTCCATTACATCGTTCACATTTTGTTATTGTTGTCACTCTCGGTTCTTACACATAATAAAATTTACTGGGTTTCTATGCACTGAACTTCGTAATTATGTATGCATCCATAGCTATGTAATTCCTTGAATAGTCACGTAGTGCATCTTATAGTGTGCAGGGGAAGAAGATAATGAACGAACTTGTGATGATTGTGACTAGACCACCATAGGGTCCTTTTAATTAAATCAATAAATGATTTAAATAGACAACCAAGGAGTCTTTTCAGCGTATATCATCACATGTCATTCTTAACCAGATTTTGAATCAATCTTTTGACCTAGACCACTCAAAGGGGTCTCTTTGAATCATGGAATGGTGCTATATAATCCAAGGGTCTTGACTATCATGTAGAAGCCCAATAAGGATTTAAGGTAGTACCTTTTTTAATATCCTACTATGAATCCCTCATATGAAGATATGAAAGATTCTACGAGGATTTGGATAACGAATATCCAGAGTATACAAAGTCACAAAAATGCATAAAAGAAAACACAAAATGCATAAACACATAATCACATAATTGTTTAACTTGATCATTAATTTGTTATCTTTGGACACGGATATTTAAAGCACACCAGGAATCCAATCCGTGGATTTCATTTGGTACTTTAAACATTATCAAGAATCTAACTATGAAGATAGAAAGATCTTAAAGAGAAAATTCGATTTCGATTATAAGGAATCGAAATGTTCGAATTTAGGTACACAAGGAATCCAATTAAGGACTCCGATTTGAATGATAATTATCCACCAGGATCTAATTATAGAGATAAAAAGATCCCATATGGATTTTAGAAGTTGAAGATGTTTCGAAACCTTGCACTGGATGTGCTTAAGTCAAAACATGAAACAAAAAAAAATGCTTATGAAGTTGAGATGCTAGATATGTCAAGGCGACATATGAAGCAGAATTTGAAAGTTAAGTTAATGCATGAGAAAAATATTTTTGAAAACTATGCATGGGGTTTCTTTTTAAAAATGCGTTTAATGTTTTCGAAATCTTACATAATACTTTTGAAATTATAAAGTAGGTGTACTAGATAAGTATAACTATGCTTTAAAATCATGAGATGAATTTTGAAATTATGTATAAAGTTTTTGAAAACATGAATGATGCTTTTGAAATCATGCACTTGATATAAGTAATTATACTGTATTGTTTTCAAACTATATGAATCATTTTGAAATCATGAAGGTTGTTTTTGAAAATATAGACAATGTTTTTGAAATCTTGCAGTTTGTTTTTGAAAACATAGACAAAGCTTTGTGCATTTGTTATGTTAAGTAAATACACTATATTAAAAATGTTTTCGAACTATATATAGAATGTTTTGAAATCATGTAGGTTGTTTTGAAAACTTATGTTATGCATGTTGAAAAAATCAGAACCTAATGGGTATGAGATTTGAAAATATCCTTGGTTATCTAGCCAAGGATTCGAAGGCACAGATGTGCAAAAGCACGATTACTCATAATGTCACTTTATTTTATGTACTTAGTTTCTTAAAATGAAACGAGTACTTAGAATTTACCAAGGGAATCATGAGTAAACACAAGACTGGGAAAATTCACAAGAGTAGTTTGTAAGGAAGATAGTTCCTTAATGTAGGTATTATAGGGAAATGCCATACACACATGTAACTATACTTGTATATCATAATTGCGAACAACAACTTTTATTTATAAACGAGACAGATTGTTTCACAATACAAGAAAACAAAAGAAACAAAGGCATAAGACAGCAACATCTTTTGCTCAGCCAAATGCTCATCCAAGGGTTGGATTTGCACTGACAATCTTCGGGAAGTTGTTCCTGAAATGGCTCATCTCGCCACAGTTGTAGCAAGTACCAGACGGAAAACGAGCTTGAGTAGGGTTGACTGGGAGTTAGGTAGCAGCAAGGTTTGCAACAGCTTTGTTTTAGATAGCAAAGCGGCATATGTTAACCAAATGTCCCCACCGTCCACAGTAGGTACATTTGGAGCAGGGTATGAGGTTTAAATGATGATGGTTGCATCGCTTGCACCATGGGGCAGCTCCCAAGTACGGCTTCCTAGCTGGTGGCGTCGCTACCTGGCTAGGTCCTGCTTGATTAGGTGCACCCGCTGCGGGTTTCTTTGAAGCCTTACGCTTCCTTGATTTTGGTGCAGGCTTGACTTCTGCTTTCTTCAGTGACTCTTGAGTGGCTCCATTTTTTAGACGAGACATGGCAATACCTAGATCCACAGACTTCAGAATCACTTCGCCTATTTGGTGGGCAAATTTGGTTGTTTGCTCGGACATTTGACCGTTGCTGAGATGAAGAGACATTCTAGAAGAAATGAAAAGCATAGGAAGAAACAAGTGAAAGGTTACCGGATAAACAAAACAGAATGGCAACGCATAGAATTTGCGATCATTTGTTTATTACCTAAGGCAAACAAATGAGACAGTGACAAATCAAAGTAAAAAGGTCATATTAATGTATCACTGAAGACATGCTCGCCTATAAGTGAACACTCACCCCAAGAGTTCCTAGGTAAGAGTGACTTGTCCGATACTGCGGATTTGTACGAACACTCTAGCCTTAGACAGAAAACTCAGAGTACAGGCATTCACTCTTCTAGTTTGCACATGTTCACATTATTGAGAACCCAAAACCTTGACGAGATTTTGAAAACTTAGAGGGTTCAAAACCTAGTAATTAATCATCCTAGAACAGATGATTGCTTTTCAAAGCGGATTTGAAATTTATCTTCTTGTTGTGGTTGTCGCCTAAGGATAGGTGACGGTATTGTTTTAAGGTCTAAACACAAGAATCTTGTGTTAGGGTCCTAGGAAGGTTATAGACTAGGTCAAATCATTACTAATAACCTAATTCCCTATAACCATGAGCTCTGATACCAAATTTTCTGTCACACCCCGACCACGTAAAACAACAAAACGTGGCGGAATCGTCGGGGAGTGTTGTAACAGAATCATTGTTTCATAACACATGGACAATTGAAATTTTGTTTTATCGATAAAAAGAGTTACAATGTCTTAACAAACAAAGAAGTATAACATAATTAACTAGTCTTGCATCTTTTATTGTCAGTAAGGCCCAAGTCCGCCTAAGTGTATCTTGATCAATCCTATGCATCATTTCTTGAAACACATATGAAAATAGGTACGTCAGCATAAAAATGCCTGTGAGATACATAGGTTTTGTGAAAATAAGATTCATGACTTATAAGTTTAGAAAAAAGTTTAACAAAAGTCAGTCATGATCCTTGCAAAATGTTTTGTTTTATAAATCATTTGAAAATCGATGATAAAGTAGATGATATGTAAAAGAGTAATGTAAGGTTAAATGAATAACCAAGTAAAATGAGTTTGTATAAAATGAGTTGTTTTGTAAAACAATTGTTTAGTGAAAATATGTCATTTGTGTAAAATGTAATATGTCAAATATTGAAATGGTTTAAATAACGCTACGATATGTAATACTATAAAAGCACTTATATATAGGAATACCAGCGGCATATCCACCATGCTTTTATCTTATTACACACGCCTCGTTATTTAAATCACTTAAACAAAACCAATCACCAATGTAAAAATGTTTATGTATAGTCAAATGTCAAATGTTTGTGTGAAAACCATCAAATGTAAATCATGTAATGTGTAATCAAAAGTTATGTATGGTAAGTAAAATGAGACTACTTAAACCACAAGTAAAAATGTACAAAACAAAGTATTTGAATAAATCAAAAGTTATGCTTTGTAGAATAATGCATGCTTTACTGATACAACATCTATTCGGTAATGTTAAACGCCTACATTCAAGCCTTGAGACAGCAGGATAACCTTAGAGTAAAAGTTATCAAAAAGAAATGTTTTCAGATACGGTCATTCCATCCATCCAAACAAACCTAGGATTTTAGGAACAGGATTTGTCAAGTCCTATGGTACCACTACCTACTACCGAGCGGCATGATCGGTGTTAATGAATGTAATTTAGTCCCGTTAAACAAACCAAATGATATACCAAATGTAAGCATGTTTTATGAAAATAATGTACCTAGTATGCTAAGTGAACATACAAGGTAGAGATATAAAACAATGTGTCCATATGTTACGAGAACAAATGCAACAGAGATGCAATATAAAACAATGTACTAAGTATGCTAAGTTAACATACAAAGCAGAAAAGTCATGTAAAACAATGTGCTAGCATGTTAAGTAAACATACATAGCAAAAGAAATGTAATGTAAAACAATGTGCTAGCATGTTAAGTAAACATACATAGCAAAACATAGTGAAATCATGTACTAATAGTGTACTAATGAACATAGCAAGTATATGATATGAAAACATGGGAAAACATGAAAATAACAAGTAGGCACATGTGTTTTACCAAAAAACATTTGAAAAACGGTAAAAGAGGGGTCTATGTACTCACTTGAGGGTGCTTAGAGGTCTTGAACAACAACCAAGCAAAGCTAGAGGGATCACGGAAGTCAAACGACACCTAATATAGATAACTACATACATAACCGGACCTAAATCGGGAGATTGGATAGTATGAAGTTTCGTAAACCAAATGAGTATTGGAACTCATATGATATGGTTTAACAAAGCCCACATACTAAAATGAAACCTAACATAAGTGCTTACGACCCGTTTAGGTAGCTTATGCTACTTTAACGCGTCGTTCGCGTAAAACGCGCTCAGACCGCTTAACTAGTCCTATGACAAGTAAAATATGCCTTAACATGTCTAATATCGTTGCTAAATCAGTTTAGATGTCAAAAGTTACGTTACATAGGCTTAAAATGAAATTTGGCTTAAAAAGGGCATTTTGGTAATTTTCCTAAGGCATATAAACTACTTATCATACAACTACTTAAACGATGTGACCATAAGGTATAACCTCGGAAGGTTATTCCCTATACGACTATGGTCACCTAAAGTGTTTGGTCGGATCCTAATGATCGACCAAATGGGTCGGGTTCGAAAGTATAAGCGATTGTTTAGGTCGCTTACCTTTACGACCCTAGACAAGCACAATTCTAAAAGTGACAAGTTAAACATGTTAAAACATGTTTAACGAATTTAGAAAATTGGTTTGGTATCAAAACAAATGGTTTTGATACCTAAAAGTAGTTTGGTTACAAAATACGCAAGAATACGCATTTTGGCCGAAACTACGACTCGTCACTAAGCCTAGATAACGTGGTAATCAGTAGGTATAGTCACTAGGGACTATAACCATCGTGATTACGCTCACGCTATGAAGTTCAAACGAACTTCGCATTGACCATAAACTGGTCAATGCAGAAATTCAAACACAGTTTGACTTTAACGCTAAAAACGAAAGAAAAGAACGAAAGAATACTTACAGAAGGTCCCCGCAAGATTGATTTTCTAAGTATTTCTTAGGTATGAAGTGTTTTATACTTCAACTTAGAGAAAATCTCAGAAATCCAGTGGTTTTTTGCAAATGAGAGCAAGGGGTATATATAGGCATGGCACAACCGTTAAGATCATTCGTCGAGAAACTTGCTTTGATCTAGGCCGTACACATGGGCCCATTGTTTTACAAAACCATGGGCACCTTTAGAATGTGCCCATAGTATTGAAAATACCATGTGCAAGGCCCCTAAACAGCTGGAACAGGCTGGAAATGGCTGGAAAACACTTTTGCTGAACTGGGAGGTCCTTACGGACCGTATGGATAAGTGCTTACGGTCCGTAAGCCTTGTGCAAACCAGCAAAGCTTGATTTTTGGCAGAACAGGCCCCTGTGACTCCGAACTTGATTTTTGATGCGTTTTGACACGTTTAAGCCCTGTTAACCTCATTTTAAGGCTCTAATATGAAGTTAAAGTATAGGGAACTTAAAATATGCTAAAAAATATGTCGGATTTCAGTTCGTTTGGCCGTACAGTTACGTTGTTCGGTTAATTACGACGGAAGTCGTAACGGACGCGAAAACGATCCAAATTACGCGACGAATGGCTTTTTATCAAGCCAATCACTAAAACATAATATTTTAATGATTACATAAATTTTTGGATGTCCGGATATATTCAGAACGTAAGTTATGCGCGAAAATGCAAACTTATGCACTTTTTGACGCTTTTAGTCCCTGAATGACCAAAATGTTTATTTTAGCACACCGAACCCCTCAAAGCCTATTTCTAAGCTATGTAAAGGATATTTAGGGTGTGTTTAAATTATGATCAAGTTCCGGAATGTCCGTCACAGTACAAATTAACATACTTTCACAGTTTGTCGAATTTAGTCCATGTAAGCGAATAAACTTGATTTCGGCATACCAAACCTTCCAAAACTTATTTCTAAGTTATTTAAAGGTATTTTAAGGTATGTTAAGCCTATGTCACTGTTCCGGAGTGTTTGTTGCATTAACCTAGTTATATTTACGCATCAGGGCGCGTATAACCTTTCAGAAAGCGATTTAGAGCCCGAAATCGAACAAGAGTTGATATGTGCAAATAATACACATGTTTATACAAATCCCAAGTATGAAATACAATATTTCATTGGTTTGGTATTTGTTTGATGGTTGAAGTGACACAGGTGTCACAATATGATATTTAAGTTCACTTTGTTGTTTATGCTCACTTTATATCATTAGGGCTCCAAATCAATAGAGAATTCAACTTAAAATATATATATATATATATGGTATTTAAAATTCTTAAGTAAATGGGTCGAAATTTCCACCTCTAAATGGTAACCGTACCTCAAACTTGTTCTATACGCCCTGTTAGCATCAACCTTAACTGTCCTGATCCTACATCCCAAATTTCTCCACAATCAATACAAAAAAACAAAAAACAAAAAAAAAAAGTGGCCAGTTACAGTTTAAGAAACATGGGTTTGTTGATTCGAAATTGTTGTGGATTCACAAAATTGTAAACTAAATTTGGTGTTTGAGAAATGTACCTTGATATTTCTTGTTCCTCATATGGAGCTTTCTAACGAAGTTGTGTACCGATATCCTTTTCCTTTCTGTTGTGGGTACTTAACTGAACTAATTATATGAAATTAAGCTATAAATAAATAAGAAACTATGTGCTAAATAACATTTACTAACATGTAGCCATAATTATTTAACTAACATAAAACCATAACATCACATAATCAAAAATCCGTCTACGATTTAATCTCTTTAACTCCTGTGGATATAATCATTCATACGGTTAATAACAATGATAATTACTATAAAACACATGCATCATTACTGAATTAAAGGCCACCAAGCATATCCAAACCAATAACAATGATAATTTAAGAAACTTGACCAAAGTCAAAATCAAAACCCCAAGCTTGAATTTTTATTCGCAAATTCAGACCAATAACTTCAACAAACACCAAAACCCCATTTCTAGATTAATATCAAAAAACTTAAAGCAAAACACAAGACCTCCAAAACCATGCTCTACAGAAAACTTGTAGTCTTGTACCACACGCTTAACACCGTGTACATCTTCATTTGTTCCTAAAGCAACCAACACACTTCATCAATGTTGTTTCCTGTCAATCAAGACACAAAACCCTCATTACCCAACCAATAAAAATAAGAAAAAACAATAAAAAAACCTATATGATTCATTGAGATGAAAGATTCGAAATCTCCATATTCGAAATCTCCGTTTCCTGCCATCACAGCCGCTACGGTGGTCGAAAAAACAATTCAAATGTAATAGAGAAGAAATGGGGGCTAATCTGAAATCACAAAACAAAACAAACCAAATTCACACACAACAAACCTGGAATCACCACAAAGTGCACACACACCACCAGTAACCGCCGGTAACCGCTCAACAAACTTCTTCAACTCGCCGGTTTCATGCAACTGCTTCACCTCCTCCGCTCCTCTGATGTACTTTCCGCCGATGAAAACCCTAGGTAACTGTAACTGCAACTTTGTCTTGTCAATCTCGTCTTCATCTTCAAACTCACCGGCTTCTGACATGATATTCTGCAGATCGATTGAACGCTTCTACACATTTGGGGGAATTAGAGCGATTGTGAGGATGATGGAAGAGAGAGAAAATCTTTATCTGAGATTTGTTTTTAGGTTTATGTTTTAAAAGGGGCTTTCAAATTTGAAATTTTTTAAATTGTCCCGCCTAAAAATACCACTAATTAATTCTAATAAAAATCAGATTTATAGATTATAGATTATTTATAAATCGGAATTATGACATCATCATTGACATGTGGCATAGCTTAGGAGTTGACATTTAGGCAGGTTTACATCAGCCCAAAGTCTCTTATTAGGCTAGAGGGTGTGGGATGGAGCCCCTTGGGGGTTATAAAAGACACCTCAGCGCCACCTAGACGCCACGTCAGCCAGGGGGCTTTATAACCCCCCCCCCCCCCCTTAGTTTACAAAACTATATTTTTGTAAAGGTGTGTAAATTTTACCAACAATCTCGTCCTCAGATACGTCGAGCCATGCTTTTGCCAACTCGAACTCTTCCGTAGGCGTCCAATATTCGACCTTTTTGGAAGCACGTTTCTCGGACTCAATCTTCTTTTTATGGCTTCTTTTTTGTCTAGAAGAGGGTTCGACTTGGGTTTCGGGAACGGATTCGGTCTGGGTTGTGTTTTGGGTTTCGGGTATGGATTGGGTTTGGGGTATGTTTTGAGGAATGTGTTGGGGTATGTTTGAGGGAAAAAACTGGGGTTGAGAATAATACCCAAAAAAACTGGCCATTGGTTGAGAGATGGGATGAGGAGAAGTTGGGGTTGTTGGTGGAATTGGGTAATATTCAACCTCACCCGTACGCGAGTCTCGGCGATACCGGTCCTCTTGCTCGTTGTTTTGCCAGTACGGATGGTTCAGGTCCCATGGGTTTGGGTTGTTGGGAAACATTGTAGAGTATGGTTTAAAAAAAAATAGAGAATGGTATAAAAACTTGAGAGAAAGTGGAGGAAATGAGTTGGGAAATCGGATGCAATGGTTGAGTATTTATAAACTTTTATTTTGAATTTTTTTTTTTAAAAAGTGACCGTTCAACGGTCAAAAGGATAAAACAAACCTCGATCCACGCGATTCCCTCTCGTTATCATGTTCGCGAGCCTTCTATGGCGCCCCTCCATAACTCCGACGGTGTGGGTGTATAGTGCCCAGGGCGCTATAGAGGCTGAGGTGGCGAGGGTGGCGCCCCCCACACCCTCCGGCCTTATAGATAGTATAGATATATTTATTTTTAATAAATAACTTACACACCTCCAATCCTAAATCCACACTTTCATCCCTTTAATACAAAAAAATAATTAAATTTTAAATCATCCAATTGAAACAATTACCGTAAATGTCACGAAACAATATTAAAACAACTTTACAGTTAAAAATATATGATTTAATTTATTACAACAATTAATATTCCATTATTTTTATACATATCATAAAACCTAATATAAGATTTGTTTACATTCAAACCACCTAACAATAAAATACAATATGATGATTTTATCAATAATTTAAGCATTCAATGACCCAATTCATCACAAAGCATTTATCAGTTGTCACAGTTTGTTATACTTCCTCAAATCCTAATTATATATTCTTAAACTTTAAAAACAAAGATATTTTAAATGCATTAATTAAAATCCAATGGTTACAAATGTGTTACACCTAGGAGTACACGTGGCATAACCTCTGAGGAAAAAAAAACCTCCCCTTTTAAGATTCTTCAGTTACTCTTGAAAATTTAAACTTTTTATTATTCCAATTTTTATGATAAAATTAAAAAGATATGATGAAAAGCAGGATTAACCTCGGCTTTTCGATTTCTCCATACAGATAAACCTCCTCTGCATGTATATATACATACAGAATCTGTATCTACACACCATTCCTCTGTTTCAGATACAGAGCCATTTAAACAACTAAACGGCTAGAATTCGAAAACCCAGAGTTATTATGGAAGAATTCAGTGTTTTTTTCGTTTAATTCATGGGTTTCTATCTGGGTTTTTGCTAATTTAAACAGAGGATTAAACCCCTGAATTTGGGGGTTTTTGAATCTTGAATTTTTTTATGTTGATTTAAGCTGTGATTGTTCTTCGATTGGTGAATTTAGTGTTCGTGATGGCTGATGTTTATTCTACTTACAAGAAGCGAGATGATATCTGTGACGATGTTTGTGGCCAGGTATGTAATTTATCCAATTAGGGTTTTATACTGTTCATAACAATTTTCTTTTCATTTTGGGAATTTTGACGAATTGATGAGAATGCGCTTCGATTTGGTGCTAAAATCGAAACCCCTTTAATCCTAGAACCGTTTTGATTCACCAAGTTTGTTAATTTTGCCCCAATTTTGCATTTTTCCGTACCTCTGTTTTCTAGGGTTTTAAGAATTTTTCCCCAAATTTGGGATTTTTAGTATGATTATCTGTGAAAAGGTTTAATATTTAATTTAATTATTTGTTTGTGTGCAGGAAGTAAGCAGGATGTCAAGAATCAGATGCATGATTCAAAGTCTTGATTTTAGAACAATTATAATATTATTTGTGATTATTCCAACTGTGTTCATGAGTATATACTTTCATGGACAGAAAGTCACATACTTTTTAAGACCCATATGGCAATCACCCCCTAAACCCTTCATTCCAATCCCTCATTACTATAACGAAAACGTGTCGATGTCGACTCTCTGCAAGCTCCACGGCTGGACCGTACGCGAGTACCCTCGACGAGTGTTTGACGCAGTCTTATTCAACAACGAAATCGACATGCTGACGATCCGATGGCAAGAACTCTACCCTTACATAACCCAATTCGTCCTCCTCGAATCCAATTCGACATTCACAAGCATACCGAAACCACATTTCTTCGCGATCAACCAACATCGGTTCGAGTTTGTAAAGCCTCGGTTAACCTACGCCACGATCCCAGGCGGGTCGAGAAAGGGGATAAACCCGTTTTACGAAGAGGCGTATCAACGAGTGGCCGTTGATCGCCTCTTACGTATCGCAGGCATCGAAGACGATGACTTATTAATCATGTCGGATGTCGACGAGATCCCCAGCGCGCACACGATCAACCTCTTGCGATCGTGTGACGGTCCACCGCAAATAATGCATCTTCACTTGAAAAACTTCTTGTACTCATTTGAGTTCAATGTGGAACATAAAAGCTGGAGGGCTTCAGTTCACAGATATGAAAAGGGTAAAACAAGATATGCTCATTACAGACAAACTGATTACTTGTTTGCTGATTCAGGCTGGCATTGTAGCTTCTGCTTCAGAAAGATTAGTGACTTTGTGTTCAAAATGAAAGCTTACAGTCACTCAGATAGGATCCGGTTCGCTCACCATCTTGACCCGAAAAGGATCCAGAAAGTGATCTGCAATGGGGATGACTTGTATGATATGCTGCCAGAAGAGTTTACATTCAAGGAGATTATTGGCAACATGGGGCCCATTCCTCATTCATATTCAGCAGTTAATCTGCCATCATATTTGTTGAATAATGTTGAGGAGTTTGAGTATCTTTTGCCCGGAAACTGTGTCCGGGAAGGTGGTTGATAATTGATTGACTGCAGGTAGTTGTTGTGGGAAACTGAGGATATGGTGGTGACATGGGCAATGCATGTTTTGATTGTACTGTGCAAGTAGTTGATGCATGTTTTGATGACATGTAGGTAGGGCAATGGATAGATGTTTTTTGTCTGGTATGCAGCCAAATATACCTTTGATTTGGAATATGTTTTTTGTCAGGTTTCTGCTGGTCCTCTGTAATCCACATATTATAATCATATGATTATTTTGATAGGTAGGAAATCTATTACTAAACCAAATGCGAAAATCAATGTTTTTTTGAACCAACTGGATATTGAACCGATCGTTTTACTAGTGTGACTGGTTTTTAAAACCGGATGACGTTATTCGCTAAACAAAATATGAACATATTTTAAGTTTTGGTGTGAATTTGTAATTTTAATAAAATATGAAAACTTAAATGAAATAAAATAGAGTTTTGAGGATTCAATGAGTAAAAAGTAAAAACAAAATAACCTAAAAACCTGGATATTCCGGTCCGACCACCCGATTTGGTTAGAATGTTTCAAATGGTGAACATGCTAAATGGATTAACTAGACCAGTTTCATGCCCGGTTCCGGTCCTTTCGTACAATATGGTCTAGTTATGAAAACACCGGCTAAAACAGACCCTAATCATTGGTTATGGTAAATAGATCTGAACCTAACAAGCAAACCCAAACGTTAGGGTATGATATTAGTATTAACAAATTTTACGGGTATGATGTTACATGTATGTATCTTATTTTTATCGAGTAAGTTGTTAATTTATTGATCTTTAGTTTTTATTTTATTTTATTTTTATCTCATTGCTTAATAAAATTGTATGAAGATCAAAACAATAATAAATGTAGGTGAGAATTGGTACGGTTAATTTTAAACAAACTAGTGAATATACTACATACTCAAAGGATATTGTTGTACACCAGAGTACGAGTAACGACTGGGAGTTGAATTTCAAGAGAAACACATAGACAACCGTAAGATTGAGATACAAATTCACCACTCAATATATTGCGAAACTAAATAAGAATCAAGATACACACCCCTTAACTCAGATTTTCATTGCAAACGGTTCCTTTTACATAGAGAATTAAGTCCATGATCCCACGTTTTCTTAGAGAACAACAAAATTAAAGGAAACTGCTACTAAAAGAAACTACTAGAATATATGTAGGAGAACTAAACGTGGGTGATTAATAAAATTGATAACTAAAAAAAAGACTTCACATGTGCTCCAAATCGTATGAGGTGGTAAATTATATCAAGTTTACCCCATGTCAGGAATTGAATCCTTGTCTCTCCACAAGAGGCACAAAACCATAGCCAATCCTGAAGGTGGGCAGGGAGGACCACCGGCCAGGGTTCGATATTTTGAAGGGCACGTTATTTTTTAAAAAACTCCGATATGTATATGTAAAAATAAATAAATAAATAAATAGGGTATACTCATACAAACACCAATATAGGCGCACTTACAAAACTATTTTTATGATTTAGATTAGTTATTAGCCCATTGACATTAGGTTTAGATCTTTGGTGAGCCCAATACCCAATTTCATTAAGACCTAAGGGCATGTTTTTCAAACTCGAACAGGGTACATGAATTCTCAGGGCCGGCCCTGTACCAAACCTCTACCACCCACCAAAGTGGTAATGGCTATGAGGTGGATTTAATTGTCAAAGCACCTCGTCTTGCATGGGAATACAACACATATTTACCATAATGCCCTTGTATAGATCTGGTCGAACAACTAAAACAACAGTAATTTCGTTGTGAACTGGTTCGGTGATCCGACATACAACATGTATAAAACTAGAATTAACGATATCTTTATTGTACTGTACCAAACTCATCCCATTACCTTTCTTATAAATTATAACTATGTGTAATTTCTTGTTGAGTAAATATTTGTCATGAATGACCTTTAAATACATTTCTTATTGACATCAAATACGTTTGGGAAATCTTAATGACAGTGGCGGATCTAGGATTCCGACCAAGCGGTAACGTTTTATAAATAAGCGGTAACGAAATCGAAAAAACGTCAAATTTTTCCAAAATTTACACTAAAAACGTCAAAAATTTTCCGACCAAGCGGTAGCAGAGGCTACCCCTTGTTCCATAATACATCCGCCCCTGCTTAATGATATCAAATTCGCTTAAGAAATGAGTCTTGAGACGTAACTGATCTCACGTAAAAACGCTATCTAGGGATGCGATGGGGTTGCCAAGGCTTTAGACATCATTAGAGTGGAGGGCCCCTCCTTGGGCCTCCTTCTCAACATTAAAAAAACTGAAGTTTTTTGGCCTACATGCGACTGGGTGAAGACTCAAGAGGGTTTATTTCCGTGGGAGATTGGTAGGCCGGTACATGGTGTGAAACTCTTGGGTGGTGCTATCAGTTGAGATGGAGAGTTTATTAGTGGTTTGGCCCTCAAAAGAGCCAAATGTGCGGTTGAGCTGATGGGATGCCTCAAACGCCTTCGGGACCCTCAGAGCGAACTCCTTCTGCTTCGTTCGTGTATGGGGGGTTGCTAAACTGCTGTTTGGGTTCAGGATGTGTCAGCCTTCTTATGTCGGGGAAGCCGTCTCTGTTTTTTTACAAGGGGCTTCGAAATGCGATTGAGGACATTGTTGTTTGTGGGGGTGCCTTTTTCGAGGACCTACAATGGAGGTTAGCTTCCCTCCCGACCCGATATGGGGGGCTTGGGATTTGCTCAGCTGAGGATGCCTCTTCCTACGCTTTTGTGGCTTCAAGGGCCCAATCTTGGGTTCTTCAAGACCACATCCTTCGTGAATGTGGTGGTGGGCAGTTGGACTCTGATTACAAGGGTGCGTTGGACAATCTGCATAGTTCTCTTCCCGATCTTGATCTTGGCGGTTTCTACATTAAAGACACCACCCCCATTAAAACCCAGAAAATTATGGGGAATGCCTTATATGGCGGAATCGTTAAGACAGTTGAAGAGAAGGTAACCTTATCCCCTTGGCAGCGAGCCGTGTTTGAGTGTTTGCGAGCCCCCCATGCTCAGGATTTCCTGTCTGTTGTTCCCATCGAAGGTTTAGGGCAATGTATGTTGGCTGTGGAATACCGGGCTATCCTCAAGTACCGGCTGAGGATACCCCTTTTCCCGGTTGATGAATCGTGTCCTGTATGTCAGAAGTGTTGCTTGGATTCTTTTGGGGAGCATGCATTCCATTGCAAAGAATTACTGGGCTTTAAATATCGACATGATTTAGTTCGAGATGTGCTTTAGGATGTCCTTAAGCGGGCAGGGATCTCGGCAAAAAAGGAAGCTCCGGTGATGTCACACCCCCAATTTACCACCTAGGGCATGTCCCCAATTGAGGTGCAACGATCCAACAAAGAGCCACCAATCATATCAAACATAAGTAATATTATATTGAAATACTCAATTAGAGAAATACATTGTTTGCAAGTTAAACCAAAACCGAAGTACTGAGCGGAAGCATAAATGTATAAACGTATCAATGTATCAAAACCCAAGACAAGTAGTTGTTTATCATGACCATGACCACTCTAGCAGCATCAGACAGCAAGTCCCCATGTTCCTTCAATGATTACCTACAAGCATGTAAACAAGTGTGTCAGACTACGCTGGTGAGTTCAAAGTTTGTGTTTGTTTACCAAGTTGTGTTACCAGTTGTGTGAGTAAAACAGTTTGCAAAATGATATGTTGTTTGTTGTCACGATGTTTGATGTTTCGATGTTGTTATTACTCGATTACCGTATGTGGCGACTAGATGTGAATGCCCAACCCCAATGCCTCCATTTAGGCATTGGTCATGATGTCAAGGTATCAAACAACCTTGAATAGATGTAAGGGGTCTTATATGTACCCAATGTGAATGCCCAACCCCAATGCCTCTAACTAGGCATTGGTCATGAAGTCCAGGTAATTAGTTCACGCCCGTCCTTTCGGCCCGGTGTGAGGGTGCCAAACCTAATAGCGCTATCAACTAAATACCTCGTTGCCTTACCGGCAACAATCGGTAGATGTAGGGGGTCTTACATGATTTATACTGTGTTCAATAACCAACATCCCAAATAAACAGTTTACCCAGTATTCCCTTTAGAAACGTTTACCAGATGTCCCAAACCACCGGGACGCATGCTTAGAAAAGTGCAGTGAACTCACCTTTGATTGCTCGGTAAGTTATGTTTCACTATCCGTTCAAAAATGGTCAGCCAGATCCTAGTGTGGTTACCATTTACAGTTAGTTCGTGTACACGTGACGCATGTGTTCTTTGCATTTATCACATAATTTACAAATAAACAAAACACATCAAGTCATGGCAAGTGTTCGAATCATAATGCAACACAAAAATTCATATCATCACACACTGTATCATCATATGGTAAATATTTGATTTATATAAAAAAAATCCATGTCATTAGTTCACATTTTACAAAACTCATGTTTCCCAAATCAATAATTCCCTATGGTGCGGCCCAATAGAGTTAACAGCCCAGCATCTTACAACCCAACATAATGTAATGTGTGAGGCCCAAATGAGTCAATTAACCCAATTTCGTATTATGCGATATTTAATTTGTGTGGGGTCAGCATTTAACCTTTTATTTCTGATTGTAAGTGGTCCCCATGACCATTACTGTGAAACCCCCCAAGCCAAAAATATGGTGAACAATTTTGAATCACATAAGATTATTATATCCCCAGTGGTACCCTACGCAAGGATACTTGTACCTTCATGGAACCCAGCATCAACATCTCTTTTAGGCAGCCATTAACAAAGCTTCTAATATCAAACCTACATGTGTCGTATGCCGGAACAGGTTCGTTTAACGTTTAACGGGAGTCGTTAACATCACTTATAATCATACAACATGAATCATTCTTATCAACTAACAAACATCATCTATACCACAAACCACATAGCAGGTTCACGTCAAGCATTCATCGGCATCGATTTTTCATTATGATCATACTTAACAAACCAACATATAATCGTCACGGCTGCTTTAATACATAAACATTTATAGATATCATACGGGTTCAGTCGACATCAACTATCGAGTTCTTTAGCACTTTTAATAGCATATACCCTAAACATATCTAGATCACAAAGAATCTACAAATCAATTTGTACACACCAAACCTTAAACAGCAAGCATTTATCTAATTCAAACAGTTTGCATATAACCCATTCTCTTGAAATTAACTAACACACATGATAACAAATACAGCATAATCAGTCACACAACCATCGATCGCATGCATGACAACGGGACTCGATTAAGAAAACCAAAAATATAAAGAAGTTATACTAACCGAACGAGTCAAGGTACAAGATGAATACGCAGCTTCACGAGGGGGGGGGGGGGGGGGGGGGGGTATCTGCCGTCACAAGTCGAATAGAGGAGGAAGTTGGCTTTCGTGTATTATATAATGGGTTGGTGTAATATATAATTTTATGAGGGGTATAAAGAAGTTACGTAACCCTTAAGTATATTGCCAAACACAATAGTGGGCCGGTGGTCAAGGGACTTCTTTGAGCTACAAAATTGGGCTGGAAATATACAAGGTGTGTGTAGTGGGCTAGGTTAGTCCATGTTGTGAATGTTGTGGTTTAAACAACAATATTATTACATATACATAAATAATACACATAACACAATATTAACATGAAACATATTATTAACATACACCCAAATGTAATGCACACCATATATACATATATATCATATCAATCAAACGTGGTTTAGCATATTACAACGCGTATATAATTGTGAAACAAACAAGTCGTGTCAATAAACGATCTAAACAATTAACGTCAATAGTGCGAAGATGGAATCTTGGAAATTCGAGTTGTCACATTATCCCCAACTTGAAAGAAATTTCGTTCCGAAATTTAGCATGTGGTTACTGAGGAAGCTAGTTGTGTTGTGTAGTTTACTAGTTTTTTCTGGGGTGTCACATCATCCCCCCGTTGATTTGGAATTTCGTCCCGTAATTCTGTAGTAGCTTCAGTCTCAGTAGTGGTTGCACTGTTTCTGAACAACTGGGGATACTTGAGTTTCATTTGATTTTCTCGTTCCCAGGTGAACTCTGGGCCACGACGGGAGTTCCAACGAACCCGAACAAGAGGTATTCTTGTGTGTTTGAGGACCTTAACATCCCGGTCCGTGATTTCAACTGATTCCCCGACGAATCGCAACTGATCGTTGATAGTGAGCTCCTTTAAAGGAACTATGAGGGTCTCATCTGACAGACACGTCTTCAGATTTGACACGTGGAAAACGTTGTGAACTGCACTGAGTTCAGCTGGTAAGTTCAATTTATAGGCCACCCTGCCTATCTTTTCAATAATTTCGAATGGTCCGACATATCGCGGATTGAGCTTGCCTCGTTTGCCAAAACGAACCACACCCTTCCAGGGTGAAACTTTGAGTAGCACCCGATCCCCAACCTGGAACTCGAGTAGTTTCCTGTCTTTATTGGCGTATGCTTTCTGACGGTCACGAGCTGCCGCCATGCGTTGTCGTATCTGAGCAATCTTTTCTGTAGTATCAACTACAAGTTCTGGACATGTGATTTGACTATCACCCACCTCTGCCCAACAAAGAGGTGACCGGCATTTACGTCCGTACAATGCCTCAAATGGAGCAGCTTTAATGCTGGTGTGATAACTGTTGTTGTACGAAAATTCCACAAGTGGCAGATGCTTTTTCCAACCGTCGCCGAAGTCAATTACACACGCACGAAGCATGTCTTCTAAAGTTTGAATAGTGCGCTCAGACTGCCCATCCGTCTGAGGATGATAAGCTGTGCTCATGTCTAATCGAGAGCCAAAAGATTTGTGCATTGCTCGCCACAGTTCCGAAGTAAAACGTGCGTCACTATCAGAGATAATGCAAGTTGGCACCCCGTGCCTTGAGACAACTTCCTTAAGATATATGTCTGCTAGTGTGGAGAACTTATTCGTTTCCTTGATAGCCAAGAAGTGAGCAGACTTTGTGAGTCGATCCACGATCACCCATATAATATCGTTACCACGTCGTGATCTAGGCAGGCCAGTAACAAAATCCATGGAAATTTGTTCCCATTTCCATTGTGGTATCTCAGGTTGTTGAAGTGGACCTGAAGGTTTCTGATATTTCGCCTTGACTCTCGCACAAGTCAAGCACTTGCTAACGTATGTTGCTATGTGGGCCTTCATGCTAGGCCACCAATATGTAGTTTTGATATCGTGGTACATTTGATCCGAACCAGGATGTACCGAGCAGCGAGACTTATGAGCTGCATCCATTACAAGCTCGCGTAAGTTGCCATAGAGTGGGACCCAAATGCATCCCGTGACGTAGTAAGCACCATCTTCCTTCTGTTCTAAGCATTGCCTCGAGCCGCGCAAAGCTTCAGCCCTGTCGTTTTCTGGTTTCAATGCTTCTACCTGAGCATCTCGTATCTGAGAAGGAAGACTAGACTGTATAGTGAGTTGTAAAGCTCGCACGCGCTTAGGCGCGTTGTCCTTTCGACTGAGGGCGTCAGCCACAACATTGGCTTTGCCTGGGTGGTACCTGATCGAGCATTCGTAGTCATTAAGCAGTTCGACCCATCGTCGTTGTCGCATATTCAGTTCCTTCTGTTTGAAAATATGTTCGAGACTTCTGTGATCAGTGTAGATGGCGCACTTGGTACCGTACAGGTAATGTCGCCATATCTTGAGTGCAAAAATAACGGCTCCCAGCTCTAAATCATGTGTAGTGTAATTCCGTTCGTGAATCTTAAGTTGGCGCGAAACATAAGCAATAACTTTATCCCGTTGCATCAAAACACAACCAAGACCCTGAATTGACGCATCGCATTAGACCACAAAATCATCGGTGCCTTCAGGCAATGAGAGGATAGGTTTGCTACAGAGTCTATCCTTTAAATGCTGAAACGCTGTTTCCTGTGTATTACCCCAACGATAAACAACACCTTTCTGTGTCAGTAACGTAAGTGGCTGTGCGATCTTTGAGAAGTCTTTGATGAATCTTCTATAGTATCCCGCCAAACCCAAGAATTGGCGTATTTCTGTTGGTGTACGAGGCGCAGGCCAGTTATTGATCGAATCTACCTTGGATGGATCAACATGAATCCCATCCTTGTTTACCACGTGGCCTAGAAAGTGGACTTCACGAAGCCAGAAGTCACATTTGGAAAACTTGGCGCATAGCTGTTCCGTTCGAAGAAGTTCCAAAATAAGTCGTGAATGCTGCTCATGTTCCTCCTGACTCTTCGAGTAGATCAGGATGTCATCGATGAAAACAATAACAAACTTGTCAAGATAAGGTTTGCACACTCTGTTCATAAGATCCATGAAAACCGCAGGCGCGTTCGTTAGCCCGAATGGCATGACCCGAAACTCGAAATGGCCGTAGCGAGTTCTGAATGCTGTTTTGGAGACGTCCTCATCCCGGACTCTCAGTTGATGGTAGCCTGACCTCAGATCAATCTTCAAGTAATAGCTCGACCCTGGCAACTGGTCGAATAAGTCGCCGATGCGTGGTTGAGGATAGCGATTCCTCACTGTTACCTTGTTCAGTTCTTGATAATCAGTACACATGTCCAACGATACGGATTACCTCCACTGATATCACTGGGTTCTCCAAAGTGAAAAACTAGGTCCGATAAAATTTATGTCCAACAGTTCCTGGAGTCGAGTAGGCAGTTACTGCAACTTTCCTGATGTGAGACAATAAGGAGTACTAGTACTAAGGGCTGCTTCTGACATGATACCAATCTGATATTCCACCTGACAACGTGAGGGTAAACCTGATAGTCCTCCTGGTAGCACATAGGGGAAAAATCACGAACAATTGGTGGATCCTCGATCCTCTTTTACTTAGCCTTATCATCAGTAACGAGTGTTAACATAGCGGGGTGATCCCTCCATAGACACTTCTGGACCTTCACAGTTGAGATGGCGCTAACCTTTGCACCACTCTGTTGCTTTAGAAGAAATAACGATTCTTCACACAAAATTTTCTCCTCGCAAGGTATGTCTGCGCGATTTCTGAGTAACCAATCCACACAAACTACTGCATTGTAACCATCAGGGGTAGTAGAAGGAAGGTCGATGTTGAACACCCGTCCCCCAAGGTCGAGTTTGCATTCCAGCGAACATGTAAGGCTTCAATTGGCTTGCATCAGCCGACTTCACAACAGGTTCGGTTTCAAGAAGCACCAGGATTAAACAGAACAGAGACGAAGCGAATAACTACCCATCCAAGCTATCGTGTTGCTATTACGCCTGGTATAGCCTATGCCAATACTAAATGTCCTTCCATGAGCTTCACTTCCAGTGTTGTTTTCGTCACAAGAATCTCCAGTACTGTCGTCGTTCCCTTGGTTATCGTCACCTTCGTTTCCATACTGTGAGCTACGATCATGAGTACCTTGATGTTGCCGCGACTGTTTCCTCTAATATTGTTGCCTGTAACGGTGTCCTACGTCCTTTAACCAACAAGGTCCAACTTTTTACATTCTGTGCCACGTCCTAAGGCACTACTCATGGTGCGGGCGGTTACATAGTTCGCTCTACAGTCAATCGTCATCGATTTTATCCCGATTGGTTCGTAAGAGTCGACTCCCATGAGTCGCTGGCTGTGGTTAAGGATTCGATTGGAGTCAAATGGCTGTTGTTCGTTGCCGGTAACTAGGGTCGTTCAAATGCCAAAGTCGGTAAGGTACTATGTTTACCCTCTTGTCCGTCGTTCTTGCAAGTTGACTGAGAAATACACGGTATGTTGCGAGAGCGTTACAGAAATGGTCGTGATTTGAGATTCGAGAAGTCAATATGTCAAGTTCCAACAAACGAAGAAAAATGGGAAAGATATAGATCGCTCATCGTTGTGCATCACCCACTCGGGGATGTTCGTATAAGCACCTAACACTCTACACAGTCCACTAGGCGTTCAGTTGGGTGTTCAGTTAATACTCGATAGCATCGGAATTCGAAAGGTTTCAAAGGGAAAAAAAATGGAAAGATCACATTCGTGTAGGAGACAATCTCTACTATTTCCCCTATAGGTTATCAGGTTTCGCATCGATCAATTGATAGTTCAGAATGAGATAAAATCAAGTATCACCTTAAAGTCTACAACTTTCAAGTTCACATACAGTAGGGGAGATTCCCTCTTGCACTCGTTAAGCCTCATTGGGAATTGCATGCACCACGCATTATTATTATGTGTGCACCCATGATAATAAGGTGGTTTGCATGCTCTTCTCGATGCTTCTTAACTTATGTTCGAAGTTTCTCCCACTCCAATCAACACAGGTATGTACTAACAGCAAGACTGGGATTTACAAGATGCAAGTGTTGTGTTATGCTATCGATGCGTCTTGATATCTATCTTGTTGTATCGTGCATGATATGTATATAGATATGTCTACTAAACATGTGATGTATACTGTAACGAGGAACGAACCTTGCAATCTGAAGCTGAGTGTCATGGTCATCGTTTGGATCAATTCGGTTATAGTCTGGTTTTATGAAAATACTTTAAAACCGAGTTCTCTATAACCAGTGGCTCTGATACCAAACTGTCACACCCCCAATTTACCACCTAGGGCATGTCCCCAATTGAGGTGCAACGATCCAACAAAGAGCCACCAATCATATCAAACATAAGTAATATTATATTGAAATACTCAATTAGAGAAATACATTGTTTGCAAGTTAAACCAAAACCGAAGTACTGAGCGGAAGCATAAATGTATAAACGTATCAATGTATCAAAACCCAAGACAAGTAGTTGTTTATCATGACCATGACCACTCTAGCAGCATCAGACAGCAAGTCCCCATGTTCCTTCAATGATTACCTACAAGCATGTAAACAAGTGTGTCAGACTACGCTGGTGAGTTCAAAGTTTGTGTTTGTTTACCAAGTTGTGTTACCAGTTGTGTGAGTAAAACAGTTTGCAAAATGATATGTTGTTTGTTGTCACGATGTTTGATGTTTCGATGTTGTTATTACTCGATTACCGTATGTGGCGACTAGATGTGAATGCCCAACCCCAATGCCTCCATTTAGGCATTGGTCATGATGTCAAGGTATCAAACAACCTTGAATAGATGTAAGGGGTCTTATATGTACCCAATGTGAATGCCCAACCCCAATGCCTCTAACTAGGCATTGGTCATGAAGTCCAGGTAATTAGTTCACGCCCGTCCTTTCGGCCCGGTGTGAGGGTGCCAAACCTAATAGCGCTATCAACTAAATACCTCGTTGCCTTACCGGCAACAATCGGTAGATGTAGGGGGTCTTACATGATTTATACTGTGTTCAATAACCAACATCCCAAATAAACAGTTTACCCAGTATTCCCTTTAGAAACGTTTACCAGATGTCCCAAACCACCGGGACGCATGCTTAGAAAAGTGCAGTGAACTCACCTTTGATTGCTCGGTAAGTTATGTTTCACTATCCGTTCAAAAATGGTCAGCCAGATCCTAGTGTGGTTACCATTTACAGTTAGTTCGTGTACACGTGACGCATGTGTTCTTTGCATTTATCACATAATTTACAAATAAACAAAACACATCAAGTCATGGCAAGTGTTCGAATCATAATGCAACACAAAAATTCATATCATCACACACTGTATCATCATATGGTAAATATTTGATTTATATAAAAAAAATCCATGTCATTAGTTCACATTTTACAAAACTCATGTTTCCCAAATCAATAATTCCCTATGGTGCGGCCCAATAGAGTTAACAGCCCAGCATCTTACAACCCAACATAATGTAATGTGTGAGGCCCAAATGAGTCAATTAACCCAATTTCGTATTATGCGATATTTAATTTGTGTGGGGTCAGCATTTAACCTTTTATTTCTGATTGTAAGTGGTCCCCATGACCATTACTGTGAAACCCCCCAAGCCAAAAATATGGTGAACAATTTTGAATCACATAAGATTATTATATCCCCAGTGGTACCCTACGCAAGGATACTTGTACCTTCATGGAACCCAGCATCAACATCTCTTTTAGGCAGCCATTAACAAAGCTTCTAATATCAAACCTACATGTGTCGTATGCCGGAACAGGTTCGTTTAACGTTTAACGGGAGTCGTTAACATCACTTATAATCATACAACATGAATCATTCTTATCAACTAACAAACATCATCTATACCACAAACCACATAGCAGGTTCACGTCAAGCATTCATCGGCATCGATTTTTCATTATGATCATACTTAACAAACCAACATATAATCGTCACGGCTGCTTTAATACATAAACATTTATAGATATCATACGGGTTCAGTCGACATCAACTATCGAGTTCTTTAGCACTTTTAATAGCATATACCCTAAACATATCTAGATCACAAAGAATCTACAAATCAATTTGTACACACCAAACCTTAAACAGCAAGCATTTATCTAATTCAAACAGTTTGCATATAACCCATTCTCTTGAAATTAACTAACACACATGATAACAAATACAGCATAATCAGTCACACAACCATCGATCGCATGCATGACAACGGGACTCGATTAAGAAAACCAAAAATATAAAGAAGTTATACTAACCGAACGAGTCAAGGTACAAGATGAATACGCAGCTTCACGAGGGGGGGGGGGGGGGGGGGGGGGGGGGTATCTGCCGTCACAAGTCGAATAGAGGAGGAAGTTGGCTTTCGTGTATTATATAATGGGTTGGTGTAATATATAATTTTATGAGGGGTATAAAGAAGTTACGTAACCCTTAAGTATATTGCCAAACACAATAGTGGGCCGGTGGTCAAGGGACTTCTTTGAGCTACAAAATTGGGCTGGAAATATACAAGGTGTGTGTAGTGGGCTAGGTTAGTCCATGTTGTGAATGTTGTGGTTTAAACAACAATATTATTACATATACATAAATAATACACATAACACAATATTAACATGAAACATATTATTAACATACACCCAAATGTAATGCACACCATATATACATATATATCATATCAATCAAACGTGGTTTAGCATATTACAACGCGTATATAATTGTGAAACAAACAAGTCGTGTCAATAAACGATCTAAACAATTAACGTCAATAGTGCGAAGATGGAATCTTGGAAATTCGAGTTGTCACAGGTGAACTTCTTGACCGGTCCATTAGAAGGGAGATCTACCCTACGGCCCGCTGACATTCTTGTTTTTGGATGGGAATGAGGGAAACAAGCGTGTGTTGATTTGACAGGTGTGTCCCCCCTCGTTGGGCTAAGGGACCACGGGTTTGTGGCGGGACAGACAATAACCAAGGCAGAGGTGGGCAAAGTGGCTAAGCACGAAAAAGCTTGCATCGAGAATCAGCACGTATTCGTCCCGTTCGCTTTCGATACCTTTGGCGCTCTCGCCCCTGACGCAGTGCGGTTCCTCAAGCGGGTTCAACAGGTGGTAAGCAGTAACACCGCGCATGTTAAGGGGCAAAATTTTGTGTTTAGCAGGGTAAGGTTTGCTATTCAGAAGGGGGTAGCGGCACAACTTGTTGCTCGTCTACCTGCCATTAGTCTGTAATCATCTATGTTTTAAATAATTATTAAAAGAAATAAACAAAAAAATGAAAAAAAAATTAAACAAAAAAAATGTAAATATGCGGAAAAAGATTATGACTAAGGGATGTGTTAAATTTTGAATGGATTGATGGAGTAGTCTTTAATCAATATTTAATTTATTTTTATTAAATTTGTTTATCAAGATTAGAGATTTAGGTGGTGTTTGTTTTTTCCAAAAAGAGCTTCCTGGCCTCTTCTGTCTGCACCGTGCAGACGCGGGAAGAGGTTTAGCCTCAGAAGAGTGTTTGTTTTTTTTTCGAGAAGTGCTTTTTACCTCTCCCCAACCTCTTCTTGGGGAAGTGATGAGAGGTAAGCTTCTCCAAGCAGAGGTTTACCTCTTCTTGGCACCACCTCCACCTCCACCCCTGCTCCGCCCCTGCTCCGCCACCACCACCACTGCTCCGCCGACACCATCATCATCATCATCATCATCACCACCACCACTGCTCCGCCACCACCACCACTGCTCCGCCACCACCACCACTGCCCCCAAATCGACATCACCCAAAACCCCACCTCCGCCGACACCATCATCAACGATGGAAACAAACCCCCCCGAAACCCCCTGCTCCGCCACCATCATCATCATCATCAAAACCCCCAAATCATCATCATCAAAACCCCCCAAATCGAACCCCAAATCGAACCAAAACCCTAAATCGAACAAACCCCCAAATCGAACAAATCTGAAGGTTTTGTGTGTGTAGAAGATGGCGGTGGTGGTGACGGGAGCAGAAGAGGTTGAAGATGGCGGTGGTGGTGACGGGAGCAGCAGGAGACCGAGAACAAACCCCCAAATCGAACTCTGAAGGCGGAGGTGGTGACGGTGGTGCTGATGATGGCGGTGGTGAAGTGGTGGCGGTGGTGATTATGGCGGTGGTTCAGATTTTAGAGAGAGAGTAGAGAGAGAGTAGAGAGAGTTTTGTGTGTGTAGAAGAGGTTTTATTTAAAAAAAACAAACCCTCTTCTCCTTGCAGCTGCAGACATTTGGTCCACCTCTTCTCCTGCAGATGTCTGCAGATGTGACCTGCAGCAGAAGAGGTTTTCGTGCAGAAAAAACAAACAACACCTTAGTATGAGTTTGCGACAAAGGATTGGAAAATAGGATAATATGCGTTTAATATTGAACTAACAATAAGTTTGAACATCTAAGGGGGCGTTCGGTTTGCGTAATATGTAGGAATTGGAATTGGAATTTGATGGATTCCTTTGAAATCCATAGATACTAGGATCTTGACCTGCCGCGCGTTGCGGTGGCATCGAAAGTTATAATAACTTGCATTTATAGTGTATATTTGACTTGACTCTTTATCCAAAAAAAAATTATGTCTTCGTCGAATGAACACGCATTATATTTGACCCAACTCGTTTTCGAACACAATTTACGAACGTACACAAAATAAGTATAAAAACGTATTATATTTTAACAGACTCGTTTGAGAGAAAAAAATTTATGTCAAAACGTGAGTCGTTTACGTTGAAACGTGAATTTAAAATGACAGGTACGTTAAAAATGTCATACGCAGCGCATTGCCGGCGGCACATTATATGATTCGTTAACCATATAAAAACACATGTTTTGACATATCCGATCTAACTCTGTGTAGCCTATATAAGCATTGCGGTTACAGTGTACGATGATGACATTAACGTGTGATGCCCGCACACGACATTACACGTGTTTGACTTTGTTATATACTATCACACCCCAACCGATGACGGAAACATCGGGGCATGGCACTGAGCGAAACAGATTTGTTCAAGAGAAATTCCATAACAACTACTTTACCGAATAGTTAAACATTATGTCCCATACCATAACCTATTAAGCAAGTAAGTTATTACAGACATAGATATCTCCAAAACAAATAAAACTGTTTCGACAACTCAGATTCAAAGAAAAATAAATCGTTTGTTTGTTTCTAGAATCTCTCCTACTTGATTCCATCAAAGAGCAAGCAAAGCACATCATCCTAAATGTCACGACCCCCGACCCGGTTTTACCCGTTTCAGGAGCCGCGGGACAGAAATCCTGCGGTATTTAATTTAATTGAGTTTGACAGCGGAAGTTTTCATCAGGATCTTTTTAAAATGAAAATATTTCCCGATTATTTTATTTCACAATTCGGAATAAAATCCGGTAATTTACAATAGTTTGATTTCATGAAGAAATCTTTTATTTTTACAAAACATGTTTCTTTATTTTATACTGAGCCACTTCCTTGAGCTTGTAGTGCTATATGGCACTTTTCCTAATTCATAACAGGTCACCTGAAACATGTTTGAAAAAGGTTTTGTCAGCGGGAAATACTGAGTGAATCATTCTATTTTGCATAATGATGCATAGTTAATAATTACAGCATAAGAGCGATTACAATGGCTTCTATCTTATCTTTATCTGGCTCTATGTCACAATGGTGACATGTCACAATGGTGACGATGGTCATACCACTATTTAGATCAATAAACCTAAATAGTGATGATTATCCCTGTAGGTCAATGAACCTAACAGTGATTATCCCGTGTAGGTCAATGAACCTAACTGGGAGAAAATTAGTAATGTGCACAATACCCCACTAACCAGTAATTCAAGATATCCACGACTTAGTCCCTGTAATTATAACCTTGAAAATAATTTGAGGTATTGTAAAACAGTTGATAAAAAGAGAATGACTCACATTGCAGATTTAATTTGAGCAGAGTTTAGCCTACTGATTAGCCTTTTAACCTAAATTTAATAACAGGCACACAATTCGGGGTTAGTAATCAATACAGCCTTTACGATAACTCACGAGATCAACCATCACAACGAATGACAAAGTGCTATGCTTAACATTTGTCGAATTAACGACTAATGACAAAGCATCACCCTAATGTGGGCAGCACTTAAACATCCATTGAGTACATTGATCGATCGGACAATGAATCGTAATAGCGATCATGCTAATACCCTGATTGCGGCGTCAATTTAGTGCCTGTGTGTGTTAATTGGAGTATACAGAACTTATCTCAGCGCACAAAGTGAATTTGAGCGTCGTTCTGAAGCCAGAAATCAAGTCCCAATCTCCTGTATTTATAGTCGAATTTTTACCTTTACGCGGCCCGCTTTAGTTTCAGCTTATCCTCATGCGAGCCGCGTGAGACCTATTTTTTAGGTATAGGTTGCCACGTGTCCAACTAGCTTGGCTGAGTCGACGAAATTTTAAAATTCTAGTTCTACAGCTCACAATTTGGATAATCGTTACTTAGGGTATTACCCCCCCTGAGTTTTAGGGGCCCTGATCCTGATTCTGATTATTCTGAAAATTTTAGGGTTTGCGCAGAATCACTTGGGTGTCTCAATTAGGGTTTCCTTTTGGTCAAATTAATTTAATAAATATGACTTTTGATGAGAGTTGTTACATTCTCCCCACCTTAATAAAATCTCGTCCTCGAGATTTACTGGAATAATTGAAGATACTTTCTGATTCCAGCTCCCAAGTGTATTCAGCTCTTTTCTTTAAATCCCATCAAATTTTGACTCAAACTAGTCGTTTATATTTGAGAAACTTGATCTTTCGATCCTCAAAATTTAAGTGGTTTCTCAAAAAATTTCAGCTTTTTGTTTACCTCTATATTTCGAAGAGATACTACCAATGATTCGTCTGATAAACATTTCTTAAGATTGGATACATGAAATACATCATGTATTTCAGCTAACTTTCTTGGTAGTTGTAATTGATAAGTAACTGGTTTTATACGTTGGATCACTAGAAATAATCCTACGTACTTTGGACTTAGCTTTCCTTTCTTACTCCTTTCCAAGGAGATACTTTCAATTACATTTTGTCTCCAACTCTAACTCCAACAGCTTTCATCTATTATTTGTATAATTCTTCTGGCGATCTATAGCTGTCTTCAGCTTTTTCTTCGTGATACTGAATATCACCATCGTAGTCACTTAGGATTTTCATCCATTTCCTTTGCCTCATGTTTAATTCTTTTTTTTTTTTGCCTAAATATATATCTTAAATTCTTATGATCTGTATAAACAGTAAATTTACTTCCATACTGATAATGTCTCCAAATCTTAAGGCAAAAATTATGGTTCCTAATTCTAACTCATGAGTGGTATAGTTTCTTCGTACTTTTTCAACTGTCTTGATGCATACGCAATTTCCTTTTTGCGTTGCATTAACACATATTCAGATCCTAACTTTGAAACATTATAATATTCTTCAAAATCTTCAGTTCCTTCTGGTAAAGCTATTTTGGAAAAATCCTTAATAAACTACCTGTAGTATCCGGCTAAACCTACAAAACTCCTAATTTCCACTGCTGATTGTGGAATCTTCCATTTGGTAATTACTGCTATCTTAGCAGGATCTACGTGAATACCTTCATGATTTACCATATGACTTAAAATTATACTTCTGATAGCCAAAATTCATACTTCGAAAATTTGGCGTAAAGCTTTTCTTTTCTTAACAGAGTTAAGAGTATATGTAAATACTGACCATGTTCGTCCTGACTTTTTGAATAATTAAGTATATCATCTAGGAAGATAATTTATTCAAATACGGTTTACAGATCCTATTCATCATGTCCATGAATGCTGCAGGTGCATTCGTTAATCCGAAGGGCATGACTGTAAACTTGTAATGACCATACCTAGTTCTGAAAACAGTTTTAGGTATGTCTTTCTCTTGTACTTTCAATTAATGATATCCGGAATATAAGTTGATCTAAAAAAAATTATCTAGTTCCCTGTAATTGATCAAAATAGATCATCATTTCTAGATAATGGTTAACTTTATTCAATTTCCTATAATCAATACATATTCTTATTGAATCATCCTTTTTCTTAACAACCAATACTGTGCTAACTGATAAGGTTCCCTGGCTTATCGGTGAAATTCCTGGAATTAGATGAATTCTAAATTCTATCTCCCTATCTGGTGGTAATCCAGGTAAATCTTCTGGAAATACATCTGGGTATTCTGAAATTACAGAAATTTCCTTAACTTCTTTATCTTTAGTATTAATGATTACTGAAATCATATATACTATTCCTTGCTTTCGTTCATAACTAACAACTTTCATTAGATATGAACTTTATGGGTTTACATGGCTTATCTCCTGTAATTATTATTATTTCTCCGGTAGGTGCCTGAATTTCTATAAAATTCTGATCACAGATAATTTGAGCATGATTGTTTACTAACCAATCCTAACATCAATTTTAATTAATTTCATAGATAATGGGGTTGCAGAAAATTTATGACTTAAAAGTTTTATTTCTACGTTTTGCAGAACCTTATTTATTTTAACTGAATTCCCATCTGCCATTTCTAATATAGAAATCTGCCTAATACTGGTTAAAGGTAAGTTAAGAGTTTGGCAGAATGAAGTATTTATAAAACTTTTGGTTTGCACCAGAGTCAAATAATACTTTTGCGTAAATGTTGTGAACTAATAACGTACCGGCTATCACATCTGGAATAAGCTCTGCTTCCTTAGCAGTCAGTTGGAAGGCTCTTACATTCCTTTTTGCTCCTTCTGCAGGTTTGGCTTTATTGTCAGATGGTTTGTTCAGTTTTGGACAATCTGGCCTAAGATGTCCAGTTTCTCCACAGTTGTAGCAGACTGAAAATTTCTTCCTCCTGCAGTCTACTTCTTGATGTCCCAGAATTTTGCAAAAATTGCAATATCCTTTGCATCTTCCAAAATGCTTCCTTTTACAAATATTGCAAAATGAACTAGTGGAAAATTTCCCATTCCCTCCTTTCTTGAAATTGTTATGATTATCCTGACGGAATCCTTGGGTAATCTTTTGGGCTACTTCCTTCCTTCTATTTTCTTCTCTTGTTCGTACTAGCTCGTCAGTCAGAGTATTGGCTAAATCCACCGCATCATCAATTGTGCGAGGTTTCGCAGCTTTGACGATATTACGGATTTCGGAAATCAATCCCCAAATATAACGAGAAATAAGTACCGGCTCTGGCGAAGCCAGCGTTGGTACCACTCGAGCATATTCGAAGAATATCGTAGTATACCCTCGACAATCTACATCCACCATCCGGTGGTTTAGAAATTTATTTGTCATTTGTTCCTTTTCATACTCGGGACAAAATTTTCTTTCTACAAGACTCTTAAATTCTTCCCAGTTCATAGCATACGCCATCCTTCTTCCTTTTGCTTGTAACACCGTATTCCACCATTCTAGCGCCGCTTCTTTGAAAAGATTTGACGCATACATGACCTGATCATCCTGAGCACATTTACTTATGGCAATTACTGCCTCGGTTTTCTCTAACCAACGCAGTGCCGCAGTCGTTCCTTCATTGCCTGCAAACTCAGTGGGTTTACAAGCAAGAAATTCTTTGTAAGTGCAACCAGGTGTTGCAACTTTCCTTTTCTTAGGGAGCGGAGCTTGCCGTGGTTCATTATCATGATTAACATGATTATTGTCTCTGTTTACGCTATTACTGAAATTATCTTCAGAAATACGTTTACTAGGAATGATTTGTTGCGGTTCGATTGGATTTTTAATAGCAGCAACAATTGCTGAAATAGCATTGGCTATCCCTTGAGCAACGATTCCTGGAATAGCGTTGGCTATCCCTTGAGCAACGATATTTTCTATATCCTGCCTAGTCATAAATTGATCCCCCGGTTGTTGCTCAGGTTGATTAACCTCATTAACTGGTTTATTATTAGCATTTTCCATCTGATAACTAATTTATAGATAAATAATTAGTATAAAAGAAATAATCCAATGTTACAATTATTTGCACATAATCACGTAAACAATTATACAACCAAAATTGTAAATTTTCTAATATCTCTTTTGTTTTATAGATTATATCATGCTTCTATATACAACCGTTTTATTATTTATTTTACACATACTGATTTTACTATTACTATTACACAACCACAGTTCCATAAATCTTCTATCCTTTGTTAGGTGATGTTCTAGTAACGACGTTCCTTCTCATCGTATTTCCAGGAGATCTGCCCCAAAATCTCTTGGATCCTATTCCCAGCATCCATTAGTTCTTCACCAAAGTGGCGTTGTTCAACCATATTCTCGTTACTCATTGGTGGATTTGGTAAAGGTTCTGGTTTGAACTTAGGAAAAAGCTTATAGGGATGGTTTTGTAACAGTATTTCATTATTCAACCATTCGTCTATTTGTGAGTGGATTGAAGGTTTTGGAATAACTGGTTCTAAATTCATTGGTAGTTGTGTTTCAAGAGAAGGAATAAAATCAGTTTCATTAATAGACTCAATAGTATCATAGTTTGCCATTATAAAATCCAGTTGTTCTTGGGATGGTAATTCCTCAATTTGCCTAGAGCTTTCCCCAATTTCCATTTTCTTAGGCTTAGGTTTCTCGAGAGGTGAAACGTTGAATTCTATAGGTTCTTCTATGTCTGGAATATACTTATTGAAATCTCTGGAAACTTCTATTCTTACTGGATAGAGATTTAATTTCTGAAGGGCTTCCGACAAATCACTCATGCTGTTTATGCAAGATACACACAATTATTAAGTTAAAATCATATAAAAAACCTTTTAATATTATTTCATACTGGTTAACTACCAAAATAACTGAAAATTAAAACACATTAGGTTTTATTTGTAATTTTATTTATAAGGTTTCTAGACTATAAATAATAAAAGTGCTAAAACTTTGAATCAATTTATTTAAAGATTTATATTTACTACTACAGTAGCTAACATATAAAAATCTGCCCATACTATTCAAAATTAGTCAGATAATAAAACATATAATCATAAAATAGCAATTAATAAAAATTATTAAGTATTTCTAAATACTTAATTGGCTTAAATCAGTGGCTCGATAAGTGGCTCTGATACCACCTTTTTCTGTCACGACCCCCGACCCGGTCTTACCCGTTTCAGGAGCCGCGGGACAGAAATCCTGCGGTATTTAATTTAATTGAGTTTGACAGCGGAAGTTTTCATCAGGATCTTTTTAAAATGAAAATATTTCCCGATTATTTTATTTCACAATTCGGAATAAAATCCGGTAATTTACAATAGTTTGATTTCATGAAGAAATCTTTTATTTTTACAAAACATGTTTCTTTATTTTATACTGAGCCACTTCCTTGAGCTTGTAGTGCTATATGACACTTTTCCTAATTCATAACAGGTCACCTGAAACATGTTTGAAAAAAGTTTTGTCAGCGGGAAATACTGAGTGAATCATTCTATTTTGCATAATGATGCATAGTTAATAATTACAGCATAAGAGCGATTACAATGGCTTCTATCTTATCTTTATCTGGCTCTATGTCACAATGGTGACATGTCACAATGGTGACGATGGTCATACCACTATTTAGATCAATGAACCTAAATAGTGATGATTATCCCTGTAGGTCAATGAACCTAACAGTGATTATCCCGTGTAGGTCAATGAACCTAACTGGGAGAAAATTAGTAATGTGCACAATACCCCACTAACCAGTAATTCAAGATATCCACGACTTAGTCCCTGTAATTATAACCTTGAAAATAATTTGAGGTATTGTAAAACAGTTGATAAAAAGAGAATGACTCACATTGCAGATTTAATTTGAGCAGAGTTTAGCCTACTGATTAGCCTTTTAACCTAAATTTAATAACAGGCACACAATTCGGGGTTAGTAATCAATACAGCCTTTACGATAACTCACGAGATCAACCATCACAACGAATGACAAAGTGCTATGCTTAACATCTGTCGAATTAACGACTAATGACAAAGCATCACCCTAATGTGGGCAGCACTTAAACATCCATTGAGTACATTGATCGATCGGACAATGAATCGTAATAGCGATCGTGCTAATACCCTGATTGCGGCGTCAATTTAGTGCCTGTGTGTGTTAATTGGAGTATACAGAACTTATCTTAGTGCACAAAGTGAATTTGAGCGTCGTTCTGAAGCCAGAAATCAAGTCCCAATCTCCTGTATTTATAGTCAAATTTTTACCTTTACGCGGCCCGCTTTAGTTTCAGCTTATCCTCACGCGGGCCGCGTGAGACCTATTTTTTAGGTATAGGTTGCCACGTGTCCAACTAGCTTGGCTGAGTCGACGAAATTTTAAAATTCTAGTTCTACAGCTCACAATTTGGATAATCGTTACTTAGGGTATTACCCCCCCTGAGTTTTAGGGGCCCTGATCCTGATTCTGATTATTCTGAAAATTTTAGGGTTTGCGCAGAATCACTTGGGTGTCTCAATTAGGATTTCCTTTTGGTCAAATTAATTTAATAAATATGACTTTTGATGAGAGTTGTTACACTAAACACCTGTCACATACGTTAAAATAAAGGTCAATACACATAGTGTAAAGGTGAGCATACAAGTTTGATAATAGCATAATAGAGTTCGAAATCGTTTACGCGTAACCAGCATGTATAACGTATAATGTGAAGCAGTAGAAAAACTCACCTCATCCTCAATGGCTTTAATATCTATACAGTAGTTGTGGCCTTTTCCCATGATGTTATAACGATTGTGATTTTTTAGAAAGATGATTGGTACAAGTAACCTCATTGCTAGATCTCATTGTAGATGTGGCCTTTTTGAATTTGCTTTAATCGATTCAAGTTGTATAGTCACCCTTGATAGTGTTGACTGTTGAATGTATGATGAATTTTGATTATTGCAAGGAGTAATACACAAAACCTAAAATTTAACTCAACGCCGACTCAAATAATAACCAAAATATAATCAAAATCATGAATCCTTATACAATTACATATTTAACCTATTAACTTGCCCTATTCGCTAATATTATGAACCCTTATCATACGAAAACTTTGCAGCCTAATCAAAAGAACGTATAAGACTATAATCAAAAGTAACAAAACCAGAATCGTAACCTAGATGCGATGAAACAAATAGGTGAAAAAGTAATATACACAATCTAAAAGTTCACTCATAAGTCATATCCGACTCAATTAACAACCGTAAAACAATCAAAATCATAAAAATCCTTAATCAATCACAAAAAAATCACCTACTAACATACCTTTAGCTAACATTTCCTAACCCTAATCACACAAAAACTATGCAATTTAATCATAAAAAAACGTAATATTTAAAGCAAAACTAAATAAACAGAACTGTGACCAACATGAAATTAAACAAATAGGTGAAGAACACATTGAAATAATGGAATATTAATGATCGATAAGGATGAATAGATTGAGAGATGAACTACCTTGGTTCATGAGGTATCATGGGACACCGAAGATGACACCGATGATCGCCATACCGGCCATGACATGCTTATTCTCGCCGCTATACATGTAGTCCTCCATTTTAGCCCTAAATCCGCCATTGATGTTCATCTGGCTTACCAATTTTTCCCGTTTGATACCTAAACCCCTTTCTGAAGAAGATGTAAATAATCATAAAAGAAGAAGATCAAGGAATCATTACCGTCGATGTTCACTATTGACTATTGAAGAGTGATTAAAGGTCATCGCACAGGGTCGATTGAGCTCCTGAGGAGGCGATTCGGCGATTAGGGTTTGAAGTGAGAAGAGAAACGATGAATGATGAGAGAATGAGAGAGAAAGAGTATAATTGAAGCGTACAAAAGAAGCTATTCCAATCCTTGATTTAGAGCTATGCCACGTGGATGATGATATGTCAGCTTATGTGGCTTAACCAAGGGGTGACATGTGTCCCCCAATGGTTTCATCTAATATTGTGAACCCTTATCATACGAAAACTTTGCAGCCTAATCAAAAGAACGTATAAGACTATAATCAAAAGTAACAAAACCAGAATCGTAACCTAGATGCGATGAAACAAATAGGTGAAAAAGTAATATACACAATCTAAAAGTTCACTCATAAGTCATATCCGACTCAACTAACAACCTTAAAACAATCAAAATCATAAAAATCCTTAATCAATCACAAAAAATCACCTACTAACATACCTTTAGCTAACATTTCCTAACCCTAATCACACAAAAACTATGCAATTTAATCATAAAAAAACGTAATATTTAAAGCAAAACTAAATAAACAGAACTGTGACCAACATGAAATTAAACAAATAGGTGAAGAACAAATTGAAATAATGGAATATTAATGATCGATAAGGATGAATAGATTGAGAGATGAACTACCTCGGTTCATGAGGTACCATGGGACACCAAAGATGACGCCGATGATCGCCATACCGGCCATGACATGCTTCTTCTCGCCGATGTACATGTAGTCCTCCATTTTAGCCCTAAATCCGCCATTGATGTTCATCTGGCTTACCAATTTTTCCCGTTTGATACCTAAACCCATTTCTGAAGAAGATGTAAATAATCATAAAAGAAGAAGATCAAGGAATCATTACCGTCGATGTTCACTGTTGACTATTGAAGATTGATTAAAGGTCATCGCACAGGCTCGATTGAGCTCCTGAGGAGGCGATATGGCGATTAGGGTTTGAAGTGAGAAGAGGAACGATGAATGATGAGAGAATGAGAGAGAGAGAGAGAGAGAGAGTATAATTGAAGCGTACAAAAGAAGCTATTCCAATCCTTGATTTAGAGCTATGCCACGTGGATGATGATATGTCAGCTTATGTGGCTTAACCAAGGGGTGACATGTGTCCCCAATGGTTTCATTTATTATAGATATAGATTGGAATTTAAAAATACCTAAAAAGACAAAATTACCCCTAGTAATAAACATAAGGCAAAAGTTTTAAAAACAACTATCTTAGATAAAAAGTCTTTCAACAGCCGACACCCTCCCCCCCCCCCCCCCCGGCAAAAAAAAATGAATTTCGTAACTTAAAAAAGATTTTTAATATTTATTATCCATAAGAAATTTCAAAAATTATATGATTTTACATAAGAAAACAAAAAAAAATCTTAAATAATCTTAATTAAAGTTATACAAAGTATTCAACCAAAATAATTTAAAAATGAACATATTAGCAAATATATGAGTTATAAACATATTATACTAACCGAAAGTTCAAACATACGATTAAAAGTTGTTTAACATACGACTACAAGTAGTTCTAACGTGCGACCAAAAGTTAAATCAAACATACAACTAGAGTTGGTTCCAAAATGTAAATACTACTTCAAATTCTTTAAACAAGTTTCTCAGCCAAACTTAGACAGCATAAACCTCACTCAAGCCTCTCTTTCTTCTTCTTCACCCAAAGTCCAAAACGTCATCATCCTATTATGGTCATCCTTTATTATATGAATTACCGTAAACCTTTCCAGTTGACCCAAAGATGTCATTTTTGAAAGCTCTGAAGGGATCATCAAAGTTTTGTTTTTTATGTCAAGTTCAAATTTTATGTCTTCACTCAACTCGGCCAAAGTCTCTTTAAGACGATCACCAAATTGAACAACTGCATCATTGAAACAATGAAACCTTGAAATAAAGTATTGACTTGGCTAGTGCGTTTCCTCTTCTTACTACGACCACTTGAAGTTTCTTCAAATTGAGAACTTGCATTTGTATTTTCATTATGGCTATGTTCACCAAAATCATCATCCCTTTGGTGCTCTTGTTCTTCCATGTTCACCTCTTGTTCCATCTCGACCACACTTTTGGCTCTATTGCCTTGAGCTCGATCTTTTCCAAAAATAATGCACAATTCTTCATAATACGGAATACATCTTTCTTTCCATTTACCCGCATGTTTATGATTCTATTTCACATGATAAGAATAAAATAAACAAAACATTAATATCTTCTATAACTAACCAAATACAAAAAATTGTAATAATATAAAAATCTAGTACCTCAAGAAAAGCATCCCATACTCCAGGAGCATTAGTGGTCACACAATTACGTTCTTTGTCATAGCTAAATCCACTAGTATTTAACAAATCATAAACGGCTTGCCAATCTTAGCATTAGTGGTCACACAATTACGTTCTTTGTCATAGCTCATCGTCTTTATTCTAGATTCAATGTGAGGTATAGCCAAAATGCCCGATTCTGGAAGTGATTCTTTCAAGCAAGCTTCTAGGTGTTGTAAAAAACCTGGTTTAAAGCCATTATCCGACTTATATCTTCCAGTGTTGACCATGTTTACTAAAGCCTCAACAAGCTTTTGATCTTCAAGTTTACTCCATCCTTGATAGTTTCTATTATTACTCGTCATTCCTGTAGGAAAATGTGAACTAAAACATAAAGGATGTATCAGTTAACTATTAATGCGAGTAAAAAATAGAAGCACCATCATAAACAAAACCAAACATTATATATATATATATATATATATATATATATATAAAGCAACATTATAAACAAAACCAAACATTCTATCATAAATAATAGTTAAACATACTTGATCATATTAAAATTAGTTCCACACTTAAGAATAGCATAATGGCATAGAAATAACACAAACAACATTATAAATAATCCATGTGTTTGTAGGAGTTTCTTATCAATTGATAGCATTCCAAGCGTCAAACATGCTTTGGGCTAGATTGTTTCTAAACGTTGTCCACTCATTTGAAGTCTCAATATAAGTTATATTATCCTCATCTCCATCTCCATCTCCATCCCCAATCCCATCCCCATCCCCATCTCCATGTTCATCTCCAAATCCTTCATCTAGCAAAACTCCCGTCTCAAATGGATCAACCGGCATCTCTCTTCTTATAAAATTATGAAGAAGACAACATGCCATTATCATCCTATTTTTTATGTCAAGTTCAAATTTTATCTCTTCACTCAACTCGGCCGAAGTCTCTTTAAGATGATCACCAAATTGAACAACTGCATCATTGAAACCTTGGAATATAGTATTGACTTGGCTAGTGTGTTTCCTCTTCTTACTACGACCACTTGAAGTTTCTTCAAATTGAGAACTTGCATTTGTATTTTCATTATGGCTATGTTCACCAAAATCAACATCCCTTTGGTGCTCTTGTTCTTCCATGTTCACCTCTTGTTCCATCTCGATCACATTTTTTGCTCTATTGCCTTGAGCTTGATCTTTTCCAAAAATAATGCACAATTCTTCATAATACGGAAGACATCTTTCTTTCCATTTACCCGCATGTTTGTGATTCTATTTCACATGATAAGAATAAAATAAATAAAACATTAATATCTTTTATAACTAACCAAATACAAAAAAATTGTAATAATATAAAAATCTAGTACCTCAAGATAAGCATCCCATCCTTCAAGAGCATTAGTGGTCACACAATTACGTTCTTTGTCATAGCCAAATCCACTAGTATTTAACAAATCATAAACGGCTTATCAATCTTTCCTCATCGTCTTTATTCTAGATTCAATGTGAGGTCTAGCCAAAATGCCCGATTCTGGAAGTGATTCTTTCAAGCAAGCTTCTAGGTGTTGTAAAAACCTGGTTTAAAGCCATTATCCGACTTATATCTTCCAGTGTTGACCATGTTTACTAAAGCCTCAACAAGCTTTTGATATTCAAGTTTACTCCATCCTCGATAGTTTCTATTATTAGTCGTCATTCCTGTAGGAAAATGTGAACTAAAACATAAAGGATGTATCAGTTAACTATTAATGCGAGTAAACAATAGAAGCACCATCATAAACAAAACCAAACATTATATATATAAAAAGCAACATTATAAACAAAACCAAACATTCTATCATAAATAATAGTTAAACATACTTGCTCATATTAAAATTAGTTCCACACATAAAAATAGCATGACGACATAGAAATAACATAAACAACATTATAAATAATCCATGTGTTTGTAGGAGTTTCTTATCAATTGATAGCATTCCAAGCGTCGAACATGCTTTGGGATAGATTGTTTCTAAACGTTGTCCACTCATTTGAAGTCTCAATATAAGTTATATTATCCTTATCTCCATCTCTATCCCCAATCCCAATCCCATCCCCATCCCCATCCCCATCTCCATGTTCATCTCCAAATCCTCCATCTAGCAAAACTCACGTATCAAATGGATCAACCGGCATCTCTCTTCTTATAAAATTATGAAGAAGACAACATGCCATTATCATCCTATTTTTTGGTCAATGGGATAGTATGAGTGGTCTCTCAAAATTCCCCACCTTGCTTTCAAAATACCAAAACATCTTTCGATAACATTTCTTGCGGACGAATGTATCATGTTAAATAACTCCTTTGGGGTAGTAGTTTGATGTCCATCACGTCAATCATTTAAATGATATCTTTGACCTCTGTAAGGGGGCGAGAAAACCTTTTCCATTTGGGTATCCCGCGTCTACCAAATAATAACCTAAAATTACAATATAGTCAATAAACACCCAACAACTTCAAATACTAAAGTTTATACCTAAATGATTATTTATATTATAAATTTACATACCCGGCCTTGAAACTTTCAATCCATGTGGCCTATCAAGAGCATCTCGAAGGACTCTGTCATCGGCCGCCGACCCTTCCCAACCCGGTAACACAAAAACAAATTGCAAATCCTGCAAAAGACACACCTGACACATTTGTAGCAATCTCTCCCTTTCTTGTTCTATATTTAGGTTTCTCTTCACTTGGTACTAAGCACTTTATGTATGTTCCATCTAAAGCTCCTAAACAATTTTAAAACAAAAAAAAGATATATGAAAAATATTATTATATATTTATAAATCCTAACATAAGTATAACATTAAAAATCATAATGATTACACAATACCTTGAACCATTTCCACCTTTGATTAGTAGAATTTTCGGGAATAGAACCATTAAAAATCTTGTGAACATACTCCCTTGAAAATCTCTGAACATAACCATTATACTGATCAACAAACAAAACTTTCTAATCCCATATTTTCTAAGATTATGTGAAAGTCAAAGCAGAGCATAAGCAGCCAAAGAAGCATGTGAAGACACAACAACAAGCTCAAAGCCTTGAACTTGATAGAGGTCACATTTCAAACAGTTGGTGGGCATTAGAACCACCCCAACAACAGGAACCGCAATTCCAATCAGAAGTAACATTACCCATGTTATCCCAATTCGTAAAACTCAGTTCAGATTCAAACACGTGATAAAACACACATTACAGGAATCAATTTAACACATTCGATCATCAATTTACACAGGTCAGTTCAGAATTTCGGATTCTAGCCCTAATTTTATCAATATTCTAAACAAAGTGATTGAATCAATAAAATGAAATGGTTATGAAACCCAAAACCAAACAAACACCAGAAGAAATACTAATCATATACACAAAACAAAACGGAAATGAACTGCGTTTAATTCTAACCTCTTTATCGAATGATTACGTTGAAATTTTGCAAAAGTTTGAAGATGAAATCGATGGAGGAGATCCGTAAACCCTATACCAACGATGAAGATCTTGCTATTGAAGATAGAGATCTCAGAGATGAAAGGGAATGAAACCCTAGAGGGCGATCAAGATCTCAGACAAAAATGAAAGAGGCTGAAACCCTAGACAAAAATGAAAGAGGCCGAACCGGGGGTTATTTCCGTAACTTTGAAAACATTCTCGTGGTATTTTAAACTTTCCTTTGAAATTTAGAAGGAATCTGAATTCCATTAAACAAGGGATTTTGTTGGAATTAAAATCCAATTCCCTTCAACTAATTTGTCCAACCAAACACCCAAAGGAATGGAATTCAAATTCCAATTCCCTTGAAATCCTATGGATTCCTGTCAACCAAACATGCCCTAAGAGTTTAGCCAAGCATGGTCTTTGTTTGACAAGAACTCTTACGATCGATCTTGGATCTCGAGACTACTACACACTCTAAATGATGGAGGATGGATGATGGTGGTGGGTGTTGGTGTTGTAGTGGTGGTGGAGTGGTGGTAAGTGTGAGAGAAGTGGTTTTCCAAGGGATGGATTGGAATGGAACCAAGCACCCTTATTTATAGCTGAAGTCAGACGATCAACACGGCCCCATGCCCTCCTGGCACGGCCCCGTGGCCTTCAATCTCTTTCCTCTTCATTAACTGCAGTGTCAAACCTTGTACTAACATGGCCCCGTGCGTCAACGGCATGGCCCGTGGCCATTGTACTTGTTGTACTATCTCAGATTCTAAGAATCTTAGAGTTTACCACGCCACGTGTTGCCTTAGCAAGGCCCCGTGTTGGTCTTTTGATTTGTCTTTTGCTGTTGTCTTTTCTTCTGCAGAGAATCTTAACTTGGGCACGACCCATACCTGGTAGCACGGCCCCGTGCCAGAGCTTCTGATCTTGTTATTTTGTTGGTTTGGATGTGGATGGGGGCTTGGCGAGTCGTGTTAATCCTCCTTCTTTGTACTTATGTTGGTTTTTGCTATTAATTTGCTTCTTTTGTGCGTTTAAGCTCTTTTGACCCTGTAAATTAAAATGGAACAAAGAAACATGCTTTTTCCAAAATTAGTACCGAAAAAGGGTTGATTTTACGCCGTATTTGATATAATTTATATGTTGTATTTTATGCACATCAATCATAAAAGTCTCCAACATCTGTTTAACCAAAAAGAATTGAATATGCGACAACGCCGTTGGATGGAAACTTTGAATAACTATGACTGCGAGATTCGCTATCATCCCGGCAAGGCAAATGTGGTTGCCGATGCATTGAGTCGCAAGGAAAGGGTTAAGCCAATTCGGATTAACGCCAAGAGTATTGAACTCAAAATTAGCTTAAATGAGAAGTTATTGGATGCTCAAAAGCAAGCCTTGCTAGAGGCTAATATTTCAAGTGAAGGATTGGGTGGAACTGTTGACCAGTTATCACCTGGTAAAGATGGAATCCTGAGATTGAATGATCAAATCTGGGTTCCTATCTTTGGAGGAATCAGAGATCTGATCCTCCAGGAAGCACATAATTCTAAATATTTTGTTCATCATAGAGGTGATAAAATGTACCGGGATTTGAGGAAGAATTATTGGTGGATGGGTATGAAGAAATCCATAGCCATCTATGTAGCTAAGTTTCTGACATGTTGTAACACCTTGAAAATTTACGTCCAATAATGTACTGACACGTGTCATGGACTTTGAATATGTGAAAACATACTTTAGAGGGACTAAAGTTGACAAACAGTGGAACTATGTGAATATAAGGGTCCAAAGTGTCAACAATTGATAAATAGGCCCTACAATAACCCTACATGGTGTTTATAATCTGAAACGGATAAATCATGGATCATACAGAGCGAAAAATGAAAGAAAGTGAGGAATTACAAACTACAGGGGCTAAACGTGTCAACATGTTGAAATTATACCTCTGAGTGATCTTTTGGCAAACCCGAAGCTTTGTAATGATAAAATATACTCACTAGAATATGTGATAAAAATTTCATGAAGTTTCGTGATCGTATGAGAAAGTTATGATCAAAACCGTACACAAAGGGTTAAATACGTTAACGTTGATTTCGTGACTTTTCGGGTAAGCACAAAGTTAACCGAGGACTTTACCATGTTTGTAAGAGTCCCAAGGCCCTTAAAAATAAGATTTGAGGATCTAATAAGCAAGATAAATCGCCAAAACCACGTTACAAAGATCAGGGACTGAATCGTAAATTATTGAAACTTGTTAAGCTGGTAAACAACTTGCTCGCGCCACGCGAGGGGGGTCTCGCGCCACGCGAGCGACCCGCCAGCGATGAAAGCAGCGACCAGCTGCCAGTTATGTCTGTTTGCGAGTTGTTAACAGCTGTTGTCGACTCCAGAGCTTCACCAATCGATTTTCATGCATGTAGGGACACTTGTATTCTTCTTACAACATCAGTAGACTGTTGTGGCAGCCTCTAATCAGATCAAACTTGTGTTAAAAGGGTCTTGAAGTAGTAAACTATGAACACTTACACTTTCAAAATTCACAAGATCAACTTCTGAAGCTTCCTGGACGACAAGGCATCTTCCTAGTGATCTCTAAGCTTATTTAGGACCATTGTAAGTGTTCATAACTCTTTCAAATTCGTTCTAGCTTAGTTATTTAACCGAAAGTCAAACTATCGTAATTTAAACTTGACCTTGTGATTAAACGAGATTGGCTCTGTCATTTCTCAAATTGAAAGTACCTACAAGTTGGTATTTATGTGGGTAACAAACTCTCAAAAGGGTATTTTCAGATTCCCACTCTAAGTATGTTAATTGTCGAGTCAAAGCTTTTCTTAAAAAGTCAACAGAATGTGTTTTTGCAAAATTAAGCATAATTAGCAATGTAGGCTACATGCAATCTGTTTGATCATCAAAATAACTTTGTAATTAATGTAAGAACATGTTTCATCATGATCAACTCGACAATTTTCAGTTTAAACCCGAATCGGAACCGAAAGTCGCATAAATTGACTTTTTATTTGACTTTCAGTTCTGATCCATTCATGCATGTTTGAGATCTGCATTAGAGCATATTTTGGACCAATTTTCATATAAGTTTAACTCTCTGAAATTTTACAACTTGGTTCAATGCTTAACCGATTCATATGCATGTTTCCGATTTATGCTTAAAGTTGACTATTTTGCCCTTTTTACTATAAAACGTGGTTTTTGAAAAAGTGAAAGAGTATAAACATTTATTACTGATTTATAAACTTGCACCAAAAATTTGATATCAGTTTGAGGTCCAGATTAAGAGTTATGCTCATCATCGTAATTTGAAAGCTTTATGTTACATAAACGGCGTAATTAGCATATAACCTATTTAAACCCACTTTTTGATATAAAACTTTGTACCCACTGATGTTATATAATATTTTGGGATTTTTAAAGATTTTTATTTAATTTTTGGCTGATCATATCATAGGTCTCTAAGTTTAATTCGGTAAATACCGATTTTGCCCTTTTAAGCCATAAAATGAGTTTTATAAATCCTTTTGACCCCAAACCTTTTTCTACTGATTTTAATTGTTAAATAAATTATTTTAAGCATTCTGGAAATATAAAAATATCAGCTTTCTTTTAAAAACCCGGAAACGGCTCTAAATCGTCTTTTTAAGTGTTTTTAACGCATATTATGTACTATAACCATATTAAACATATAAGGTTGATACCTACTGATGTTCTTAGCATATTTTTATAAAATAACAGTAAGTACAAGTTTATAAACTCAGGTTTCCAATTTTGACATTTTTAGCCCTTGTGAAATTACCAAAATACCCCTAAGGTGCATAGTTTGGTTTTAAATGATGATTTTCACTTATGGGTCATACCCTACTGTTATAATATGTTAAATTAAGTATAATTACTGTATGAACCAGACCTGTAACTCAGATTTCTAATTTAACTCTTTTATAATCTTTTAAATGACCAAAATGCCCTTATGAGGCATAAATTGTGTTTAAATTCATTTGGGGCATAATAGAAGATAACTTACTGATATTATAACATATTTAGAGCATATTATCTCAGGGAACTTGCATATGACTCTTATGGTTACCCGTAACGCCCTTTTCGCGTCCGGTTCGGTTTATGTAACTAGTTTGCATAAATTGACCAAAACGGGTCAACCATTATCATTTTTGTCTCAAAATCCAGAATGTATTTAGTATACCCATATTATACAAGTATTCAAACTTGTCGGGTCTAAATCACGTTCTATCCGGTCTTCGCTTAAGCGTGCGTTTGAACCGTATCGTCCTTTAAACTAACCGGTCTAAGCTTAAGCTTAAATAAAGACCCGTTAGAAATCTAATATGTTATTATAAACCTTTGTTCCAGATTAGGAACACCGGTAAAAGCTACCTTCACTTGCTTGTTGTGATTTATACTTACCAAGGTAAATACTTTTAACTTATTTTCCCTATACAGGCTTGGGTTACGGTATATAGAATACCGCTTGATCGAGCATCAAATCTTACATCTCTGAATGGTTAATTGAATAATTTGATCGGCTCGTTTAAACAGTTTTGTTCACTTAAAGCCTTTGAGGGGTTAATGACCATGTCCCGGATATCCTCGGCATCATCTTACGAGATGGCCACGACCTGAGCACGGGGTGTAGGCGTACACCTGTCAGTGTATAACTCTAATATGGAGGGTCTATTGATCTTTAACCCGGACAAGATCCGGGCTACTGAACGCACAAGTAACATGTAATTCGTTCACAAGATTAAAATAATATATAATTATCCCAAGTTATAAAATGTTTTGTGCCATGAGCATTCAAATCAATTTTCAACCATTTTAAAAATGAGTCAGTTAAATTGTATTTACCAGTGTAAACTGACGTATTTTCCCAAAAGGTTAAGTGCAGGTACTACACGTAATAGGCTGGCTGTCTTCTAGAGCGTCCACAATAAGTCTCGCAAGCTTGGACAACAATAAACTGTTGAACAATATCTTATTTTATTTTGATCCGCCTGTGGATCCGTTTCAACTAATAGTGATATTTAATATTACACTTTATTAAAGTTGAAATGAATCTATCTTTGCTTCCGCTGTGCATTCATATATATTGTGTTGTTTGTCTATGATGATACCAACTACGTCACTATACTCCCCACCGGGCCCACCGGTGACACGTGGAAAATAGGGGTGTGACACATGTTCACAAGTTAAAGCTGAACACCAAAAACCGTTTGGACTTCTACAACAGCTTGAAATTCCCACGTGGAAATGGGAAATGGTAACTATGGATTTAATTACCAAGTTACCCAAGACCAAACGTGGTAATGACATGATTTAGGTCATTGTTGATAGGCTGACGAAGTCAACTCATTTCTTACCAATCAAAGAGACTTATAGTTCTGACAAATTGGCAAAATTATATGTGGACGAGATAGTGTCCCTACATGGCGTGCCAGTATCTATTGTACCCGATAGAGATACTAGATACACATCTCGCTTTTAGAAGAGTTTCCAACAATCATTAGGCACGATATTGAATTTCAGTACGGCTTACCATCCTCAAACTGATGGACATAGTGAGCGTACTATCTAAACCTTAGAAGATATGCTTAGGGAATGTGTGATTGATTTGGGTGGTAGTTGGGATGACCACCTACCCCTAATAGAATTCTCCTACAACAACAGTTATCATACTAGCATCAAGGCCGCTCCTTTTGAAGCCTTGTATGGGAGAAAATGTAGACCTCCTGTTTGTTGGGTTGAAGTTGGGTAAGCCCAACTATCTGGACCTGAGATTGTCCTAGAGACCACGGAAAAGATTGTACAAATCCATGATCGTCTCAAAGCTGCCCGTGATAGGCAGAAAAGCTACGCTGACAAGAGGCAAAAACCTCTTAAGTTCCAAGTAGAGGACAAGGTCTTACTAAAGGTATCACCCTGGAAGGGTGTAATGCATTTTGGAAAGAATGGCAAGTTGAGACTGAGATATATTGGACCATTCGAGATAATCGAATGTGTCGGTTCAGTGGCCTATAAGCTTGAACTGCCTGAGGAACTTAGTGGAATTCATGATGTGTTCCACATCTGTAACTTAAAGAAATGTCTAGTCGATGAGTCGCTAGCAATATCACATCACGATGTGCAAATTGATGAAAACCTGAGGTTCGTTGAGAAACCGATTTCGATCGAGGATCGACAGGTTAAAAAGCTCTGAAGGAAATTTATACCTATTGTAAAGGTTAAATGGGATGCCCTTCGTGGCCCCGAGTATACATGGGAGGTTGAGTCCACTATGCGACAAAAGTACCCCCATCTTTTTGAATAAAATCTCAAGGTCGAGATTTCTTATAAGGGGGTGAGGATGTAACACCTCGTAAAATTATGTCAAATGATTTGATGACACCTGTCCGATAACTCTCAAATATGCCTAATAATTTGGATGAGAGGGACTAATTTTGTCAAGTTGTGAAAGTATCAATGTGGAGGGACCAGATATGTCAACATGCCATTTTAAGGCCTCTGAGTGACCCCATACGGACCGTAAGCCTATGTGCTTACGGACCGCAAGCATATAATAATATTGTACCTAGGCATCGTATACGGATCGCAAGACCTTTGTCCTTACGGTCCGTAAGGAATTCAAAATCAGTGGGCGCTTTATGGGCTTACGGACCATAATCCTAAGGCCCTTACGGTACGTAATGGACTACCAGTGGCAGTTTTGTTTGGAGGCCATGCATCTCTGCCCTTGTGCCACCTATCTCACAACCCTGAACATCTTTGGAGCTCATGACACCTTAGTACCCACCTGGAGACATCCTACAACATCCCCTAACACATGTAATGATCTTGTGCACCATCATTTAGTATAAATAGGGGCCTTGAGTTCATGAACAACTTGCTCAATTCTTCATTACATCCTCTCTACTCTATTTTGGAGCTTGCCTCTTCCAAGAGGCCTCCCCTGAGTTCTATTTTCTCTAAGGATCATACGTAAGTGTTCCTTTCCTGCTCTTTCTTTGTGGAGGGTAAGAATTTAGCCGAAAGTCAAGCAAATTGACTTTTGCTTTGACTATCGATTTAGACCATTATGATCCAGCCATTGTTCGAATCGAACATAGCTACGTGAACTAAATAAGGTAGGTGTTAATCTCTCAAAAAGGCACCTTCTGGAAATCACGTTAAGTTGTTCAAATGACGGGTCAAAGTTAAGTTCAATAAAAAGTCAAACGGCAGATTTTCAGAAAACCTATAAAAAGAACTTGACACTATCAGTTGGTAACTAATATTAGAACATGTATAAACAAGTTCAACCCGTCATTTCCAGTTTATGTGTCGGTTCGCAACCAAAAGTCAAGCAGTTTGACTTCTGCTTTGACATTCGATTCTGACCCGATTTAGCAATTTTAGCTACTGATTCTAAGTTGCATTATGATCATATTATAGTGTAGAATAACCTTATGTGGTTATACTACCTTATCATAATCCGTTCTTGAGTTTTTATGCAAGTTCATGAAATATGCCATATTATACCGAAAATGCCCTTATGGTGCGTAAATTGGTTTTAAACCATAATGAACATGTAAAATGCATAACCTACTAATGTGGTAACATAATTAAAATGTTTTGGCATATTGAACTTGTTTATGGCTCATCCGATCACTCAATACCGTTTATGCGCGTACGGTTAGCTTATGTAACTAGTTTACGTAAGTTTACCGAATTAGGTCAAATCTTTTCAATTTCTTTCAAATTCCAGAATGTAAATAAGTTTACCCATATTATACAAGTCTTAGTACTTGTGAGGCTTTAAACTACATTCTATCCGGTCATCGCTTAATCTAGCGTATCGTACCGTTTTCATTATTTTAAGTTAACCGGTCCAAGTCTATGACTTCAATAAGACCCGTTAACATTCTAATTGGTTATTATACCATTCATTCCAGACTAAGGCATTCCAGTAGATTGCAACCGAGCTTAGTTAATTGATATATTGGTTGTGCTTGTTATAATATCTTGCATAGTAAGATTATTAAGGCAGGTAAATACTCTTAACCTATTTTCCCTATACGGGCTTGGGATACGGTATATTATTATGTAACACCCGTCTTAACAAATCGAGATTATAATAATAAATTATGCATTTTACATGAAAATGCGTCCATTCAAAAACTTTTAAAAGTTATCATTCATACATGACTAACATATTCGGTTAACATCCCTACTAGTTTTAAAACTTTCAAAATATAACATCAAATGTTTACACGACACGCATTAACTAAAACAAAACATATCACCGCGGAAGCTTCAAAAGATGTGTGTTCGGTTCTTGTTCCTTGCTTGATCATAATCCGAAAGCATACAATGAGTACCTAAATTCAAAACCAACACGAAAGTTAGTTTTGATGAGTTAAAAACATGTTAAAACAAGTCCCTTGAACTAAACAAACAAAATTCAAACAAATTGCAGCAGATAGGGCCCTCGCGGGCCGCGGCCAAGGTCGCTCAAATCCGTCGCGGGCCGCGACCAACGTCGCGTAACGCGACGATGTTTCTGATTTGGTGTCGCGCGACGCGACCCCCTATTTTCGACAGAAAGATTGGTTTTTGATGCTGCATATTCCCAGCTACAATATAATTAAAATCCTAACTTTGAAACCTCATAACTTTCATTCTATAAATCCGTTTTATGTAATTCTTTTTCCTACGTGTCCGTAATTTAAATACGGACCCGTTTACCATCATTGTTCGTATTAAAGTCCGGTTTTTAAGCAAATGGCCCATACATCCCTTTTTCTATTATTCGACCCGTTTAATTATATGTTATGACAATACCATATTCATCATTATTGGTTTCTATCGAAATTACCTATTTCCTGGGCTTGTCGACTTTAGCGTATCACTTCCATCTCATGGCTTGCGTACGCGGTAGAGTTATGCTTGTTTTCAATGTTTCAAGCATGCCAATTTACGCAATTTCTACAAGTTAAATTTCTGAACTTTTGACCCAGTATCAAGGGTTCGTTAAATCAAACTTAGCGTATCCATTTCATGGCTTACGCACTCTTATCACCAACACATTATGTGACCTTCAGGTCACTTCAAACATCATCGTTTTAAAACATAGTTTCGACCCGTTTGGTTGTCGAGTGAGGACCTTCACTTCATTGACAAACCAAGCTTATACCAACCATTATTTTGACCCGTTTTCTACGATACACCAAACGATTCTAACCATTCTTTTTAACCCGTATGGCTTATTCCTATCATACTTTAACCATATATTTTGACCCGTTTGGTTTGCCGAGTGAACTTCGTCACTTCTATGGCTTACCAAACATACACTAATCATTCAATTTGACCCATTTGATCTATCGAGTGAACTTCGTCACTTCAATGACACATCAAACGCGCTTATCACGCTACGATACTATTAACAAGCTATAACTAAACTAAACATTTTTGTATAATATGACGAAACTAATAGTTACGTACCTTTAAAGCTTTCCTTTCAAGCGCGTATCGCCCCCGGCTTGTCTGCTTGAAGACTCGGTTTCCTTGCCTATAGAGTTCAACCACAACCCGTTTAGAACTCTTTTTATAACACATATCGCATAATTTGCCATTTCATTCAAACATGCGTTTTGTCAGAATTTTAATATTTTGTTTTCTTTTAGGAATTATATCAAACACCTAATGAGCATAATTTTACAAGATAAGCAATCAAGTTCCATGATTAATTAACTTGCCAATTTCAACATCTTTTACTAAATTAAACATCTAATATATAGTTCAATATCAAGATTAACTTCATAAAATTCAGATAACACTAGTTGATAATCATGATTCTAGTGTTCATCTTGTCTCTATAAAACCCATTAAACACACATAATGGATGATCATGAATTTCATGATTTACACACTAATTCGACAAGTTATTGACTAGGGTTTCTCCTGGACATGTTTTCATTACTAATTTCATCTAAATATCAATCAAGTTTAGATTTTGATTTCTCATGTTTATCAAAATTCTAAGATGTAACCAAAAGATGAAATTTAACATACCTTGTGATCCCTTCACTTAGGTGATCACTAAAATAAGCTTGGATTTAGATTTGGGACTGATTTGGCCTTCCAATTGCTTGATTTTTGGCTAGTTAGAGTTTGAACAATGAGTTCTTTGGCTCCTCTGGAATTTTCAACCAGAACATACACTTAGAGTGTGTGTTTTGGTGTTTAGTGTTTTATTTAATTAAAACTTGTTTCAAGTTTGTCACATTTGGCCCCTATACTTTACCAAGTTGCACTTAGTGTGTTTTAACCAATTTTCTTATTACTACAAGACTTGTGACTAACTAGGTTAGTTATTCCTAGTTACTTTATCTTGGTTATTACCGATATTTAATTTTTTTAATATAAAGATTTATATTTTCGGGGTGTTATATATTACCGCATGGTCGGGTATGGGATCAAAGACCTATGTGTCGGGAATCCAAATAATCCGTTTTAATTCGTATTGCTTGAACTTAAACATTGGGGGTTAATACGACCGTGTCCTGGATATCCTCGGCTCTTTTAATTGCAAGTGGCCATGACCTAAGCACGGGGTGTAGGCATACACCTAACAGATGCTAATGCTATATTGAAATGATTTTTATAACCCAATATGAGTTTTACCCATTAAGGGTAACAATGTGGTGTGCTGGTTAATCATGTTCTCGGCATAGTTTCCGGGCCCCATATGTATTGTCAAGCTTGTAAAATTGATAACATGAGAAATAGTTTATCCCAAGTTATTTACAAAAATATATGTATCATTGTGTACATGAAAATGATTTTGAAATATTTTCAAAATGTGTCGGTTATTTGTATCTACCAGTGTAAACTGACGTATCTTCAAAAGACTAAATGACAGATTGCAAGGTTATGAAATAGGCTGGAAGTGCCCGGTAATGCTTAAGAGGAATTTGCAACTCCTTGCATTTGAAGCCTAGTAGTCTGCATGTTTCATATTTTGTAAATTTTCGATCCGCCTATGGATATTTTGATACACCCGTCTGCATAATATTTTTAAACATTTGGACATTTATATTTGTAAAAGTATTTTAACTCCAAGACTTCCTCTGTGCTATTTGTGTATTTGATATCAATTGTCACGTACCCCAAGTTCGGGCCAACCGGGAAATATCAGGGTGTGCCAGTTAGGATGCTTGCTTATATAGTGGGTGAGTAGGTTTGAGTGTTAAATGTGGTTTAAATACAATTATGTGAGAAATAGGCCAATCCGTGCACAAGATAGAGCTATCTACGGATCATGGTTCTTCACGGGTCGCGGAAGGGTGAGGGAGGCTTGTCGCGAGTCACGGCTGTTACACCCCAACCGATGGCGGAAACATCGGAGTGAGACGAAATAGATTGCTCGAGACTTCATAACACTAAATTATGATAAGTATTTAATAATACATTTCATTTCATTGCTACAAGAATCACATTACATTGTTTGAAATTGAATACAACAAGTCGAAACAAAGTGAATTACATTACAACAAGTATTTAAGTTTAAAATGCGTTTCTAGGCATCCTACTAAGTTCCGTGCATCATCATCATCATAATCCTGCAACATGTTTTAAAGTATAGTTCAATACAAAAAGTATTGGCGAGTATATAAGTTTTTGGAATACTAGCATATAAGTATAAAAGAATGTCTCAAATCCAACATGGCAATTATTATACAAAGTTGAAGCTAGCATGCATAACTATAGGCCAAACCCTAGTGTCCACGAGAATAATGTGCATCCCTCTTCACCGAAGTAATCGAGACCGTAAAGTATGTTAACTTAACAATACCCCATCGGGTGGTGTGCTACTCCTATAGCTCTATAATTATTAAGGTGGGCTAGCTAAGTTAATGACAAATAGAGTGCATGAAAGTATTCTAGCATAAACAACCTAAGCATAACAAATAGCATGTTTGTCAGATTGAGTGATTGAATATGTTTGATTTTGTGTATTGTGAATTTTGATAGTTGAAACATGTTACACCCAAAAGTGCGTTAAAGCGTAAAAAGGGTCAAGTATACTCACGGTTTGAGAAGAAATTTCCACTTAGTAAGTTTGACGAGTCTTGAGTTGTTGGAACACTGACGTTACCAATTTTGGTTCTTGAACTTTTTTCCCAAAGTTGAAAATCTTGGAGATTTGAGAAAGTTTGGATGTAATTTGGAGGTGGTGCAAGTGTTTGGAAGGTGTTAGGGTTGGTATTTATAAGATGGTTAAGTGGTAAATGAAGGTGGTTGGGAGTTAGGGGGTATTAAATGAGTTGGGTTGGAGGTTAGAAGGTGAGTTTGCGGTATTAAATGAGTTGGTGGGAGTAGGGCTGTAAACGAACCGAACGTTCAATGAACAGTTCATGAACTGTTCGGCGGGAAGTTCGTTTATGTTCGTTCGATTAGCTTAACGAACGGACAAGAACAAAAAATTTCGTTCGGTTAACTTAGTGAACGAACACGAACATAGGTCTCGTTCGTTCGATTGTGTTCGGTTACGTTCGTCCGTGTTCGTTTGATTATATTAAAAAATAATAAATAATAAACATTTTATCTAAACATATTGAAAACTTGAAACCCTATTTTTTCTAAGTTAGCTAAAATTTGGACATGCTAAGACATTTTTGGGGATAATTATGTCTAAGTTAGTTAAAGTTGATTCATCGTTTGGTGATGTATTAGACTTCTGTGTTTTGATTTATCATTTGATGGTTGTATTTAACTACTAATATCCAATGTTTAAGGATAACAATATTTTTATTTTTTTATTTTTAATTAAATGTTCGTTTGCGTTCTTTTATATTTGTTTGCGTTCGTTTGTGTTCGCTTGCGTTCGTATGTATTCGAGACCAGTGTTCACGAACTGTTCGAGACCAGTGTTCACGAACTGTTCGTGAACAACTGAATTTCCTTAACGAACGAACATGAACATAAACTTATGTTCGGTATGCGTTCGTGAACAGTTCGCGAAAATGTTAATTTCCTTAACGAACGAACACGAACGTGGCCTTGTTCGTGTTCGTCCGGTTCGTTTACAGCCCTAGGTGGGAGGTTAGGAAATTAAAGAAAGTGGTTGGGGAGATGAAAATTTTCATTTTTAGTCCTTGCACTTGTATTGTTGTTTATTTTATGCTATAAAGGTGTATGTAGGTATATTATAAGTATGATACATGAATGAATGTGATTCCGAGAAAATATAATCTCGATGTATGTCTAGGTTTTAAATTAAAACGTGTATTTCGCGATTGATTACATATTATGCATGCATGATTAAACAAGGTTGATATTAAAATACGATTTCCATTATGATCAAAGTCTCGAGATTACAAGGATTGAAATGAAGTAAGAATACAAGTTTCAAAAAATAAAATGCGAATATAACTTTCTAAATATGAAAAGTACAGAAAATACGGAGCATTACAGCGTCATCTCTTGCCCGGAACATTTTGCTTTATTTTCAAAACAGCCCCCTATACTTTGATTTTTTTATATATTTTAAGTTATAATTTGTATAATAGGCATAATATTAAGTATAAAGCATATGGAAGCATAAATTGAATATCGTGAATGTATGATTAAGTATTTACACATATACTAAGTATCAAAACACGTATTTACGATTGTTTGCTTGCAAAACAAGTATGTATTTGCGTGAGAGACGAATGTTATCAAACATGTATATAAGTTGAATGTAAAACAAATAATCAAAGTATAATTCACATAATGATCAAGTTTTATTACGATCAAAGCCTCGGATTTCAGTGATTGGAAATGAAATACGATTACAAGAGAATACAAGTTTCAAAAAATAGAATACAGGACAAACTTTCTAAATAAGGAAAGTTACAAAAAGCGAGGCGTTACATCAAATTAGACTAATGTTTAGATGTTTTGTGTTAAGGTAGGCATATGTAGTGGTTTAGGATGCAAATCTCACCATCTACACACTTACATTTACATTTGTAACCATTTCGTCATTTTTGCATATTTTCCCCAAAACCGAACCGAAATCACACTAAACAAATAGTTGGTGATTTTGTGTTATGGTGAACATCTTATGAGATTTATGGGAAGATTATTACCTTATTTTGTTTCTGAACTTTTTGAATTTATTAGTTTTACATTGATTTTTGCCATTTAAAGGCATTATAATAGCCTTAAAAATCTATTTTATTTCAACAACAATAATATATATATATATATATATATAGAGAGAGAGAGAGAGAGAGTGTGTGTGTGTGTAACGTACAATAGGGCTTATCGTAAGCTCGTACGATATTGTGAAATCGCATGTTATAAAAAACCATGTTTGAAATCGCATGTTAGTATTTTTGATGAAATCGCATGTTGGTTTTTTTGTAGCAATTTCGCATATTGGTTTTTCAGCACAAAACGCATGTTCAAGATTGAATTCGCACCAGATCGTACGGCTGAGATGATCACGTACAATTTGTACGATAAGAGCCATTGTACGTTAACCTAACCCTATATATATATATATATATATATATATATATATATATATAGTGTGAGGTTCATTGGGGAACACTAAAAAAGTGGGGAACTGACTCAAACGAACTCCGATTGGACTCTTTCCAGCGGCGTTGGAACCGGCTCTTCGAACCCTAACTAGGATCTCTTAACCCTAACCCCTAAATCATAACCCCTAAACCTTAAATATATTAGGGTTTGGCTTTTAGGGTTTAGCATTAGGGTTTAGTTTTAGGGTTTAGGGTTTAACTTTAGGGTTTAGGGTATAGCTTTAGGGTTTAGCTTTAGGTTTAGCCTTTAGGGTTTATAGTTTAGATTTTACGGTTTAGCTTAGGTTTTAGCCTTATTTTTTAGCTTTAGGGTTTAGAGTTTAGGAGTTAGGATTTAGGGTTTAGGGTTAAGAGATCTTAGTTAGGGTTCGACGAGCCGGTTCCAACGCCGCTGGAATGAGTCCAATCGGAGTTCGTTTGAGTCGGTTCCCCGCTGTTCCCCACTTTTTTAGTGTTCCCCAATGAACCTTCCCATATATATATATATATATATATATATATATATATATATATACTAGGTTATCACCCGGGATTGCTTCCCGGGTTGGAGAAAGTTATTTAGATAAACATTAAGTGTATAGATAAAACAAAATACAAGCAAAGTGTGATATTACATAGATTAGTGAAGATACTCGAGTCCCTTTGAATATGCATATACTTCGAGTAGCCAAAACCTTTCTTTGAGTAAATCGAGTCCTTTCTACACAAAGAACCAACCAAAAGGTATAAGAATAGTCTTTTAATATATAATTAAAATCATACAAAAAATTGACGTATTAACCTATATGTAGGTTACTTTCGTTCATCCATAGAAACTCATTACTTTCGTTGCAATTTTCTCTATTATGCAACTTTCCAAATTTTTCACTACAAATGTCTGGGGAAGTTGACAACTTCAACCCATTCCACCTGTCAAGTAATGTGTATTATTAATGATAAATGTAAATAAACATAAGATGATCGGATAGAAAAATGAGTAGTCCGTCTTACTATGGCGTACAACGACAGTCACTCCAAGCATTTGTCCACTGTGGGTTTAGTTTCTTTGTTATTTCGATAGAAATAGTCACAATAAAACCCATTGCAAGTATTTATCTAATAAAAGATCCAAAAAAAATAACATTAGTCATTATGTTAACTGACACTATCTTCACCAGATGAAGTAACTTTGACCCGTTTACATATAAATGGGTCAATGTGGGTCCTTTTTTTTTCTCTTACGGGTCAAAGAAATTAAAATTAAACGAAGACATATCAAATAGGTTGAAAGTAAGTGTAATTCTAAAACATAAAACCTCATAAATCATTGTATCATTATACTATAATTATTTCATATATAAGTTTCCACACACATTAATTAGATTTTCTTTTTGTTCGAATAACACTGCTTTTAACAATACACTTATATTTAGGGTCAGGTGTAAAAAAACAAAACAAAAGCGCTTTTAAAAGATTAGAGCTAAAGTCAGGGGCGGACCCAAGTGTTCTTAGGTGGGCGGACGCACCCCTTAAAAAAATATTTTAGTGTATCTTTTAGGCAAAAAACCCTACCGCACCCCTTGAAAATATGGTTGAACCGCTCATCCGCACCCTAAACAAATAATTCATGGGTCTGCCACCGGTTAAAGTATACCCCAAGGCCTAAGAAAATAAATATACGAATAAAATTAAGACAAATGAAATTACATATTATTACATTAAAAATAAAAAATAAAAAAGATTACAATGACATTTAAAAAATAATAAATTACATATTAAGGTTTACAAACATAAAAAAAATCAGCTATATAAAAATCAAAAGATGAAAAGTGAAAATCAAAAAAAAAAAGTGAACTCTTAAACTCTAGTATACAAACCTGCTTATCACGTAGCTTAATGACACCACTCTCTATCATTTCCCTGCTTATCACTTAGCAACCACCGATTGATTCTTGTTCCAGTCTGCATACGCTAGCTCGTTTTCTTCTAATTTTCACGGAAAAAGGAGATAAATGCAGTGAAAGAATTCAATGCATAAAGTAACAACTTAAATGCGACAAACAAAAAATGGAAAATGAATAAAATAAAATTCAGTGAAGAGTAAAACCACCACTATTGGTCCAAAATGGTACACATGTATCTACATCAAACAATTAGATAATAAATTGAACCTACTACATATACGAAAAACTTATTTGGAAAAAAAAACTTAGTATCAAATTTGTTTCAGGCTAAATGGTCATAAGGAATGATTAAGATGGGCACACTCAAACAGGTGAAAACACCTAATACTCATTAACTGATACAAATGTTAAGGTATTAAAGTATAAGAAATTGTTTATATAATATACACATATGACACGTCAAGCTATTGGATCATTAGAAGTTGTTATGCTAAAGATAGAAAGAATATAAAATATATTATCAGTTTCCTTGTTTATAATAAAGCAATATGACTATTATCAAACTTTAAAACATAGAAATAGGGATGAGCATAAGGTACTTGACTACTTGGTATCGGTACCGAACTGACACTGTACCGGTACCGATACCGAATTTTTCGTACCGAATTATTTTTCGGTACCTATTCGGTACCCACTTCTTGGAGTTTTCGGTACCAGTAAAATACCGATTTTTACCTTCAAATACCGGTCCCGTACCGTACCGAACATTTTCTGTACCGGTACCATGCTCATCCCTACATACAAATATAGAATCAAACCCTTTCTAAAGACAATCACAGGGAGAAACTAATGATGCAATTGCTTCTACTTGCCATCCTTTCTACAGAATTTGTATTTAGTTGTTAAATTCCACACAACAGTCATCATAAATACCTACCCAACCTTGACAGTTTATCCAAAAGTGAAAACCAAATACAACATGGTTCACTATGATCTTGCCCAAAAATGAATATTACTATTAATATAGATCATGATAGCCATAACTAACACACTAACTATTTATAGAAAATAAAAGAATACCCGGTCTGGCCATTACCCAACCAACCCAACCAAATAACCATTTTGCCTACCAAGAAAAATATTTTAGTGTGGTACCTGAAGATTTTGAACATCATTAAACTCTTTGTTTTCCGTATTTTACTTAGGTCGCAGCACTGCTAATTCCAAATTTACCCGTTACCAGCTCAAGTAAAGATTTTTCAAAATTAGTATACATTGAACGCGCAATTAGGAGGTGGTGATCTTGCTGGTTCCAAAATACAATAGCAATAAAAATTTCAACTTAACTAAAAGATATAAAGAAACCAGAATGTGATACAAAAGTAGTCACTGTTATAAAGATGTTCACATACCAGAGTATGCTGATTCAGAGCTCATGCACACAAAGAAAAAGAAAAGGATATAAGTATGTTCACAACTTCACATACCATGTTAGATTCATAGATAAAAACAGAGAGATGTGGTTGTATAAAATGATCATCGCTAGCATGGCCAAGCATAATTGGAACAAAATAATTTTTTCAACCTACTACAAAAACCGTATGAGTTTCATGTCAAAAGCACAAACCACAACACATAACAAAAGATACGAAATACAGATATTAATGCAATATTCACACATTCATAATACCTTGTTACACCAACAATTAAAATCTTGAAACTCGGGTAATAAAAAATTTGTTGATTTGGCAAGGCCTAAAACACAAAAACAACAAAGTTAAAATAATCAACAAAAGCCGCGGTTGAATGCCGTATTAAGCTTTGAAACAAAAGAGGAATGGATCAAGTGGAACAGGAAAAGAAACGCAAAAAAAAAAAAAAACGCAGAGAGTGAGAGCAAGTGATTGCGTTTTTCTTTTAATCCAAAGTTTATAACATAATCATACAAATGAAAGAATAGACCTTTTAATGGAACCAAAATCAAGGAAATCAAAAACACATCCAGAATCCTCCAGAACTTTCGCCAGATCTAACCCTATATCTGTGTTTGCACACCCTTCAACGATGTCGAAAAGAAATAAAAGTTAACAAAGATTGATTACATTAACAATAAAAATCAAAGAAGGAATGAACTTTACAACATACCTTCGATTATAAATCATGAATCGATGAAGAACAGAGCAGATTTTTGGTGAAACCCTCAACCACCACCGCCTTCTGGAAATTTCTCTCACTACAAATCCTTACTTTCACTCTCTAAAACAAAAGGCGAAGATGAACAGACAAAGATTATGATGAATTTTGATGTTAATTTCTGTTTCTCTCTTCAAATAAACTTTGAAACAAAATATGGATTCTCAAATAAACTTTAAAAGAAATCAAGATTAATGATAGAACATTGATACCTGCAGTTTGTATGGTGTGGTTCAAGTAGCGAAGGATCCATTAGGGTTTTTGTAGATGACGGCAGAAAAATGAAAGAATAGAGACACGAATGTGGGAATTTAGGTTTTAAATGGCTTTTATAATAGATCCGAATACATGGGTCGGTTACTAAAACAATCAGGCTCCGCGTGTAATTTCTTGACCCGACGAGTTTCCCGCCAAAACCCATTGTGAGAAGCTCTAAGAACGTGCCACATCAGCCCAAATTTTTTCATTTATTATATATAATAGATATATAGGGCCAGGATCATTTCAGAACCATAAATATTTACAGAACTCGCAGAACTCCTAATAAACAATCTTTTTATTTCTATATTTTTATGTTTAGGATAATTTTATCATTTATTATGTGTATTTTTACGATTACATACATATTAAGAGTAATTTTAACATTTTTTATATGTAATTTTATAATTACACATATGTAAACTAGGTTTTTTACATATATGTAATTAGTTATAACACATATATATATAATTTGGCAATTAAACATATGTAAACTACTTTTAACATGTATGTAATCAAAGAAATACAGATAATAGATGATAAAAAGATCCTAAATACAAAAACTTATATATAAAATGATTGTTTATTAGGAGTTCTATAAGTTCTGCAATTATTTAGAGTTCTGAAATGATCCTAACCCTATATATATATATGGGTAAAAAATAAATATTAAAATTATAAAACTTTATGTTTTGAATTGCTAATTATTTTTCTGAAATTTTATTTATCATTTATCTATTCTTATAAAAACCTAGTTACAATAAATACATAACACTTTATAAAATGACGATTTTGACACTTAAAAATCCTTATTTTACATAGGCCTCGTTTTATTATTATTATTATTATTCATTGTATATATAGTAGTTTTACATATGATCATATAATAAATTTATATGATTATTAAAACAACTATATATAGGGGCAAGATTTAGAGAAAACGCCTATAAGTGTGAAAACAGTGAGAACGCCCCTCATCTGTTGGATCAAAACAATCTATGGATTAGATTGGCACGGTAGCATTTTCATAAATAACATCAACTTTCGAACGTGGACGCGCTTCACTAAGGGCAAAAAGGTAAATGTGCATCTACAAAACCCATCAAACGGGACCGAAACCTATATACTTCCTAGAGAAACCTCCCCAATTCCAACGAAAAACGCGAAAACCCTAGAAAACGTGAAACCACAAATATTATGGCGTCTAAAGATCAAACAAGATCCAGAGGTAAAAAATAGAGTGAGTTAACTTCGATTTACATTATGCTAGTTTTATGATGTTTTTGGCGTTTTAATTTTATCAATAAATGTGCAGTTTCTATGGGTGTGGAATCCGGAGAGTTACCTGCTCCAAAATGCCGGCAATGAGGCATATGGAAACGTATATGGGGCAGTTAGCTGGTTGGGAATGCGGTCTGGAAAAAAAAGATGCCCCAAATGACCTACAACAAAAACAGCTAAATGACCTCAGGATCAAATACATTGCAAAAATCATGTTGCATAGCCAAAATGAAAACAGAAGAAAACTGCTCAAATCTTTAAATAAAAATTAGGGGCAGCAATAATATATGAATTGTATAAAACAGGGCACAAGAGAATAGAACAAAGGATGGAGGAATATGTAGATTAGCTTAAACGCCATGAATTGCTTTCATTTTATAATTTTCATGTTGACTAATGTATTTGGTTTAGACTATTGCATCTACTTGTTTCTTAATAAAACATATTAATGAAAACGCCATGATGAAAACGCCATTAGTTGAATAATAAACAATAAGAAGAACTGATGTTACTGTCTTCCTAAAACATGTTAATGAAAACCCCATAAGTTGAATAATTAACAAATAGTAAGAACTGTTGTTTATAAATTAACGCTAATATTCATAACTAGTCAGATACACGTAACCAGGTGTAAAACGTCATTGATCGTAAACAATAAGCATATATTAGAACCCCAAACGAAAATTAACACTAATAATTAAATCTCCAAATATTGAATATAGGAAGAACGACGTTGAAACATAAACTTCATTTTCAAAAAAAAATACTTTGAAAAAAAAACGCTATTGAAACAAGCATAAAGAACAAAACGCCATATTGTTGGAATTTTGTTTGAAACGGAATTATAACGCCATTTATTGAGGGAAACGTGGACAATGACAATCATGCCCATGCATATCATTTAGCTCCCCCTGCCACGTGTTCGACCAGGATCCGTTCTCACTGTTTCACACTTCCAACCGTTTTCTCCTAATCTCATTTCGCTATATATATATAAACATTTTCGTTTAATCATTATCATGAGGTTTTATCCTTCATTTTTTTACTTTTACGTTTTCATTTCCTTTTATTTAAACTTTCATTTATCCTTTATTCCCACACTTATACATTTACGTTTTTACCCGTTTAGGCTAGACTTTGTTTGCTCGCCCTACTCATATGCTTGTTCGTGACATATCTCGGTTTAACTTCGTAAAACCGTGAGTATACATGATCCCTTTTTACTTTTACACTATTTGGGATTTAAGACATGTTCATATATCAAACACTACAAATTTCACATACTTATTCAAATACATATCCACTTACATGTTCATTAGTCTATATGCTATATGTGTTACATATTTGTTTAAAATTATACCTATGCAAATTCATTAACCTTGCAAGTCGCCCTTAACATGTATAGCTCTATAGGATTGAATGTAACACCCCAACCCGGTTTGGGCTGACGTGTCACTTCTAGAGTACATCAGAGGTCAAAACATCATTCCATTAATTGTAAAACTTTACATTATTTCAAAAACTCAGAAATATTGTACAAAACATTTTAAACTTTTATGAAAATCCATATGCGTCTTTAATCCCTCGAACCATCCATCCAAGACTTCTCGAATACGCTTGCAACCTAACGTACATAAGAAGGCAAATGTACGCCTGAGTAAACGGGGTTTACTCAGTGGGATAACAACAATACAATATCCAGTTTCTTAACGATATCTATATATCAAACAATATATATAACAGATATCCAGTTAGTCACCTTCAGTGCGTCACATTCAGTAGTTTAATGCATAGTCAGTTCACATTCAGTGCATCACATAATCACATTCAGTTTTTCAGTGCGTCACCTTTCGGTGCGACACAATCAGTAGTTCAGTGCATCATAATCAATATTTGCCAAAATAATATACTATATATCTAAATATAATAGCACAAAATCTTGAAGATCATAAAAGTATACAATAACGAATATAAATTTCCAACTACAAGGTAGTGGAAATCTAAATCCGTACACATATGTGGGGAGGGGTCCGTACCTTAAGAGATGATCACAAATAAGAGAAAATAGTCTCCTCGATCCGAAAGTCCTCACTGTCTTTGTCTTTACAAGAGGCTAGCTCGTTTGGATATATTAAATCTCTTCGAAAAAAACTAAGATCGTAATGTTGAAAACATGAAAATGTGTATGTAAAGAGATGGCGAGACAAAAATAAGTCTAACCCTTGTTTTCTTTTATAGTGCTTTTTGTCACACCCGCTCGTAGCGGAAGCGCGAGGTGTGATCTGTTCGATTCTCATTGCATAACGATATAAGTAAACATGCTAAATGAATAAAACATGCTCCAATGCCATTGTCATAATTGTTCAAAAGATCGCAACATAAGTTAAGTACATTGTTTACAAACCATCAAATGAAAATAAGTTGTCATTGTTTCATATATCAAATGTAAGTCTAAAAATGTCAAGGCTTTGACCATTATATCACCGCAAAGAGGCGGTATATAACAGGCAAACCCTTCAATAGTTGGCATGGAGTATTGATACTTGTTTTCCTTGAACTGAAATCTTTGCATTGGTCCACTAATTCCCTGAAATACATGTAAGTTTGAAAACATCAACAAAAGTTGAGCAAGTTCATGCAGTTTAGCTGTATAAGATGTATCTGTATCAAAACAGTATGTAAGATGTATTTGTCTCAATTGTAATTGCATCCAAACTGGATATAAGATGTATCTGTAAAATGTGAGATGTATTTGTATTTGTATCAAATGAAGTATGAAAAGCGTCAATGAAATCGTGATCATTAATGTTTTGCAAGGACATTAATTTGTGTGACGAAATAGGAAGCAAACCAACCCTAGATGATTTTTGTGTCGACTATCCTCGACTGGGACACAAACGCACTCTTCTGTATGGGTCCATGACCAAGAGTGGGGCTCGCCTAAACCCATTAGATCTAATCATTTGTTCCTTGGTCCAAACTGGATTAATGGTGCTTATTGTATGGCCCTAATTCGCACATGATCTAAGGTGTTTCATTCCTTGACTTATCATACTATTGTACATGTATTTTCCCCGATAGTTGTAAAGCTTGAAAAGCATTTAAGATGAAAATGGGACATGAACTCACAGAATTGCATCTGTAAACTGTATGTAATTGTAACCTCACTTGCAGTTGTCTTGAATTGTATCACAACCTACAAAGGTCCTAGATTTGTTAGACACTTCGGTCTTTGTATTGGCTCATGTACAAGTCTTCTATCTTGAATATGTATTAAGACTTGTTTGTATTTGTTATTCGTTGAACTGTGTATTAGATGTATGAATTGTTAAACTGTTATATATATATTTCACCAAATATATATATATATATATATATATATGTATGTAATCTTGTATTTTGTGGGTTGTATCATCAGATCTTGTCCTCTTGATTTTATGTTTTATATGAATAAATTGTATAATTATATTTTCACCAATTATATGTCATTGGGCCAAGCCCATGTTTTCATGTCATTGGGCCGAGCCCATGTCTTAATGTTATTGGGCCTAGCCCAAGAATTTATGTTATTGGGCCCAAATGTTATTGGGCCTAAATAGTATTGGGCCTAAATAGTATTGGGCTTAATGTTATTGGGCCTTGGCCAATATGTTTGGTATTGGGCTTAGCCCATGAGTTTTGATATTGGGCTTAGCCCATGTATTTATGTTAAGCCCATTTAGGAAGATAAGCCCATTAGTAAGTATAAGCCCATTTGTGAAATGTAGGCCCATTTGTAATATAAGCTCATTTGTGAAATATAGGCTCATTTGTAATATAAGCCCATTTGTAAATTAAGCTCATTTGTAAAATATACCCATTTGTAAATTAAGCTCATTTGTAAAATATACCCATTTGTAAATTATGCCCATTTGTAAAATATACCAATTTGTACATATCTAGTAATTTTTATAAAAATCATTAAGTATAAGTTAACATAATAATTTTTATAAGTTCAAAACATCCGGATATTGTTGTCGGTGATTTATATGTATTCGCTTCGAAAGATCGCCTAAGCTTCGTAGTAACTCCTCGGATTGACGATATGTTTATGGTTTCGTCCGTCGTCCGATTTGACCATAATTTGTGTCCGATCATTCGGATCGTCCGTAACTAGTTTTTAAGGCGTATTTCTATGTAGTCTTTTAAGACTTTGATTACAATGCATCTTGTGTTTATTTGTTATATTGAATTCAAGTTCCTAATTTATACATATAACTAATACACCAAATATCACATATTGCACATAAGTTGTTAAATGACCAAATATATATTTTCTCAAAAATATATATTCAACTAACTTTGCTTTTATCAAAAACCATTCTTTAACAATCTTTTTAATCTTGTAAAGATTTAGCCAAAAATTATAGTTTTGTTAACATATGAATTTTAAGAAAATTTGGCCATATAACCTTTGTATTAAGCACTTAGCCATGTTTAGTAAACATAACATTTTCTTTTCAAATTCACCATCAATTTACTCTTAACTTTCTTAGCAAAAACATATGAGATTTTATAACAAAATCATAACAGGATGAAATCAAAATTATGTAGGGTTTTGGGTATGATCATAACACATGTTAATTAGTTCAAATCCATTCTTTACTTCTAGTTTTAACCACTTTTATGAAAATCACATCTTGTATGTTTGTTTTCATAATTTTGTAGAAGTGTTGTTTTTAATGAAAAACACTAAATACCTTAACAACATCAAAGAATATGATCTTCCATTAAACCTTTATGTTTAACAAAAAAACCCTTTTAACATAAACATGTATATTTGTTAAATCATGTATTTAAACATCATCTAACAATTTATTCTTATGATATTCATCATGACAAGATCAAATATGCAAGTAATAAGTCATAAATCACAACATAAACAAACATATATCATGATTATTATTTTGCTTCTTTGTATCTTCATAATATTTTGTATGCTTCTTTAGTTATTACTAGTTATTTTAACAATCATAAACATAAATAACTATAAAAAATTAGATTTAGAAGCTCACTTCTAGCACTTGTGGCTAGGGATGTTCTATATGATGATTAGAAGCAAAGAAGATGAAGATCTTGTTGATTGAAAGCTCTTGAATGGATGAAAAAGTGTGCTTTAACTTGTAAATGCTTTAGATCATCTTATGCTCCATTAAACTCCATGTTGATCATCAAAGAAATGATAAAATGAAATGGGTTTTTAGATGGTGTTCTTGGTGAAAAGATGATGATTGAGAGTATTCTTATGTGTGTGTAAAGTAAGGTGAAAATTGGTAGTAAAATGCTAGTAATTTGTGAGATTAAGTGTTATAATCATCCACCAATTTCATCCACTTGCAATAATCAAAATATCTAGATATTTTTAACACAAAATTAAGGGTGTTGGACCCCTTAAAAATGTTCATAACATGGGGGGAAGGGTCTTGTATTTGTTTGAAAGTGTTAAGGGTTTTAAACTTGTTAAAATGTGGTAAAAATATTAGTATGTTTAAGTGTTTAAGGTTTACAATTTTTCAAGATGTTTCAAGGTGTTTAAGTGATCATACTAGACCAACATGATCCAAATAATATTAGATGGTCACTAAAAAAAAGATCCGATATTGTTCGGATATTCGTTTGGCGTTGTTTCCGTTAATCGTTATTCGAACGCTAAACTTGTGTAAGTTGTGTGAATTGATGTGGTTATGGTTCGGATGGTACCAGAAGGTATCCTCATATGAATTCTATGTTAAACACTACTTTTACATGTTGCAAAAATATTAAATTGCTGAATTCTGCAGAATTTCTGCGGAAAAGTGTTGAAATTGTCGCTTTTAGTGTTTTTCGTCAGTTTTTAGTGTTATCGGACATCGGGAAAGTATTAGACCATACCCTTGCATTCCTAGCTAGGGTTTAATGTATATTTGATGTTAGACTTTCGTCTGAGTCCTAAAGATATCATTAAGATGGTTTCTGCGGATCCTGCGTTTTCGTCAGAATACTAGTTCGCTAAGTGCTTTTCTAGTTGTTTTGATGCATTATTTATACTGTTTCAAACGTAATCAATAAAAATGAATCATGTGCATCAAAAATAAGTATTCCATGAGTATTCTAAGTGTATGTCATGTAATAATGCAGTTCGGATATTCAAAACACGAAACTGTATAATGTAAATGACTGTTTAAGTGTACGTAAATTACCAGAAAGTGGCAGTTGTCACATTCTCCCCTTGTTATTGAGAATTTCGTCCCGAAATTCAAGCTGAGTCATCCTTTGCAGGAGACTTCTCGAACAGGTGAGAGTATTTGGCTTTGATTTAATTTTCACGTTCCCAAGTATACTCGGGTCCGTGTCGAGAGTTCCAACGTACATTTAATAATTTGATACGACTCCTCCATGATTTCTGGACTTTACAGTTGTGACACCTGTGTCACTGCGACCATCAAACAAATACCAAACCAATGAAATATTGGATTTCATACTTTGGACTTGTATAAATATGTGTATCTTTTGCACATATCAACTCTTGTTCGATTTCAAGCTCTAAATCGCTTTCTGGAAGGTTATACGCGCACTGATGCGTAAATATAACCAGTTTAACGCAACGAACACTCCGGAATAGTGAAATATACTTAACATACCTTAAATAACCTTTACATAACTTAGAAATAAGTTTTAAATGCTTTGGTATGGCAAAAACAAGTTAAATCGTTTACAGGGACTAAAGTTGACAAACTGCGAAAGTATGCCAATTTGAACAGTAACGAACATTCCGGAACATGACCATAAGTTAAACACACCTTAAATATCCTTTATATAGCTTAGAAATAGGCTTTGAGGGGTTCGGTGTGCTAAAATAAACTTTTGGGTCATTCAGGGACTAAAAGTGTCAAAAGTGCACAAGTTTGCATTTTCGCGCATAACTTACGTTCTGAATACATCCGGACATCCAAAAATTTATGTAAGCACTATAATATTTTATTTTAGTGTTTGGCATTAGAAAAATCCATTCATCGCGTCATTTGGATCGTTTTTCGCGCTTATGCGCATTCCGTCGTAATTAAGCGAACATCGCGATCGTACGACCAAACGAACCAATATCCTAGATATTTTTGAGCATGTTTTGAGTTCCCTATACTTTAACTTCATTTTAGAGCCTTGAAATAAGGTTAACGGGGTTCAAACGCATCGAAAATAGCTTAAACGGGCTGCAGGGACCATTTCTGCCATTTTTGAAACTTTGCTGAAACTGGTAGGCAGTGGCGTAGCGCGAGCACCTCATGCCTAGGCAGTGGCGCTACGTGACTGCCTAACCTGGATAGAAACATTGTATTTGGTCCATTTTCACTTTTGCACATGGTTTTGGGACAATCTATGGGCTCAAATGGTTTTCAAAAACCACTATCTTGAGGTGTATGGCCAAGATCAAAGCACGGTTTCCGAGGAACGATCTTAACGGCTCTACGAATCCTATAAATACCCAACCCACCCCATTGCAAAACCCACTAGAATCTTGATTTGAGAGGCTCTAAGTTGAAACCTTTGTTTCATACCTGAGCTACTTGGATCGAGGTTAGCATTCGGGGACCCTTCGTAAGTATTCTTTCGTTCTTTTATTGCTTTACGAGTCTGAAAGTCAAACTTTGTTTGACTTTCTGCGTTGACCAGTTAATGGTCAATGCGAAGTTCGTTTGAACTTCGCAACGTGATTGTAATCACGATGGTTATAGTCCCTTGGGACTATGCCTACTGATTACCACGTTGTCTAGGGTCGTAAGGATAAGCGATCTAATAAATCGCTTATACCTTCGAACCCGACCCATTTGGTCGATCATTAAGATCCGACCAAATACATTAGGTGACCATAGTATATAGCGAATAACCTTCCGAGGTTATACCTTATGGTCGCTTCGTTAAGTAGTTGTATGATAGGTAGTTTATATGCCTTAGGTAAATTACCAGAATACCCTTTTCATGTATAATTGGTAATTAAGCATATGTAACCTAAACTTTGTCACATAACTGATTATGTAACATGTTTAGGCATATAACACTTGTCATAGGACTAGTTAGACGTTCCGAACGCGTTTCACGCGAACGACGCGTTAAAGTAGCATAAGCTACCTAAACGGGTCGTAATGGGTCGTAAGCACTTATGTTAGGTTTCATTTAGTATGTAGGCTTTGTTAAACCATATTACACGAGTCTCCATACTCGTTTGGTTTACGAACCCTCATTCTATCCGATCCTACGATTTAGATCCGGTTTATTAACATAGTTACCTATATTAGGTGCCGTTTGATATCCGTGATCTCTAGCATTGTTTGGTTGTCACTCAAGGACTACTGAGCATTCTCAAGTGAGTACATAGACCCCTCTTTTACTGTTTTCCAAACATTTTGGGGTGAAACACATGTGCCTACTTGTTACTTTCATGCTTTCACATCATATACCTGCTATGTTCATTAGTACATTTATAGTACATGATTTCATTACATTTTATGCTATGTATGCCCATTGTGTGCGTACTTAGTACATTGTCTTACATTACATGCTATGTATGCCCATTGTGTGCGTACTTAGTACATTGTCTTACATTACATGCTATGTATGCCCATTGTGTGTGTACTTAATACATTGTTTCACATTACATGCTATGTATGCCCATTGTGTGCGTACTTAGTACATTGTTTTACTTTACATTTCTGCTATGTATGTTGACTGAGCATACTAGCACATAGTACATTGTCTTACATTACATGCTATGTATGCCCATTGTGTGCGTACTTAGTACATTGTCTTACATTACATGCTATGTATGCCCATTGTGTGTGTACTTAATACATTGTTTCACATTACATGCTATGTATGCCCATTGTGTGCGTACTTAGTACATTGTTATACATTACACTTTATGCTATGTATGTCTTTTGTTGCATACATAGTACATTTGTTATTCATCACATGTTTACATTTTGGATACACATTACATGATTTACATTAAACATGAACATTTTAGTTTGGTTTGAGTAAGTGATTAAGTAACAAGGCGTGTGTAATATGATACAAGCATGGTGGATACGCCGCCGGTACTTCCTATATATAAGTGTTTGTATGGTATTACATATCGTAGCGTTATTTGAATCATTTCAGTTTGAGATATATAACATTTTATACAAATAACATACTTTTCACAAGACATTGATTTACAAACAACTTATCTTATACAAACTCATTTTACATGGTTATTCATTTAACCATACATTATTCTCTTATTTATACATATCATCTGATCTTATCGTTTTTCAAACGATTTACAAGACAAAGCAAATTACAAGGTTCATGACTAAACATTTTCTCAAACATAAGTCATGAATTCTGTTTTCACAAAACCTATGTATCTCACAGGCATTTTTATGCTGACGTACCTATTTTCACATGTGTTTTTCAGGAGATGATGCATAGGACTTATCAAGACATACTTAGGCGGACTTGTGCCTTAGTGACTTAAAACAAGACAAGAACTAGTTAATTTATGTTATGTACTCTTTGTTTCTTGTTTAAAACAATGTAAACTCTCATGTTTGATTAATAAAACGAAACTTCAATTGCCATGGATTTGAAACAATTAATTCTGTTACAACACTCCCCGACGTTTCCGCCACGTTTGGTTGTTCCACGTGGTCGGGGTGTGACAGAAAAGATGGTATCAGAGCCAATGGTTATAGGGAATTAGGTTATTAGTAATGCTTTGACCTAGTCTATAACCTTCTTAGGACCCTAACGCGAGTTTACTTGCGTTTAGTCATAAAACAATACCGTCACTTATTCTTAGGTGACAACCACAATAAGAACATAAATTTCAAAACCGCTTTGAAAACTAATCATCTGTTCTAGGATGATTGATTACTAGGTTTTGAACCCTCTATTGTAAGGTTTTGAACCCTCTGTTATATGGTTTTGAACCCCTTTGAGTTTTCAAAATCTCGTCAAGGTTTTGGGTTTTAAATAATGTGAACACGTGCAAACTGGAAGGGTGAATGCCTGTATTCTGGGTTTTCTGTCTAGGCAAGCACTTCGTATATATCTCATCAGACGCGAGACCAGTTGTGCTTACATGGGAATTCTTGGGATGAGTGTTCACTTATAGGCGAGCATGTCTTCGCAATACATTATTTTTGACCTATTTACTTTGATTAATCACCGGGGTCGTTTGTTGCTTTGTAGTAACAAACAAATGACCACTATCCTTGCTTTCATCGAATTTGTTTCATCTTATTCTTTTCGTCTAATACTCTCACTCGTTTCCTTTCATGTTTCCTCTTTTAGAATGCCTCCTCGACGCGAAAACCAGATAGCGACTGCCGAACTGGCAGAAATTATTGCGCAGCAAATGGCTGCTCAATTCCCAAACCTCTTTGCTCAATGGAACCAAGCCAACAACAACAACAATGGTCCATGCAATTTCAAGAGTTTTAACTCGGCTAAACCACTCAAGTTTAGTGGTTCTGAATGAGCGACTGGGCTTCTTTAATGGTTTGAGAGCATTGAGAATACTTTCCGCCACGTGCAGTGTCCTGACAATCGCAAGGTCGAGTTTTCTTCGAGTGTGTTTCAGAAGAGGGCCCTAACATGGTGGAACGGGGTTATGAGAGATCGTGGTGCAGAAGTTGCTCTAGCACAGACATGGGCTGAACTTAGGGCCCTTATGATGAAGGAATTCTGTCCTCGTCATGAGATCAGAGCCTTGGAAAGGGAATTCGACAATCTTGAGCAAGACAGTGGTGAGCATCGAGCCTACACAGACCGTTATGAGGAGTTAAGTCTGTTATGCCCAAACATGGTCACGTCGTTGGATAAGGCAATCGAAAAGTACGTTGATGGCCTCCCTGACTCAATACAAGACATTGTGACTGGTAGCAACCCTACTACAGTTAGACAGGCCATTGAGCTATCTGCAACCTTGACTGAATCAAAGATCAGGAAAGGTAAACTTTTCCGAAAAGGTGACAAGAAACCGGTCGAGGAATCGAACCCAATCGAGGAATCAAAGACCATGGATGAACAGACTGGATCACCTAAGAGGTCAAAGAAGCGAAAGGCTTCTCAGAACTTCGCCATGGTTACTCACAATGATCAAGCCGTCCCCAACCAACCAGCTCAACCCCCTGCCAGGAAACCCTACAACGGAACTGCACCCTTGTGCAACCAATGTGGCCTACATCATCATGCTGGTGTGAAGTGCCGCACATGCCAAGTTTGCGGACTTATAGGTCATACAGCGAGGGTTTGCCCAACAGCAGCTGCACCAAATCAAGTTAACAACAATCCTGCTCAAGCTCGTTTTCCACCAGGGTCTTGCTACAACTGCGGTGAGATGGGCCATTTTCGTAGGAATTGCCCAAAGCTTGCTAATGCAAATCCAGCGCAGGGATGAGTATCTGACCGACAGAAGATAACGCTGTTTAGAAAATAATCGAGCCTTGTGTATTATTTTCTTTTGTTATCACGATCTATGAAACAGTTGTTGTTATTGTTGTTATGAATAAATCTTTCATTTACATTTTAATATGTTTATGTGGTTACATGTATAAACATATCCTCTACAATACCAACAATCAAGGAACCATATTCCTTGAAGAACATACTACCCCCAAATTTCTTCCATTGTATGATCTCTTGCGTTTTCCACGAAAATCCTAAGTACCCGTTTCTTCCAAGAGAAACGAAGTACGAGGTGCCAAGTTAATAGCAATCAATAACAAGATAATAACAATTAAACAATTATGTGATTATGTGCTTATGTGTTCCCTTTTATGTTTTGTGTGATCCAATTTATGTTATCCAAATCCTCGTAGAATCTTCCATATCTTCGTATAAGGGATTCATAGTAGGATACCCAAAGGTACTATCTAAAATCCTTAATGGACTTCTACGTTGTAGTTAAGTCCCTTGGATTAAAAAGTACTACTCCATAATTAGACCCCTTGAGTGGTCTAGTTAAACAGATTGATCCAAAAATCTTGTTAGGAACATCATGTGATGATATAGCTGAAAGGACTCCTTGGTGGCCTAATTAAGAAGATCCTATGTTGATCTAATTAAAAGGACCCTATGGTAGTCTAGTCACCGTCATCACAAGTTTGATATCCTTCCCCACAACATTACCAAACGAATTGTGCGGACTGTGCAAGGAATTACGTAATTATGGATGCATACATAATTATGGAATTTAGTGCACAGAAATCACAGCAAGTTCTATCATGTATCTAAGTTAACCCAATTCATTTCCAATTCTGATGAAGCATCCGTTGAGGAAAAATGAACTAGCTATTCATTTTTCACTTCTGAGGAATATCCGTTGAGGAAATGAATATCCGTTTATCCTTCATTTCCAACTCTGAGGAAGAAACCGTTGAAAATGACTCCGTTAGTTCATTTTCGTTTCTGAAGATTATCCGTTGAGGAAATGAATATCCGTTTATCCTTCATTTCCAACTCTGAGGAATAAACCGTTGAAAATGACTCCGTTAGTTCATTTTCGTTTCTGAAGATTATCCGTTGAGGAAATGAATATCCGTTTATCCTTCATTTCCAACTCTGAGGAAGCAACCGTTGAAAATGACTCTGTTAGTTCATTTTCGTTTCTGAAGATTATCCGTTGAGGAAATGATTACCCGTTGTTAAATCTTTCATTTCCGTACCTGAGGAAGCAACCGTTGAAAATGACTCCGTTAGTTCATTTTCGTTTCTGAAGATTATCCGTTGAGGAAATGAATATCCGTTGATTATTCCTTCATTTCAAATTCTGAAGAATAACCGTTAAGGAAAATGACCCCGTTTGTTCATTTTCGTTCTGAAGAATATCCGTTGAGAGAAATGAATATCCGTGGATTTTTCCTTCATTCCCGTTTCTGACGAAGGACCCGTGGAGGAAGAATGAATCATCCATTCATTTTCACTTCTGAAGAAAATCCGTTGAGGGAAATGTATATCCGTTTAGTTAAGAATCCTTTATTTTCCATTTTCGAAGAAACCGTTGAAGAAAATGACTCCGTTCGTTCATTTTCGCTTCTGAAAAATATCCGTTAAGGAAAATAACAAAATTATGCTTTACATATCTTTGATGGCTATTTAACACAAAGTCACAGACAGACTCTTACGAATAAATTTCGGGACGAAATTTCCTAAAGTAGGGGAGACTGTGACACCTGTGTCACTGCGACCATCAAACAAATACCAAACCAATGAAATATTGTATTTCATACTTTGGACTTGTATAAATATGTGTATCTTTTGCACATATCAACTCTTGTTCGATTTCAAGCTCTAAATCGCTTTCTGGAAGGTTATACGCGTACTGATGCGTAAATATAACCAGTTTAACGCAACGAACACTCCGGAATAGTGAAATATACTTAACATACCTTAAATAACCTTTACATAACTTAGAAATAAGTTTTAAAGGCTTTGGTATGGCAAAAACAAGTTAAATCGCTTACAGGGACTAAAGTTGACAAACTGCGAAAGTATGCCAATTTGAACAGTAACGAACATTCCAGAACATGACCATAAGTTAAACACACCTTAAATATCCTTTATATATCTTAGAAATAGGCTTTGAGGGGTTCGGTGTGCTAAAATAAACTTTTGGGTCATTCAGGGACTAAAAGTGTCAAAAAGTGCACAAGTTTGCATTTTCGCGCATACCTTACGTTCTGAATACATCCGGACATCCAAAAATTTATGTAAGCACTATAATATTTTATTTTAGTGTTTGGCATTAGAAAAATCCATTCGTCGCGTCATTTGGATCGTTTTTCGCGCTTATGCGCATTCCGTCGTAATTAAGCGAACATCGCGATCGTACGACCAAACGAACCAACATCCTAGATATTTTTGAGCATGTTTTGAGTTCCCTATACTTTAACTTCATTTTAGAGCCTTGAAATAAGGTTAACGGGGTTCAAACGCATCGAAAATAGCTTAAACGGGCTGCAGGGACCATTTCTGCCATTTTTGAAACTTTGCTGAAACTGGTAGGCAGTGGCGTAGCGCGAGCACCTCATGCCTAGGCAGTGGCGCTACGCGACTGCCTAACCTGTACAGAAACATTGTATTTGGTCCATTTTCACTTTTGCACATGGTTTTGGGACAATCTATGGGCTCAAATGGTTTTCAAAAACCACTATCTTGAGGTGTATGGCCAAGATCAAAGCACGGTTTCCGAGGAACGATCTTAACGGCTCTACGAATCCTATAAATACCCAACCCACCCCATTGCAAAACCCACTAGAATCTTGATTTGAGAGGCTCTAAGTTGAAACCTTTGTTTCATACCTGAGCTACTTGGATCGAGGTTAGCATTCGGGGACCCTTCGTAAGTATTCTTTCGTTCTTTTATTGCTTTACGAGTCTGAAAGTCAAACTTTGTTTGACTTTCTGCGTTGACCAGTTAATGGTCAATGCGAAGTTCGTTTGAACTTCGCAACGTGATTGTAATCACGATGGTTATAGTCCCTTGGGACTATGCCTACTGATTACCACGTTGTCTAGGGTCGTAAGGATAAGCGATCTAATAAATCGCTTATACCTTCGAACCCGACCCATTTGGTCGATCATTAGGATCTGACCAAATACATTAGGTGACCATAGTATATAGGGAATAACCTTCCGAGGTTATACCTTATGGTCGCTTCGTTAAGTAGTTGTATGATAGGTAGTTTATATGCCTTAGGTAAATTACCAGAATACCCTTTTCATGTATAATTGGTAATTAAGCATATGTAACCTAAACTTTGTCACATAACTGATTATGTAACATGTTTAGGCATATAACACTTGTCATAGGACTAGTTAGACGTTCCGAACGCGTTTCACGCGAACGACGCGTTAAAGTAGCATAAGCTGCCTAAACGGGTCGTAATGGGTCGTAAGCACTTATGTTAGGTTTCATTTAGTATGTAGGCTTTGTTAAACCATATTACACGAGTCTCCATACTCGTTTGGTTTACGAACCCTCATTCTATCCGATCCTACGATTTAGATCCGGTTTATTAACATAGTTACCTATATTAGGTGCCGTTTGATATCCGTGATCTCTAGCATTGTTTGGTTGTCACTCAAGGACTACTGAGCATTCTCAAGTGAGTACATAGACCCCTCTTTTACTGTTTTCCAAACATTTTGGGGTGAAACACATGTGCCTACTTGTTACTTTCATGCTTTCACATCATATACCTGCTATGTTCATTAGTACATTTATAGTACATGATTTCATTACATTTTATGCTATGTATGCCCATTGTGTGCGTACTTAGTACATTGTCTTACATTACATGCTATGTATGCCCATTGTGTGCGTACTTAGTACATTGTCTTACATTACATGCTATGTATGCCCATTGTGTGTGTACTTAATACATTGTTTCACATTACATGCTATGTATGCCCATTGTGTGCGTACTTAGTACATTGTTTTACTTTACATTTCTGCTATGTATGTTGACTGAGCATACTAGCACATAGTACATTGTCTTACATTACATGCTATGTATGCCCATTGTGTGCGTACTTAGTACATTGTCTTACATTACATGCTATGTATGCCCATTGTGTGTGTACTTAATACATTGTTTCACATTACATGCTATGTATGCCCATTGTGTGCGTACTTAGTACATTGTTTTACATTACACTTTATGCTATGTATGTCTTTTGTTGCATACATAGTACATTTGTTATTCATCACATGTTTACATTTTGGATACACATTACATGATTTACATTAAACATGAACATTTTAGTTTGGTTTGAGTAAGTGATTAAGTAACGAGGCGTGTGTAATATGATACAAGCATGGTGGATACGCCGCCGGTACTTCCTATATATAAGTGTTTGTATGGTATTACATATCGTAGCGTTATTTGAATCATTTCAGTTTGAGATATATAACATTTTATACAAATAACATACTTTTCACAAGACATTGATTTACAAACAACTTATCTTATACAAACTCATTTTACATGGTTATTCATTTAACCATACATTATTCTCTTATTTATACATATCATCTGATCTTATCGTTTTTCAAATGATTTACAAGACAAAGCAAATTACAAGGTTCATGACTAAACATTTTCTCAAACATAAGTCATGAATTCTGTTTTCATAAAACCTATGTATCTCACAGGCATTTTTATGCTGACGTACCTATTTTCACATGTGTTTTTCAGGAGATGATGCATAGGACTTATCAAGACATACTTAGGCGGACTTGTGCCTTAGTGACTTAAAACAAGACAAGAACTAGTTAATTTATGTTATGTACTCTTTGTTTCTTGTTTAAAACAATGTAAACTCTCATGTTTGATTAATAAAACGAAACTTCAATTGCCATGGATTTGAAACAATTAATTCTGTTACAACACTCCCCGACGTTTCCGCCACGTTTGGTTGTTCCACGTGGTCGGGGTGTGACAACAGTCCATGACTTCAACAGGTTCTTCAATGAATTGGAGTTTGTCGTCAATATGAATCTCATCCGCAGGGATGATAACCGTTTCTTGCGTTGGACTCTTTTTAAGATTCGATACATAAAACGTGTAGTGTATACTGCTAAGTTCGTCTAGTAATTTCAGCTTGTAGGCCATAATGCCAATCTTCTCTAAAATTTCAAATGATCTAATGTAACGTGGGTTAAGCTTTCCACGATTACCGAACTTCACTACACCCTTCCAAGGCGAGACTTTCAACAAGACTTTGTCTCCGACCTCGAAAGATAATGGTTTCTGTCTCTTGTCTGCGTAGCTATTTTGTCGATCGCGAGCCGCCTTGATACGGTCTCTGATCTGAAAATTTTTATCCGTAGTCTCTTGGAATAATTCCGGACCAATTAACTGTTCATCGCCAGTTTCCGCCCAACATAGCCGAGAGCGACATTTTCGACCATAAAGAGCTTCAAACGGTGCAGCTTGCATACTTGTATGGTAGCTGTTATTGTTGGAAAACTCAACCAAAGGTAAATGAGTATCCCAATTGCCGCCTAAATCCATAACACACGCACGAAGCATATCTTCGAGTGTTTGGATTGGCCGTTCGCTCTGGCTGTCAGTTTGTGGATGTAAGGCCGTACTTAGATTTAAATGAGATCCAAAGGCCTATTGAAACGATTTCCAAATTCTTGATACAAAGTGACCGTCTCGGCCTGAGATGATTGAAATAGGCACTCCATGACGAACCACTATTTCCTTGAGATAGGGTTCCGCTAGTTTATATGTACTATCCTTCTCCCGAATCGGTAAGAAGTGTGTGGACTTTGTTAGTCTATCGACGATTACCCAAATCATGTCGTGAACTCTTGAGGTACTGGGTAACTTCGTAATGAAGTCCATCGATATCTGTTCCCATATCCAAACGGGAATCTCGGGTTGTTGTAGCAAACCCGAGGGTTTCTGATAATTAGCTTTGACTTTCGCGCAAGTCAAGCATTCTCCAACATAAGTCGCGATATCACTTTTGAGGTTAGGCCACCAATAGTATTCTTTCAATACTTTGGCCTATTTACTTCCTCAAAAATATCATCCCGAAGGCCGCCAAAGAATGGAACCCAATTTCAACCCATAAGGTATAAAGTTCCATCTTCTTTCGGCACTAATTGTTCCTTCATGCCTCGAAGTGTTTCTGCTTGAATATGCTCTTCCTTGAGCGCTTGTGAATCATCTTCTCTAGTGCTTGAACTCTCAATGTTCGAACTCATTCCTTGCGGCTCAAGGCGCCTGCTACAACGTTCGCCTTGCTTGGATGGTACTTTATTTCATAATCATAGTCGTTCAGCAATTCAACCCTACGTCGTTGACACATAGTTTGGTTAAATATGTGTTGAAGGCTTTTATGATCCGTGAAAATTGTACATTGAGTACCATATAAATAATGTCGCCATATTTTCAAAGCGAATACCACCGCGCCTAATTCAAGGTCATGAGTGGTATAGTTCTTCTCATGAACTTTTAATTGGCGCGACGCGTATGCGATAACTTTTTTTTTCATTGCATGAGTACGCAACCCAATACTTGATGCGAAGCATCACAGTATACAACAAAGTCATCGGTACCGTCGGGTAGTGATAAGATTTTGAAATGCTATGCACCAATCTTAAGGATAAGTTGTAACGCTACTTCTTGTTTTTCGCTTGGGGTGAATTTCTTGCCTTTTTTTGTGTGCGGGAGGTTAGCGGTTGAGCAATCTTGGAAAAAAAATTCTCAATAAATCTCTGATAATATCCCGCCAATCCCACAAATTGTTGGACTTCGGTTGGAGTCTTGGGCACTTCCCAATTCTCAATTGCTTCAATCCTCGATGGGTCTACTTGAATGCCTTTCTCGTTCACTACATGCCCGAGAAATTGTACTTTGCGAATCCAAAATTCGCACTTGGAAAATTTCGTGTATTGTTTCTCCATCTTTAGTAGCTCGAAAATGGTTCTCAAATGTTGTTCGTGCTCATCTGTCAATCGTGAGTATAAAAAAATGTGGTCAATGAATATTATGACGAATTTGTCGAGATATGGCTTGCACACGCGATTCATTAAATCTATAAAGACCGCTAGTGCGTTCTTTAAACCAAAAAGGCATAACGAGAAAATCGTAATAACTATAACGAGTTTTAAAAGCCGTTTTCGGTATGCTTTCCTCTTGAATTCGTAATTGGTGATACCCAGATTGTAAGTCTAACTTGAAATAGAAGCTCGAACCTTTCATAAACCATTTGAGTTAGTTGGAAATTCATTTGTAACATGGTTTAGAAATATGAATTTTCGTTCATCGAAATGTTGTGCACTTTTGCAAAACTTGCATGTCTTTCCACCCCCAAAACCTTTATAAAGATGTATAATGGTAAACCGTGGGGGTTATGAACTCACAACGTCCTTATTCGGTCAACTACAAGGTTCAGAAGGTGCTAATCGATATGGAGATTTGGCTACGGGTGCAGCTCCTGTTACCAAGTCGATGTGAAACTCGACTTGTCGATATGGTGGTAGTCCTGGCAAGTCTTCAGGAAATTCTTCAGGAAATTATTTTATCACAAGAATATCTGTCAGCTGTGGCCCAACGGCCTTCTTGTCTACAACAAGTGCTAGAAAGGCAATACAACCTTTCCATAAGCACTTTTGTGCCTTCATGCAATTAATGATCCGCAATGGTGTGTCGTGCCTCTCTCCATGAATAACAAATGTCTCTTCGTTCGGAAGTGGTAGGCGAATGATCTTCTCATGACAGAAGACTTCGGCTAGGTTATCGGATAACCAATCCATGCCAACCACTACTTCGAAACTACCCAACTGAACGAGTAAGAGATCGATATTGAATTTCAGCTCCAGACTCGACTAGTTTACCGTTTGCCAATTCTATAGAATGAGGAGACGTCTAGCTTACTTGACTCTAGGCCAAGTACATTTTGAATTCTATGTAGTAAGGACTTCACTGTACAAATGTAGAGGACAACCCAATCCCTATGTTTAGATGTAGGATAACCCAATCCCTATTTGTAGCTAGGACAATCCCGTCACTAGCCATGAAACTCATTTCACATGCATGAATTTGGTTGATAGAAAACGTGTCGGTGACTCTTAAAGATTTGACAAGAGTCAGCTAATTCCCCATTAGCTAAGTTGATATAGTAATGTGTGTCTAACTAACATGAATCTAGTTCGAGTATATGTATAACACCTAAAGACACTAGTTATGTCACACCCCCAAAATACCACTTGCGGAATCACCACGGGATGTGTGACGTACCAGGATCCAAGCCACCAATCACACTGAACTACGCGTAATATTTAATAAAAATATTCCATTCATTTCAAAGTATCAATCCAAGACATAAGTTAAACTAAAACAATTATTCAGCGGAAGCATAATGTAAATAGTAATTAAAGTGTTCAAATCATATGTTCATAATCAATAAAGCGAGTATCCAAGAGTTTCGATCCATGACCACTCCAGTGCTCCCAGATAGCAAGTCCATAATCAGAAATCTAACGACCTACAAGCATGCAGACAAGTGTGTCAGACGACGCTGGTGAGTTCAAAGTTTTGTTAACGCGTTGATTACCAGATATGTGTATAAAACAGTTCAACGTTATGTTTTGATGTTGTTATTAACTCGATTACCGTATGTGGCTACTAGATGTTTTTGCCCGAACCCCAATGCCTCTATCAAAGCATTGGTCAAGTGGTCAAGGTAATTAGTTCACGCCCGTCCATTCCGGCCCGGTGTGAGGGTGCCAAACCTAATAGCGCTATCAACTAAATACCTCGTTGCCTTCCCGGCAACAATCGGTGGATGTAATGGGTCTTATATGATAGAAATTGAGTAATAACAAACATCCCATTAACCTGACATTCTTCCCTGAAAACGTTACCCGATATCCCCTCCCGGGATGCATGCTTGGAAAAGAGCAGTGAACTCACCTCGGGTTGCTCGGTAATGAAAATTACTGATTCACAATTGATCTACCAACCACGTCCTAACATGGTTATTAATACCAATCAGTTTTCGTTTATCAACTGACCACATACTCATCACATGACATCACATAACACGTATCGGGCAACACATGGCGTCACAGATCATTCAACAGACAAGGATTATCACACCAGTTCATAAACAATATCACATGTCAGGCTAACATCAAGTTCACAACATGCAGATTAACATGAAGTTCCTACACAATCATCGTGTATCAGGCTAAACATTATATATTCAAATGTGCGGTCCATACGTTCAGGCCCATAAGCCTTGTGCGACTCAAGTGACCTTGTGCGATCCGAATGGTGTTAAGGCCCAGCAGCGCACTAAGCCCAAATGGCTTGTGCGACTGCCTCCCAATTGTGCGATTGAGTCCGGCTTGTGCGATTCATGTCGGGCCCAACATAAACTTGTGTGACTTAACCCAACATCCAGCCCAATCCTTTTGTCAACCCGAAATCTTGTGCGATTAGATTAACTTGTGCGACCAAGCCAAATCCCCCAAATTCAGTTACACTTTTGCCATGATTCTAGTCCATCAATTCCACAATCAATTGCACAAGATCCGAAACAGTTGTTTCACAAATCAACATTCCCAATTTATCATCTCATGATTAATTCTCATCATTCTAATTTACAGTGAATTATTCAAACGAACATAACTCCAAATTCACACCCAGACAATAATCATCTTCCTAACACAAACCCTAGTTCATGAACATTATCAATGTAATTCATTCCAACCCTCTAATCCCGTATCCATTTATTTGATTCACCAATCATTAACATGTTACTTATTACTAACCAGATTCAAGTATGTACATTTATCAACCATAGAATTCAAATATCATAACATCATGTCACACAATACACATGTCGGCAAAACACATAGGAAAAACACGCTTGGATCTAAATCAAACAAAGAACATGATCACTAACCGATAGTGTGTAGACTATGAACGAATGCTAGAATAAGAGGGGATTGGTGCCGCGATCCGCAAGGGACTTCGAAGAGGGTATGGTCGCCGTCGGTTCTTGAGAGGATTAGGGTTGATTGTTTTTGTTATTAGCAAAATTGTGAGAGTTACACACAAGGTTATGTGTGTATGCGTAACAAGAGGTGAGCCGGGCTCACCTGTTTGGGCCGAGAAAGGCTTGGGTCGAAACCCAAGTATGCAATTCAAGTAAAGTGTGTGACCCGGACTCTTGTGCGATAACATTTATAATGTACATTCGTATTTTCCACATCACGCATAATATAAGAACTCATACATTCACTTACAATTAGCACATCAATTAGTCATGTAGCACTCAAACGAGTTACATTAACGTATAGTGAAATTTCCTAAAATGCGAGTTGTCACAAGTTAAGCTCGGTGCTGGTATCAAAAGAATTGATACATAATGATTGTAGAGTACAATGTACTCATGATATCATTGGGATTTTGTGGAGTATTCATAGTTCTAACCATACACACACTTATACACTAGCTTGATTCATTCTTAAGTATTACCGTCTTACTAGTCTTTGTTTTGCGCCCGATCTCAGCACACTGCTACTCTTGGCACTTTTGCAAGTGTTCTCCTGATGAACGTCTCACTTGTCGTATTAAGGATTTCAGCAAGTTACCTGCATACCTCCTGGTGTCAAAATCATTTATGGCAGCAAATGCCTTTGTTTTTCTCATCGCGAGAGTTTCCTTCCATTTGTTACTCGTTCTTGAACCTTTCCTAAGATGTGAGAACTTTCGCCTCCCGTAGAATCCTTGGTGAGACTAACTGCGAGAGTTATTGTTTAAGTGTTCAAGGTAGGGTGAGAAGATGTGACCATACTTTGAATTTCAGGGGCTAAACTTAAATTGTAACGCTCAATGCGTTTGAATTCGGGCGTTACCAAGTATGGAACAACCCCTGAGAAACCGTGAAAGCATCGAATGTAACCAACAACATTGGCTCTAGTCGTGATCGAGTTCTTTTATAAAATCATATGAAAATCAGATGATATAAAAGAATGATGTATGGTTAAATAAATAACCAAATGAAATGTAGTGTATAATATATATCATGCCTTGAAATCGAATATCATGTCTTGTGTAGAAGATGTCGTGTCTTGTCTTTGTCGAAGTGGTTTGGATAACACCACGATATGCAATATAATATAAGCACTTATATATAGGAAGTACCAGCGGCGTATCCACCATGCTTTTATCATATTACACACGTCTCGTTATTTACAAAAATGTATTGTGTATACCAACGTCAAATGTCATGTATAACAATGTCTTGTGTAATAGTGTCATGTATAAACCACGTCTTGTGTAAAAGCAATGATTTTCAACACATAACTTTTGACTTAAACATTTGTTTCTTTTGGTGCCATGATATTTTTAATACACACTATTAAAAGAATCTAGACATATATTTGGATAAATATAGTCTATCATGCGCCCAAGAATGAAGAATGCAATCGGTCATGGAAACCTCAAGATCGCATTGTTCATATATGTTTGAATATATGATAATATGGATAACCGAAAAAAATAAATAAATAAATGATAATGTGAATAACCGCAACCAAAATGTGTAGTGCATCTTGCGTGTATTGGTTATATGTTTAAGTGGCAAAGAAATAATTCGTTGAGGAGGGAAAGCCAACCCGTGGCCTCCGTCCCTATAAAATGTATTCCATACTATATGGACCTCGGTCGTCCCAAGTAAAGAAATTTCTTTGTCGTACTTGCCCATGTGACGAGTATGGTGATAGTGCTCGAGCTTCACGAGCTCTAACAAGATCATTAGAATCTCCAAAGATGTTGAATAGAATGCAATGAGGGAGTTGCAGCATGGCTCATGCCATACCATCCCTTGGGAAAAGACAAATGTCAAGCGACGGAATTTATTGTATCTATTTCCAATAAATATGATAAGGTGGAATATGATAAGGTAAGGTAAGGTAAAGTGTCATAGACACCATGGAAATAGCCCATGTACAAAAATTTTAGAATGTTGAGGAAAATACTTCATGAGTGGCTAACAAATTTTGTTTGTTTAGATGACTAGTCTCAACTGAATCGTGATGTAGATCGAATGTTAGGTGTGAACAAATACGTGTCGTCTTCCTGTACTGTACTGTACTGTACTGTACTGTACTGTATTGTATTGTAGGGTGTTATACTAACCACCCCAGTTCGTGTTCTACTAGATAGGAAGAATTGAATCTCAAGTAATAACTTAAGAATTTTGAATGAATAGTGATCATTAGCTTAGCCCGTAGAGTCCACCAGAATTTCCATGCACTACAAGTTGTTATGACGTGGGCCCCCGTAATAATAAATTGCCTTGCATGGTCACCCTAGCATTCTCTCGTTCAGAGCAGACGATCAGTCAGAGAAGGAATACTATTGTCAATATACCTTCAACATAGGAGGGACCTTCGTGATAGTTCACGTGTCAACGTCCGTTGTTATTACTCGCAGAACGGCACGACGTTAGATGAAATAGAAATGGAAAGAATCTGAATAACAACTGAAGGGGCACCTTCAAGATGAGTACTTCATTTTCCTTGTCTGGACAGGAGTGTATCAATCTTGATTAGTATGAGTCGCAGGGACCTCGTCTCACTAATGGAGTTGTTGTCCAAGGTTACCACCTCCGCCTCGTCGTCACTATCATGGTCAGGCATCTCAGCATTCACGAGAAAGCAACCATATTTTACGAAATAAAGTTTAAGATTTCACTTAGGAATCATGTTCGCCAAAAGCTCCGCAGTAGACGTGAGGTCGATATTTTCATCGTGCGAGTTAAGAATAATTATAGAGTTTGAAGTCGAAGGTATTTTGTTCTTGGCAAATTATTTTGTACAACACATATATAAATAAATCATATATATAGTGACATGAAATCCTATCTAACAAGGATTTTTATCTTGTATAACTTGAATTTGTATATGCTGAACTTGTAAACTATTTATGATGTGTAAACTGATAATGTAATGTGTCTATCTTGTATAAGCACTGATAATGTAATATATTGTAGGCACATAGTCTGTTAATGTAATGCGCCTATCTCTCATAGACTTCACCCATGGAAATGTCCTTGCTTGGTTTTTATGAAATGAATTTTTGTTTGTAGTGGACCTTGAAAAATGTTATGCAATGAAAACTTCTCGTTCTTGTATAAATTGTTTTCGTGAGAGGTTCCTAGTGATTGTAGACTAGACTCGAGAAAGAATCTTGGTTCACTACAATCGAAGCTCTGATACCAAACTGTCACACCCGCTCGTAGCGGAAGCGCGAGGTGTGATATGTTCGGTTCTCATTGCATAACGATATAAGTAAACATGCTAAATGAATAAAACATGCTCCAATGCCATTGTCATAATTGTTCAAAAGATCGCAACATAAGTTAAGTACATTGTTTACAAACCATCAAATGAAAATAAGTAGTCATTGTTTCATACATCAAATGTAAGTCTAAAAATGTCAAGGCTTTAACCACTATATCACCGCAAAGAGGCGGTATATAACAGGCAAACCCTTCAATAGTTGGCATGGAGTATTGATACTTGTTTTCCTTGAACTGAAATCTTTGCATTGGTCCACTAATTCCCTGAAATACATGTAAGTTTGAAAACATCAACAAAAGTTTAGCGAGTTCATGCAGTTTAGCTGTATAAGATGTATCTGTATCAAAACAGTATGTAAGATGTATTTGTCTCAATTGTAATTGCATCCAAACTGGATATAAGATGTATCTGTAAAATGTGAGATGTATTTGTATCAAATGAAGTATGAAAAGCGTCAATGAAATCGTGATCATTAATGTTTTGCAAGGACATTAATATGTGTGACAAAATAGGAAGCAAACCAACCCTAGACGATTTTTGTGTCGACTATCCTTGACTGGGACACAAACTCACTCTTCTGTATGGGTCCATGACCAAGAGTGGGGCTCTCCAAAACCCATTAGATCTAATCCTTTGTTCCTTGGTCCAAACTGGATTAATGGTGCTTATTGTATGGCCCTAATTCGCACATGATCTAAGGTGTTTCATTCCTTGACTTATCATACTATTGTACATGTATTTTCCCTGATAGTTGTAAAGCTTGAAAAGCATTTAAGATGAAAAGGGGACATGAACTCACAGAATTACATCCGTAAACTGTATGTAATTGTAACCTCACTTGTAGTTGTCTTGAATTGTATCACGACCTACAAAGGTCCTAGATTTGTTAGACACTTCGGTCTTTGTATTGGCTCATATACAAGTCTTCTATCTTGAATATGTATTAAGACTTGTTTGTATTTGTTATTCGTTGAACTGTGTATTAGATGTATGAATTGTTAAACTATTATATATATATATATATATATATTTCACCAAATATATATATATATAATCTTGTATCTTGTGAGTTGTATCATCGGATCTTGTCCTCTTGATTTTATGTCTTATATGAATAAATTGTATAATTGTATTTTCACCAATTATATGTCATTGGGCCGAGCCCATGTTTTCATGTCATTGGGCCGAGCCCATGTCTTAATGTTATTGGGCCTAGCCCAAGAATTTATGTTATTGGGCCTAGCCCAAGAATTTATTTTATTGGGCCCAAATGTTATTGGGCCTAAAGAGTATTGGGCTTAATGTTATTGGGCCTTGGCCCATATGTTTGGTATTGGGCTTAGCCCATGAGTTTTGATATTGGGCTTAGCCCATGTATTTATGTTAAGCCCATTTAGGAAGATAAGCCCATTAGTAAGTATAAGCCCATTTGTGAAATGTAGGCCCATTTGTAATATAAGCTCATTTGTGAAATATAGGCTCATTTGTAATATAAGCCCATTTGTAAATTAAGCCCATTTGTAAAATATGCCCATTTGTAAATTAAGCCCATTTGTAAAATATACCCATTTGTAAATTAAGCTCATTTGTAAAATATACCCATTTGTACATATCTAGTAATTTTTATAAAAATCATTAAGTATAAGTTAACATAATAATTTTTATAAGTCCAAAACATCCGGATATTGTTGTCGGTGATTTATATGTATTCGCTTCGAAAGATCGCCTAAGCGTCGTAGTAACTCCTCGGATTGGCGATATGTTTATGGTTTCGTCCGTCGTCCGATTTGACCATAATTTGTGTCCTATCATTCGGATCATCCGTAACTCGTTTTTAAAGCGTATTTCTATGTAGTCTTGTAAGACTTTGATTATAATGCATCTTGTGTTTATTTGTTATATTGAATTCAAGTTCATAATTTATACATATAACTAATACACCAAATATCACATATTGCACATAAGTTGTTAAATGACCAAATATATATTTTCTCAAAAATATATATTCATCTAACTTTGCTTTTATCAAAAACCATTCTTTAACAATCTTTTTAATCTTGTAAAGATTTAGCCAAAAATTATAGTTTTGTTAACATATGAATTTTAAGAAAATTTGGCCATATAACCTTTGTATTAAGCACTTAGCCATGTTTAGTAAACATAACATTTTCTTTTCAAATTCACCATCAATTTACTCTTAACTTTCTTAACAAAAACATATGAGATTTTATAACAAAATCATAACAAGATGAAATCAAAATTATGTAGGGTTTTGGGTATGATCATAACACATGTTAATTAGTTCAAATCCATGCTTTACTTCTAGTTTTAACCACTTTTATGAAAATCCCATCTTGTATGTTTGTTTTCATAATTTTGTAGAAGTGTTGTTTTTAATGAAAAACACTAAATACCTTAACAACATCAAAGAGTATGATCATCCATTAAACCTTTATGTTTAACAAAAAAGCCTTTTAACATAAACATGTATATTTGTTAAATCATGTATTTAAACATCATCTAACAATTTATTCTTATGATATTCATCATGACAATATCAAATATGCAAGTAATAAGTCATAAATCACAACATAAACAAACATATATCATGATTATTATTTTGCTTCTTTGTATCTTCATAATATTTTGTATGCTTCTTTAGTTATTACTAGTTATTTTAATAATCATAAACATAAATAACTATAAAAAATAGATTTAGAAGCTCACTTCTAGCACTTGTGGCTAGGGATGTTCTATATGATGATTAGAAGCAAAGAAGATGAAGATCTTGTTGATTGAAAGCTCTTGAATGGATAAAAAAGTGTGCTTTAACTTGTAAATGCTTTAGATCATCTTATGCTCCATTAAACTCCATGTTGATCATCAAAGAAATGATAAAATGAAATGGGTTTTTAGATGGTGTTCTTGGTGAAAAGATGATGATTGAGAGTATTCTTATGTGTGTGTAAAGTAAGGTGAAAAGTGGTAGTAAAATGCTAGTAATTTGTGAGATTAAGTGTTATAATCATCCACCAATTTCATCCACTTGCAATAATCAAAATATCTAGATATTTTTAACACAAAATTAAGGGTGTGGGACCCCTTAAAAACGTTCATAACATGGGGGGGAGGGTCTTGTATTTGTTTCAAAGTGTTAAGGGTTTTAAACTTGTTAAAATGTGGTAAAAATATTAGTATGTTTAAGTGTTTAAGGTTTACAATTTTTCAAGATGTTTCAAGGTGTTTAAGTGATCATACTAGACCAACATGATCCAAATAATATTAGATGGTCACTAAAAAAAAGATCCGATATCGTTCGGATATTCGTTTGGCGTTGTTTCCGTTAATCGTTATTCGAACGCTAAGCTTGTGTAAGTTGTGTGAATTGATGTGGTTATGGTTCGGATGGTACCCGAAGGTATCCTCATATGAATTCTATGTTAAACACTACTTTTACATGTTGCAAAAATATTAAATTGCTGAATTCTGTAGAATTTCTGCGGAAAAGTGTTGAAATTGTCGCTTTTAGTGCTTTTCGTCAGTTTTTAGTGTTATCGGACATCGGGAAAGTATTTGTTGGTGCATTCATCTGTCGTCTTCGTCTTATGTCGAGTCTAGGATTAGAATTGTTAGATTAGATCTTGTATAGGAGGTTTTAGAGTATGTTTAATGTAATTTAGCTTGAAAGTGGTGATTTTCCTTGAAAATGTCTCTTGACAGTTTCAAGCTAAATCAATTCTTATTGATTTCCCTTGAAAGTGTCATGTGTCATTTCAAGCTAAATCAAGGTTTCCCTTGAAAGTGGCATGTCATTTCAAGCTAAATCCCCTCCACTATAAATACCATTCAAGCTAAATCATTTGTAACAGTTCTGAAATTCCATACCGAGGTGCTGCCGATGTGAAGACTGATTGTAAACGATAGTATATCAATATAATCAGTGTTAAAGTGATACGCAAGCTGTTTCGAAGTTCGTTTCTTAGTTTCCGCCTCTGAAACTGACTAAATCTCTTCTGAACGACTCGTTCGGGTCGCAAACCGATCCTACAAGTGGTATCAGAGCTCAGGAGAAAGAGATTTCGCCAAAACAGCTCGTTTATTGTCACTTTTTCTGATTTTCTACACCTTCTTTCAAAATCGAACAAATTTTTACGGTTAAAATCGGTTCATATTCTCACATAATGTGCGTAAACATGTTTTAACAAACCCTTGAGAGTTTCAGATCTAAAATCGGCTTAAATCTTGTTCAATCGGACCAAAATCAGATCGTTATTTGCTGACATCTTGTTGGATTTCGCTTGAAAAAAAAGTGAGAGTTTGAAGCGAAATTGAGGATTTCGCTTGAAAACAGCAGTTTGTTAGAAATATGTGTGGATTTCGCTTGAAATAAGTTGACTGAGTACATCGATTTATGTGAATCTCGTAAATTGAAAGTTAGATTGCATGTTGAATACCTCGGTTTAAATAAGTTGCATGTGTGATTGTCAGACATCTAAGTGGTTTGCATGTGAAAAGGTCAATTGGTTTTGTTTGAGATGAGCATGTGATATAATCATTTCGTTTTTGAGATTGTCGACCATATTAAAATTTGAGGTTCAATTAAAATTGAGATATGTTTTAAAGCATGTGATATTGTCTGACAATTTACGAAAATCGTTCAAACATCATTTACCGTTACGTGTGATCATTATTAATTGTTGTCGGTCATTTACATTGATTGAATACATAAGTGTTCGTGGGATGTCAGATTGCATGTGATTGCATGTGATTGTTGATCTTTCTAGACTTTGTTGGCCACGAGAAATAGAAGAAATCACGTGAACTGCTGTTAAAAATTAAGTCAACTAATTTGAGTAGTCCGATGGGAATTGAATAGATTGCATGTGATCAGTAGGTTGTTGTCTAATAGGTGTTATAGAGGTTGTTGGGTTTTGCAAAATTTGCATGTGATCTCGATATTAAAGTTGTTGGTGTGATAAGTGTTGTCGGTTCTTATTTCAACTCATGTGTTTCAATTGATCATTATATGCGGTCCAATCAGGTTGAAGTAAAATTCATAGTTGTCGGATAAGTGAAATTGTTTGTTGTCTTGTTTGCATGAGATTAGTGTTTTGATGTTATTGGTTTAAGTGAAAGCCCAAAGTTTGGATAAAGACTTGTAGTGCAGCCCAATTATAATTTGACAATAAAATCGATTGTGGAACTTTATATGTGAAAGCATGTGATTTCATGTTGTGAGCATTAATTGTTGTCAGTCCATTAATTGTCAAGATTCTATCAGCATTTGATTTGTGATTAATTGAAAGCCCAAGAGATATTATCTTTGATTTGGTCTTTCCGAGTTTGTAAATTCTTTTCACATAAATATCTCGGCCCAAGGTTTGGGATAGTCCATAGCAAATTCAACTCGCATCAGTTCAGTTTGTGTTGTGAGTTTTGGGTCAGTTTGCACCAAATTCAAGTTACATCAATCTCATTCGCACAAGGTCGTTTGAAATTGATTCAGTTTGTTTGAAAAATTTCGATACCGAAACATGGAGTTTGAGGAATTGTTGGCATATGTGTATTATGAATCTCAGCAGTATATTCCAACAAAGAAAGAAGAAGAAACTGTCTCAGCAAAAGAAGTTGTTGAAAAAGTTCCGGTTTTTTATTACTCGTCTGATGAAGAAAGTGACAATTATGAAGAGGAAATCCGGAAACTTGAAAATCTTAAACAACAACTTCCATCTGATCAACGTAGTGGAAAGTTATTTTATGCCGATAAAATTGAAAAATTGAAAGAAAAACAAGTTGCAAAAAAGAAGAATCAAAAGGCAGCAATGGTTAACGAAGAGATCAAATCTGAGAAAGATGTGAAAACAACAACAGCTGAAGAACAAATCAAATCTAGTGTGAAAAGGCAGGTTGAACAAATTCCAGCTGTCAAGATTGAGAAAGAAGAATCTGAAAAACCTGTATCTGTGAATCCTGAACCAGAGTTAAAGAAAGAGGTTGCAGAAGACGCACCTATCTTTGATCATTCACCAGAAGAAGATAGTACAAAAGTTGATGATAAACATATTCTTGTTTTGCTGAAAAATTGTGAGATGTTGACATTTGTAAATGACAAACTCTTGAAGGATGTTGAGAGTTTGTCATTAGAAAACAAAAATCTAAAAAATTCGGAAAATGTTTTGAAAAATAAAATTCACAATTTGGAAAAAGAAAAAGATTTTGAAAATGAAAAAGCAAAAATTGAGAAAGATTTTCAAAGTCAAATAAAAATTTTAGAAGATGAGAGAGATTTGTTTGGTAAAAACAATCTTGAAAAACAAATTGCAATCAATTCTCATCTTGAAAAGATTATTCGACTTGAAAAGGAAGCAGAGTGTGCTCAAAAGAAAATCAAGGAATGGGAAGAAAAGTTGAAGGTGTTTGTGAATACTTCAGCTATTCATTGTCCTAAACCGGTTAATTCCATTCCAATAAGTGACGGTGTCACAAACTTTGACAAAGTCAAAGTTGAAGATTGTGATGAGAAATCTGATGTTGAAAATGAAAAAATGAAGAAAAAGAATTTATTTTTGAAGTTAAAAGAAAAGTTTCAAGAAACTGTTCCACAATCAACTGAAAAGGGAGAATGCTCTAAGCAAAAACCTTTGAAGAAGAAAGTGGAACAAAAACAAAAAGAGAAAAGTTTGAAAAATGTTCAAAAAGAAAATAAAAGTTCATCAGATCAATCATCCAATCGCAATCAAAAATCACAAAAATTGAAAAATGAAAACTCTAAAATTGTTGGTAATAAGTGGTGCAGGTCGGACCACAGTGCTCAAAAGTCAAATCCAGCAAACAAGAGGAGCAAGGAATATCACCAAGCCAAACAGTGCTTTGATTTAAGCATTTGGGCTGAAAATGGTGATTGGTACGATAACAGAGTGTGTTACCGATGTGGTTATCAATGACACATTGCTGTTAACTGCCAAAGTTGGAATTATGAGACGAGAAGATGCTTTAACTGCAACATCAGAGGTCACATTGCCAGAGATTGCCCAAGGAGATCAAATGAAAGATTGAGGGTTAATTCTCAGAAGATGGCAAAGAAATCAGTCAATGTCAAGCCCAAAGAACAGAAGGTTCAAGAACCTAAAGTTCAAGAAACGAAAGTGAAACTTTCTCAGGGGCAGAAAGACAGACTGAGGAAGAAGAGAAAGAAGGCTAGAGAGTATCTAGAGAAGATCTTGTCCTCGGGTTCATCTGTTGGTAAAAATAAGAGTTCTGATGAATCGCTTTCCTCGACTGCAAAGTCAAGCAAGACGAGTTCATCAGATACAAATCTGAGGACGAAAGAAGAAAAGAAGAAGAAGAAAGTTGTTGGCGATGAATTTCTTTCTTCGGAAACAAAGGAGCCACATGTCGGCGATGAATCTGGCTCATCAAAGTCAGACAAGCCACATTCAGGCAATGATTCTGGTATGGTAAAACCAGAAGAGCCAGTTGTTGAGGTAAAAATTGAGAATTCTGGTTTAACAATGGATGATGCAAATTTCCCACCATTGTTGAACAAGAATTCAAAATCACCCAAGGACCGTCAGGCTTGGGTGAATCTGTTTAAATGAAAAACCTGACTTGCCGGAGTTCCCAGGTTGGTAAGCGTGGAACAGGAATCGGCACATTTCTTGAGAAATTCACGAAAATGATATTTCGACTTACAAGTGGTAAATCAGGGACATTAAGTTGTATTTGATTTTCTACAAATGGTTGAAGACAAAATGATGAACCATATCCCCAACTTTACAAGTGGTAAAAACAAATTTATTTTCCAGAAAAATCATTTTGATTAAAACAAACTTAAGTGTTTTGAAATCTTAATGAGAAAATGGTTTGTTGTGAGGGGGAGTTCTGATTGTTTATGCCAAGTGAATGGCGAATTGAGGTGATTCGATATTGGTTGTCATTTTATTTTATAGTTTGTTTTCAAATTTCCTAAAATGTTTTGCATTTTAGGGGGAGTAAGAAATTTTAGAAAATCCAAAAACATTTGAAAATTTGAAAAATTCAAAAACATGATAAAATCAAAAATGAGTTTTGTTGTGAAAAAGAGGAAATGATAGTAAATCAGTAGACTGTCACAGCATGCTAAAGAAATGGAGAGATAAAATGTGATAAACGATCTCACTAAAGATGTGACGATAGGCTCATCTAGACTAGTAGATTTGCGATAATGATACAAACTTAAATGAAAAAGCCTAGTTCTAGTGGGAAACATGGTCAAAAGCATAGTACTTAGTTTTGTCCTTCTTGACTGTGTGCCTACTCGGTAATCGCTGATTGTCGAAAGACATAAAACTGGTTAAGTTTGTGAACTTTCACAACTTTGCTAAAAAGTCGCTGTGATTGTGCATTTTATTTTGAAAAGATTTAAACTTGTTTTATTTCTTTATTTTGTTTAAGCATCGGACATCCTCTGCGTATACGTGAGTATCGACCTGGATGTTGTTGCCTAAACGTTCTGCTTTATTTTCTCTGGTGTTTCGTTTAAGCTTTGGATCACCTTTGCGTATACGGGAGTATCGACCTGGTGGTTAAAGCCTAAACAACTTCAACTTATTTTTATTTTCTTATTTTGTTTAAACATTGGACTTTCTCTGCGTATACGGAAGTATCGACCTGATTGTTAATGTTTAAACATTCTGCTTTGTATTTGCACAAATCACAGTTGATAAAAGTTTAAAGGCATTACTTGAGTCAGTGTATTGCATGATGAGGGGATATGCTGAGATCGTGGGGTCCATAAGAACTTAGTGCAAAATTAATATACCTTAACGTATCAGTAAGCAGATTGAAAGTTTTTAGATTGAGCTTAAGTGGACAACAATATCGTCAATCCATGTGAATCGTTTAGAACTGAAAATGTTTAAAGCTTAACGGTGCTAGTGATTGGTCACATAAACTGATATGATCCTCTTACACAAACTCACAAAAATATGTTTGTACATATTTTATTTCTGCAGTTAAGTTCTGTTATTGCATTCATGTTTCTTTATTTTGAAAAGTCCAAAAAGATTTTCGACAACTGATGTTGGAAAGCTGATTTTCAAAATTCCGAGTGCTGAACAGGATGAACAGGTTTGGGAGTGTGAGTTTAACAGTTGAAATTTTGATTTGAGAAAGAGATTGAGTTTAGTTAATCAGGGTCATTAATTTGAACTTGATGTAACTATTTCTAGTAAGTTTTTCTTATTGATTTAAGTGAAAACTTATGTTGTGATGAGAAAATGTGTGCAGGAAATGAGCTTAAACAGAGATAAAGCCAGGGATTAATCTCAAGGTGATAGTTAATTCTAGACGGCGATCCCATCATGATGAGAGGGGGAGTCTGACGAGGTTAGAGCCAAAGAGAAGATCCTAGTATATGCTAAGAAAGAAAAGAGACTGATAAAGACTGAAGATGCGAATACTCGACATTTAAGACTCGTCAACATCTGAGGGGGAGTCTGTTGGTGCATTCATCTGTCGTCTTCGTCTTATGTCGAGTCTAGGATTAGAATTGTTAGATTAGATCTTGTTATACGAGAGTATAGGAGGTTTTAGAGTATGTTTAATGTAATTTAGCTTGAAAGTGGTGATTTCCCTTGAAAATGTCTCTTGACAGTTTCAAGCTATATCAATTCTTATTGATTTCCCTTGAAAGTGTCATGTGTCATTTCAAGCTAAATCAAGGTTTCCCTTGAAAGTGGCATGTCATTTCAAGCTAAATCCCCTCCACTATAACTACCATTCAAGCTAAATCATTTGTAACAGTTCTGAAATTCCATACCGAGGTGCTGCCGGTGTGAAGACTGATTGTAAACGATAGTATATCAATATAATCAGTGTTAAAGTGATACGCAAGCTGTTTCGAAGTTCGTTTCTTAGTTTCCGCCTCTGAAACTGACTAAATCTCTTCTGAACGACTCGTTCGGGTCGCAAACCGATCCTACAGTATTAGACCAAACCCTTGCATTCCTAGCTAGGGTTTAATGTATATTTGATGTTAGACTTTCGTCTGAGTCTTAAAGATATCATTAAGATGGTTTCTGCGGATCCTGCGTTTTCGTCAGAATACTAGTTCGCTAAGTGCTTTTCTAGTTGTTTTGATGCATTATTTATACTGTTTCAAAGGTAATCAATAAAAATGAATCATGTGCATCAAAAATAAGTATTCCATGAGTATTCTAAGTGTATGTCATGTAATAATGCAGTTCGGATATTCAAAACACGAAACTGTATAATGTAAATGACTGTTTTAAGTGTACGTAAATTACCAGAAAGTGGCAGTTGTCACACTTTTCCTTGGTAAAGAAGGTAACATTGGGACACGTGTTATCTTCTGATCACTCCATATTCCATGACTCATTTTTACTAACTAGTAGTAAGACCCGTGTGAACACACGGGTAGGTTTAATAACGATCGAAAAAACACATTTTTATAGAAAACATTGTTTTCACCCACCAGTGGTTTCAAACCACAGTTTTAACCCAACAGCGGTTCCAACCACTGTTTGTCCACAAAACATTGTTTTAACCCAACAGTGGTTTCAAACCACTGTTTTCTCCACAAAACACTGTTTTAACCCAACAGTGGTTTCAAACATCTGTTTTCATCCATCTGTTGACCAAAGCTAACAGATGTATCAACAACTGTTTTATTTTGATATATCTGTTCACAACAAACAGAGGTTTCAAAACATAAACAGACCTTTACCACTATTATAAGCTTTTAAACTCTCAACAAACAGAGCAAAGGATTATAAACATATATAGCAACTAATTACCGTTTTGCCGCCGTTAAAGAGGACTCCTTTGGACAGCGTAACCATTTGCTACAGCCATGTCGAACCCGCTTCCTGTTTTTCACCCTTAAGAAGCATAGCTTGAGCTTCTTCCAAACAGTAGTGATGGTTATGATCGTTTATCATGTATGGCAATATCTACATCTGCATCATGACAGATAGGGCTGCATTATGCATATTAATTAAACTATTTCAAAGATCTGCCAAATAATGCAAAAATTAAGAAACTATAACACTGTTTTAACCCAACTTGGGTTTCAAACACTGTTTTAATCAAACAGTGGTTTCAAACACTGTTTTGACCCAAAAGTGGTTTCAAAGACTGTTTTAACCCAACAATGGTTTCAAACACTGTTTTGACCCAAAAGTGGTTTCAAAACACTGTTTTAACCCAACAGTGGTTTCAAACACTGTTATAACTCCCAAAAGTGGTTTCAAAACACTTTTTTAACCCAACAGTGGTTTCAAACACTGTTATAACCCAAAAGTGGTTTCAAAAACTGTTTTTAACCCAAAACAGTGGTTTCACTTTTTCTCGGGTTAAAACATTGTTTAAACCAAATCTTTTTGATAAAAAAAACTTCGTCAGCCATCAATCTTGCTTGTTCTGAACATCTTGTTTTGGACCATTGGTTAGGTTTGTTTGCAGCTCTATAGATGATAACCACTACATACAATCTGAATCAAAGTGATTTCGGAGAAGCAACAAACACCGATTATTCTAACATATTCGATTCCAACAATAAAAAAATCATCCAAATTACCTTAAAAGCCAGTAACAAAACGTTAGCATAATTCAAAACCTTCATAGCTCTCTCCTGCATAACATTTTCATCAAATTCATCCTCATCAACTTCCTCAAAGGACTTCAACGTTGCAAACTGTTTCTCATAATACTCCTTTTCACCTGTAGTACACATATATATCAATAGTAATATTAAGAGTTAAATGCCATTTTAGTCACTTTGATTTGGGCCATTTTGCCAGTTCAGTCTGAAGTTTTGAAACGTTGCCATTTTAGTCCAAATAGTTTCAAGCGTTGACGTTTTAGTCCTCTGGGTTAACTCCGTCCATTTTTTCTGTTAGCTAGAAGGGTAATTCGATCATTTTATACGGTCGAATTATCATTCTAGTTAACAGAATTACATATAAAATGACCGAAATGCCCTTCTAGTTAACAGAATAAAGTGATGGAGTTAACCCAGTCGACTAAAAGGCAACGTTTGAAACTATTTGGACTAAAATGACAATGTTTCAAACCTTTGGACTGAACTGACAAAATGGCCCAAACCACACCACTAAAATGGCATTTAACACTAATATTAATCATAATAAACAACAAACAGTAAAAAACCGAGGATAAATAATAACAATAATAATAAACTTTTTTCGTTGAATAAATTTAAATACCTTGAGTTAATAATGAATTAGAAGATGATGATGATTTTGAGTAAACTGTTTATACCATCTTGAACCTTCTCTGACGTTTCCTATAGTCAATAAGTCCATGGTTGTAGGATCTTCGATCCCTTCCATACCTTCCCCAAAATAATTCAATGGAAGCACAAGAAAAGTGCAAAGGGTAGTAGCAATCGCGAAAATACGGATACTGCACTTTGAATTACAAAAATATTATAAGAAAGAACTAATAATAATAATAATAGGCGACGCAACCACTGCCGGCATAAAAAAAAAGAAGTGAAGTGTACCTACCTAAAAACAACAATTCTAAGAAACACAACGGCATCTATGCCCCTAGAAGCAAATATGTCTTCTTATGTTGCTTGCCAAGCTTTTAAAATCCAACTTGCAGACGGAGCAAATCTTTCAAAACAAAGATTCTCGTTTCGTGTACGCCCCTAAGCAATCCGCTGGCCAAAGTAAACTTTAACATTGAGTGGTTGCTTTCTCAATATGGAATATAGCGTGAACATCCCCACCGAAATGCCTATGTTCATACCAGCCGAAGTCAATAAAGCTGGTATGTCCATCTTTCTGTTTAATCTTTCACTTCACCTTCAACGTCACTTTCGCCTCACCAATGTTGCCAATCAACCTAAAACCTTTTATACTAACCCCTAATTACCAACACTTGCTTTTAAGCCTGTAACATCATCATGAACCAAACCAAATCGAATCATATTCGTTTCAACATTTTCAAAAAATGTAAGTAACAAAAACATACTTGTTACCACTTAACCATATGCCGATAAAGAACATAATGTCTAACCTGTACATCAAACATTAAGATTCATTGACTTAATAGTAGCCTTAGATATCTAAGTTGCACATATTGTTTTTTTTTTTGTACTGCACTTAAGATTTATAAATATTATAAATTAAATCGAGCACAGAGGTGATACGATGTGCGATCATTATCACGGTTGAGTCGTTAAAGTGTTTCTCGAGCGTTTGCTGGATCATGCTATCAGATGCTGCGTCAACTGATGCAGTAGCTTCATCAAGTACTAACACTTTGGTTTTTTTTAGTAGCACACGCCCGAGACATACCAGTTGCCTTTGACCCACACTCCAGTTATCTCCATTCTCGGTAACTGTAACATTTTATATGATTGGTAAGTAAATACTAATTAAATGTGGTGAAATGGGTGAGTTGAGTTGAGTTGGGTGGTTAATGGCTCAAAGCTGAAGATTTCTAATGCAGGTCAATCAATATAGGACATATGATCAGGTTGAGTTTGACCCATCAATATATTTTCCACTTTTTTTAGAATGTTGTGTTAAAAATATTTATTTGTTTCAATAAACCCATTTAGGAGACCAGTTTCATCTTATAGTAAAATTTAATCTTGGCTGATCATTCGGCCATCTAATGAGAATTTAAGCAAATCAAACTTTGCTCTCAGAATTTAAGCAAATCAAACTTTTCATCTTATAAATTTGCATTCACAAGAAATCAAACTTTGCTCTTAAAATTTCATTTTTTTAGTCAATGAAGTCAAGATTAAACTTCAAGTAAATATATCATAAACAACCCTATTCAAATTTCAAAAAAAAAAAAACCATAAAATCATACGAAAATCTATGCAATCTTTGTCTCTAACCCCATCATCTGTACATTAACAAAATAACCGCACATGGATTTATTTAAAATGGGATTAAAATTTCATTCTTTTTATGGATTAAACAAATACAGAAAACCCAATTATAAGCTTTTGAATGAATCGACCATGAAAAACATGCAAAATTACAATATAATAACACAAATTAATCTTCCCAATTCAAGAAAATTTAAATTAAAAATCATCGTAATGTTGATTGAAGCAGTCAAATTGTAACCAAAAGAATAATGATATACAACTAATATGTTAATATACAGAGTGAACCAGTGAGCCCAGAGCCTGAGAAAAACAAAAGAAGATGTATAGATGGATTAATGCTTTAGAATGAAATTTGCAGGCGTTGAATGCATACCATCTTAAACGCTGATGGTAAGAACCGGTGTCACAACTCTGTCGTCGTAACGATTCATCACTGTAGAGGTTGAATAGACCCAAATCTTAGAGTTAGGGTTTGTTTGACCGATCCCAACTCCTCTTCTTCTTTCTCAATCTGTTGGTCGGAACCCTAGTCGTCGCCTGTTGCAGAAAGAAGAAGGTGAGTTTTAGAGAGAGATAGAGAGTTAAGTTGATAAATAGAGAAATTAGATGAATTTTGAAACCCTAGATGAATTTTGAAAGATGAGGGCACTTTGGATTTGAGAGAGAGAGTGAGGGGATTGAAATTATAATTTGAATTTTGAAAATGAAGTCAGAACTATAATTTGAGGGGATTGAATTTTGAACTTTGAATTTCACTCTCAACTTTGTATTTTAATAATTGTATTTTAAAAGATTTTAAATAGATTTTAAAACTGATTTAATTGGAATGTTTAATAAAGATTATGACATCAGCATATCCTACGTGGCATGCCTAGATGGTTGACACGTATGCAGATTTACATCATCTTCAAATCTCCTATTATAGATAGTATAGAAGATTGGAATGTTTAATAAAGATTATGACATCTCCTACGTGGCATACCTAGATGGTTGACACGTATGCAGATTTACATCATCTTCAAATCTCCTATTATAGATAGTATAGATATTCTATGACTCATTTGTGTTTCTAATTTGCATAAAAAACACTTTTAACCTTATCAAGATATTCTATCATTTAGGATTTCATCTATATTCTTTTACATATATAGAGAGATTATTTATTATTTATAATTTGTTTACGTTTTTTTATACAGAAACTTTCTATATCTATTTTTTCTTTGAACTTCACATTAATTTGTTAGTTCCTTTTAACTATATAAACTTATACAATATTTATTTTTTACATACATAAATGTATGTAGATAATACTTTTAAACTTGATTAGTTTTAAAACCATTGCTATAAAATATAAAAAAATTTCGGGTATTACAATTCTACCCCTCTAAAATAAATAATTTCGTCCTCAAAATTTAAATAAAAATTTAAACATAAGAGACAGCTAGTATTACATAATTTTAATAACATAGTCTTACGTCAACATTTTTTAAGAGAAAACAAAATTTAGCAAAAGGCTTAGAAAAATATATATATATGGACTAAGCTAATGCTTTGGCGGAAGACTAGGAGTCTTAATCCAACTTCTACCCATTACCGCACAGGTTTTATTTTGAGAAAAAAAATTCGACAGGAAAGAGCTTGAGCTCTGATACCATAACTGTAACACCCCAACACGGTTTGGGCTGACGTGTCACTTCTACAGTACATCAGAGGTCAAAACATCATTCCATTAATTGTAAAACTTTACATTATTTCAAAAACTCAGAAATATTGTACAAAACATTTTAAACTTTTATGAAAATCCATATGCGTCTTTAATCCCTCGAACCATCCATCCAAGACTTCTCGAATACGCTTGCAACCTAACGTACATAAGAAGGCAAATGTACGCCTGAGTAAACGGGGTTTACTCAGTGGGACAACAACAATACAATATCCAGTTTCTTAACAATATCTATATATCAAACAATATATATAACAGATATTCAGTTAGTCACCTTCAGTGCGTCACGTTCAGTAGTTTAATGCATAGTCAGTTCACATTTAGTGCGTCACATAATCACATTCAGTTTTTCAGTGCATCACCTTTCGGTGCGATACAATCAGTAGTTCAGTGCATCATAATCAATATTTGCTCAAATAATATAACTATATATTTAAGGGAAATTGGATTTAAATAATCCGAACTTTCACCTGTTGGCCAATAACACTCCGAACTTTCAGTTTGACCAGCAGCACTCTCAACTTTCATCCTATTTTCCCAAAACACTCCCAAACTAACATATCACTAACCAAGTTAGTTTTTAAGTTTTATTTATTACACAAACAGTCCATGTAGTTATAATTTACTAGTTTTAAGTTTTATTTATTACACAAACAGTCCCTGTAGTTATAAAAAAAATCATAAAAATAAAAAAAAAAATCTAAAAATTCAAAAAAATCAATAAAATTCAAAAAAAATCAAAAAAATTCTAAAAAAAAAAAAATCTAAAAAAATAAAAAAAAATCATAAAAAATCATAAAAAATCATAAAAATTCTAAAAAATATCAAAAAAATTCTAAAAAAATCATAAAAAAACCGTTTCAACCCGTACCGTTTCGACGCGAACTGTTTCGACGCGTACCGTTTCGACCCGGACCGTTTCAACCCGTACCGTTTCCACCCGGACCGTTTCGAACCGTACCGTTTCGAACCGGACCATTTCGAACCGTACCGTTTCGACCCGGACCGTTTCGACGCGTACCGTTGAAACGGTACGGGTCGAAAACGGTACGGGTCGAAACGGTACGCGTCGAAACGGTTCGCGTCGAAACGGTCCGGGTCGAAAACGGTACGGGTCGAAACGGTCCGGGTCGAAACGGTACGGTTCGAAACGGTACGGGTCGAAAACGGTACGGGTCGAAACGGTCCGGGTCGAAACGGTACGGTTCGAAACGGTCCGGGTGGAAACGGTACGGGTCGAAACGGTCCGGGTCGAAACGGTACGCGTCGAAACAGTTCGCGTCGAAACGGTACGGGTCGAAACGGTTTTTTATGATTTTTTTTATATTTTTTAGAATTTTTATGATTTTTTATGATTTTTTTAGATTTTTTTTTATATTTTTTAGAATTTTTTTGATTTTTTTGAATTTTTTTGAATTTTTATGATTTTTTTTATAACTACAGGGACTGTTTGTGTAATAAATAAAACTTAAAACTAGTAAATTATAACTACAGGGACTGTTTGTGTAATAAATAAAACTTAAAAACTAACTTGGTTAGTGATATGTTAGTTTGGGAGTGTTTTGGGAAAATAGGATGAAAGTTGAGAGTGCTGCTGGCCAAACTGAAAGTTCGGAGTGTTATTGGCCAAGAGGTGAAAGTTCGGATTATTTAAATCCAATTTCCCTATATTTAAATATAATAGCACAAAATCTTGACGATCATAAAAGTATATAATAACGAATATAAATTTCCAACTACAAGGTAGTGGAAATCTAATCCGTACACATATGTGGGGAAGGGTCCGTATCTTAAGAGATGATCACAAATAAGAGAAAATAGTCTCCTCGATCCGAAAGTCATCACTGTCTTTGTCTTTACAAGAGGCTAGCTCGTTTGGATATATTAAATCTCTTCGGAAAAAAACTAAGATCGTAATGTTGAAAACATGAAAATGTGTATGTAAAGAGATGTTGAGACAAAAATAAGTCTAACCCTTGTTTTCTTTTATAGTGCTTAACATTGGGACACATGTTATCTTTTTTTTTTTTTGAACGGCTTACGACCAACTGGTTGGGCTTCCGCACCAACTATCAGTGGTACATAGGAGACCCGGGTTCGAAACCAGGAGACCCTCCATTTTGGGCAAGGTACATCCTGGCCCTCAATCCACCACTAAGAATGGATATCACAGGCATTAAATTCTCACCCAGCCCGTTCCAGGAGGAAATCACGCAACCATGGCTTGTGTAAAACCCCCTGACCTCACCTTTTGCGGTGGGTGGGGATCGAACCTCCGCCTCTATTAAGGACAGCAATCCTTTCCACCGCTACACCAAAGGATCATTGGCACGTGTTATCTTTTGATCACTCCATATTCCATGACTCATTTTTACTAATATTCTATGACTCATTTGTGTTTCTAATTTGCATAAAAAACACTTTTAACCTTATCAAGATATTCTATCATTTAGGATTTCATCTATATTCTTTTACATATATAGAGAGATTATTTGTTATTTATAATTTGTTTACGTTTTTTTTATACAGAAACTTTCTATATCTATTTTTTTAACTTCACATTAATTTGTTAGTTCCTTTTAACTATATAAACTTGTACAATGTTTATTTTTTACATACATAAATGTATGTAGATAATACTTTTAAACTTGATTAGTTTTAAAACCATCGCTATAAAATATAAAAAAATTTCGGGTATTACATTGACAACCCGCCTAGATTGATCCTTTCGGATCCGTGGTCATTGTTAAGTTTACTTAGACTTAGCATTTTTGGTGCTAAGGAGCTCAAATGTCTTACATATTAGGTTTGAATTATGACTTTTGTACTCGCATGTTACTGATGTGTGTAAAATGCAACATATAAATTACATCAAATGAGGTATAAAACTAACCCTTTTTTAGTACTAATGTTGGAAAAAGTGTGCTTTTGTCTTCCTTTTGTATTTTCAGGACCAAACGAGCTTAAATGAACAAAAGGAACAAATATGCAGCAAAAACTAACATAAATACAAAGAAAAGGAATAAACGTGGCATGCTCGACCCCTCGACAGCATCTCCCTAAGCTAAACCAAGAAACAGAAGGCTGACCACGGCCCGTGCCCAGCGGACACGGGGGCGTGGTCAGGTGTCTGCAGAAAGGGACAAAGCTATAGAAGCTTCTACTCCCACCACGGGGGCGTGCCCAACTCAGCACGGGGCGTGGTCAACGCTAAGATTCACGGAATCTTGATAGTACAGATACGCTTATGCACACGGGGCCGAGTGGAGCCTAATGCAGACAAGAGCAATTAATGAAGGAAGAGAAAAAGGATGGCCTCGGGGCCGTGTCCAGCAGACACGAGGCCGTGGCCGGGCTACTGTTCAGGCTATAAATAGGGGTGCTTGGCTCACTTCAAAGGCATCCCTTGGCAAACCACCTCTCTCCCACTTTGCCACTACTCCACCACCACTACAACACCCACATCCACCACTATCATCCATCATCCACCTTAGAGTGTGTGTAGTAGTCTCAAGATCCAAGATTGATCGTAAGAGTTCTTGTCAATCAAAGGCCATGTTTGGCTAAGTCTCTTACACCACTTGGTGAAGACAAGCATTTAATGTATTACTTTTGATTTTTAATCTTTTCGCACTTTTTATTTGGTTTTGTATTAATGACTTTAATAACTAGTTTCTTATGTTGAAGGTGAAACTTCCTTAGCATTTGTCTGTGGTGTCTTGGCATTACTTTACTGTCTATATAAAGTAAAAAAATTTCACCATTCATATCTCTACGGTCTATATAGAGATATGTCAGCTACCTGGTCGGGGGTTAAGGGAATGGTTTGGTAAGGTTAAAGCCTTGTTCAGTGTATAGATCCTGCAAGGACCTGGGTCAAGCTTACTAGGACCTCCTTCAATACCCACTGGTATTGGATGGCGGGGGTGTGAATGGCTTGATCCCCACATATGTAAACTACTATTAATACATTAAATCGGCTACTTGGGATTGTATCTCTGCTGACTCAAACCACTTAGCCGAGGGTAACGTCACCTTCAAAAGAGGGCCCTACCACTTTACGCAATAATAACATAATAAATTATCTTCCAATATTCCAACCCTTTGGGATTGTATCCTTGCTGACTCAAACCACTGGGTTGAGGGTAACGTCACCTTCAAAAGAGGGGCCTACTACTATAACTAAGATAATCTCTTAAAAAGTGCAAAAGTGCGGAAATCATCAAAGGATACATTAAAGGCGAGTCGGATCCAAGTGATTCATCTTGTCTATCTGTTTTCATTTTATTTTATTTTTATTTTCGGCATTTTTAGTTTTTATTTTGGGTTATTGGATTTTATCACCCCCAACTATCGGCCTTTGGCCGTTGCCACCCGCAACTAACACTTTGACACCCGGCACCCCCAACTTGACTTTTTGTTTGCAATGGCACCACTCAGTTAAATCTGCACTAACTGGGTTTGTTTTTTGTCCGACGTGTCACAGGTTTGCTGAGTTGGATGATTACGTGGCGATGACATGTCATATCTCTCTTCTCCTTCTTTATAACATACAAAGACCCATAAAAACCCTAATTTCCTCATCTGGGTTTCATTTTATCTTATCTCTATTCTTTAAAACCTAAAGGGTAACTAAATCTCTAATCTTTATCTTAATTTACACTTACCCAACAATCATTCTGTCAATTTATGACCTATTTTCATCTTTCTAATCAAATCTCAAAGCTTACAATGCCACCACCGGAAACCCCACTTCGCCGGAAGAAAAACAAGTCTCCGGTGACCGGAAAGTCTTCTCACATTAACGATTTCCGGTCCAGATCTGTGTAATCGAGTAATGAAACAAGTCTCCATTTGTTATTTGCGCTTCGTCTTCGTCACCAAGTAACGATTTCCTGCCCAGATCTGTGTAAAGATTTCCAGTAGTGATGAGTCTGATGATGAACATGTTAAGGATTCTGGTGGGAATGACAGTGGGTATGGTAAGAATGGTGGTCTGATGATGAACATGGTGGTGACGTGAACAGGTTCCGGCAAAGAACGGTTGCTGGCATGGCTCTTGCAGCAGCGTCAGACAAAAATTTAGGAGAAATCGGTAAGAATTCACTGTTCATTATTCATTCAAATCCATTTAGACGACTCTATTGCGGATTTAATGATTGAATTATTGGTTTCTGTTGTTGATGTCAGCGGCGTAGACACTTCCTGACCGCCGGTTAGTGATGTTTACATGGTGGGGATGGTAGTTGATGTTGGAATGGAAGAGAGGCAGGGGTGAACATGGACTATGGATGGTAGTTTGGGGTTAGGTAGATACAGGTTAGTGTGGGATGGTAGTAGTTGATGGTGACGATAAAAGGGGTTTCGGTGGTGGACGGTGGTGTTTCATGGTTGTTTACACCGGGGACGGTGGTGTTTCATGGTTGTTTAGGTAGATAGAGGTTAGTTGGTGAAGGTTTCAAAGATGAACACTGGGGACTGTTTAGTGTTTGGGTCAAACCTGATAATTCGCCACGTAACCATATCCACCTCATCAAGTATGTGCCATGTAGGATAAGAAACAAACCTAGTTAGTGCAGATTTAACTGAGTGGTGCCATTGCAAACAAAAAGTCAAGTTGGGGGTGCCGGGTGTCAAAGTGTTAGTTGCGGGTGGCAACGACCAAGGGCCGATAGTTAGGGGTGATAAAATCCAATAACCCTTTTATTTTTCATGTTTAAAACTTTTTTCTAAAAAATTTTGATTTGATTAGACGTTGAGGATAAACCGGTACTAAAAGCTCTTGTGTCCTTGGACGACCTCGGTATCTTACCAACGCTATACTACGCTCACGATGGGTGCACTTGCCCATGTGTGTGTTTAGTGTTAATAGAATATCGTGTTTTATAAATTTAAAACTTGACTAATATGTAAAATTGGCTTAAATTATCAATAAAAACATATTACACCCGACACACACCAGTTACATATTGCCGTATTAGATACTTTTGATATGTGGATTATGTCTTTTTCATTTACGCTATACGTATCAAACTTGTAGACTCGCCTACTTTTTGTTGATCATTATTTTGACATCTTTTCAGGTGATGCTTGAGATGTTATTACAAGATTGAGATCACATAGGGCTCGTACCTAGACTATCAATTTAATTTAAATGTCATGTTATCGTTTCTTTTCCTTTGTTGAACAATGTGTTTCATTTCCTTGTATTGTTTTAATTTCAAATATTTCAATTTAGTATCTTTGAACAATCTATTACGTCTCGCATTGATGTTTACGTCATCAGTTGGGGTGTGACATTAACATTTCCTCTTGTAATATTACCTTTGAAACAAATTTTTTTCTCATTATAACTTTTTAATTCATTACAGCTTCCGAATTGTAATATATACAACTTCCGGTTAGAGTAGTGGACGTCCTTTGTGTGGAAGGTATGAGGAGCAAGGAAGGCTCAAACTGACTTGGGAGGAGCGGATTAGGCAAGATTTGCACCTTTCTGAGGACATGGTCCAGGATAGGAGTTCGTGGAGACGTATGATTAAGGTTAAGGATTTTTAGGAGAGAGTGATGAGGTGTCTGAGATTTTTGGGTTAGGGGTTAATATTTCCTACTTTTGTAGGGGGACTTTACATGTGTTTATCATCTTGTGTGTATGTGTGTGTGTATATATATATATATATATGTTGTAGGGGCTATAGTTGTGTCTATTCTATTATGTTAGTCGGTTACCACTTATTATGTGATTGATGGAGTCCTATTGCTATATCTGTAGTTCGCATCGTTTGCTTGATGTTTGGTTGCGAGCCGGGGGTCTTTTTGGAAGCAGTCTCTTTACCCATATGGATAGAGGTAAGGTTTGCCTACATCCCACCCTCCTCAGACCCCACCAATAGCTTTGGTATTTGTGGGACTTACTGGGTAAGGTTGTTGTTGTAACATTTCTCTTTAATAAATGTTACACATTTATTTGGTGTTCTCGGTTTCTAGAGTCTTCCGAGACTGGGTTTTATTTTTATAATGAAAGCTTTGGTGTTAAAAACAAGAGTTAAATGTCATTTTAGTCTCTGTTGTTTGGGCCATTTTGGCAGTTTAGTCCAAAGATTTCATTTTTCTCCTATGGGTCCAAAAAGATTTCACTATTGCCATTTTAGTCCACAGGGTTAACTTCATCCATTTTTCCGTTAATGAGAAGGGCAATTCGGTCATTTTATATGGCCGAATTACCCTTCTAGTTAACAGAATTACATATAAAATGACCGGATTGCCCCTTCTAGTTAACAGAAAAAACGATAACCGAAAAAACTTGAAAATGATCTGTATCCGTAACTGAAATCCGACGTTTCAGTTTTCGGTTGCACAAATCTTGTTTATTCTTTAAATAAAGAGTAAATTACAACTTTTGTCCTTTATGTTTCCATCAAATTTCAGGCGATGTCCTTTACCTTTAAAACTGACAAGCGGTGTCCTTTACGTTTCAAAATCTTGCAAGTTTTGTCCTTTAGGCCAAACTTAGTTAGATTTGTTAGTTAAATCTGGTATCAAGGGGCTATTTTGTAAAAAAAATTTATTCAGGGACTAAATTGTACAAAACTTAATATTATTATTATTATTATTATTATTAATATTATTATTAATATTATTGAGTAAATTACTAACCACCATCACCACCACCCTTCATCACCATCACCACCACCCTCCACCGCCGCCGCCGCCGCCACCACCACTACCGCCACCACCACCGCCAAACACACCTTAAACGGCATGAATTATGTTCAGATCAAGATGGGTTCTTAGTTCTTACTCAACCGGAACCCAACAGACTTTCCAAAACCATTATTCGATTCTTCAAACGGGCTATATCAAAGACAATAAAATGTTACAAACAACGCCTTATTATGTGTCGTTTGTTCTTAAAACAAGCATCACAAAGGTGAAAAAAGAGTCACATAGTGCGGAGAAACAAACAAAAACACAATTCTTCCTAGCAATTCTAAAATAAAACAAAAATTACCGCAACACAAACCTAGAACTCCCTTCAAATTGCTGCAGTGGTCTTACCTGAAAAAAAAAAACAATTTTTTTCAGTAATACGGTAATACGTATTATACAGTTGCCTGCTTAAAATTAGTTTTGTATTGAACGTTATATACTTATATTATATAGTGAAGAAATAGGGTCAGAACTTTGTTTTACCAATCTGCTGCTCTACAAAGTAATATTGAATAGCAACCATTTTGAACTTGGAAGCCACCATCGATTCTCCGGCATTACAAAAACCCCAAAAACAAAAATGCACAAACAGATTTCCACATTATAAAAACCCCAAAAACAAAAACCCCAAAAATCAATATTTCAAGAATCGTGTTCTTGATAGACACCTCCATTGCCCCAAAAACAAAAACCCCAAAAATCAATTCTCCGACCACCCACCTGCCACCCACTGACCAAAAATCAAAAACCCCAAAAATCCCCAACATATCCGGCATCGATTCTCCGGTGAGCCCACAACTGTATGATCATTAACACCTTCTTCTTCAATCAACGCCTCCGTAAACCTGTTCTTTCAGTCAGAATGCTAGGGTTTGATGAGGGGAGCTAGGGTTTGAAGAAGATGAAACTGATGGTAGTGGGCCTCAGAAACCGCCGGTGGTGATGGTGGTTAGAGAGAAGAGGTGGATAGTGGTGGTGTTGTAATGGTTGAGATGTTTTTGATCTGTAACTAGATAGAGAAGAAGTAGAGAAAGCTAGAGAAAGAATGATACAATTTAGTCCCTGAATAATTTTTTTTTACAAAATAGCCCATTGATACCAGATTTAACTAACAAATCTAACTAAGTTTGGCCTAAAGGACAAAACTTGCAAGATTTTGAAACGTAAAGGACACCGCCTGTCAGTTTTAAAGGTAAAGGACAGCGCCTGAAATTTGATGCAAACATAAAGGACAAAACTTGTAATTTACTCTTAAATAAACTAAATAATAACCTGTTAAATCAAATAACATAGCAGAATTAATCAGTTTAATCGATCAGTTACAATTATGTTATACATATTTCTAATTTAGATCGGCTACTCTTGTTTTTTTTTTTTTCATTTCTTCAAAAATCAACACTTCATTAATTTTTTTTATTCTAATAATCATTTTAACATGCCTTTAAAAAATCATTATTTTATTTATTCTAATTATCATTTTAATATGCCTATAAAAACATCATTTTAATCTTCCCAAAGGAAAATCAAAATACATTCATAAGCATATTCATTCATGATGAAAAGGGGAATTTTCAAGTAAATTGCAACAAATTCTATGTTTGTCTCCCCGCGAAAATCTTCTTGACTTGTGCAAACACACGATTGTTCAGTAAGATCTACGTATTTCTCTTCAACGCGTGCATAATTTCTCTTCAGAAGCAGAGGAATTTCATCTACGGTACGTGAGTGTTTATGTTTTATCTGTATCTGTCGATTGAATCATTAATTACGACGGATTGATGTTTTTGTTTCAAATGGATCAATCATGTATAGTATAATGTGCAACTTTATAATGTGGATTTTTGTTTACAAAATGTTGATTGTTGATGGAATTATTATGAATTAATATCCTGTTAGTGTGTTTCTTGGATCTAGGGTTTGTTTTGTTAACATAATTGAGAATATGTTGGTTTTTTTATATATGCTGGAATTAAGTTAGGGTTTTTGGTTAGAATAGAAATTAAACTAGGGTTCACATTGCAATTAGCTTCCTATTGTTTTTACTAGTTTTAATGACTTAAAAATTAAAACGTTGACCAAGAGTTGACCTTGATGTATGGGTGAGATGGGATTGGATATATGTGTTGTGGGTTATAGTGTTAGGGGCTGTTTGTTTACCTGTTAATGAGGTTCTTAATGGTTCAGGCCTCTAACTGGTTCAACACTTAATGGTTCAAACTGTTTGTTTCGTGAGCAGATATCTGAATGGTTCAGACATTTGCCTCTGAATGGTTAAGCATTATACTAAGTCTGGATGGTTAAGACCTCTAATATGAATTGGTCAGACATTTGCCTCTAAACGGCTAAGCATTATACTGGCTCTTAATGGTTCAGACCTTTTACTGATTCAACACTTAATGGTTCAGACCTCTTATTGGTTCAGCACTTAACCATTCAGAAGTTGCCAAACAGCCCCTTAAATAGTTAGCCCTTGATTGTTTATTTTTTGGTAACGAAACCTTTGTTTATTGAGAGTTAATGCTTTAAAAGACAAAAACTTTGGTCTTAAAACTATATTAATGCCTTTTTTCGCTTGCATTAATGGAGGTATCGTCTCTTTGTTGCCTCCGCAAATTCAAATAAATGAGCTAGTTGGTTAAGAGAAAAAAAACAAAATGATTTTGGTTCTAGATTTATTTTCGTGTGCTAACGTCAAAAGGCTACATTTATGTATGTACATATCCATGCTTCATGAACCTGAATCTCTTTTTGAAATTTAAAGTAATGTTGCTCTGATGTAGTGAAAGTTGTACATGTTGATTGTTCTGCATTTAGATTTTAGCATGGAAAAGAGGTTAGCTTGAAATATGTTTTTTTAGCTCCAGTTGATTTTTGGTTTTAAACGTTAAATTTGAAATATTGACCAACCCTTGCAGTTTTGTAAGTCCAACTTATTTTTATTTTAAAAAAAATTAGATGACTAATTGACTATAATAAATTAAGGAATAATGGTTAGAGTGAAACGTTCATTTGACAGTAAAAAAAACAACTTGTTCACATTCAGCAGTATGTTATGAAATTATTAGCAAGACGGTAATTTGTGCTTTTATATAACCATTTAACAACATTACAATAAACTCTGTGGCAACATATTCGTATAATTGCAACATTTCTTTTCTGCCAAACTATAGAAGTTTAGAGACCGAGGGATCATATTAATACGTGTTAGTTTAACAAGCATCCTAACGATTTTTCTTGTATTGTTGAGTAGACATTGAACATTTTGATAGCACACGAGGCTTATGATTAGAGGTTGAAGATATGTATGAAATATGAATACCATAAATTATATATTTTTTTCTCTCTTAATGCTGATGTAGCATAAATTATGAAACTTTGATACTATTTATTACCAATTGTCAATCATGTTTAATGGATATGGGCTGAACTATTATAATAGGCCCCAACCATATTTCCTATATTACCCTTTCCATTTCCATCCGTTTTCCTATGATAATCAAATTCCCAATCATCTGCATCTAATTATTGTTTGTAACACGATTGCTACATGTTTGCAGCACATTCAAAGCTCTAGAGACAAGCTTTGTAATTTCTTGAATTTAGCGGAAAATGTCATCGCCGGATATTTCTGGAATTTTAGAACAATCAAAGGAGCTTGATCGTTTAAGGAAAGATCAAGAGGATATACTCCTTGAAATCAACAAGATGCATAAAAAGCTACAATCAAGTGAGTGTCATACCATTTTTACAACTTACGTTGTACTTTCTTATTATCATCGTAGTCTTAGGGAAACATCAATACTCTAGGGTTTGATATCTATGATGGATATAGCCGATCGAATAGGATTGTTTCTTAACTAAGCTTGTTGATGTTGTATGAATATACCTAAATTGCATATTTGATTTTTATGCTCAAAGTTAGTAGCTTTCTATGTTAAGAAATTCTCAAATTCCAGAATTTGTGCAAAGCCAGCCGACATGTATTGTGGATAACTGGCGGAGTTTTCTATGTTAAGAAATTCTCAAATTCATTTTACAATAAGTCTTTTCTTATTAAAGGTCCATATTTCTAGTTTTTCAAAATAGTCGTGATGGTATCATTATGATTGTATAATTTATGCTGTAGTGTTCACAACATTTTGAAGTGTGTGCGTGTGTGTATATATATATATATTAATCCATGTTCATAGTTGTATTTATATTTTAATTTAATTCTCTTACTCATGCAGCTCCTGAGGTGGTGGAAAAGCCCGGTGATAATTCTCTTTCAAGGCTTAAGATGCTTTACATTCAAGCAAAAGATCTTTCAGAAAATGAAGTAGCGTACGTCTATCCTTAAACTGTCATTTTCATTATTTTGTTTCCGTTTAACCGCAATACTTACCATTTTTTTTTATTTTGGGTGCAGCGTTTCCAGTCAGTTACTAACTCAGTTGGATGCTTTGATACCTTCCGGGCCTCCCGGGCAACAAAGGAGAAGGATGGGTGGTAATATGCATAATTAAACCTTTGACAGTATACCTTATATATATATACACACACACTCTCTACCAAAAGCTCTATGAGGTTTTTTATACTGCAGAAGGTAACGATCAGAAGAAGAAAAGAATGAAGGCTGATCCAGATGTACCAAGGCTTTCTCCTGCTCTTCGAAACCACCTTGATCATCTTGCAAGCTTGAAGGGGGAACAAGTAATTTCACACTTTTTGCACTTTATCTTTTTTATTTTTTAATAATGATTTTATTTATACTTGCGTGTGCAATGAACGTAACTTGTAAATGTAACCTTGTCAGGTTGCTGCTAGGGTAACTCAGGAGGATGCTGACAAAGATGAGTGGTTCATCGTCAAAGTAATTCACTTTGATAGGGAAACACGAGAGTAAGTACATAACATATAACATATTTCACATGTTGAAAGAATCGAGTGCATATATGGCTGTTTATAATGCGACTTTGATGTTTTTATTAGTATCTGTCTATATATGATCTTTGTGACTTTATGCAGATTTGAAGTTCTTGATGAGGAGCCAGGTGAAGATGAAGAACCAGCTGGCCAGAGGTAAAAATGTTGCTAATTTTTCGATCAATGTTTTTTTAAATTTTAGATAAAAATGTTGTTTTAAATGTTTTCAGGAAGTACAAGCTGCCCATGTCACATATTATACCGTTTCCAAAGCGAAATGATCCATCAACTGCTCAAGATTTCCCTCCTGGAAAACATGTACTGGCAGTTTATCCTGGAACCACTGCGCTGTATAAAGCAACGGTCATCAATACTCGCAAGGTAATTTTATTCCGTACACCTTTCCGCTGACACTCCTCATGTTTCAGCCTGTTATATGTTACCAGTGACATGTAATGTAACTAATGTTTTTGTCATTTGCCTGTTGCTGTTGTTTCCGGACCCAATGCGAAAATCTACAGAGGAAAACTGACGAGTAAGTGCAAACTTATCTAACTTGTGAGAAATGACTTGTTTGACCTCAAAAGTCAATCACATGGCAATATTTTAGTAGTTTACTTGACTCTCAAATTGGTTGGGCAGTTATGTTCTTGAATTTGATGACGATGAGGAAGATGGATCGCTGCCTCAGAGACATGTGCCCTTCCACAAGGTGGTTACCCTTCCTGAAGGTCATCGGCAGTGAAATAAAAATCAAGATTGACCCCCCATGAAGTCACAAAGTACCGTTAGGTTGTATTTAAACTGTTTTCTTGTGTGTCTTGTAATATAAACCAAATCAAAATAGAGTCTTTAGTTTTGTATGTTTTCCAGAATGAGATGTTTTAGGTTTATATATTTTAATTTTATGGAAAAAGGGCAAGTTTGTGTTGGGTTTGCAGTTTACTGTTTGAATGATTCACGGTTCAGTTTTTTTGGTTTAAGGTTTAGACATGATGAACAACTGTAGCTTGCGGCAATCCCTTGGTCATATGAGGATACTTTGTCAATGAGTATATGGTTATGGGACAAATTTTCCGACTGTGCATGGGATGAGTCATCATACCGAACGTAAAACCAGATCAAGCCGAACCCGCAGCGAGCTTGCCTAAGCTCGACTCGACTCATTTTAAGCTCTATTTATGTAACTCGAGCTAGGTTCGATTACTATTAGTTAAGTAAATTATATGCACTTAATATTTATAGTTTTTGACTTTTTGTATATATATGATAAGTGAAACTTGGGTTTGGACTCGTTTACACCCCTACAATGAGAGGGAAAGCTTTTATTATCTTACCTTGATGGTGTTATAAGATTTACAAATTAGAAAACATTCTTTATTTATAAAAATAAATTTACAAAATCGAAAACGATTAATCAGTGTTTGCTAATATACTGAAATACTTATATGAGATAATCTGAAGTTCCAAACCACCAAAATGAACCAACAAATATTCAATTTGAACTTGAGTCAAATTCAAGCTCAAATTACTCCATAACACCAAGATCTGAACTCTTTAACAGCCCTTGTTGCATGGGCGTGAAAAGCTTTACAAGAACTCAAACCGACTCCTTGTAAGTTCAAACTTGAGTCGATGCATGGTTCAATCTTGTAACTAGATAAACTCCAACTCGCTTGTGGCAATACAAACGGGTCAACGTAATAAAATCTCATCCCAAACAAACATCTACAACAGAGCATGTTCTAGATTTCAACGGTAAACAAGATATCCATACATATGAAATTGTTCAAATGCATAGAAGGATTAGAACTAGAACTCTACTAGTGAATGATAAACAAGAGTTAAATAGATATGAAATTGTTCAAATACATGGGAAGATTAAATCTCATGAATTGTTGCATAAAAATGTATCCATCTATGACTGCACGCTACCCCCTTCTTTACTCAAATGTACGCGCTTCAACAAAATTATATCAGAAAGAAAATATGTCCAATATTCGTTCTGCAATCTGCATTCCCGTCTTCCTTAATTGATCCAAAACATCCTCAATATAATAAATTGATAATGCGTTTGAACTCTGTCACCTAATTGAAAATTAACGATTCAAAATCTTGCAGCCTCCTCTTCATCATCATTATCATCTCCCCATAGTTGTTTTCTAGCAATTACAACTCTTTCATCACTAAGAGATAGAGCATCGGTTTTTGGTTCTACCTCCAATGAATATCCATCCCATCTTAAAGCAGCCAAGAACTTTCTTATGTGGTCAACTACAGTTGACTTGTCTCTTATAATAACAAACCCTTCGGGCCTTAGCATACGATCCATCTCAATTAGTAAATCTTCCACACTGCAGCCACGATCCTCGATCTCTGAAAAAACCGACCATGCGTGAAGCAGGTCGTAAGTGCGTGGATATGTAGAAAAAGATTCACACCTGCAAAACACAATCCCATTAAGTTGAAAAATGATAAGCTTTTATAACGTGTTATAAGATAAGTACAAACTACAAACCAATCATGAACCGTTCCGATCAATCCACGGTCATAAATAATCTTCAATTTGGAAGACGCGTTAACCGGAGCAACATTCATCACCCAAACATCTTTTTCCTTGAGAGCAGCGGCAAATCCACCGAGATTTGAGTTCATATCCATCACATTTCTAATTGAATCTTTCTGTATCACTGATCTCATCTGCTTCCAATAATCCGTCACTCTCTGAGACCATGTGTTCTGCATCATATAATGAGCATATAAAACTTAAATATCAGTAAATAAATAAATAACTAACAACGATCTCTTATTAAACTTAAATGCTTACAGTGTCTTCTTGAAACTGATCATGACTAACACCAATTTCATCAAGGCGAGGAGGTGGCACACTAATCCTACTCGGCCATGGTTGAAGTCCACTACCTTTTCCCTTATGCATCTCTGTATTATCCAAAGATACGTATAAAGAAGATGATATACCATGGTTACCAAAGATACATATAAAGAAGATGATATACAACGGTTAAAACCATACGATTAGAATATTAGATACCACTTACTTGCAGAGTATGGAGTAATGCATGCTTTCATCTGCACATTCCAACTGGCATCTGGATCGTTATCGGAACTGCAGAGAGGTGGGTTGGTTCCCGGTGCTCTTTTAAGATAACAGCTATTACTTAGTGATTTAGCCCATATAACCGTTTGATCTCTCCTCGAAACAACTCTCCAGCACATCCTTTTCAATAGATCGTGCATAGCATTCCAAATTCTTCTATTTTCCTCATCATGTGCATACGCTTCCGGTGAAGAATACACAAAATAACCTCCTGGTCTAAGCAATCTATCTAACTCCAAAAGCAGAATCCCATCCCTCTGAAGCCAATCTATCCTACAACGCGAACAATGCGCCAGTTCAAATGATCTACTTGGGTAAGGAAGTCTTTTGGTACCCAAGACTCCTAATGTCGATGGAATCCCACGCTCAAGTGCAAACTGGATTTGATTCTGATGCACATCATTCGGCGCGAGAGACATGGCTATTATTCCTAGAGGTAAAAGATAAGCCCCGAAACTCGCAACACCACAACCCACATCAAGAACAGTTCTGATATTTCCTCCATTGTTGAGTTTATCACCAGGAATCTTGAGCATCTATATGATCATGATAGTTATGCAAGTTAATCAAACCATAACTTATAACGTAGCGAATGATATCAAAATAACCTACCGATGCAATCGAAGCTATGTACTTATCAGCACCGTTATGAAAATGCGTTCCTCCACCAGGAAACCTAATCTTTTCCCCAAACACCGTCATCCAGTTCTGATCCGATTTTTCTTGTGCAAGATGAGTATGAGGTATGTTAGCCTTCCAAACCTCATCCCTACTTTGAGGCCACCTAATCGGAATCTACAATTACACACAACACCAATCATAACTCAACAATGCACACCTACTCTCTACTAACCTAACTCAAAAACTAACATCGTAACCAAAAACAAACCGAAATGAAATCGCAAACTAACCTTATATCCAACCGGAGGCGGAATAAGACAATTATACCTCCTCGCTGCAGGCGGACAATGCCGCTCATAATGCTCCATTAAACTCAAATTAAGCTTCAACTTCATTTGATATATAAGATGTCTATCCAAACACGGTATCAATTCCGAATACCTCATATCACAAATCTTCACAAAACAAACACTAATTTAACCAAACGCGCTAGTTTAACCAATTCAAAACAATTTATAACTCAACTACTTACAGGTAAGCTTTTAGGAACTTCAGGATTCAGTTCATGATCTTCAAACAACTCATCGAAATAATCACGCTTCTGAACAAAACTTCCGACGACCGGATCCGTACCGTCATCCACCGCAACAACTTCCTCCTCTCGCCGTAACGCCGGAGCGAACGTTGCGCCATTGTATAAACAAATCAAACCGAGTAAAACAATTAACCCTAGCAGAACCTGTTTGAGATACTTTTTCCGGCGAATGAGTTCGCCGGCGGTTGACTTCATTTCCGGTGAGATAAGATGAGATATCGCCGGTGCGGTGGTCGGATTTCAGGTTGTTGATTTTGTGAAAAGTGAAAACCCTAGGGGTGGATTGTTCATGTTATTTTGAAAGGAGGAAGAAAGGAATATGTGAGTTCAGTGTGTTTAAGGTGAAGATAATCTGAGGCAAGTTGCAAATAGAATATTGGAAAAGATCTCAGTGTGTGTATGTGTGTGAGAGAGAGTGACGGAGAGACGACGGGATTGGGAGGGGTGGACGGCCAATGGCCGCCGTTGATTGTGATCTAGGTTGGAATATGTAATAAAAGTTTTTTAACTTTACTTTAGGGATTAATTAATATTATTACTGCCCCATCAGTGAGAAAATTGTGTAGCCTTATCATTTTTAACAAAATTCATTTACCCATTTAACAGTTGCAAGGGAACAAACCCTTCGTTAACCACCGCCGGAAAAGTTGCGAGTGCTCGACGATGAATACACAAGTCTGATTAGCGTATGAGGTCTAATCGATCGGCTTATTGGTAGCAGATCTTGATCTGACCTTTTATTCTAACTGGTCTTGTGGATAATCCATTCGCCTCTTGGTTTTCTATTGTCCAAATCAACGTCAACCTACAAATACAAAATTTGTCGGAAAAGCTGAGAGTGCTCGACGATGAATACATAAGTCCGGTTAGCATACGAGGTCTAATTGATAGGCTTATTGGTAGCAGATCTTGATCTGACCTTTTATTCTAACTGTTGTGGATAATCCATTCGCCTCTTGGATTTCCTGGGTGGGTAGAGGGAGAAAATGAATGAGAAATAATGTGAGAAAAACTATGGTGGTCCGTGGTCAAATGTAAACTATCGGAAGAACAAAAAAAGCAGAGGGGATGGTGTAGGATGGACTTTCCTGGTACAAAATATGCCCGAACGTGTAACTAGGAACATATTATGGAGGGCTTTTCAACCGCACGGTTTCATCTCAGATGCTTATGTGGCCCGGAAAAGAGATGCTAGAGGTAATTGTTTTGATTTTGTCCGGTACATAGGAGTGGTTAACATGAAAGAAACATTAGCGATCATGAACACTGTTAAGATCTTTCACGCGAAACTGGTGGTATCTTTAGCGAAGTATGATAAAAACCACAAGAAATTCATTTATTCATCGGAGGTCATGGGGGAAAAAGTTTGGAGGCCAAAAGCAGCGGATTCAACCGGTAATAATAATGATGCTCCGAAAGAAAATAGGCATGATGAGATGAAGGACCGACGGTCCAATTCGGGCCCGTCAGGACCGGCATTCGTCCGGGAAGGGGAGACTTATGCTGACTTATTCAAAGATGGTCAGATAGGAAATAAACAAGGATCGAAATCAATCTACTTAAAAGGAAATGGGTCGCTATATCCGTTACACTGCATTGGCCGATCGATAATTGGCAAGGCCAAGGATTTAAGGTCTCTATGCAGCCTGAATCAAACTCTAGAAGAGAGTGGAATGAAGGACTTTGGACTGTCTTACGTAGGGGGACTTAGTATCCTTATCACGTTGTGCAACAAAGAGACTGCTATGACGTATATGACTTCGTTCTCATCGGTCCTATCAACTGCATTTTCTACGTTTAATATATGGAATGGGAAAGATACTAATCTAGATCGGATTGCCTTAATTAAAATTTCAGGAGTGCCAGTCCAACTACGAGACAATACTCTGTTCGATCGGATTGGTAGTGTTGGTCCCAGTTTGGACTTAAAAACTTCTTTTCACGTAATATGGCAAGTGATTTCAGTAAATGTGAAAAAGTGTTCGGAAATGGAAATCAGACTTTCAAGAAACAAGACCTACAGAATATCAAGTTTATATCACTTTGAAACAAAATGGTTTACAATGTGATTGTAAGATTATTATCTAGTACAAATGAATACTTGAATTCTGAGGGTGAGAGGGAAATGGAGTTTTGTAGTATGTATTGAATGCTAGGATTAACTCATTTTCCTCTGCTTGGTGAGCCTTCTATTTATATAAGGCTGAATACATGAATAAACTTTATTCATGTAAAAGTCCTACATAAAGTAGCTATTTGACATATTCATTGAATCCAACATTCAAGTTGCCTTTGTAATCATGATATCCAATAATGTCAAGTTGCTTCGATTATTGTGGCAGGATAGAGCTGATTTTTAGACAAGTGGAGTATTCATCAGAATTTCTGATAAACCACTTCATCAGAAATTCTGGTGAACAAATCATCAGAAAATCTGATGATCAGAATCGTCAGAAACTGATGATATTTCATTAGAAATATCATCAGATCCATCAGAAATGACCTTCTCTGATAATCTTCTTCGGCTCTTGATTAACTTGTGATTCTTTGAAGTAGATGTTATTCATTTCAGTTGTCCTATCCGATCTTCTTCTTCTTATTGTGATCTTCAGGACTGTTGTCTTCTTCATAGATCAAGTTGAATCTAATTTTCTTCAATACTTACAAATAAAGTTTCCTAACAGTTTCCCCCTAAGTATTGTAAGAAAATGAACTATCTCATGAACATAAAATTTCCAAACAGTGGAAACTTAACATTTGCAGATCAAACCAGTTACTGATGTTCTGAAATACAAATTACATATAAAAATGAAAACTTAAATAAACATGTTCTTCAAGTCAGCTTCAGTTTCTTGTGCACGTCTCCTTTCTTTAGTTGCTTCTTGTAAGAGATATACTTGTTGCAGATGTCATACATGCCTTTGTACCAGGTTCTTGCTTGAATCCATTCTTCAATCATTTGTTCAATTTCTTGTCTTTGATCCTCCAAGTTCATTCCTGTTTTCTGAAGTTGTTCTTGTCTCCTGTTCATACTTTTCATGATAAACTTCAGAGTCTGATTTGAGTACTTGCAGATATCAACACTTCTGAATAGAGCTTTGTTCCTTTCAATGTCTCTGAAGATACACCATAGTTATGTCTTTCATTTTTACTTGGCAGTATAATGATGTCTCCAGATCTTGCATTTTCCAATAGCTCTGGGGGAACTTTTGTCTTTGGTGCACCGATATAGACCTTCTTGTTGTGCACATAATCATAGTTTATGCATAAATCAAAGTCTGAAAAAAGCCATTCTTTCAAATAGTTGTATTCCAGGCTTTGATATGCCCTTTAATGCTCTTCTGGCTTCTTTGTTGTTTTTCTTTTCTTTTTCATATTGGTCCTTCATGAACAGAATGTCTAAAGGATGTAATTTATCAGAAATTTCTTCATCAGTTACTTTCTCTTCTTCCCCATTTTCTCTTAGAAGTGTGTATCTTTTCTGCATATAGGTTCCATCAACACCATCAGATCCAACCTTTATTTCATCCACTTTTAAGATTCTTTTTACTGGATTCTTGTTGGTGTAGTGAATGCTTCCTGGACCTCTCTTTAACTTCTCTTCCCTTATGGCCATTCTGACAAGAGTTGGTGGCCTTGCTGGCACATCTTCTTTTGTCCAATAGTATTTCACCAGATTGTATTCAGGGAATATCATTATATCCCTGTCAATCTGTCTAACCAAGACAGACTGAGTTTCAGATATTTTTCTTTAACAATCTGTGGTTTTTTTTCATCAGCTTCTTGTTCCCATTCATTCATTGTTTGTAGATTCATCAATTTGCTCATGGCAGTGTCATCAGAGGACGTTGGTTTTGGGACAGTTTGAGAAGTTATAAGTTTCAAATTTGTAACAACTTGAGGTTTTGAAGTTGCTAACCTTTTCAGCATTTCATCTTTTGAGACATTTGGAGGTGGACCCATCATTGTGGTTCCAGCTTTGGTGATTGGTGTAGCTAATGCTTACTGTGGAGTTGACTTTGGAACTTCTTGGTGTGAACTTTCAATAGGAATTTCTTTCATGATTTCTTTGGGATCCACTTTGGCCAATCTTGCAATGTTGAATTGCATTTTCTTCACCAGTTGTTGAACCTCTCTTACCTAATTTGAGTTGCTGGCTATGCTTTTCTGAACTTTGGTAAATTCAGTTTGAGCTTTCATCTGTATTGCAGCCCATTCTTTTGACAGCTTCTCAAGGGCATCTGTGATACTGTTGTTGCTTGCCATTAGGATGGTGACTTCCTACAAAACTCTATTTGCACTGCTTGATTGTCTTGATTCCACAGCATTTGCAACTTGTGTCTTGATCTTTTCTATTTATGTGAGAATCATCTGGATTTCTGATGCAGAGATGTTGGATTCTGGTGCTTTTTCTTTCATCTTTTGAAGAGACTTAAGTGCTTCAGTGTTTCTTTCAGTTTGTGTCTTTATCACCTCCACTGATTCTAATAAAGTTTTTATGTCTGCCCTTTGACCTTGTATCTCTAACAACAACATATCAAGCTTTTCTTCTACTGGATTTCTTTTGCAGGCTTTGTAAACATTTTCTAGCACAGTTTCCAAATTTTCTTGGTTCATGGGTGTTTCACGGATATTTGGAACAACAGATGTTCCTTCAAACATTCCAGCTGCAAACACATCTGCTGCTGTTTTGGAAATGATAGGGTCACTTTTGGCTTTACCAGATTTTGGTGCAACCTTAAGTATACCAGAATCATCTCCACCAGAGGTGAAAAACACATTTTCATCCTGGATTTCCTTATGTCCTTGAATCCTATCAATGTATGATTCTCCATAAGTTTTTGAGGCAAACAGATTACCTTTTGCCAGATTTCCTTGATCAGTTCCCTGATCTCTATCTGTTGGGAACTCATCCTCTTCCTCATTTTCTGATTCAGAGTTGAGATGAATGGAACTAGTAACCTCTTCATCAACATCAGTTTTTCTATATTCAGCAACCCGAGACTCATCATGATGTATGACTTCAGTGGCTTCATTTGTTGCTCCACCAAAGTGAGTTTCTTCATACTGTTGATCTTCAGCATCTTCAGGAGTTCCTCCAGCAATATGAGATTCGTCATAATGTTGGTGTTCTTTTTCCTGGTGAATATCAAACTCAAGATGAATTCCACCTTCATTAATCTGTTGGCTCTCAGCATGTTCTGTCTTGTTTTCTGGTGAGTTTGTTATCTTTAGAACTCATTCTCCTCCTGCAGCCTCTGTTTCTGATGACCATGACTTCTCAACATCTTCTTCTTCTGCTGATGAAGAACAGTTAAAAACTTCTTTGCTAGGTTCTTCTGTTGGAGTATCTGATTTGGCAAGAAGTTATCATGTTGCAGTCTGTATTGTGAGTCTGGTGCAATGAGGCACAACATGCTTTCTGGTAACTCAGAGATATCTTTGTCTGATTCCCATCCATGATTGGCACTCCAGGCTTTCATGATACTTGAACTCCAGATGTCTTCCAAAATTGGAATTTCTATGTTTCTTTCAGCAAAGGTTTCTGAAATAAAGATTGAAATAAACCTTGGATATGGCAGGTGTGAGGTTATTCTTCCATTTATGGTGAGGATTGATCTTTTGAGTAAGTTGAAGATTTATGTCCCAATATCAAGTTTAAACCCAGTTATGAGTCCATACATGATTGACAGAATAGCTTGACTGACTTGATCAACTCCTCCTATCTTTGATGTGAGGCATTTGTTTAACTCTTCCATCATCACTTGCCAGATGGCTGGCATTTCATTTATTCTTATTGCTCCAATTTTATTGATATTCTTTTTCTTGTAACCAAGCTCAATGATAAAGCTTATCAACTCTTCTTTGTTTCGTGCTTCAATGTAACTTTCAAGAACTGGAAGTTCAAGCCATTCTTTTACACTTGCAGGAGTTAAAGTTACTGAAACACTTCCCCATACATGAGCAGAGACCTGATTTTCTTCATCTTCTTTGAAAGTATGAATGAATTGATGTAGTAACTTTTCTGGTACTTCTCTTCCTTTTGTTAGTGCTCCTGAGATTGGACATTTCATAAGATATTCTACCAAAATTTGACATCTCACATCATATTCCAAATGCTCTGTATTCATCAGCAGATTGTTTTCTTTCATTGGTAGAAATTTTGTGTCTTCAACAAAAGGTACATCATGTTGAACGATTGGGATGTTGAGGTTTACTTCAGCCGTTGTTGAATTTTGTGAATTTAGGGTTCGAGATTTAGGGATTTTGGGATTTTGAGTGAAGAACAGGGGATATTGCGGTTTGAAGTTTTTTGTGAAGAAGGTAAGTGATGTTTGAATTTCTGCTAAGTGTGAGTTATATAGTGAGGGTTTGAGCAGAGATTTGTGGGTTTATGGAGTTGAGGGGATATGGAACATGCCATGTAATGGCGGTTAAAAGATCATTAATTGTCTTTATTACCGTTAGATCGTGTGACGTGAATTTCGGTTCAGAATGTAACCGTTGGATCGTGGGTATCAAGACATTTAATGACGGTTGATCGTGTAATCGTGGAATTATCCTTTCAACTTGTAGTTTCTTCAATCGTTCTTTCATAAAAACTTTAAACTGAATTTTGATTGGAGAAAACTATCGGTTATATGACACCTTTTCATCTTTGTGGACCCCATTTTGTCAAAGGTCCAATTAGCTTTCTTATTAACCTCCTTTCTTTCTTATAATTCAAGATTCCATTCTGATGAAGTCATCAGAAACTCAATCATAAATTCTGTTAAGAGAATGTATTTCCTTTTGTTTTGACTTTTGTTGACCTTTTAGATGTGGTCAACAGAAGTCAACATAATTTCTTAATTGAGATTCCCCCTAAACTTGTGACCCTCTTCAACAGATTTTGAGGTTTCTCTTTTGATTGATTTAGAGGTGTAAAGGTTTTTTTTTTTTTTTGAGATGGGAGGGAATGAGTAGAGTTTGAGGTTTTAACTTACATTGCAATTCTGAACTCCACATCATTGTTCTGATTTCCAGAAAGTGTTGGCTATACAGCTTGTTCCAATCCTTAGAAAAAAAATATTTTGAAAGAAACTTATTTCAAAAATTTAGTTGGCTATAAGTTTCTTTGAATCTGGTTTAAATCAATGTTTCCTAATGTTTCTTTCTGTTGAATTGTCAGACTTCCTGGTAGTCAAGAGACTTTTCTGATGAAAAATTTGATCTTCTGATACATTATCAAATTTTCTGGTTATTTTGAGAATTTTCTGATGTATGAACAGATTCTGATGATTTGTTGGGTTTTCTGAAAAATTATCAGATTTTCTGATTGATCATCAGATTTCTGAGTTTCACTAAATCAATCAGATTTCATTTGTGTTTTACCCGATTTTCCTTGTATTTATCAGAAACTCAGATTTTTTTTGTGTCAAATGTTTTTGTTTTCTGATGATCATGTTTCATTGTGAATATTTATCCTCCCATTTCTCTTTTCCCAAACCACAAGCTAAACGACTAAGTAACATAAGTAATATACTATATTAACAAAGAAAATTTACACACACCAAGGTTAAACAGAAAATGCCTTAATCAAGGTCTACCCCTTCTCCATGATCCATCTCAAGGAGCAACCATAGATCAGTCACCAAACCAGTATGCTGATTAGTAGGTATGAGCATGCTGAGATTCATGTTTTGTTGAAGTCTCATCTCTGCTCTTGGATAACCAGCAGGAACACCTCCAAAGCCCAGCTGACTTGTGATTATCCTCATCAGAAAACAAGGATAATTCAAGAATGGCCTGCCAGACCACATATTACTTGCAAAATCTTTTGTCAAGTAATATGAGAAATTGTAAGGTGTCTCTCGAACGAGTGCTCGTATACGCTCCATCAACCTTTGGGATGCTTCATGGTGATTGATGATCTTCTTTGAGAAGCAGGCACCCATTTGTGTGATCAGATACTGCCATGGCTTTATGAAGCAATTTTTGGTGATTACTCGTGGTGAGTTTACAGGATTGTAACCCATCTGTTCCAGTGTCTCATCTATTTCTGCCTTTGTGAACATCAAGACTTCATTATCATCATTGAGTTGTAGAACCGTCCTAATGATACCTTCAGTTACCCGAACTCTTTGGTTTAGCACCACACTTTCGATAACTATCTGATCTCTACCCACATATTCTGACAATGTTGCATTTTGCCAGAACATTTGAAGAATGTCTGGGTGAACTATTATGTTGGCAGTGAGGGCATACTTCAAGCTACTCCCCATGATCAGATTCAGCACGGTTTGGCATCCTTCCCATTGAGGACCCTCTAGGTTGGTCCTCAGTCTGAGGTTATGATAGGGATGATAAGGCAGTGGGAAACGATCAGCTTTGATGTTAAGCATTTTTGTGAGTGTGAGAAAGTGTGAGATGAAGAAGAAGATGAAGTTGTAATTTCTAAGGTTTTTCTTGTCTGATAGTGACAGTTTCAGCTCAAGGTGGTGATTATTTATAGAAAACTTGAAGTTTCCCATAAATGACATCTACCTACTTATAGATTTTGTTCACCACAATCTTTGTTATTTAATTATCTATCAGATGGCATAAGGCATATCAGAGATAAACTTCTCCTGCATTAAATGATTTAGGCGGCCATTTTCTGATAATATATCATGATTACCTACCAATATGTCACTTCAATCTCCTTAATATTGATGGGGTGTAATTAATGAAGGAGAGAGAAATCTTTATAGCCACTAACGAGTTTCCAGAAAATTTTCTATCATATGACGTTATCAGCACTAAGCAAAACAAATTTACAGTAATAAAAAAAACTTAAAAGAAATATAAATGCCAAAAACTATGGTTTATGAATATGCAAACATGAGATATGAATAAGGATGATGACATGCATGAATTTGTTCTAATGATCAATGATGATTCTGATTATTCAACATGTTTTTCTGATGAATTTCCAGAATTTCTGATGATTTATCAGATGTTCTGATAATATATCAGATTTTCTGATGATACATCAGATTTTTGATAATTTATTAGATTTTCTGGTGTTTTATCAGATATATGATCCCTTTTTTATCAATAAAATAATTTATCAAGCATTTTTCTGGTAATAAGGTTATCTGAAAGACTTTTTTCACAGAATTGACAATACCTAGCAGACTGTACTTTAAGCCTTCTACATAGGCTACTTTTTGTTGGATCGTCGTATGACCCTAACGAGTCAATCTGATGAGTTCATCATCAAAAACAAAGGCGAAATCAATGTAACTGATGTAAAACAGCTTGTTCCTTTCTAATTATCTTCTTATTAATTGATTCTAAGCTTTTTACAATTCTGATAACAATTCGGCTGCACCTCGACTCAGATACAATGACCTAATTCCATTCCAAATGAACACACATACCCAGTATTTATACGCATCTAATTCCGCTTGAAACAGTCTTCAAACGAAATCATCATTCAAATGGAATTACCTAATTTCGTGTGGAATTAGTTAATTTCGCTTGAACTCCCTAATTCCGTTTGAAATGACATTAAGCACCTTTCAAGCGGAATTACCTTGAAATACTGTTTTCTCAATTTCCGTGCCCTGTTCTATACATGACTCGATACAAGACAAAGTTAACAGACATCTAATGCACCAACACTTTTTCTATGGTCAAACATCCATACCTTATGCATCCATACCCCATGATCCTCCCTTTTACTCCATTTCCAAAATTTACCATTTTACCCAGCTTTGAAACAAAGTTGCTGAGTAAGCTCCTGTCCCCAGTCATGTGCTTGGAGCTTCCTGAATCGCAGTACCAGATCTGCTGCACATGATGGTCCTGAAATGGAAAAATTAAAGGGTTTTTGGTACCCAAACTTGCTTGGGTACTCTTTCTGATGAGATTTTAATCATATTATTTTCTCTTGATGGCCTTTCATCAGAATATCTGTTATATGCTGAGCCATAAACAGATTTTTCATCTTTCTTTTGGAGATGGTGTTGAACAAGCTTCTGTATGTCAGCACACATACAAGGTTCTTTATCAGAATTTTCTGATATTCTTTCTTGTGATGGAATGAGTGGATAATTTTGAAAAGATGAGTGAACTGCTTCTTGAATATTTAAAGATTTTTGTTTGCATTCACTTATTTTTGGTTTAAAGTTAGGTTTTTCAAAAGAGTATTCAGAACAGGTTGATTTGCATGATTCAGAATCAGATTCTGATGAAAATTTATCAGAAATCTGATGGGTTTCTTTTACAAAGATAGTGGGTTTACTTTCTCTTGTTTTTACATATCCCAAACCCTCTCCTTTGTTCTTTGGTGTGGACTCAACGAAGTTTATGAATTCTTTAGCTTGTTGAAAACCTCTTACATTAATTTCCTTATCATTAATTTTCTTGTAAAGATCTTTTCTTTCATTTTCATAGAACTCAATTTTAGCTCTGTGATCTAAACTTTCTTCTATTAGTAATTGGTTTTCAAGTATGATTTTATTCATGGTCCTTTGCAACTCATCAGATTTTTTAATATCAGATTGCTGTTTATCTTGCAGATTTAGAAAATCTGGCATGAGCTTGTTTAGCTTGTGTTCAAGATCAAGATTGTCTAAACTTACCTTCTGTCCTGAAGTTTCTGGTAGGTCATCAGAAAGTGCCATGAGGCAGAAATTTTCCATTTCTTCCTCTTCTTCATCAGAAGAATCATCAGATAGCCATGTATCTGTCCCAGCAATTAAACTGACTTGTTGCTGCTTCTTTGGTTCTTCCAGCTTCTTCTCATAATAAGCAACATCCTTCAGCTTCTTGGTCTTGCATTCTGATGCATAGTGACCTCTCTGCTTGCACTTGTAACACACAACATCAGCCTTTCCTTTATCCTTAGATCTACATTCTTCCTTAGATCTTCCATCCATCCTCCCTCTATCACTTCTTTGGTATCTCTGGCTTCCTCCCCTCAACCTCTGCTCAAATGTTTTGGTGAGCAGTGCTATTGCTTCAGCAAAAGCTGAAAAATCTGATGATGTATCAGAAATTTGAAGATTTTGACTGTCTGAAGGTTGTGGATCATTGGTAGGTGGTGTTCTTTGTGAGTTTGAGATAAGAGCTAAAGATCCCCCTCTTTGAATGGTTTCTTCAAATATTTCTTCTTCTCTGGGGACCAGAATGCTATATAAGTCATGAAGACTCATATTACCTAGTTCTAAGGTTGAGGACGTTAGACTTCTCCATTCTCTAGGTAAGGCATCCTGAAATTTTTATGTTTCTTTCATCATTTGATTTTGTTATTCCAAATTTCTTTAGCTCGTTCAAAAGTTTTGTAAATCTTTGATATGTTTCATTTAATCTTTCATTAGGTAAACTTTTGAACCTCTCATATGAGGAAACGTTGTTTGTTCTCTTGTTTCTCTTCATCCTTTCTCCTCTTTCACAAAGATTTTCCAACTGATCTCATATTTCCTTAGCTGATGCACATGCATCAACTTGTGAAAATATGTCATTGGGGATAGCCATTATTAAAAGTGACTTTGCCCTTTCATCCCCAGCCACCTTTTCCTTGTCTTCCTCACTCCAAAGTATTTCACTTTTGGGAGCTCGGGAGGCAGGGATAGCAGGTGACTGGTCAGTTGCTGGAATAGCTGGTATTTCAGTCATTGGTATATGTGGACCCCTTTCAATGGATTGAAATAGACCTCGGTCATGACTATTAAGGAACCATCCTGATTTTCCATTGGGGGTATTCCTCTCTGACCAGAGTCGGAGGTTTAGACATAGAACCAATGTTAAAAGCATTATTCCATGATTGAAAGCTGGCCATATTTAGAGAAAAGAAGATGAGCAATTGATCGTTTGAAAATGATTTATTCAACCTGCTCTGATACCAATTGTTGGTCCCAGTTTGGACTTAAAAACTTCTTTTCACGTAATATGGCAAGTGATTTCAGTAAATGTGAAAAAGTGTGCGGAAATGGAAATCAAACTTTCAAGAAACAAGACCTACAGAATTATCAAGTTAATATCACTTTGAAACAAAATGGTTTACAAGGTGATTGTAAGATTATTATCTATTACAAATGAATACTTGAACTCTGAGGGTGAGAGGGCAATGGAGTTTTGTAGTATGTATTGAATGCTAGGCTTAACTCATTTTCCTCTGCTTGGTGAGCCTTCTATTTATAGAAGGCTAAATACATGAATAAACATTTGTTTATTCATGTAAAAGTCCTGCATAAAGTAGCTATTTGACATATTCATTGAATCCAACATTCAAGTTGCCTTTGTAATCATGATATCCAATAATGTCAAGTTGCTTCGGTTATTGTGGCAGGATAGAGCTGATTTTTAGACAAGTGGGGTATTCATCAGAATTTCTGATAAACCACTTCATCAGAAATTCTGGTAAACAAATCATTAGAAAATCTGATGATCAGAATCATCAGAAACTGATGATATTTCATCAGAAATGACCTTCTCTGATAATCTTCTTCAGCTCTTGATTAACTTGTGATTCTTTGAAGTAGATGTTATTCATTTCAGTTGTCCTATCCGATCTTCTTTTTCTTGTTGTGATCTTCAGGACTGTTGTCTTCTTCATAGCTCAAGTTGAATCTGATTTTCTTCAATACTTACAAATAAAGTTTCCTAACAGGTAGTTTATTTGGGAAAATTGTCCAACCTTCGTCATTTTCATGGCAGGATTTGGTAATTCTTTCGGCTCGGTTAGAATTCGAACGTCCAAGGGGTCACGGATTGATGAGGCGGTCGTGGTGAACTGGAACAACAAGAGTTGTGTCACCGGGGTTTCCGAAATACCGGATATCTGGTCACCGGACATTGGTTACGCTAAATCGTTCGACGGGTCAGATGGTGTCTCTGATACAGACGATGAAAATATGGAGGATGACACCGAGGAAGGGGAGATCAGACCAGATTCCAATGGCGATTTGAATTCCGGTCAGCTGGGTAATGAGAAGTCACCAGAAATTAATCAGGGGTCACCTCGGTCTCTTGAACATGGCATGCATGAGGTGCATGGGGAGCAACAGTCGGCTGATGGTATCCCCAAGGCATTCAATGTAGCTGTGGGTCCCACCACTATAGTTGACCTAGCCAAAAATATTATTAATAATAGAGTAAACTGCCATTTTGGTCCCTGTGGTTTGGCCAGTTTTGCCACTTTAGTCCAAATCTCAAACTTATTACATCCATGGCCCTGTGGTTTGCATTTTGTTGCCATTTTGCTCCAAAAACGAAATCAGGTCAGATTTTCAAAAAAGAACCTGCTATTTTGTCTTTATGGTCAGGGGTATTTTAGTCATTTTGGTTTTATTATATAGTCAACATCTGCCTCTCTCTCTTCTCTCTCTCAACATCTGCCCCTCTCTTTTCTCTCTCTCAACCTCTCTTCTCTTAACTACCACCACCACACCACCACCCCCACCACTGCATCATCCCCACCACCACCATCCCACTGCCGCCAACACCACCATCCCACTGCCATCATCTCTCTCCTCTCTCTCGAACAGTGGGATGCTAAACTTTCTGGTACAATTCCCGCGAGCTCGGTGGAGGTGGTGCCGTAACCGTGGTTGGTGGCGACGCCGCACTGCCATTACCAGGGGTCCAGATCGTCGCATGTTCCGAGTAAATCGGAGTTGAACATGGGTGGGAGGTCGTAGACGTAGATTGTGCCGTCGGTGTAGAGGTTGTCGTGGGTTGGTGGGAGTAGTGGTTGTGGCGGCGGTGAGTGGGAACAGAAGAGGGTGATCTGGATGAGGAAAAGGGAGAAGATGAAGAGGGAGATTTGAGGGTGTGAAGTGATTTGAGAGTGGATAGAGTGAATAATGGTTTTGGGTTTGTTGAAGGTGAGCATGGTGATTTTTGCCGGTGAAATTCTCGCCGGAACCCTAGCTTCATCTCCGGAACATTAACCTGGTAAGTGAAATTTAGATATGTTTGGTATGAATTTGGGTGGGTTGATGGCTGATGAGTTTTAGGGTTTTGTGGTTTGTGATTGATTGTAGTGGTGGAGGTGCGTGGTGGGGGTTGTGCAGCAGGGGAGGATGTGCGGTGGTGGGGGTTTTACAATGGGGGAGTAGGTGCGGTGGTGGGGGTTTTGCAGCAGGGTTGGAGGTGCGGCGGTGGTGATTTTGCAGCGGGGCTGGAGGTGCGTCGGTGGAGGTCTGGTGGTGGAGGTGGTGGTGGTGGTGGTGGGGTGTTCATTGCAGGTCTTAAGGTTGATTGATTTTGGTGTTAGGGTTGAAATGAAGAAGATGGTGATAGATGGTCTGGGTTTTATTTTCTGGTTGAAATGAAGAAGATGGTTGATTGATTTTGATTTTATTATTTTTAATCAATAATCAGTTATAATAAATCTATATGACTAAAATGCCCCTGAGGATAAAGACAAAATAGAAGGGTTTAAGTAGGAGAATCTGGCCAAATTTGAAATTTGGACCAAAATGGCAACAAAATGCAAACCATAGGGCCCTGGATGTAATAAGTTTGAGATTTGGACTAAAGTGGCAAAACTGGCAAAACCACAGGGACCAAAATGGCAGTTTACTCTTAATAATATTGATAATATTAAATATCCGAACTCCTCTTGTGTTAGACATGAGCCCATGTCTTCTGACCCATTTATTGGCCCAACACCAGCAGCCTTGAGGAAAAGGACCATAGATACTCGAAGCCCACCTTCCACGGATTCAACTAAAGGCCCTCCAAATCGTCCTTTATGTCACCGTATCGATGAGGAAGTCCAACCAACTAACCTAAATTCTCCTAGTTTCCCTAATTGCGCTAATGTTGCTGCCGGTGAAGAACCGATTACGGTATCTCAAGAGGATCAGCAGGATTTCCCAGCATCTCCGCCAGGGCCACCGCCGCATGTCGACCCAGGTTTGTCCCCTTCCTTGGTTCAGGACTCTTTCCATCTACCAGTTAGTCCAGTTAACATTGATAGGGAAGTTGAAGCTACGTTGAAAGTAGGTTCGCTGATGGGTATTAACCTTGAAAGGTTCGTTGTCGAAACCAAGAACCAGATTGTTGCTGAAGGGGTCAATAACGGTTTATCATGAATTGTTTGTCTATTAACCTCAGGGGAGCGCGGGATTCCCGCAAGGCTGATTGGGTGCGGGGTATTAAAACGAGCTATGGTATCCACTTTATTTCGATTCAGGAAACTAAACTGGGGAATTCAGAGAATTTTAAGTTTTATAATTTCTGGGGGCAATCAATCTTTGACTTAGCTGTAGTGGATTCACAAGGAAGGTCTGGAGGTTTGGCGTGTCTTTGGTGCCCAACAATGTTTACGTGTGAGAATGTCATAAAGAGTCGTTTTTTCCTTGTAGTCTCAGGGGTTTTTGTGAAGTCGGGATGCCAGATTAATCTAGTAAATGTTTATGCACCGAATGATGCTGGGATGAGGAGGTCGTTATGGTACGACCTCTTATCTATAAAAAACTCGACACAAGGTCTTTGGGTCTTCATGAGTGATTTTAACGAGGTGAGGGAAGCTGCAGAAAGGTATAACTCTGAATTTAATGCGGCTAATGCAGACCACTTTAACCATTTCATCTTATCAGCGGGGCTTCATGAATACAACATGGGTGGGGGAAATTCACATATATCTCTGATAGAGGAGATAAGTTAAGTAAATTAGACCGATTTCTTGTTTGCCTTGGTTTTTTGGAAAAATGGTCGACCGCCTCGCTTATGACTCTGGATAGGGATGATTCAGATTATCGGTCTCTTATTTTGTCCACTGTCCAATCGGACTATGGACACATCCCGTTTAGATTTTACAACTCTTGGTTCGAATACCTGGGTTTTATGGAATTTGTACTTGAGGCTTGCGGTAGTTTCTCATTTTCAGGTCCTGAAGATATTTATTTGGCTATAAAACTGGGATGGTTAAAAAATAGAATAAAGACATGGGTAGCTGAGGAAAAGTGCAGAACTGAAGGGGTATATGGGGATAGGAAAAGGCGGGTGACGAAACTTGATAATCTCGTTGAGAACCGGCTATTGGAGGAAAATGAATTACGAGAACAGGCTGAGTGCAAACCTTACGTGGCGGATTGGGACAGGCTGAAACAAATGGATACTCGACAGAAATCGAGAGCGAGATGGGCCATTGATGGTGATGAAAATTCAGCATTCTTCCATCAGATTGTCAACTCGAATATCAGCAGTAATCAAGTTAATGGTCTCATGTTGGATGGGGCTTGGGAGACAAATCCGTTGGTTATTAAAGAAGCATTCTATGTATTTTTCTCCAAACAATTTATTGAGCCAATATCACAACGGCTCGGTATTGTGTGCCCGAATTTATCTTCTATTACATAGTCGGAGGTTGATCTTTTAGTACCTCCATTTTCCATTGTGGAGATAAAAATGCGATTTGGGAGTGCGCCGAAAACCGTGCTCCGGGGCCTGATGGTTTCAATTTTAAAATATATATAAAAAATGTTGGGCAAGGTTACAAAGCGATTTCAGGAAGCTTTTTGATAGATTTTATTTGGAGGGATCGTTGAATAATTGTTGCACCTCATCTTTCATTGCCCTTATACATAAACTAAAAGATCCCGTTAGTCCAGCTGACTTCCGGCCGATTAGTTTAATTGGGGTGATTAACAAGGTGATTTCCAAAGTATTGGTGAACCAGTTGAAAGGGGTTATTGGGAGCTTAATTTCTGAAGAACAAATGGCTTTCTTGGCAGGGAGGAGTATTATGGATGGAGCACTTATGCTAAATGAGCTGATGGGGTGGCTAAAACGGTCACAGAAAAGCGGCATGTTTTTTAAGGTGGATATAAATAAAGCCTATGATTCAGTGAATTAGGTTTTCCTCAACTCGATAGCATCAAATGAATTTTCCGGAACGTTGGCGGAAGTGGATAATGGCCACTCTATACTCGGCTAGGGCCTCGGTCTTAGTTAATGGCTCGCCTACTATGGAATTCGAGTGCTCTCGTGGTCTTCGGCAGGGGGATCCGCTGTCTCCGTTTCTCTTTGTTATCGCTATGGAAGCTTTGTCGGGAATCATGAAAAAGGCATCCTCTATAGGGTTATACAATGGGCTTCAGTGCACTAGTGACAGCCCATATGTTTCTCACTTCACCTATGCGGATGACGTCATGTTTGTCGAGGAATGGTCGTATACCAATGTCTCGAATCTCCGAAGGATTCTTAGATGTTCCATCTAACATCCGGCCTTAAAGTTAATTTATCCAAATGTAGCGTTTATGGTATTGGGGTTGTTAGTGAAGGTGAGGTACTGATGGAGGGTGTGAAACCCGAGTGTTAACGTGCGTATTTTGTGTGATTTATTGTCGTTTATGTGATTATATACTTTGAATATGTTAACTACGAGTGTTCATGGTTTTACATATAAATCACTTAATTCGGTAAAGTTTGAGAGTTTAAAGATGATGCGGAACATCCGTGGATGATAAACATAGCGAACGGCAATGTTCGGGACGTGTTTCGAATCAAGACATGGTCTGAATGTGCGAACAACGTGAAAGTATAAAGTCTGGGGCCAAATGGTCAATTTGTGAGAGTTGAATGCATGTAAATCATGATGACAAGACAGAGACGTAACCTACGGATTATATGTGTAGCCTACGGTTCATTAAGGTTGAGAAACAAAAAGAAACAGAAAATCGAAACCGTAACTTACGGTTTTACACCGTAAAAAGGAAGTTAATGGGTTAAAACCCATATGAGGGCATGCACATGTGATGTGTTGTAGAGCTATTCAGTAAATGAGCATCATTATTGTTGGTGCATCCGTCTGTCGTCTACGTCTTCGGTCGTGTCTCAGTTCGTTGCGAAGATTGATCAAGCATGATGTCATGATGACATCATCAAAGTGATGTCATCAATGACATCATTACACATAAGACAAAAGTATATATGTGAATTAGATGAGATATCGGTCAACATGCAAACATTTGAGGTTCGCTTATACGGAAATTTTGAGGTCCGCTTATACGGCAATATGTGGTTCGCTCTTATGTCAAGTTCTGGTTCGCTCTTATGTCAAGTGTTCTGGACCGCTTATACGGCATGTCGTATAAGCGAACCAGAATTAGTATAAATAGGTTGAATGTCAATTCATTTGTAAGGTTGTTCAGATCTGATACCGAGGTATTTGCCAAAGACATGGAAGAGGATTTCTACAATGCGTTTGCCACACCAGTCGCTCCGGTTACTGCTGCTGAAAATTTATATAATGAGAATGAGACAGGCACTCATCAAAAGCCACCAAAGCTCATGTACATTGAAGACTTCAAAGGATGGCAGAATCGATTTGAGAATTGGGTTCAAGCTTACAGATTTGATGCATGGTGTTCGTTGGAGAAAGACTATGAGAAACCGAAAAACGAACGTGGGCTTGTAAAGGATTTCAGTGACTTTACGGAAGCTGACAAATTGAAGTATACTAGTGAGAAAATGATGATCAGTATTCTTCAACAGGCAATCAAAGAAGATATATTTGTTTTGCTTCAACACGATAATACAGCTAAGTCAATTTGGGAAGCATTGATTCAGAAATTCAAAGGAAGCGCGAATATGATTAAAAACAGAAAGGCATTGCTGAAGAAATCATTCGATATGTTTGTAGCTTTTGATTACGAATCAACGAAACAGACAATTGACAGATATTGTCATCTTGTCTTGGAAATGGGTAGATTGGATATAAAGAAGGATGATGAGGAATGGGTGGATAAACTTGCTGAGGCATTACCACAACAGAAATGGGGAACTTATTTGTTGATTATCAAACACATGAGAAAATCTGAGAATATGAGTCTAGCAAAGTTTATTCAAAAGATTGAAGAGCATGAGTTGGATATTCAGAAAACAGCTATCATGACGAATCCAAATGCCAAACAAGACGTCAGTTTGTACTACCGAGGGAACAAGTTTGAGGCTACCCCCAGCCCTAGCCCAAAGATTCAAACTGGTTTCAGTGCAGATGGTTCATCCGGAACAAAGAGTAATGTTACTCAAAGTGGTGGATCTTCATCATTCTCGAGTTTTGATCCAAACTTTACAACATCAAGTCCTCAACAATCGAATTCAACAAATCTTCAATGCAATGTTACATTAAACATTCAAAATGGCCAGAATTTGTCTCCAGAAGTTGCCAAGCAGCACATGGCATCATTGGTTACTATGTTAGAATCTTACGAAAGTTTGATCGGTGGGAAGATTGGGAATCCGATGCTTACCAAAGAAGATTATGACCAAATTGATGCTGAAGAACTTGAAGTGATGGATATCAAATGGTGCTTAGCAAGTGCTTGGAGAAGAGCTGAAAAGTTTCAAGAGATTACTGGTAGGGATGAATTTCGAGGAATGGCTACCTCTCCATTGGGATTTGATAAATCAAAGGTTACCTGTTTCCGTTGTAAAGGAAAAGGTCATTTTAAACGAGAGTGCAAAAGTAAAGAAGCTACCGGGAATCAAGATAGAAACAATTATTATCAGAAATCAATCTTCCATCAGACTTCTCAACAACCTCAAATTACACATGCTCATGCTACTGGTGATGGAAAGAAGAAAGCTTTACTTATTCATCAAGATGACGAAAAAGTTGCCGAGGGATTTAGTTGGGATAAATACATTCCATCAGAATCAGGCTTTGTTGCTCGAATTCTAGGTGAAGATGTAGTTAATCAGAAAAGAATCCCAATTTTTTCAGATCTTGGAAGTGATGTGGATACTGATGATGAGGAAGAACATCTCAACAGAGCCAGAAAAGGCATTGATCCTACTAGTTTTAATTTGTTTTTTGCAGATAAAATGGAGATGCTGTATCAGAAGAAGATGGCAAGATTGAGGAAAGAGCTGGAAGCAACAAAAATGCAAGCTGATGAAAAGACAAAGACAGAAGTTGTAAAAGCAAATGTTGAACCAGTGACTGAGAAAGTAGTTGAGAAAATCGTTGAAGTGGAGAAAGTGGTGGAAAAACTTGTTGAAGTTGAAAAATTAGTCGAAGTTGAGAAAATTGTTGAAAAGATTGTTGAAATTGAAAAAATGGTTGAAGTTGAAAAACCATGTGTGAAGTGTTCAGAGTCTTGCAAAGATTGTGAGGAGAAAGATACGAAGATTGCTGAATTAGAGAAGATTAAAAAAGATTTACTGTCTGATGTGAAGTATGTGAAGGAGTCGTACGATGTACTGAACAGGACAGTTGATAGTTTGAAGAAGACGAATACAGAAACCGAAAAAGCAATGGATAAAATGAGTGCAACATTAATGACAAAGCAGAAAGTCATCAATGAGTACATCGAAGATTGTGCAAAGTTAAAGAAAGATGTGGAACTTGAAAAGATTGAGAGTGAAAGGATTAAACGATTACTGTTGAGTTACACTACATGTGATTACTTGATTGATCGTGTTTATCCTACTGTTGCAGGTCTGGAAGCGTTCATGGACAGAAAGACTGAAGATACTGATACTGGTAAGAAACCAAGTGTAAAGTATAACAGATGTCCGGCCCCGATCCATGAAACTTATTCTCCCAGAAAGCCAAATGAGGAACGAGTAAAAAAGGCAGTCAACATCAAGTTAAAGTCTGAAATCATTGATGAATTACCAGACAATATTGATGTTACATTCACAGCGTCTGACACTGATCATGAGTCTGAGTTAGTAAAGAAAGTTGTCGATCAGGTGTTGGATACGGATGAGGAGTTAAAACCGGAGTCTAAGTCTGAAAGTCCGAGTTCGTCAGAAAAGAGTCCGAGTTCACCGGTTAATAGGGTTTACAATAGAGAATTCCTGTTATCAAAATCTAATTTGAATGACGGATCAATCAAAGTGGCTTATACTTTGAATGATTCAGACAAATTATATTCTGATGAGGAATTTCCAATAAGAAGTGTTAAAACTGAAATGATCAAACAGGTTTTCAAATTAACAGAAATTAATATTTCTGAAATAAAAGATTTAAATCTTGCTGAAAAACCTAAAAAGTACACTTCAAGAGTTCAACAGAGATTGAACAAGAAAAAGGGTTACAGTTCTGGTTCAGGTTATCGAAAGAAACCAAACCATAACCGTAATTACAAAAAGAATGGATTAGGTTTCAATTCTTCAGAAAATTATAAAAATCAGAAAACTTATAAATCAAAAACAAAATTTGTTTCAGGAGGAAGTTCAGAGGATGAACAGAAGAAACCGTTCTGGAAGCAGTCGAATCAAGAATTTCTTGCTGAAGTGAAGAAGAATGTGAGAAGGTTTGCTGAAAAAGTTGATAGAAGAACCTGTTTCAAATGTCAAGAAGTTGGACATATAGCTTGGAATTGCCCCAAGACCAACTACCAAAAACAGGAAGTTTTTTCTAACTCTGTTTTGAGAAAGACTTGTGTTGATAAGAAAGAACAACTTGTAAAAATTGTTAAAAAGTTTGAAAATTCTACTTCTGAGGAAGGAGAAAGTTCAAAACGGTTTTACAAAAGAAAAGGTGATTTGAGTAAACAAAAGTGGGTGGTTAAATCTGAGGGTAATTCTGACAATGAATCTGATTCCATAAAATCAGAGGAGTCATCTGTTGAGAAAAAGATTGTGAATTCCGTTCCAGAAGTGAACGATGAGAATTTTCCTAAATTGTCAAAAGAAAATTTGATGAAGAAAGTGGGAAAGGTAGAGATCTCAAATCAATTCTTCGCTGATGAGGGAGAATTTGATGTTGAGAAGGCTTTCAACGGGAAAGTCAAACATATTTTTGGTAAGATGGTAGACAGGAAGGTAAAGGATGCTAAAGAGTTTTACAAATCAAAGTGTTGGTGGGACAGATGTTTGCCACCAAAATCACCCAAGGCTGGTCAGGCTTGGGTGACAGCATTTTCACCATAAATTCCTGACTTGCCGGAGCTCCCAGGTTGGTAAGAGTGGAGCAGGAATCGGCATCTTTCTGAGCAAATGATCCTACAAGTAGTACAGTTGGTAAAGTACAGATGGTATATTTAAATTGTTATATTTTGATTTACAAGTGGTTATGGTTGGTGAATGAATCTGTAAGTGGTTGAAAGAGGTTTTCATCTTCAAGTGGTTAATCAAGGTCATTAAGTTGAACTTGATTGGACCATACTTACAAATGATTGTTTGGAAAAACAACATGATGAACCGTAAAATCAACAAAACTAATTTTCCGGAAAAACCATTTGATTAAAACAAACTTAAGTGTTTTGAAATCACAATGGGAAAATAGTTTGTTGTAAGGGGGAGTTCTGATTGTTTATGCCAAGTGGATGGCGATTTGAAGTGATTTGATATCGGTTGTCATTTTATTGTACAGTTTATTTTCAAATTTCCTAAAATGTGTTTGCATTTTAGGGGGAGTAAAAATTTTCAGAAAATCCAAAAACATTTGAAAATTTGAAAAAGCCAAAAACATTAAAAAATGAAAAAGAGTTTTGTTGTGCAAAAAGAGGAAATGATAGTACATCAGTGGACTATCACAACATGCTAAAGAAATGAAAAGAAAAATGTGATAAACAATCTCACTGTGGATATGTCAGTAGGTTTTTGCACATTTAGTAAATTGTGACGAGATATAAACATAAAATTGACTTGCGTCTACGTGGGGAACACCTCCAGGATATATAGGTAACCCCTGAAATCTTGTTTGAAGGGTCCCGTATTCTGAGATACTAGGTCTTTATGCTTAGTGATATCTGGGGTATTATCCCGGGACTTCTGATTTTGCGGAAGCAATGGCCTAGTCCCCGGAGAATACTTTACGCTGCTTTGAAATATAAGCCTCCCCTCAGCATAAAAAATGATAACACATTGCAAAATGGTTAATCATGTGCTGTTGAAAAGAAGATCCCCAAAGGGGACCCACCAAAAGTCGAAGCCGTCATCTCTCTGCGTATCGAAAGATCGACCTGAGCTCTCACGGCCCTCGCAATTAACCCCTTACAGATATCATCTAGGTATATTCACCTGTAAGACTGAATACTGGGGTCTGGATACGGGAGTATATACTGAGGTGGGACACATGTGGATGTTTAAGTCCTAAAACACTAATTCGTATCTCGAAGCAGTTGAACTTTGTGTGAAAATTTAAGTGGACAAGTATACTGACAATCTAGGTGAATCGTTTAGAACTTAAAATGAAATGAAGCTTAACGGTGTTGGTGATTTGTCTCAAAAACTGATATGATCCTCTTACGCAAACTCACAAAAATATTGTATGTAAATATTTCTTTACTGCATTTCTTTCTTTTAAAAAAAATCCAAAAAGATTTTGTGTGTTTTAGCATAAATTTTTGAAAATTCAAAAAGATTTTAGACAACTGATGTTGAAAAGCTGATTTTCAAAATTCCGAGTGCTGAACATGACGAACAGGTTTGGGAAAGTTGTTTTTGAAATTGTTTGAAATGAAAAATTGATATTCATGCAAGTGGTTCTTCAGAAACTGAAATTGTTATACCCAAAACATAAGTTGTGAAAAATGATGTAAAGTGTTTGAGTTGATTTGAAAATATCTATAAGTGGTTTCTAAATTTGTTGAATGATAAATTTTGTGAAACTTACTTTTGGGTAGAGAATATGCAGGTGAGTCAGATTACGATATCTGAACCTGTGAAAGTCAGACTATGATCCCAGTACAAGTTGAGGGGGAGTCTGTTAAAGAAAGAGAGTCTGAAGATGCTAGAGCTAGGAGCCAGAGATCCTGAAAGAGAATTGGAGATAGGATAGAGCCGGTTAGAGTGAAGGCAGCCCAAAGACTGATAAAGACAGAAGATTGAAAAGACTCGACACTGAAGACTCCGTCAGCATCCGAGGGGGAGTTTGTTGGTGCATCCGTCTGTCGTCTACGTCTTCGGTCGTGTCTCAGTTCGTTGCGAAGATTGATCAAGCATGATGTCATGATGACATCATCAAAGTGATGTCATCAATGACATCATTACACATAAGACAAAAGTATATATGTGAATTAGATGAGATATCGGTCAACATGCAAACATTTGAGGTTCGCTTATACGGAAATTTTGAGGTCCGCTTATACGGCAATATGTGGTTCGCTCTTATGTCAAGTTCTGGTTCGCTCTTATGTCAAGTGTTCTGGACCGCTTATACGGCATGTCGTATAAGCGAACCAGAATTAGTATAAATAGGTTGAATGTCAATTCATTTGTAAGGTTGTTCAGATCTGATACCGAGGTATTGCCGGTTTTTCCTTGTAATCGAAACGTTGTAAAATCAATATATAAGAGGATTAAAGTGTGATACAAGCTGTGTACGCATCCGTTTCCTTGTTTCTGCCTCTGAAACGGAGTTGAGCTCTTCCGAACGACTCGTTTAGGTCGAAATCCGATCCTACAATTACATGCGGCTATGATCACGTGAGAGAGACTTTGGAGGATTGTTAGTGGGCCGCACATGATTGGGCTTTTGAGGAGTCCACGTGAGAAAGGAAATCAACAACATCATCATCATTAATTGGACTTGGGCGGCACATGCAGATTTCGAGGGATGCAATTAGGAAGTGGATTATTATATGGACATCAACAATATTAATCACATGTGGGTCGATTTGAAAGGGTTTGGACTTGTGGGCCGAATATTAATTAGAAGGGACGCTTATTTTGAGGGGAGAGACAGAAATATTACGGGGGTAACAATACTTAAAAAACGATACATCATCTTCGACGGCAGACAGAAGGTGGGAAGGAGAAGATATAGAAGGCTATGAAGATCAATCAACCGACATGAGCGGCTAGTCTCTTGTGGACACTTCGGGTGAATGATTGTGTAAGGCACTATTGATTTGGTTTATTGTTTTATGTATTGAGTTTGGATTGTAACCGTGTGACAGCCGGTCTTTACTTGCGTTTTTATAATTCGTTTGACAAACAAATCCTGTGTGATACACAGAGACATAAATACGTTTAAATCCGATTATACTTGTTGGTTGAATAATTATTCATTGCATGAATAGTTGATAATTATATCGTTTAACCAATAGTATCCAATATGACAATCAGCTAAGTTATTAGTTAATCACACAATCTGAATCCCGGAGTGATCACCTTTCCTTATCATTGTTTATTACAACTCAATCTTTTTCTCAATTTTATTTGTTAATTTAGATAATTCTTATAATCAATCACACCGATTTTCCAATTCAGTAGTAATTAATTAATACTTTTCATTCGACACTTTCCACAATCCTCCTCTGGTTCGATATCCGACTTACTCTAGCTACCTAGTTTATTTCGGTTTTTTGCATGTCACTAACGACAGACATCAAAATGGCGCCGTTGCCGGGGAGGCGTACGCAAAGTGTTTAGTGTTAAGTTTTAGTTCTAGTTAAAAAAAATCCAAAAATAGTGTCAGTTTTGTTTTATTTTCTTTTGTTCAGATTTATGCTTGGTGTTTGTGTTTTTGTGTTTGTGCAGGATGACATATCTTACAATATTCTGCAGCTCTTTTACATGCATCTTGTGCAGGGAACCACTTCACCCGTGTATCGGTTGCCACGAGGCCCGATTTAGACGGGAAAAAGCGAAATTGGAAGAACCACCGATGCCTTGTTATGATAAGCCTTCCCCTCCACCATATTTCTATGATTTTGATACAACGGTGGAGGATGGTTATTACTCTGACGGATGGGATCGGGACGAGGATGCTTATTATGAACCAAGGACGGATGGACGATGTTTCTGTTGCGGTCGTGACCATACTTCTTATTATGATGATGTGTGCACGGTGTATTTGGAAAATCCAGAGTATTGGAATAAAAAATGATGGATGCGTACATCTCAACACCGTATCAGGGATACCGACAGTATCATCCCGAGGAATATTCTGAGCCCGAGGGTGTTTATACTTATCAGACCGAGGAGGAGAAAGAGCTTGCTATGTTGCAAGTCACTTTGTCCAACCTCGAGCAGTATTTATCAGCACCCAACCGTTCCGATGAAGATCGAATCAGCTGTTTAGTTTCTAAGTGTCAGAATTTAAAAATGAAGATAGAAATAGAACAACGCCTTTCACCATTACCTGATGATATTAGAGATTATTCTCACATGAAGGAGGAGGTTGTGGAGGATAATACCACACCAATGAATCCTTTATCTGATGAAGAGTCACTGGTGGATCAGATGGTGTGTGCAGATGATGAGGCAGAACAGTCTGAGGAGATGAATGTGTGTACCGAACCTCTCCCCATATCAATCATTCAAATTAATAAGTGTGGGGAAGAGGGTTCGAGGAAGAAGATGAGAAGGGTGAAACAACAAGACATCAAGGTATATCTCATAAAGTGGACTAGCGAAACCCGCAGGTGCAGTCTAAACATGCCAATTATACTTACAAACCTATGGAGATGGCATGTAAATTTCCGGGCATTCGTTGGAAATGTTTTGGGTAAGTGTGCATTGAGACCACCGTAGCGCATAACAGGTATGGTCTGGTTGAAGACCTTTAAACTTAGCGCTCTCGGGAGGCAGCCCGAGGATGTAGAGTATTGTATTTTGGTTTGGTTTCGTTTTGGTGTGTTTGTGTTTTGACAGGTTTCTACGTTCCATCTTCACAGATGCAATGAATCAAGTGTGGGGATGTTTGGCAACATCCCCGGTGAGATCTCAAAGAATCTATGAGGGGCGTATGTTCCGGTTAGATCGCAGCAGCTACACCGCTACAGACACTCACTTGTTCTCTGATCAGGTGCATGTGTTTATCTATCCTGTCTTTTATTTTATTTGTGAAATTGGTGGTGTGAGTCTTTGTGTTAGGAGTGGTTTTATGTGTCGAGTCAACTAGTTATTAGCCGTTCATGGTTTGTGGGTGGTATCTCTCAAGTCTAGATTATAAATTGCACCATACATTGGGGACAATGTATCCCAAGTGTGGGGATGCGGTAACTCGAGAGAGGGTTGGTAGGATTGATGATCTTAAATGCTTGAAGGATTGAAATTGGGCTAAATTGAAAAAAAATTGAAAATTTTTGTCTCTCAAAGTATGCTTGAATTACATGAAAACCAACATTTTCAATCGCTAGAGGGTTTCTTGCTGATATTAAACTATCTTAGATCCCTAGTCATGGTTGTCCCTTTAAGTTTCATGAGAGTATTTCTGACAGATTTTAGAAAACAGTTGAGAAGAGATGCCTAACTAGGGGTAACATGCTTTAGGAATTACACATGCTACGTGTCGGTAACCCATATTCCTTCTATTCGGTGAGATATTTGAGCCTACTAGATTGTTAGTTGAATTTCAATAAATGTTCAATTGTTGAGTGTAGGCCATATGTTGCTTTGTGTTAGAACTTGTGTGGTTTGATACATGCTGAGACTGTGATTTAGCTTATGCACATAGATGATAAAGGCATTAGGATCCCTTCATTGTGTTTTTGTTGATTGTTTATTCACCCATCTTAGTTAACCATGTTGAGCCTTTTACCTTTCGTTTGTTACACCTCGTTTGACCCGTTTGATTGCCAACCATGAATGACAATTGTGTTAGATATTTATTGAAAAAGAAGAAAAAAAAATGAAAAAAAAGAAAAGAAAAAAAAAACCATTGTTATGTTCATGTTAAATAAATGGGTCGAAAATAACCCAAAGTATTAGTAGTTATTGTGAATAAAGTTGTCATGGTTTGGTAGATTCATTGTGTTCGCCATCTAAACATAAAAACCCAAAAACATTTCCCTACCTTTACCCTTAACCCAAAACCAGAAAGTCCTTTTCTGGAACGTTGGCGGAAGTGGATAATGGCCACTCTATACTCGGCTAGGGCCTCGGTCTTAGTTAATGGCTCGCCTACTATGGAATTCGAGTGCTCTCGTGGTCTTCGGCAGGGGGATCCGCTGTCTCCGTTTCTCTTTGTTATCGCTATGGAAGCTTTGTCGGGAATCATGAAAAAGGCATCCTCTATAGGGTTATACAATGGGCTTTAGTGCACTAATCTATTTCATTGTAGTGTGCATGGTTCGGTCGGTTCGGCTATTATCCTCAACCGAGATTGAAGCTGAAGTCATCGGTTAATCTATTTTATTAATGGATATTGGCCTCTAATAATCTCTACTAGACGTCATTGGCCATTGGTAGTCTCACCTTTTTTTATTCCCCCTGACAGTCCCACCTTTCAACTATTTTTCCTCCATCGGTCCTCAGTTAAAAAAACTTAACGGGGTGAAGTTTTTTTCCGAATTACAAACTGATGTTTTAGGGCTTTTGATTAGAACAAGGATACGAGTCAAATGATGTAAAACTTACCTTGAAATTGTGCTCCAAACGACGAAAACGGTGCTTCAATTCGGGTGTTTAAACTTCCAATTAACAAAAAATAACTCGTTTGGAGCACCGCTTCAAGGCAAGTTTTACATCTACAGACTTGTATCCTCGTTCTGATCAAAAGCTCTAAAATGTCAGTTTGTAATTCGGATAAAAACTTAACTCTGTTAAGTGTTTTTAACTGAGGACCGGTGGAGGAAAAGTAGTTGAAAGGTGGGACTGTTAGGGGGAATAAAAAAAGGTGGGACTGCCAATGGCCAATGACGTCTAGTAGGGATTATTAGAGACCAATATCCCTTTTATTAACTAATTGGTTATTGGCTAATCAGTTTGGTTTATTCAGTTAGATTGACGGGTTTTTTCCGGTTCTTTTAATTTTGGTTAATAGCCAAAACAACATTTAAGCCAAATGTTTGCTTAAAAACACATGAACTTGAGGTTTACATATATGAAATAGATGTATAAATACATGAAGGTGAACAATAAATACATGAAATAGAGGTATAAAATATGAAATACATGAACTGAAGGTATAAAAGATATAAATATATGAAAATATGAAAGGTTCGGTTGGGTTAATTTTGGTTAAAAGAGTGTACAAAAAAAGTGATAATCGGTTTTGGTTAATCAGTTTTTAGTTAATTTAGTTTTTGGTTGACGTTGGTTTGGTTTCGTCTGTTTTCGATCTAGACACTTTTAATCACGTAACATCTCAAATTTTTTTTTTTAATTTAAAAAAAACTATAGCTTTACTGCACTCAAATTAAAGAGAATAAAATACTTGTTTTTTATGGTTTATTTTTTGTTAAAAAAATATTAACGTACGAAAAAGTAACTATTAACTAATTATCTATAAATTGTTAAGGATGAGGAAATTAAGGGTGGAATGGATGCTCAAACACAAGGAGAGTGGTAAACTTTCCACTTAGCCAATCAACTGTCATGTCAACTCCCTCTCCAACTCAAACACTAGGGGTGCTCCCCTCTCTAAAGAAATAAAAAAAAACCCAATCAAATCAACCTTCAAACAACTCGGTGACTACACACCGATGAACCCAACTCCCCGCAACCCCTTGGGTGCTGGCGGCGGTGTGCCTGTGCAGCAACCCAACACCCCGCAACCCTTTATCGTGCACGCCCTAAAGTGTAATTAAGATGAGAGGATTAAAGTGTAATTGTTGTTTGAAAAACTAATTTACCCTCATTTTAGAGTTGTGCATTATGAATTAAACTAACAATATTTTTAACAAGGTTGTACATGATGCATTAAACTAATAAATTTTTTTAAATTTTGAGTATCTTAAGATGGCATTCTCTTATGCATTGTATAGTGTATAAGTGTATTGAACTTCTTCTTTTTTTTCCCTTGTGATGCGACGAGAAAAATTTGTATATTATAAAACAGAAAAGTGGATTTATAATAAAGGTACCGAGTGCAACTAAAAGATAAAAGTGGTAATATGTCATAAAAAGATAATGAAAAGTGTTTTATATCGATTTGTATCTGTTTCGGTCTTGGTAGTGCAAAATACCAAAAATATTGAAACGACTCGTATTGAAACTGAAAACTATAAAAACAAATACAAATACTAGTTTAAAAAACACATGTAAACTGACAATGGGTGTGATAGCTGATTTTATTTTAAATATTTTTAGGGTTAAATTATTGACGGATCCACTTAAATTTACATCAGTTAGGTCAAAATGGGTATGATGAAAATGTATCCTTCAAATTATTGTATTTAAGAACAAAGTAGACAAACATTTGACACAAGCCTCAATTGAATCAACGATTATATTCCACAAATGCAATACGTTTGAGCGTATAAGTGTTGCGCTGAATACCACATAACATTTAAACAAATAATCACACAATTAACACATATAAACTAAATGCATAAAATAAATTCGCATTTCTAGTCTGCGTTGAGTTTGCGCTATGTTTGCGTTGCGATAACGTTTAGTCTAAATAAGCGTTGTAAGATGTGATGAAATGCGTCTAAGTTGTAAGCGTTGTAAGTAGCGTTGAAATGCGATAACTGTGTTTTGAATAAGTGTTGTAATATGCGTTTAAAATGTGTTGAAAATATAGTTTAACCTTTTGCGTTAATCAAATCTCGGGAGTACAAGCGTTCACGAATGAAATGACAACGATAAGTAACATGAAATGACAACGATAAGTAACATGAAATGACAACGATAAGTAACGATCCGAAAAGTCGGGTTGTTACACATGTAATCTTTAAAAAATAAAGTTTAAGAAATTGACGTAAAGATAAATCGAGATAATGTATAACAATTATATATATGTATGTATTATTAGATATATCAATAATTAATAATATTTAGAGATTAATCTAATATATTTGATAATTTAAATATTTTAATAAAAAATAAAACAATGACAAAATCCATATAATCACTAAAAAATAAAGTTTAAGAAATTGACACAAAGATAAATTGGGATAATGTATAAAAATTATTTATATCTATATATTATTATATATATTATATTATATATTAATAACATTAATATATCATATAATATATATAATAATACACACACACATATATATATATATACATATTAACCTTCAGCTTGATAGGGATGAGGATGATACTGATTCCTTTGATTTTGAGCTCCAATTCAAAGGGTAAATCCGGAAACGATTGATGAGAGAATAAAGATATGCTGATTTCTAAAGTCTGCTGATTTATAAAGGCTGTTATACACAAAAATCTACTGAAGTCTAAAGTCTGTTGAAGACCTATCATCTGTTGAAATCAAAGAACTGCTGGAAGTCAAAGGCCTGATCAACCTTGATTTAGCTTTGGTGAAAGTTGTTGAGGCAGGTGATTGTGTGTTTGTAGTTAATGTTTGTTGAAACTTAAGTTGTATTCAAATTCTATTAAGTTTGTTAGACATCTTTTATATGTACCTATGTCTATAAACAGTTTACATTGTTAATGGGTGGATACTCCCTTTTTTTGGATAGGAGAATGGAAATACTCGTATGTAACTGATATATTAACCGATGATCTATGTTTATAGTTGTCTTTTAGCTATAACATTAACCTATCTATACTTTCTATTAAAATGTGTTATGCATGGTTTTCTAAAAACAACCCGTGTTTGCACACGGGTCTTACTACTAGTTAATTTAATATATAAATGAATTAAACAAGAGAATGCTACATGGCATTAGATGTATTTCTTTATTAGTATTAGACACTAAATAACAACTTTGGAACTACAATAGTTTAGTAACTTTGTCATTTTATGTGAAAAAAAACTCTTTATCATCTTAATCTAACCTTGATCACACCCTTATACTTTAAATAATTTGCGTCCGTTAGCTATATTGATTGTCGGTACCGTACAAGTAACGAAATGAACCAGACAGATATCGACCGAATAACGTTGATAGAGATCCGGTATTCTTGTTTTTATCGTTTTCGATCGATATTTGTTCTTTTGTTGTCGTTCAATTGTTTTTTTTCTCTCTTTCGGTACCAAAACGAATTAAACCGGTACCAATATAAATCTGTTAAACATCAGGGCCCGTCGCGAAGCACATATATAAACAACTAGTTTTGAATTTAAAACACAATAAGAAGAAAATAAGTTAGACGTCCATGTAAACTCCCCTCTCCAATTCTCCTCAAGCACTTAATCACAAGGAGTGTTTCACCCAAACCATTTTTTTAGAGAAAAAAGGAAAAATGTATGATTGGTTGAACACCCCTCTCTCTCCTAAATCTAGTTGTTGCCTCCTCAACATTCAAACATTGCATGTAGTGAGTAGTCACCGAAAATCTACACACCGCACGACAAATATAATGAAGGCGACGGTGTTGCCGCTCGGCAAATGGGGTCACCGCATGGTTGCCCACACCTATCCCTCTCACCCTAAGGATTTGGATTTGGGGGCGTTTGGATTCTTGGTGGGGCCTTTTAAGTAGATTAAAGAGGGGCCCAATTTTAATGGTTGAAATTTGTGTTTCTGTTCAATTATGAGTAGGGGCCTCTTCTACTGGGCTAAGTTTAAACAACTTTTAGCCGGTGTGAATAATGAATTGGGTGGTGTTATGTGGTGTGGAGGTGTTATGGTGGTGAAAGGTGGATGGGAGTGCTGGTGAAAGATGGAGATGGTGGTGGTGAAGAGTATGGAAGATGACGTGGGCGGGGTGGATGGTGAGTCACCAAGTCCTATATAAATTTTCAAATATTAATCATATTTCTTTTTAACTTTTTAGTTATTAATTTAAAAATATTGGTATTTAGGTCATCTCACACCTATTTAACTGAGAAACTAACCACTATCCCCGTCACGTTAGAGACTATTCGAGAAACGAGTGTGAAAAGTTAGAGACTATAAATATAACTTTAGAAAAATAGAGACTACAGGTTAAATTTACTAAACCACATAAACTATTTTATTTTTATTTCTAGAATGCAAGCATATTGCAGGAAGCATTGCCTTTTTTACAAGGCTTGGTCTATTCGCACACGGTCTTTGTCTTTTTGCACACCTAAAGCGCCCCGCTTTGGCCATAGCGAGGCGCTTTGGCCAAGGTCAATAGACAAGGACTGATTTGTCAGTCCTTGTCTGTTGACCTTGGCTAAAGCGCCTCGCTATGGCCAAAGCGGGGCGCTTTAGGTGTGCAAAAAGACAAAGACCGTGTGCAGTGGAGTTTGTGTTGTTTTTTTTTTTGAAATAGGTGGGATGTGGGTTAGTTTGGTAGTGTTTTTTGGAGGAAAAAATTGTATTTGAGTTTTGTTATTATTATAAAATATTAGTTACATATAATTCATAGTTGTTTTATAATTACGTTTTTTACGTCATTATTTTTATAGAACGTATATAATATAAGTGCGTCTTTATAAACTGTTAACCTAGTTTATTTTGTTAAATTAAACGAACACGTTAAATAAAATGTACAGAAAGCCATAAGAATTAAACGTAAACAATCCAAAACCAACGTGATGTAAATAGAAGATTAACTGCAATATATATATACATATATATATATATATATCAGTTTGTACATACAAAACAAAAAGGTACAACTGAGTACATAATATATAACAAAACACTAAACAAACAAACTAAGGTACTAATCCTCGTGCGGTGGGGACGGTGGGAGGGGAAGTGGAGGCAACCCAGCGAGCTCTCGTAGAGCAACGAGCGTCTTGACGATCCAGTCAATGCGTGCGCCCTGGCGTCTGAGGCGTCGGTCGAAGTCCCAAGCCACCTCACGCGCTGCCGGAGGCAGGTCAACGTAAACGTGTTGCGGGTACTGTGGCGGCTCAGGAGCTGGCTGAACTGGTGGTACCGGGATCTTCTCGATATGCTCCTCCTGAGCCGGATCCTCGAATACAGGCTGAGCCTGAGCCTGAGGCTGAGGCTGAGGCTGAGCCTGAGCCTGAGCCTGAGCCTGAGCCTGATCCTGAGGCTGGCCCGGGTACTGATCGAGGCCCCGAGCCTGTAGCTGAGCCTGCCGAGCGGCCTCATGAACAGGAGGAGGGGCTAACACTCCAGGCCTCAGCTCAATAACAACCGGGATGACCTCCGGCACCACCTCCGGATGCCAAATCAGCCCGTCACGACCCTTAAACCTCAGACCAACATCAAAGGTACGGGTGATCTGCATGGCAGATACTGACGCGCGGCCCAAACTGGTTGACGGGATCGGATTGGACAGCTCCGGATCATGCTCGGGCACGAGCCCTAGCGAGCGTGCAATGGCGGTGATGTATGAGCCAGTGTGCAGCTGCCCGCGGAGCTGCCGGTGGTATGCTGTGGCAAAGTAATCTGCCAGGCAGGCTGCTAGATCGCAGGGCTGGCTGCGAAGTAGGCAGTATAGAAAGAAAAGGTCACTCAGGTTGACCTTCTCCCTGCTGGTACCCCGCGGCACAATAGATGACGCGATAACATGGTGCGGATCCAACCAGGATTTCTTCAAATAATTAAAAACCTCTAAAATTAAAAAACGTAAATAGTCAGTTTTTGTTATTATATAAAATTTGAACATAATTATGTAAGAAATACCCACGTTCACGATCATCTTCTTTCAGCTGTGCTTCAAGGTTTTCCAAGTTATACCTGTATATTTCCTCGGTTGTAGACTCGCACAATGTCCAAAATGTACGTACGAATTCTTTCCACTCCTTGTCAGAGAATTTCTTCTTGCTGTTCTTATTAATATTTTGTTGAATATGGAACCGACAAAGATACTTATGCGCTTTTGGAAAATCAAGCGCGGTTCTATACATCCTACCAGCATAGACTTGATCCTCTGCAACACCCATATGTAGTTCTCTGACTTCTCAGCGGAAATTACCGCACAAGCAGCCGTAAACGATTTGTTTGTCGACGTCATGCCTACGACCTGAACAAATGGCAGGTTGTACATGTTCGTTTTGTAGGTGGTGTCAATCATTAGCACATGCGGGAAGGCACACCACATAGTGAATGATTTTTCGTGAACAAAGAAGACATCTTCAACTTCGTTCGATATCTCATTCGTGCGCATGTAATAAGTGTAATCTTTTTCGAGAAGAATGTTTTCAAGTTTTTGCATCGGAGACTTACCGACATTTTTTTCGGCGTTGATCTTCTGAACAGCGTTGTGTATATCTTTCGGAATAAGCTTTCTAGCCGGATTGTTTTTTGTCAGCGTTCGCCAGATACTTTGGTTGGGAATATCTTGCTCTGCCAGCTCCTTAACCAGTTTTTTTATCCTCCGAAGAAAGCCTTCTCGCATACGCGTGACCCTCTAAGTTTTCAATAGGAGTGTGGTTATGCTTCGCCTTCGTCACCTCGATCCTCCAAACACTTCTGGATGATTCCGAAAACCCGATCATCTCGAACGGGCAACCTATTTTCTTGCTACCCGTTTTCCTCTGTGTAGCTATACTCTTATGCTCCCCACCAAAAGTACATTGAAACCAAATCTTGTAATTCTCTCCTCTTTTATTCGACCTCTTAATCACAATGAGGTAACCATTGTCTTTTGCCGTGTCTTGTACCCAACGCACCAACTCTTTACGTGACGAAAAGGTCTGCGTTGTATCAAACGAAAATGTAACCGGGTAACAGCCTTCCTCGTCAACAGACACATCCTCCGGCTCACCATCGTCACCGAGGTTCGAATAGACTTGATGTTCAAAGCTCTGTTCATAACCGTAACTGTGGTTTGGATAACACTCCTGCTGTACAAAGCTTTGCTCGCCACCGTAACCGAAAGTCGAATAACCTTGTTGTGCGTAAGGGTTCTCCACAGGGGTATTCAAATCCAGCTTCACCGTGTTATCACGATAACGAATGCCAGATACAACCTCTGCCTCCCTCAAGTTGGACGAGACCGGTTTCTCATACGAGTCAGAAATAGCGGTCCCCTCGTAAGAATCAGGAACAACTGACTCGTTAGAATATTGACCGAAAAGATAGTTGCTTAATCACGACATCGTTTTTTCAAGACATGTAACTAATAGAGCAAAGAAAATCGACAAACAACAAAATCACCGAATACCTTCGAATGCTAAATGTTTTGTCTATGCAGGTTTAAATAATGAAAATTTGGGGTCGAAGCGCCGTGCTTTGGCCAAAGCGCGGCGCTTAGGGTTCACGGGACACTGCAACATAGTATCACCTTTATGTCTCTGCAACTTATGTTTCCAACGTCAGTCAAATCAACTTTTGTCAACCAAAGCGCCCCGCTATGGCCATAGCGCGGCGCTTTGGAGTGTGAAAATAATTTTCACCGTGTGAGAATAGCATGACCCTTTTTACAATTTGTTTGTGTCTGCGATATATAACTTATATCATAGCTAAACCAATAAATGCAATAATAAACTAGAGTGTACGTTTATGATTTTAGAAGTAACGTTTTTTAATCAATATAAATCTGAAACTCGTTTATTTATAATGCATTTAACCGAAAGCAACAAAAACAAGCATTTTATTATTTATACCAAAAGATTTTATTGTTACGAGTACCGACTGAACTAGTAACCTGAAATGAGACTATTTTAGAACAAGCCCAACCATACTACAACGGATCCAATACCGACTATTATATTTTTTATCGGAGTTCAAGTTTTCATATTTCGTCTCGATCATAACTCATAAGTTCATAACTACTCATCACTTACGCAGGGACACACCAAAAGATGTAACGAACATTATTTTATTTTTATTTTTTTCATCATCCATTTTAATCTACACAAAATTTGTTTCTTAAAATCAGGCTCGCTTCTATTCAGTATAGTATAATTCTCCACCAAGATCTAATTCAAAGTCAATCATACAATTTCCTAAACATTATAATACATCAATTTGTTTCAAAAAACTCCAAAAAACAACAAATAGTTTGGATGTATAACCCATATCTAAGACCATGTGTAGTGGTTTTGCTCAATAATGCCCTCACCATGGGGCGTTTTGCGACACGTGGCAGTCCAGTCAGCATGGGACATTATTGGGGGTTATTGTAAAAGTGGCATAGTGAGAATAATGCCCAATAACGCCCCTTCCAATATTAAACAATTATTTTTTTTATAGAGAGGAGGTTAAAAAAAAAGAAACTACTAGTTAGACCACTTCCATTGGCCAATCAACATCTCATCCTCATGCAATTTGTTTGGTTGAGCGTTTTATATAAAACGCTGATTCACTTTTTTTTTTTTTCAAAAAAACCGCCAAACAACGCCCTATATAATGGGGGGACGTTTTTCAGCGTTATTTTTGAAATTAAAAAAAAAAAGCCGCCCCACTACGGGGTCTAACTAATATATGTTAAATCATGGAAAGTATTATGTTCTATCCATTTCACTATCAAAACACACATCCGTTTTCTAATGAAGTGTGTGGCCTACAACTAAACCTAACAACCCAATTCAAATGATTTCTCACTACCAAAATGAAAAGCAATCCAAAAAAATAAAAAATAAAAATCAATCAAGAAATTGAGTAGACTTTCGTTCCTATTCCCTTCACTCAAACAAAGACTTCCATAAAAGAATCCACTAATTGATCCAAAAAGCACTGTTGCTTTTCGGAGACATTTGGAATCCGCCATTGTTGCTTTGAACAAACTTATTACAAGCCACTACTGATGCTGTTTCCTTTCCCTTAACACAATCCAGGTTTGTTTATCTGAATCTCTATAATTGATTCTTTACTTTCAGGTTTCATATCATCTTATCTGATTGAAATTGTCGATTACATTCAATTTCAGTCCAGTTTGAGATCAGATTGTTATTGTTATTCGACTGAATCATCAGATCTGGTTTGATTATTTGTATAATTGTGTAAAACGCAACTTAATTCTTCTTAATTAATGATTAATTAGAAATAATTTTACATAATTACAGGCTGTGTCGTAAGCGGTAGGTTGACGTGCAATCGACTAATTTGCTAATTTTTTATACCTTTTTTTTTTCTAAAAATAACTAATCGATTTTCGAGTCGTACACGAAATTATTGCATACAATGTCTATAGTCTATAAGTGTAATGTCGGCGAAGCTTCTTCGTAACCGCTTATTATTAGGGTTCCAGAAAATCATCAGTGCTTTATCTCGTGATTTCGTAGGGTTAAAGTATTAGTCAACTTTTCATTTCAGGATAATTTTCTTTTCTGTTGGCGATTCAATATCTTTATGGTTGGTTTTAGGGGCTTAATTAACAGACTGTTTGAAAAAAAAAATTGTATTGGAATTTTGCAGATAATTTGATTTGAATTTGATGGGGGGTAAGAGTTCAAAAGAGGGGAGTTACAGGCATTCGTCATCGTTTCAATCGGGTTCTTCGTCGTTTACCGGAAGCCAGTATGGCAGTAGTCCTCAACAATCTTATTCATATCCACCACCACCACACTATGCTGCTCCTGTTCAGGAGGCTTATCCGGCATATCCACAGCACTATGCTGCTCCTTTTCCTTCCACCGTTCCTGTACCCGCTCCGGCTCCGGCTCCGTCTAGACCGCAGAAGAAGCTTGACCGGAGGTATTCCAGAATTGCAGATAATTACAGTTCGTTGGAACAGGTAGAATTGCTTGCATTATTTGTGTGTATACGGATTTATGGTTAGTTGGTCTTTGTCAATCTTGTTATAGGATTTAGATAATATTATACGGTTGAATTTTGTCTTTACTGTTTGGATTGATCATTGATTCTTGTATATGTTGATATTTGTTAGGGAGATATTTATCGAAAACACGTGATATTTTTGTAATATTGTGCATTGTGTTCTAGTACGTGCAAGTTAGTGCTAGTAATTTGTTTTATTCGGTGGAACTTTTATGATGGCTACGTTAGTGAAAGTTATTGCATTTTTGTGTATTGTTTTCTTGTAGTTAAGTTGGGAAAATCCGTCACAAGTAGGATGATGCTTTCACTTTTTTGTGCAGGTGACTGAAGCACTTGCGCGTGCAGGGCTTGAATCCTCTAACCTTATTGTTGGTATCGACTTCACTAAGAGCAATGAGTGGACCGGTAACTTTATTATCATTGTTTCTTTATTCTTAATTATAATACTTAAGAAGAAGAATGTTAACTATTGATTGGCTAAAATAGGTTCAAGGTCTTTCAACAGAAAAAGTCTACATCATATTGGAGATAATTTGAATCCATACGAGCAAGCAATAACTATTATTGGGAAAACATTAGCTGCATTTGATGAGGATAACTTGATTCCATGTTTTGGTTTTGGTGATGGTATAGTTCTGTAAGCCAGTACCTGTCGTTTTTAGTAATGATTTAATAAGTATGGACCTTAAATGTTACATTTTGTTATCAACTGGCAGCTTCAACACATGATCAAGACGTTTTCAGCTTTTATTCAGAAGAGAGGTTTTGTAACGGTTTTGAAGAAGTATTGAGTAGGTACAGAGAAATCACCCCCCACTTAAAGCTTGCAGGTCTGAAATATACTCTACTGTTTTTCTGTACATTTTGCTAGCTGATGGTTCTTCTAAACTGTTTATTTTTCATGTTACAGGACCAACATCATTTGCTCCAGTCATTGAACAGGCTATGACCATCGTTGAGCAAAGTGGGGGCCAGTATCATGTGTTATTAATTATCGCAGATGGGCAGGTAGATTTATATCTTTGGTCGATAAGAAATTCTTTAATTTTTGTGAATGATGAATTGGTGATCGTTGATATCTAATATCTGAGCATATATTTCACAGTTTGTGACATTGGATTGTGACGGGTATGCACTACAATGTCTGCAAATCATAGTTTGATGATTATAGTGTCTCGTAGTTTTCATAAAAGCTGAATCATTATTTATGGATGAAGTTACAAAATACTAAGTGGCTTTTACTAAAAAATGACCTGTTAAGTCTCTAATTATTTTGTTGTGCAGGTAACAAGAAGTGTTGATACCGAGCCTGGTAATTTGAGTCCACAAGAACAAAGAACCGTAGATGCCATAGTTCAAGCAAGGTGTTTGTCGTCAAACTTTTGTACAAATTTAGTTCGATGTTTCTGTGTGCTCTTAATGAAATATAATTCCCCCTTCCCATTTTTAGCAAACTTCCACTCTCGATCGTATTAGTTGGAGTTGGAGATGGGCCTTGGGATATGATGAGAGAATTCGATGATAACATCCCCGCTCGAGACTTCGATAATTTTCAGGTAAGCGATAATCCTACATTCAGTATTATTCCCATAGGTGTTATAAATTTATAATGCTATTTTATGTTTGTATGCTAGTTTGTCAATTTCACGGAAATCATGTCGAAGAATGTGCCTCCAGTGCGGAAAGAGACGGAATTTGCTCTCGCAGCTTTGATGGAAATTCCTACTCAATATAAAGCAACAATCGAACTTAATATACTAGGGTAACCAACACACTTTTCGTTCTCTTATTTTACTTGCTAGAGATTAAACATAACTAACAATTTAACTGCCTTTTTTTTTATTAATTTTCAGCGGCCGGAAAGGAATTTCTCCAAACAGGGTAGCTCTTCCTCCACCGATTCATTCTGCATCCTCTTATAGCAGCTCAAAATCGTCACATTCAAGTAGCTTTCAGAAGGGCTCACAGTTTAACTATGGTCAAACTAGTCCTGTTTCTTCTGCTGGGTCCTACTATGATCAAATGAGTTCTCAAAGCGCGGCTCCACCTGCTTCAAATTCTACATATGACAATCAGGTACAAATAGCTCTGCCTACTTGTGAGTTTTTGGTTAACTTCTAAATGGATAGGATGGGTCAAGTCTTAAATTTGAATACTTTTTTCTTCCATGAATTTTAAATGTTATTATTTATTAGTTAAAGTCTCATGATTTGAGAGGTTTTAAAAGATGCTGGGTGACTTTCAACTTGTTTGACACGTTTTCTCAGTAGGATAACTTTGGGTTATCACTTATTGCTAACCGGTCCAATGGGTAAAACCGAATTTTATCTGTTTTGACATTTACCAGCAGAATCTGTTCATATTGTTTCTTTCATTTGCATTCCCTTTACTTACATATGTTGCAGGTATGCCCCATTTGCCTTACTAACCAAAAGGACATGGCATTTGGCTGTGGCCACCAGGTACTTGATTATCTTCATCTGTATTCGTTAAAGTCAAACTGAATTCAAATAGTCAACTCTGTTACGTGTTTTATTTGCAGACTTGTTGCGAGTGTGGACAAACTCTTCAGTTGTGCCCTATATGCCGAAAATCAATTGAAACTAGAATAAAGCTCTACTAGATTTGCGATGTGTTTATTTTCCATATGGTTCTAACTTCTTTTGGTGCAAGATGTTCTTTCTGTGTTTGGTGAAAAAATAATTGTTTGCGTGAGTTGTTTTGTGGATTTGTAAATGAAAGTCAATGTCGTTGTACAGCCGTCCGTTTGGATTTTTATTTTATTTTATTAATGGTATTTGATTTGATTCTTTCGCCATTTTGGCAGGATTCATTTTCATGTTTACTCAATCACTCTCCACTGTCTTTGATAATAGGCTGATAGCTTGTGTCAACATGTTATAATCTTTGTTAGATGTTGCTGCACCGGATTCACTGCTTCTCGACAGTTGTGCGTCTATCTGGACTTGTGCATTGTAAACACTGTTGAGTCTTGTCATCCGACTCCCGCATGTACCAAGGCTCCCAAGAGTTCTTGAGAGTGAGCAGTTGATGTCTATTTGTCTGCTTGTTTTCGTGGTAGCTACAGGGTTGAGTTCTGAAGTTTACCTAGTCAGTAATTTGGGGTAGGACTCTTGTGTTATGTCGCTATGACCATTACCTGATCCGTAGTCGAGTGTGCTTGATGAACCGGACCCGATGAACGAGGTTAAACTGAGTCTGAGCCGGATTTACCTCCAGACATTACTAGACACCACTAGGCGTATGATTTTATAGGCCACTGAATTTACCTTGTTAATGAAATTAGAAACTTTTTTAGAACGGCCACTCCACGCCTTGCCCACCACCCCATCCCCTCCCTCCTTCACAAGGTGTTGCCCCTTCCCCATGAAGATCTCCACGGGTGTTTGGGCATTTGACTTTGGTGTTGCCCCTCTTCCATAATTGACTTTAGGCCCTTGCGGTTGCCCCTTGCCTTTCACTACCCCTTGTTCTTTGGAGGGCAAAGCCCCCAAAGTCTAGGTGGTGTCTACGTGGCAGCCTTGCCCTTGCCCACCACACTGCGTAGTCTTAGATGTGTGCTCTATATTACACCTTAGGTCTAGCCGCTCTAGCGGAACACGAGTCCTTTGTGTCTTGGGTGTGCTTAACACCATTGCGTTAACACTACAAGTAGGCCTGTAAACGAATCGAACGAACATGAACATTGGCATGTTCGTGTTCGTGTTCGTTCATTTAACTTTAACTGAACATGAACACGAACACGAAGATATAATCGAACACATTTTTTTGTTCGTGTTCGTTTATTAAGAAATCAGGCATGTTCATGTTCGTTTATGTTCGTTCGTTTATAGCCTAAACGAACAGTTCACGAACATTAACGAACACAAACGAACATAAACAAAAAAAAAATTAAGTGAACATATTTTAATAACCATAAACAAACATAAATTAACATGATTGAACAAACAAGTCTAATATATTACAGTTCATCCGAAAACACATCTAAATTAGGGTTCATAGATATACTAATTAGTTATAATTATATAAGTAGTTACAAAACCTAATATTTATATAAATATAACTACTTATGTATTTACTAAAAATTAAACGAACATAAACAAACATAAATAAGCGAACGTTCACGAATATAAATGAATGAACATAAACGAATGTTCATGAACATAAATGAACGAACACAAGGTATGTTCATGTTCGTTCATTTAATTAAACGAACATTTTTTTTGTTCGTGTTCGTTCATCTATTACATAAATGAACATAAACGAACTTCCCGCCGAACAAGTTCATGAACAGTTCATGAATGTTCGGTTCGTTTACAGGCCTAACTACAAGTTTTGTGAATTGTGATGTATCGTTTACATTTAGGTCATATTTGTTATATCCTAGAAATTATTAAGAATACTTTATTATATTTATATTTTGTTTTTTTTTTCTATATTTATGTATAAGTATAAGTCACTATTTAGATTTTTTTTTCTGCTTTGTATATACATTTCCAGGTAGAGGATCCTGTACATTAATCCAAAAGTGTGAGAAGTGTATTATAACACTATATATAACACTATATAACACCATATAAACACCGTATAGCACTATGTAACACCATATAACACTATATTTTGTCTGATAGCATGTCTATGGTAGATGTATAGTGTTATATAATGTTATATAGTGTTACATAGTGTTATATGGTGTTATATGGTGTTACATAGTGTAATACGGTGTTTATATGATGTTATATAGTGTTATAATACACTTCTTACACTTTTCACACTTCTGAATTAATGTACACTATCCCTACCCTACATTTCCATATACATCGCAAACTAAGTAGTATTCATTATAATATTTTATGAGATACATCTCAGTTAAAAATAAAATAAATATTGATATATAGATACAAATAAATATGATCATTATATATGTCACGTCATAATAATGTCATACAAATGGTGTTGACATACATGACTTTATAGTCGCGTATCTACTTTTACTCACGTATATAATTTAAACACAAAGATTAAAGAGAAGTAAAATGAAAATGAATTCATACCAACATTTTAATTGAGAGTAAAAAATTATTCAGTTTATAATTGCGTTGCAAAATGTGGAAGTCGTCATCAAGTCCCACATATTAAAAGGCTTGATTGCACTGAAAAGTCCTTATAAGTTGGAAGCACAAGCTAAAAGTCGTTTTAAAGTTGTTAAAAGTCTCCTTTGTAATTATGTATTTCGTGTGCCCAACTAAAGGGGATTTAAAGGTGATGTGCGAATATCACCAAACAAGCATCTCCAGCATGGTTAAAGAGGACGAGGCAGACAACGACATGGCATGGGCAGGCAGGCATCAGGTGGGCGGGCGCCCCATTGGAGGCTCGTCTTGCTCCGATTGTGTGCATCCTGATATTCAGATGCGGGCTGATGGCCAATGATCTCTAGATCAAGTGGTAGAGGGCTTGCATTTCTCTTGAGAGATGCAGGTTCGACTCTCACTTGGTGCAGAGTGAGGCACTGGTGGGCAATGATAGGAGACCCAGGGAAATCTGGGTTGGATCCTTGAGTCAAACGGGTTTTACCGGTAACTTCACCGTCGTGCCTACGGGCGGGTGGGTTACCGGGTTTTCCCCGGAATTGGTGGTGGACGCGGGTTACTCTCGGAGTACTCCGTTTGTCCAGTGGGTGCCCCGAGAGTGCTCATGATTGAGTTTGTTGACCGTTAAAAAAAAAAATGCGGGCTAATGGGTTCATGTGGGGGCCATGTGTGAAACAACTATATAACTTTTTAAAAAGCTTTTTAACATTTAACTACTACAAAATATTAATTAATTTTATAGAATTGTGAAGGCTACTTTAAGAAAAAAAAACTATTTGTTATAAAACTAGCCTAAAAAGCTGAATAATATAGAAGATAAGTAGAGAGAATTTTCAGAGGTTTTCTTATATATATTTCTTGGTCCTCTAAAACTATAATATTACATGAGTTTATATAGACAGAAGAAAGAAACTATGTTGTACTGTGCGTCAATAATTCGAACGAATTATTGAAGTTACTATGTCAATAATTCGAATGAATTATTTCCTTTACTGTGCGCTTTTACTGTGAATCTAGTTGTCATCCACTATTGCAATGATTCATAACACTCCCCCTTGGATGACACTTTGCAAACTTTGGGGTAATTAAGTATTGCCTCATTAAAAACCTTGCTAAAGAAAAACCCAGTGGGAAAAAAAAAACTTTAGCTAAGGGAAAAAGAGTGCAGTCTATAGCTCCCCCCTCAAGTTGCAATTTGTAAGGCATCGCATTCTCCGTACGTGACGCATGCCAATGTCATAAACGTGTTTCCTGAAAGTTGCTGTAGGTAGTGCTTTTTGTGAAAAGATCGATTGAATTGTTGCTTGATTGGACATATATCATCTCGACTTGATTGTCTTTAATAAAGTCTCGAGTATATTCAAAAAATCTTGGTGGTATATAAGGGTGTCCGGGGCACTTAGCGGGGAGGCGTGCGGTGAGCCAAGTCCCCGAGCGGGAACACCACCGCCATCAAATCTGGGAGGCTAATCGGGGAGCGGGAGCGGGGAGAGTTCACCGATGAGATTTGTATATATTTGAGTTTTTTTTCCTTGTGATAATCTAATATACATGCTGAGTTTGTGAGTTAATTTTTGAGACCTGTTACACTTTCAAATAAGAAGAAGAAGAAGAAGAAGAAGAAGAAGAAGAAGAAGGGGAGGAGGAGGAAGAAAGAAGAAGAAGAAAAATAATGAAATGTTCTATAATTTTTTTATTACTTTTAAAAATACCCTTCAAATTTGTTTTTAATTAAATGAAATGTTCTATTTTTTATTTTTATTTAGTTTTAATTTATTTAAATTATGTTTTACTTTTATAAAAATATTTATATAAAAAAAATAAAACCAAGTCCCCCAAGAGAGGAGTGCCGCAATCAAATTGAGGGTGTGGGGGGAGTTAAGGGGGAGTTGACGTGGTGCGTGGTGATTGGGTGTGTGTAAGAGAGGTCACTCCCCTCTTAGAGGAGTGCCCCTCTCACCCTAAGAGTGCAACTTGTAATACTCCCCCTGATTTCATTATGTATCGTTTAAGCCTTCTGCGTAGATCTTTTAGTTAATATTTTGCCACTTCATTCCTTGATGTGTATAGTCCTTTGTGTTGATCAATGTTATATGGTCTTTATATGAGATTCCTGGTGCTTTATGTAAACAAATACCATATGATCCACAACTATATGTTGTTACATTCCCTGCATTTACAAAGCTAATAAAACTTGTTTTGGTAGGTTAGTAATATAAAATTTTTTATCTTTCATACCTTAGATGTTAATTTATTACATCCGATTATATTATCTCTTCTTTGTACACGAGTAATATGATACAGATGGTAATGTATAACTAGCCAAATATATCAATATAATCCATCATTCTCTATATGTGTAATAATTTATGGATAATGATGCAAATGCTAGTTTGTTTATCAAGGCATAAATTTGTATTTCATATTTGATTTGTTAATATGTTTTAATAGTTATAAAACCTCATACGGTTTTCCAAAGAAAAATATATAGTCCAACTATACCGTATGCATTTATCTTTTCTAACTTCATTAAAAAATTCGTTATACCATATTCATCTTATAGTCCATACAATCTTTACTACTTTAAGAAGATGTATTTACAGGTTTTGAAATTATTGCTTCATGCATTTACATTCATTGAAATACATCTTTTCGATTTTACCAACTATGAATGTACATTCATTTTATCATGTAGATTTCCTCATTGTTCTCTATATCATATGCAAAAGATGCCTTGAATACTTACTTCATTCATACAATCCATAGTTTACCATGCTTATACATTAATCAATAGCTATCATAATCATCGAATTTCATTAAATTTTTTTTTCATGTACTCAACAGCCTTAGGAAACTCATCGAGAGTTCCATTTCTTTTCAGCATTTATAATAATTTAAGCATATTCATATCTTATAATGTTCTTGAGATCTCGCCTTACATGACTTTGATAATTTAAATTCTTCATGAATTTTTATGTATTTTGTAGTACCACATGATATATAAATATTCATAAGCTGCATGTCAATTTTCTCTTAATATATTACCAGACGAATCAGATATTTGAAAGTTATTATATCCACCACTGGATAATGTGTCTCCTCATAATCAATCAATGGTTTTGCAACATTCTTGTGCCACCAAATTTTCTTTGTATTACTCAATTTGATTTATGTAAGAAAATCTTTTCCTTAAGAACGGTTGGTCTGAAAGCTTTTCATTTCATGAGAGAATTTTAACTTTGATTTATTCACTTTTTCCAAGATTGGTTAATTAATAACATGAATTCATTCATGAGTAGATTCAAAAATCTTGATCCTCATTGTTTCATTATTTCTAGCGCTATGTTATATAAAAGTGTAACGGTGCTAATTTTATTTTGATTCCATTTCTTTTAGACATGATACATTGATTTTTTTTCTTTCAGGTACCTGAGGTTCTTCTAGAAACATTATGTCAATATTGTCTTCTTTAAGAGAATTTTATACTAAACCTCGACTTGACCATCTTTATTAATTGCTCCAAATTTCGAGGATTTTTATTCATGGAATCAATTAGTCTATCACGCTTTAGGCATGCCATAGATTTAATACTAGTGTATGGTTGTCCTTTAGGGACACAAATTATAATAATTGGAGCATTAGCAGTTGATATATATGACTTAGCTTGTCACTTTATTTTGGTAAGTAAATACGTCTGGTAATAGATTTATTTTCCAAATGAGTTGTTCTTTGAACCCGTAGTTCATATTTTCAATTTTAATGATCAATGATAATTTATTTCAACTCATTTCTTTTTCAACTGCTTTTATCTTCCCCTAATATTGGGAATGTCAGTCCATTTAGATGGATATTAATAAACTGAACCATAAATAACTCTTTCGTTAAATGCTATATTCCCAATCACCTTTTAAGGTCCCATATTTGTGCGTCGTGGTGGATCAATTTCAATATATATCGCACAATCAAAATCTTAGAATGGACATATTTGGTTTCTGACCAAAACCCAATTATAATGGGGAGATAATATTACAATATATTGGCATTATATGAATTGATACATGAACTTTTGCTCTCATGATCATACACTTAGCAAACACATCCAGTGATTGTCTCAATAAATCATGTATAAACTACATGAAGTTTTACGTGTATTGCAATGATCATTATGTGAAATTGATTTATTATCAAAATCATTATATCAATCTGGAATAATATGCTTGCTATCACATTAGCTAAGCCTTAATCACAAAAACAACCATTTAGACGATGCATCGATTTTTAAAACACTAAATGGTATCATGTTGGATATGTATATCCTTTGCTTATTCCAGAATACTTAGGGATTCACACCCTACTTTCATTGATTAACTTTTTGGAGAACAAAAATTACATTTTATAATTTTCTGGAAGGATCTGTTAGTTCTTCAATACATTTCACATTATCATTTTACTCGGTGTGGTCTAACCGGTCATGCCAACTGATTATAATTCATAAACTTCTTATTTATGATCATATATGTATTACTTGTAGGTAAAAACACAAAATAGAATGTATGTATTAAACAATTTAATCATAATAATTTGATAGTCTATTATGATGTGAACGAACTTACATTTGAAATTAATCATATAATGAATCAAATTCAGACTCAGAATCATAAGGTGGTGAAGGTGGTAGAGTCAGTTGCATACTATTAGCTATTTGTTTTAGCATGTCTTCCAACCATTTATTTCTTTCTGTCAGCCGTTTTATTTGTTTAGACAAATTTCGAATCTGACCGTTTAACCTAGCCACTTCGACTCCTATTGATTCTGAAGGTAGATTCATTTGAGGTACCGTACATGGTTTTGTTATATTAATTGGTGGCAGTTGTTGTTCTACTTCGTTTAATAGTGATTGGAAAAACTGTTGCGGTAATGGTGATTGTAAAAATGATTCTGATGCTAACTGCTCTTGGAATATCATGTTTTCATCAAACAAAGTTTGTTGCATCGTTGAATATTCCTCGAAAACTAAGGGTGAGATGTTTTGTAAGATGTTCGGTGCTAGTGGTTGAGATAGGTTAGTTGTAATATGTTCTTGTACGGGTGGCACCTGTGGTTGCAGATCAAAACGATAAAAAGACGGTTGAGGAAGCTGCAACAATGATTGTTGTAAATTTTGTGTTGAGGTACTTTCTAAGATAACCTGAGCTTCCACCGACTGGAATGGTTGATTTAGTGTATAATTATGAACAGCGGTTAGCCTAACAGTGTTAAAATTTACAATCCCAGATGCCTTTGGTGGGGATAATCCTTGGATAATCTGATTACTTAAGATACCTAATGATTTTGCTATTTTTGTAATGTAAGACCCTCCCATGAGACTTCTCAGAGGATTTGTTTGTTGATTTAAAAGATATGTAGCAAGCTCGTGGGAAATATTACAAGGAACTTGCTCAAAAATACTATGCAGATGGAAAAGGTCGGTAGTACTAACCCTATGTTGATTATTCTTGCGCCCCGTGATAGTGTTGGCTAAAACACGGTGCATATATTGATAACGAGGGTCTGTGAATTTCATAGAATTATTATTGTTACACCACTCTTTCGATGAATGGCCTAGCCAATATTCTCTCATTTCCTCAGAGGAATAAGAGGTTGATGCCTCCGTAAAAATAGGTTGTTTAACTTCTTCATCTGTATATATGCCCAGATGAACTGTGAATTCTGTTAATGACATATTATGAGATTGTCCACAAAGTCGAAAATGAATAGATTCATCGGTAAGACTTTTATCATATTTGAAATAGAAAGTGGACACGAACTCATATACAAGTTCATCGTATGACGGTTCTAGGATGTCGAAGAAACGACGCCAGGTCGTATTACGTGGTAGGAATCTCGCCAGTAAACCACTTGGATCAAACATTTCCATTTGATACCAATCAATACCGCTAATAGAAAAAACTTCAAGATTCTTGAGTTTTTGATACCTCTCACGATTGGGTAAATCAGTAAACCGAAGGAATCGATGAATGTTTGCTGCATTTGAAGATTCAGCATATGCTACTGGAAGATTTGCCATTTGAATATATGGTTTTGTTGAAACTAAGAAAAGTTTGGGTACGAGTTATTTTGGGTATGTGTTGAATTATATCAGAAGTTGTAGCTTATGTGTAGATTAGCTCGAGTAGTGAGTTTCTTATATAGATAAGAAAATTTAAGCTTACACCATACTTTTGGTTAAGGCTTCCATGATACGTTTTGAAACAGTTCACTGTAGCTAGTAAATATTATATTGTATAAATAAATATTAGATGCATAAACAAAAAAGTTAGGTACATAAATAAATGTTAGTAGTCCCATAATTATTATATCTCCAGAGCAATAGGTCTCCTGTACTAATTTTAATTTATCACAGAACTATATTATAAGTATACATATATATAAAGGAGAAACGGGATCTAAAAGATCATCCTAAAGGTGTATGGTTTTACAACTCACTGGTGCACCCTTAGGCTTTCAACCTATATATATGTATATATTTAAATATATTAAATTCTTACATTGAGTATGGTAATAGCTCCTTTGCTTTTGTTGATTTGCTTGGTTGATAGAGCTCGTGCTGATAACGTGTTATAAAACTAGCCTAAAAGCTGAATAATATAGAAGATAAGTAGAGAGAATTTTCAGAGGATTTCTTATATATATTTCTTGGTCCTCTAAAACTATAATATTACATGAGTTTATATAGACAGAAGAAAGAAACTATGTTGTACTGTGCGTCAATAATTCGAACGAATTATTGAAGTTACTGTGTCAATAATTCGAATGAATTATTTCCTTTACTGTGCGCTTTTACTGTGCATCTAGTTGTCATCCACTATTGCAATGATTCATAACACTATTAATTTTTTTGCCGTTATAAATACAACCTATTCTCAAACATTTTTTCCTGCCTATATAATAGACCAACAAAAGAGACCACCAAGCCAGTAGAGCCAATGCTAGATATTAGCTAAGGGGCTGGGAATCGCAAGACATGACCCGTCCATTTTGCCAAGCATAACCATACTGGGCATGTCACAATTCCAAAAATAATTACTAGAAAAAAATAATACATGAATATTTCGAATTCAAATATTTGGGTTAAAATCACAAAGTCGAATTCTAATGCTTACATGATTCCAAAATTCGAATGCTAATGATTGGAAAAGCCATGTATGAAGCTATTGATGGGAGAATGAAAAAGCCCCACTAGAAAAGACAATGAGACATATATTGATAATTTCACATTCCATGTCCCATATCCATAAGTACCCATTTTCCAGTATCCATAAGGCATCGATAATACCCGATTAGGGGTGTTAATCAAATCGAATAACAAATTAATCAAATTGAATTATTTGATTTTTTATTTTTTAACCTGAATTTGTATTTGATTAAGATTTAATTTATTCGATTCAATAAGTATTTGAAACTCGAATGGATTCAAATTCGAATAAATTCAATTTCACCCTAAACAATAAATTATTTAACTTAATTGTTAAATCTCCTACAAACTAATTATTTATAACTTAAAAAATAATAATCTGCGATACTAATAAACTATCAATATGTTCAAAGATCAAAATTTAGAAGTTAGGCCGGTTACTATCCGCGATGTAAATTAAGTAAGAATTTAGAAATAAGTAATATGAGCTTTGTCATTAGGTTTGCTAATGTTATGAATGATAGATTTATCACTATGTGTGTGTAACTTTATTACCCTAGTAAGTTAGAATTATAAAAACCAAAAAAAGTTTTTAAATTAGTAGATTTCCCTATTACCTAAGAATAAATTTACCCTAGTAAGTTAGAATTACAAAAACTGAAAAGTTTTTAAATTAGTAAATTTCCCTGTTACTTAAGAATAAATAAAAAATAAAAAGAATGTTTACTTGTACGGTTGATGTAAATAAAAAGTTTTTAAATTAGTAGATTTCCCTGTTACCTAAGAATAAATAAAAATTAAAAAGAATGTTTACTTATACGGTTGATGTAAATAAATGTTTTAGATAATCGAATCAGATATCACTTAATAATTCAGCAAAAAAATTTTAAACTAATCTCATGTTCTCTTACATATTTCTTATTTTGGGTTTTAGGTTAATGGGTGACATACTAGTCCCCAGTTAATTCATTTGAGATCAACCATACCTATTTTCTAATGAGCCATGACCACACAAATCAGAAAATAAGGAAATAATAAAATAAAAATTAAATAAAATAAGATAATAATAAAAAAAAAAAAAACCCTGATCCATCATTTGTAAAGATTGGCCACAACAAAACATCTCAAGTCTCACCAAGAACACAACTTTCCACATGAACACCCTCCAACCAACCCTCAAACCATTCAAATGGAACCCAATCCCCAAACCCACAACAATCTTGAAACCCAAAACCCAAGTCAACCCAATCAAATCACAATCAGCAGGCAAGATCAAACGTACAGTTCTCACAAAAGAAGGTAAAACCAAACTCAACATATCTCCTGACAGAGACTTCTATGCATACCCAAGATTTGTAACCCATGTAGACAACACCTTCATTGACACATTAACCAATCTTTACAGAAACCGGTTGAGCCCAGAGTTTGAAATCCTTGACCTCATGAGCTCATGGGTTAGCCATCTGCCCAAAGAGGTTAATTACAAGAAGGTAGTTGGTCATGGGCTCAATGCACAGGAGATAGCCAAGAACTCTAGACTTGATTACTTTGTTGTTAAAGATCTTAACCAAGATCAGAACTTTGAGTTTGATGATGCTAGTTTTGATGCTGTGTTGTGTACAGTTAGTGTTCAGTATTTACAAGAGCCTGAAAAGGTTTTCGCTGAGGTGTTTCGGTTGTTGAGGCCGGGTGGGATGTTTATAGTGAGTTTTAGTAATAGGATGTTTTATGAGAAGGCGGTTGGAGCGTGGCGAGAAGGGACCGGGTATGGGCGGGTGCAGTTGGTGGTTCAGTATTTTCAATGTGTTGATGGGTTTACTGAGCCTGAAGTGGTGCGGAAACTAGGCGATGGAAAGACGGGAGATGGGTCGGTTTTCGGGTGGGTTAAAGGGGTTTTGGGATTGTTGTCTGGTTCAGATCCTTTTTATGCTGTTATTGCTTACAAGAATTTTAAACCTATCTATGATTGATCAGTTAATAAATTTGTTGGAACATTTGAGTTATAGCTTTCAGATTGTCTTTGATTAACCAGCCATTATGAGATGTGATGCAAGTTTTAATTTAGAGGTGTTAAATGGGTCGTATTCGCAAGGTGACAAGAAGAAACCGAGCACGGCAAGAAGTTGGAAACCATGGCATACATGTGAACCCGAACATGACACGAGTTTTTCAGTTTATATTCTTTTCTTTTTTTTGCATATTAGCACTTTATATTTATAAATGTACTACTAGAAATACAAATGCATATAAACAATAATGTTTAGTTACCCTGTTTTTACTTTATTTTTTAAATCTTGATATAAAAGACTCAGTTAGATGAACGTGTTAAGACAGGTATTAACCTGAAACTGATCCGAATCCATTCAACTTAAATGCTAGTCTGTAAGTTATATATGAGATTTAAAATTATTTGACGTTTTGAGATCAAGCAAGCCCCTATAGCTCAGTGGTAGAGCGCCAGTCTTGTAAACTGGAGGTCTGTAGTTCGATCCTGCATGGGGGCAACTTTTTAACATTTTATTTTTATCATTGACTTACCTTGGGTGTTTCTTAAATCTGATTTCTCGAACTGGGGTTGGTGAATTTGTTGACCCATTAAAAGAAATTGCTTTGGGTGATGATTGGGATTATTATTATTTTTAATAACCAAACCTTATGAATAGTGTTTGAGGTGTACTCGTAAGGTCCCTAGTCGGCCGACTGGGGAGTTGGGAGTACTCGGAGTACTCGGGGAGTACGCGGACATGGTAAATATAAAGAAAATTAATTGTTATATATTATTTATGTGTTAAAATAAGCATAATTCATGTCAACTGAGTATAATTTAAAATGAAACATGTTTAAAGTTCAAATATTCTGAATACAAGTCCGACTAGTCTGAGTACAAGGCCGAGTAGTCCGAGTACAAGGCCGAGTAGGCCGATTTTGACCGAGTTTGACCGATTAAAAGTCAACAAACCACGTTGTCCGACTAGGCCGACTACGTCCGACTAGGCGCCGACTAGGCCGACTAGGCACCGAGTACTCCCGAGTAATCCCGAGGCCGACTAATTGAGACCGCCTAGGAGGAAGTCGCCTCGGAGGGGGTCCGAGGACCGAGTACTCGCCGAGTACTTGCCAAGAACACAAGATGCAAAAAAAAAAAAAAAAAAAAAAAAAATAATAATAATAATTAAAAAAAAAAAAAGCCTTGAACAAAGTTTAAGATGGGTTTTTCATGTATGATTGATTAATGTTGAAACAGGGGAAAGAGCAAAAAAGCTTTCCAAATACAAGTGCATTTTGACAATATATTCCTGTGTAGAAACATTTATCTACTTTTTGATTAACCAAATGCTTTAAAAAAAAAAACCCAAAAACAGCAACTATTCAAAACAACTTCAAGGTTACATTTCCAAATTAGAGTCTGTGGATGATAGTCATGTAAGTCATGGAAATGAAGTCGGCCCACCCGTCATAGGATACTTAGGGGCGTGCTCGCTGTACTCAACTATGGCAGTTGGTGGAAGACGACCGGTGCAAATCTCATGAACCGTTGTGAACAACGGAAACATCTCTAACCAACCTTTGTGTTTCAAAACCTCGTATACCTCTTTAGCTGTTGAAACTCCCTTCAAAATCAAGGTGCATATGCATTTTTCAGCGGTTTTAGTAAGTAGTTTAAATGAAGATATGATGTATGATAGTACCTGTAACTTTTGTCCCTGCAGCATCTCAGCTTCAAGATCATCAAAAGACCTGCAAATCATAACAAATAACTAGATACCATACAAACCGTTCATGGAGTATAACGTTATGGTCCAAAAGCTGAACCTTTTGCCACCGTTCTTAGCAAAAGCCTCTGCACATCTCCTGTTTCGTCCTCCCACTGCCATAACAAAATCAAACCATATTAATGCTATAAAAACCAAACAAAAAAGAAAAGAAAATAAAGAAAAAGCATGTTCATCATTACAGCAAGTTGTTATAAGATCAGCAACGCCACAGCTTTCGAAAAATGTACTATCTTTAACCGAAGAGAATAAGAGCTTTGATAAGCCTTTCATCTCTCTCAATCCAATTCTCATTATTGCAGCCTGAAATAATTGAATAAACAAGAAAATAATCAAGATGATAATTAACTTTATTTATCAATGTTTTTTTTTAAGATTTTTAAAAGTTTTTTGCATTTACCTTTGTATTATTTCCCATGTCTAATCCATCCACAAACCCTGTCCATAACAAGTTAAAAAAAACCCGTAAATTGTGTTCAATATAGCTGATTGACTGATAAATATACAAACACAGCAAAAATAAATAAAAATAAAAACCGAACCTGCTGCTATGGCAACCACATTTTTCAAAGTCCCACATAATTCAACTCCCTCCACATCTTGACACTATATTTGACCGAATACACGAGAGATGTCTTTACAGTAATTCAATATATAAAAACCACAAAATTAGGCAAATGGGCGTTGAATGTGCGTTTGAAACTTGAAAGTGATTATCTGATTATGGTGACTTCATGTTTTCTTTAATACTAGTTGCAACAAAACTGATTATCAAATGATAAGAGCAAAATTACTTAGATACCCTTACTACCATTTAATTTAGCAACAACTGTGCAGATAATCAGAATTTGTTAAACATTCAACATCATCAATATGACCTTTTACTATAGCCAATTATCTAATCTTATTACTTTATAATATAATTACTACAAGGGTTTCCCCCCTTGTAGGCTTTCGGGATACAGGTTTTGTCCCTGGTCAGGCGATTGCAAGGGCGGCAGCAAAGAAAATGGACAAACATGCAAAAGCCTGCGAGGATAATCAACATTCCTTTATCCCTTTTGCCTTTGATACCTTTGGCTCACTATCCCCAGAAGCCATCAGATTTCTTGATCGGGTCCAACGGGTTGTTCACAGCAACATTTCGTCTCCTAGAGATCGGGGTTACGTTTTTACTAGGTTAGGTTTTGCTATTCAAAAGGGGGTAGCGGCGCAGCTTGTTGCCCGCCTACCGGCTATCTTGGTGTAATTTGTTTGACCTTATATATATTATAATAGTTTAAAAAAAAAAAAAAAAAATCCAAACAAGCTTTAAATAACTCGGAACGATTAATCAATTGTACTTACAGCTGAGACCGCGAAGTAAGGAGTGCTGAATAACTGCACCCACTTCTCTGCAATATCTCTGTTACCTCTATATCCTACCGTCGCTTCGCTAAATTTCTCAACTGCAATCTGCTTATACATCATTAGGTGTTTACCATTTTGAAACTTGATCATCACTTTTAAATAATTTAATCAAACATCACCTCGTTAGCGATGTTAGCACCCATAAGAACACAACAATTAACACCTAACTGTTGCGAAATTAGGGCGGAGATCATACAAGGACCTTCTTTCTTGACCTCCATTCCTTTGATCAAAGATATTGCTTGAGCATCGCTCCGAGTCTTTCCAACTAACCTCTTGCATATACCCTCCATAAATTGATGTGGGGTTACAAACACCAACATGTTTGCATCCCTCACTGCAATTTTAACCAAATAAATTACATACAACTATACAAGAAACCTTAATTTTTAAATAAAATAGTCCTTATAAAACATTTTGTCCCCTTGAATTTCAAGAAATCTAAACACCATTGTTAAGGAATATTATTTGCATATGCACTAAGGCTACTCGGTGTGGAGGAGGCAAGTCCTTGGAGGATGCCCCTCCAAGGATGGACCAAGGGAAATGGAGGATGGGTGTGTGAGAAGGGGAGCCCCGGCTTGAACGGCAGCAGCAAGACGTAGAGGACGCCGACGCTCCAAGGGAAATGGGAGGATAGGGCGGCGCCGCCCCACAGCGGCCCGGGGACGCCCCCCATACCGAACAGCCTAATATATAATCTTCATCAAACATTTTGTTCCCGTGAATTTCAAGAAATCTAAACACCACTGTTAAGGAATATTATCTGCATATGCACTAATATATAATCTTTATCAAACATTTTGTTACCCTGAATTTCAAGAAATCTAAACACCATTGTTAAGGAATATTATTTGCATATGCACTAATATATAATCTTTATCAAACATTTTGTTCCCCTGAAATTCAAGAAATCTAAACACAATTGTTAAATACAAATTATTTGCATATGCACTAAAATAATCCAAAAAGCCATCTTTTTTTAGGCTGAGAAAAGAATGTCTATGCTATGCACGTGACCATAATAATATTATTATAATTCCAAGATTCATATTTTTGGCAGAAAGTTGTTAACAAATGATAATGATACCGGCATTTTCAAGATCTGGGTCAGCAACAACATTATGCCCAAGCTTAATCCCCGGTAAATATTTCACATTTTCCTGTTAATCAACAAAAAAAAATCAAAACTTCAGACAAATATATAATCAAAAATCTTAACAACATTCTTGAAAACAAAAATCAAAACTTTCAGACAAAAATACAATCTTGAAAACAATCTTGAAAATTGGGGGAAACAAAAACAATTACATTGGTTCGATTGATGGCATCTGTGAGTTTTTCACCATCAGGCAATATTTCTTCAAACACCCACATCTTGACTTCATCTAAAGATTCAATCAAGATCAAACATAATTTTTCACGAACCCAATAGAAAAAGAAGAAATGCAAATGAATCGAATATGAACAAACCATGAAAAGATGAGAGCTTTAAGGTGTTGGAGGCAATGAGTTTGGAAGCAACACTACCCCAATTGCCACTTCCGACGATTGTGACCTTGAATTTTGGAGGGTGTTCATCATTGTTGTTAACAGGGGCCATGAGGGAATGTAGAGAGAGAGAGAGAGAGAGAGAGAGAGAAAGGGTGGATTGGAATGAATGGGAAATTGGAGATATAATAACGAAGAAGAAGGTGGAAATTGGGCGGAGAAGACAGACACGTAATCGTCGGCAGTTTCGATGTTACTAAACTCAAGGTGTATACAATGTTAAAGGAGGGCGATGTCCTCTATACCAAACAATATGGAACATTTCAGTTTTTTTTTTTTTTTTGATATGATAAAATCGGTCAACGAACTTGTAGTGAATTGATAGCTATATGACCTTTCGACACGGAGTTTATGGGTTCGAGTCGCATAAAGTAAAAATGTTTTGAGTTGAGTTAGTGGTTTTATTAGACCTTGTGTAATGGGGCTCCATATAACGCCATAAAGTCCCTATAAAGCCCAAACACCATTACAGAGGGGCATTATGAGATACAAAATGGTGGCTGGCGCTATATATATAACGCTTGATGGGGGGATGATTTTGAAAAATGGACCAATCACAAACAAGCATGCTTTTTTATATTAATTAATAAAATTGAAAATTAATAATTAGGTAATGATAGGTAGGGGCTTTATGACTACGGACTTTAGTGATATAACGCCCCATAAAGCCCCTGTGTGACGTGGCACGACACGTGTCGCATAACGCCCCACAGGGGGCTTTATGACTACGGATGGCCTTACAATAGATTTTTGGACGGTGGATTTCCTTTAAAATGATAAAGGGTTGGGTCAGTGGTGTGGTTTGTATTTACGGACGTGAGTAGCCTTTTGTCATTAGGTTTACTTGGGTTATCAGACTTTTATTGATCGTTAAAAAATGATAAAATGGTAAATGAAAAAAAAAGAGTTTTGAGTTTTTGTTGTGTTTAGATGTTTTTAGATTTAGGTTTATGAAATTAATTACTTTTTTTGTATTTACTTTGCCATTTATGGTTAAAAACTAGAATTTTTAGAATTCTTTGGTTGGCTTTTACTTTTTCCTCAAGGGTATCCTTTCTTTCCCATTTAGCTTTAAATTTTCTCATAGTTTGTGTAATAAGAAATATTTTAACACGCTCAAACAAAATCTCATTTTGTTTTTTAAGTAATTATTTGTAATGTAATATTTGTAATCTACACTAGGTAATATTTGTAATCTACATGACAGGGAATATTTGTAATCTACAGGCTAACAGGTAATATTTGTAATCTACAGTCTGACAGGCATGAGCGGAAATCGTTTACAATACAAAAAGATATTTTATTTTCAATACAACTATTGTCACACCCTGCTTTCTCTAATGGGCCCGGATGTGAGGTTTAAGCGTGAAAATTGTATACCAGTTTCACTACGCAACGTAAATAGGGAGTTATGTAATTGTAAAGTACGAGTATTTAAAGGCTCCGAAATTATATTAAAACTTTAGGTATCAAATATTCGATACAAGGTATCCCAAAGGTATAATCAAAATAAAATAAATTTTGAGACATATATGCATTGACCATTGGAGTCACAAATTCCAAAGCTATAGACCGAGTCTTATCCGACCTATTGTCTAGGTTCATCACCTCTAATTAAACCTTTAAAAATACGTCAACTTTCACTGGTAAATACAGTTAACCGACTCATTTTTTAAAACAATTATTTTTCATTGGGACAAGTACCCTTATTACTAGATTCAAATGCTTGTCACGTTCGAGAACTAGGATGGAAGCCAGTATTAGATCAATATACACACCATATTTAGTGACTGACAGGTGTATGCCTACACCACACACTTATGGCCATTACAATAATCTAAGAACCTGGATACGGTACTATCAACCCCCAATCGTTTATGTTAATCAAACAATACGGATTAAATCTGATTATTGCATTATGAACACATTTAGCCCGTTACAATACCCGAACCAAGGGGTTAAATACTATATCCCAAGTTTTGATAAAAGTAGTTAAAAAGTATTTACCCGTACTATCGTAGAACACAACGTATCCAGTTCATAGTACAACCAGACTCAAAGTTTATTGTCTACGGTGCGATTACTGGAGGGCTCTATAGTCCAGAGTGAATGGAAACAATATCCAAGAGAATTGTTTACGGGTCTTTATAAGTCATTTAAACTTGACCGGTTAACGTGGATTTAAGCACGGTTCCGCTAGACTAAGCGTTGACTGGATAGAATGTTGGTTATAACTATACGAGTTAGGAGTCTCGTGTATTATGGTTGGTTAGCCTTACATTCTGATTTGAAAGTGTTTTGACCCGTTACGATTTGCTTATATGGTTTACGCCATTTTAATGAGTCGTATGTGTAAATCCGCGTTCAGACGGGAAAACGGGTTTGTGACAAGTCAAATAGGTTAGAACATATTTTTGTTATGTTGTATAAAATGATTTGATGTTAAGATATCATATTACATATGCTTAAAGGTCATTCTTTGGTTATGTCATAAAGCCGTGTTTGACTTTTCAAAAACTCAGGTTTGACTTTTCATTTTGACCCATTTAGACGTGATGATCATGAGGTACAAATGTAGGGTTTTATCCCTTACATTATGTAGACCATTTGGGTGTTTTTTTATTTGAAATTGGTTGACCAAAGTGGTCAGAATTGAAGGTCAAAGAGTTTGGTCAACCCGTTTGAAATTCTCGACGCTCTGATGAGATTAAACTATGAACCTAATTTCTATTGAAAGTACTAAAGGAAGACTTTTTCAAAAGACCAAAGGAGAAAAAGAGAGCTCAAAAGCAGAAGTAAGAAGCACACACAAGACTTATGAGTGAAGTGTGTTTGGGATGAACACTTTGATGCACAAAGGGTGTTATTTATAGCAAAAAGGAGGATGCCTAAGCTTAGGGCAAGTGTTCAGGGAGGCTTAGAATGAAGATTAGTGCCCATCTATGTGTCACAACTGAAGAATAAAGTGGCAAGAGTGAAGATAAGTGTCAAAATGGGGAAGAAGGCTGCTGCCAGCGAATTTCTTGTTGTGTAGGTATCCATTGCGGACCACAAGGGGTTTCCCATACGGTCCGTATAGGGCCTCAGCGCAACCAAGTTTGGTTTTTGTCATTTTCAGCCCATCAACTTCATATTTTGCCCTTGTTGGCAGTTCTAATCCCTCAACTTTAACCAAGTTAAGTGTGGGGATGATTTCTAGACACGTGTCACTTGGAAATTTGTCGGAAATAATCGGATTGTTAAAACTACGTTTCCAATAGAAATCATATTGTAATATTGAGAAAAAAGTTAATCATAATGATGTAGTTTGAAATTTTTTAATAGAAAAATAAAATAAAATTAAATGATATATGCACTATTATTAAAAAAAATTAATGGGCTAAAAATATATATTATTTATAGTAGAGTAAACTGCCATTTTGGTCCCTGTGGTTTGGCCAGTTTTGCCACTTTAGTCCAAATCTCAAACTTATTACATCCAGGGCCCTGTGGTTTGGTTTTTGTTGCCATTTTGGTCCAAATTTCAAATTTGACTAGAATTCCCAATTTCAACCCCCTGTTTTGTCCTTATATCCAGGGGTATTTTTTGTCATTTTGGTTTTATTGTAAATGATTATTAATCCAAACACCCCCTAAACTGATTATAAATCCCAAACACCCCCTAAACTCTGATTATAAATCCCAAACACCCCTTTCTCTGCACTCTCTCTCTCTCTCTCTCTCTGAACTACCACCACCACACCACCACAACCACCACCCCCACCACCGTATCATCACCACCACCAACCCTGCTCTCTCTACTTCACTCATTCAAGAACCCTAGCCAATATCATCAGCCGCTACCTTTCCCTATTCCCCTCATCTCTTGTCTGCAACACCCCCCATGAATTCCCGACGACGACAGGGACGTAGACCAGAAGAGAGAGAGAGAGGACGTAGACCCCCATCACCACCTGCTACCTCTGTGAGAACCACTGTGAGAACCACCGCCACCACAAAACCCAAACCCCCACCCCTGCTACCTCTGTGAGAACCACCGCCACCACAAACCCACCACCACCGAATTAACACCCAATCAGACACATCCATCACCCATTAACACCCTAATCAGACACATACACATACACACACCAACAACAATAATGCCACTGCAGAACAACAACAACAAGCACCACCACCTCCACCACACCTCCGCCACACCTCAGCCACCAATAAGGCAGAGATTAAGGTGAGGTCGGTTGCCTTAAACCCACATCAAAATCATCAAATCGGTGAATGTATGAACATCAAAATCATCAAATCGGTTGCCTTAAACCCACATCAAAATCACCACCACCACCATCGCTCTGCCGCCACAAGCACCACCTCATCCCCCTTCTCACCACCGCCACCACCATCAACCCCCAATTTAGGGTTTGTTCCACTTTCTCTCTCTAGAATTTCACAACAAACTTTTCGTTACCTTCAACACTGACTGAGAGAGAGTGATCGGAAGAGAACACCACCGCCGGAGTTGGGAGAGAGAGAGAGAGGAGCAGAGCTATGTGTTGAGAGAGAGAGAGAGAGAGAGAGAGAGATGTCTGTGTTGAGTGAGAGAGAGTGAGTTATTATAATTGAGTTATATAATAAAGAGATAATAAATGACCAAAATGTCCAAAATGCCCCTGAGGGTGAAGACAAAATAGCAGGGTCAAAAATGGGTAATCTGGTCAAATTTGAAATTTGGACCAAAATGGCAACAAAAACCAAACCACAGGGCCCTGGATGTAATAAGTTTGAGATTTGGACTAAAGTGACAAAACTGGCCAAACCACAGGGACCAAAATGGCAGTTTACTCTTTATAGTATAAATGAGTGAAACTAAAAAGTTGAAAAGTTATCCAAAAATTTAGATGGGTTCAAGATTTATATGATTTATACTATAAGGGGTGAAGCTTAAACTTAAAAAATGACAAATTGTAGAAAAGTTACTATTCATGAGTTATAAATTGGTATTTATAACTAGGTTTTGTTGATTGATTTCAAGATCTAATTTTAGTACTCTATCTCTTCAATTTCTCAATAGCCTGAAAGGTGGATCAAACTGTTCTACTTTGCTTGTGAATGTGTTGTACACTTTGCTTTTTTGTTGTGCACTACTCGTTTGTGATCCCTATGATGGGAATCTCGATCAACTTTGATATGAGCATTCAACCGAAAAACATGGCCAGGGTTTTTTGAAAAGGAGGAAAGAGAGTGGTGATAGTGATGATTATGAGGCGATGAGAAGACAAAAAAAATTTGTAGTTGCCATGTGGCCCAACAGAATGAAGGCACTATTCATCAACTCTCACAAATCATATAGATAATATATAATATATAATTTAAGATATGCTTTGACTAATTGTAATAACTTTCTTATATGAGCTTTTGTAATTTTATTATTTTCCACAAGTTTAACGAATAACAAAAATAAGAACAGTAGTTTGTCTTCCAATTTTTCATGTTGATTGATTATGACTAGTTGACATGTGGCTACAATATTGGTTTGTGGTTCTAAATGCAGTTTTGAGTTCATTTGATGTATATCTTTCACGATAGAACAATGTCTCACTCGATGTCCTACAAGGTATCCACACATAATACAAGTCAAATTTGAATAGGTTTTCCTTTCTGACCCCTTCACCAACTCTTTTTTTAACTAGTTTCTTCTATTTTTCTACCTCGACTTTCCGACATATACTCAAAATGGTGCACCGGCGAAGCTAGAATGAAGATATACAACATGCTATTTGATTGAAATAGCCATCGAGTACACTTTTTTTAACCATATTGAGTTATGGTGGCTTAGGTTATCTTCTATGAACTAATGTTGTGAAAGTTTAAAGTCCCCACATGTAAAAATGAACCTCCTTTCCTTCTTATTGGCAATAAGATGTAGGTTTGGGCAAAGATGAGGTTTACCTCATGACAACGGGACTTGAGTACACCAAAAAATATATAAAATTAGGAGATCAAAGAACATTTATCCGATGACCACCTGATACAAAATTACATCAATGTACCAAAATGAATTATAGATCAACGACTTGCGAGTTGCGACAACAATAAAGATGCTAAGAAATGTGTCTTCTTTATAAAGTAGATAAAGATATCTACGCCTTTTATGTTTACAGATGATATTGATATTACAATAAGTGTAAAACACGTATTATATAAACGTAATCGAATACAAGGCAATTGCAAGAATGAATAAATAAGAGGTATCACAGATTTGGCTGAGGATTCATGTTTTTAACACAAGTCCCTTAAAATTGTGACTACTCTTAGATAACGTGTATGTCTTCCATGGTACAAGTCGGGAGATGAACTTGCGAGTCCAAGGTTTTTACGATGTGTTTGACGGTTTGTGGATAAGAAAAAAGTAGTTTTATGTGGATAAACAAACCTTGAAGTAGTTTATAAGAAAATATGGTTTTTTATGGGTGAACAATGTGAGATAGTTATACCCATTTTCTTTTTTAACTTTTATTTTAAACTAACTACTTTATGTAGGACATGGGTCACGATAATAATAAAAATTATAGAAATAAATATAAAAAATAGTAAAGATATCCTCTTTACATATTTGAGAAATTATAGTACATGTACCGTGTACAAATCCTTACGAATATAACGTATAATACAACATATGTATTTAAATTGATTCAAACTATGGTCTTCAACAAGAGCTTTAAACGCGTCTTCTTGTATAGTCTGTTATGTTTTCAAACCTTTGTGTATGCTTCAACGAGGTCTTGAACCACGTCTTCTTATACATTAATTTCCTACAAAAAGAACAAACAAATGTTGACGGTTGTGGCTGAGGCACGTGTTCAACACGCTTCCCTTAAAACAGATTTCGCGCCTCTATTCTTAGTTTCCACGCGCCCGTTGAAGCATACACAAAGGTTTGAAAAGTTCTAACACTACGATTTCGCGTAAAATGAGGTTACACCAGGTAAAATCATAGTGTTAGAACTTTTGGAAACTAAGAATAGAAATGTAGTTGAATCGTGTAGAGAAACTTATCTCTATATGTTCCCAACATATGGGTCATCAAGTACTTCTTCTCCAAGGACTCTTCATGCATAAATCTCTCTTTTTTGTATCTAGCCCCATCAAAAGAGGCACATAGCCTACTAAGTATGCAAGAGTCATAGGTGGTGAAAAGTCCAACATAATTAGAGACTTAATTTTGCCATAAAATCTCTAATCAATTGTCATAAAAGACATCAATACACCACATGAAAAGTTTATTATACTAATAGAAAATTAAACAAGTGACATAAATAACTCTACTCAAGAGTTTGTCACTATATGTAGAATTTAATATTAATAATCTCACTAAATTTCCATTCATCACATTTACAAAATTTCCAACAATCCCCCACATGAATGGAGATTGATCAAAACACATAAAATTTCCAATGCAACCTCGACAGTTGCGTATTGTCGGATAAGTAGGTATTCCCTTTGAACTTTCCGTTGTGAAGCATACTTAGCCTCCTAGAGGTTTGTAGACGTGATGTCCTTGAACAAGCCCCCATTTGTGTAGACGACAATACACTTCACACAATACTCTCCTTAGCCGGGTCATCCCCTCATAGTCGTGTCCAATAATGGTCGTGGAACAGTTTCCTGGTTCTGCGAGAGCTCTAGGAATTGTGCCCCCAATTCCATTCGAAGTGACCCCACTTCTCTCTAACATAGGTGATTCTCCTTAAATCATTAAAAGCATCGTGGTTACCATGATTACGCAAAATCATTTACCACATAAATGCTTAGCCTCACAATTTGTCACTGGATTTCATATGAATGAACTAGGACGTATTTAAACACTCTTTTATCGTTTAGGGGGTATATATGACCATATATACTAGCTTATGCATATCAGCTATGCCCCCACAGTGACCACCTTTAGGCATATGAATTCGTTGTCCTATTGAACTTAGATCTTGGGATCTCCAGTCAACTAAGGTAGGTTTCCTTCACACATCCTTTTTCTATGGGCTTTAGTCTCATTCCACAACTTGATCTCTAATAAACCCTCAGGTTGTTGGATCCATAACATTATCTTTGACAAGTCACTAAAGATAACTTTGCAGTAGAGATCAATTGTCATGACGTGTTCGTAACTCGAAAGTTAACATTGTCTATTGTCAACTTCTAAGACTATAACCTCAGTGGCCACCTGAATTTGGTTATAATATTTGTCTTAGAATTATCATTTAAGGCAAACATATCTCCATTATGCACTATGACATTTGTGTCCTCCACTTAGTCGTCTATTTGCAATGTTAGATTCGATTACAAATTCCTTATTGCCAAAAACAAATGCAAGACACCCCCATATTTAAGTTTTATTGGATAACATCTAGATGGGTTAATGAGAACCATTTCTACATACCCTTATAGGGTTGTTTCTTAAATGGATCTTCCCCCACATTTCTTGCCATTTGATCAACATTTCCGTAACATCACTTATGACAACATTTATACACATATGATTGAATAAGATCAACCTCATTGTATCAGTGAATTCAACTCATATTGCATAAGCTTACATAAGCTTTCAAGCTGACCAAAGCAACACATGCCATTTTCATAAGTTTGTCACCAACTTAGAATAATTCTAATTTAACATCTAGAATAAGCTTAGACAATGAGTTCTCCTCATTAGCTTTTCGAACAAACTCTTAAAAATTTACATGTCTTTTCCTTATAATGAATGAAAAATCTCCCTCAACTTTGTCTATACACAAATTCTTTTTGTGTTCATACACATTTGAATGTTTAGATTTAATTAGTCTCCGTCAAGACCCATAATTAACCAAGTACTAGTCTAGCATGCTTTATACTACAATACTTTAGCATGTGAACAGAAGATGCATCATTCTGATTCTTCACAGGCCTAAGAATATCATAGTATTACTTTGCAACATTCATCCCTTGTTAAGACAAAATAATGAGACTTATTCATAATCCTAAAACATCAATATTTAGGAAGGTCTCACAAATTATTGTATATAGCACATAGCTAATTTTTATCATTCAATTAAGGAACATAACTTGTTTACTTTTGATCTCCAATGCTTTACCATTGACTCATAAGGACTTAAACATAAGTCTAAATCCAAGTCACTTGGTGATCACATTCATCACCAACAAGATGAATGTTTCTCGTCTACAATCACTATTATGTGTGAGATAGAGTCAACTAGATCGACACTCAACAACATGGCATTCATAATTTTGCCATAAGTGATTTGCACACATCTATTGTTATTCATTAGGAGATATGTACATTTAGGATGCTATCCCAAATGAAGGTAAAATCTCCATATAGATCTAACAATAATCAAGTGGTAGACGCATCTACTTATAAATCTCGCAAGATTTATTAAAGATATACAATAACATATAGTACTTTTACTTTCATATGTTAGAATTCACACTTGTGAATTTTCCAATGACTTCTAATGAAGTATGTCGACATGAATGTCGTTAGTGTATTTAATCTCAATATACTCACTACGTTCTTTCATTACTCACTCACGATGTGGTTATACATTTGATGTTTTGTCTTTGACTTTTAGTCAATGTAACAACTCTCAAGTTGTTTATGTCCAAGTATTTTCATGTACTATCCGTTTAAAACCATATTCTTTTTAACAATGTATAACTGACGCTATAATTATTTTCCACAAAAATAATTTATACGTCACAAACATTAGTGATTTATTTATTTGTAAAAAATTGCATGTGTTATCCGAAGATATTGAACACAAAACAATAAAATACATAGGAAACTAAATCATAAGTGCAATCACTTTTGAAATTTAAACGGAAGCATAGACAATATGTAGACATCAAATAGCAAAGTGCTTTTATCTTCAACACTTTATAATCTGACCGAAATCTTTTCAACGATATCGTCCCATGGCATGTCTTGAGGTACTCCCTGAATAAAACTCTATGCACTTGTAAGTACAAGTTCCTCATTTCATCTTGAAACTTTGAACTTTGACAAGTTTGCTCAAAACAACACCAAGTTGTTACAAAGGCTACATTTAAGTAGCAAACTTGAACAATTAAATTTGTTCACAACAACACCAAGTTGTTTTCCACCAAATCATATTCACGAGATTGTTACTTTGTTCAACAAATGCTACTTCTAGCAAGAATAGCAAACCATTTGAATTCTAAAAACTATGCAAAATAGGCAATTAAATGTTTACATAAAACATTTCCATTCCTTATGGCTTATACAATGTACAATCTCTAACATTGTATTTGTGATACACATTTTCTAACACTCATGTTAGAAAATTTAAGTCATTTTATATAAAACATGACCATTTAGATTTAGAAATAACAAATTAAAGTTGGTGATAAATCCCACACAACTACACCATCACTTTATGATGATTTAATTCTTGTATTGTTACTCTTGTAGTTTTCCAAATTCATCAAGTTAGGCACATAGCCAACTTTTAATACAAGAGACATGGGGTGAAGAAAAGTCTCACTTAATTAGAATTTTTTATTAGAGACATAAACTCTAATAAAAACTAATAAATTGACATAAAACTCTACTTAAGATTTTATCTTCATTCTTCCATATGAAGAGTCTAGTAAATGATTTGAATTTCAATAAATTCATATAAATACCACACCATCACTTTATGGTGATTTAATTCCTTGAAGCCAATCAAACATCAACTTCAATGTATGACCTCTTATTTCTAAACCATATAAAGCATAATATAAATGTTTATATTTATTAAAGTCAATGCTACAACAAATTACTTATATAAAATGTTTACATAAAACATTTCAAAGCATTTGTATTTAACCATTTTTAACAATCATGTTAAAATGAAAGAAATTCTAACGCGCACGTTAGAAATATTAACATTTCCACAAAATATTAATTCGACCTGCTATAAACACATATATGGTTCAAATAAATAAGTCATTTCCAATACACACGTTAGAAAATAAATAATTAAAAAATTGCTTCCAAACTAACACTTTCCATGAACGTTTCTAACACACATGTTAGAATACAAATGGTTACAAAAATCATTTTCAAATTTAATGGTTTTATAAACCGTTTCTAACACTTTTGTTAGAAGTAAACAATTACAAAAATTGTTATAAAGCTTAAAAACTTATCTGTCACACCCCAACCGATGGCGGAATCATCGGGGCGCGGCACTGAGCGAAACAGATTGTCCATGAGTATCCATAACAACTATTAATTACAAGATACTTAAACATCATGTCCCATACCATAACATATCCAAATAAAACAGTCATTACAAACAATTGTCTCACAAACAAGTACTCATCCGACAACTCAGATTTCAAAATAGACAATTTATTTATTTGTTTCTAGGACTCTTTCCTAGCCTCGATTTCATCACACAACAAACAAGGCATCCTAGCATCTTATGCACCTGCCACATATGTTAAAGTAAAAGTCAATACACATAGTGTAAAGGTGAGCATACAAGTTTGATAATAGCATAATAGAGTTTGAATTTGTTTACGCATAACCAGTACGTACAATGTGTGATGTGAAGCACGTTAGTTATCGACATGATCCTATCGATACCAATGACTGCGGGTTGACTGCCCAAGGCAGTTCGTAACACATATTCACCACTGCGAATCATGTGATTAATAGTCCTTAACAACCCATGAGTGAACAGGTGCTGAGTCCAAACTATAGTACTATCGTTGCTAAGGCAGGTAGACAACAATCTATGTGTAAACATAACAAACAAGCATTCATCAAGTCACGTATAACATACAGTAGCGGTTAGCGTTAAAGTATTTCGTAGTGTGTTTAATGTGAGTTAGAATAGGTAACGTATGTAACACCCAAAAGTGCGTAAAGCAAAAAAGGGTTCGAGTATACTCACGGCGATGATGGATTGAAGGGAGCGCTTAGAGTGAGATTAGCCTGAACAGTCAACGACTGTAAAAACGATAAGTGGCGGGTAAAACGATACAAAGTGAACGAGTGACGAGTGGTCATCCGGCCGGATGGCTATCCGAGCGGATGGCCATTCGATCGGATGTCAATCCGCTCGGATGGTCATCCATTCGGATGGCCATTCGGTCGGATTGACTCCTCGTTTTGGATGGATGTGTTTGTGTATGATGGTTTGCCTTTTGAAGTTTTCGTTGTAGCATTTTGAAAACAGAGAAGTATCTCTACCCTTCAGGTCGGTCGGTCGAACGACAGTTCGATCGGACGGCGATCCATTCGGTGAGACATTTCTCGGAGAACAAGTTCACAACAGTTTTATCATCCCATCAGATGGTCTACCGATCGGGTGACAATCTGCTAGAACTGGTAATGCATTCAACATGTTGAAAATTGTTAAGTGCTAAACCCCAAGCGTCACCCGATCGGATTGCGGGTCGATCGGATGACAATCCGATCGGACGGCAATCCGATCGGACGGTAACCCATCCCGCGACCTGATCGTGTTGTTAATTTGGTGTTTTAACTAAGTTTTACGGTTTAATCGAGACGGTATGACGGCGTTTAGACAAATGAACCCCCATCAGATCCAAGTAACCCAATCGAGCAGGAATCACCCTGACCCGATTAGTTAATGGCTCGTGACGGTTGGTCATGTCTAACTCGAAATCATTTTCTCTTGGATAGAATTCAGATCTTGAACCAACACATCACTAGGAAGGAGTAGAAGATCAGAACAAGTTCCGATTCTATCGGTTTTGAGTGCATTGAGTGTAAAAGAGTTGAAAGAAAGTTAGAAACCATCTTTCAATCCTTTTCACTATGAATATGTTCAGATCTATGCAAGATCTTCGTTTGTTCATGTGGAAATCATTTGGATCTAAGTTGTTCTTGGTGGAGTGAAGCCAAAACATGAAGTTCATAAGAACACCATGCTGACATCACCCTGGAACACCTCAAATCTAGTGATTTCACGGTTAAAAGTGAAGATTGTTCGGTGAAAAAGATGAAGAATCAAGTGTAGATCATAGAAGTACAAGGATTTCGGAAGAAACTTACAAGAATCGAGAGAAATTGAGAGAAAGATGTGCTTGAGCGTCTGGTTCGGGTGAGGAGTTGTGACATCAAATGATTGTGACATGTGGTGGTATTTATAGGGTTTCCAAAAGAGGAAAGTGCGCAAGTGTCGAGTGGGTCACCGATCGGATGGCTGTCCGACCGGATGGCAATCCGATCGGATGGCTACTCGTTCGGGTGGCCACTCGATCTAGGTTTTCGGCGCGTTGAGTTTTGTCGTTTCGATTCGCGTGTTGAGCGTTGCGATTCGATTCGAGGGAGCGATGCGATAGTATTTCCCATTAATCCTAACTACTATATCTAACATACATTCACTATACTTAACTTGCGTTAGCGTTTGCGATTCGATTGCGATAAAGTTGCGATTGCGTTTCGATTAATTACCACAACATACACGTAAATATAAATAAACATGCACAAGTAACACATAATTAGCACACACACATAAATCAACAGACAGAACGCATAAAAAATCGAGTTGCGAGTGCGATTGCGATGGGATAAGCGATGAAACATGCGACAAATATCGATTAAACCTCGATTATTAACCAGTACTCCACATAATACAACTAATGCGGTAAAATAAATAGATTATCCACAAGTCAAAGAAGTCAAAACAGTAGATGAGCAAGGAGTGACAGATCGCAATTAGCAATCTTTTCTCCCTTTGACTTCAATCTTGACTTTGACTTTGACCTTCGAAACACGGGGTGTTACATTATCAGTTTGTATAAATAACCCAATTCTAACATGCACGTGTAGAAATAAATGATTACAAAAATCATTATAAGGCTTATTAGTTTATATAAAATAAACCTATTTTTAACATTCATTTTTTGAACCATATTAGATAAATAATATGATCATTTCTAACAAACATGTTAGAACATGAAACGTTTACAAAAAAAACGTACTGTTTATAAAAATAAAGTCGGTCTAACGCATACGTTAGAGAATTTTTAACGTTTACAAAAAAACGTATGGTTTACACTTATAAACCCGATCTAACACAAAAGTTAGAAAAATTAACGATTCCAAAAATCGTTTCAAAACCAAACGTTTGAACCACATTTCATTTGTTTTTTATATCACGGTGTAGGATTTAAGATTGTACCACAATCTCAATAAAGCCAAACATAACTAGTTGTACTACATACATATTTCCCAAAAAAAGTATTTAAAAGATCATAATCTTTAAAAATATTTTTTATTATTATAAATCCTTTTGTGAACCCAAAATCCTTATAAATAAGGTTTTAAGATTGTAGAAACAATCTCACAAAATCTGTTTTAAGCTTGTAGGACATGGGTCACGATAATAATAAAAATTATAGAAATAAATATAAAAAATAGTAAAGATATCCTCTTTACATATTTGAGAAATTATAGTACATGTACCGTGTACAAATCCTTATGAATATAACGTATAATACAACATATGTATTTAAATTGATTCAAACTATGGTCTTCAACAAGAGCTTTAACCGCGTCTTCTTGTATAGTCTGTTGTGTTTTCAAACCTTTGCGTATGCTTCAACGAGGTCTTGAACCACGTCTTATTGTACATTAATTTCCTACAAAAAGAACAAACAAATGTTGACGGTTGTGGCTAAAGCACGTGTTCAGCACGCTTCCCTTAAAACAGATTTTGCGCCTTTACTAAAGACGACGTGTCTGTCTCCTAGGGTACAACAGCCGAAGCAGTCTGTACTGTCGGAGAAGGCCACGCGCCCGAGGTTACACCGGGTAAAATCATAGTGTTAGAACTTTTGGAAACTAAGAATAGAAATGTAGTTGAATCGTGTAGAGAAACTTATCTCTATATGTTCCCAACATATGGGTCATCAAGTACTTCTTCTCCAAGGACTCTTCATGCATACATCTCTCTTTTTTGTATCTAGCCCCATCAAAAAAGACACATAGCCTACTAAATATGCAAGAGTCATAGGTGGTGAAAAGTCCAACATAATTAGAGACTTAATTTTGCCATAAAATCTCTATTCAATTGTCATAAAAGACATCAATACACCACATGAAAAGTTTATTATACTAATAGAAAATTAAACAAGTGACATAAATAACTCTACTCAAAAGTTTGTTACTATATATAGAATTTAATATTAATAATCTCACTAAATTTCTATTCATCACATTTAAAAAAATTCCAACACTTTAGACACTGATATATCTATTTATTTTAGACTTATCTTAGTTTATTTATTATTGTGAAACAAGCACTCAACAATGAGAATGCAAACCCATGTATTATTAATTATATAACTCATGTGCTAAGTAGTTAATGCAGTAAAATATCAGATATCGGTCAAGGACCGATATTTGAGATATCTGTTATCGCGGTGGGATACCGGTAATTTTAATACCATGCTAAATTTATATATATAGCAATTTAACACTAAAAATTCAGTATACTCTCCTACCATTAACAAATTAATCTTTTGCAACTAGCAAAACACTAACAATTATAGCAAGTAGGAACTAACTAAGAATTAAAACACTAACATTTAACATTAACAACTAATAATTAAGACTTAAAACATTAATAGAAGCAATAAGAAGAAAGACGGATGGTAGAAATAAGAAGAAAGGTACTGATATCGGGAAAAACGGTGATATATCGGTCAAGTATCGGTCCAATATCGGTCAATATCGCTGATATTATCGGTACTGATATTATGATCGATATTTTGCACCGACATCTCGGCATGGGACCGATAAAACTACATATCTCATGTGTATAAATATAACTATAGGAAAAATTATACTACTTTAGTTAATGTTGTTTTGTTGAGATTGTTGTGCATAGAAATGACAAAGGCATATCCAAGTGGCTTAATATGTTTAGGTTTCTGGTTGATCTTTACATCTTCTCATGCTATGAGATCGAATCCCCAATTGTTTCTCATATATACGAGGAGTGATCTTTCATTAAAACTAATAAATAATGTAGTAAAGACATGTTCAAATACATACCAAGAACAACAACTAAACAAATATTTCATAAATTCAAACAACCGATGCACCAAATTCAGTTTCAGTAGTAATATCCTTGCATTTTACAATACGAGATAATGAGTAAGGTTGGGATCCATCATGGATTTAACCACTTCCCTATGATGTTATGCTTTTATGAATAACCCTTTTTCCAGAAAACAAGATGATTTACAATAACCGTAATGTTTACATAAGATTAATTTCACAGTTAAATAATGCATGAATAATAAGTTGTTTTACGATATATGTAGTACGATTTATCTATATGTTTGTGATTACTTTCTTTATGATTTGCTTCACATGTTAACACAATATTGTCTATTATTGTATGACTTATTTTTAACGACAAACTAAAATAATCCTAAATACTCTTATACTTACACCTTGTAGGCTTTGAACCCTCCACCTCATAGATATGGAGGAGACACCATACCATCACACCATGTCTCTTGGGGATAACTATTGTATGATAGCTACCTCATGGTTTTTCTATATTTGGTAGCTAAGACCACTGTGAGAGACTACTACTGACCATTTGATGATGAAGACAATTATGATAGTGCAAATAGTAAACTACAATTATCATCTCTTAGGTTTGGTTCAAACATCAGGTTTCATCCACGTTTGACACTTTTAGTGCCTGGCGTTTCAAAACTTAACACGCTTCATCCTTCTAAATCCAATCTTGTCTTCAACCTCAAAACAAACTTAAAAAAAACTAGAACTGTTGTCTTTGTCAGTATCTCTCTCATTCAAAAAAGCTTCGCCTGAACAACCTAAAACCTGTCGGATATATGTGATATTTGTTGGCCAGAAACAAGACTTGGTCGGAGAAGAGATGTGGGTGAAGAGAGAGTAAGGAATGGTTACTCGGCATGTTTATAGAGTAACAACAAACTCATCACAAACACCACCTAATCATACTTTAGTTACAAGTTTCACGTATGAGAAACTTCGAGAATATGATGGATCAAGGATCCTAGAGGTCAATGATATGAGGGTATTTGACTTGGTTTTAACGTGTTTACTTATGGGGTCTTAAGTGTTTATTCGTATAAAACCAATTTACTTCGAGAATGATTTGATTTCCAGGTACCCGGAGCTTAAAGAACTCTTTTTGGGACTTATATGACAGTTAGAAACACGTAGAAGGAAAGAAAGTGTTCGTGAAGAGTTTTAGTAAAAACACAAAGCTGAAAGCAAAAAACAGAGCAAGAATGATCGATAGTAAAGAGTCAAAACTTCAAATGCGCATGTCTTGGGCTAGAAAATGAGTTACGTGAGCCACAATATATTGATCTTGACTATTTCAGTGTATTGAATACGAAAAAAGGAGAAAAATCCAATGGGCACGTAAATTACGTTCCTAAGGACGTAATTTACGTCCTATGCTGAAAAAGGACGTAATTAGAAACGTAAATATGTGAATTAGAATCGTATATCAAGGGGGTGCAAATTACGTCCCCTGGCACGTAATTTATGTCCTTAGTTAGTTTAATGTCGCAAATTAAGGGATTTGCCTCCCTATTTAAACATAAACCCTAGGATACAAAATTCTTTCAATTCCCAAACTTTTTTACCCCCCCCCCCCCCCCAAGGAAATTTTGAGACCTCCAATCATCCTCCAATCCTACAAGTCAATATAATCAAGATTCCAACCGATTATTGAAGATTCAACGATGCTGATGAGCTGTTAAACCACCTATGGTCTTCTCTGGTTGTAGGGTTTGAGCTAGATACTTTTGGCTCTTGTTTAACCTAGGTTCTTAGGATTGAATTTCGTTAACCTCTTAACTTTTGATCGAATTCAATTGTGGGTTTTACATTTAAAAGATTTGGTTTTGTTCAAATTTTAAATTGATAGGCATTTGATTTTGTACATCATTAGAAGTTTGTTTACTGGTTTTGTTTTCACATAATTGAATTATTAGTTGTATGAATAGAACCCGTTAAGTTCGGTTCCACATCCATCACTTGATTAAGCATATACATTGTTACCCTTAATGAATTCCCACTAGGTTAATTAAACTGATTGTGTTTTGCTAAACTTGAAACCCGAAATGCATTACTCTTTATCTATTGTTATTTTCAAAACCTAATCAGAGTGTCATGCCCCAGTCAAAGATAATATTTATATGCCCTAATTACCCTTGACAATGCGTTAGTGGTAGTAAGGGGTCGAACCACGAAGAGTTTGTGGTTTGTGTGCGGACTTGATTGATTTTAAAGAATGTGTCACTTTTATGAAGCTTGCTAACGGTTTTAATTTGATTACTTGTTTGGTTGAAAAGATGTCGGATTGCATTGGCAATTTGTTTAAACTAATTGACTACTAAAAACTAAATCGATTGCAAGAAACTTGGTTTGATAATTTAAAACAATGATTGAGAAACAAGGTTCACACCCGGTTCAACAATTGCAAAGCCTAGGGTTGCTAACCATTTTAAATTGATTCAATTGAACATGTCATTAACGGATTTCTATCACGAAGCTTAGGTGCCAATTGCTATCAACGCGTATAACGGACCACAATGCACTTCGTTACCTCGGACAAGTAAAACCTCTTGAAAGATAAGGCATAAATACACAAACTTATTTCTCAAAGTCAAATTTTATCATCATTCGACAATTCACAAATTTAGTTCAAATGTAAGACAATTATTAATCAATTCAAAATACAATTCAATTTGTCACAAATCAACTAAGGAACAATTAGCAAACCCTAAACTGTCGCAACCCCCGACCCCTTGCCCTGGAAGGCGAGTGGCCGCGAGCTCGCACATTCGGTGGTATCGGTGTTCATTTAATTTTGGCAGCGGAATTTACATCAGGACCGTAGTTAGGAAATATTTTATCAGAGTAAAACACCTCATTTTATAAATAATAAACACATGGGTAAAACCCAAGTTTCCATTCATATTATGTTTGTAGGGATAAACCCTAATTTATTGAAATAAAACTTCTTCTTTATTTAGGTAACTTTATAGCCACTTTTCCAAGCCTTTAGTGCTCTCTAGCTGGCTTCTATTTGGCTTTCACATTTTGTTACCTGAAACACTTTTTAAAAACATTTGTCAGTGGAAAATACTGGTGAGTGAATCCCAGTTTAATCAAAACAAGTTTTATCATTTTACAGCATTGAGGGCAATCCAGCAATTACATTTGTTTACATCTACTTTAATTACGACCCACGGTACTGTCAATCCTGACTTGTGGTCATGTTACTATTCACAGTATTAGTAACAAGTAATGTATACAAAACCCCAACATACCGACGATAATTGTAGAATCACAAATACTCAATCACTGTTATATAATTTAAAACAATTGAGGTTTTGTAAAAACAGTTTACAAAAAGAGGAATTACTCACAAAAAGGTTTACACAAAAAGAAGGATTACTCACATTGCAAATTTAGGTATTTCCTTGTGATTTCCTAGTTATAATCTATTAAATTAAACAATGCACATGCGTTAGTATATAACCCAATTTACATTAGCTATACCCTCCCTGAGACAGAACTCCAACGACTGAGTCAGGCAGAGCCTCGACATGCGTTACGGAGCACTAGATCAATCGGGCAGCGTATCTAATACGTAACCAGGGGTTATGATACTTACATCGAGGCAGGGGTTCGCTATTTTAGTGGGTATAATACCCAGAAATTATTATTACTATTCAGAATTTAGAGAGAGAGAGATCGAGATTTGAACGATTTGAAACTGAAACCGATCTCCTCTATTTATAGTGCCTGATCTGCACTTTGTCGCGCCCCACGAGAGCCGAAGACAAGGTCTTCGCCGCCCGCGAGCTAGGTGGAGTAGGGCCTAGCCTTGCTGAGTTGACCCATGATGTGCTAAAAAGTAGTTTAATTAAATTAGCTAAATTAACCTAATTCTAGACTCTAAGTAATACTTTAGACTCACTAAGACACACTAAACTACTAACCGACAAGTGTATTGATCGACTCTAGTATAGCTAATGTAAGTCCGGATATCGAACCCACGAGACTTTAATTAATTACGCTAATTACTCTATTTAGACTAGACCGACACAGACTGAAATATTTTGTATGTTTTAAGGGGGGGGGGGGTTCTAAAAATTCTAAGAAAGCAATTAAAATTAAACTAAATTAATTAACTAAATTAACTAAAACGAATTACTTCGAGTTTTTACTCAGATGATGGAAATACTACCTAGACTCGAATCCTGGTTGCTTTTAGTTATGGATTTTATTTGAAAGTTGATTATTATGGACCGGGATCGTAAGATGCTAAACCTCTCGAGTTACCAACTAAGCTACCTAACCCTTCTCAAGGATACATTAGGGCACCCTAAAGGCTGTTATGACTACCGGTAAATTAGACTCCTTGTCCGGACCTCTAATGATTTATGAAAGTACCCTACCAGACTCTCTCCTTTTCGGGACTCGAGTCAAGGATAAATTTGTGTTCTTAACTAGACTTGCTAGACAACAGCTAATAGGTTAACTTCCTAAGAAGGACCCACCTTACGGTTTAATCGCTTAGACCTAACAATAACCTCGCACCTGTCAGCTATTGAGAGTTAGTAGAACACTTGATTTTATAAGATTACCGAATATTGCTTTTATGGTTTATTGGTCAATTTAACCCTAAAGATTCATGATTTATTATGTGATATCGACAGTCACCAAAATCTAGAACCTAACACAACTCTATTATGTGATAAAGACCTTTACCAAGAATTATGTAAAGCAAGAAACGATATCCAAACACAATCAAGCATGCATACACATCTAGCTAATAATCAAATCGCCTACAATACATAAATAAATCCATAAAAATCATAAATTCATAATAAAAATCCAAACTTTAGCAACCAATCATCTCGTCTAGGTAGTTAACAAAATTTAGCCGATCATGGTCATGGAAACAAACGCAAACAAAGTATTTTCAGGAAAACAAAACATGGTTTAAAAGAAAGAAAAACAAAGAAAGACACCCGGAGGTGAAAGAGACAACCCGAATGATTCTCCGAATGTCCAACCTTCAACCGATAGTTCCAAGTGCTCAAAAACGCTCCTATTGCAGCTCCAAGATCGCCCAATGTGTTGCTGATTCATAAGTTAGGGTTTTATGAAAGTTTTATATGTTTTTATACATTCTGCTGCTCAAATCTTGACCCAATTTGAAGAAGTCTGACGAAATAGCTCTCTCGCCGGCCGCGAGAGAGATGGAGATGTATGTCGCAGCCCACCAGCGCCTTCTCACCATATTCAGAACTTTAATGTCTCTCGCCGGGTCAGAGAGAGTCCTTCTTATGTGTCGCGACCCGTCACCGTCTACCAGTTGTCTTCAAAACATTAAGGTCTCTCGCCGGGTGCGAGAGACTCTCTTAACTAAATTGCGGGGCGCCAGAGACTAATTTTCCAGAATTTCGATTTTGTTTCAGCTCCCGAACTTTCCAACGCGTTCCAGGACTTGACTCTTTCATGTTTTAGCTCGTTTTACTCAATTTCCAGCAGTTTTAACCACCAAGACCTGCAAAACGCGATTGGATCAACAGTACGCAAATTCTAACGAAAACTAAACTAAATCTAACGCAAAATTATACAAACAATACACGAATAAGAGATGTATTTTACAATACATCAACCCACTAGCCTCAACACATAACCTGACACGTGGCGGCAGGGGGTGAGGGCGGGTGGCCAGCTGTCGCGGCCCGCGACAGCCTCTGCTGCCAGTGTCGCGCCTCACGTGGGCCCATTAAACTTGATTTTATTTGATTTTTGTCAAATTTAAAGTATATCGGGTCCGTTTTTCGTATACGGGGTGTATTTTAGGACATATAGGACATGTTTAAGGGTTTTGGGAGAATTGTTATATCCTCCCCACCTTGTTTTAGAACTGTCCTCAAGGTCTACTGGAATAGGTGTGGGTATTTCCTCTGCATCTCTGATTCGAGCTCCCAAGTGTATTCTGGTCCTCTTTTGGAATCCCATTTCACTTTGACTAGAACTAATCTCTTGTGTTCGAGATTCTTGATCTTTCTGTCTTCAATCTGTAGGGGTTTCTCTACAAACATAAGTTTCTCATTTACCTCTATGTCCTTAGGAGGTACTACTAATGATTCATCTGCTAAGCATTTCTTGAGATTACATACATGAAATACATCATGTATTCCTACCATTTCCTCTGGCAGTTGTAGCTGATAAGCTACGGGTCCTATTCTTCTAATAATCTCAAAAGGTCCAACATACCTGGGTCTTAGCTTTCCCCTCTTGATGAATCTAGCTATTCCTTTCCACGGAGAAACTTTTAATAACACTTTATCTCCTTCTTGAAATTCCAATGGTTTGCGCCTGTTATTAGCATAACTCTTTTGACGATCGCGTGCTGCTTTTAGTCTTTTCTTGACTTGAATAATCTTGTCTGTTGTTTCTTGCACTATCTCTGGTCCAGACAATTGCTTTTCTCCAATTTCTGCCCAACAGACTGGAGTTCGGCACTTTCATCCATAAAGTGCTTCAAATGGTGCAGCATTGATACTGGTATGATAGCTGTTATTATAGGAAAATTCTATTAATGATCGTCCCAATTTCCTCCGAAATCAATTACACAAGCTCTAAGCATATCTTCCATCGTCTGAATTGTCCTTTCACTTTGTTCGTCCATTTGAGGATGATAAGATGTGCTTAGATTTAACTTAGTTCCCATTGCTTTCTGGAAACTAGTCCAAAAATGAGAAGTAAAATGGCTATCTATATCAGAAACAATAGATAAAGGAATTCCATGTAATGAAACTATTTCATTTATATATAACTTGGCTAATTGTTCCATATTGAAAGTTTCCTTCATCGGTAAGAAATGAGCAGACTTGGTTAATCTGTCTACAATCACCCAGATTGTATCATGACCTTTTCGTATCTCGGGTAATTTGGTAACAAAGTCCATTGTTATCAATTCCCATTTCCATACAGGCATTTCCAATTGCAGCAATAAACCTGAGGGTTTTTGATGTTCAGCTTTAACCTGTGAACAGGTTAGACATTTAGCAACATAGGCTGCTACATCCTTTTTCATTCCTATCCACCAGAAATTCTTTCTTAAGTTTTGATACATCTTGTCACTACCGAGATGTATCGTATACTTAGACTTTTGGGCTTCTTCTAATATCCTGATCGTAAATCGATCTTAGAAAAGAATCAAGCTCCTTGCAACTAATCAAATAGATCATCAATTCTCGGTAATGGGTACCGATTTTTAATCGTAACCTTGTTCAACTCTCGATAATTAATGCACATACGCATTGATCCATCTTTCTTCTTGACAAATAAGATTGGTGCTCCCCACAGCGATGAACTAGACTGTATGAAACCTTTCTCCAGAAGTTCATCCAGTTGGTTCTTTAGTTCCTGCATCTGTCACGCCCCAAAAATACCACATGCGGTGGCCCTGCTAGGCGTTTGACGTACCAGGATCTAGCCAACAATCACATTGAACTGATATCAAGTTATAAAACAAAGTTTCCATTTATAATGATAAAACATTCATAACATAATCCAAGTTTAACATATTCAACGGAAGCAAATCGTAAATCACTGTTTAAACGTTTCAAAACCAAATGTATGTGAAATCAGTAAACAAGTCATGCATATCCAAGCAGTGTGACCCATGTATAACAACCCTCCTGAAATTTCTCTGACACCCTTATATATTTTAAAATACCCCTATATGTCTTAAAATACACCCTGTATGTGAAAACCGAGCCCAAAATATGAAATGTCATTAAAAATAAATAAAAAACAAGAAAAATGGGGTTCTGGCGGTGTCACACCCCGATATTTCCACGTTTCACCGGTGGGCCCGGTAGGGGAGTATCGTGACGTAGTTGATATCGTCATAGTCAAACAACACAATATATAAATGCACAGCGAAAGCAAAAGATAAATATATTACAATCCGAATATAAAGTAATATCAAGTATTACAACGGAAAGTAAAGGATCCACAGGCGGATCGAAAATAAAATGAAACATTGTTCAACAGACTTTGACATCTAGAGCTTGCGAGACTTGAGTAATGATGCCTGGAGTAGCCAGCCTATTTCGTCTAGTACCTGCACTTAGCCTTTTTGGAAAATACGTCAGTTTACACTGGTAAATACAACTTAACTGACTCATTTTGAAAAGAGTTTGAAAATTGATTTGAATGCACTTCGGCAAAATATCTTTTATAACTTGGGAAAATTATTTGTATATAATCTTGTATACAGTTTTACTTATTTGTCGTCCATTAGTGCCGGTTTATAGGGCCGGTCTAGATTAAGTGACACGCCACAGGTATAATGCCCACAAGGATTTATTCCTCTAAGTGGATTACCAGTTTTTACATAATGCATCTGTCAGGTGTACGCCTACACCCTGTGCTTAGGTCGTGGCAATTTCTCTGAATGATGCCAAGGATATCCGGGACATGGTCATTAACCCCCAAAGGCCATACACCAAATAATACATATTAAACAGGTTATGTACATACATCAATCACAATCCGATTTAAATGACTACATACACCCGACCAAGCGGTACATTTATAGTACCGTATCCCAAGCCCGTATAGGGAAAATAAGTTAAGAGTATTTACCTGAGCAAAGTATAAGTCCAATACAGTAAGTGCACGTAGCTTTTACTGGGCTCCTAATCTGGAACGAAGGTTTTTAATAACCTATTAGAATTCTAACGGGTCTTTAATTTAAGCTTAGACTTAGACCGGTTAGTTTTCAAAAGGAAGACACGGATCAACGCATGATAAAGCGAAGACCGGTTTAGAATGTGGTTTTGACCCGACAAGCTTGTATGCTTGTTTAATATGGGTAATTTGAACACATTCTGGATTTTGAGATAAAGATTATATGGTTTGACCCGTTTCGGCTAATATATGCAAACTAGTCACATAAGTCGATCCGAACGCGACAAGTGCGTAACGAGTAACCAAAAGAGTCCTATACAGGTTTCCTAAGTTAATATGCCTTAACTATGTTGTGATATCAGCAGGATATCTTCCATTATGCCCAAAACGAGTTTAATCTCAAAATAAGCCCCGTAGGGGTATTTAGGTCATTTTAAATATTATAAAAGAGGTTAATTAAAATTCTGAGATTCGGGTCCGAATACATCAGTAGAATAACTTATTTTATTAGGTCATATCAGTTGGTAATAGGTCTTATGTGACAAAATGGTTTTAAACCCAAACTATGTGTTTAATACGCTTAAAAAGCCATTTTAAGCGATTTCCGGGTTATACAGGAAATCTGAGTTTTCTGAACAGGTTATAAAGTTCAAAATACTTCATTTATTATATAAAATCAGTAGCAATTGGATTGGTGTCAAAATATTATGTAGAACTCATTTTATAACCAAAAAGGGTAAAATCGGTATTTACCGAATCAAGGTCATAACCTTAGGTTATGATCAGTTTAAAAATAATTAAAAATCTTTAAAAATCTCAAAATATTATATTACATCAGTGGGTAAAAGGTTTGGTGTCAAAAATTGGGTTTAGATAGGCTTTATGCTAATTGCGCCATTTAATTACTAAAAGGCGTTATAATTACGCTAATGAGCATAACTCCTAATCTAGACCTCCAACTGAAGTGAAAATTTAGGGACATGTTTATAAATCAGTAACAAAGATTATTGTCCTTTCGCATATCCAAAATTCTCGTTTTATGGTCAAAAGGGCATTATGGTCAACATTAAGCAATTAACGAAAACATGTAAACGAATCGGGTAATCAACGAACCAACCACAGAGGGTTATACTAACATGTATCCTGGTCCTAAGGAAGTCCTAAGGCATTTCTAAATCATACCAAAACGGGTCAGAACTGAAGTCAAAGCAAAAGTCAAAGTTTTGCGACTTTCGATTCCGAACCGGGTCTAAACAGAAAATTGTCGGATAAAACAAGCTTAGACCAGTTATTATACTTATTACTAAGTTATATGAGTGATAAAATAGGTTACATGCCTTCTACATTGTTAATTATGCGTTACTTCGAAGATTAGCATTCTGTTGACTTTTTCTAATCAACTTTGACCCGACAAATGGTCTAGTTAGAGTGGGAATCAGATGGTGCCCTTCTAAGGGTTTAATGCCCACATAATTACCAACTTATAACTACCTTCAATTCGACTAATCACTGGACCATTAATGATTAATCGCTAAGTCAAACGATAATTACGACGGTTTGACTTTTAAGCTAATAACTATGCAAAACTCAATTAAGGAAGGTCAAGGGTACTTACCAAAGTCCTATGCACGATTAGTGATGACTTGGGTCTGCTCTTATGCTCCAGGAATGATCAGAAATGTAGATGGAAGGTGTGATCATAAGTTGCAACATAAGGCCCTTTATATAGTGCTTTAATCTCCTTAGATCATTGACAAACAAGTCTACCACTGATCATGGATCGTCCACAATTGTCCCTAGGGTCTAAAAAGCATGTAGGGGTCGCCCATGGAAGAGGAAAATCGTTTTTAGGTCGGTTATGGGGCTGAACAGGCTGCTGCCTGTAAATTCTGCATCTGGGGGTCGCACGCGGCCCCCGTAAGTTATTGTTAACACTTACGCGGCCCGCCTAAGGCCTGTTTCCAGGTTAAACAATTTTTTAGCTTTTGCAACTTGGCTCTTGGTCCTTCGAAAGGTCACCCAACCTTTATTTCTTGCATTTTGAGCCCTTCAATTTGACTTATAAGGGCCTCAAGACTTATACCCACTTTGTTAAGTCCTTGGTTGCTTTATGTTTACCCGAAAAGTCATAATTTTCAACGTTTACGCTTTAACCCCTCGCATACGAATTTGATCATAACTTTCTCATACGATAACGAAACTTTATGAAATTTTTATCACACATTCTAGTGATCATAATTTACCGTTACAAAGCTTCGGGTTTGCTAAAAGGTCACTCAGAGGTATACTTTAAACATGTTGACACATTTAACCCCTGTAGTTTGTAATCTCTCACTTTCTTTCATATTTAGCTTCGTATGATCCATGATTTATTCGTTTGAAGGTATAAAAATTTTGTAGGGTTATTGTGAAGTATATTTGTCCATTGTTGACATTTTGAACCCTTATATTCACATACTTTCCCTGTTTGTCAACTTTAGTCCCTCTAGAGTATTCTTTCACATGTTCAAGCTTATGACACGTGTCAATACATTATAGGACGTGAATTTTCGAGGTGTTATAGGCGGGCCGCGTAAGCCACCCCTTAACCCTTACGCGGGCCGTGACAACTTAAAGGTCAGGCGAACCCCTGTGTTGACACGTGTCATAACGCGTGTTGCACCTAGTCATGACCCGGATCAGCTACACCTAGACCCCCCTAGGACGCGGGCCGCGTAGGCCTTGGCCTAACCTTTACGCGGGCCGTGAGAAATAAATAGAGGGCATCGGGCCTTCAGTCTGCTCGTTCAATTCTTTTCTAAATCTCAAATTTCTGAAGTAATAGGCATAATCTTCGAGTATAATCCCCCCTAATTAGCGAGGTTCTACTCCGTTGTAAGTATTATAACCCCAGTTACATATTAGATACGCTGCCCCGATTGATCTAGGATTCCGTAGCAACTGTCGTGGTTCTGCCCGACGTAGTTGTTGGAATACCGTCTCGGGGAGGGTATCGTTAATATAAATAAAGGGTTATTATAGTAACATATGTACATTTGTGTAAATTATAGATTGACACCAGAAAACCCTAGAAGAAATCTAAAATAGCAATGTGAGTTTATCCTCTTTTTGTAAACCTTTTTGTAACTATTTTACAAAACCTTAAATGTTTTACAATGTGATTAAGCAGTGATTGAGTCTCTGTAGTTATTCAATTACTGTCGGTATGTTGGGGTTTTGTATACAAAATGTGGAACACGTTACAATTGGACAACGAGTTAGCCAATGTGTAATATGACCCACCAGTCATGATTGACAGTACTGAATGAGTAATTGTGTAGAAATAAACAATGTGATCGCTCTCAATACTGTGTTAATTGATAAAACATTTCTTGATTAAACTGGGATTCACTCACCAGTATTTTCCACTGACAAATGTTTTTAAAACGCGTTTCAGGTAACACAATGTGACAACCAATTAGTAAAAAGCCAGCTGGAGAGCACTGACGGCTTGGAAAAATGTGGCTATAAAAGTTACCAAAAAGACGATGTTTTAAATTCAATAAAATAGGGTTTATCCCTATAAACATGTTGTAATAAAGAAACTTGGGTTTTACCCATGTGATTATTACTATAAAATATGGTGGTTTTACTCCGATAAACATTTCCTAACTATGGTCCTGATGTAATTTCCGCTGCCAAATTAATAACTGATACCACCACAAACGAATGTTCGCGGCCGCCCATTCTCGGGACAGATAAGGGGTGGGGGTTGCGACACCATGACCACTCCAGCAATCCCAGATAGCAAGTTTCTTGTCCATAGTACCTAACGACCTGCGAGCATGCAACAAGTGTATCAGACAACGCTGGTGAGTTCACAGTTTTATGAAAACGTTAATTACCAAGTGTTTAGTTCAGTTCATTGATTATAATGTTGATAATAACTCGAGTACCGTACAAGATGGCTTCCAGATTGTTTTGCCCGTCCCCAATGCCCCCTATCTAAGCATTGGTCATGATTTAAGGTTATTAGTTCACGCCCGTCCTCTCAGGTACGGTGTGAGGTTGCCAAGCCTAATAGCGCTATCAACTAATACCCCAGACTTCTTAGGTAACTATTCGGTAGAAGATGGGACTTAAGGTGATAGGAAATGAGTGTATTATCTAACATTCCAGTTTTTACCCAAAAGACTTATTCCTCTCAGGAATACCCAATGATTGTCCCACCCACCGGGACGCATGCTCAAGAGGAATGAACTCACATTTGATTTGCTCGGTATGTTAAGTTACCCGTCCAAGTTGGTCAACCCAAACCCTAACGTGGTTACCAATCAAAATCAGTTCCATAATCAACCAAGTCACGTATTTCACACATACACTCATCACAAGGTTGACGTATGTCGCATTGCAAGTTTTTAGTTCTCGTACAAGTCCACAGCCCATTTGAATGTCACACATAACAGATGAGTTTCTACTCACACTAGTCAAGTCAGGTTACTCATTCTCTAATAGCATTGTAATCATGCAACAATAGCATTTATAATCCGACTATCCAGTATCATATACATCACAACAGTTTCGTTCAATATCATATAAATCACAACAGTTTCGTTCAATATCATATAAATCACAATAGTTTCATTGTTCTGACCATGAGTCTTTGCGGCGAAGAACCCCCATGGCGAAGGTTTATTCTTCGCCAGGAATGAATGTGACAAAGGTTCCCAGGGGTTCGTCAACTGGTAGTTGACGAAGGATTAACCTTCGTCGTCCTAGGTTCTTCGTCGGGGAGTACTTCATCACCCCTCAACCGACAGTTACAACCTCGTGATTGGTGCTAACAGTTTGAAAGTTTTCTATTTAGATTAAGCGACACTTTTCAATCACAATTATGCATCTCCAATATGAACAATCATCAAACATTCAAAGTGTAACAGTTCCCATTCATCTTTCAAACTGTAACCACAATTCATCAGTTTGTAGATCCAAGTTTCTAATCACCAGATACAAGCATAGCTTCATATCATAATCTATCACATGTTTTTGAGTTACGATCCTATAAATAAAACCCTAGTTTATGTTTTAATCCCTACACACTGATACACATGATCACATAACAACGCACATATAAATGCAAGCTAAACCAATTATGAATATACTAACCGATTTCTAACACAAGAGAGATAAGAGGATCCGCAAGGGAGAGCTTCGATCAATGCAAACTGCCGTCGCACAGGGAGGGGAGGGAAATAGTGTTTTAGGGTTTTTGTGTTTACAATTACATTATGAGGGATTATACGCTTAAAATAATAGTCCAGCCCATTCTGGGCCGCGAACCTTCCTGGGCCGAAGCCCTGTTTGGCGAAGAGCATTTCTTCGCCGTGATGTGTGGGCGACGAAGAATCAACCTTCGTCGAAGGTTAATTGTGACGAAGTTCTACTCTTCGTCGAGGAGTGAGGGTGACGAAGAATCATCCTTCGTCGTCGAGGTTAAACATAAATATAATATCACACAATACATAAGTTTTCTTGCAACACTCAAAAGTAACAATACTTTAACCATTCTAATATCATGCACAAGATACAGCATAAAATGAATTGTGGAACAAGTAATGCGTAAAGGAAAGGCCTTGAAATCTCGAGTTGTCACATCATCCCCAACTTAAAAGAAATTTCGTCCCGAAATTTGACAAGTAACCCACAACGAGATGTTCGATCAGGATGACTGTGGATTTTCCGCAAGTGCCATATCATCCCTAACTTGAAAGGGAATTTCTTCCCGAAATTCACTAGTTGCATCAGACTTAGGTTGGTCAGTTGGGAATAATTGAGGATACTTGAGTTTCATCTGATCTTCGCGCTCCCACGTGAACTCCGGTCCACGTCTTGAGTTCCAACGGACTCTCACGATCGGGATTCGACTATGCTTACGGACCTTGACTTCCCGATCCATAATTTCGATGGGTTCTTCGACAAACTGCAATTTGTCGTCGATTTTCAGGTCTTGAAGTGGTACCACAAGTGTTTCGTCGGACAAACACTTCTTCAGTTGCGAAACATGGAAAACATCATGAACGTTACCCCAACTTAGCAGGTAACTCGAGCTTGTAAGACACTTTACCAATTCGCTCCAGAATTTTGAATGGCCCAACGTAACATGGATTAAGCTTGCCGCGCTTCCCAAAGCACACCACACCCTTCCAGGGCAAGACTTTCAACATAACGCGATCGCCTATAGCAAACTCTAAGGGTTTCCTACGCTTGTCAGCGTAGCTTTTCTGACGGTCACGCGCTGTCGCCATACGATTTCTGATCTGGACAATCTTCTCTGAAGTTTCAAGTACAAGTTCCGGACCTGTGATTTGATTATCACCCACCTCAGCCCAACAAAGAAGAGAGCGGCATTTCCGCCCGTACAATTCTTCGAACGGAGCTGCCTGAATACTGGTATGGTAGCTGTTGTTGTAAGAGAACTCTATCAACGGTAAGTGTTTCTCCCAGGCTTTGCCAAAATTAATCACACATGCTCGCAACATGTCTTCAAGTGTCTGAATGGTTCGTTCACTTTGACCATCCGTCTGTGGGTGATAAGCAGTACTCATGTTGAGACGTGAGCTGAATGATTTATGCATCGACTGCCATAAATCGGATATGAAACGCGGGTCGCGATCAAAGATAATAGAAGCTGGCACCCCATGCCTGGAAACCACTTCTTTAAGATAAATAGCGACAAGTTGTTAGAACTTATCAGTTTCTTTGATCGCAAGGAAGTGTGCAGATTTCGTGAGGCTGTCAACGATCACCCAGATGGTATCATTTCCGTTTTGAGTTCTTGGCAAACCAGTGACAAAATCCATAGCAATTTGTTCCCATTTCCACAAGGGTATTTCTGGTTGCTGAAGCAGGCCTGAGGGTTTCTGATACTCTACCTTGACTTTCGTACAAGTCAAGCATTTACTCACGTACGTCGCGATATGAGCTTTCATCTTCGGCCACCAATACAAGACTTTGAGGTCATGATACATCTTATCCGAACCCGGGTGAACAGAGTACCGACACTTGTGAGCTTCGTCCATCACGAGCTCTCTAAGATTGCCATACAAAGGAACCCATATCCGTTCCATAAAATAATAGATGTCGTCTGACCTCTTGTAACACCCTAATAATTATTTTAACCCTTTTTAAACACTTGCGAAATTTAGGCCCATATTTTTTTTATAAAAAAACAACTTTACAAAATAAAAGTATCTTAACTCTAATATGTTAATCACTTTTCCAACTCATTTAGCACGTGTTGAATAACATGGTTTCTTAGAAAATTTTTGGCATGACCCATTCGTGTAAGGGGCAATCCTTACTGAACACACGAAGCCTGTTCAAAAGCTAAATAATTCACCAAACTAATACATAACTCAATATCACATGTGACCCATAACCTTTTTAACGAAAAGAACACCGGAGTTATACTAAAAAAAAAGATCATATAAGAAAACTTGATGCAATGAGATATACTACATAGCTGATGAACACCAATATCACATATCTCAAAATCACAAATATCCACTTTGTTGCCCTGCCTCCGAGACTTGATCACACCAGCCCTTGAACAAAAGCATCTGAAGATTCACTTCCTCAAAAGTAATACCAACTTTTCAAGGCCACTTAACTATCTCTCATGACTTGGCTAATATGATCCTTAGTCACATTGCATTACCTACACATTAATACCACAAAAGATTAGTCATAGCTAAGTGAGGACTCATTAAATCATATATTTTAAGTAGATAGAAGTCTTAATGTCCACGAGGAATCGCAATCAAACCCCAGGCCATGACTATGCAACTCTGATTGTTCCAACTTTTAACCAACACCTTTTGACCCATTTATACTTGACTGGCCCTGCTAGATTGGAGATCATACACTTCAAAGAAGAACACCATTAATAGATCAATTCACACCAAGTAGTAAGATAACATTGCCTATTATATTCATGTTGAATTACACAATAGTGCACACGTTCGTTTTTCTCTACCACACATTAGTTATTCTCTACCATGGTCACATTATTACAACACATAACTAAAATTAAATGAACAATGTATTTAACCCACATGTATCATACAGTTGGGTACACGATATATTATACAGGTCACACTCTACATATTCACAAAGGAAGATTCTAATCGCAAACCTTACCATCCCCAAACTTTGTTAATCTTGCACATTATTATACATTATATTAATCACACAAGATAGGCACATTACAATTTGGTTTAACCTCTTTGAACTGCCAGTACAAGCTATAACTATTTTATTTCTTTTAACAAACATTTATGCAAGTAATGTATAGCAACTCATTTAAGCTTAGCGACTCATAACACTTCAATCTAAATGTAATTTATTCCATCAAAGGGCTAGTAGGAAACCTGTACTATTCCAAATAGACAACAACACATATTGTTAAGAAAAACTAGCAGGCAACTCCCGCCATTACACATAAATGAATAAATCATGCTTAGTTTAAACCATCATGACTTGTAAAATTCAGGTTTATATCGCCTTTACAAAAGACCATACATCAGACTATACAATTAATAGATCTAAAGTAAGAAAGTCGAGTTGGAATAAGATACCAATTCTGGATAATATAAGATAATTTTACTCATCTTTGCGGTACTTTTAATTTTATTCATCATAAGGCCATTTAGGTTTCTCAGCCCGTTTGCAAGCCCGTTTGCAATTCTGCTATTAAGCCTTGACTAGCAAACTCATCAACTCGTTAGTAACTCATTTATATTCAACTACTAGCAACGTTACAAACACACATATAAATAAAAGGCAATATCAATATCAACATAACTGTTCTAAACATAGATGCGATATGGTCATTACATTACAACTCGTTAAAAGCTCGTGACCACCTTATAATTATTGTTAACAACTCTATTTGTGTTTCAAATCAACATATAAGATCGCTTACTCGTTAATGATCTTTTTACCTTTAACCACTAATAATCTTCCATATATATTTAAGTTCAGCTCCCAGTAACTTAATGTAGATAATTATACCTGAGACGATGAGGATATATAAGTATTGTTTGATGATAATCATATCATACCATATCAATAGCCAAAAACCACAAGTTAAGTCACTCACCTTGGCCAAATAACACATTGTAGTCCTAATTTGCACCCCGTGTCCTTGACTTCCTAAGTCAAACATGTTACATTGTATACGTTAGACTTCCCTACACATAACACCCCACACTCGATTAGATACCGGTCAAAATGACCCGCCTTTAGCATTGCATCATAATACCCATTGTTTTAATATCATCTTCGAACCACCCAATTTTTCTATATAAAATTCCTTTATTGTAAAAGCTCACAAACTTTCATTTAAACATGACCATTTGGTTATAATCCCCAAACATTACCATATTTTAACTCTTTGAACAATACCACCATTGTTTGAGACTCACAAGTTCATAATTTCCTATGGTGATGCAATTCTACTCAGTTGCAATCTTTCTATCATACATGGTTTCCATCTCACCCTAGTAACTTATAAAACTTGGTAACTAACCATCACATGCAACATGGATCCATAACTTTATAGTTACTTTGAATCACCCTAACATACCAGTTAGGTTTTACACACTAAAATCAAGCACCATGAACCATAAATTGCATGTTTTTGAAGCCATGAAACACAAGAACCCTAACCCATGAATTTCACTAACGCCAAATGAAAGATTACATACCATGTACCCTATAAATCGATGGAAGACGATAAAAATCCAGCCTTAATCTCTCGAATTTGTAAAGCTATTGGTGAAAGCGACCCCCCATTTTAGCCAATTCTTCTTTTCGCCAACAACAAGGTCGTCGACCCCTTCTCTGATTTCCCCCATGACTTCAATTTTGGATATACCCCTTTTGAATCCCATTTGACCCTTTTATATCCAGGTTTAATAAAAATCAACTTCCAGTCCTCATAGTTTTGAAATAATTATAAACTACCTTCATAGTTTATGAATTTTTATTATGACCTTTATAAATTTGATACTTTTCTACAACATTCAGAACCTCATTAGACGTTACTATAAGTATACTTGCTATGATGCTATTATTTATAAACAAAAAGTATATTTTAAACTCTAAAAGAAAATCGAGATGTTACACCTCTCCACGAGTCGTTTCTCCATGCCCCGCAAATACTCAGCTTCCAGGTTTTCTTTCTTCAATGCTTCGGTCTGAGCAGAACGGATCTGATCAGGTAAGTTAGAGTGGATAGTGAGTTGCAGAGCGTGGACACGCTTAGGCTTCGTTTCCTTTTGACTAAGGGCATCAGCTATGATGTTAGCTTTACCTGGGTGATATTTGATAGCACAATCGTAGTCATTTAAGAGTTCTACCCACCGATGCTGTCGCATGTTCAACTCTTTCTGATCGAAAATATGTTGGAGGCTCCTGTGATCGGTATAGATAGTGCATTTGGTACCGTACAGATAATGCCTCCAAATCTTTAGCGCGAAAATCATGGCCCCCAACTCCAAGTCGTGAGTCACGTAATTCTTCTCATGAACCTTCAACTGCCGAGAAGCGTAAGCTATTACCTTCTCGCATTGCATTAGTACACAACCGAGACCCTGAATAGAAGCATCACAGTAAACTACGAAATCTTCGGTACCCTCATGTAAGGACAAGATTGGTGCACTACAGAGTTTCTGTTTCAAAAGTTGGAAAGCATCTTCCTGCTTCATTCCCCAAGAGTATACAACGCCTTTCTGTGTCAAAGAGGTAAGATGTTGAGCGATCTTTGAGAAATCCTTAATAAATTTATGATAGTACCCAGCGAGACCGAGAAATTGTCACACCTCTGAAGGATTCTTCGGTGCCGCCCAATTCCTGATAGCATCAATCTTAGCAGGATCCACGTGTATCCCCATTTCGTTAACAGTGTGGCCGAGGAAGTGTACCTCTCGAATCCAAAAGTGACACTTAGAGAATTTCGCGTAGAGTTGCTTTTTCCTTAGGAGCTCCAAGATGAGCCGCAAGTGTCGCTCATGGTCCTCCTTGCTCTTAGAGTAGATCAAGATGTCATCGATGAACACAATGACAAAATCGTCGAGATACGATTTGCACACGCGGTTCATGAGATCCATGAAAACCGCTGGTGCGTTTGTCAACCCGAATGGCATAACCAAAAACTCATAATGGCCATGCCGCGTTCGAAAAGCTGTTTTTGGAACCTCCTCCTCTCGGATTCTCACCTGATGATAGCCCGATCTTAAGTCGATCTTTGAGTAGAAACTTGACCCTTGCAACTGGTCAAACAGATCGTTGATACGTGGTAAAGGATAACGGTTCTTGACGGTCACCTTGTTGAGTTCACGGTAATCTATATACATTCGAAAGGACTCGTCTTTATTCCTCACAAACAGAACGGGGGCTCCCCAAGGCGAAGAACTGGGTCGGATAAAACCTCTATCCAACAGTTCTTGGAGTTGATTTGACAGCTCTTGCAACTCTCCTGGTGTAAGACGATAAGGAGCACCTGTAGTCGGGGCTGCTCCTGGTGTAAGGTCAATCTGAAATTCCACCTGACGGTGTGGAGGTAGACCAGGAAGTTCTTCAGGAAATACATCTTGAAACTCACTGACAATAGGTAGGTCTTCGATTTTCCTTTCTTCAGGCTGAGTATCAGTAACAAGTGCTAAAATAGCTGGGTAGCCCTTTCATAGACACTTCTGGGCTTTCGTAGCTGAAATGATGCCAACCATTGCACCACTACGATGACCTTGAACCGACAAAGATTCTCCACTAGAGAGAGGAATACGCACGATTTTCTCTTTGCAGAGAATTTCCGCTTGATGTTTAGACAACCAATCCATACCAACAACCACATCGAAACTTCCAAGGGTAACGGGAAGTAAGTCAATGTCGAACACTTGACCCATAAGATTGAGTTTACACCCAAAAAGGACATGCGAGGCTTCAATCGATTTGCCGTCGGCCAATTCTACTACGTGTTTAGTTGCAAGAGGTGTAGGAGTTAACCCTAACTGACGACTGAACCCCAAAGACACATAACTCCAATCGTGTAACAACCCTCGGTAAAACCAACACCCTTATAATAATTCCGACACCCTGTTATATGTTAAAATACCCTTATATGTTTTATATTACACCCCGTATGTGAAAACCGAGCCCTAAATAGATTATAACATATAAAATAAATCAAAAACAAGAAATATAGGGCTGAGGCGGGCCGCGTAATACCTCACCCTAAGTTCACGCGGGCCGTATTAAGACTGAAGTTAACTCCGCTGAAACCTTTAGTTCAAGCGGGCCGCGTAAGAGTTTTCAATAGTTGACGCGGGCCGCGAGAAACCTATACACGCAAAGACATCCGGTGCTGACACGTGTCGACATCGTGTCGAACCTAGTAGATGACCAGGACAAGCTACGCCGTTGACCGATGTTGACACGGGCCACGTAAGGCTTAGCCTTACCTTACGCGGGCCGCGACAGGACTCAATATCACAACTATATAAGAAGGCCATCAGTCTACGTTTTTCGTCGCTCACAATCTCAATTCTCATTCTAAATTCTGTAGAGAAGTTATAATACACGGGTATTATACCCCTAATTAGCGAGGTTCTGCTCCGTTGTAAGTGTTATAACCCCAGTTTCGTAATAGTTACGCTGCCCGATTGATTTAGGGTTCCGTAACAACTGTCGTGGTTCTGCCCGATGTAGTTGTTGGAATGCCGTCTCGGGGAGGGTATTATTAATATTTTCAAAGGGTTATGATACTAATCAATGTACATTTGTATAAATTATAGATTATATCCAGGAAACCCTCACGCGAAGTCTAAGATAGCAATGTGAGTTGATCCACTTTTTGTAAACCTTTTTGTGAACTGTTTTACAAAACCTTACATATCTTTCCATGCGAATAACCGTATTGAGTATTTGTAAGAATACAATTATAGTGGGTATGTTGGGGTTTTGTATACAAAATTTGTTACCACCTGGTCAAGGAGTAACATTTCCACATGTTGAGTATGACAGTACCACTGATGTTAATTGGTATATCTTGGAAACAAATGTAATTGCGGATGTGCTCTCAATACTGGTCACTGTGACTTTTTATTTAAACTTGATTAAACTGGGATTCACTCACCAGTATTTCTTGCTGATAAAATGTTTTAAACACGTGTTTCAGGTAACTTAGTGTGAAGCCAATAAAAGCCAGCTGGACAGCACTGAAGGCTTGGAAAAGTGGCAATAAAGTTACCTACAATAAAATAGATGTTTTTATTAAATAAAAGAGGATTTATTCCTATGAAAACGTGTGTACTATGAACTTGGGTTTCATCCCATTTATTTAATATTATAAAATATGGTTGTTTTACTTTGATAAACATTTCCTAACTACGGTCCTGATGAAAAATTCCGCTGCCAAATTAGACCAATCCCACGATACCACCGAAACTGGCTCACGGCCGCCCGTTCCCGGGACAGATAGGGATCGGGGGTTGTGACAGAAGGTGGTATCAGAGCCTAGCCACTGGTTCAAGCCAAAGAAGTGTTCTGCTGACACTTAAATTTTAAATTCTGTGTTAGGAAATAACTTATGTGATTAATGTGTTTTATATTATTTGACTATTTGTTAGTCTACAGTATGGGTAAGCAAAGAATTACGGACATCTATCGTCAACTAGATAGTTCACCAAAAGATAAGGGAACCTCATTTCAACCAAATCCCTCAAGATACTCAGCAGATATTGAGGAAGGAATATTTGTTCGTAAGGCACAGTCTAAGAAACCATTTACCCCTGAGAAGAGAAGTTGGATTATTAGAAAAAGTCAAGAGAAAATAAAGAAATCACAACAGAAAGAAGCAATAATTAATAGGGAAACCCAGGAAACAGGTAGTAACCCACCCTGGGAAGATGAATTAGATAGCCAATGGGAAAATCTCTACATGTTAGCCACTACAGCAGTAAATGTTAACTTATAGTTGAATCGTCAAACCAGTGCCAGCACTCATGCCACCTACGAGCTAGAAACTTTAAAAGAACTTCGTTCATTTGATAACAACCTAGTAAGAAGAAAGAGATAGAATAAACCTTACATAAAAATGCATGTTGAGCATAATACTCCTATAACCTAGTTAGACTAAAATAAGTTACGGATGTATAACCAATAATATATTTCGAATTTCAGTTCTAGTTTGTAATAAATATATAAATTGCAATATTTTATTTTAAATAATCTGTTCGTATAATTGTACTAGATATTCATTTATGATAAATAAACATTCGGATGAACAACAAAAGTGAACCAAGAAAATTAGAATAAGGCCTAGAAGTACAAGAGAATTTTTAATGCTATGCCTTAATATGAAGCTTTGAGATAAACCAATTGCTTGCATAAATAAAGTGTAATGGTTATTGGTATCCTGTGAGGATAATGACTAGAACAGTGCCAGTATGATAAAGAAGCAATAACACTTGGCCACTGTTATTTCTTGTTTATTGATACTACTCGGTTCTAGAATATGATTCCTCATGAGAATACTAATTTCCTTGTTTCTTGATGTAAACCATAATAAATGATGCTTTTTTTTAAGATCATGATTTGAAATAAATTATGGGTGGAAAATACTATGATAATTACCTCTCCGACAAGACCGGGTGAGATGAGATTACCTCTCCGGCAAGACCGGGTGAGATGGGGTATATGTTATGATAATAGAATTATCTAAATAAAACCATGACCTGATATCTGACTCAGGAATTTGTTAAATACTTTGACCTTATGAATGGTCTGTATATTACAATATGTGAATTACATATACGAGGAAATCCAAAAGATCCTAATAATTGATAATGAGAAATAAATTACGAACAGAGGTGTCAATTATGAATTTAGATTTGTCAGAAATCTCTAGTATGTATATATATAAATTCTGATAATAAACATTATTTGAATATCAATCTATGCGATAAAATGAACGGTAGTAATAATAATATTATAATAAAAATAATAATAAAAATAAAATAATATATGTGTGTACGGATGCATATTAGTGTGTTTTTATTTCTGTTGGTATTGTAATTTTTATTTCAGTACTAGTGTGTAATAGACGCATAGTATATGAAAAGAGTATAGTAGCAATGATCGACGCTTTTGGCAAAAATGCGTGTCATATGATTAACTATAGTAAGATATTAATTGTGATATTAATATGAGATAAATGTTTAAAATTCAGATGGCCAACGAAGAAAATCAAGGAAATCTGAATAACAATAACCAGAGTAACATTAACGTGGTTAATGATAATCCGAGTATCAATAACAATGGAAACCAAGTGGATAATAGTGCTATTCAACACATAGTGGCACAGGGAATTATAGATGCTATGCCATTTATTCTTCAAACTGTTAAGGATGCTGATAATAAAAGTAAACATAGCAGTAAGCGACCTGTTGAACCAGAAAACAGTGTAAACAATGGACCAGTATTTCAATTGCCTATTCCCAAAAGAAGAAGAACCATACCTTATGGTTGTTCTTATAAAGAATTCTGGTCTTGTAAACCAATGGAATTCTCGGGCAATGAAGGGGCCATTGCAACCTTACGCTGGATAGAGAAGACTGAGGCGGTCTTAAGGATAAGTAAGTGTGCTGAAGAAGACAAGATATTGTTTGCTTCTAATCTATTTAAGAATGCAGCATTAGAATGGTGGAACACTATCCTCCAGACAAGAGGAAGTGATAAAACCTATAATATGGAATGGGAAGAATTTAAAGAAAAGGTAGAAAGGAAATTCTGCCCACCCAATGAAAAGGAACAGATAGCAAACAAGTTCCTCAACCTTAGGATGACTGGTGTAGATAGTAAAGGGTACGCTACTACATTCTTTGAATATGCTAGGATAGTGCCAACCCTTGCATCACCAGAACCGGTATTAATCTCCCGTTACATCTGGGGATTAATTGGAGAAATTAGACATGTAGTCAAGGCAACCAGACCCCAAACCATAGAAGAAGCCGTAGAACTAGCCAATACCTTGATTGATGAACTAGTTCGTACTAGAGAAGAAGATCAGAGGAGAAACTTAACCCAAAGACTTACTCAAGAATTTCGTTCTGGGAATTTCAATCATAGGAACGTAGATTCTACCTTTGCACCGTATTGCGGGATCTGCAAAAAGAAGCATTCTGGAAAATGCTCCACCCACTGCAATTTTTGCAAAGCACCAGGACACAATGAAGAGAACTGCAGGAGGAAATCCAGTAATGGATTGTGTTTTAACTGTGGAGAAAAAGGTCATATCAAGCCAAACTGTCCAAAACTGGCTCCAGCTACGAACAACAAGAATAGTAAAAATGCTAGAGCATTTGTTCTGACTGCAGATGAAGCCAAGATGATTCCAGATGTCATCGCTGGTACGTTTCTAGTTAATGATGTCTTTGCTAAAGGTATTATTTGACTCTGGTGCAAACCAAAGTTTTATTAATACATCGTTTTGCAAATTTCTAAATCAGTCATTAACTAAACTACCACACGAATGCTTAGTAGAGACAGCTAATGGAGAAACCATTAGGATTTCTGAAATCTTGCAGGGAGCAAGAATAGAAATTTTAAACCAAACGTTTAGGGCAAACCTTTATCCAATGAATCTAGCCGGATTTGATATTGTTTTAGGAATGGATTGGTTAATAGCCAATAAAGCCAGTATTTTATGTGATCAAAAGTCAATTCAAGTAAATTCATCTAAAGGTAAAACGATCATAATTAAAGGAAATAAACCATCTAGATCCACAAAATTCATCTCTGTGATGAAAACTGCAAGTTCTATAAGAAAAGGTTCTATAATGTATTTGATTTCTATAATCACTAACACTAAAGGAAAAGAACTAAAAGACATTCCAGTAGTATCTCAGTTTTCAGATGTCTTTCCAGAAGAATTACCAGGACTACCTTCAGATAGAGAAGTTAAATTCAGAATTCACCTGCTACCAGGAACATCGCCAATTGCCAAAACACTCTACCGTTTGGCACCCGCCGAAATGCAGGAATTAAAGAAACAATTAGATGAATTGTTGGAGAAAAGATTCATACAACCGAGTTCGTCGCCATGGGTAGCGCCGATATTATTCGTTAAATAGAAGGACGGATCAATGCGTATGTGCATTGATTACCGTGAATTAAACAAGGTCACGATTAAGAATCGGTAACCATTACCGAGAATCTATGATTTGTTTGATCAACTACAAGGAGCTCGATTTTTCTCTAAGATCGATTTAAGGTCAGGATATCATCAATTAAAGGTACAGGAAGAGGACATTCCTAAAACCGTATTTAGAACAAGGTATGATCATTATGAATTTACTGTCATGCCATTTGGTTTAACCAATGCCCCAGCTGCATTTATGGACATGATGAACCAAATATGTAAGCCATATTTGGATAAATTCATAATTGTATTCATAGATGATATTCCAATTTACTCTAAGAGTAAAGAAGATCATGCAAGACATTTGCACGCACTTTTAAGTTTATTAAGAAAGAAAATAATACAATCTAGGTGATTGTAGATAGGCTAACCAAGTCAGCTCATTTTCTACAAATGAAAAGAAAATATCCTCACTTATTTCAGTAGATCTCGAGGACGAGCTCTAAATTAAGGTGGGGAGGATGTAACAACCCTCGATAAAACCAACACCCTTATAATAATTCCGACACCCTGTTATATGTTAAAATACCCTTATATGTTTTATATTACACCCCGTATGTGAAAACCGAGCCCTAAATAGATTATAACATATAAAATAAATCAAAAACAAGAAATATAGGGCTGAGGCGGGCCGCGTAATACCTCACCCTAAGTTCACGTGGGCTGTATTAAGACTGAAGTTGACTCCGCTGAAACCTTTAGTTCAAGCGGGCCGCGTAAGAGTTTTCAATAGTTGACGCGGGCCGCGAGAAACCTATACACGCAAAGACATCCGGTGCTGACACGTGTCGACATCGTGTCAAACCTAGTAGATGACCAGGACAAGCTACTCCGTTGGCCGATGTTGACGCGGGTCGCGTAAGGCTTAGCCTTACCTTATGCGGGCCGCGACAGGACTCAATATCACAACTATATAAGAAGGCCATCAGTCTACGTTTTTCGTCGCTCACAATCTCAATTCTCATTCTAAATTCTGTAGAGAAGTTATAATACACGGGTATTATACCCCTAATTAGCGAGGTTCTGCTCCGTTGTAAGTGTTATAACCCCAGTTTCGTAATAGTTACACTGCCCGATTGATTTAGGGTTCCGTAACAACTGTCGTGGTTCTGCCCGATGTAGTTGTTGGAATGCCGTCTCGGGGAGGGTATTATTAATATTTTCAAAGGGTTATGATACTAATCAATGTACATTTGTATAAATTATAGATTATATCCAGGAAACCCTCACGCGAAGTCTAAGATAGCAATGTGAGTTGATCCACTTTTTGTAAACCTTTTTGTGAACTGTTTTACAAAACCTTACATATCTTTCCATGCGAATAACCGTATTGAGTATTTGTAAGAATACAATTATAGTGGGTATGTTGGGGTTTTGTATACAAAATTTGTTACCACCTGGTCAAGGAGTAACATTTCCACAAGTTGAGTATGACAGTACCACTGATGTTAATTGGTATATCTTGGAAACAAATGTAATTGCGGATGTGCTCTCAATACTGGTCACTGTGACTTTTTATTTAAACTTGATTAAACTGAGATTCACTCACCAGTATTTCTTGCTGATAAAATGTTTTAAACACGTGTTTCAGGTAACTTAGTGTGAAGCCAATAAAAGCCAGCTGGACAGCACTGAAGGCTTGGAAAAGTGGCAATAAAGTTACCTACAATAAAATAGATGTTTTTATTAAATAAAAGAGGATTTATTCCTATGAAAACGTGTGTACTATGAACTTGGGTTTCATCCCATTTATTTAATATTATAAAATATGGTGTTTTTACTCTGATAAACATTTCCTAACTACGGTCCTGATGAAAAATTCCGCTGCCAAATTAGACCAATACCACGATACCACCGAAACTGGCTCACGGCCGCCCGTTCCTGGGACATATAGGGATTGGGGGTTGTGACAAACCGGCACCGGAGTCGAATAAAACATAAGCAAATAGATTGTTCACGGAAAATATACCAGTCACAACGTTGCCATCATTCCTAGCTTCCCCAGCACCAATAGTGAACACTCTTCCACGTGCACCGTTCCCACCATTGTTCCCATTGTTGTTGTTCCCAGTGTTGTTGTTGTTGTTACCAGCATTCTAATTCAGTTGAGGGCAATCTCGCCTGAAGTGACCCTCGTCCCCACACTGAAAACAACCCTTGTGATTTCCCTGATTCTGCTGCCTCTCATGTTTCTGTGACTGCTGTTGCTGTGGGGGTTGCTGCTGCTGCTGTCTTGGGAGTGGGGCCCTGCAATCTCTAGCCACATGGCCCACCTTGTTGCACCTGTGACAGACTCGGGTGCACGGCCCACGATGATGAAAGTTGCACTTGTTACACTTGGGTTGCTTTCCTGCGTAAGAACCCTGATTCGAGTTATTGCTCTGATTCTGATTAACTGAGGATGACTGGCTAAAACTGCGATTGCTGCCGGTGTCTGGCTTCTTCTGTGACTGATTCGGATTGGACACCTTGTCCATTTCATTCTATTTATGTTTGCTGTCAGCAGCAGGAGTAGTAGCAGTAGCAGTAGTAGCAGTAGCAGAAACATGTGGTGGTAGCGAGCCACGCTCCACCTCCTGATCTGTGATCTTGTGGGCTAAGCGGATGATATGGGGTAAGTTGTTGAGGTTCGCAACAGTGACCAAACCCTTAACTGGTGGTGCTAAGCCTTTGATGTACAATTCGATTCTTCGAGGTGGTGGTCGAGATAAGTTAGGACACATATTCGCAAGTTCGTGAGATCGCTTCGTGTACGCCTCGATCTCAGATCCTTCCATCTTCAGTTGTAGTACTCGTTCTCCAGTTTCTGTAATTCATCACGAGGACAGTACTCCTCTCTCATCAACTCCTTAAAATCCTCCCATGTTGTTGCATTTTCCATCTCAATGCCCAGCATTTGGACTTGGGCATTCCACCAAGTCGAGGCACCATCCTCCAGGGTGCTCGTAGCATACTTCACTCTGTCCCCAACAGGATAGTTACACATAGCGAACACAGATTCTTCCTTCTCAAACCAACGCAGTCGTCCCACAACTCCTTTAGTCCCACTGAACTTCTGTGGATTACAATCCATGAACGTCTTAAACGTGCAAACAGGCGGATTGTTCTGATTCACGTGTTGACCTAAAGACGAAAGAGAACACAACACACGGGTAAGATTCGAGTACACGACACAAGGATAAAGAGTTTTTGGCACATATCGTACCAGCCTGCTGAGCCGCCAAGGCTTTAGCCACACGAGTATTGATCAAATCGGTCAATTCAGCCTGGGTCATATTAATGTTGCCATGTCCACCGCCATGGCCTCCACCACGTCCGCCAGCTCGTCCAGTCATGATTCTATATAAAACAAGTGGGAAAAGGTTAAAATTCGGGTTTGAGTAGGAGTCAAGCATCACTATGACTTCCACAGATTACTGAGTTCTATCATTACTTCAGACAGCGGAGCGGAACTCCTTTCACACTCGTCAGGCCTCACTGGGACTCACATGCACCCCACTTTATTATTATGTATGCACCCATAATAACAATATGATTTTCATGTTTATCTCAGCTCCTCCCAACTCATGCTAAAAGGTTCCTTAATTTCGAGTAACAAAACAAAAGACACCATAACATAGATCATGAAGGTTTAGAGGAGCGTCATACTATCAAACACATAACGTAGGCTAGTAGCACAGGAATTCATGCTGTAGTGCTAAGTGTGTGTTCACATGCAATGTCATACATAAATGTACACTAGATATGCTATGCAATAAGTAAACGAGAGACGAACCTTGCAATCTGGAGCTGAGTGTCATGGTCGATTTTCTGAACTGTTCGGTTATAGTCTGGTTTTATAAAAACGTTTTAAAACCTAGTTCACTATAACCAGTGGCTCTGATACCAAACTGTCACACCCCCAAAATACCACATGCGGTGACCCCGCTAGGCGTGTGACGTACCAGGATCTAGCCACCAATCACATTAAACTTATATCAACTTATAAAACAAAGTTTCTATTTATAATGATAAAACATTCATAACATAATCCAAGTTTAACATATTCAGCGGAAGCAAATCGTAAATCACTGTTTAAACGTTTCAAAACCAAATGTATGTGAAATCAGTAAACAAGTCATGCATATCCAAGCAGTGCGACCCATGACCACTCCAGCAATCCCAGATAGTAAGTTCCTTGTCCATAGTACCTAACGACCTGCGAGCATGCAACAAGTGTATCAGATAACGCGAGTGAGTTCACAGTTTTATGAAAACATTAATTACCAAGTGTTTAGTTCAGTTCATTGATTATAATGTTGATAATAACTCGAGTACCGTACAAGATGGATTCCAGATTGTTTTGCCCGTCCCCAATGCCCCCTATCTAAGCATTGGTCATGATTTAAGGTCATTAGTTCACGCCCGTCCTCTCAGGTATGGTGTGAGGTTGCCAAGCCTAATAGCGCTATCAACTAATACCCCGTTACCTCTCAGGTAACTATTCGGTAGAAGATGGGACTTAAGGTGATAGGAAATGAGTGTATTATCTAACATTCCAGTTTTTACCCAAAAGACTTATTCCTCTCTGGAATACCCAATGATTGTCCCACCCTCCGGGACGCATGCTCAAGAGGAATGAACTCACCTTTGATTTGCTCGGTATGTTAAGTTACCTGTCCAAGTTGGTCAACCCAAACCCTATCGTGGTTACCAATCAAAATCAGTTTCATAATCAACCAAGTCACGTATTTCACACAGTTTACACTCATCACAAGGTCGACGTATGTCACATAGCAAGTTTTTAGTTCTCGTACAAGTCCACAGCCCATTTGAATGTCACACATAACAGATGAGTTTCTACTCACACTAGTCAAGTCAGGTTACTCATTCTCTAATAGCATTGTTATCATGCAACAATAGTATTTATAATCCGACTATCCAGTATCATATACATCACAACAGTTTCGTTCAATATCATATAAATCACAACAGTTTCGTTCAATATCATATAAATCACAACAGTTTCATGGTTCTGACCACGAGTCTTTGTGGCTAAGAACCCCCATGGCGAAGGTTTATTCTTCTCCAGGAATGAATGTGACGAAGGTTCCCAGGGGTTCGCCAACTACCAGTCGACGAAGGATTAACCTTCATCGTCCTAGGTTCTTCGTCGGGGAGTACTTCATCACCCCTCAACCGACAGTTACAACCTCGTGATTGGTGCTAACAGTTTGAAAGTTTTCTATTTAGATTAAGCAACACTTTTCAATCACAATTATGCATCTCCAGTATGAACAATCATCAAACATTCAAAGTGTAACAGTTCCCATTCATCTTTCAAACCATAACCACAATTCATCAGTTTGTAGATCCAAGTTTCTAATCACCAGATACAAGCATAGCTTCATATCATAATCAATCACATGTTTTTGAGTTACGATCCTATAAATAAAACCCTAGTTTATGTTTTAATCCCTACACACTGATACACACGATCACACAACAATTCACATATAAATGCAAGCTAAACCAATTATGAATATACTAACCGATTTCTAACACAAGAGAGATGAGAGGATCTGCAAGGGAGAGCTTCAATAAATGCAAACTGCAGTCACACAGGGAGGAGATGGAAAGAGTGTTTTAGGGTTTTTGTGTTCACAATTACATTATGAGAGATTATACGCTTAAAATAATAGTCTGGCCCATTCTTGGCCGTGAACCTTCCTGGGACGAAGCCCCTGTTTGGCGAAGAATCCCTTTGGCGAAGAGCATTCTTCGCCGTGATGTGTGGGCGACGAAGAATCAACCTTTGTCGAAGGTTGATTGTGACGAAGTTCTACTCTTCGTCGAGGAGTGAGGGTGACGAAGAATCATCCTTCGTCGTCGAGGTTAAACATAAATATAATATCACACAATACATAAGTTTTCATGCAACACTCAAACGTAACAATACTTTAACCATTCTAATATCATGCACAAGATACAACATAAAATGAATTGTGGAACAAGTAATGCGTAAAGGAAAGGCCTTGAAATCTCAAGTTGTCACATCATCCCCAACTTGAAAGAAATTTCGTCCAAAAATTTGACAAGTAACCCACAGCGAGATGTTCGATCAGGACGACTGTGGATTTTCCGCAAGTGCCACATCATCCCTAACTTGAAAGGGAATTTCATCCCGAAATTCACTAGTTGCATCAGACTTTGGTTGGTCAGTTGGGAATAACTGAGGATACTTGAGTTTCATCTGATCTTCGTGCTCCCACGTGAACTCCGGTCCACGTCTTGAGTTCCAACGGACTCTCACGATCGGGATTCGACTATGCTTACGGACCTTGACTTCCCAATCCATAATTTCGATGGGTTCTTCAACAAACTGCAATTTATCGTCGATTTTCAGTTCTTGAAGTGGTACCACAAGTGTTTCGTCGGACAAACACTTCTTCAGTTGCGAAACATGGAAAACATCGTGAACGTTACCCAACTCAGCAGGTAACTCGAGCTTGTAAGCCACTTTACCAATTCGCTCCAGAATTTTGAAGGGCCCAACGTAACGTGGATTAAGCTTACCGCGCTTCCCAAAGCGCACCACACCCTTCCAGGGCGAGACTTTCAACATAACGCGATCGCCTACAGCGAACTCTAAGGGTTTCCTACGCTTGTCAGCGTAGCTTTTCTGACGGTCACGCGCTGCCGCCATACGATTTCTGATCTGGACAATCTTCTCTGAAGTTTCAAGTACAACTTCCGGACCTGTGATTTGACTGTCACCTACCTCAGCCCAACAAAGAAGAGTGCGACATTTCCGCCCGTGCAATGCTTCGAACAGAGCTGCCTAAATACTGGTATGGTAGCTGTTGTTGTAAGAGAACTCTATCAACGGTAAGTTTTTCTCCCAGCCTTTGCCCAAATCGATCACACATGCTCGCAGCATGTCTTCAAGTGTCTGAATGGTTCGTTCACTTTGACCATCCGTCTGTGGGTGATAAGCAGTACTCATGTAGAGACGTGAGCTGAATGATTTATGCATCGACTGCCATAAATCGGATATGAAACGCGGGTCGCGATCAGAGATAATAGAAGTTGGCACCCCGTGCCTGGAAACCACTTCTTTAAGATAAACAGCGGCAAGTTGTGAGAACTTATCAGTTTCTTTGATCACAAAGAAGTGTGCAGATTTCATGAGGCAGTCAACGATCAGCCAGATGGTATCGTTTCCGTTTTGAGTTCTTGGCAAACCAGTGACAAAATCCATAGCAATTTGTTCCCATTTCCACAAGGGTATTTCTGGTTGCTGAAGCAGGCCTAAGGGTTTCTGATACTCTACCTTGACTTTCGCACAAGTCAAGCATTTACTCACGTACGTCGCGATATGAGCTTTCATCTTTGGCCACCAATACAAGACTTTGAGGTCTTGATACATCTTATCCGAACCCGGGTGAACACAGTACCGAGACTTGTGAGCTTCATCCATCACGAGCTCTCTAAGATTGCCATACAAAGGAACCCATATCCATTCCATAAAATAATATTTGTTGTCTGACCTCTCCACGAGTCATTTCTCCATGCCCCGCAAATACTCAGCTTCCAGGTTTTCTTCCTTCAATGCTTCGGTCTGAGCAGAACGGATCTGATCAGGTAAGTTAGAGTGGATAGTGAGTTGCAGAGAGCGGACACACTTAGGCTTCGTTTCCTTTCGACTAAGGGCATCAGCTACGACGTTAGCTTTACCTGGGTGATATTTGATAGCACAATCGTAGTCATTTAAGAGTTCTACCCTTCGACGCTGTCGCATGTTCAACTCTTTCTAATCGAAAATATGTTGGAGGCTCCTGTGATCGGTATAGATAGTGCATTTGGTACCGTACAGATAATGCCTCCAAATCTTTAGCGCAAAAATCACGGCCCCCAACTCCAAGTCCTGAGTCGTGTAATTCTTCTCATGAACCTTCAACTGCCGAGAAACGTAAGCTATTACCTTCTTGTGTTGCATTAGCACACAACCGAGACCCTGAATAGAAGCATCACAGTAAACTACGAAATCTTTAATACCCTCAGGTAAGGACAAGATTGGTGCACTGCAGAGTTTCTGTTTCAAGAGTTGGAAAGCATCTTCCTGCTTCGTTCCCCAAGAGTATACAACCCCTTTCTGTGTCAAACAGGTAAGAGTTTGAGCGATCTTTAAGAAATCCTTAATAAATTTGCGATAGTACCCAGCGAGACCAAGAAATAGTCGCACCTCTGAAGGAGTCATCGGTGCTGCCCAATTCCTGATAGCATCAATCTTAGCAGGATCCACGTGTATCCCCATTTCGTTAACAATGTGGCCGAGGAAGTGTACCTCTCAAATACAGAAGTCACACTTAGAGAATTTCGCGTAGAGTTGTTCCTTCCTCAGGAGCTCCAAGATAAGCCACAAGTGTCGCTCATGGTCCTCCTTGCTCTTAGAGTAGATCAAGATGTCATCGATGAACACAATGACAAAATCGTCGAGATACGATTTGCACACGCGGTTCATGAGATCCATGAAAACCGCTGGTGCGTTTGTCAACCCGAATGGCATAACCAAAAACTCATAATGGCCATACCGTGTTCGAAAAGCTGTTTTTGGAATATCCTCCTCTCGGACTCTCACCTGATGATAACCCGATCTTAAGTCGATCTTTGAGTAGAAACTTGACCCTTGCAACTGGTCAAATAGATCGTCGATACATGGTAAAGGATAACGATTCTTGACGGTCACCTTGTTGAGTTCACGGTAATCTATACACATTCGAAAGGACCCGTCTTTCTTCTTCACAAACAGAACTAGGGCTCCCCAAGGAGAAGAACTGGGTCGGATAAAACCTCTATCCAACAGTTCTTGGAGTTGATTTGACAGCTCTTGCAACTCTCCTGGTGCAAGACGATAAGGAGCACGAGCAATCGGGGCTGCTCCTGGTGTAAGGTCAATCTGAAATTCCACCTGACGGTGTGCAGGTAGACCAGGAAGTTCTTCAGGAAATACATCTGGAAACTCACATACAACCGGTAGGTCTTCGATTTTCCTTTCTTCAGGCTGAGTATCAGTAACAAGTGTTAAAATAGCAGGGTAGCCCTTTCGTAGACACTTCTGGGCTTTCATAGCTGAAATGATGCCAACCATTACACCACTACGATAACCTTGAACCGACAAAGATTCTCCACTAGAGAGAGGAATACGCACGATTTTCTCTTTGCAGAGAATTTCTGCTTGATGTTTAGACAACCAATCCATACCAACAACCACGTCGAAACTTCCAAGGGTAACGGGAAGTAAGTCAATGTCGAACACTTGACCCATAAGATCGAGTTTACACCCAAAAAGGACATGCGAGGCTTCAATCGATTTGCCGTCGGCCAATTCTACAACGTGTTTAGTTGCAAGAGGTGTAGGAGTTAACCCTAACTGACGACTGAACCCCAAAGACACATAACTCCAATCGGCACCAGAGTCGAATAAAATAGAAGCAAATAGATTGTTCACGGAAAATGTACCAGTCACAACGTTGCCATCATTCCTAGCTTCTCCAGCACCAATAGTGAACACTCTTCCACGCGCACCGTTCCCACCATTGTTCCCATTGTTGTTGTTCCCAGTGTTGTTGTTGTTGTTACCAGCATTCTGATTCAGTTGAGGGCAATCTCGCCTGAAGTGACCCTCGTCCCCACACTGAAAACAACCCTTGTGATTTCCCTGATTCTGCTGAGGCTGCTGCCTCTCATGTTTCTGCGGCTGCTGTTGCTGTGGGGGTTGCTGCTGCTGCTGTCTTGGGAGTGGGGCCATGCAATCTCTAGCCATATGGCCCACCTTGTTGCACCTGTGACAGACTCGGGTGCACAGCCCACGATGATGAAAGTTGCACTTGTTACACTTGGGTTGCTTTCCTGCGTAAGAACCCTGCTTCGAGTTGTTGCTCTGATTCTGATTAACTGAGGATGACTGGCTAAAACTGCGATTGCTGCCGGTGTCTGGCTTCTTCTGTGACTGGTTCGGATTGGACACCTTGTCCACTTCATTCCATTTATGTTTGTTGTCAGCAGCAGGAGTAGTAGCTGTAGCAGTAGTAGCAGTAGCAGAAACACGTGGTGGTAGCGAGCCACGCTCCACCTCCTGATCTGTGATCTTGTGGGCTAAGCGGATGATCTGGGGTAAGTTGTTGAGGTTCGCAACAGTGACCAAACCCTTAACTGGTGGTGCTAAGCCTTTGATGTACAATTCGATTCTACCAGCGTAGAGCTGCAATGGCTCCTTCATTGCCAGAGAATTCTATTGGTTTGCAAGACCAGAATTCTTTGTAAGAATAGCCATATGACATGGTTCTTCTTCTTTTTGGAATAGGCAATTGAAGTAATGGTCCATTGTTTATGCCATGACTGGGTTCAGTAGGTGGTCGTTTACTTCCACTATTGCTTTTATTTTCCGCTTCTTTAACAGTTTGGATGATATATGGCATAGCATCTCTAATTCCTTGTGTTACTATGTGTTGGATGGGACTATTATTTATTTGGTTATCATTATTCTGGTTTTCCTGATTTTCTTCGTTGTCCATCTGGATTTACAAACAATTATCAGGTATTAACATCACAGAATAAGATTTAATGCCAACAATTACACAAATAAACACATTGGTCAAAATCGTCGAGCATTGCGACATTTACTCTATTTTATATATATGCATCTATTACAAACTGTAACTGGAATTTAAAATATACTATTAGTTATGCATCAGTAGGTATTAGATTATCTAATTTGATTGATTTTTTTCAACTACGCACGTTTATATATATATATATTATTACTACGGGTTAAACTGCATTTCCCGCTGTATTTCCACACGAGCTTCTCTCCTATTTCTTTCATCCTCTCTCATTCATCTATCAATTCCTCACCGTACAGGATGAGTTCCTGAACGTTCTCATCACTCATGGGTGGTCGTGGTGTGGGTACTGGGTCACGGTACGGTACGGTGGTAAAGGTTCTCCATACGGGTATGGGTTTTCTAGTATTTCCCGAACATACTGGTCGGCTTCCCAATATGGATCTAGAGGGTCAAGGTTGGGATATTGTGCTATAGGGTTTGGTATGGGTTCCTCTTGTGGGTAGAGTTCTCGATAATCCCTATGGTCATCATTCCATGGATCATAGGCTATAGGATTGGGTGCTGGGACTCTAGGTATCTCATCAGGGTTAAAGGCTGGTATGGGAACAAGTTCTTCTTGGTTGGGTTCTATTTCCATAAGTTGAGTTGGGAATAGTGGTAGTGGTTGTGGTGCAATGATTTGTTCTAGGTTTGGGTCGGCTGCAGTGGTGGCTAGTATGTGAAAATTGGCCAATCGCCTATTGATTATGTCTTGTGTCTCGGTGTTCATCTCCCTATTTGCTGCTGCTAAAGCCCTCTGCTGGTGCAACTTTCTCATTCGTTTCCTACGCTCATGTGCTCCCCGACTGAACCATCCTCTCTTTTTCGTAGGGAATGGTTCTTCGGATTGCGCCTTAAATATAAAGATTCCCTCTTCCGTGTCTGCTGAATACCCCGAAGGAGTAGGCTGTGACGAGGTTGTCACGGCCCCGACCCGGTTTGACCCGTTTCAGGAGCCGCGAGACAGAAAATCCCGTGGTATTTATATAATTGAGTTAACAGCGGAAGATTTTAACAGGATCTTTTTATAACTGAAATTTCCCGATTATTTTATTTCACAATTCGGGATAAACCCCGGTAATTTACAATCATATGATTTCACGGAGAAATCTTTATTTTTACAAAACATGTTTCTTTATTTTATATTGAGCCACTTCCTTAAGCTTGTAGTGCTTCGTGGCACTTTTTCTTGGATCACAACAGATCACCTGAAACATGTTTGAAAAAGGTTTTGTCAGCGGAAAATACTGGTGAATCATTCTTTTTACTAAAACGACCCGTTTGTTATAATTTACAGTATTAAGAGAGATTACAATGTTTCCTGATATCAACCAACTACCCACAGTATTTGTCACTCGACTCGTTTCTGTGACTATGGTCATATCCCCCATTGGCTGCCCCAATGGTGACGATTATAAAGTAATGTATACAAAACCCCACATACTGGCTGTAATTTGGTGATTACATATACTTAATCACTGTAATTATAACTCTGAAAATATTTAAGAATTTATAAAACACTTTGAATAAAAGAGAATGACTCACATTGCAGATTTATTTGAGCAGAGTCTAGCCTACTGATTAGCCTTTTAACCTAAATTTAATAACATGCACACGAACTCGGTTAGTAACTAATACAGCATTTACGATAACTCACGAGATTGAAACCTTCACAATGAATAACAAAGTGCGATACTTAAACATCCATCATTTTAATGACGAATGACAAAGCATAAACCCTAATGTGGGCAGCACTTAAACATCCATTGGATAGTTTAATCGATCGGACATTGAATCATAGCAGCGATTGAGTTAATACCCGGTATCGGAGCAGCGCCTCACTAATTTTATATGAAATTTCGACTTCAGAGTACTATCAATTCGTTTTTACGAAAAGATTTTGACACCAGTGGATTGTGCAAGTGACGGGCTATTTATAGCTGAATTTAGGACCTTACGCGGCCCGCGTAACCCATCACCTATATCTTACACGGCCTACGTGGCCGCCCAGTCTACGTATAGGTTTGCATGGTCATGGGCTTAGGCTTGACAGGTGGTTGTTACGTGGCTCGGATACTTATCCGGTCAAACTTAGGGTTGACGCGGCCCGCGTAAGACAAGCTTGTCTCTTACGCGGCCCGCCTGAAACCTATAAGTTTTGTTTTTCTTATTTTTTTGATGTAGGGTAAGGTTTCAGGGGTCAGGGTTTTCATTTATGGGTTAAATTAGGATATTTTTTAGAGTCCTTACATTCTCCCCACCTTATTTAGAATCTCGTCCTCGAGATTCATTGGAATAAGTGAGGATACTTTCGCTTCATCTCCGATTCCAGCTCCCAAGTGTATTCAGGTCCTCTCTTTGAATCCCACTTGACTTTGACAAGTACTAACCGTTTGTGTTTGAGAAATTTCACTTTTCTGTCTTCTATCTTAAGAGGTTTCTCCATAAATTTTAATTTCTCATTTACCTGTATATCTTGGAGAGGTACTATCAAAGATTCGTCTGATAAGCATTTCTTGAGGTTGGATACATGAAATACGTCATGTACTCCAGCTAACTCTTCTGGTAGTTGTAAACGATAAGCAACTGGTCCTATACGTTGGATCATTGAAAATGGTCCTACGTATCTTGGACTTAGCTTTCCTTTCTTTCCAAACCGAACTACTCCTTTCCAAGGAGATACTTTCAATAGTACTTTGTCTCCAATTCCAACGGCTTCCTTCTATTGTCTGCATAACTTTTCTGACGATCTCGAGCCCTCTTCAATCTTTCTTTGATCTGAGTGATCTTATCAGTGGTCTCTTGCATAATTTCCGGACCTGATAATTGACTTTCTCCTATTTCTGCCCAACATACTGGAGTTCTGCACTTTCGTCCGTATAGTGCTTCGAATGGGGCAGATTCGATACTTGAATGATAACTATTGTTATAGGAGAATTCAATTAAGGGTAGGTGATCATCCCAGTTTCCACCAAAATCTATCACACATGCTCGGAGCATGTCTTCTAGTGTTTGTATCGTCCTTTCACTTTGCCCGTCTGTTTGTGGATGATATGCAGTGCTCAAGTTCAGTTTAGTTCCCATGGCTTCTTGGAAACTTGTCCAGAAGTGAGAAGTGAAACGACTATCCCTATCTGATACAATGGAGAGTGGAACTCCATGTAAGGATACTACTTCATCTACATACAATTTTGCCAACCTTTCCATGCTAAAGGTTTCTTTCATAGGTAGAAAATGAGCTGATTTGGTTAATCGATCCACAATTACCCAAATCGCATCATTACCTTTTCTGGTTTTGGGCAACTTAGTAACAAAATCCATTGTTATGAGTTCCCATTTCCATATAGGCATTTCTAATTGTTGTAGTAGACCTGAAGGTTTCTGGTGTTCTGCCTTAACTTGTGAACAAGTAAGACACTTAGAAATATATCGAGCTATATCCTTTTTCATTCCTATCCACAAAAAATTATTCTTTAAATCTTGGTACATCTTATTGTTTCCTAGATGCATGGTATACCTAGATTTATGGGCTTCTTCTAAAATCTTATGTCTTAAATTTCCCTACTTCGGTACCCAAATTCTTCTTTTGTGGAATTTCCAAATTCCATCAGCTCCTTGTTCTAATTCTTTTATTCGTCCTTTCATTCCTTCAGTATCATCCTTAATTGCTGTTTCTTGAAAATGCTTCAGTTGTTCCATTAAATCTAACTGTAGATTTAATATAAGAGCACGGACCCGTCGTTGTTTCTCATGGTATTTACGACTTAAGGCATCTGCAACTACATTTGCCTTTCCTTTGTGATACTGAATATCACAGTCGTAGTCACTTAGGATTTCCATCCATCTCCTTTGCCTCATATTTAATTCTTTTTGCCTAAATATATATCTTAAACTCTTATGATCTGTATAGACAGTAAATTTACTTCCGTATAGATAATGCCTCCAAATCTTAAGGGCAAAAATTACGGCTCCTAATTCTAAATCATGAGTCGTATAGTTTTCTTCGTGCTTTTTCAATTGCCTTGAAGCATACGCAATTACCTTCTTGCCTTGCATTAGCACACATCCTAATCCTAGTTTTGAAGCATCACAATATACTTCAAAATCTTCAGTCCCTTCTGGTAAAGCTAGGATTGGAGCATTTGTTAATTTCTGCTTCAAGATTCTAAAGGCTTCTTGTTTAGGTCCCCATTCAAACTTAACTGCTTTACAGGTTAGCTTAGTTAATGGTACAACTATCTTGGAAAAATCCTTAATAAACCGTCTATAATATCCAGCTAGACCTATAAAACTTCTAATTTCCATTGCGGTTTGCGGAACCTTCCATTTGGTAATTGCCTCTATCTTAGCAGGATCTACATGAATACCTTCATGATTCACCATGTGTCCTAGGAATTGCACTTCTTGTAGCCAAAATTCACACTTCGAGAATTTGGCATAAAGATTTTCTTTTCTTAACAAAGTTAAGAGTGCATGTAAGTGCTCACAATGTTCTGTCTGACTTTTAGAATAAATAAGTATATCATCAATGAAGACAATTACAAATTTATCCAAATACGGTTTACAGATTCTATTCATCATGTCCATAAATGCTGCAGGAGCATTTGTTAACCCAAAGGGCATGACTGTAAACTCGTAATGACCATACCTAGTCCTGAAAGCAGTTTTAGGTATGTCTTCCTCTTGTACCTTTAATTGATGATATCCGGAGCGTAAGTCGATCTTAGAAAAGTATCTAGCTCCTTGAAGTTGATCAAAAAGATCATCAATCCTAGGTAATGGGTATCGATTCTTAATTGTAACCTTATTCAATTCTCTATAATCAATACACATTCTCATCGAACCATCCTTCTTCTTTACGAACAACACTGGCGCTCCCTAAGGGGATAAGCTAGGTTGTATGAATCCTTTGCTTAGTAATTCATCTAATTGCTTTTTCAGTTCAAACATTTCGGTAGGAGCTAACCGATAAGGTGCCTTGGCTATCAGTGTAGTTCCAGGAATTAGATGAATCCTAAATTCTACTTCCCTATCTGGTGGTAATCCTGGTAACTCTTCTGGGAATATATCTGGGTATTCTGAGACTACAGGAATCTCCTTAAGTTCTTTACCCTTAGTACTAATGATTACTGAAAGCATATATACTATTCCTTGCTTTTGTTCATAACTAGCAACTTTCATTACTGATATGAACTTCATGGGTTTATGTGGTTTATCTCCTGTAATCCTGATTGCTTCTCCGGTATGTGCCTGAATTTCTATAGAATTTTTATCACAAATGATTCGAGTATGGTTAGCTACTAACCAATCCATTCCTAACACAACATCGAATTCAGCTAATTTCATAGGTAACAGGTTTGCAGAGAATTTATGACCTAAAAGTTCTATATTTCCTTCCCGCAAAACCTTATCTATTTTAACTGAATTCCCATCTGCCGTTTCGACTGTAAAAATCTGCCTAAGATTGGTTAAAGGTAAATTAAGAGCTTGGCAGAATGAAGTGTTGATAAAACTTTGGTTTGCACCAGAGTCAAATAATACTTTTGCGTAAATGTTGTGAACTAGGAACGTACCAGCTATCACATCTGGAATGAGTTCTGCTTCTTGAGTGTCAACTGGAATGCTCTGACATTCTTCTTAGTAACTCCGTCGGTCGCCTTGGTTTTGTTGTCTGCTGGTTTAACTAACTTAGGACATTCTGTTTTAAAATGCCCCGCTTCTCCACAGTTAAAGCAGATTATAGTTTTCTTTCTGCAGTTTTCTTCACAATGTCCTACAGCTTTGCAAAAATTGCAGGTTATATTGCATCTTCCATAATGTTTCTTTTTGCAATTCCTGCAGAACTGAGGAGTTGGGGATTGCCCTGTTCCTCTTTTATTGAAGTTACTACTATTACCCACACGAAATCCTTGGGTAATTTTATGAGCCAATTCCTTCTTCTTGTTTTCATCTCTTGTGCGTACCAGTTCGTCAGTGAGGGTATTAGCTAATTCTACCGCATCGTCAATAGTGCGAGGTCTTGCTGCTTTAACGATATTACGGATTTCGCTAATTAATCCCCAAATATAGCGAGAAATGAGTACCGGCTCTGGCGAAGCCAGCGTTGGTACCACTGTAGCATATTCGAAGAATGTCGAAGTATATCCTCGACAGTCCACATTCACCATCCGGTGGTTTAGGAACTTATTTGCCATTTGATCTTTTTCATATTCGGGACAGAATTTTCTTTCTATAAGATTCTTAAATTCTTCCCAGTTCATGGCATGTGCCTCGATCCTTCTTTTAGCTTGTAACACTGTGTTCCACCATTCTAGCGCCCATTCTTTAAAAAGATTTGATGCATACATAACTTGATCTTCCTCAGCACATTTACTTATAGTGATCACTGCCTCAGTTTTTTCTAACCAACGCGGTGCTGCAATAGCCCCTTCGTTACCTGCAAACTCAGCTGGTTTACAAGCAAGAAATTCTTTGTAAGTGCAACCAGGTGTTGCAGTGATATGTGTAAAATGCAACATATAAATTACATCAAATGAGGCATAAAACTAACCATTTTTAGTACTAATGTTGGAAAAAGTGTGCGTTTGTCTTCCTTTTGTATTTTCGGGATCAAATGAGCTTAAACGAACAAAAGGAACAAATATACAGCCAAAACCAACATAAATACAAAGAAAAGGAAGAAACGTGGCATGCCCGACTCCTCGACAGCATCTCCCAAAGCAAAAACAAGAAGAAAGCTGAGCATGGGGCTGTGCCCAGCTGAGCATTGGGCTGTGCCCAGCTGAAAACGAGGCGTGCTCAGCTCAACACGGGGCGTGTCCAGCGAACACGGGGCGTGCTCAAGTGTCTGCAGAAAAGACAAAGTTGTAGAAGCTTCTATCACCCACCACGGGGGCGTGCCAGCGAACACGGGGCCGTGGTCAACTCAAAGATTCGCATAATCTGAGCAAATCTTGATAGTACAGATACGCTTCTGCACACGGGGTCGTGCCCAGCGGACAAGCGGCCATGGTCAACTAATGCAAACAAGAGCAATTAATGAAGAAAGAGAAGAAGGGTGGACACGGGGCCGTGTCCAGCGGACACGGGGCCGTGTCCAGGCTTCTGTTCAGCCTATAAATAGGAGTGCTTGGCTCAAGCTCAAACCATCCCTTGGCACACCACCTCTCTCACACTTCACCCACCACCCACCACCACCATAACACCATCATCCACCACCATCATCCATTGTCCATCATAGAGTGTGTGAGTCGTCTCGGGATCCAAGATTGATCGTAAGAGTTCTTGACAATCAAGGCCATGTTTGCCTAAGTCTCCTACATCACTTGGTGAAGACAAAGTGTCTAGTGTAATACTTTTTATTTTTAATCTTTTCGCAATTCTTACTTGGTTTTGTATTAATGACTTTAATAACTAGTTTCTTATGTTGAAGGTGATCTTTCCTTATCGTTTGTCCGTGGTGTCTTGACATTATTTTACTGTCTATATAAAATAAAAGATTTTCACCATTCATATCTCCACGGTCTATATGGAGGTATATTGGCTACCTGGTCGGGGGTTAAGGGAACGGTTTGGTAAAGGTCTTGCCATTGTTCAGCGTTTAGAGGTCCTGCAATGGACCTGGGTCAAATTTAGTAGGACCTCGTTCAATACTTAACAGTATTGGATGGCGAGGGTCCAAACTCTTTGATCCCCTCATAAGTTAACTACTATTAATACTATAACCCGGCTATTTAGGACTGTATCCCTGCTGACTCAGACTACTTAGTCGAGGGTAACGTTACCTCCAAAAGAGGGGCCTACCATAATTTGCATTAATAACTTAATTAATTATCTTTCAATAATCCACCCTTTTAGGATTGTATCCTTGCTGACTCAAACTACTGCGGTGAGGGTAACGTCACCTTCAAAAGAGGGGCCTACTACAATAACTAAGATCATTTTAGTTAGTTTTTATTTTTCTTAGTTTAAAACATTTTTTTCTAAACTTTTTGATTTGATTAGACGTAGAGGATAAACCGGTACTAAAAGCTCTTGTGTCCTTGGACGACCTCGGTATCTTACCAACACTATACTACGCTCACGATGGGTGCACTTGCCCATATGAGTGTCTAGTGTTAGTAAATATCGTGTTTTATAAATTTAAAACTTGACTAAAAAAGTGTTAAAGAGGCTTAAAATATACACCTAATATATATAACACTTCACACGCATCAAGTTTTTGGCGCCATTTCTGGGGACACAAGGATTTTAAGAAAGCTTAAAATCGACGGCCTAATCAGTTTTTCAAAACCTTTTTAAAACGCGCGCACATTTTTCTGCATTTTAGTTTAATTTTGCATTTACAGTAAGCTGTACACGGGGCCGTGTTCATTGAACACAGGGCCGTGCTGCACATTTTCATAAAAACACCCAGTAACAGTAGCTTGAACACGGGCCGTGCTCACTGAACACGCCCCATGCTCAACTAGATCAGTAAATTTAATTAAAACGCCCAGATACAGATTCTGTACACGGGGCCGTGTCCACTGAACACGGGGCCGTGTCCAGCCTCTGTTTCCGTTTTTATTTTTGTTTTCTGATCTCGAGACTTGGTTGTGGTCTGCTGAGTGATTCTTATGGATCAATACTCAGGAGGTTACAACTACACCTATGAGGAGGATGATTATAGGAGTAATTATTGCACTAATTGTAGTAATCCGCACTCGGTTCAATATAATCACTCATATCAACCATCCAATTCATACACCTACTATGAGGAACCCAGGTACGTGCCATCAACTTCATACACATCCTATGAAGACCAAAGGTATGAACCTCCTCCCTCATACTCATATTTTGATGAACCAAGGTATGAACCTCCATACTCATACTTTGAGGAACCAAGATATGAGCCACCACCTTCGTATGCTTATTATGAGGAACCATGGCGTGAACAACCCACCTCATATGAGTATTATGAAGAACAAAATTACGACCCTTATCCATCATATGCTTACAATGAAGAACAATGGTGTGAACCATCTACTTCATATGGGTATTATGAGGAACAAAGGATCGAACAACCGGATTCAAGCTTTGAAAACCCCGATTCTTTTTCTATAACCGAAGTGACCGATAGGATATTAGAACACCTTAGAGTTATCGATCGCTATATAAAAGAATCTCGCGCAAGGGAAGAGGAGTCCCGCGCAAGAGAAGAATTAAATAAAGAAGAGATAACTGAAAGTGTAAAAATGGAAGAACAAATAAGTGAAGAACCGACACATGAGTTAAACAACGAAAAAGGTGAGTCCAACAACGCTAAAATTCAAGAAGAGTCTAATTTTGAAGAAATTAATCTCTTGTCACCTTCTTTTGAAAATCATTGTTTAGTTCCAACTCATGCTAAGTTTTTAAAAGAGTTAAACACTAACACTAAAATTGACGAAACGGTAAGTGTTAAGTTAACTATTGATTAAACCTCGCTAATAAAAGAAGACCCATTTGAAATTAACATTACACCGGTTCCATGTTTCTTTCAAAATTCATTTATTAGTAATGTCACAATCGATAAAGATCTTTGTGTTAACATAATGCCTAACTACATTTTCAAAAAATTAAGTATTAGTGATTTTTCTCCACTTCAAATACCCATTTTTCTATCCAATCGGAAAGTAATAAAATCAATCGGTGTAGTTGAGGATGTATTGGTTCAAACAAATCAAATGGTAATCCCGACCGACTTTGTCATCCTCGATGACGCTCCTCTAGTGTTGGGACGACCATTTGTAAAAACTCACGAAGCTTTGAAAAACCGGAAGTTCAACAATCTACCTCTTCAATTAGGGGCATTTAAAAGAAGTGTCGATCTCGAGCGGTCAATGAAATATCCATTCGGCAATGACGACCCCCTAATTGAAGATGAGCCAGAACCACCTGATAAGGTGGGTCTAGCCAAGGACCCTTATAAACATGGCGCACCACGGAGGCATTCCGCGGAACTATCCTTAGTTTTAGATTAGTTTAACTTTTATATTTTCTAGTTTAGTTTTAATTTTCAGGAATAAAACACACTTGGGATGGTGAAGGATACTAAGGGAAGCTTGAACCAACAACCCATGCACAAAAACAGAGCCTCCCGACAATTTTTCTTCATTACAGCAAGTTCAGCACGGGGGCGTGCTCACCCCAACACGCCCCGTGCCCGAGGTTCTGTAGAAAATGCCCAGTTCAGGTACCTGGACACGGGGCCGTGCTCACTGGACACGCCCCTGTGCCCAGCCTTCTGTTTACTTTTGGTACTGGCAGTTTGGACACTGGGCCGTGCTCAGCCAACACCACCCCGTGTTCAGCTACCCAGTAACATAAAATCTTGTTTTTAACCCACTTTTACACATTTTAATCAACCGAAAAACTTATTTTTGGGACACATTGAGGACAATGTGTAATTTAAGTGTGGGGGGATGCTAAAACCTTGAATCTTGCCAGTCCTAATTACAAGCCTTACACAAAACTCTATTGGAACCGCTAATCACCCCAAATTTTTTTTTTCAAAAATTTTCATTTTTTTTGCTTGTCTAGGTTTAACTTGGGAATTTCAAATTCTAAAAAGGTTATATTTTTACAAATTTACAACCGATAGCGTCGTGATAAAAAGAACCAAGATAAGCAAATTATGAAACGGCATGACAAGCTTAATTAAAATTTGATAATATATACTTGATCACATAAAAACCCATTCCCACAAAAAAGTGAGTTTTGAGCCTTTATTGAGCATACAAATACATATCTTTAAACTAAATGCTCATTTTCGTTTCTTGTGTGAATAGCTGCTTGGTTCTTACAACTCTAGAACTTGCCACGACAATACATTCCCGGTCCTTACCAACTTAAACCCGAGTAAGTAAATGATGGAGGCATTAGGACTAACCATTTTTATTTCTACACCATTATTTTTCTTTTTTCTACCACCTACCCAAAATCCCCCTAGTTAACCCCTTTGAGCCTAAACCTTTTCATTTCATAACCCAAACCAAACACCCTTTTTACCCACCAAAACCCTTTTTATTTTTAACCCTTTCTTTTAGTAACAAGCTCGGTTCTTCATATAACTTTTCAAAAAAAAAAAAAAGGTGTTGATGATGAAACAAAAGAAATAAACAAGCAAGTTCATCAAAAATAACTTTGTTTGAATAATGGCTTCATCAATCAAAAAAAAAAAAAAGAGAAGTCTTACGAAAACCGATGCTTTTTACGCTTTTCGCCCTTTTCTACTAACCATTAACCCAACCACCTACCTTTAACCCAAGCCTAACCCTTCACCCCAAAAGTCCTCTTGATATTTACAAAGGTTTATAGTTAAAAAAGAGGAGGATTGATTGCTTGGCAAGCCTATGGTAGGAGTAAGTTCCATGCCGCTCTCGAGTGATCCACTAAAATACATCTTCGGCCGAGTGTTGAGTGATCCCCCGTGAGGTATGTGAACTTGTATATAAATGGAATTTTAAAAAGGCATGTTATGCCCTAATAAGTAATTTATCTTATGTAATGTTTTAAATAAATCATGACGAATAGGATTGTAAATAAATAAAAATAAAACCTAATAAAGAATCTTGGAAATCCCGACACTCTATGACAAGCCCTAAAACCTTCTCTTCTACCCATTCCATTTGGGAGTGTAAGCCACATTATAAAGAGTTTTGCTTGAGGACAAGCAAAGATTCAAGTGTGGGGGTATTTGATGTGTGTCAAATGCAACATATAAATTACATCAAATGAGGCATAAAACTAACCATTTTTTAGTACTAATGTTGGAAAAAGTGTGCGTTTGTCTTCCTTTTGTATTTTCAGGATCAAATGAGCTTAAACAAACAAAAGGAACAAATATACAGCCAAAACCAACATAAATACAAAGAAAAGGAAGAAACGTGGCATGCCCGACTCCTCGACAGCATCTCCCAAAGCAAAAACAAGAAGAAAGCTGAGCATGGGGCTCTGCCCAGCTGAACACGGGGCGTGCTCAGCTCAACACGGGGCGTGTCCAGCGAACACGGGGCGTGCTCAAGTGTCTGCAGAAAAGACAAAGTTGTAGAAGCTTCTATCACCCACCACGGGGGCGTGCCCAGCGGACACGGGGCCGTGGTCAACTCAAAGATTCGCATAATCTGAGCAAATCTTGATAGTACAGATACGCTTCGGCACACGGGGTCGTGCCCAGCGGACACGGGGCCGTGGTCAACTAATGCAGACAAGAGCAATTAATGAAGAAAGAGAAGAAGGGTGGACACGGGGCCGTGTCCAGGCTTCTGTTCAGCCTATAAATAGGAGTGCTTGGCTCAAGCTCAAACCATCCCTTGGCATACCACCTCTCTCACACTTCACCCACCACCCACCACCACCATAACACCATCATCCACCACCATCATCCATTGTCCATCATAGAGTGTGTGAGTCGTCTCGGGATCCAAGATTGATCGTAAGAGTTCTTGACAATCAAGGCCATGTTTGCCTAAGTCTCTTACATCACTTGGTGAAGACAAAGTGTCTAGTGTAATACTTTTTATTTTTAATCTTTTCGCACTTCTTACTTGGTTTTGTATTAATGACTTTAATAACTAGTTTCTTATGTTGAAGGTGATCTTTCCTTATTGTTTGTCCGTGGTGTCTTGACATTATTTTACTGTCTATATAAAATAAAAGATTTTCACCATTCATATCTCCACGGTCTATATGGAGGTATGTTGGCTACCTGGTCGGGGGTTAAGGGAACGGTTTGGTAAAGGTCTTGCCATTGTTCAGCGTTTAGAGGTCCTGCAATGGACTTGGGTCAAATTTAGTAGGACATCCTTCAATACTTAACGGTATTGGATGGCGTGGGTCCAAACTCTTTGATCCCCTCATAAGTTAACTACTATTAATACTATAACCCGGCTATTTAGGATTGTATCTCTGCTGACTCAGACTACTTAGTCGAGGGTAACGTCACCTCCAAAAGAGGGGCCTACCATAATTTGCATTAATAACTTAATTAATTATCTTTCAATAATCCACCATTTTAGGATTGTATCCTTGCTGACTCAAACTACTGGGGTGAAGGTAACGTCACCTTCAAAAGAGGGGCCTACTACAATAACTAAGATAATCTCTTAAAAAGTGCAAAAGTACGGAAATAATCAAAGGTTACACTAGATACGAGTCGGAACCAAGTGATTCATCTTGTCTATCTGTTTTTCTTTTTATTTTTATTTTTATTTTCAGCATTTTAGTTAGTTTTTATTTTTCTTAGTTTAAAACATTTTTTCTAAACTTTTTGATTTGATTAGACTTTGAGGATAAACCGGTACTAAAAGCTCTTGTGTCCTTGGACGACCTCGGTATCCTACCAACACTATACTACGCTCACGATGGGTGCACTTGCCCATATGAGTGTCTAGTGTTAGTAAATATCGTGTTTTATAAATTTAAAACTTGACTAAAAAGTGTTAAAGGGGCTTAAAATATACACCTAATATATATAACACTCGACACCCATCATGTAGCTTTCATTTTCTTAAAAATTGGGGCTTGCAGATCATTATTGTTATTATTAATATGATTGCCTCCTCCGTTTATACTATTACTAAAATTGTCGCCTTGTGTACGTTTACTAGGAATGATTGATTGAGGTTTAACAGGTTTCTGGGCAGCAGCAATGATTGCTGGAATAGCATTGGCTATTCCTTGAGCAACGATATCCTCGATATCTTGCCTATTTAATAATTGCTCTTCCTGATTTTGCTCAGATTGATTTACTTCATTTACTGGTTCATTACCAATGTTTGCCATCTGATAATTAATTTATTGATAAATAATTAGTATAGAATAAGAAACAATCCAATATAACAATTAATTGCACATAATCACGTAAACAAATATACAATCAAAATTGTAAATTTTCTAAATTTTCATTTATTTTATAGATTATATTATGCTTCCATATACATTTTTATCTTACAGCCGTTTTATTGTTTATTTTACACATACTGATTTTTATTAATATTACTGTTATTATACAAACACAGATTCACCACCTACTTCTCCCTCGTCAACTTGCATCTTTAATAACGATGTTCCCTTTCATCATATTTCCATGAAATTTGTCCTCCTATTTCTCGGATCCTATTCCCAGCATCCATCAGCTCTTCGCCAAAATGGCGGAGTTCAGCCATATTCTCATTACTCATCGGTGGATTTGGTAGAGGTTCTGGATCGAACTGGGGGAGAAAGGAATAAGGACTGTTGAGCAGGTCTTGGAACTGCCAATCATTAGTCCACCACTCATCCATTCCTAGAGGTTGGATGTGGATTATTGGTTCTGGGATTGCTGGTTCTAAGTTTATAGGGAGTTGATTTTCAATAGGATGAGAGTAGAAATTATTATTGACAGGCCTGACTATATCACAGCTTGCCAATGCTTGATCTAATTCCTCCTGAAAAGGTAACTCCTCAATTTGTCTAGAGCTTTCCCCAAGTTCCATCTGATTTTGCCTAGAACCTTCCCCAAACTCCGTTTCCATTTGCCTAGAATATTCCCCAAACTGCATTTCCATCTGCCTAGAACCTTCCCCGACTTCAATCCCTTTCCCTTTCTCTAAGGGATTTTCTATTTTAGGAATTTTCCTTGTCGCGGGTTTCCTCCTGTGCACACGCCTCCATCCCACAAATCTTCTTCTTTTCTTAGGCTTGGGTTTCTCCGGAGGTGGAGCGTTGAATTCCATAGGTTCTTCTATGTCTGGTATATACCTATTGAAATCTCTGGAAACCTCTATTTTTACCGGATAGAGAATTAGGTTTTGAAGGGCTTCAGACAAGTCGTTCATGCTGTTTAACATATATGCAAAATACACAAAATGCTAAGTTAAAATTTTATAACAAAATTTTATGGATAACCTGTAAATATTATTGCATACCGTGTGACTAAATGTAACACAAAAGATAACGAAAAATTAAAACATACTGAGGTTTACTTGTAAACTTATTTATTTACTGGACAAGGTTTCTGGTTTTGTAGGTGATAAGGGTACTAAAACTTGAATATTTAAAGATTTGCATTTACTGCTACAGTGGCTAGCATATAAAGATATGCCCATTTTTCATCTAACTTGTCTTCCCATGGTGATTTACTAGTTAATTCCTGGGTTTCCTGTTTAACTTTCTTTTCTCGGGATTTCTTTATTTTCTCCTGACTTTTCCTAATAATCAAACTTCTTTTATTAGGAGAAAGTGGTTCCTCATAGTGTGCTTTTCGAACAAATATTCCTTCATCAATATTTGTTGGGTATTTTGAGGATTTTGTTTGAGATGAACTTCCCTTCTCGTTGGAAGACCTATCCAGTTTAAGATAGATATTTGAAAGCTTTTGCTTACCCATACTGTAACTAACAAATAGTCAATTAATAAAACACATAATCACGGAATAGTAATTAGTAAAATTAAGTATTTTCTAAATACTTAAATAGGCTTAAATCAGTGGCTCTGATACCACCTTTTTCTGTCACGGCCACGACCCGGTTTGACCCGTTTCAGGAGCCGCGAGACAGAAAATCCCGTGGTATTTATATAATTGAGTTAACAGCGGAAGATTTTAACAGGATCTTTTTATAACTGAAATTTCCTGATTATTTTATTTCACAATTCGGGATAAACCCCGGTAATTTACAATCATATGATTTCACGGAGAAATCTTTATTTTTACAAAACATGTTTCTTTATTTTATATTGAGCCACTTCCTTAAGCTTGTAGTGCTTCGTGGCACTTTTTCTTGGATCACAACAGATCACCTGAAACATGTTTGAAAAAGGTTTTGTCAGCGGGAAATACTGGTGAATCATTATTTTTACTAAAACGACCCGTTTGTTATAATTTACAGTATTAAGAGAGATTACAATGTTTCCTGATATCAACCAACTACCCACAGTATTTGTCACTCGACTCGTTTCTGTGACTATGGTCATATCCCCCATTGGCTGCCCCAATGGTGACGATTATAAAGTAATGTATACAAAACCCCAAATACTGGCTGTAATTTGGTGATTACATATACTTAATCACTGTAATTATAACTCTGAAAATATTTAAGAATTTATAAAACACTTTGAATAAAAGAGAATGACTCACATTGCAGATTTATTTGAGCAGAGTCTAGCCTACTGATTAGCCTTTTAACCTAAATTTAATAACATGCACACGAACTCGGTTAGTAACTAATACAGCATTTACGATAACTCACGAGATTGAAACCTTCACAATGAATAACAAAGTGCGATACTTAAACATCCATCATTTTAATGACGAATGACAAAGCATAAACCCTAATGTGGGCAGCACTTAAACATCCATTGGATAGTTTAATCGATCGGACATTGAATCGTAGCAGCGATTGAGTTAATACCCGGTATCGGAGCAGCGCCTCACTAATTATATATGAAATTTCGACTTCAGAGTACTATCAATTCGTTTTTACGAAAAGATTTTGACACCAGTGGATTGTGCAAGTGACGGGCTATTTATAGCTGAATTTAGGACCTTACGCGGCCCGTGTAACCCATCACCTATATCTTACGCGGCCCGCGTGGCCACCCAGTCTACGTATAGGTTTGCATGGTCATGGGCTTAGGCTTGACAGGTGGTTGTTATGTGGCCCGGATACTTATCCGGTCAAACTTAGGGTTGACGCGGCCCGCGTAAGACAAGCTTGTCTCTTACGCGGCCCGCCTGAAACCTATAAGTTTTGTTTTTCTTATTTTTTTGATGTAGGGTAAGGTTTCAGGGGTCAGGGTTTTCATTTATGGGTTAAATTAGGATATTTTTTAGAGTCCTTACAGAGGTTCCTTCACTTTTAGGAGAACTAGACAGGTGACGATAGGCGTCAGATGGTCCTTGATCACTAATACTGTAAACTAACAGATTGTCAAATAACACACAACAATAATATACATGTATGCACATAGTTACATAAATTATTTCCTAACACAATTAAAATTTTGGTGTCAGCAGAACACTTCTGTGGCTCAAATCAGTGGTTGTAGCTCTGATACCACCTTCTATCTAAACCCCCGACCCCTTGCCCTGGAAGGCAGGCGGCCGTGAGCTCGCACATTCGGTGGTATCGGTGTTCATTTAATTTTGGCAACGGAATTTACATCAGGATCGTAGTTAGAAAATATTTTATCAAAGTAAAACACCTCATTTTATAGAGAATAAACACATGGGTAAAACCCAAGTTTCCATTCATATTATGTTTGTAGGGATAAACCCTAATTTATTGAAATAAAACATCTTCTTTATTTAGGTAACTTTTATAGCCACTTTTCCAAGCCTTTAGTGCTCTCCAGCTGGTGAGTGAATCCAAGTTTAATCAAAACAAGTTTTATCATTTTACAGCATTGAGGGCAATCCAGCAATTACACTTGTTTACATCTACTTTAATTACCACCCACGGTACTGTCAATCCTGACTTGTGGTCATGTTACTATTCACAATATTAGTAACAAGTAATGTATACAAAACCCCCCAACATACCAACGATAATTGTAGAATCACAAATACTCAATCACTGTTATATAATTTAAAACAATTGAGGTTTTTTAAAAACAGTTTATAAAAAGATGAATTACTCACAAAAAGGTTTACACAAAAAGAAGGATTACTCACATTGCTAATTTAGGTATTTCCTTATGATTTCCTAGTTATAATCTATTAAATTAAACAATGCACATGCGTTAGCATAATAACCCAATTTACATTAGCTATACCCTCCCCGAGACAGAACTCCAACGACTGAGTCAGGCAGAGCCTCGACATGCGTTACGGAGCACTAGATCAATCGGGCAGCGTATCTAATACGTAACCGGGGGTTATGATACTTACAACGAGGCAGAGCTTCGCTATTTTAGTGGGTATAATACCCGTAAATTATTATTACTATTCAGAATTTAGAGAGAGAGAGATCAAGATTTGAACGATTTGAAACGGAAACCGATCTTTTCTATTTATAGTGCCTGATCGGCACTTTGTCGCGCCCCGCGAGAGCCGAAGACAAGGTCTTCGCCGCCCGCGAGCTAGGTGGAGTAGGGCCTAGCCTTGCTGAGTTGACCCACTAGCCTCGACACATAACCTGACACGTGGCGGCAGGGGGTGCGTGCGGGTGGCCAGCTGTCGCGGCCCGTGACAGCCTCTGCTACCTGCGTCGCGCCCCGCGAGGGCCCATTAAACTTGATTTTATTTGATTTTTGTCAAATTTAAAGTATATCGGGTCTGTTTTTCGTATACGGGGTGTATTTTAGGACGTATAGGACATGTTTAAGGGTTTGGGGAGAGTTGTTATATAAACCTTACAAAAGTTTACACCGGGGTGAAACCCGCGAGAATTAGCTGCTCATGGTGAATGAAACTTGATCAACGATTGATTGAGACTTGAACTTGAACATCTTAAAGCCTTGAAAGTGATGAAGATGGTGGTTAAGCTTTGGGATGTATGATGGTGATGAACGGATTGAAGATTGGATGATGATTAGGGTTATGGAATGAGAATGGATGATGAATTCGGATGATTGTGGAAGATTGGAATTGAAAGGGTTGGTGTTCTTGGCTCCAAAGTGGTGTTCAAAGCTTAAAAAATACGTAACTCCCCGAAAAATGGTCAAAACTAGCCATATAACCCGTCCCTAAATCATTAGAAACCAAAATTCGCGACACCCTTTAGCCGAAGGCGTCGCCAACGGCCCCTAGATGTTTCAGTTTTCCTCCGACGCTCAATTCTACTGTCTACGCAACTTTTTACCCGACGAAACAAACCAGATGGCGTCGCCGACGGCCCAGGAGGGCGTTGGCGACGATACCTCCATTTCTTTGGTTTCTGTTTTTCCTATTTCTCGCTCCCGGTTGACCTGTTTTCCATCCCGATGCTCCGTATAGCTCCCGAACAGCTCCTTAAACTCCGTTAGACCTGTAAAACACAATCCAATCAAAAGTAGGCTATTCGAAACTAAAAGTTATTTAAAAACATCAACTTAAACATACTAAATCACTGGTTTTCGACCACGTATCAAAACCCAATCTAATTTTTAAACAATCAATCAATTCTCCATTTTGTAGTTGAATGTTTAAATTAATAAGGCACTTAAACTTTGACACTTTTCACTAATTCTTCGTAGTAGTCCGACACCCTACTTACCCTTACTAGTACACCATAGCTAAGAAACTAGTTTTAACTTTATTTTTGACCAACCTTTCGATATCGATCGGTTAACTAGATCTTAGCACAAAGTCTTAAGATTCCGCCTTTTGTTAAAATGCATTGGATGCACGCCTACGTAATTGCTTACGTAGATCCCTTCGCAAAGCTCCGCAGCCACCTCGATCGCAACGACGGTGAAATCCCTTTTTGGAACGACAAGTTCATCGTCTGTGTTCCACCACAATTCATATATCTACCGTTCAAGTCAAGATCTACGCCTGCGAATACATCAGAGATCACCTAATCGATAACGTACGTTACCTTCACTTCAGGATAGTAGTCCACCCACTTCTTCCAAAATCGGCTCTGTGATGGAACTTCAGCGTTTTCCGCCGTACTCATTAGGCGCCCATCGGGGAGAGTCCAGGGCGTTCTTCACATCTCTGCGACGGGCTCATATTTTGCAGCGTTTATTTTTTGGTTTAGTTTTAATGTTGAAGGCTGAAGAACCAAAGAATCGTGTTTAGGCCGGAGCCTGTAAACGAGGGTTTGGATCTTGTGAGAGAACTTGGGGAACAGTCCTGCAAAACAGAAAACCGTTAGGCTCGCCGCAGAGATGGGAGGGCCCCTCTGCGACCACCCTCCGGCGTGAGGATAAGTATTGGTAGAGAGAGAAAGTAGAGAGAGAAAATAAGGACGAAGGTTCAGAAAATCGTACTTGGCTTTGTACTTGATGGGGTATTTATAGTAGTCAACTTAGATGACATCATTCATCCAGACGCACTTGAATGGATGTTCGTCTTCGGAGGTTCTTGATGTTGGACGGACATTATTCCGCTGTACGTCCAAGTGGAGTCTTGTTCGTCCTAGGAATCATGTCCGGCCTCGGACATGTATCTTCAAGTCCCCCAGTTTGGTAAGTCTTTGTAAAAACTTAGCAAACTATTATTTCAAGTTTTTTGTCCTATTCGGATGACGTGTCGCTACGGGAGTGGTCTGAGTCGATGACGTGGTATGATTTGAATGGTGATGACGTGGCGTGGGTGACTTTTGCGATTTGACGGTCGGTCACCTACCTGTGACGGTAGTAATTCCTTGTGTTGGAATTCGTGGGAGGTGACGGTTTGATGTGACCACCCCGTGACCGACTTAAAACCCTTATAAAATCACTTTTTACCATTTCATTTTTACCCTTCTTTTCTCTCATCTTTTTTCCTTCTCTGCTGTTACCCTCTTCTTTTTGAGTCTCTTCTTCTTCCTCAAGGTGCGTCCATTTCTTTTACTTAAATTTCTTATTTTATGAAATGGCTCCTGGTAAGGAGAATCTCGCGGAGAGTGTGAGTGTGCTTACCCAACGTCAGTTGGATAAGTTCATTAGAGATTATAGGATTCCCCTGGATCTTTATCCGGTCCTTCCCTCCGAAAGGGAAGCAATATATCCGTTCCGTCAAGGGAAGTTTCCCTTTTATACTCGCGTCTGCAATTTCGCGAATTATAGGTTTCCTTTCTCCCGTTTCTTGATTAGGGTTTTACAATATTTTAGGGTCCATATTTGTCAGGTTAACCCCTTCGGCCTTAGCCGTATTAACCATTTTGAAATTTCTTGCCGAGCCTTAGATCGGAAACCGGACCTGAACGTTTTTCGTTATTTTTACGAGTTTATAACGGCCGGAGATTGGTATACATTTGCACACCGAAAGAATGTCCCTTCCCCATCCTCCGGCGAGCGGTCTAGCCTGAAGAATTGGAAAGACAATTTTTTCTGGTTGGATGACCGCTGCCTACCGGAGGATATGAGGTGGCGCTTCAAGGATCAGACGATGTCCTTTGATGAAGACTTTGTTTATGATGAAAATCTTGTCCGTGCCCTGATTGATCATAAATCCCCCATTCGTCCCCTTCCTGAGCATTTCCTTTGGTTAGGTCGTGTCAGTTTTTCCTGGGCCCAAGGGGATAAGGATTGGCCGATTATTCGCCGAAAGCGTGATCGTAAGTTTCGGCCCTTTTCGTCCCCTTCGGCACCATTACTTGTTTATTTTGCTGACTCTCTTTTTGTTTTGGGGATGCAGGTGTTACAATGTCTCTTCTAGATGCCTTAAAGGTTCCGAACACGAATGTTTTTTATTTTGATTTTGGGGAACAAGGCGAGGAAGATGTTCCTTTTATGAAACAAGTGGCACCTTCGGCCCAACCAATTCGTCCAGAGGTGACTCAAAACGTGACCGAGCCTTCTGCTGCAGAAGCAACTTCTTCTATTCCTCGGGATGTGCCTGAACAAGTTGCAGCTGAGGCTACTTCTTCCATTCCATTATCGTTAAAGGATGTTGAGGGTTCGTCCGGATCACGAACTGGTAAAAATTCTGCCCTTGATGATGTTGATAGTGATCCGAAATTCCGCGATCTGGATGAGACTTTACAATATCGCCCTTCTTTAAAAAGCCAGGGTGTTATGTCGAGTGTGGATCTATCAGGTGTTGTTCTGAAGGCTCGCCCTCATAAGAGGAAGAATGAGCAGGTTCAGCTTTGTGCTACCGACCCTCTTCCATTGCCAAGGTCGAAGAAAGCAAAGAAGGATTCTCATTCTGAAGGTAACGTAATAGAAGAGCTGAACGAACATATTACCGGAGGTAAGTTTTCTAGGGAAGAGGCTGCTTTGGCTCGTTCTAAACCAGCTCCTGCGTATTCAGGTTTTGTTCCTGATAGTGAAGTGGAAAGCATGGAGGTTGAGAATCCGGTGGTTACGGATAAGGAAAAAACTCATGGTGAGCCGAAGGTGGAGACTTTTTCAGGTACGCATTTGGGCTCATCCTTGGGTCCGGACTGTTTTGCTGATGATGAGGAAGATCAACTATCTTCACTTCCCTCATCTTGGTTCGGACCTGAGTTGGTGTCCTTTTTTCGATATGCAGATTTGTTTTCGGATGATATGGAGATTGACCAAGCAACTGCCGAAGAGAAATTCATTCCTGATTGGGACATCCGGAACAAAGACTCGGTGATGGATACTTTGGTTGCCAGGACTATGCTTTTTAATATCAACACTCCGATAGATCATGCAAGGAGTCGGAAGATGAAGAACCCAGATTTAGGGGCTGCGGTTTTGACTAATCAAGCCCAATCAAACATTTTTGTAACGGAGCTATATCGTCGGTGGGTGGAAGCGGAGTCGGTAAGGGAGAATTTGGAGAAAGAGGCTCGCTCTCTGAAGCGTAAAGTTCAGAGGAGTCCGGAGGCGGTGAAGAAAATAGCTCAGTTGACCCAAGATCTCCAATCTCAGCAGGAAAAGGTTAATTCTTTGATTGCTCAGAATCAATCATCCCAAGCAGCTGATGCTGCTGCTGCGGAAGACAGAGATAAAATTTCTTCAGAGTTTACGGCTTTCTCTGAATCAACGAGGCAGAAGGACGAAGAGCATAAGATGGTTTTGGCGAAGATGGAGGATTCCCTTAATAAGGCTCGTCTTGCTTATGAGAGCATGATGGCTGGTACGTCCTTCTCCTGACTTACTTGCTTTTTATTTCTCCTGTTTTTCTAACACTTTTTCCAGAGCGGGATGCGCTAAAATCAGGGGAGGCTGATTTAAAGGACCGGATTGCGGAACTTGAGGCGGAGAAAGCTTCCCTGAAAGCTAAAGAAGAGGATCTTCAAGAAACGAAAGTTTGGATGCTTTCAGAAGGAGCAAGGCTTCTGGCGAAGAATATTCATAAAGGGAAGGAAATGACTGATGCCGTGGCTGCGGTTAACAATGCAATGAGTGCTGTGGGTATCAATTCTGGTTTGCACGCTGGTTATATGCATGCCTTGCAAAAGAAAACCCCCTACAAAGAGGTGCCATTGTTAAACCGTAATGCTACGGAGGAATTAAAAACAGCGGTTGCTTGTTTTGATACTCTCATATTTCCTGTGATAGAAGATCTGCCGAAGCTTTCCAACGCGCCTCTTTCTGAAATCAAGAAAGCCCTTCGTTTTGCGAGTGAATGACTTTTTTAGAGAAGTAAGGTGGACATGCCCGGCTCTTTGGGGTATGCACCTTGAAAGTTTGAAATTGATTTAGTTTCTTTTTGGAAGGTGGACATGTCTGGTAATTTGGGGCATGCACCTTGTTTCGGATGAATGTAATGATGTTTTTACCGATGTTTAAACAATTATCCTTTGTAAATGACTATGTAGTTTCCGGTTTATGCTAATCCGGTAATTTTTGATGTAATCACTTATACATGCGTCCATGTTTTGTTTTACATTTTCTTTTGTTTCTTGAACGTTCATTTTAAAGGCACGGATCCGATTTATGTTACTTAGGATAATTTTTTGAATGAAGGCAAAGTACGAACGAGACCAGTTCGTCCTTACCTTTTAGGGTTAGCATCCCTAATTCGGCCGAATATTAAGTTTGTGTTATGATGTTGCTAAAGATAGAAGAATTTATTCTATTTTCTTATCCGGAGTTATGCTTCTCCGATTTGTCATGGCAAAAACATTTTATGTAATCCGTGGGTAAAACCTTCCACGGTCTTTGGAATTTTATAATTCATTCAGTGCGGGCATAACCATCCGCTTTACAGGAAAATAGAAAAAGGTGACGGAAGCCGTAACTTCCGTATTACAATCTTATTTCAACATAAGAAATTTCCTAAAGAAAACACTTCTTTAAGTGAACTCCGTTCCATGTGCGTGCTATGATGGTTCCGTCCATTTTCTTGAGTGTATATGCACCGTCCCTTCCTGCGGTGTTAATCAAGTAGGGACCTTCCCACTTTGGTGCCATTTTTCCGGTACCTTCTACTAAACTCGCTTCATTACTCCGCATGACGTAGTCCCCGACTTTGAACCGGACCTCCTTCACCTTTGAGTTGTAATGTTTTTCCAACTCTTTTTTATATTTCGCCTCTCGGATCACCACGAGCTCTTTCCTTTCTTCGGCTAGATCCAGGTTCAGAAGGAGTTCCTGTTCATTTTCTTCCTGACTCAGTTGCATGCGGGGAGTTGGTATCCCTACTTCTGCGGGAATGACGGCTTCGGTACCGTACGTTAGGCTGAAGGGAGTTTCTCTGTTGCTCGTCTTCGGCATCATTCGGTGGGCCCATAAGACGTGGGGGAGTTCATCCGCCCATGAGACGCCTTCCTTCCCCAAGCGTTTTTTAATGCCTTCCACAATGCTGCGGTTAGCTCTTTCCACTTGTCCGTTGGCTTGGGGGTGGGAAACCGAAGCAAAACTTTGTTCGATGCACATTCTTTCACACCATGCTTTGAATGGTTTCTCGGCGAACTGTTTTCCGTTATCACTGACTATGCACATCGACATTCCGTATCTGCACACTATGTTTTCCCAGACGAACCTCAGCACTTGCTCCCCTGTGATGGTCCGGAGGGGTTTTGCCTCGACCCATTTTGTGAAATAATCAATGGCTACCAACAAGAATCTTACCCCTCCGGTGGAGACAGGGAAAGGACCAACAATGTCAATTCCCCATTTCTGGAAAGGCCATGCCGATGTTACCGGAACGAGGTTGTTCTTGGCTCGGTGGCTAATGGGAGCGTGCCGCTGGCAATCTTCACATGATTGAAGTTCGTTTACTGCGCTTTGATGCATACCCGGCCAGAAATATCCGGCATTCATTACTTTAGCTATAACCATTCTTGGTCCGGCATGAATACCGCATATCCCCCAGTGGATTTCCCTAATGACGTAGCTGGCTTCTTCGGGCGTTAAGCATTTTAAGAGCGGACCTAAAAAGGTTTTTCTGTAAAGTTTCCCATCATGGATCTGGTACTGCAGCGCTTTGACCTTTAACTTCCGAGCCTGAGCTTTGTCTTCTGGGAGCTTTCCTTCTTTCAAGTAATCCACGATCGGAGTCATCCAGGATTTTTCGATTACAGAGACTGACATGATCGACTCCGTCTGTTGGATGGCCGGGGCTTGCAAGGTTTCAACTAAGACTTCTTTGGATAGATGACAAAATGCTACGGATGCAAGTTTGCTCAGGGCATCGGCCTTTTTGTTTTTGCTCCGTGGTATGTGTACTATCTTGCAAGAGTCAAAAGAGGAGATTAAACTATTAACTTGCTGGAGATACCGGACCATGTTATCCTCTCGTGCCTCATATTCTCCGTTGACTTGATTGGCTACCAACAATGAATCAACATGTGCTAGTACGGAGGTTGCGCCGGCTTTGGCAGCGGTTTGGAGACCGGCAAGGAGAGCCTCGTATTCTGCTTCATTGTTTGAAGTTTTAAACTCGAATCGTAAAGCATAAGTGTACTCTATCCCTTCTGGATCTATAAGGATTAGCCCTGCCCCTGATCCTTCTTTACTGGAGGCTCCATCCGTATATAAGTTCCATACCCTTGGTATGGCGGATTTTTCTTTGGTGCTCTCTCCGGTCGGAACCTCTGTGAGGAAATCTGCCACCGCCTGTCCTTTCACCGGTCCTCTGGTGCGATATGTGATGTCGAAAGCGCTAAGTTCAATTGCCCATTTCGTGAGACGTCCGGAGACCTCTGGCTTTCTAAGAATTTGTTGAATCTGGAGATCAGTCTGTACTTCAATATTGAAAGCTTGGAAGTATCTTCGGAGGCGTCTAGAGGCATGTACCAAAGCAAGTGCCAATTTTTCAATCATCGGGTACCGGGTTTCATAATCTTTCAAGATGCGGCTTACGTAGTAGACCGGGATTTGTGCTTGATTCCGATGTACTACAAGTACTGCACTTATGGTGAAATGAGAGGCGGAGAGATACACCGTGACAGTTTCTCCGGTGATTGGAGCGGTTAAGGTGGGCAAGGATCCAAGACAGACTTTCAGCTCCTGAAATGCCGAATCGGCTTCCGGTGTACATTCTATTTGACCTTTTCCCGTTCGTTTTTTCAACACATTCATGAAAGGGATGGAACGATCAGCCGCTTTTGAAACAAAACGATGAAGAGCAACGAGCTTTCCGTTTAGTGACTGAATTTCTTTGACAGTTTTGGGGGGTTGCATAGAGACTACTGCTTTGATTTTGTCTGGATGTGCCTTGATTCCGGACTGAGTTATCCATACGCCGAGAAACTTCCCTTCTTCTAAACCGAAAGAGCATTTTTTGGGATTAAGTTTAAGATTGATACTCCGAAGCCTGGTGAAGGTTTCGAGTATGTCATCAATCATGTTATCTTCGGCCTGACTTTTTATGACCAGATCGTCCACGTAGATTTCCAAATTCCTTCCGATCTGATCCTTGAATGCCTTATCCATCAGCCTCTGATACGTGGCTCCGGTGTTTTTCAATCCGAACGGCATTTTGGTATAACAATAAAGCCCTTCATTAGTTACGAACGCTGTCTTATCTTCGTCTTCCAAAGCCATCTGTATCTGATGATAGCCTTTGTATGCATCCAAGAAGCATTTAAGGCGGAAGCTGGATAGGGAATCAATCTTTAGGTCGATCTCTGGTAAGGGATAACAATCCTTCGGACATGCGTTGTTTAGATCGGAAAAGTCTACGCACATTCTCCAGGTTTTATCTTTCTTGGTTACCATTACTGGGTTAGAAACCCAGGTCTGGTAGCGTACTTCCCGGATGATTCCGGCATTTAACAACTTTCGCACATCTTCGGAGATTGCCTTGTTTCGAGCTGGAGCCATGTTTCTTTTTCTTTGAGCTACTGGCTTTGCTGAATGCGACACTTTCAGCTTATGTTCAGCCAAACACCGAGGAACTCCTACCATATCGGAGGTTTGCCAGGCGAATACATCGAGAGAATTAGATAAAAGCTTCCACAACTTCTTTTTAGTACGTTCAGGAAGTTGAGCTCCGACTGCAATTTTTTGCTCTGGGAAGTGCGGATGGATAGCCCATTCTTTTGTGAGAAGATTTGAAGGCTTATCAGTACCCTTGCTTTGTCGTATTTCAGCTACGCAGATCGTTGATTCGGAGTGCAGAGTTGCTACTCCTGCTTCGGTGGGAAATTTTAACGATCCATGAATGGTAGAACTGATGATACCAAAGGCACACATACCGGGCCTCCCTAGAATAACATTATGAACGGACCTTGCTTCAACCACTAGATATGTCAAGCTGACTGTTCGGACCAAACTTCCGTCTCCTAACGTTGTTGGCAAAGTAATTTGCCCTATGGGCTGTACCACCTCTCCGGAGAAACTTATCAGCGGCATTGAAACTTGAATCAATTTTGCCTTGGTCTGCGGAGCTAGTTGCTGAAAACACTGCTTATACATGATTTCGGTGGCACTTCCGCTGTCAACATAAATCCTACGGACCTTGTGACCTGCTATGATTGCGGACACTATGATTGGTCCATCCTTGATTTCTTCTGGATTGATGGGAGGAAAAGCAATGGGTTGTTGCATCCAAGCGGCCATGTGGTGATTGGAGCGCTTGATGCCTTGATTATCTGCTCTTCTGATCATACAAATCGCTGGCTGATTGTTCGGATTATCTCCCGAATTTCCCGAAGATTTTCCTTCCTTCACTTCTTTCACTAGGTGCGACAGCTTTCCGGATCGCACTGCTTTTTCTATTTCTTGTTTCAGGGACCAGCAATCATCTGTGTTGTGACCTCGAGCATGATGGTAATCACAGTACTTCTTGGAATTCTTGTCACCCGGGTTTCGGAGTTTTGGCGGAGCAGGGAAGTTTGCCCCTTCCGCACTGAGAATTTCACTGGGAGTTTTGGAAAGATCTGATAAGTTGTAAAACCTTGACCCGGAACTTCTTCCGCGCGGAGGTCTATCATTCCTGCTGTAGGGGTGCGAACGTCCCCTATTCCCAGATGGAGTTTTATCGAACACCGACCCACCGTTTTTCTTCCAAGAAGACATTTTGTGATCTGACTCCGGAGCTGGGTTACATGCATTTTTGCCTCGAGCAAAAGCTCTGGCTCGCTCCATGAGTACCTCCATTGTCTTTGGGAGATTTTCGTGTAGTTTTTCAACCAACTGATTGTTCCGGACTCCGTGACAGAATCCGGAGATCCTCAGCTGATCAACTACTCCACTGATCTGCATACTCTCCCGGTTAAACCGGTCAATGAAACTATCCAAAGATTCTCCGTCCTTTCTCCGAATGTTGTGAACTTCGGTGATTTCTTTGGAGTAGTGCCTTTGCTGGCTAAAATTCTGGAGAAATAATCTTCGGAACTCTTCAAAATCGTTGATCTCACCCTCATTCAACGCATCAAACCACACTCGAGCAGCTCCGGTTAGTGTTTGCGCGAACATGAAACACCACGCTGGCATCGGCCACTGTTCTACTCGTGCGGCTCCATCGAAATCGAACATATGATCATCTGGATCAGTTGTACCATCATACTTTTTTACTGTAGTTGGCATTTTGAGCTTCGGAGGAAGCTTGGCATGTGTGATGCGAGCGCTAAACTTTGATTTGGCAGTCATGGAAACTGGGTGATATGGTTTGGTGAGTTCCGGATCATTAACTACGTCCATCTGTGCTTCATTTCGTATTGCCATTGCTGGCGATGGTCCGGAAGAACCCTGGACGTATCCAGTGTAAATTTCCGAGGTGACAACTGTGGAAAAAGCAGGAGGGGTGAACATTGTAGGACCCATGGTCCTTACCGGAGCTTCTTCTTGAAACAACCTGGTTCGTAAACCGAGGATTTGTTCATCTCTGGCCTGTTGTGCTTTCAATCGCCGCAGGAGGCTTGCATTTTTGGAGAGAAACTCCGCGTCGAACTCAGATGTTTGCGAAGTAGGGATTAGAACAAATGGCAAGGTTGTTCCCGGCCTTGAGCTTAAAGCGTCTGAGGGTATGGAAACGGTACTTGCTGGTGCTGTAGTTTGTGTACTAACGGTTGTAGATCCCAGATTCACAGAACCTGAGGCCGCCATTTGTCAGTTCTTTGCTCAAGAAATTCACCAGAGTGAAGGACTAAGAGCTTTGAGATCGGATGGCGCCAATTGAAGAACCAAAGAATCGTGTTTAGGCCGGAGCCTGTCAACGAGGGTTTGGATCTTGTGAGAGAACTTGGGGAACAGTCCTGCAAAACAGAAAACCGTTAGGCTCGCCGCAGAGATGGGAGGGCCCCTCTGCGACCACCCTCCGGCGTGAGGATAAGTATTGGTAGAGAGAGAAAGTAGAGAGAGAAAATAAGGACGAAGGTTCAGAAAATCGTACTTGGCTTTGTACTTGATGGGGTATTTATAGTAGTCAACTTAGATGACATCATTCATCCAGACGCACTTGAATGGAGGTTCGTCTTCGGAGGTTCTTGATGACGGCTTGGACTTGTTTGCTTCCTTGAAAGAATGAAATTGCCCCTCACGTGATGGGCACACGAGGGAGAGTTAATAGAAAATCTAACTCTGTTGGTTTCTGGGATAGAAGAAGTTAAGTTTTAAAATGCCAGGCACCGAAAGTGTTATATGTGGATGAAAACTGCTGTTTGGACGAAAGCTCAGGAGTAATTTTCTCTAGTGCAAATTATTATGATGTTGATAAAGCCTTAGGGTGATGAGATGTGGAGATGCATGCCGATGAAAGGTACGCTGAATAAGTTTCTTAGGTACGTTAGTGATAGACTGATAGGTGTGCAAAGAGTGGATTGACCAAGAGTGAAACTAAAATAGGGGTGGCATGTGGCAAGGTCCCCACTAGCTCAAAATGATATAACGAAAAAAACATCTTAAATGAAAAATTAACCATCTTAAAGGTCATTGATTTTTTTTAACGGTTAACAGAATCAATTCCGAGCAAAGGTTGGCCCTTATATTCTCAATCACTCTTTTTTTTGAACGGTGAGAATCTTTAACTTTGAGAGGGAGCTCTCACACCCTCCCAAACAGAGGACCATAACCTCACTTTGGCCAGACTATGTTGTCTTAACCAGGCCCATGCTGGCGTCAGAGTTTGGCTCTGGCGTAACGCACGGTGGACTAAAACTTGGGGTGACTCTGGCTCGAACTCTTGACCTAAGGTCTGGGAGAACTAGCCTTTATTGTCTTTATCCACCAAATATGACACTAGTAGAGATTGAACTTGAGTCTATAAGGAGAACCCAAGTCTTTCTAACCAATAGACTACAACTGATTCATCATTTTTGTCACTACCTATCATAACATGTTTTACACACATAAACCATGACAAGTACACATAATTTTTACATTTTTCTCTATAACCCTCTCTTTTAGTATTTAGTATTGTTAAAATCCAAAAGTTTATTTTATTTGATAATCTTAGTAAATTCAATGGCTTTCATTCGTTCTTTATATATTAGTTTAATTTTGTAGTTTTATTTTAAATATAATTCTAATAACATTGATGTACAAATATTATGTTAGTATATTCATCAAGTTATTACGTACTATTACACATGACAATATATAGCATGAATTTAGGGCTGTTCACGAGCCGAGCCGAACCGAGCGGACATTTGCTCGTGCTTGGCTCGTTTACAAATCGAACCGAGCAGAGCGGCTCATTTAAAACCGAGCCTTAAATCAAGCGAGCGTTTTTCGAGCAGTAAATATTTCGAGCGAGCGTCGAGCGAAGTTCGAGCAATTTGGACAACCGTGTCGCCCGATTTAAATTTGCTGAGAGAGATAGTGACAATGTTTGGTCTCAAGTTTTTATGTCTTTAAAAACATGCACATTTCATGGTATAATATTTTCCTTATGAATAACAATGTTGTGGCTGACGAGGCAATAATCATATTGCACGAACAATTACGTTGAGAGCAGGAGACGATTGACTTAGGGTAACGAAATGAAACATCGAGGCGATGAGAATCCAGTCGTTTATTGGTTTTTAACTTTTAGATTTGATATTAATTTTATTATTGGCTTTGGTTGGGCTAGTACGTATAGATATAGTTGTAAATTTGTATATAGTGGACCAAAATCTAATATAGTGGTATATATAAAACTATAAATTTAATTTATATTTAAGTATATATGTATATGTAATGTGTGTGTATATATAGGTGTGTGTATATATATATGTATTATTTATATTTGTGTATATATATGTGTAAATACATGTTTATATGTATATGTATATATATACTAATTAGAAATAATAATTCGAGCCGAACCGAGCTGAGCGGACCTTTGCTCATGCTTGGCTCGTTTATAAACCGAACCGAGCGGAGCGGCTCGTTTACAACCGAGCGTCAAATCGAACGAGCATTTTCCGAGCAATTTCCGAACGAGCGTCGAGCGAGCGGCGAGCGATTTGAACGGCCCTAAGCATGATTTAATTAAACATATATAGCATGGGAAGATAACTAACATATATAATCGTTGGTATCGTTCAGTTCCAACAAATCAACAACCAATTATAATTTTTGTAATGTCTCAATAGGATGCAAAGAAGCTATTGTAATCAATTTGGCATATGGTAAATAAAATGAAACCCTTCTCTTTAACCTCTTTATCTATCTTCTATCTTCTATATTCAAGTTCTTAATTTAATTGTTTTTCTAACCCAATTGATGAGCAATCTAATGGTTCATCAAATAGTAATCAAGAACTCCAATAATCAAGGTAATTATTAAATTAGTATTTTTGCTCAATGCTATACTAGAAATGATGCTAGAACATAGTTTTTTTATATATAAATTATAGTTTTATCTATATTTTTATATATAAATTTAATTTAAAACAAAACAAAACCCTATAAAATGATTCTGTGATGCAATGGAAAGAGTGCTGGTCTATGAAACCAAATGTTTAGTAAGCAGGCTGGCATATCGTGTGTACACGATAATATACGAACACGATAACATGATACATGAAATCTCATACACGAACACGACACGATAAGGTTTCGTGTCCAGTTTTCCATACACGAACACGAAATATTTTTAATATGTATACACGATAATTACCTGTTAATACATGTTTACGAATGTTTCAGTAATTACATATCTAGGAACCTGTTTAGTGAAACAAAAGTTGCCAAAAGTTCACAATAGGCTTAAATAATGCATAAACGCATAATCCGTAACAAGTTTGAAACAAAATCCATAAATGACAAATCACAAAAGGCTTAAATAATTCATAACATCCATTCAAAACAATGTAAAGTTCACATGGGTTTATCTTCTCAATCTTCAATTCAAAGTTCACATGGGTCTTTTTTCTCGACGGCCGGTGGTTGGGGTGGTGTCGCTGGGAGTGGGGATAGAGAAGGGAAGAATTAAGGTTTTTTTAATACATCCATTGGAATGGGAACGAGAAAGGTTAGGGAACTAGAAAGATAAGTGATAAGATTAGGTTTTCAACACATGGTCCCACTAAATTATATTTTTTTATTGTATTAAAATTATTAACATGTATTAAAAGGTACTAAGGGTATGTTTGGTAAAAGTGGCTGGTGGCTGGAAGCTGGTAGCTGGTGGCTGGAAGCTGATAGTTGTAGCTGGTAGCTAGTAGCTGTAGCTTTTTAGATATATTTGGTGTTTGGCAGAGTAACTTGAGCTTTTAATAAAATGTATAAAATGACCAAAATGGACATATTAAAAAATTTAAAAAGCTTGTGCATTAAAAAGTTTATTATTTTTAGAGGTTAAAATAGTCATTTTTTTTCCCTAAAAGCTTGTAGCTCCTTCTAAACGCTACTAGTAGTAGCGTTCAACCAAAAGCTTCAAGCTCCTAACATAAAAGTTTCAAGCTCCTTCAACCAAACAAGCCTTTTTATTGAGTAGGAGTTTTTTCTTAAAAACTTAAAGCTAGAAGCTCCTAAAAGCTACATGCCAAACATACCCTAAATAGGTATACCGGTATTTTACCTGTTTAGACACGAAAATTAACATGTATTTTCGTGTCTACCTGTTTAGTACATGTTAAGGTCATACACGATATCTGTTAACTTCGTGTAGGCTCATGTCGTGTATTCGTGTTCGTGTCTAAAATTGCCGGCGCTATGTTTCAGGTCCAAATGTACAATTGATAGGAGCGGTATCCTTAAAAAAAATCCCAGTTTTCCTCCATGGTTTCATATGGGCTCCTAGTGACTTGCTTATTATTATTTTTTCTTTGCTTCACATTAGGCTTTGGAAACGTAACCCAACTGGTAAGATTGTTAAATTATTTATCATATAGGGAGCATTAGTTAAAAAAACTTAATCAACAACTTTGCTTTCAAAAATGCTAAAAAAGCATCACCATCATTTTAGAATGTATATTCTATACAATAGTTTTGTCATCCTTTCTGATGAATGATATTTCAGTAATCGTTCAACGGAGACATATAATTGTAAAATTTGTGAATCAACCTAGTTATGAGTGGAATATAGGGGAAAGATCCACTAAAAAGTGAATTTTGGCAAAGTAGCCTAAGAAAGATTGTAATGATGACATGTGGCACTCCTAATAAGTAGGAATGAAGGGCATTTTGGTCCTTATAAATAGGAGTGAAAATGACATGTGGCACCCCTTTTGTTTTTTAAAAAATACAACAAAAAAATCTAGTACAAAAAAATCTAGCACAAAAAAACTAGTACAAAAAAATCTAGCACAAAAAATCTAGCACAAAAAATATAGCACAAAAAATATAGCACAAAAAAAAATCTAGTATAAAAAAATATAGCACGAAAAAATTCAGCAAAAAAATGTAGTACAAAAAAATCCAGCACAAAAAATTGAGGAAAAAAAATTTAAGACAAAAAAATTCAGCACAAAAAATTTAGCACAAAAATATAGTACAAAAATTGAGCACAAAAAAATGTTATACAACATAGAAATACAACACATTTAAGTGGGTTTTTTTAGTCTTCATATTTTATATAGCAATATGGTACTCAAATTAAAGATAAAAAAACGCTCGATTTTACGGTGAAATTTTTATGAAAAAATAATGTCGTATAAAAAAGTTATGAACGTTTAAAAAATGGGGGTGGAATATGCATGTGCCTTGCATGTGGAGAGAGAAAGTCCATCAATAGGATTTTCCCAAGATACCCTTGTACTCCTCCTTTCTCCTACCATTTCATCTTAACCATTGATTTGAAAAATGAATGGTTAAGATTACTTCTCATCCTACTTAGGCAAAATTAACTTTTTATTTGATCTTACCCCGTAGAATATATGTAGATACCATGTATGTGTGCACACATATATATAGATACATATATGTATGTGTTATCAAGATCATATAAAAAGACTTACAATAACAGAAAATCAATCTATACTATATAATAAAAGAAACCAATTTTGGGACACTTGTCATCATATTAGGCAATGTATCTTATGGATAATTATTATTTAGTTTAATCTCTTCTAATTAAATATAGATAACCATCCTATTAAATATTATTTAGTTTAATATCTTTTGGATAATTATTATTTAGTTTAATTTTAATTTAATCTCTTTTTGAAAAAAATTCATAATTAGTTTATGAACCAAACATATTTTTTATTAAAATATCTAACGATAAATTCTAAAATTCGTTTGATGAAAATGAATATAATTAAAGTTGGCTTCCCTTTTTTTTTCCTTTTTGAAAAAATTACCTACATCTACCAAGTAAATTAAAGAAACTAGAGCATATTGATAAAAATTAATTGCCATATATAAGACCTAAACTAATTAAAATAGATTACTATCTTGAAGCTCATCATTTTTTTTTCTGTCCGATATTTTTCACTTATGATAAGTGGGATGGCTTGATGATATAATCTATTTAAATAATTTAAACTGCAATATAAATTATATAACTAAATTACATGTTACGAACTTGTGTAAAAGCCATCACATGTTCACATATGAGTTAGAGATGCCCGGATAGTCCCTGTGGTTTCGCATTTTTTCACCTATAGTCCCCAACTTTCTAAAACTACCTGAATAGTCCCCAACTTTTCATTTTTGTTCCCAGATAGTCCCTGGGTCTAACTTCAGTTTGTTTTCTCTGTTAAGTGGGTGTGAAATGACCAATTTACCCTTTCTTTTAAAAGGCCAAATCACAGGGACTATCCGGGCATCTTCTTCAAATGGCCTTAGTTCTCTAACCCTAATCTAAATACACACATACATCCACAGACACACCACAACTCAGCCAAACACACCTGCTCCCCTCGAGTTTCTCCGACAAACCCCTCCCCTCTCTGGTGGAATCAGAGACGATGTAGGTGGATTCTCCGGCGAAACACCCCTGCACCCCTGTTACTCCGACGACCTCACCACCCGCACCCCTTTTCCCTCAAATTTGCTGGACGGCGGCAACGACGGTGAGAAGGAATCCGACGGCGGCAATGACGGTGGTCGCACGGACGGCAGCGACGGTAGTGGTGGCCGCCTCATTTCAGTTTGGTTCGACCTGATTCCGGTGCGGTTCAGGTTCCAGTTTTGATTTGGGCTCTAGCTCAGTGCAGGTCACAATTTGAATTCTCAAAAACACCGTTTGAAATCTGCCAGTTCACCTCCGTCCCCATTGTTAGGCCTCTGCTTCCCCTGATAATATAGTGAGCCTTTCACTCATCTAGAGAGAGAGTAATTCATCACTTCTAGATAGAGAAACCGAGATATTATCTTCTCTCTCTCTCTCTCTTACTTCAATTACAGTTCTTCATCAATCAAGCATTCATAATATCAACGGTTAATCAGTTATGTCAAGCAATTACTTCGGTGTTTTCGTCTTAGATCCATGGCTACAGAATCAGTTTACACAAGTCGAGCTTAGAAGCTTGAAATCGCATGTAAGTAGCTACGATTCTTTGATTTTCTTTATGTTAATCGGTGATAATATTGCAAATTCGTGTTCAATTTCATTGCATCAGAGATTTTGCTGCATTTATTGTTTCGATGAGGTGTTTTGTTCTGTTTTTTTGTGTTAATCGGTGATAATGAGAGTTTGAGATCGTGTAACAGTTTAAATTTATGTTTAATTTCATCGCATCTGAGTGTTTGTTGCATTTATTGTTCTGGTAAGGATTATGGCAGTTCAGGTGACTGTGGTGGGATGGTGGAGGGTGATGGTGGGTGGAGGTTGAAGATGAAGTGTGGTGGTGGGGTTTTTCTCTAAAAATGAAGAAGATGCCCGGATAGTCCCTGTGGTTTGGCCTTTTAAAGGAAAGGGTAAATTGGTCATTTCACACCCACTTAACAGAGAAAACAAACTGAAGTTAGACCCAGGGACTATCCGGGAACAAAAAATGAAAAGTTGGGGACTATTCAGGTAGTTTTAGAAAGTTGGGGACTATAGGTGAAAAAATGTGAAACCACATGGACTATCCGGGCATTTTTCTCTATGAGTTATGTACATTTTAAAGTGTTTTAATTATTCCAAGCTTTTGTGAATGTGAAATTTGTATGTTGTCCAATAACAAAAATAGTTGTTTTTGTTGTTTTTTTAAAGATATAACATTTTTATTTTTTATTATACAAAATTACATTTATACAACTCGTGTAATACGCGGGATTTTTTAAAATATAACTTTTTTATTATGTAGTATATAAAATTAGATTTATTCAATCCATATAATTCATAGAGTTTATAAAGATATAACTTTTTATTATTTGATATATAAAATTACATGTGCTCAACCCGTATAACACATGAGATTCTTAAAAATGTAACTTTTTTCATTATTTAATATATAAAATTAAATTTACTCAACCTGTACAATACACGGGGTTCTTAAAAATAAAACTTTTTTTTATTATTTAATAAATAAAATTATATTTATTCAACCCATGTAATAAACGAGATTTTTAAATATATATTGTTTTATTATTTGGTATATAAAATTACATTTATTCAACCCGTGTAATACACGGGGTTCTAACCTAGTTAAAGATATAAACGAAATCATTCTACGCTATATACACATCTTGGGAGGTCGCTTTAGAGATATTTTTTAACTTCTTATACCAACGCCATTCAGATCCGATTCTTTTGACGTTCTCGTGTCTTGTAAAAATTGAAAAAAAAAATTATGAATAAAATATATTTGCAAGGCCGCCTCAATATTTTTGGAGGCTAAAAGTGAATAATAAAATTGGAGTCCTTTCGTAAAAAAACAATTTTTCGATTCTATGATTCCTATATCATCTTTGTGTATGCATATCCACATATCTCAAAGCCTAGGCCAACAATCGTAAAACCTAAATTACCTACCCATAAATTATTGTTATTTTTTATATCTGAAGGCACTAGAGAATTGAAAGCCCACCGGCCCAAAGCCTTTGCTTTATTTCACTTTCTCTTGTGGTGTCATGTGCTATTTGAAGCATAAAAATCATTTTCACTTTCTACCGCTTAACTATATATTATAGCCAACATTATAGCCAACGTATATATACTTTGATATTATATATACACACACGTATATAACATTTTTAGGTTTTGCTTTTTTTTTTTTAAATCATGAGAAGTCATTACAGTAAACTTATATCATCCTATAAGGGTATGAGGAGTGGTTAGACATTTGAGAGTGGCAAACTAAAAAATCAACCAATCAGAGTGCGTCACGTCAATCAGTGAAAAATGTTTAAACTATGCTGAAAAGTGTTGGCAATGGTTTAGACACTTACTGAAGTGGTAAACTTATTTTTTATTTTTTATTTTTTGTAAACTAGTATATTTAATATTTAAGTTAATAAATGTAGAATAAACTGACAATAACATTACATTAAATTAAAAACATTAAAATTACATTAAATTAAAAAACAATAAAATTATATTAACTTGAAATAAATTAAACTAGTCTTCGTCGGAATCGACCAAAAGGTGGGGTAAATCTTGACTTGCGAGATGATTTATGAGATCGTGTTTTAGTCTCCAATGCGTGTCTTCATCCATCAACTCGCCCAACACTGTATCATCTAGAGCGGGCTCGACCGGAGGATCCCGAATGTGCACCGGTGCTATCGCCTTTCCGTCATCTTTCAAAATCATGTTGTGTAAAATAATACACGTGTACACAATACTCCTAATTTTTTTAACGGATCTTGCTCGCATCGGTCGACTCAATACACCCCATTTCGACTTCAAGACACCAAAAGCCCATTCGACGTCTTTTCTTGCCACCTCATGTTGCCTTTTGAATTTCTTTTCGTCTACTTCGTGAGGGTAAGGGATCGACTTCACAAACACGGACCACTTCCATCCGTGAGCAAATAACCACGTTTGTATAAATGGTTGTTAACGTAAAATGGAAATTTTGGCGCGGTTCCATTTCGTTCCGTTAAAAATAACGGAGATTGTTGTAGCACATTGATATCGTTTTGAGAACCCGGTGGATCGGCAAAAGCATGCCAAAACAATAAGTCTTGAGATGCAACCGCTTCGAGCATAACAGTCGGGTATCGATGATCTCCTCGCATATATTGGCCTCGATACTCTGTCGGACAAAATCGCCAAACGAAATGGGTGCAATCAAGGCTACCGAACATACCTGGAAGGTGATGTTTTTCCTCATGAGCTTCGTATAAAAGTGCCATGTCGTGGCTTGTCGGTCTAAGTAAGAACTCCGGAGCGTATATTTTGCAAACCGTGTCGCAAAAATATTCTAGGCACTCGCGGGAAGTTCTTTCGGCCATATGCAAGTACTCGTCGTTCTCGTCTGGAGTGTTACCAGTTGCGAGCTGTTTAATAGCCGATGTCACCCTTTGCAACGGCGTAAAGCCCTTTCTACCTCGCGCATCGAGGGCCTCTTGAAACCACGAGTCGTTCTCTTCCACGTTGGCCACAATTTTTAGAAACAAACGTTTCGACATACGGAACCTATGCCGAAAAATTTCTTCGTTGTACTTCGGGTCTTCGACAAAATAATCCGCCATGAGTGTCTCATGCCCCACCTCACGTTAGCGTTCAATATATCTCCTTCGGTTAGATGTGCCCGTGTCTTGAAGTTCGGTTTCTTCGATGAGATTTTGAAAAAAAAAAGAATGCTACTATCGGATGATTCGTCGCTACTCATGGGTGGGAACCATAACGGGAGTTCATCGGCCATTTTGTTTTGTAAATGTTTGGGAAGAATTGGTGGTAGTTTTTGGTTTGGTTGGGGTATAAATTTGAAGATATTTGGGTATGGTTTGGTTTAATATTTATAGTTTAATTTTTTAAAGAAAAAATAAATTTTTTTTTTATTTTAAACGGCTTTATAGCCGTTACCTCATTCCAACGGTCATTTTTTGGCATTTTCCCGAGCGGCGTTTGGTCACCGAGCGACATTGAAACCGAGCGGCAAAGGGGGGTCGGCGACGGTGTTCTCGCGCGGCAAACCACTTTGCCAGTCCCCTTTGCCGCACCATTCCGTATACCCTAAATACTTTGTAAATCGACACCAGTTAAAATTCATTTCACCCTGGACAAGTGACCATCAAAAGGAATAAAAGTAGAAAACCATATAAAGTTGGATTCACAACTTTTGGGGAAAGTAACCTATGTAGGAACTATGAAACATGTCATGTGTAACATTTATGTACAATGTTTGAAAAGGTCGTCTTCAAAAACAACACATCATTACAACCAAAACTTAATTCCCAAAGATATAATTTCTTGCTCATTCTTTGAAGATATTATATTCATAATTATTATTATTTATCATAGTACAAATTAGCAATTTAATTATTATTATTATTTGTATATATTCTTTTTCGATCCTTGAATAAACAATCTTCCTATGAAAATGAAATCCAATTGGGTAGTCATAGAAACAACATTCTAGACGCATGTTTTGAAGTAGAGATGTTCTTAAAACGAAACTGGTAATGACAATGATATACATCAAGGAATGACAAGATATAGGAATGAGAAGAAAATCAAATTGGACTGGAAAACTGAATTTTAACCCAACGATAATATCTTATTAGGTAACGGTCAAATGGGGTGCCAAACTTAGGGAGTTGATCGACTAGGGATATGGAACAATTTATATTCATAGTTCTACGTATTTTATGTTTGAAAATTTTTAGAATCACGTTAACCTTTGTATTATATATTATGTAATTAGGGGAGAGATCTATACATAACACTAAATAACGCGAGAACAAGCTAATAAAATGGATTATTCATTTTCCAATTTTATTTTTTTATAAAAAAATGATAAAAATACAATTTTATTCGTTTCTCCTAAAATTTTAAAATAATATTTTTTTTTAACAAATTCCGTATATGTAGATAACCTACACATGTGTAAGTCATGTGTAGGTTATATTACCTCTACAAACCTGCACATATGTGTAGTTAAATAGTTAAAAGTTAAAAAACATATGAAAAACCTAGTTTGATTGTTTTTTTAATGTATGGAAACATATACATAAAAAGTATAAAACTTAAAAATATGAACCATTGATCAAAACATCAAAATGATTTAAGTTTGTTTTTTTTGTTGTTATTGTAATAATTTAGTGTTCTGTAATGAATTTCACCGATGTAACTAGAATGTACGTGGATCTCAATATTTTTGAGATTTATTTTTATAAAAAAGATATTGATAGCATTTTGTCTTAAGGCATGCAAACATATCAGGGGCGGACTGAAGACATGCCCAAGGTGGGCGGGCGCACCCCCGGGAAAAAAAAAATTAGTGCTAAGTTCCGTCGAAAATCCCGTCCGCACCCCTTGGAATTTTTCGTCCGCACCCCTTGGATTTCTTCGTCCGCACCCCTTGGATATATTCGTCCGCACCCCTTCGAATTTTTCGTCCGCACACCTTAGGTAAAAAATATTATGGATTATGTTAAAAAAAAAAATTAGTAAAGTCTGATTTTTTTTTTCTAAAACTACCTATATTATATAAACTTATACTAACTAAACCCAAACCAAGCCCATTATATAAACTTATCAATAGCCCACTAATAATCTAGCCCATTAACCCACCTAAATTAAAACTAAAACAAATAAAATAAGCCCAAAACCCTTCAATTACTATCCCGCCCTCTCCCTCTATGCGTGCGAGGTCTGCCAGCGATCTTCATCAGCGTCCATCACAGCAACAACACTGTAGGTCTGCTGCAGCCGGAATCCGACATCAACGTGACCGGAATCCGCTCCAAACCAACCGGACACCGACAAACGGTGAGTTTTTATGTTTTTTATTTGATTTTTCTTGATATTATATGAGAAAAGGGGTAATAAAAAACTTAAATAGGTATGAAAAATCGTGTGTTTTGACGTTGCGTATGGTTGTTTAGATGATTTTTAGGATGATTATGTTATTTAGATGATTTTTAGGGGTGATTACACAATTCTAGGGCTTGATTATGTTATAGAAATTAGGAAACCATCATGAGTAGGGGGCCTAAAATTTTTAAAATTTTTTTGTCTTACATGACCCGACCCGATACAACCGATTTTTTTACTTATGTACCTAGGGGCCTAAAATTTTTAAAAATGTTCCGCACCCCCATGGATTTTTTCCTGGGTCCGCCACTGAAACATATACACACGATGCACATATGTTTATACCTTTTTTGGAAAAAAAAAAAAAAAAAGAAGGCAGAAGATAAATACGCAAAGAGTGAAGAGAAAAATAAACACTTCGTTTTTTGGGAAGGGCTAAATTTTTGTCACCAATGGAATTTAAACTCTTGCTACATAGAAAGACAAAGTCTTATTCAACACCTTAATACCACTAGGTCAAAGATTCTTTGGTAAACATTTCGTTTTTTAATTTTACCAACCTTGTGGTTTCCGCCAAATTTCAATGTCTGGTACTAATAGTTTTTGTTGCAAAATCGGGTATTAACGTTTTTAACTTGTCACAATGTTGAGTACTTAGACTAACATTCGTTAACTTTCTTGTTAAATGTCTTTTCATAATCACAAGGACCATTTATCTAATTAACTCGATTTAGTTGCAGGTACTATTTGTGCAAGTTCCTAAAGTAAAAATTAAAATAACAGTAGCCATTAATGGAGGTTCTCTAAGACCATGTGTAGTGGTAACAACTTATAATGCCCCCACCATGGGGCATTATCCGACACGTGTCATCCCAGTCAGCATGGGGCATTATAGCATAAAGTGGTGTAGTGGGGCATTATTCCAATAACGCCCATGCAATCATTTCCCAATTATTTTTTTTAAACTTTAAATACTTCATTAAATAAAAAAAAATACAATACTAGAAATAAAAAAATTAAAATCCGATTAAATAAAAAAAATACAATACTAGAAATAAAAAAATTAAAATCCGATGAAATTAAAAAAAAAAAAAAAACACTAGTTTTCATCTTCGCTTTCTTCACCCTCGCCAACTTCGTCTTCCTCGTCCTCCGTTTCTTCCTCTCCCTCAGGTGGTACATACCGAACCGACCATGCGTGGTGTAGCAAATCAACCATTAACTGGGAATGGTACGGTTCGTAACGCAACTCTCGCGCATTATTCACTCTTTCTTCCATTGACGCCTGTGGATGCTCCTCTTGAACGGCTTCTGGCACATAATTCTGGCATATTGCCTTTCCTTCGTCTTCCAAAATCATGTTGTGCATGATTATACACGCGTACATAGCATCTCTCATTTTTTGCTTGCTCCATGCACGACAAGGATTTCTCAAATAATGCCAGCGTTGTTTAAGAACCCCAAAGCATCTCTCAATGTCTTTTCGTGAAGACTCTTGAACCTTTTTAAAGTATGCTCTTTTTTCATCAAAAGGATCACTATACGTCTTCACGAAAATCGAATACCTAGGATATATTCCGTCGCTCAAATAATATCCATGAGGGTAGTAGTTTCCATTTGCGTAAAACGACGCTTTTGGAGCTTTGCCAGAAATCCACTCCTCTAACAGCGGAGATTGTTCAAAAACATTGATATCATTGCATGACCCGACCACGCCAAAGTAAGCCGACCAAACCCAAAGGTCCTGTGAAGCAACCGCCTGAAGAATAATAGTGGGTCCTTTTTGGTCACCCCGTGTGTGTTGGCCTCGCCATGCAGTCGGGCAGTTATTCCAACGCCAATGCATGCAATCTATGCTCCCGATCATACCAGGCAAACCATGCTCAACATTATGTACCTCGTAGATCTTTTGAAGGTCGTCCCATGTGGGCGTTCTAAGATAACGCGCACCGTACACATCAATTATACCTTTATAAAAAAACATAGACAAAAAAAAAAGTAAAGTATAGGAATTATTGGACTTAAAAAAAAAAATAGACAAACATAAGCTTAAAAAAATAAATTGTAAACATACTCGAGGTTTAAAAAAAAAGTAAAGTATAGGAATTTTACCGGGACAAAAATGCTCCAAGCTATCTCTCGTTGTTTTCTCCGCCATTTTTAGATACTCGTCGTTGATGTCGGTAGTGTTTCCATAAGCAAGGATTCGTAACGCCGACGTACACTTTTGGATACCGGTAAATCCAAGTTCCCCTCTCGCATCCGCTTTTTGTTTAAAATAATCGTAGTTGGCTTCCAAGTCGTCGACTATGCGTAGAAATAACCGCTTACTCATTCGGAAACGACGCCTAAACATTTCGTTCGAATATGTCGGCTCCTCATTGTAACACCCGTTCTTATAAATCAAGGTTTAACGTATATCTTGGGAAAATAATCATGTAATTAATGATTAGATATACATCGGAAATACGGGTTTCTTAAAACTTTTACAAATTATAATTTATTCTACATAACGTGATCGAAATTCGTTGTTTAAAATTTACAACGTGGCAAAGTGCGGAAGCGTGTATATTTATCGTGTTCGGTTCTTCGTTGAGCTTGATCGTCTTTCGGCATCCGAAATATACCTACATTTCATAAACATGAAATGATTTAGTCATACGGAGATTAAAATGTGGTTAAACGAGTCCGGGAAGCGAAACCTGATAAAAAAAATACAATTTTGATCAGGGCCCACCGTAAATTACGGTGGGTACCGTAATTTACGGTATCCCCTGAAACATTATTCTTCCACCGTAAATCAGAAACAAACCACCGTAACATTTTTAATCCCCACCGTAATTTACGGTACCACCGTAAATTACGGTGGACTCTGCATCAGCTTCTTCCATTTTGCCGTTTTTGACACGAATTCTTTCGTATCTTTCAAACCGCTTATCCGTTTGACCTACCGTTTCTTCCTACATGATTGTAATTTAATTCTCCATCATATGGAGTTAAAACCCGACTTCCGGAATAACAAATCTATAGAGTTTTAAGCTTTCGGCTTAAACTAGAATTTACCCATTTGGACCCATTAATGTATTTATCAAACAAACTTATTTGTTTGGTCCCAAATTCTCGTGAATCTCCTAATTTCTATATCGTCTATCATATTTGGCTCAAACCACGGGTTTCCTACGCATTTTAAACCCGCTTATACTCAAGTACTTATTTTGACCCGTTAAGGTCATTTAAGCAACTTTTACGCATAACTCACACCCATTTCTTTCTAGCATTTTATTTCCACATTAGTTATCAAGTGACCTTCCATCACATCTATATTTGTGATGGTTTTAATGTGACGATCTATCTAATCCGAGTTTTACCCTTCGCATTATCAATATACGGCAAAGACTCATATAGAGTCTTTTGACCAAGGATTTACATCTTACGCTATTAGACTTATTCTAAGTATTAACTTGATTAAAAAAACTCATTTTCAATCGACTTCTAAGAGTTGTTTGCTTAATTGTTCTTACAAGGGCGTTTTGGTCATTTTTAACCCTTCTTTTACAACGAAGGGCTTGCTTAAGCCATGTACGCCCAAAATCTCGTTTTTAACCGAATCTTATTTTCAAGACACTCTGTCTATAATTTAAATCCTTCGGTTTGCCTTTTTAGGTAACCGAATGTTTCTTTTTTACTTTGCCTAAATCACATCGATCTCCAAGTCCTAAATGAGGAGTTGATCTATTATACATACCTGGCCCAGGGTCAACTTGTTAACCCGGTTTAATACCTTGCTTTATATTCGCTAATTTAGAACGATACGAATATCCATTGGATATCTATTCCTGTAAGCATATAACTCGACAAAAGAATCATTAGTCAATATTGTCAAAAGGTGATGTCTACACCTTTTGACCCGTTTGGCCGAAATGGTCGTTTATCTATGCGAGATGATATTTATTATCATCCCATCTACATGACTCGTTCCGTTTAACATCGTACGGTCATTTTACTTATAAACCGTTTATTGCTTTCGACATAATATGACCAAATTATCTATTTACTTCTTTTTAACCATTATTATGGTTTCTTTCATCTTTGATTTTCTTGTTCCGTTCGACTACACGACGGAACATCATATTTCAATTGTTTAGATATCTCATTCATAACTTATATGATAAGAAAATATTCCACAATGTAAGACTAGTGTAAGCTATACTTACTTTGCATCCGAATTACGCTTTTCCTTCATACTTGCTTCGTTTGACCCGCTTCCTTTCCAAGCCTCCACCTAGCTTGTCAAGCGTCAAACTATCATCATAATTCGTAAGACGGTTATATTAGTCATCATTAATTATGACTATTCCATCTTACATATTTTCTATCACAATTACCATTCGATCTTATTAATGGTCGGTTTGACTATTTAAAAGTCAAATCATCAATTAACACATATGATTGCACTATCAAGTTCACAAGACTCAATTAGGCACATTATCAACACTTAGTTCTCATTTAGGCATTTTAACAAACACCTAATGTGCATAATTCTACATATTCACTAACTAGTTCCTAACTAGTTATTTTTACCAAGATTAACATCAAAATTCAAACTTTCATGTCTAGTGTTCATGAACTACACTTAGTACTAGTATCATAACATCAATATTCATCAATTTAACACTCTAATTCAAGTGTTCATCTTCTTGTCATAAAACCCACTTAGCACACATATGGGTAATCATCAAATTTCTATTTTTCAACACTAGTTTATCAAATTATTAACTAGGGTTGTTCCTAAACATGGATTTCATCACAATAACGCTCATAGATTCAACATTCATTCCAGAATTTTGATTATGATTGTTCATCATAATTTCAAAGTATCACTAAATCATAAGATTCAACATACCTTGTGATCCCCACAACTTAGTGATCATTAATATGTGTTCATGCATCCGATTTGGGCCAGATTTGACCTTCAATTTGATGGATTTGTTGAAGTTAGGGTTTGAGCTCCCTAAAGCTCTTCCTGGTCGATCCTCACACACGCACACACACTCTTGTGTGTGTGTTTGTGTTTTATTTTTAAGTTTATAATTCATTTTCAAGTTACCCGGCTTTGGTCCCTCGTGTTTGGTTAGTTATTAATTAGGTTACAACCTAGATTACTTTCAATAATATTCCCACTTATTAACTAGGTTTTACATTTCTAGTTAACTTAGCGGGTTCGGGAATATTTATGACTAAGTTTATTTTAGGTCCCGTTAACTCGGGCCTTTTATCCATTTTGTTTCCTTAAAAGCTTTTATTCACCTTTTAGTTAATATTAGGATTATTTATTTAAAAACCTAATATTTACCGGGTTAATTTTTACCACTAACGGTATTTTACCCGTCGTCACTATTAACGTGGCTTGATTACTAAACCCGTTTTTGGGGTGTTACACTCATCAAAATAATCTTTCATCAAACGATCGTGTGCCCCGCGTCGGTCTCGTTCAATATAACCTCTTTTACTTTTTTCTGCTTGGGGGCGACGACAATGCTCGACATATCTCATCGCTAGTTGACAAGCACTCGTAACCGCCTCTTGCTCAACCTCCTCATCGGTTGAACTATCGCCATCCGCAAAAAACTCGTTGTAGTAATAATTTACCATGGATGAAGAACTAGGAGAATCCATCAAGTTTTTTATAAAATGGTTGTATTTTTTAGAGGGTTTTTGTGATGTTTTGGTTGAAAATGAATGAGTTTATATATATAGGGGGGAAATGAAATTAAAAAATAAAATAAAAATAAAACTAGCCGTTTAAAAAAACTAGCCGTTTGAGTTGGGATTGGGCATTCAAACCATGGTGCAGCGTTTTAATAAACACCCCGGGTTAATTTTTTTTCAAAAAAAAAAAAACGCCCGGAAACGCGCTATGTAGTGGGGCGTACTACGCCCGGACTATCCCCCCGTAGTGGGGCGTTTTTTTTAAAAAAAATTCAAAAAAAAAACGCCGGATAACGCCGAGATCCCCACTACATAGCGCGTTTCCGGGCGTTTTTTTTGAAAAAAAATTAACCCGACGTGTTTATTAAAACGCTGCACCATGGTTTGAATGCCCAATCCCAACTCAAACGGCTAGTTTTATTTATTTATTTTTTTTAATTTCATTTCCCCCCTATATATATAAACTCATTCATTTTCAACCAAAACATCACAAAAACCCTCTAAAAAATACAACCATTTTATAAAAAACTTGATGGATTCTCCTAGTTCTTCATCCATGGTAAATTATTACTACAACGAGTTTTTTGCGGATGGCGATAGTTCAACCGATGAGGAGGTTGAGCAAGAGGCGGTTACGAGTGCTTGTCAACTAGCGATGAGATATGTCGAGCATTGTCGTCGCCCCCAAGCAGAAAAAAGTAAAAGAGGTTATATTGAACGAGACCGACGCGGGGCACACGATCGTTTGATGAAAGATTATTTTGATGAGGAGCCGACATATTCGAACGAAATGTTTAGGCGTCGTTTCCGAATGAGTAAGCGGTTATTTCTACGCATAGTCGACGACTTGGAAGCCAACTACGATTATTTTAAACAAAAAGCGGATGCGAGAGGGGAACTTGGATTTACCGGTATCCAAAAGTGTACGTCGGCGTTACGAATCCTTGCTTATGGAAACACTACCGACATCAACGACGAGTATCTAAAAATGGCGGAGAAAACAACGAGAGATAGCTTGGAGCATTTTTGTCGCGGTAAAATTCCTATACTTTACTTTTTTTTTAAACCTCGAGTATGTTTACAATTTATTTTTTTAAGCTTATGTTTGTCTATTTTTTTTTTAAGTCCAATAATTCCTATACTTTACTTTTTTTTTTGTCTATGTTTTTTTATAAAGGTATAATTGATGTGTACGGTGCGCGTTATCTTAGAACGCCCACATGGGACGACCTTCAAAAGATCTACGAGGTACATAATGCTGAGCATGGTTTGCCTGGTATGATCGGGAGCATAGATTGCATGCATTGGCGTTGGAATAACTGCCCGACTGCATGGCGAGGCCAACACACACGGGGTGACCAAAAAGGACCCGCTATTATTCTTCAGGCGGTTGCTTCACAGGACCTTTGGGTTTGGTCGGCTTACTTTGGCGTGGTCGGGTCATGCAATGATATCAATGTTTTTGAACAATCTCCGCTGTTAGAGGAGTGGATTTCTGGCAAAGCTCCAAAAGCGTCGTTTTACGCAAATGGAAACTACTACCCTCATGGATATTATTTGAGCGACGGAATATATCCTAGGTATTCGATTTTCGTGAAGACGTATAGTGATCCTTTTGATGAAAAAAGAGCATACTTTAAAAAGGTTCAAGAGTCTTCACGAAAAGACATTGAGAGATGCTTTGGGGTTCTTAAACAACGCTGGCATTATTTGAGAAATTCTTGTCGTGCATGGAGCAAGCAAAAAATGAGAGATGCTATGTACGCGTGTATAATCATGCACAACATGATTTTGGAAGACGAAGGAAAGGCAATATGCCAGAATTATGTGCCAGAAGCCGTTCAAGAGGAGCATCCACAGGCGTCAATGGAAGAAAGAGTGAATAATGCGCGAGAGTTGCGTTACGAACCGTACCATTCCCAGTTAATGGTTGATTTGCTACACCACACATGGTCGGTTCGGTATGTACCACCTGAGGGAGAGGAAGAAACGGAGGACGAGGAAGACGAAGTTGGCGAGGGTGAAGAAAGCGAAGATGAAAACTAGTGTTTTTTTTTTTTTTTTTTTTTAATTTCATCGGATTTTAATTTTTTTATTTCTAGTATTGTATTTTTTTTATTTAATCGGATTTTAATTTTTTTATTTGTAGTATTGTATTTTTTTTTATTTAATGAAGTATTTAAAGTTTAAAAAAAATAATTGGGAAATGATTGAATGCGCGTTATTGGAATAATGCCCCACTACACCACTTTATGCTATAATGCCCCATGCTGACTGGGATGACACGTGTCGGATAATGCCCCATGGTGGGGGCATTATAAGTTGTTACCACTACACATGGTCTAATTGAGTGGGTGTTTTCGTTCTGGTTTTAGAGAGAGAAACATCATGTGATGTGCGCATTACACGCTCCTTGATGCGCATAATTTAAAACCACCGAATCACCGATCCAATACTTAATTACTTAATACAAGATACTTTAAGCCACACAAAAAGTCATTTGTTTGATCTGTTGTGTATGTTTGATAATAATATTATTATGTTACCTTAAATACGCGTAAAGAATTTGGGCAAGAAGCTGGTGAAAGAACGAACGAACATCAAATCATTGCAACAAGGGGGCTACTGTTGTTTTAATTTTGTTTTAGAAAGTTACACAATTGGTCCGTGCAATTAAATCGAGTTAATTACATAAATGGTCCTTGTGGTTATGAAAATACATTTAACAAAAAAGTTAACGAATGTTAGTCTTAGTACTCAACATTGTGACAAATTAAAACGTTAATACCTGATTTTGCAACAAAAAACTATTAGTACCTGACATTGAAATTTGGCGGAAACCATAAGAACCAACGGTGTAAATTTTTCTTATACCTTTTTTTTGGAAAAGAAAAAAGAACGCAGAAGATAAATACAGAAAGAGTGGAGAGAAAAATAAACACTTCGTTTTTTTGGGGAAGGGCTAAATTTTTGTCACCAATGGAATTTAAACTCTCGCTACATAGAAAAACAAAGTCTTATCCAACACCTTAATAGTTAATACCACTAGGTCAAAGCTCTATGGCATGAATTTATGTGTTTCTTAGGGCATGTTTGGCTAAGCTTATTTAAGTCAAAAAGGACTTTTGGGAAAAAGACTTTTTAAAAAAAGTGTTTGGATTAACTTATGGGGTGAGAAAAACCAATAAGTCAATAAGTTGTTTTTTAAAAAGTGTTTGGCTTAGCTTATTGATGTAAAATGACTAAAAGGGGCATTCTTTCATAAGGGATGTTAAAAAATAAGGGGTATATTGGTAATTTGTTGTTTGAAAAGCTATAAGCTGATCAAGAAGTCACAATCTCTTAACTTTTCAAAAACTCCTTTTCCTTCGTCTCAAAAAGTCATTTTAAAAAGTACTTTTCCTTTTGCCAAACACTAAAAACTGCTTATTGGCTTTTTGATAAGTCAATAAGCCAATAAATTGGTTGGAAAAGCTTAGCCAAAGATGCCCTTACTACTCTCAACATAATATTCATCATGAAATGAATGCATAAGTTAGAATTTTAATGCAAGGGACATTTAACAAGTAAATTATGTCTTTTCCAATATTTTTTGTAAGTAAATGTTCTACTAAAAATATTACTTTCATTCTTATATAAATAAAAGTTAACAAAATAATTCCGGTTAATAATAACTCATTTACTTCGATAACTCTTTATTGAAAACCTTAATTATTGAATTATCACCGTAAAGTAAATCGTTTTTTTAATGACAATTTTTTTTAAAATTCTTGTTGCCTTTGGAACTTAAACCTAAAACCTTCCTCTCTCAAGGTTTTTAAAGACTTCCCTTTGCCTATGCACCACCCCATTGCTGGATCACAATCTAATAAACCTTGTTTCACTTGATGATTGCCCATGACATGACTCCTTGACCCTTGTTATTCAGTTTTCTAAATTCTAATATTGAAAACCAATCTGGACTTGCATTGTTCTCATCGCCTTTGCTCAACTCTACATGACTACATCCAACTCTATGGTCGTCATGCATACTTGATTTCCGTCTAATATAAAAGACATGAAACACAGGGGGTTATATGGTATGTGCGCCTTACATGGTTTAGGCGCTAAGAAAAGCCGCACCTCATAGGATTTTTATATGTGTGAGTGTTTTTTATTATTTTTGTGTATTTCATGTCTTTTTATGTGTGTTTTTGATGAATCTAATGATGAAATAGGTTTGTGTTTTATTTTTCATATGATATATAATTTTTTTTTAATTCCGTCTCGCTTCGCCTTGAGGCTTACACCCTGTGGCAAGGGAAAACGCTTCGAGACACGATTTCGTACTTTAAACCTTGGTATAGAGTACTCATCAAGTAAATGGAAAAGCCTTGCACCTTCTCAAAGAAGTCCACCCCAAGAACGAATTTAAATCTCTCATGGGAATCACTGATACGTCCAACTTTCCTTCTCATTCACCATCATGGCTTTCACACTCCATGTCATCTCATCGATTACCTTGGCATCCCTGTTTGCGGCTTTGAACCCACTGTAATGAGTTTAATCGGAGTTCGTTTGACTTGATTTCCTACGTTTCTTAGGTTAAGATCTATTTGTATCTAATCTTGCTCTAACTTTGGTTATATTTTTCACTTTTATTACTTAGTCTTAGGGTGAGCCGGGTGGTCGGGTTGAGTGGGGGCGGTGACTCGAGTTACCGCACGCTATCACCGCCGTCGTCCCCCTTAGCCACGGGTGAACCCAAAAACCCGGTAACTTGTTACCACATGCGGGGAGATGATTTTTTGACCGTTTGGAACTTTAATAACGGCTATAATGCCGTTGTAATTAAAAAAAATTACTTTTCTTTATTTAAACAACTGTTTCTCTCACAATTCAAACCTAAACCATTTCTCTCAAATTAATCTCATACCCCTATTTTTTTAAAATGACGGATGAAATACTCTTGTTTATTCCACCCGACATTAGTGATGATGATTTTTCTTCAACCGATAGTAGTATAATTTTTTTCCAAAATCTCATCGAGCAAGCAGAACTACAAGATACAAACACATCTAGTAAAAAATGATATGTTCCTCATGATCGAGAGAAAGGCCACGAAACCCTTATGGCAGATTATTTCGTCGAGGAGCCGAAATACAATGATGATATTTTTTCGGTATCCTCCAGTGAGCTCGTATTCGATGACACTGTGTTAAATGAGCTCATGGATTAGGATTCACATCGGAGACTAAAACACGATCTCGTGGAGCATCTTGGAGGACTAGATTTACCCCACCTATTGGTGGATTCCGACAAAGAGTAGTAATTTAATTTAGTTTAATTTAATAGAATTTTATTTGTTTTAATTTAATGTAATGTCTTTTTTTAATTTAATGTAATTTTATTTTGTTTAAAATATGTTTAAATTATTATTGCATAATTTATAGAAAAAAAAAAGAAAATAAAGGACTCCACCCGAGGTGACCACTCCTCATGTTTGAGTGGCAAGAGGGGAGTTGGAGAGGCGACTTGACATGACATGATGTGATTGGCTTCGGGGAGAGTTTACCACTCCCCACAAGGTAACCACCCCTCTCAGACTATACAGTGTAGAGGGGCTTGAAAATGGGGCGTTATTCAACATGTGGATGACACGTAAGCACGCATCAGAAAAGTGGCGCGGTACCAAAAAACGCGGGGTGAGATGGGGCGTGGAAGGGTGGTGTGGTGGGACACATGACATACACTTTTTATAATTATTTTAAATTTAAAAAACAAAGAAAATCAATAAAAACCCACCACCCAATGAGAAGCCTCCACATCACACATCACCAACCTCCACGCCAATGGAAAGCATGCCGCCCTTCCCTCCACGCCATAAAACGCCAACAACGGGGTGGTGTAGTGGCGTGGTTAAGGCCTCCACGCCAAAAACCACGCCCCACACTGTATGGTCTCACCCTTATTTTGATTATTAAAGTTGGTAGTATTGTTCACTTTACAAGAAATATATTGACTCATTTAACTTTGGAGGTATAAGTTTTAATTGTATGATTCCAACACAGTATAAGATGACAATATTGAATATTTGAATTCGGTCTACATGTTTATTTTATGAGAAAATTATATGTCCTCCAAGCTATATTCAACTTAAGTGTAGCAAACTTCACCTAAAACCTAAATTCTAAACCGCAAAATGTAAACAAGAAGTCTTACAGACTCGTAGAATATTTAAAGGGTACGATGTGAGCAAACCGATATATAAAACTTGTATTACATGCTACAGAGACACCGTATGGTTCATTTGAAGGTTACATATGTCATACATCTGAACTTGAAGCATATATGGTGATAGTGACTAATGTCACATATGACTACATATATTACATGGTGATAATAATTTTACTTTGATACTAGAATATATTATGGCTTGAGATCATTGTGCATAGGAATACGTCGATGAGGTAACGAATAATCTTCATCCGACCACCAGCGGCTTCGTTCACCACCACTGCCACCGCTGCCCATTGCTTTTCTTGTTTTATGATTCATTTGATGCTTTAACACATCTGCAAGTTTCAACCAATGGTTTAGACCAAGATGGTGACATTCGAACCGGGATCAACACACAAAGTGAAAGACCAAACCTGTAAAACGATAATGTGGTAGTCGCGCAGCAGCAGGGATGTGACACGAGTGTGACAGCAAAATGAGACAAGCAATGACAATCTTAAAGTTAAAAACCTTCTCCATGCAGCTAAACACTGTGATAAAATGATTGTGTTTTTTCACCTTTGGTGTCATGTGGCTAATGATGTGTGTATTTGTATACGAGGTTTGTCCACTGTTTGGGATTTGAACATGCTACAGTAAGTAACCTCGATTGAAGAAACAAAACAAGTGGGATCAGATTAAAGTGTGCAAAAAATTCTAAAGTTTGAATCTTTATATACTTATCTAAGCTTTAGAATGTTGGGTGTTGTGTTTCTTTTTGTTCTTTCTGCGGCTTCTAAATGTATTTGTTTATTTATCAAGACCCAAGAACCAAGGTGATAGAATATAAAATATATGCAGTCACGTAAAGAGCCAAAATATATACGGGTCAAGCTAATTATATTTGATACCCTAATTATTTAATAAAGATCAGCTTGACCCGTATACACTTAGCTCTTGTTTTCTAATTTTATAAATAATTAGTGTATCAAATATGATTATAATTATAACTTAATAAAAAGAGGACCAGGTTAAACAGTGACGTACCTTGATTTTAACTTGAATCAGAAAACAAAAGAAGTGCCCAAGACATGTGAAGCTATAATACAGCCAAAGAGTAGTGTAGTACTTTGATGTTTACTTCAATAAAATAAGGCATCAAGATGGCCCCCCAATTCCAATAGGCCATCACCTGAACCGAACCCCTTGAACATCAGAAACTATAGAAAAGAGGGTATTTAATTTTAGATTTAAAAACAAAATCATTGAAGATATACAGTATTAAGGGAAATGCTCAAATATAAACATCACCGCGTAACTAGATACCGACTTGGGGGTTAAGGGTCTCTGTCGAATGGTTTTGTATCGTTATAGCACGTTTGGGTAAACGCATCCGTTGCATCTTTAGCAGCTGCTTCTGAACAGTAACTGTTAGAAGATGTAACACCCGATGAGTCAGAATTGATCAGGTAACTATGGTAATGCAAATGAGTGTATAAGTCTTCATTTTTGTCACCAACCTATATTTCATTCAAGACTGGGAATAAATACAAAACACCAAAACTGGATTTGGCAAAATGGGTGGGCCGGATAACATGTCAAATGAGTAATATTGTTAGAGGTTGGGTTGATGCGTAACACTTTTAGTCCAATTCTTTTTACTTTTTAGTGCCGTATATGATTACAAAAACTATACGATTCGTGTAATAATCCTACTTTTGAATAAAATGATTAGAGAGGCTTCATGGGTGGGCCGGATTTACTTTGGATGACTTTCGACTTGTTTGACCTGCTTTAGTTTTAGCTATGTTCTTTAATATTGCCCGGTTGACATTAGAGATCATAGGCAATCTAAATCATGTAAATGGCCCAAAATGGTCGGATTAAGTTAGAAACTTAACTGGCATCATTGGCAAGGCAGTTTAGGCAAACTAGCAGATCACGCACACCAAACCTTTGACACACGATTCAAACTTAATGTCCATGCATTTGGCAATGGTTAGGTGACTTACAAGATCTGATCTCACCAAAATCCCATCCGGGGGAGGATGTTCCCGTGATTCCCAATCCTAGCTGGGTGTCATCGAGTCCCTCCTCGTCTCCCAGTCTCTCACAACGTACACCCTTAGACTCTAAACTAACTATAGATCACAGGCGTACACACATTATTAAGGTGGGGTTGGCTCATCCCCATGAACTTTTTTTTGTTTAGTGTATAAGCGATCTAATCTTGACCGACCTCAAGAAATTTTGATATGAACCCAATGAAAATTAAACTTCAGATTTTAAATTTTACAAATATGAAGTATAAACTAAGTGACATCTCTTTGTGTGTCTCTAATCAACTTGACATCTGCTCGGTATTTTGGTTTCTATCTCTACTCTAGAGTATTTTTAGATCTATTAATGTAAAGTAAAAGTAAAATCTAACATTCATAAAAAAAACTCTCTCTCTGATGCAAAATTAATTTTGAAATTAATAAATACCAACTTAAAGTTTCCATCTCAGGTAGTTTATCATCCCTGTTTCAACAAAATTTATACAATGTAATTTACAAGATTTATGTACATTGTTGGTTGTACCTTTTACTTTTTTGGTTTTACTTGCTTTAGATGGTTTATTCCTTGGGCTTTTAATTTTGTACCTTTTAGGTTAGTGGTGTAGGAACCGTTCACGTAATTAAATAAAATAAAACAAATTTTATTAAACAATTACAATACAGAAACAAAGAAAGCTGATACAACTAGTATTTTTACAACTGGAAAAACAAAAATACAAGAAATAAGATGAAGCAGAAATACAAGAAGGCTGAGTCACGTGTTCAACACGCTTCCCTTAAAACAAATTCCGAGTCTCTCAGGAGTACTCGTTTTGTTTCCCAGGGTACAACAGCCAGAGCAGTAGTACTGCCGGAACTGGCTCAAAACCCGAAGGCTACCTTGAAAATTGCAGGAAGAAGATCAGAAGTATGTAGGGAGAAAGCTGCATATGCTGTGTAGTTGCTGGTGTGTTTCTGCAGTGACTATGAGGCTGTATTTGTAACAACCCTCGGTAAAACCGATACCCTCAGTATATTTTACGTCACCCTATTATATCTTAAAATATCCTTATGTGTCTTATATTACACCCCATATGTGAAAACCGAGCCCGAAATACAATATAGTATTTAAAGAAAATATAAAAACTTAATTTTAGGGCTGAGGCGGGCCGCGTGAACCCACCCCAAACACCTACGCGGACCGTATGAGAGTGTTGACCGGACTCCGCTGAATTCTTTAGTTCAAGCGGGCCGCGTAAGCTTAAGCTTACATTGACGCGGGCCGCGCGGACTCATAAAACGCGGATACACCAGATGCCGACACGTGTCGACATCATGGCAAGTCTACAAGCTGACCAGACCAAGCTATATGTTGACCGTGTGTTGACGCGGGCCGCGTAAGGCTTAGCCTTACCTTACGCGGGCCGCCTGGAAGTCTGATATCACAACTATAAATAGCAGGCATCAGTTTTCGATTTCCGTCGCTCACATTTCAATCTCAATCTCGAATTCTGAAGTATTAAGCATAATATTTGGGTATTATACCCTTAATTAGCGAGGTTCAGCTCCGTTGTAAGTATTATAACCCCAGTTTCATAATAGTCACGCTGCCCGATTGATTTAGGGTTCCGTAACAACTGTCGTGGTTCTACCCGACGTAGTTGTTGGAATGCCGTCTCGGGGAGGGTATCATTAATAATTTCAAAGGGTTATGATACTAACCAATGTACATTTGTATAAATTATAGATTATACCCAGGAAACCCTTACAAGAAGCCTAAGATAGCAAAGTGAGTTTATCCTCTTTTTGTTAATGTTTTTGGAATGTTTTACAAAACCTTAATTGTTTTACAATATGATTAAGCGGTGATTGAGTCTTTGTAGTTCTTCAATTACTGTCGGTATTATGGGGTTTTGTATACAAAATTTATTACTACGAGTAGTAGTAAGTCAGGAATGACAGTTCATTACCATTGGACGACGAGTTAGCCAATGGGTAATTTGACCATAGCCATAGATCCGGTCGAGTGGCAAATACTGAATGAGTAATTGTGTAGAAATAAACAATGTGATCGCTCTCAATACTATTTTAATTGATAAAATGTTTCTTGATTAAACTGGGATTCACTCACCAGTATTTCTGACTGACAAATGTTTTTAAAACGCATTACAGGTAACACAATGTGAACAACCAATTAGTGAAAAGCCAGCTGGAGAGCACTGAAGGCTTGGGAAAATGTGGCTATAAAAGTTACCTGATAAACGATGTTTTAAATTCAATAAAATAGGGTCTGTCCCTATAAATGTATTGTAATAAGAAACTTGGGTTTTGCCCATGTTATTATTAATATCAAATATGGTGGTTTTACTCTGATAAACATTTCCTAACTACGGTCCTGATGTAAATTCCGCTGCGAGATTAAATAACCTGATACCACCAAACTCTGAGCTCGCGTCCGCCCGTTCCCGGGAAATAGGGATCGGGGGTTGCGACAGAAAGTGGTATCAGAGCCTAGCCACTGGTCTGAGCCAAAGAAGTGTTCTGCTGACACTTAAAATTCTAAATTTTGTGTTAGGAAATAAATTACGGAAATACGTGCATAACTGTATTTATTTGTTATGTGTTATTTGACTATTTGTTAGTTTTCAGTATGAGTGATCAAGGACCATCAGACGTGAATCGTCAGTTATCTGATTCACCTAGGAGTGAAGGTACATCATCACAGCCTGCCCTTTCAGGGTATTCTGCTGATCAGGAGGAGGGAATATTTACCTTTAGAGCTCAATCTGAAGAACCATTTCCTAATAAGAAACGAGGATGGTTCAGTAAAGAAGCTTTTGCTCGTAGGAAGAGAATGCGAAAATTGCAACAGCAAAGAGCTTTAGCAGCTATTAAGCGAGAGACAGATGACCATACTCAAGATATGCTAAATAGAAGCCTAGCTAATTTCTATATCTTAGCTACAACTGCTGCTGACCCGAGTCTGGAACAACTAGTAGCCCCACAACCACAAAACCCAGAACAACCCATGGAAATAGAAAACCAGGAAAACCAAGTGGAGATGCATGACTTTAACCCAGAAGAAATCCCTAGGGTTCCTGCACCAAACCCTCTAGATCCAAATTACGACCCCTGGTGGGACAACAATAGGGACTTTGTGCAACGTTACCCTATTCAGGACTATCCACCCATACAGAACATAGAAGCTTACCCAGGTATGGACCCTTTAGATCCCTATTACCAAAATGATTATATTAGGGAGATATTAGAGGATCCTTACCAATTTCAGGAATTGTCACCCCCATATCAGGAAACCGTACCCCAGATTCCAAACCCAGTCCGAGAACCTGCACTCCCAATGAGTGCAGAAAACGTGCAAGAACTTAGGACTTTCGGGGAGGAAATTTTAGAAAACAGTGAGAGAATGCGTCAGGTGGGAGAACGTCTCGTATGGAAATACGATGAACGTAATATGGATTTTTGGATAAATCCATATCCGTGAATTAGATGGTGAAACGATGGTAGTAATAATAATATACTAAAATAAAATAAAATATGTGTGTACGGATGTATATTACTATTTTATTTCTGTTGGTATTGTAATCTTTATTTCTGTACTAGTGTGTAACAGACGCATAGTATATGAAAAAGAGTAAGTAGCAATGATCTACGTTTTTGGTTAAATTGCGTGTCATGTGATTAACTATATTACCTATTATTTGTGATATTAATATTGGATAAATGTTTAAAATTCAGATGGTCGACGAAGGAAATCAAGGTAATCTGAATAACGATAACCAAAGTAACATTAACCTGGTTAATGAGAATCCAAGCATCAATAACAATAACCATCAAGTGGACAATAGTGCTATTCAACACATAGTAGCACAGAGAATTATAGATGCAATGCCATTTATTATTCAAACTGTTAAGGATGCTGATAATAAAAGTAAGCATAGCAGTAAGCGACCAAGTGAACCAGAAAACAGCGTGAACAATGGACCTGTACTTCAAATGCCCATTCCCAAAAGAAGAAGAATTGTGCCTTACGGTTGTTCTTATAAGGAATTCTGGTCTTGTAAACCAATGGAATTCTCGGGCAATGAAGGGGCCATTGCAACTTTACGCTGGATAGAAAAGACTGAGGCAGTCTTAAGGATAAGCAAGTGTGCTGAAGAAGATAAGATATTGTTTGCTTCTAATCTGTTTAAGAATGCAGCACTAGAATGGTGGAACACTATCCTCCAAACAAAAGGAAGTGATAGAACCTATAATATGGAATGGGAAGAATTTAAAAACAAGGTAGAAAGGAAGTTCTGCCCACCCAATGAAAAAGAACAGATAGCAAACAAATTTCTAAACCTTAGAATGACTGGTGTGGATAGCAAGGGGTACACAAAGCTATTCTTCGAATATGCTAGGATAGTGCCAACTCTTGCTTCACCAGAACCAGTGTTAATCTCTCATTATATTTGGGGATTAATTGGGGAGATAAGACACGTAGTCAAGACAGCTAGACCTCAAACAATAGAAGAAGCTGTAGAACTAGCCAATACCTTGACTGATGAGTTAGTTCGTACCCGAGAAGAGGATCAAAGGAGGAACTTAACCCAGAAGTTGACCCAAGAATTCCATTCTGGAAATTCTAACCGTGGGAAAAATATAGGTTCTACCTCTGCACCCTACTGTAGGTATTGCAAAAGAAAGCATTCAAGAAGATGCTCCATATATTGTAACTTTTGCAAAATATCGGGACACAAGGAAGAAAACTGCAGGAAGAAAGCTAACAGCAAGGTATGTTACAATTGCGGAGAACAAGGTCATTTCAAGCTAAATTGTCCAAAATTAGCTCCAGCTCCAGACAACAAGAATACTAAAAATGCTAGAGCATTTGTTCTAACTGCAGAAGAAGCCAAGATGATTCCAGATGTCATAGCTGGTACGTTTTTAGTTAATGATGTTTTTGCTAAAGTATTATTCGACTATGGTGCAAACCAAAGTTTTATTAATACATCGTTTTGCAAATTTCTAAATAAATCATTAACTAAACTACCACATAAATGTTTAGTAGAGACAACAAATGGAGAAACTGTTAGAATTTCTAAAATCTTGCAGGGAGCAAGTATAGAAATTTTAAATCAGAAATTTATAGCAAACCTATATCCCATGAGTTTGGTAGGGTTTGATGTTGTTTTAGGAATGGATTGGTTAATAGCCAATAAAGCCAATATTGTATGTGATCAAAAGTCAATTCAAGTAAATTCACCAAAAGGTAAAATGATCACAATTAAAGGAGATAAATCTTCTAGATCTACTAAATTCATTTCTGTGATGAAAACTGCAAGTTGTATGAGAAAAGGTTCTATAGTGTATTTGATTTCTATAATCACTAACACTAAAGGAAAGAATTTAAAAGATATACCAGTAGTATCGCAGTTTTCAGATATATTTCCAGAAGAATTACCAGGACAACCTCCGGATAGAGAAGTTGAATTCAGAATCCATTTGATACCCGGAACATCACCCATTGCCAAAGCACCTTACTGTTTGGCACCTGCAGAAATGCAAGAATTGAAGAAACAATTAGATGAATTGTTAGAAAAAGGATTTATTCAACCAAGTTCATCGCCATGGGGAGCGCCGATACTGTTTGTTAAAAAGAAAGACGGATCAATGCGTATGTGCATTGACTACCGTGAATTAAACAAAGTCACTATTAAGAATCGGTACCCATTACCGAGAATCGATGATTTGTTTGATCAGCTACAAGGAGCTCGATTTTTCTCTAAGATCGATTTAAGGTCAGGATATCATCAATTAAATGTACAGGAAGAGGACATTCCTAAAACCGCATTTAGAACAAGGTATGGTCATTATGAATTTACTGTCATGCCATTTGGTTTAACCAATGCCCCAGCTGCATTTATGGACATGATGAACCGAATATGTAAACCATATTTGGATAAATTCATAATTGTTTTCATAGATGATATTCTAATTTACTCTAAGAGTAAAAAGGACCATGCAAAACATTTGCACGCACTTTTAAGTTTATTAAGAAAAGAAAAGCTTTATGCTAAATTTAATAAGTGTGAATTTTGGTTAGAACAGGTACAATTCCTTGGACACCTAGTCATTCATGAAGGAATTCATGTAGATCCAACAAAAATCGAGGCAATTACTAAATGGAAAACCCCTGAGTCACCAACTGAGGTTAGAAGTTTCTTAGGATTGGCCGGTTATTATAGAAGATTTATTAAAGATTTCTCTAGAATAGCCATTCCCTTAACTAAGTTAACTTGTAAATCTGTTAAGTTTGAATGGGGAGTAAAACAAGAAGAAGCCTTTAGAATTCTTAAGCCAAGATTAACCCATACACCCATACTAGCATTACCAGAAGGAACTAAGGACTCCGTAGTCTATTGTGATGCTTCTAAACTAGGTTATGGATGTGTGTTGATGCAACGACAAAAGGTTATAGCTTACGCATCTAGACAACTTAAGAATCATGAAGAGAATTATTCAACTCATGATTTAGAGTTAGGAGCTATAATTTTTGCTCTTAAGATTTGGAGACATTACCTTTATGGTAATAAGTTTACCATATTTACTGATCACAAAAGTTTAAAGTATATTTTCAAACAAAAGGAGTTGAATATGAGACAAAGACGTTGGATGGAATTTCTTAGTGATTATGATTGTGATAGCCTGTATCATGAAGAAAAAGCAAATATAGTGGCAGATGCTTTAAGTCGAAAGTATCATGAAAAACCAAGAAAGGTACGTTCTCTTAAATTAAATCTGCAAGTAGATTTAAATGATCAAATAAGAGAAGCACAAGAGTCAGTAATCAAGGAAGATACTGAAAAGATAAAAGGTATGTTAAAAGAATTAAAACAAGGAACAGATGGAATTTGGAGATTCCATGAAAAGAGAATCTGGATACCTAAATTAGGAAATCTACGTCATCGCATATTAGAAGAAGCCCATAAATCTAAGTATACGATGCATCCAGGTAGTGATAAAATGTACCAGGATTTAAGGAAAAATTTCTGGTGGATAGGAATGAAAAAAGATATAGAAACCTATGTTTCTAAATGTTTAACCTGTTCACAAGTTAAAGCTGAACATCAGAAACCCTCAGGTTTGTTATAGCAATTAGAAATGTCAGTTTGGAAATGGGAATTTATAACAATGGACTTTGTTACTAAATTACCCAAAACTAAGAAAGGAAATGATACAATCTGGGTGATTGTAGATAGACTAACTAAGTCAGCTTATTTCTTACCAATGAAGGAAACAATTAGTATGGAACAATTATCTAAATTGTATGTAAATGAAATTGTTTCTTTACATGACATTCCTTTATCAATTGTTTCTGATAGAGATAGTCGCTTTACATCTCATTTTTGGTCAAGTTTCCAAAAGGCAATGGGAACCAAGTTAAGATTAAGCACAGCTTATCACCCACAAACAGACGGACAAAGCGAAAGAACAATTCAGACAATGGAAGATATGCTTAGAGCCTGTGTAATCGATTTTGGAGGTAATTGGGATGATCACTTACCTTTAATAGAATTTTCTTATAATAATAGTTATCACACAAGTATCAATGCTGCACCATTCGAAGCACTTTATGGACGAAAGTGCCGAACCCCAGTCTGTTGGGCAGAAATTGGAGAAAAACAACTATCCGGACCTGAGATAGTACAAGAAACAACTGATAAAATTATTCAAGTCAAGGAACGACTGAAAGCAGCACGTGATAGACAGAAGAGTTATGCCAATAACCGACGCAAGCCATTGGAATTTCAGGTAGGAGATAAAGTATTGTTGAAAGTCTCTCCTTGGAAAGGAGTAGTAAGATTCATCAAACGGGGAAAGCTAAGTCCCAGGTATATTGGACCTTTTAAAATTATTAGAAGAATAGGACCTGTAACCTATCAGCTACAACTGCCAGAGGAAATGGCAGGAATACATAATGTGTTTCATGTATCAAACCTCAAAAATTGTTTAGCTGATGAATCACTGATAGTACCTCTTAAGGATATAGAGGTAAATGAACAACTCAAATTTGTAGAAAGGCCTCTACAAATTGAAGACAAAAAGTCAAGAATCTCAAGCATAAGCGTCTAGTTCTAGTCAAAGTTAAGTGGGATTCCAAAAGAGGACCTGAGTATACATGGGAGCTCGAGTCAGAAATGCAAAAGAAATACCCGCATTTATTTCAATAGATCTCGAGGACGAGCTCTAAATAAGATGGGGAGAATGTAACAACCCTCGGTAAAACCGATACCCTCAGTATATTTTACGTCACCCTATTATATCTTAAAATATCCTTATGTGTCTTATATTACACCCCATATGTGAAAACCGAGCCCGAAATACAATATAGTATTTAAAGAAAATATAAAAACTTAATTTTAGGGCAAAGGCGGGCCGCGTGAACCCACCCCAAACACCTACGCGGACCGTATGAGAGTGTTGACCGGACTCCGCTGAATTCTTTAGTTCAAGCGGGCCGCGTAAGCTTAAGCTTACATTGACGCGGGCCGCGCGGACTCATAAAACGCGGATACACCAGATGCCGACACGTGTCGACATCGTGGCAAGTCTACAAGCTGACCAGACCAAGCTATATGTTGATCGTGTGTTGACGCGGGCCGCGTAAGGCTTAGCCTTACCTAACGCGGGCCGACTGGAAGTCTGATATCACAACTATAAATAGCAGGCATCAGTTTTCGATTTCCGTCGCTCACATTTCAATCTCAATCTCGAATTCTGAAGTATTAAGCATAATATTTGGGTATTATACCCTTAATTAGCAAGGTTCAGCTCCGTTGTAAGTATTATAACCCCAGTTTCATAATAGTTACGCTGCCCGATTGATTTAGGGTTCCGTAACAACTGTCGTGGTTCTACCCGACGTAGTTGTTGGAATGCCGTCTCGGGGAGGGTATCATTAATAATTTCAAAGGGTTATGATACTAACCAATGTACATTTGTATAAATTATAGATTATACCCAGGAAACCCTTACAAGAAGCCTAAGATAGCAAAGTGAGTTTATCCTCTTTTTGTTAATGTTTTTGGAATGTTTTACAAAACCTTAATTGTTTTACAATATGATTAAGCGGTGATTGAGTCTTTGTAGTTCTTCAATTACTGCCGGTATTATGGGGTTTTGTATACAAAATTTATTACTACGAGTAGTAGTAAGTCAGGAATGACAGTTCATTACCATTGGACAACGAGTTAGCCAATGGGTAATTTGACCATAGCCATAGATCCGGTCGAGTGGCAAATACTGAATGAGTAATTGTGTAGAAATAAACAATATGATCGCTCTCAATACTGTTTTAATTGATAAAATGTTTCTTGATTAAACTGGGATTCACTCACCAGTATTTCCGACTGACAAATGTTTTTAAAACGCGTTACAGGTAACACAATGTGAACAGCCAATTAGTGAAAAGCCAGCTGGAGAGCACTGAAGGCTTGGGAAAATGTGGCTATAAAAGTTACCTAATAAACGATGTTTTAAATTCAATAAAATAGGGTCTGTCCCTATAAATGTATTGTAATAAGAAACTTGGGTTTTGCCCATGTTATTATTAATATCAAATATGGTGGTTTTACTCTGATAAACATTTCCTAACTACGGTCCTGATGTAAATTCCGCTGCGAGATTAAATAACCTGATACCACCAAACTCTGAGCTCGCGTCCGCCCGTTCCCGGGAAATAGGGATCGGGGGTTGCGACAGTATTTATACAGCCTCTGATTCGAAACACTCAAAAGAAATTAAATGAGAGGCTTAAAATACATTAAACGTCTTCAATGCAATTTAATACGTCATTTAATTCTCAGTCAAAACCGTTGACTCGTCAGTTTCGAATGCTGAACTGAAACTGCTTCGTCGTTAAATGCTGATAGCTTGCGCGCGCGCGCGCGCGCATTACACACTAGTGTGCGCGCGCCCTTGCGCGCACAGGTCTGCACGCTCATGCGCGCCTGCGCCATTTTGGCTCATTGCCATTTGTTCGTGCGCCATCAAAGCGCCACATTGCGCCTCATCGCCCACGCCACGCGCGCGCGTGTGTGTGTTAGGGTGCTCCGCACCCTTCGCGAGTACACTTAGTGTGTGCTTCCTTGAAACAATATGGATGGAGAGTTCCCACTTAAATACCCATTTAAGTTTCATCTTTCCTCCTATGTGGGACAAGGTGCCACTTTCCCTTTTGTTTCAGCATTCAATGTTTCGAACACCAAACTTTGAGCATCGATATCTCATTCATCTTAGCTCCGTTTTGGACGTGGTTTAGTTCGTTGCGAAGATCTTCCAACATAGAACACAAACGCACAAATAAATATATAAAACCCGCTCATTTTATTATATTTATTTCTAGTCCAAAATAGGAAAAAATCATTTTCCTATATTTGTGAAAATGCTATTTTCACAAAATTTCCAACAATCCCCCACATGAATGAAAATCGATCTTTCCTTACACGTTTCAACGATATACTTCGACAGTTGAGTATTGCAAGATAGGTAGGTTGTTACCTTTGAACCTTCTTTTGTGAAGCATACTTAGCTTACTTGCGGTTTGTAGACGTGATGTCCTTGAACATACCCCCATTTGTGTAAACGGCAATACACTTCACATAATACTCTCCCTGGTCTGGCCAACCCCTCATTGTCGTGTCCTATTATGGTCCTGGAACACTAGCCTGGTTCTGCGAGAGCTCTAGGATTGCGCGCCCCACAAAGCCATTCGAAGCGACCCTACTTCTCTCTCACATAGGTGATTCCCATGAATCATTAAAAGCATCATGGTTATTTGATTTCCCGAAATCGTTAACCTTAATATGCTTAGACTCACTTCAATGTCACTGATTGGAATGGACTAGGAAGTATATAACTCCCTTTTATTTGGTCTGGGGTACTCCCCCACAGTGACTCCGTTTTGGTAATATGATTAAGTTGTCCTATTGAACTTAGATCTTGGGATCTCCAGTCAACTATGTTAGGTTTCCCTCATATTCCCATTTATCACGGGCTTTAGTCCCATTCCTCTTGACGACGTTTCAACTAACTCTCTGCTTAAGCCTTTTGTTGTAACGCCCAACGTCCCTTAACTTTAGGAACTTGTCAAGACTAGTCCCTGAAGCTTACCTTTTGTCTATAATTAGCCCCTAGTCTATGTTGATTGTCTATTGTCTTGTAATGCCAAATTTCGTATGATTTGAAATGCCTAATTCTATACCTGAATGTCTATCTGGAATGCCTAATGCTGGAATGCCTAAATGAGGAATGTCTATGCGACAAAAATGCCTATTCGGGATGTCTATATGCTTGGAATGTCTAAATCACAATACTTGGAATGCCTAAATGTCTATACACTTGGAATGTCTATATCTTGGGAATGCCTAAAGCTATGTTTGGAATGCCTAAATCTATTTGGTGCTTGACTCCTCAGACTCGTGAAACTTGATTCTTGGTTAAACGAGAGACTGGAGCCTTGTCACTGGCGGAATCTGTTTAATCTTGTAAACTTTTGATGTGTATGCTATAATTTAGTTATTCTATTTCTCAACTTAACGCAACGCCTAACCCAACGCGAAAAACAAATCAGAATCGGGAACGTGGAAGGATGGAATGGCCAGAGTGGCCATCCGACCGAACGACCACCCGAACGGATGATCATCCGATCGGATGACCATCCGATCGGATAACCATCCGATCGGATGAACACCCGAGCCGAACCACCCTTTTTCCCTTCTCTTCTCCTTCACCTATAAATAGGCTGTCACATCACCATTTTGAGTGATGTGACAGCTCTGCTCGACGCGCACACGCTATTCCTTCATTTTTCTCATCAATTTCGGTACGTTTCAAGCTAGATTCTTGTACTTTCTTACTCTACACGTCATTCTCTACGTGATTCTCACTTGAAATCACACTTTTCACCGTGAAATCTCTCAGATCTGAGTTCTTGAGGGTGATGTCATCATGGTGGCTTGTACGACTGTCATGTGATGTCATTCTAAGCAAGATCTAGCTCAGATCTAAGGTATTTCATACGGGTTTACACTAAATCTAAGCTAAACCCTATACCTTTCATATAAAACTTAAGTTTCTTCATTTCTTTCTTCAATTTCTGATTTACTTCGGTGATAAACGTGCCGGAACGGACTGTAGACTCGATCGGTGGTCTAGAGTTGGTTTAGGAACGGGTTGTTCACTGATTAAGACTATCACGGGATGGATTCTGGCATAAAACTATCACCAACAGACAAACAGGTCGGACTGGGGTGATTCCCGACCGATCAGAATGTCTGAGAAATGACAAGTAACTGTTGCCTTAGTCTGTACTGAGATGTCACCATTAATTTTTCAAACTTAGAAACTTTTACAAAATGATAAACCAGAACAAGGGTCGCCCGATCGAACGGCAACCTGATCGGACAACAATCCGATCGGATAGCCACCCTATCAGATGACACTTGTCTTGAAACTCTCAAACTCTTGGTAAACAAACAAAACTCGGAAGTTTGATCGAATGGCCATCCGATCGAACAGCCATCCGATTGGAATGACCGTTTTTACACGCACTCGAACCAAGTGGCAATCTGATCGGATTACCATCCGATCGGACAATCACCTTAGTCCTATCTATCTTATTTATGATCTATCACCCGAGTGGCAGTCCGAGCGGATAGCCATCCGACCGGACAGCCTCCTCTGTCCCTATGCATCAAGTGGTGACCCGATCGGATGGTCATCCGATCGGGCAGCCACCTATTCCTTACACCACTCAGGCCGACCGACCGACTGGCCATCCGATCGGACAACCCTTCAACCCGGTGACTGTTTTAGCACTTTATTCAATCTCAATACTATGCCCGACTCTTATCCTATTGTAATCTAATCAGGCTAATCCTTAAAAGAGCTCCCTTTGATCCAATAACAGTTGCGACTGTTAAGCAATCAATGTGAGTATACTCGATCCCCTTTTACTTTAAACTTTTGGGGTGTAACATGTATTCTATTAAACTAGATACTTTTGGCAATCTATACACTATCCGGTGTGTTTGTGAAAACTTGTGCATTCTAGTATTCTATTTGTGCTATGTGACGTTTAATCCAGGGTGTTTAGTTCCGCCTTAACAATAGTAGCGCTATAGGGGGTGCACCTCTCTCATTATTCTTTGGGGGTATTGTTAGGAGGATTCTAGTTTACCTTGAGTCTTGGGTGAACACTAAAGCATCGAGATACTTGGGCTATCACTGCGTGGACTGCGACACTAGCACGACTGTAAACTATTTTTATTGCTTACACTATGGATAAGAGTTGTTTTAATCTACTATTTTAGTATCAAACTTGTATACTCGCCAATACTTTTGTATTGATATTTTAATACATGTTGCAGGCTGATAGGTTGCCGAGGAACATGGAAAAACAAGCTAGGATGATGCTCTAGAAACGTCGCCTAGTTAACCTATTACTTTGAAAACAATTTGACAATTTATGTCTGGTTTTGTAATGTGATATTTTGAGATGTTTGGATTTTAGACAATTGCTATGAAATCTACTTAATTCTATTGAATTATCTAGTGTTGTGGAATTCTCTTGAGCAATCTGAACGCTTAGTGCTTGCACCCCGATGTTTCCGCCATCGGTTGGGGTGTGACAGATTGGTATCAGAGCCATAACTATAGGGAATTAGGATAAGTAGGAATACTTGCCCTAGTCTATAGTTCTAGGAACTTGATCCTTATTTGTTGTTTAAGACTTATGCATTCTACCGTATCTGCTTCCTAGCAGCACGTGTTCCTATTAAACTTACATGCCTTTCCTAAGGCTGCTATAATATACACTTCATACTATGAAGACACTATTAAACAGTGTTTATTTTAGCACGAGATTTGCCCACAGGATAGGAGTGACTTCCGAACCTTGAAGGGAAATATCCATATTATTCTAGTAGGTCTTGTCTGCGGACGAGAGCCGACAACCTTTAGGGTACGATGTTGTCAAGTTAGAGGTGAAACTTCGACCTTGATAACTAGTCCCACTCCTTGATGATTTTATGTCTCGCCAAAGTCTCGTAACTGCCAATCAATTGAGTACGCGGAATGACCAAAAGGACAATATCGTAGGCCTAACATCGATGACGTATTTGTCTAAGTAAGCCAAGACACGATACCTCAATTCGAAAGGGGTTTGAACCACTTTGGTTAGTCGTCGTTCCTCTACCCGGAACAATCCTATGTTTTAAAAGACTATCTCGTTTTTATGTTATCTCAATTTTTATGAAAGTGGTTTTATCTATAAAGTTTTGAACTTAATTCTTCATTCAATTAGAAATGCTTTTACGCAGATTTGCATGTTGTCCGCAACCTAAAACGTTAATCCTAATCTCAGATCAAACTAAATTTTGAAAGTTTTATTCTATGTGTAATCTACGTGGTAAACTTGATTGTTTATGGTATGATATGTTATTGTGGTGTGAAACACTAATATGACATGGAAGTGCGGGACAAAAGTGGTGTGTCTGAAGCATGGTGGATACGCCGCTGGTACTTCCTATATATAAGTGCTTCCGGCATATTACTAACTTCCGTACCAAGTGCCATGCCGGATTTAGTGTTTGCAGACCGTTGTGGAGTGTCTATGTAATCTACGGAATGTCTATGTAAACTATGGAACGCCTATGCAATCTATGAGTAGACTATGTAATCTATGAAAATTCTAGCATGCTCCATGGTTGATCTATTGTGTTAATCTATGATAATCTAGCGCGTTAATCTATTTTGAGCTAATCTATGTTAAACTACCTTGGTCTGTTGGTTTAATCTATGATCATCTACTTGGTTAGTCTATGTTAAACTATCTACTTGAGTAAGATATGATAATCTATCAATATAATCTATGCCAGTCTATGAACCGATCTATGTCAATCTACCTGGGTATTCTATGCTGATCTATTTTGGAGTGTTCTATGTGATTTAATCTATGAGTAATCTACGGTAATCCATTAACCTATGAGAACATATGGTGATGATGATGATGGTTATGTGAGTGTTGAGACACGTCGCATGACACCGAGTACGAGGAGAGGCGGTGTGCCCGAACCGTGGTGGATACGCCGCTGGTACTTCCTATATATAAGCGGTTCTGACATGTCGACCAAACTTCGTACAACGTGCCATGTGAAGGTCATGCGTTTTGTGGTGTTAGTCTATCTCGTATCTTAATCCTTTATTCAATCGTGAGTGAATCTTTATTATGGGACTTCGTAACCTAGACTTATACGATCCTTATGTTGGAACTCGTAGATGTCTGCTCGAAGACTCTCTGACAACCTAAGGAAATCAAGGGAGAAGTCCCAGAAAAAGATGATGTCGTTCATGGCCGACCAGATCGCTCGGGTCATGCCAAAGATTGTTTCTGAACTTCAAGGATCTACCACTCCTCCAACCTCTGTGGACTCTAAGGTAGAGAATCCGACAGCTACCAAGTTCAACTACAAACACTTCGTCTCCTGCAACCCCAAGCCGTTTACGGGCAGTGATGGTGTGACAACTATGCTTGAGTGGTTTGACAGTATAGAAGTCACTTTCATCAACAGTGAATGCCTCGAACATTTGAAAACTAGGAGTGCAACTGGAGTGTTTCAGGGTAGGGCTTTGGAATGGTGGTCCAATGAAAGAAACATCCGTACTAATGAGGCAGCCTATGCCCTCCCATGGGCCGAGGTACGAGAACTCATGATGCTCGAGTTCTGTCCTCCCCATGAGCAGCTCAAGCTCGAAGAAGAATTCTGGCATTTGAAGCAAGTTGGTGATGACAACATGGCGTATACTACCCGGTTCAAGCAGTTAAGTTTTATCGTCCCTCACTTGGTTTCGACTCCTAAGCGGATGATAACCAAGTACATCAATGGTCTGCCTCCTGCTATGCGTGATTCCATCGAAGCAGCTCAGTTAGAAACTATTGAAGAAGTCTACTGACTCGCAGCTAGTCTCAACAACAATCGTGTGCGTGACAAGCAGTTTGCTACCCCTGCTCCTTCAAAGTCTGCCAACCAAGTCACTCAGCAGCCAAGTGGCAGCAAGAACAAGAAACGGAAAGCTCAGGGCTCAGGATGTAATGCTATTACTCCTACTGCTAACCCTGCAGTAAAACCCGCTACTACTCCTGCCACTGCTAGCCCTGCTACTTCCGAAGCAAAGAAGCAATACACAGGGTCTTATCCCAAGTGTGCGAAATGCAACTTTCATCATCCTGCTACTTCTGCATGCCGATTGTGCACCAATTGTAACCGTTATGGTCACACGGCTCCATACTGTCGTCAAGCTAATTCCGCTCCTCAAGCTCAGCAAGCTCCTGCTCCACCAGCTCAAGCAGCTCTCCCGGCTCCTCCTCTGCAGAACCCAGGGCCGATCAATGCCGTTCGTGCATGTTTTCAGTGTGGGGATACTACTCATCTCCGTAACCGTTTCCCCCAGCTGAACCAAGAGCAACCAGCAGCAGCTCATGGACGAGCGTTCAACCTCAATGCTAATCAGGCTCGCAACAACAATGACGCGGTGAATGGTATGTTTCTCGTTAATAATCTCTATGCTTCGATCCTATTTGATACTGGTGCCGATAAGAGTTTTGTGTCCGTGGAATTCGAGTCTTTGATAAATTGTACACGCTCTAAGTTACCCGAGTCATTCTCTGTTGAGGTCGCCAATGGTAAGTCGATTCTTGTGAACTCTATCATGCGTGACTGTTCCTTGATACTCAATGATCACGTATTCGCTATTGATCTTATCCCAATGCGTTTGGGTAGTTTTGATGTCATTATCTGTAGGATCGATATTGACGATCAAATGAGTCAATCTGAGTCAAAATACCACTGTTTATGTGGCGGAATCACACAAACAGGTTGAATCAAAGAGAATGGAGTAGAAAACAGAAGAATATCACTTTAAACAATGTTTCTCATTCATATATTGACTTGAAAATCCAGCAGCAGTTCGGCACCAGAACTATGGGACTGTTACAAATGAGAAACAACTAGCACCTATTTATAGGCCCTGGGTTTCTCTTGAACCAGTCTCAAGCGAAACCTAATCATCAGGTTTCTCTTGAACTTGACATGTACCACCTTCAAGAGAAACCTCTTAAACATAAACTTAAACTTACAATTTGACCCCTGTACTATACAATCATGACATATTAAGACCCTAGACTTAAGACGTAGGCTTTAGACATCATGCACTAACATTATCGGTATGGATTGGTTGCGTAAGAACCATGCCGAAATCGTGTGTCATGAAAAGCTTGTCCGTCTTCCTCTTCCGTCTGGTGATCTTTTACGTGTCTATGGGGACCGACCTTCGAAAGGACTAAGGCTGATGTCATGCACACAAGCGAGCAGAAGTTTACGTAAACAGAACCCTGCCTTCTTGGCCTACGTGGTGGAACAAAAGGGCAAGGGGAAGAACATAAACGATGTCCCAGTTGTGTGTGACTTCCCTGATGTCTTTCCTGAGGATCTACCCGGTCTTCCTCCTCCCAGATCCGTCGATTTTCGTATAGATCTCGTACCTGGTGCGACTCCTGTCGCCAGGGCTCCTTACCGTCTTACACCTTCCGAGATGCAAGAATTATCCTGCGAGCTATAGGAACTGCTCGATAAAGGTTTTATCCGTCCAAGTACCTCCCCGTGGGGTGCTCCCGTATTATTTGTCAAGAAGAAGGATGGGTCGTTTCGTATGTGTATCAACTACCGTGAACTTAATAAGTTGACCGTGAAGAATCGTTACCCGTTGCCCCGTATTGATGATTTATTTGACCAACTACAAGGCGCGTCCTGTTTCTCTAAAATTGACCTACGTTCTGGATATCATCAACTACGTGTTCTCGAAGATGATATTCCAAAAACTGCGTTTTGTACTCGATATGGGCACTACGAGTTCGTGGTCATGCCTTTTGGTTTGACTAACGCACCCGCCGTGTTTATGGATCTTATGAACCGCGTTTGTAAACCCTATTTGGATCATTTTGTTATAGTCTTTATTGATGATATTATTATCTATTCTAAGTCTAAAGCTGATCATGCTCGCCATCTACGTCTTATGCTTGAACTTTTGCGGGTTGAACGTCTCTATGCTAAGTTTTCCAAATGTGAATTTTGGATTGATGAGGTGCAGTTTCTAGGGCATATTGTTAGTAGTCAGGGTATTCATGTTGACCCTTCGAAAATTGAGGCAGTGAAGAATTGGTGTACGCCTAAATCCGTGTCTGAGATTCGTTCTTTTCTAGGATTGGCGGGTTATTACCACCGGTTCATCGCGGATTTCTCTAAAATCGCTGTTCCTCTTACTACCCTAACCCAGAAAGAGAAACCTTTTGTTTGGGGTCCCGAACAAGAGAAATCCTTTCGAATTCTTAAGAACCTTTTGTGTAATGCTCCTGTTTTAACTCTACCCGATGGAAATGACGATTTTGTGGTGTACTGTGATGCCTCGAACCGTGGATTGGGCTGTGTGCTCATGCAACAGGACAAGGTTATCGCTTATGCCTCTCGTCAACTCAAGGTGCATGAGAAAAACTATACTACTCACGATCTGGAGCTTGGTGCAGTTGTTTTTGCGTTAAAGATCTGGCGACACTACCTGTATGGTACTAAGTGTGTGGTCTTCACCGACCATAGGAGCCTTCGGCATATCTTTGACCAGAAGGAACTGAACATGCGACAGAGGCGTTGGGTGGAATTACTATTACACCCTAATTCGTAACTGACTAAAGTCGCAGCGGAAAATCGTACCATAAAAATTTCTTTCATGACATACATCTTGACATTCTAAAAATTCATTTTATAATATAAGAACATAACTTATCGACATTAAATTACACATTTAGTCATTCCCGTACAATCCGTCTTGTGACTCGATCCTCGATCTCCAATCCTTGGTTATCCTCACGACTGGTAATACCTGCGTTCACCACACAAAATTCACAAACATTAGTACACATTATAAACCCACAAGGTTTTCACGTTTACATCTCGCTTCGTTAATTCTTTACATCCCAGCTTTTCCATCCTGTCAACCCATCCGTGATGAGGCTTCTTTGTTATTCCTGCATTTCACTTATAACTCCAGGTACACAAATAAACAACGTAAGCACTTAATCATACCGAAAGACTTGCAAACATACCTAAACTTCATACATATTATCTCCATATATACTTACGTACACACATGCATATCAATCTACATACATACTTACATATGCACACATCTACATTATTAAATACGTAATTGCATGTACACATACCAACCTCGTTACGTACACTCTTGACACTATACATATTTACATACATACAACTCTAAGTGCATCAAACCAAACTCATACCTGCCTACTCTCATACATACCATCATATAACCGTTCGTTCTTGCTCGCATACTTATAAACATACCCACGTAGATACATACATACTTTCATACACTAAAATTCATAAAAACGTAAATTAAACTAGTCGTACGTAACTTAAAATGCGTTTAAGCGAGTTCCCAAGGCAAAACGAGGCACGAAAACATTTTTCGGAGAAACATGACCCGTCGCGCGACGCGACGGGCCGTCGCGCTACGCGACCCCCCTGAAACGACAGAAACATTTCAGCTGGTTGCTGCATATTTTCAGCACGAACCGGTTTTACGGAAACAAGCATAACTCTCTCATTTTTTATCCGTTTTAACCGATTCTTTTTCCTACACGTCCGTAATTTAATTCTCCGTCTAATGGAATTAAAATCCAACATCCGACTTAACCAAATTTCAGACTTTTAACTCTTCGGCTTATTACCCTTTTTACCATTTTGTCCCGTTCATGCATACATCAACATAACTTGTTCATTTTACCATAACCCCTTATAAACATAATAATATCAGTGTCGTCTATCATAGTTTACTAAATTCTTAAATGTCTTGCATCCTCTTAACACCTTATCGTTCATATGCTTATTTTGACCCGTTAAGGGTATTCACGCATTAATTGGTTTGTGACTAACAAAACCGTACTCCCTACTTCCGTACTTGTCCAAAACATTACACTAATCATATAACTTGTCTCTAAACTACTTTGTAAGATCGTTTGCCCAAAATACCCATCAAGGGTATTTTGGTCAACTTTAATCCCATCCTTTACGACGAAAGACTACGACACATATTTGACCTCAACCATCATGTTTAGTTAATTAAAACACCATATTACTTAATCGAACATAAGAAGTGATTACAGAAATCACTTACCTTATGCGTCCGCGCTCGTATCCGATCCTTGCCCCTTCTTGACCCGTTAACACATCTTGCTTGAGGCCGTCTCGACATGGTCCCTACACTTCCATGTCATCGAAACCACATTCTTGTTAGCATACCTATTTGTACATATTAACAATCATACCAATCGCATAATCCACACTTAACTTCCCTTAGTCATTTCTAACAAGCATACTACATAGAAATCAACTTCATCTTATTTCCAACTCATGTAATTCATCATGTAATCACACATAACGCATATTAACCTAACATGTACCCAACGACTTCCCATAATCCTACCTTTACGACAACAAGTCAAATCATGTTTCTTATACTTGTTGACTTTCAAAAGTCAACTATTAACCATTTGTAATCATCGACTTATCAACATATACCCGCAACATCATAATGACACTATATACATTTCATCATACACTTGTTGTGAGTACTACCTTTTAAGCATAACGTACAACTAATTTATGCATAAATCTTCTAAGTTCATATATAATTCATCAAATCCTACTAGTAATCAACATATAACATTCACACATAAACATCAAACATATCACCACCACATTTCTTTCAATTCAACTCACAAGAATTCATCATATCCATCATACTTCATCAACAATCAACAAGAATTGAACATGGATGATCATTCAAGTCATCATCCTTACCAAAACAAGTGGGTTTCACCTCTAAACATCAAATTAACACAAACCATACATAACCTATGTTCTATATGACGATTCTAACACTTATACATGATCAATTTCACATTAACTTACAGATTAGAACATAACCCACTTCACACATGATCACCAATCTTTGATTTAAGACATACCTTACGATCCCCTTGTGAAGGTGATCACTAATTCATGCTCGGTTGTGAATTTGGGCCTTGATTCATTCTTCAATTTGAAGCTTTAAGGTTGAGTTAGGGTTGAGCTCCTTTGGAGCTCCTGAACCATCGAGAACACACGCAGAAAGTGTGTTTGTGTGTGATATTTTCTTATTTAACTCAACATTTCATCTTATACACTTTAACCCCTCGAGTTTGCCTTTAAAACATATTTGGCACTACTTTTCTCTTTTAATAGTCTAAACCGGGCATTTAACCTAGTTAAATGGCCTAGTTATTTATTTCATAACATAACGCATAAGGACATATCTCGAATATATAACATCTGGATTTTTTGGGGCGTTACAATTACTTAACGACAACGACTGCGAAATTCGCTACCATCCTGGTAAGGCGAATGTAGTGGCTGACGCTCTTAGTCGTAAAACTCATGTCAAGGCCATCCGTATATCTAGTGATTTGCATGTTTGTATTCGTGAAGCTCGGTATTCAGCAGCAAATGAAGGAAGTCTAGAAGAAGAAGAAGTTCACGGCGCTAGAATAGACCAGCTCGAAACTAAATCTGATGGCCTACAGTATTATCTAAATCGTATCTGGGTGCTAGATCGCGATAATCTTCGTGAGCTCATTATGACTGAGGCTCACAAATCTCGTTACTCTATCCATCCAGGCGCCGACAAGATGTATCAGGACCTGCGTATGATATATTGGTGGCCTAGGATGAAGAGGGATATCGCTGTGTACGTTTCTAAATGCCTTACCTGTTTGAAGGTAAACGCTGAACATCAGCGTCCCTCCGGACTTTTAGAGCAACCTAAAATCCCCGTGTGGAAGTGGGATAGTCTTGCTATGGACTTTATTACTAAGTTACCTCGAACACCTGCCGGTTATGACAGTATTTGGGTGATCATTGACCGTTTAACTAAATCAGCCCACTTTCTTCCAATTCGTGAAGATTATAAAGTGGAGAAACTTGCTAGGATCTATACCGATGAGATTATAAGTCGTCACGGCGTACCTTTAGACATAATCTCTGACCATGATGGTCGCTTTACTTCGCGTCTTTGGAAAACATTTCAATCCGCTATGGGCTCGCACTTGAATTTTAGCACGGCCTTTCATCCTCAGACGGATGGATAGACCGAGCGTACTATTCAAACCCTAGAGGACATGCTCCGTTCTTGTGTCATCGACTTTGGTGGTAACTGGGATGTACAATTACCATTGATAGAATTCTTGTACAACAATAGTTATCATTCTAGTATTCAGATGGCCCCTTTCGAAGCTTTGTATGGACGAAAATACCGATCTTCTCTCAGCTGGCATGAGATTGGGGAAAAGCAGTTCACTGGCCCTGAGATTATTCAAGAGACAACGGATAAGATTCTTCAGATCCGTGATAACTTGATCAAGGCTAGAAGCCGACAAAAGAGCTATGCTGATAGAAGGCGCAAGCCTCTGGAATTTGATGTTGGAGATCGAGTCCTTCTTAAGGTATCTCCCTGGAAGGGAGTAGTTCGCTTTGGTAAAAGGGGAAAGCTCGTTCCTCGCTATGTGGGTCCTTTCGTGATACTTGAAAGGATTGGCAAGGTGGCGTACAAACTCAACTTGCCTCAGGAACTAAACAACGTACATCCAGTTTTCCACGTATCCAACCTACGGAAATGACTAGCCGATGAGGAACTGCAAGTTCCTCTGGAAGACTTGCAAATAAACGAAGCTGTTCAATTTGTGGAGAAACCGGTTGAAATCATGGATCAAGCTGTCAAGCGTCTGAGGCGCAGCAAGATTCCCATTGTCAAGGTTCGATGGGAAGGAAAGCGTGGTGCTGAATTCACTTGGGAGTTGAAAAGTGATATGAAGGCCAAGTACCCGCATCTCTTTGAATAGTCTTCTTCTAAGATTTCGGGGACGAAATCTCCTAAAGGAGGGGAGACTGTAACGTCCAGCGTCCCTGAACTTTAGGAACTTGTCAAGACTAGTCCCTGAAGCTTACCTTTTGTCTATAATTAGCCCCTAGTCTATGTGGATTGCCTATTGTCTTGTAATGCCTAATTTCGTATGATTTGAAATGCCTAATTCTATGCCTGAATGTCTATCTGGAATGCCTAATGCTGGAATGCCTAAATGAGGAATGTCTATGCGACTAAAATGCCTATTCGGGATGTCTATATGCTTGGAATGTCTAAATCACAATACTTGGAATGCCTAAATGTCTATACACTTGGAATGTCTATATCTTAGGAATGCCTAAAGCTATGTTTGGAATGCCTAAATCTATTTGGTGCTTGACTCCTTAGACTCGTGAAACTTGATTCTTGGTTAAACGAGAGACTGGAGCCTTGTCACTGGCGGAATCTATTTAATCTTGTAAACTTTTGATGTGTATGCTATAATCTAGTTATTCTATTTCTCAACTTAACGCAACGCCTAACCCAACGCGAAAAACAAATTAGAATCGGGAACGCGGAAGGATGGAATGGCCAGAGTGGCCATCCGACCGAACGACCATCCGAACGGATGACCATCCGATCGGATGACCACCCGAGCCAAACCACCCTTTTTCCCTTCTCTTCTCCTTCACCTATAAATAGGCTGTCACATCACCATTTTGAGTGATGTGACAGCTCTACTCGACCAAGAACACGCGCACACGCTATTCCTTCATTTTTCTCATCAATTTCGGTATGTTTCAAGCTAGATTCTTGTACTTTCTTACTCTACACATCATTCTCTAACTGATTCTCACTTGAAATCACACTTTTCATCGTGAAATCTCTCAGATCTGAGTTCTTGAGGGTGATGTCATCATGGTGGCTTGTACGACTGTCATGTGATGTCATTCTAAGCAAGATCTAGCTCAGATCTAAGGTATTGCATACGTGTTTACACTAAATCTAAGCTAAAACCTATACCTTTCATATAAAACTTAAGTTTCTTCATTTTTTCTTCAATTTCTGATTTACTTCGGTGATAAACGTGCCGGAACGGACTGTAGACTCGATCGGTGGTCTAGAGTTGGTTTAGGAACGGGTTGTTCAATGATTAAGACAATCACGGGATGGATTCTGGCATAAAACTATCACCAATAGACAAACAGGTCGGACTGGGGTGATTCCCAACCGATCAGAATGTCTGAGAAATGACAAGTAACTGTTGCCTTAGTCTGTACCGAGACGTCACCACTAATTTTTCAAACTTAGAAACTTTTACAAAATGATAAACCAGAACAAGTGTCTCCCGATCGAACGGCAACCTGGTCGGACAACAATCCGATCGGATAGCCACCCTATCAGATGACACTTGTCTTGAAACTCTCAAACTCTTGGTAAACAAACAAAACTCGGAAGTTTGATCGAATGGCCATCCGATCGGACAGCCATCCGATTGGAATGACCGTTTTTACACGCACTCGGACCAAGTGGCGATCCGATCGGATTACCATCCGATCGGACAATCACCTTAGTCCTATCTATCCATTTTATGATCTATCACCCGAGTGGCAGTCCGAGCGGATAGCCATCCGACCGGACAGCCTCCTCTGTCCCTATGCATCAAGTGGTGACCCGATTGGATGGTCATCCGATCGGGCAGCCACCTATTCCTTACACCACACAGGCCGACCGACCGACCGGCCATCCGATCGGATGTCCATCCGATCGGACATCCCTTCAACCCGGTGACTGTTTTAGCACTTTATTCAATCTCAATACTCTGCCCGACTCTTATCCTTTTGTAATCTAATCAGGCTAATCCTTAAAAGAGCTCCCTTTGATCCAGTAACCGTTGCGACTGTTAAGCAATCACTGTGAGTATACTAGATCCCCTTTTACTTTAAACTTTTGGGGTGTAACATGTATTCTATTAAACTAGATACTTTTGGCAATCTATGCTCTATCCGGTGTGTTTGTGAAAACTTGTGCATTCTAGTATTCTATTTGTGCTATGTGACGTTTAATCCAGGGTGTTTAGTTCCGCCTTAACAATAGTAGCGCTATAGGGGGTGCACCTCTCCCATTATTCTTCGGGGGTATTGTTAGGAGGATTCTAGTTTACCTTGAGTCTTGGGTGAACACTAAAGCATCGGGATACTTGGGCTATCAATGCGTGCACTGCGACACTAGCACGGCTGTAAACTATTTTTATTGCTTACACTATGGATAAGAGTTGTTTTAATATACTATTTTAGTATCAAACTTGTATACTCGCCAATACTTTTGTATTGATATTTTAATACATGTTGCAGGCTGATAGGTTGCCGAGGAACATGGAAAAACAAGCTAGGATGATGCTCTAGAAACGTCGCCTAGTTAACCTATTACTTTGAAAACTATTTGACAATTTATGTCTGGTTTTGTAATGTGATATTTTGAGATGTTTGGATTTTAGACAATTGCTATGAAATCTACTTAATTCTATTGAATTATCTAGTGTTGTGGAATTCTCTTGAGCAATCTGAACGCTTAGTGCTTGCACCCCGATGTTTCCGCCATCGGTTGGGGTGTGACATTTGTAAACGGGTCCGCAATGTTATCCTTTGATCTCACATAATCAATTGTGATAACACTTGTTGAGAGTAGTTATCGTACCGTGTTATGTCTACGTCGCATGTGCCTTGATCTGCCATTGTACAACAAGCTTTGAGCTCTACCAATCGCTGATTGGCTATCACAATGTATACATATGGCTGGCAAAGGCTTTGGCCATCTTGGAATATAATCCACGAATTGACGTAGCCATTCCGCCTCCTCTCCGGACTTATCCAAGGCGATAAATTCGGATTCCATTGTGGATCTCGCTATGATCGTTTGCTTAGAAGACTTCCAAGAAATAGCAGCTCCTCCAAGTGTAAACACGTAACCACTTGTTTATTTGGAATCTTTATTATCCGATATCCAGTTTGCATCAGTGTATCCTTCATCCTTCGATCACTGCTAGTTGTCGGGTATAATGCAGTCCATAATCTCTTGTGTATCTTATGTATCTTAGCACCCTTGTTATACTTTTCCAATGTTCATGACTTGGATTGCTAGTATATCTACTTAGCCTACTCACCGCGTAAGCCAAGTCGGGTCTAATACATGTCATTAGATACATTAGACTGCCAATAATTCTTGAGTACTCTAACTGAGCAACCCCCTCTCCTCTATTTTCGTTAGATGTTGGGAGGTATCAATTGGAGTTCGAGCTACACTCGTATCTCCTGAATTGAAATTTTCAAGAATTTTATCCTCATAGTGAAATTGACTTAACAAAAGTCCATCTTGGTTTCTTATGATCTTTATTCCAAGAATCACATCCGCTAAACCCATGTCTTTCATGTCAAATCTCGCTTTCAACATGCTTTTAGTAGCTTTGATAATTTTATCATTACTCCCAATGATAAGCATATCGTCTACATAAAGGTATAAGATCACATAGCATTCATTTGTGTCTTTGAAATAAACACATTTGTCGCACTCATTTATTTTGAAACCATTATCAATCATGACATAATCAAACTTTTGGTGCCATTGTTTTTGTAACATCCGTCAAAATGGATTTCCAAAATCCGACCCGTTTTGAATTTTTGATCCTAACCCTTGAAACTCGAGAGCTTCGTAAAATAATTGATCTTTTATCCTTAATTTAATTCGTTATTAATATGGTTATCTATTTATTTATTAGTTAAATTTACAAATAAAAGTTTTATTCTTTTTATATTTATAAAAAATAATCTAGTTAGTCTCGTTATGTTTTAAAGTTAGTCTAAGGTGATAAAGCTAACCAAGTTAGTTTAATTGTAAAGTTAGTCTTTTTTTTTAAAAGGTAACATAACTTAACTTGGTTAAATTAATCCATGGATTGTGTTAGGGTTCAATCGCAGGACTTTGGGGGGTAATTAGGAAGATGGATGTTCGTTGACTGTGTTATACGTTTCTATTTATAAGGTCAATCTTATTTTCTTTTTCGTTTTTAATATGTTTTAATAATACGTTAAAAGACCATTTTGCCCTTCATTAAAAGGAAGGAAAACGACAAAAAGGCATGTGGTTAACTGAAAAATCAGACCCAGTTTGGATTTTGGATGAAAATGGCAACAAAATTGAAACCAAATGGACCCAGATTCAAAAGGTTTTAGTTTTGGACTAAAGTGGCAAAAGTGACCAAATCTCATGGGCCGTTTTGGCATTTCTCTTTTTTCAAAATTAACATCAAATGCATTTCATCGAGCATTTGGTGCGCGACTTTTATTGACGCCTAAAAGTTATTATTTTTCCATGTCATTATACCTATTTTTTTTCCACATACATGAACTTCTAATTACTCAAATTATCACAACAAATAAACATTGACATAATCATTCATCCAATCTTCTAATTAACTAGTTAACATCACAATTTTAACTAACATCTTCTTTTTATGGTCAAGTCTTAAAAACCATGATTCATAGAGAATTTCTATCAAAACAAGTATACATACAAATTTCATTCAAATTAACATTCACAATGACTTTTGATCATGTTTTCTTCATAAATTAATACCATGTCACTAACACACTTAAGGAATTCGCAATTTCATACATTCTCATCACACTAAAATCAACCAAATCAAGAATTATGACTTACCTCTTGTTAGACAAGCTTAGATGTAAGACCCTTATTTAATAAATGGAAATTTCATAAAAAAATTCGCATATAAATGTATTTATACAAATACAAGTCCGTTAAAACTTCGAGTTTCATAATACTTCTTAAAAATTATAAACATTTCGTCATATTAACAATGAATGATTTCGTAATTGACTATACATAATGAGGAAGCTTGAACTTGATCGTGTTCGGTTCTTCGTTGAGCTTGATCTTCATCCGTGAGGTCATCGCTATCACCTATACACCAATAACAACTCATAAATTAGTTATATGGTGCTTAGACTTGTATTTATAACCCATAAATAACAAATAAGCAATCAAAATTCATTTTGGAAGGCTCGTTGTAGGCTACAGTTGGTGTACCGTAGCTTACGACACACAAAAATAACTTGGACAACAGCTCTGCACCGTAGGTTATGGTCTGGACCGTAGGTTACGCTGCAGCCTAGCTGCAGATTTTTCAGTTTTGGTCCTTTTTTCGAAAACGTTCGTAACTTTCAAAACGCTTATCCGTTTAACCTCACATTTCTTCCTACGTGATTGTAATTTGGTCCTCTATCATTTGGACTAAAAATCGAGTCAACCAATTAAAACAAAACAATTCTATAGTTTTGCAAAAAAAAAAAAAAAAAAAAAAAAAAACTAAAAGGATGGCAATATTGTAATTTTGAACTGAGAGCAAACTTGTATTTTTTAACTGGGGTAAAATTGTAAATTGCCAAAAGGTAGAGCGATGGCAATACTGTAATTTTGAACCAAAGGCAATATCGTAATTTTGAACAAGGGCAAATTCGTAATTTTGAACTTAGGGTAAAATCGTAACAAACCCGGGCCAATAGGGGAGTGCCATGCAGCAGCCTGACACTATTCTCCCACACACCTTTTAAGAAAATTACAACGATGACAATACTGTAATTTTTAACTGGAGGTAAAATTGTAATTTTAGGCTGGGGTAAAATCAGGGGCAAATTCGTAATTTTTAACTGAGGGTAAAGTTGTAAATACTCGGATCAATTAGAGAGTGCCAGGCGCCAGTCTGCCACTATTAGTAATGCTACTCCATGCCATTGGGTGGTCGCCCATCTTAGCCAATGAGAAACGACAACTATTCCCTCCAATTGAAAATATAAATATAGGAAATGAGAAACGACAAGTATTCCCTCCCACTGAAAATATAAATATAGGAATTGACAATATGCCACTTAGGGATGTAAACGAACCGAACATTCAGCGAACAGTTCATGAACCGTTCGGCGGGAAGTTCGTTTATGTCCGTTCATTTAATAAACGAACAAACATGAATAAAAAATTTCGTTCGATTAGTTAAATGAATGAACATGAACAGAGGTCTCGTTCGTTCGATTGTGTTCGTGAATGTTCGGTAAGGTGTTCGTGAACGTGTTCATGAACATTCGTTCATTTGCGTTTGTTTATGTTCATATGTTTGTGTTTTAATTGAATATTTTTGTACTTTCATATATTTTATTTATAATTTTTATATTATTAAACTTTTATTTATTTTATTACCCTAACAATTAAACTAGGAAACCCTCTTTCACCTTGCTTATGCACCATTTCCCTTTCATTTCTCATTATTTACATCGGCGAATACGGTCAACCTCCGTTCCTCAATAAGGGATTCAAGTTCCAGTGCTACTCTCTGAGCCATCTACCTTTATCCTTCGTCGCGTTTGCTAAATTTATTTGTGTTCGTGAACCGTTCGCGAACACGCTCATTTTCTTAATGAACGAACACGAACATAAAATCTCGTTCGATAAGTGTTCATGAACCGTTCATGAACACATTTATTTCTTAACGAACGAACACGGACAAGGCCTTGTTCGTGTTCGTTCGGTTCGTTTACAGCCCTAATGTCACTGTTAATAGTTTGAAATGAAATTGTTGTCCATTCACTTTTTGTTCGTGTTCATTCGATTCGTTTAGAACCCTAATGCCACTGTTAATAGTTTGAAATGAAATTAGCGTTCATTCACTTAACTTTTTAATATGTATATAATTCATATCAAAACTATTTCAAAATAATTTTCATTGTTATCTATAATTTTAATTTTGTGAGTTAAAATCCTCAAATATATCATATAAGCCCCCCTTTGATAACAAATGTATTATTAAATTTAATAATATATTTAGATTATATAAGTATACTTATTCCTTTCATATTGTATTATTTATTCATCCCAATGTAATACATGAGATCAAAGAAGACAGATTTCTTTCGTTGTATGTTTCATGATTAGACTATCTCCAATGCTACATGCATCCTTAGACGCTCTTAGCCACCATGTCTTCTGTCACATCATATCATTACAGATCCTTAAAAACCCTTCTTTGATCTCCAACCCTAAAAATATTTTTACATTTCTTAATTTTCACCTCATTACCTGCCCACTATACACAATATTTAAATAAAACATTTTTTGCTTTTACTTTGGGTCCACCCACATGCAAAAACCAAGAAAACAATGCCCTTGTGGAAGGGCATAGACGCTAAGGGCATCTAAGGACAAAACCTTACAATGCGAAGGGCTTGTAAGGGCCTTCAAGGGCATCCCTCCAATGAATGCATTGGAGATAGTCTTATAATAAATAAAATTCAAGAACAATCGCTATCGAGAGTTGGTTTGTTTTATTTTTTTAATAATCAGTATGTTCACATGGATTGTATGTGGTTTTTTCAGAGTCATGAGTAGAAATAGACTTAAATTGTTAATTGTTGATAAAGATTGTAATCTTTCTAATTGGACATCCAATGTTGTCTACAAATAAGTTTCTTGATATTTGTAATTTGTATTTGTTCGATGATTTATAAATCATAAATATAACATTGATTTGTAATTTTTCATTATTAAATTTAATATAATATAATATAGTTATTTACCATAAATATGTTTTTAATGCTTAATTTTTGATACCCAACCTATATGCACAACTCCTCTAGCCATCGGCCCACCTTCTTCCACCATCCAACAATCACCATCTCAACGACTCTATCTACTATCTTCGAACATCTACATATACGATGAATAAATTATTGATACTCATGACTGCAAATGAACAAATAAGACTTACATGAATAAATTATTGATGCTCAAGAGTGAAAATGAACAAATTGTTGAATCAGTTCTGTTTATACATGAAGGAAAACAATAAAACATACCTTTGATTGCATCAGCATAAACCAGCAGAGAATCCAGTTAAGACGTAGCAATAATGTTTGACATGGTTGTCAGCTTGGTCTGGTTCCTCCTTAGGGTGCTAACTGATGATGGTGGCTAAGAAACCGAATAGGGGATTCGGTATGGAGATGGAGGTCGAAATTATGATGTTATGTGTTATAAGGGTTGTGTCTAATGTGTAACTGAGTAACCCCTTAACCTCCACATAATTCTCCTTATATAAGCACCCAGGAGGAAACCTAAATTAGTTAATAAGGGTAATATGGTCCATCAACAATTACCAACTAATCATTTAATAGGTTATAATATATTTTGATCTATATTATGTGAATGATTATAATGGCTACTAGATTAAATATTAAACATAATATATTTAATCTTACATTCTCCCACTTAGCCGAGTAATCATTTACTATGAGTATTAGCTAAGCCTGATCAGGAGTTAACACTCATTTTAGCCTTAAACAAGTACTATAGCAGAAAAATACAGCCGTTGAATCATTATGCGACTCAGGACCCCCATTAATCATACTATAGCCTTAATTTAAAACCTAATCGTTATGATCAAAATACGCATAATCCCTTTGTTTGATTTGTAACTATATTTGTCTATATGCCGTTATGCTAGCTTGACATATTCTTAGAGACATACAAAATCAAACTGATGAGGAAAAAATTAACTAATACTTAGTCATTCATAGTACGATATGCAGTTGCGCATGGCCATCAATTAATACCCGTCTCTGAGCTCTCTTAATAAGACTTATGGGTAACAGCCCTTCAGTTATAGGATCCTTAAGCATATCATGAATGTATTCAATACAAAACTTAGTTTCCTCAATTCGTTCATAAACGAATAATTAATTGCGTATCGAAAATTAATGCAGCACCTCTTGAACTGTTACTGTTCAAGGAGTTATGGTAGCTGACTTTATCACACTAAGTCTTCAAAACATTAATTATATGGAGTTAATAAACTTATGAGTCCACTGATAAATTTCCAACAACATTTAGTGACTATATTATGTCGTTATAACTTAGGTTGTTAATATCAGTGCATTATGACTCCTCCATGAGATATGTTTTGTCTGCTAACATAAAGATATACCCGACATTACATTTTGTCATCTTTGAACATTACAAAGTTAACGTAATAAACCGGTTTTAATTCTCACTTCTTCTTCAAATAATAGCCTCTCGTTTCTTTAAAGATATTGTAATACTCCATTAGATGCTTCACATTAATCTAGACATATCTAGTGTGTTGCAATGTGAGTAATATCTAAACGAGTATAGACTTAAACTTACATAAGGCTTCCAATTAATGAAGCGTAAATAAATAATCTCACTTATCCTATTATCCTCTAAAGGAGAGCAGTATTGTTTGTTACATATGTAAGGACCCATTTAATGTTAAACTAATGGAACGGAACTAATATCCCATTGGGTCTATCTCAGTATGTTATGATATCAATCACGTAAGAGATATCTCTGAGATTTATTATATCAAAGTTTGTGTTAACAATGCTTTGACTTATGTAACATATACTTGTCAAAAGAATGTCATCTATATAGACAAGTTTATCTTAGTTGCTCCCACTCATCTTGAGGTAGGTACATTAATCCACTTGATTCTTGATGAAAATAATTACGTTAAGATTTCATCACATTATGATGTTTGCATTAACCCATACATGGATATTATTGGCTTACAAATAAAGTGTTCTTTAACCTTCAGTTTGAAACTTTAGGCTGTTATCTAATGAACATGTAAATGTGTCAGCTATTTGTTATGGAAAATTGTTTATAATGTTCATCTAATGTAGCTTTAAACTATTATAAGCTACTAGAACATTGATGATCCTTAAAGAAATCTTTTGTAAAAAAAACTCTTTCATAATTTATCTCTTCCTGAGTATAACCTTTAACAATCAAACATGCTTCTTAGTGTCTTAACGTTTATATTAGGACTTGATTTAGTTATGAACACTCTTAGGTAATTCAATCAAATCTCAAACGTTATACGAACACATAAAATCAGTTTTACTAGAAAACTGTTTTATTCCATTAAGAATATTGATTGACACTAATGGCTTAATTTGAAGAGATAGGATCAGTAAACTTTTCCAAAATCTATTTCAACTTCAGTTAGGGAGGTTATGTAATCATCAAAGTTAGTAGGCTTTTAAACCTAGATGACCTCCTGAGTTGATTATTGGGTTCATTAGAAGTTTCAATTTTATGTATTAGCTCTTGGTTAGGTTGCTATCATTTTCAGGATTCTAAGGTTTTTTTTTTTTTTTTTTTTTTTTTTTAAGAGTTGGTGCAGTATGGTGTACAAGAGGTGTAATCAGAGTTAAATTCAAAGTGAAATTTAATGACACTCTTCCCCCCGCCTCTTGTATTCCTTGCAAATCATAATAAGGACTTTGACTGCTCCCACTAACCTTAGAAATCTTTAGGAACTCAGCATGCTTAGGGTCAATATGTAACGACCAACAAATTCTAATAGAGAAACAAGTTAATGACGTCAGTCGTTGTAGTTTCTCTTGTTGAGGATTATGTTAGTTTAGGTAAGAAATCTAAGTGCGCCCACAATTAGGCAACAATGAAACTTTTGTAAGAGTAGCATTAGATTTAAGGAGATAAGTTTTGATAGAACAGTGTCGTGATGGAGCGGTGTCTTGTACAAGAGGTGCAATTTTAGGTAATGTAAAATTTTCACTCCCCACCTCTTGCAACTATTGCAAGTTATTATGAAGACACTTAATGCTCCCACTGATCTTTAATATCTCTAGAAATGCTACAAGAGACGTTTCAATGAGCTACATGACGTGGGAACCTATCATATATACATTAGACTTTATTTGATTTCTTTAATGTCCAGATATCAAAAAGAAACTTTAGGGACATATCTAATAGAAATCTTATTAAGTATATATATATGAATAGATTTCTTCTAAGACCGTCAGCCATATGCGACAAAATTTAGATACAAGTTGATAGTCTTTTAAATGATAAATGAATTATGTCTGAATATTCCATTTTGAATAAGTTCCACTAATGTCAATGAATGACTTATGATGGACCCATACTTATTCCTTAAGCCAAGTAATATTTTAGGGCTTTAATGTCATGATTTAGAATCACTTAGAATGAGATTAAATGAAAAAATCATCCTCATTAACCATGTCATGATTTCTCATGAATTTTGGTTATAATTGATGAAATTTATAAGTCTCATTTTCCTTTTGTCAAATTCTCATTTTCATGATGACAAAAGTTGTGAAAATGTAAGGTATCATCTAGTTCCATCTTAGTAATGTTTCAATCCAGATATTTAGAACAAATAAGATGAGAGTTTAAGGTAAGTGTGACTTTATGTTGACTATAAAAACCTCACAACCTTCATGACATAGCCTAAGTAATGATACTGTATTCTGATTAATATTCAGAATTTGTAAGGTATCGAATAGCTTTGTTAGAAGACTGCTTATTATGGTTCTCATAGCCTTAACAATTAATTTTGTCACTAACTCTCATGTTAGTTATTTGTCGAGTTCTGGTAAGGAAACGTATGGAACTAGAGTCAACTAATCATGTGTTAATTAGAATATTGAAATTACCAGACTTAAATATCATTAATAAGTGACTATCTAATTAATTTACCCAACTGTCCTTTAGAATAATGGATAGTCTCGTTGCTTATGTCTAGTCTAATGACATAATTATGCAGTGAGATTTTCCCTTGAAGAACCTTAATGTTGGAATTAGCACTTGTAATTTGTCTATGGACCTTAGAACAATACTCTTTTAAACGTTTTAGTGGTTGTAAGGTGAATAACAACTTATTTTCCAGCTTTAAACATTTATTTCTTTGTACATATGTTGCTTATCAACACACTCGTTATACTTTGGTATTTTGAGTGTTATAGTTGATTTATAAGGCATCAAAATGTACAAGTGAAAATCTTAATATGTAATGTACTAGAAAAATGTACTTATTTCCATGCGTAAGCCCTTAACTTTATGGGTCATGGTTTTGTACATTATAATGTATTCACATATACCACTTAACTTTATAGTTTAGAGTTTCAAATTAAGGCATGCATCTTAGGAGTTCTAGTGATTATTCCATAATTATAGATTAGTCTTAGGAAAGACTTAATCTGGAATAACTTTAGTGATAGCATTTACGTTAGAGAGTTCTTGATTATCATAAGAGACATCATGTTCGATTTGTCCTAATCATCATGCTCTAATTTTCTTCTTTATAATCTTTATCTGAAGAGAGCAATAGGATTATCGTGTCTTTAAGAAATAATCAAGGATTTAGTTTAAGAGCTAATTCTAATAGAAACTTTAAATAAAGCAAACATTTTAGGTTTAGGAATTAGAGTGGATGAGATATATGTAGAAGAAAATTATAGTGAGTAAAATTATGGGTACTAAGAATAAGACAGACGAAATGATCATAAAAACTTAATTAAGGATCATTAATCTAAGGATCATTATGTGAAGAAATTGTGATATGTCTATTACTAACATCAAAATAATAGACTTAGCAAAATTCTACTTAAACAAAGACAAATCAGCTTTGGCCAGAAGTGTAATCATTTAAGTATGTGTGCAAAGTAATCGTGACAAATCAGCTTTGGCCAGAAATGAGACAATCACTTTAGTTATGCACTTGTCAAGCATGCTAAACATAAATGAATTAAATCAGCTTTGGCCAGAATTAAGACATTTCACGTTTGTAATGCATACTTAACATAGCTTTTTATAATACTTGAACAATAAATAGATGTATTAAATCAGCTTTGGCTAGAATTAATGCATCAGAAGCTCATTCAAGTTAAGCTAGTTTGGTTTTGTAAAACATTATTTGATCCTTATTAATTAATTAAGTATAAACAAAACCAAGTATTTAATAGCAAACCACCTGTTAGCGCGGATCGAACTAAACAGCTTAAAAAATAATGAGGTTTCGAGTCTTGTGCGATCAGTAATGCTTTGTGCGATAGGTAATGCCTTGTGCGATCGTTAAGGCCCAAACACTTGTGCGATCAATAAGGCCCAAGTACTTGTGCGATCATTAAGGCCCAAAACTTGTGCGATCATTAAGGCCCAAAACTTGTGGATCAGTAATGCCTTGTGCGATTAGTAAGGTCTTGTGCGATCCACAAGTCTTGTGCGATCCACTAGTCTTGTGCGATCCACAATTCTTGTGCGATTATGCAGTCTTAACTTGTACCATGTGCTTAATGAGTTGTACAAATTTTGTGCGACTGTCTTGTGCGATTAGATCATCTCTTATGTAATCTGATTTTGTGCGATTTTCTTATGCGATCAGATTATCACTTATGTGATCCAATCTTGTGCGACATGTTTAAGCTGTTTAATTTCGAATCCTCTCTTTAAGGCTGTTTGTTGTGATAACTTAACTAAAATTCGAAAATTATGAATTGAGATATAGTTTCCAATTATTAACATTGATCTATTTTATCACTAAATTTCGAAATCATATCTGTTTATCATTTAACAGATTTCGAAAAAAAACTTAATGGACAAGATTAGATCAAAATTAGGGAAACATCTAACAATTCAAATCACATTCCAAATCATAAAGGAAAAATTCGAATTTCTCATAAGAACATAAGAACATAAGATGAACCCTAAAAAAATAAAACATAATTCTGGAAACCCGAAACCTGAATTTTAATGGTTTTGTAATGGATTTCGTGACAATAAGTTTAACCCTTTATGATTTCGAGTCACTGATTGAACATTATTTCCCCGAAAACAGGGATTTCGGCTCATGAAACTCGAAAACAGTTTTGATTTTGATGAACTTTTTAAGGCTTTAAAACTTTCTGTTTTCCAGATTTCTATCCCAGAATTAATGGATACGAAAACAGAACTGACTAATCAACATATGCTCTGATACCACATGTTGAATCAGTTCTGTTTATACATGAAGGAAAACAATAAAACATACCTTTGATTGCATCAGTATAAACCAACAGAGAATCCAGTTAAGACGTAGCAATAATGTTTGACATGGTTGTCAGCTTGGTCTGGTTCCTCCTTAGGGTGCTAACTGATGATGGTGGCTAAGAAACCGAATAGGGGATTCGGTATGGAGATGGAGGTCGAAATTATGATGTTATGTGTTATAAGGGTTGTGTCTAATGTGTAACTGAGTAACCCCTTAACCTCCACATAATTCTCCTTATATAAGCACCCAGGAGGAAACCTAAATTAGTTAATAAGGGTAATATAGTCCATCAACAATTACCAACTAATCATTTAATAGGTTATAATATATTTTGATCTATATTATGTGAATGATTATAATGGCTACTAGATTAAATATTAAACATAATATATTTAATCTTACACAAATAAGATATTATTTATATTCGTTTATCTAATTAAAGGATCATACATTCATACCCTTATTTATTTGCATAACAAATTAATGAACTTTCTACAAATCCTAGTACCAGTAAGTTCTGCATAAGTCTTTTACATCACAAATCAATTTGCTCCATATGTTTCGGTTTAAATATTTGACAATAGTTATAGATAACCAAAAATGGCCCTCAAAACCAGGGGCGGACCTAGGTTATGCCTAAGGTGGGCGGGCGCACCCCTTGAAAAAAAATTTAGTGTATATTTTAGGCAAAAAACCCGACCGCACCCCTTGAAAATATGCTTGAGCCACTCATCCGCACCCCCAGCAAATAATTCATGGGTCCGCCACTGCTCAAAACTCAAAAGAAAGACATGGAGATAATTTTTACACGTCGAATTTATCTAGTTCTCATTCTCTTGGTATATTAATAATCTTGAGTTTACATTTCCATTATATATTTGTGTAATACCTAACAATAGGTTTCTTGCATACAACACTCTACTAGTTATATAAAAAACAAATCACAAACAAGTAATATTTTACCCTATAAAAATAAGAGGGTAAAAGTAAGAGTTGAACTTGTATTATCTTAGTTACAAGTTCAACCACATAAGTACAAGTTATTGTTCTTAGCTCTATTATACACTAATTGTGCGATATATATGTGGTTTGGCTAATCCGCGAAGCTTCATCTCCTTTATCGCTGGATCTTGCAATAGCAACACTTTGTCGTTGTCTCTAACGCCAACCATGTGTAGGTGTTCTCCATCTTCTCTTTCTTTCCCTCTAAACAATACTCTTTGCTCTTTTGCCTCCAAACTTGTTATCGTTGATAATATCATCTTAAGTTCTCCTGATTAACAACGAATTATGAGGGTTAATTGAGATTATTGTCTCACATGTTTCATCCAAGAAAACTAATGTGTCATATGATGATTCAAGAGTAGTGCTAGCATAAAAGGGCTTACCAAAAGTTGAAGTTGCGCGAATAGATATATCATGCCACTCTGAAACCGTTGTGACGCGAATAGTAATGATCCCTTCCGCTACACTCTCTCCGCCGATCTCTCTCCTTTGCACAAGCATACCACCAGGACGTAACTCCCATTTAACTTCGCCCATTCTCATGACCGTTTCACCTTGCATCTTGTCACATCCTTTGTCACTGCGATTGCTACCGCCGTTGCGTAGCTTAGAAAGGCTTCGTGAAAGTCTAGTTGATTTCAGTTTGATCATTTTTGTAGAATCTTGTATGTGTGTTTATGATTAGAGGTTAGTAAAAGGGTGTATTTATATTAATATTGAGGACCCTTTGGGGTAAGATGCCAAGAGTAGGGGCAACCGAACAAGACATAAAATAATTGAGCGGTGTTAGTTTAGTTTGTTTGGGTTACATGGGACGAATCAGAACGAGCCACGTGTCATATGTTGAATTTTTTGGGTGCTATTGCACATGGGGGCGATGACATTTCTTAAACGCGGCTTTCGCTAAATAACCGGACCAGACACAAACTGTCGGCTTCAAACTGTGTTCTTTAAGATTGATAACCACTAAATATACTTTATTATTATTATTATTATTATTATTATTATTATTATTATTATTATTATTATTATTATTATTATATTTCTTAATACAAAGACTCGTACATTTATATATACTAGGTTTTCTTTACGTCGTGCGTTGCCACGAAACGGAGCAAATGATAATGTAAAACAAACATTATTTAAAAATGTAGCATGTTGTTTAGAAAGCCTAACCGTTAGAATTGGTTCAGATGATCTCATCGTACCATATTACGATACCAAATAAATACATTTTTTGGAATATAAATTCGTTTTTAATAAAAGTTATACTAATCGAGGGTAAAAATTAAACAAAACTACGTACTTAAGCTGAAAAAAAATAACAAACATAAGTTATTAAAGAAATATCAAACTAATTGAGAAAGCAAAGACGAATAAAAAAAAAGAGAAAAGAATTATTAAAACAAAAATAAATAATAAAGAAAATATTGTTTTAGAAAAGAAAAAAATGAAAATGCGTTAAATGCTAAAAGTAAATATAATAATAAAAGGAAAAAGAAAATATGTTAAAAGTTAAAAGTAATTATATAAAATAATATATTGATTTAATAAAATATCAAAAAGCTACATATTATTTTAAAATTAAAATTACTATTCATAATAGTTCGTAAACAATATTTATAAAATATTTATAAAACTAGTTCACCGTTTCAAAAAAACAAATAAATAAATAGATTAAAAAACGGTTGTAGATGTTAAAAACTTACTGTTTTACAATAATTATAACTTCCACTGTGGCAATCAAGATTCAACAAACAATATTAATAGGAGTTATATAGGGCCATGTTCTACCAATCCCACATAGATTGATACATGGTGACACAAGACTAGAAGGAGGTTGATGTAAAATTGAACACTTCTTGTATACTATTTGTGTATTGATTTGATGATAAAATTTATATTTTATAATTAGAAAAAATAGATTACACTAATGGTTCGTTGATTAGTATAATCACTTAGTAACGTCTGATTTCCGAATATATTTGAAGGAATTGGAATTTAAAGAATTATATTTGGGTTTGAAGTACGGCAAAGCGAATTTGTAATTTAAAGGGATTAAAATCTTTCAATGAATTTGAATTTGTAAAAAATTTGGGTGACAAAACAATCACAAAAGAATTGTAAAGTGATCAGCACCAGTAGGTCGCCCCATCGTTGATGACACTTCATGCGTGTCACACATCAATCGATGACGGAAACATCGGAGTGAGACGAAAACAAGATTGCAAAAGACATCACAACCACTAACTTGTGACAATAATTTAAATGATAACCTTCATTTCATTCAAAAGATTCAAGTACATTGTTTGGAAGCAAATAACGACAATTAGAACATAACAACAAAAACAACAAAACATAATTTAAAATAAGGCGTGTTTCTAGTCCATCCTACTAGATTTCTTTTCAACGCATCATCATCATAATACTGTAACATATATCAAAGTAACGGTCAACACATAAAGCATTGGTGAGCATACAAGTTTGGTTTACTAGCATATGTATAAAAGTTTAACACAATCCACATGGCAAAATCATATACTAAGGCATAACTTAACACATGCTAGCATGCATCACATAAATATCAGACCAAAGTTTCTACGATTGAATACTTAACAATGGCCCATCAGCTGGCGATGTGCTACTGCTATAGCGTTATACATGTTAAGGTTGGCTCATGAAGTTAGTGACAAGTATTTGTGCAAGAAAGGCTCCTAGCATGCAAGTATCCTAGTGTATAACGTATTAAGCATGTATGTACGGATTTGTTTGTTTGAATCATGTGAATGTTTGTGTATGTGTAAGTTTGATATGTATATATATTGCACCCCAAAAGTGTACTTAAAGTAAAAAGGGGGTCATGTATACTCGTTTTGCAAAAGCTTCAAAAAACGTGAGTGAAGAGTCTTGAGAGTTCGGGAACGTCGATGTTATCCTACAAGGGGAAAACAAAGGCGTGTGAGTTTTGGAGTTCGGTATTGAGTTAGATAGGAGTTTAAAGTAGTATGAAGGTATGTATATTGTAAGAAAATACATCTTGTCTAAAAGAATTCATATGGACACTATGTTGGTCATGTTTTCATGGGTACCGATTCACCCATTAGAATCCATAGTTTGAGGAACTTAGACCAAGATGAAAATTACCATAATACATAACATTCAACCATGAGTTTGGTTGATGTTTTGATTCGGTTCTAAGGTGTATATATATATATATTGGTCCTATGTAAAATGGTATAAGTATCATGTATAGTCAAATAAGGAGGTAGGATGATTTTCATCCATTAAACCTCATTTATAAGATTCAACAAAGCACAAAATCATCAACTTTGTTGATGACTTCGGTTGGTCATGAACAAGAACAAGAACACGAACATGAAATGCTAAGTGAAGGGGTGGAACTAGGTTGAAGAGCTAATGCTCCCTTTTTTCACACCCAACTTAACTACAAGTTCTTCAACATTGAAGGTTGAAGACTTGGTTGGTTGGTTTGTTTGTTCACCTTGTAGGTCACTTGGGACCTTTTAGGCAGTAGGTTTTGGAGGTTTTGAACCTCATAACTTATGGAAAACTACCATAACACAAACCCCACAACATGAGTTTAGTTGGGGACAAGATTTGTACAAATTTTCCACAAGTTTGTTCAAGAAAAACAACAAGTTTATGAAAGTTTAGATGAAAACAAAAAATATTTTGCCTTTGGACCTCAAATGTGAAGACACGCCACCTTGTTACACCTTGGTGAACTTTGGGTAATGTCCCTAGAGGTTGTCTAAGGAGAATAGAAGAAGAAGAAATGAAGAAGTAGCAGGAAAAGTGAGTTAGAACCTCACTTTTGTACACCATGGGCATTCTGCCCGAATTTGAAGAATTCTTGAGAGATTATGAGTGTTTGGAGAGTGGATTTGAGGTGGAAAAGTGTTAGGGAGGTGGGGATGAGAGGTATATATAATGGGTAATTAGGGTTTGGGTTAAAACCAACTTGGAAGGTGATTGTGGGTGACAAAGGTGCAAAAGGTGGTCCAATCCCATAGCTGAAATGGGGAGGCTGCAAATCAGCATTGGTCGCGCCACGCGACCAAGCAAACCTTCCCTGTCGCGTGGGGCGATAGGTCACGTTTTTCCCAAAGTTTTCCTTTTGTTCGATTTTAGTCCTTGGACTTGGTTTTTAGGTTATTTTATGCCATTTTCTTGTGTTTTAGCTTGTTTTTAGGTATTCAAAGTGTATCTAAGTATGGTATGAGTATGATACAAGTATGGTTGATATTTCTAAAGTATTTCAAGTCTCGGTTTCGAGTATAAACACATATTCAATGATTGATTGCGTATAACACAAGTATGAATGTAACACGTATATAAAAGTGAATCTCCATTATGATCAAACTCTTAGATTACAAGATTGAGAAAGGAAATATGAATATAAGTTTCTAAAAATAGAATGTGAATACAAACTTTCCATAAATAGAAATACGAAAATGCAAGGTGTTAGAATCGCCATCGCCACAACCACTTACTGGTCACCACTACCCCCAACCTATCTAGTGCCATCGTCTACTGGTTGTTGTCATCAGTTGCACCACCACCAACAATGCTAGGTGGGTTCTAAATAAGAACAATATAAGTATTTGTGTATATTATTTTAAATGTGATACATAATGATTGTTCAAAAAGAAATTATTGATCCCAAGCATGTATAATAGAGGAGAACAACATTAATTAAATTTAGAGAAAAAAAATTGTAAATTCTTCATTCTTTTATGCCCCTAAAATAGTTGAACCGCTCTGGAAACAATTATGTTTTAAGCTACATACGAACTACGAAAAGTTATACAATTCTTACAGTTTAGTATAATTTTGTTCTTTTATTAAAGATGAATAAACTACATGGTTGGGTCAACTTTGTCACCTCTAATCAAAACGCTTGTGAGACTTCCTCTTTGTTAATTGTTATACCGTGTTATATCTCCATGTCTCTGTTCATCCTTATCCTAGTTAAAGCCTTAAAGGACACACTATTAACGTTTGTAATTAAAGTTATTTCCTTAATTCTATTAAACGATACTCTATTTGGACAACAATGTTATGATTATATTACCATATGTTAAGATTAGGATCAAGATTAAGATTAAGGATTTTGTTTAATTCTTATATTATATCATAGTAAAGGTAACAGTTAAGTTTCCTACTTTATTTGTATTAACTTATTTTTCTGAGTTTTGTTAAGGGATTTTCTAATAGCACACCCCCTGTCTATCTGCACACTTTTTCAATTCAATACGCATCGTATAGGCTATACGATGCGTATTGAAATAAAGTAAAAGACATGGCAGACTGACAGGTGCAGTTATGTCTGGCGGCGGGCTTGATACGCATCGTATAGGCCTATACGATGCGTATCAGGCCACTGTTTTTATTTATTTATTTTTTGTTGTGTTGTGTCGAATGCGAACCCGAGAAACGAAAGGGATTTCGAGCAGCTGGTTGATGATATGATAGATAAAGATCTTGACACGATTATTTCCATTTTCAAGTATTATTAAAACCATTCAAGTTGTAACACCCGTCTTAATTTAGTATGAATTTACTAATAAGTACGCATTTAGTTTGCGTAAAATACGGGTTAACAAAAATTTTCCGTAAGTTCATAGTTCCTACTAATTAAAGTGTCTAGGATTATAATCCTTACTAGTTAAAAACAAACATATTGTAATTTTAAGTAATACAAGATCCATGTTAAGCTAAAACAAAAGTCATGCTTGCGGAAGGTTTAAAATGTTGTGTTCGGTTCTTGACATTTGCTTGACCACCATCCGGAATATCACCTAACATAAAAACCATACCAAATGTTAGTTTCGATGACATAATAACACTTATAATCAAGTTCTATTGCTAAATAATGAAAACAAAACATAATTTCAGATTTTTGATCTGTCGCGCCACGCGACAGATTTCGTTCAATTTTTCGAGCATACCACTTGATGCAAATTTTACGATCGTTCTAGTTGTTTGACCCAACATCAAGGGTTCTTTAATCAACTTAGTGTATCCATTACATGGCGATAAGCACCTTATCACTAGCATATTTTGTGACTTTCAAATCTCTACTTACATCGTCGTTTTAAAACATAATTATGACCTGTTTGTTTTGCCGAGTGAACTTCGTCACTTCTATGGCTTACCAACATACTCTAATTATTCAAAATTGACCCGTTTGATCTATTGAGTGAACTTCGTCACTTCAATGATACATCGAACACTTTTATCACACTACGATATTGCTACCAAGCTATAACTAAACATTTTAGTAAAATTAACGAAACTAATAGTTACGTCCTTGCCTATTTCATCGTCATTGATTGCTAACTATAATTTCCCATTCCCGGGCTTGTTCATCTTAGCGTATCACTCTCATTCCATGGTTTACGCTTTCATAATTCAAATTTAACGAGTGACGTTCTAGTCACTTCGAACACTACCATTTCGATCATTATTCTAACCCGTTCTTTAACTAGTAAGTTACATCATTTATTATACATTCCAAACATGACTAATTAAACAATAATATCAATAAACATGCCTAACCAACTATTTATTTTGACCCGTTTGGTTTATCGAGTGTATTCCATCACTTCTTAGACTTACCGACGATTACAATTTTCACTATAACAGCATTAAGCATATCTAACCAACCATTTATTTTGACCCGTTTGGTTTGTCGAGTGAATTCCATCACTTCTTAGACTTACCAAACGATTGCAATTTTTTTCACTGTAACAACATCAAACATATCTATGAGTAGACTTGTCTACATAAATGTAAAGAATCGACAAGTCGCGTACCTTATAGCTTATCCTTCAAGCGTGCGTCTTTTCCAACTTGGCTGCTTGAAAAGCCACCCGCTTTGCCTATAGAGTTCAATCAAATATTGTTTAGAACTCCTTTCACAACATATCACGCATAATTTGCCATATCATTTAAACATGCGTTTTTACCCCAAATTCACTATGTTAGCTTTCTCTTAGGCATTTTAACAAACACCTTAAGAGCATTGTTTTTAAATAGCCATTAACAAGTTCATGACTCTACTATTTAGCCGAACTTTTACACTTTTTGCAAGTTCATTACTTCTAACATGCATATTAATGTCAGATTCACTTCATGCAAACCGTTAATATCCGTTTTCTGATTACATTATTGGGGTTCCCTATTATTCACAAAAACCCATTTAACTCTTATATGGGTAAACATGAATATTCATAATCCAAGCATCAATTTCACAAACTATTAGCTAGGATTTACATCTAAACATGTTTCCAACCCTAATTTCCATCTAAACATCAACATATCAAGTTTAGATTTCAATTTCACCATTTATCAAGAATTTGAGATGGAACTAAATGACGAAATTTAGCATACCTTATGATCACTTCACTGAGATGATCACTAATTTATGCTTGGAAATCGATTTGGAACAGAATGGAGCTCTCAATTTGATCAATTGTTGAAGCTAGGGTTTGAAGGTGGTTTGGTCGCCCCCTTCCTGCGTTCTGTTCGATCCACAAACAAAATGTGTGTTTGGATTTTTAATTTTTTTGTTTTTATTAAAACTAGTTTGATCTTTAACATCTTTGGCCCCTCAACTATTAGCTCTTCCTTGTTTGAGATGTTTTTATTCAAACTCCCATATTACTATAAGATAATTAACTAACTAGGTTATTTTATTCCTAGTTAGTTTACTTTTTTTTTTGCCACTTTAAAGTTATAATCACAGATTTATATTTTTGGGGTGTTACACAAGCCAATCAGTCTACAATGTGGTTCCCAATTTGCAGAACATAATCCCAGATTGTCTAAAGAAGCGCTTTTATCATGTGTCATGTGGTAAACAAATACCAAGGGTGTATACAGATCTCTATTCGGTCATCTTTCCAAGCTTTTACACACGAATATGTGGTTCCCAATTTGCGGAACATAATCCCAGATTGTCTAAAGAAGCGCTTTTATCATGTGTCATATTAGATGTGTTATGGTGAGATTTTTCAAGTTTGCACAGTGGGAGAAAAGACCAGCACCCCTGTCAGTATTGTCCTTTAAATTCGCATAAACATATATTCGTTTCATAACCTCCTCCTATAAATCAACCACAACTCACCTGATACGTCTTCTATGATGATTCGAAACATTCACGAACCACAATGGACTCAGACTCATACTACTCTAATATGACACATGATAAAAGCGTTTCTTTAGACAATCTGATATTATGTTCCATTTTATAACACATGATACGGCACGCTTACCTTAATCACATCTTCCATGGAGTCACAGATTCGACAATAGGGCCCACGGATCTTATGCCCACCCGAGACCGACCTCTGGATCATACATGATAAAAGCGCTTCTTTAGACAATCTGGGATTATGTTCTGTTTTATGACACATGACACGGCATGCTTACCTTAATCACATCTTCCATGGAGTCACAGATCCGGCAATAGGGCCCATGGATCTTTCTTCAAGATTTACATCTGATGTCCAAGTTTGATCACATTTAACTTCATCTGCGGCAGTCCAATGACTTTCTTGGTTCAATAATCCGATCAATTTCGAGAAACGAAAGGGATTTCGAGTAGTTGGTTCAATAATCCGTTCAATATCAGCATATTTTATCACCCTGTGTGAGCATTGAAAGCCCGACAAACAGTCTTGCAATAACATCTTCAATCGAGACTGCATTATTAATTATAATGAAGCAATGAAGATTGAATGTGCAAAACCGCAACCGTTTTTTACTACGGAAACGGTGGCTATGGGAAATACAAACCTGACACGAACCACAATGGACTCAGACTCATACTACCATTGTCGTTCCGTATTTTCACCTTTTCTAATTCTCGAAGAATCTCGTAACGTATGACACATGATAAAGCGCTTCTCTAGACAATCTGGGATTATGTTCCATTTTATTACGATCGTGAGTTGGTCAAACCTTTCTAAAAGTAGAAAAAAAATAAAACAGAAGAAAGTGTTCCTCTTTGTTACCAAGCATGTCATCTGAAACAATTAACAGGACATTGTTAAAAGGGAGAATCTATTGGAACACCTGGTTGAGAGAAACTTCTTCGAGCTAACTGCCGATATCTCATCCTTCTGTTGTTCAGTACTTCCGAGACGATTCAAGTGAGTCATATGAAGCAAGTGTCTGTCTACAAATTCCAACAAATTGTGGGTTAATAGATTCTGAAGCTGTTATTTCTGTTGATTCAGTACTTCAAGGCATACCTGTTTGTGCGATTTACAAAAATAAGGATGCATTCCACAGTAAACGATGCAGCTGATGAAACCGAAGCTGTTATTTATGTTGTTCAGTACTTCCGAGACGATTGAAGTGATCCTATGAAGCAAGTGTCTGTCTATTCAATTGAGAGGAAAGATGACCGAATAGAGATCTGAACCAACCAAAATCCACAAATTCTAACAAATTGTGTCTAATGCAAGGATCTTCGATTGCGGTGTGTACGTTAAATACAGTTCACCGCTTTTTTAGTTGCTTCTCTTGTAAAGTTTCTATATTGACAACTAGTGCCTATCAAATTTTGTAAGTATTGCATTTGCGTTAATGAGATGTTAAATGTTTACATAGTTACTTGTAATAACACTATTTAATTGAGAGGAATCATTATATGCTTCTTTCCTGATGCATGTATGTGTCGAACAGTTTCTCCGTCGCTAATTTCTCCACTCACCGTGAAATCGAACAGTTTCTTCATAGATTCCGTCCGGTTTCAAAGCCGGTTGAGGATTACAAGTGTTCTAGACTCATTCAAGGCATGCTTGTTTGTGCGATTTACAAAAATAAGGATGCATTCGACGGTAAACGATGCAGCTGATGAAACCGAAGCTGTTATTTCTGTTGTTCAGTACTTCCGAGACGATTCAAGTGGGTCCTATGAAGCAAGTGTCTGTCTATTCAATTGAGAGGAATTATTGCATTACATCCCCGTTGAAAACAAGTGGTTGTAATGATGGAAACCTTGATTTGAAAAACATTTTTGAGAAATTTATAGTTCAATACGCATCGTATAGGCCTATACGATGCGTATTGAACGATGAATTTACTGAAATACCCCTATTTTCTGATAAATTCAGGGGTATTTTTGAGAAAATTCAAAGTTTATTACGCATCGTATAGGCCTATATGATGCGTATTAAGCTGATATACGATACGACATAGGCCTATACGATCGTATTGGGCATTATTTCAAATTTAGTTTTATCGTGTTTCCCTCGGTTCGACGCGTATACGTCTCGTTTTTTTCCAAACTTTCGCATATTTTTTCGTTTTATGACGTATTCATTCAACATAAGTCGTTTCGGTGCTGTTCGGTTGCATGCGAATATCGTATTCCATGATTACGTACAGTTTTGTTTGAAATCCACTTGAACTCCATAGTGCCGTGTTATATGTATACGTGTGTGTAAATATCGTTAGTCACGTACTTTGACGTATTTTTGCGTATTTTGACGTATTTTAACGTATTTTAGCGTATTTTAACGTATTGTAACGTATTTTAACCTAATTTTAGCGTATTTTAACGTATTTTAGTTGGTTTCGAATATACCCAACGTATTTTAGTTGGTTTCGAATATACCCAAAGTAGTTGATCACGCTCCACAGTTGTCAAATTCGTTGCGTGCATTCATATTGTTTTAGACAACAACATGTAATGAACGGATTGTTGGACTTCTTGTTCCTAATGTACGCCTCAATTCATCTTTTTTACTCTTTTCTTCGATTTTAACAAATCTTTTCAATAATCAGTACGCAACAAAGAGACCGCCTTGTTAATTTTAGAGTATTTTAGCTTATGTTGATGGATAACGCAAACAACTTCTCCACAGTTTGTTATTCAGATCTGTAACGCCCCGCGTTTTCATACTTTCCATATTTAGAAACCATTGCTTGAAACTCTATTTTTGGAAATCTTGTGTTCTTGTAATCGTTCTTTCTTTGTAACCGTTGTAAAATCCGAGACGTGGATCATAAGCAAAACCCGTATTTTGTTAATTACATGTTATACATACCTTATATATGCTCATACGTTCAATTTCGTGGAACAATTGATGCTTATTCGAAATTCTTGGAAACTATGTGCTAAACTTGTAAATAAGTGAAACTTATGCATAAAACGTGTTTCGATCATAAACGATACTTGAATACGACCTTCATACACTAAATTATACTTGAGCATGTTCCTCATATTTTATTTGGCCTTAAACTATGCTTAAATGACAAAACTAGTCCTTAAAACACCTTAAAAGCCCTAATTAACAAACTACAGGGACTAAAATGCAAATAAATGAAAGATGTAGGCTTACGGACCGTAACACTCTCAATGTTGAGGTCCGTAAGGGTGTCTGCAGACAGCAGACTTTTGCAACTTCGCGAATTTGAACGTAAATAACTCGTTTTTGACTTCTAGACGATAATTGAGCAGTTATTACACCTCTACACCAACCCCAAACTCATCCCCTATAAATCCACACCTTCATCAAGGCCTTAGACACTTACACAACTCTCAGATCTCTCCTAAATTGCTCTCAAAACTCTTGTAATTCAGAAAATTCGGGCAGATTCACCCTTTCTTACAAAAGTGAGCATAACTTGCTCAAAACTCAACCAAATTACTTGATTCTTTTTCCTACTTGCTTGTATAATCATGGGGTTTGATTCCTTGACTTCTCCTGGGAGAAATCAGACCTGGAATTGCCCTGAAAATGTTCATAAACTTTCTGTTATGTTTTGAAACTTTCTTAAACTCTTGTATACTTCAAACAAACTTGTGTTCCTATGCTTCTAGTCTATTGTATGATTAGTAAAGCCAAACCAAGGTTGTTTTACACTTAATAAGAGTGTCTAAACACTCCAAACTTCTGTTTTAATCGAGTTAATAGCTCGCAAGTGGTGTCAAGTCTTGAACTTGAAGATGGTGTGACTACTTAGTTAGCCTAGGCTAACTTACATACAAGTCCACACATCACTTGATGTTTTGTTTAGTATAATTGTACCTTTATTTCTTGAACATAACTATGAGGTTCCTAAATGGAAGATTCGTCTTCCTACCTCTTACATGACCTATATATTAACATAACAATCGAGGTAACCAAGTGGAAGGTTCAACCTCCCGCCTCCTACATAACTCATATGACACCAAGAGGTACCAAAGTGGAAGGTTCAACCTCCCGCCTCCTACGTGACTAACTATATTATTATGTATATATATTATAAACCGAACCCTTGATAGTGATTATATAAATCTACTACCAAGTTAATAAGTTTCTCACTATGTGTGTAGTTCCTTGTCACGATTCTAATAGGTCTTGAACCTATGAAATCACGAACGATCCTTAGGGATTACCATAGTGTCAAGACAAGTACTAATACCATAAGTGAATATTTTCCTAATACATACTTTGTCATTCTTTGAATCTAAGTCCGAATCTCGACTCTAAACATGCTCGAAGTTTAACCCTTACGCATTCAACCTTCTAGCCCCATCAATTTCGTCACATTGGATAATTGGAAAGTATATGCAATATTGTGAGTACACTTGACCCATTTTCCTTTTAATACACTTTGGGTACAACATGTTTTACTTGTTAAAAATGCACGATTCACAAACATGCTTAATTCAATCAATCCTTATACATGCTTTGTTATGCTTAAGTTCATGCTAGAATTCATACTACTTGTTATACCCTCGCTTAACAAATATAGCGCTATAGGAGTAGCACACCACCCGACGGGGGTTTGTTAGGTCAATATACTATACGGTCTCGTCACTTTTGTGGCGAGGGATGCTAAATACTAGTGGACACTTTGGGTTCTTGACAAAATGTTATGCATGATAGTTTGACCTTGTATACCAAATGCTATGTTGGATTGAAAATACTTTTACATACACAACACGCGTCTAAAACTTGTGTACTCGCCAATACCTTTGTATTGAACTATGCTTTTAAAACATGTTGCAGGTTTAGCGATGATGCATGGAATCTAGTAGGATGCCTAGATACGCACTTTTAATTTTGTATTCTTATTGAATTGTATTTCATTATTCATGTTGTATTTGTGCAAATCTATGTAATTGATTCTTTAGAAATGAAATGAAATTTTATTATTTAAATACTTGTCACAAATAGTGTTATGAAGTCTCGAGCAATCTTCACACTTCGTCTCATCCCGATGTTTCCGCCATTGGTTGGGGTGTGACAGATTGGTATCAGAGCCATAACTATAGGGAATTAGGAAAATTGCCATGCTTTTGACCTAGTCTATAGTTAAGCACCAAATTCGACCATACTTGCTTCACATGCTACACTTATGAAACATCCTTATGTGCTAATTTTGAAACGCCTCTTATATGTTAATATTTGACATGCTATACTTACGTGTTAATACTCGTTTTATCATGTGTTAAATGCTTGTGTTATTGTTCTATACCTTATATGCTATTCATGAAATGTCTTTATGTCTTATTTTCTTGAGATGCTTAATGTTCTTATACTTGTTATTATTATTTTGAACATATGTCATTTACTCATTCATACTAAATTCGAAACAACATGTAATACACAAACGAGACGACTTCACCAAAATAGGCGTGAAACCCACAATTTGGTGAATGACTCTCAATCCTTCTACTTTTTCTTTTCGTACACAAAATTTACCATCAAGTTAGGAGTGAAATCCTCACCTTGATGGAGAAATTCAAATTTTGAACTCTAGTGGACCCTCGTCAAAGTGTTGAAATCAAATTTTGACCCGACGAGTACCAACCACACTTAGGATACTAAGTCGCCAAGTTAGGGGTGAAACCCGCACCTTGTTGACTAGTTCCACTCTTTGAATTTTTCATAAATCCCACCAAGTCTTGAAATTTCGATCGATTTGTGACATGTAGTAACTGGAAGGTTAAATACCGTTAACCGACTTGTCGGCGAGAGTATTCCACCTATTAGGCCAAAGTATGCTCCACAAACTCGAAAGACTTTTCGACCACTTTGGTTAGTCAAAGTTCCATTTTGGAACCATCCTAAATTTTAATCGAACATCCGTTATATTATTTATTTTATACGATGCAATCTTTCAAACACGAATCTACTTTTAGTATTTTCTCTTCACACACACACACAACATATTAAATCCTTTTCATACATTTATACATATGCATGGTCTCATATAATTTAAATTTGTATTCCTTGTAATAACGAGTGGGAATATATCATCGAGGTAGGAGTGATTTCTTTACCTTGACGATTAACTCCACTCCCCTTTTTCTTAAAACGACCTCACCAACGAGTTAGGGGTGATTCCCTTACCTAGGTGATCGTTACCAAAACGTCTCTTCTAAATATCTCATTATGCAAACTCGATCATGTTTTATACCTAACTTATTTATCATTATTTAAAATACATACGTATACGTATACAAAATACATCGTTTTATCAAGCGTACTTTCTATCCTACAACCTATTTTCACTCAACACATATACACGAGATTCTTAATCATGTCTTAAAACGTTTTATTACTCAAACATCTTGATCTTATACGTATTTAAATTCATACCATGTATAAAATCATTAACTCATATACTAATAGTCGCGATTTATACATTTTACGTTGTACTCATATGTTACGCTTAGATTCAAATTTATATTCATATTCTTAGAATTATACTTACACTCACGTTTACACTAATATTCATGTTCATGCTGACAATACATTGATGCTTATACTCATGTTTATATCATACTCACACGTCGTATGTTTATACATACATTCGCATGCGTAATCATAACTTACACTTATACTCATACTTATCTTTCATACACATTTACGATTCATACATTCGTGCCCAAACGCGAGCGGAATCCGAGGAATTCGCTTACGTAGGTCCCATACATACTTAAGCATGGACTTGCTTACATACTTTATTCTTATACACACACATTCTTATTTTCTTTATGTACCTACCCAAATTCATACACAACTGGTACAAGCTATGCGGATCATGCGACGATCAATATAATCACAGGTGCACACGGGATTATAGTGATAGGCGTATGAGAACCATAGAGTGTACTATTGTGTATGGTAAGACACGAAACGTAACACGGCACCGAATACGAAACGGACATAACATGGTCAAAACATGGTGGATACGCCGCTGGTACTTCCTGTATATAAGTGTTTTCACCATGTTATCAAATCTTCGTAAAACGTGTCATGAGAAATTTGGTGTTTTACGGACCTATTTAGACCTAATACAACTTTAGACAACTCACAACGCATTATATCCGATTATCCACGACGAGACTTCATTCTTAACACACTACGTTCATCTATCCAACACTTACGCTATTCTTATACTTGCATTCTTTGAGAATCATTCATTCATTTCTATACTCGTATTATTCTCCTTTATCTTTTCTTTCATACGAACCTCGTTCACAATCAACCTTATTTAAACATTCGAATCCTAACTTATCTTATTACCTTTAGAACCGATTTTCTATTTCTTTATTCTTGCGTAAACGCATTTAGTAGGTATTTAATACTTTATCTTACCAAACCTCCTCGTTCCACTCGAGAAATAATTTCTATGAATATGTAGTCTTATACTATCTTTAAAACTTCCTACGCAATCTATTTTATTGATTTCAAACCATTGTATAAAGATCCCTTCGTAAATACTATACATTTGCAAAACAACTCCAAATTTAGCTATTCAAAAATCGTTTTACCTATATACGTTCACCCATGCTTATGCCCCAAAACCATTTTAGCCAGACAAATCATTTTACAAACCTATTTTATTCTCCCAAAACTTCGTACTTTCAAAACGTTTCAAAATTTCAAATTTCAAAACTTCAACCAAAACTCTTTAAGTCTTCCTCTTGAATAAATTTCGGGATGAAATTTCCTAAAGGAGGGGAGACTGTAACGCCCCGCGTTTTCATACTTTCCATATTTAGAAACCATTGCTTGAAACTCTATTTTTGGAAATCTTGTGTTCTTGTAATCGTTCTTTCTTTGTAACCGTTGTAAAATCCGAGATGTGGATCATAAGCAAAACCCGTATTTTGTTAATTACATGTTATACATACCTTATATATGCTCATACGTTCAATTTCGTGGAACAATTGATGCTTATTCGAAATTCTTGGAAACTATGTGCTAAACTTGTAAATAAGTGAAACTTATGCATAAAACGTGTTTCGATCATAAACGATACTTGAATACGACCTTCATACACTAAATTATACTTGAGCATGTTCCTCATATTTTATTTGGCCTTAAACTATGCTTAAATGACAAAACTAGTCCTTAAAACACCTTAAAAGCCCTAATTAACAAACTACAGGGACTAAAATGCAAATAAATGAAAGATGTAGGCTTACGGACCGTAACACTCTCAATGTTGAGGTCCGTAAGGGTGTCTGCAGACAGCAGACTTTTGCAACTTCGCGAATTTGAACGTAAATAACTCGTTTTTGACTTATAGACGATATTTGAGCAGTTATTACACCTCTACACCAACCCCAAACTCATCCCCTATAAATCCACACCTTCCTCAAGGCCTTAGACACTTACACAACTCTCAGATCTCTCCTAAATTGCTCTCAAAACTCTTGTAATTCAGAAAATTCGGGCAGATTCACCCTTTCTTACAAAAGTGAGCATAACTTGCTCAAAACTCAACCAAATTACTTGATTCTTTTTCCTACTTGCTTGTATAATCATGGGGTTTGATTCCTTGACTTCTCCTGGGAGAAATCAGACCTGGAATTGCCCTGAAAATGTTCATAAACTTTCTGTTATGTTTTGAAACTTTCTTAAACTCTTGTATACTTCAAACAAACTTGTGTTCCTATGCTTCTAGTCTATTGTATGATTAGTAAAGCCAAACCAAGGTTGTTTTACACTTAATAAGAGTGTCTAAACACTCCAAACTTCTGTTTTAATCGAGTTAATAGCTCGCAAATGGTGTCAAGTCTTGAACTTGAAGATGGTGTGACTACTTAGTTAGCCTAGGCTAACTTACATACAAGTCCACACATCACTTGATGTTTTGTTTAGTATAATTGTACCTTTATTTCTTGAACATAACTATGAGGTTCCTAAATGGAAGATTCGTCTTCCTACCTCTTACATGACCTATATATTAACATAACAATCGAGGTAACCAAGTGGAAGGTTCAACCTCCCGCCTCCTACATAACTCATATGACACCAAGAGGTACCAAAGTGGAAGGTTCAACCTCCCGCCTCCTACGTGACTAACTATATTATTATGTATATATATTATAAACCGAACCCTTGATAGTGATTATATAAATCTACTACCAAGTTAATAAGTTTCTCACTATGTGTGTAGTTCCTTGTCACGATTCTAATAGGTCTTGAACCTATGAAATCACGAACGATCCTTAGGGATTAACATAGTGTCAAGACAAGTACTAATACCATAAGTGAATATTTTCCTAATACATACTTTGTCATTCTTTGAATCTAAGTCCAAATCTCGACTCTAAACATGCTCGAAGTTTAACCCTTACACATTCAACCTTCTAGCCCCATCAATTTCGTCACATTGGATAATCGAAATGTATATGCAATATTGTGAGTACACTTGACCCATTTTCCTTTTAATACACTTTGGGTGCAACATGTTTTACTTGTTAAAAATGCAAGATTCACAAACATGCTTTATTCAATCAATCCTTATACATGCTTTGTTATGCTTAAGTTCATGCTAGAATTCATACTACTTGTTATACCCTCGCTTAACAAATATAGCGCTATAGGAGTAGCACACCACCCGACGGGGGTTTATTAGGTCAATATACTATACGGTCTCATCACTTTTGTGGCGAGGGATGCTAAATACTAGTGGACACTTTGGGTTCTTGACAAAATGTTATGCATGATAGTTTGACCTTGTATACCAAATGCTATGTTGGATTGAAAATACTTTTACATACACAACACGCGTCTAAAACTTGTGTACTCGCCAATACCTTTGTATTGAACTATGCTTTTAAAACATGTTGCAGGTTTAGCGATGATGCATGGAATCTAGTAGGATGCCTAGATACGCACATTTAATTTTGTATTCTTATTGAATTGTATTTCATTATTCATGTTGTATTTGTGCAAATCTATGTAATTGATTCTTTAGAAATGAAATGAAATTTTATTATTTAAATACTTGTCACAAATAGTGTTATGAAGTCTCGAGCAATCTTCACACTTCGTCTCATCCCGATGTTTCCGCCATTGGTTGGGGTGTGACAAGATCTCTATTCGATCATCTTTCCAAACTGCAACACACGATAAGTTTAAACTTTATAGTGTGTGATTTGACCAGGAAGATTGGAGGTGATTTATACTTTCAATAAGCTGTCACAGTTGTCAAATTCGTTGTGTGCATTCATAGTTTAGACAACAATCTGAACGGATTGTTGGACTTCTTGTTCCAAATTCGTTGTGTGCATTCATAGCAATCTGAAACAATCAGATATTTATCTATCTGTGTGTGTCACATCCATCCTGTTATAGCAAAGAATGCATACACAAATAGTTCTAGTGGACGAAGCAAAGAGACTGCCTTTTTAATTTGAATCAAGTTCTCAAACAAACACTACTTATTCATGTGACAGTCAACAAGCGTATCATTGTTGTGGAGAACAACCTCGTTTAATAGTAAGATAAGAAGGATGAGATATCGGCAGTTAGCTCGAAGAAGTTTCTCTCGATCATTCAACACGTGTAATCCAGAGGTTGGTCTCGGGTGGGCATAAGATCCGTGGGCCCTATTGTCGGATTTGTCACTCCATGGAAGATTTATGGGCCCAATATTCCTTCAACCATTCTAAACCCTAGTTGGAAACAAACCAACAAAATCCGAATACTGAAAAACATCAGCTACCATTTTTCCTTTCCCTTCACTTTCGAGAACATTCTCCCTAACATGATAAAAGCGCTTATTTTGCTAGTGGGTTTTATAAGTCAAAGTTAACTTTCAGATTCAGATTCAGGAAGACATGTCGGGTTCTGTACCCATCCCCGGGTTGATAGCTTCCGTTTTATTAACTACCAAAATAATGCATACACAAATAGTTCTAGTGGACGAAGCAAAGAGACAACCCTGTTAATTTTAATGAAGCAATGAAGATTGAATGTGCAAATCGCAACCGTTTTTTACTATGAGAACGGTGGCTATGCGAAATACAAACCGCAATCGTTTGTGACTATGGGGAACGCAAGTTTTCTTTTTGAGCTTGATGGATGTCCATTATCTCAACGTTTCTCCTTACATTACTGATCTGGAATTGGAGAACCGTTGTGTATTTGCTTGCTGATCTGGAATTGGAGAACCGTTGTGTATCTGAATCAGGTTCTCAAACAAACACTACTAAAGATGAGTTGGTATTGAACCAAGAATATGAAGATCACGGTGCAGACACGGGGGAAGAAAGTCAGTGGACTGCCGCAGATGAAGTCAAATGTGATCAAACATGGACATCAGACATAAATCTTGAAGCAAATATGTGCTTCCCAATTTGCGGAACATAATCCCAGATTGTCTAGAGAAACGCTTTTATCATGTGTCATATGGTAACAAGAGTATGTTGTTCCAAGTTCAATTCCAATTGCAGTTTTTTCAACTCTCTTGTTCCAAATGCCGCTGATGAAACCGGAGTTGTTATCTCGGTTGTTCGGTACTTTTGTCACACCCCAACCGATGGCGGAATCATCGGGGCATGGCACTGAGCGAAACAGATTGTCCAGAAGTTTCCACAACAATTATCATAACTATTCAATTTAAAGTAACATGTCCCATACCATGTCTCAAAAAGTTAAACAAATTATTACAGACAAATCTAGGCAAATATTTCTGTTCCGACAACTCAGATTTAAACATAGAGCAATTGTTTATCTGCTTCTAGAGACCCTAGGTTTAACGACTACAGACAACTATTTGTTGGCCTCCAGAGCCTTATTCTAGCTTCAACCTCCTAAAACATGTGCATCCTAAGCACCTGTCACATACGTTAAAATAAAGTCAATACATATAATGTAAAGGTGAGCATATAAGTTTGATAATAGCATATTGAGTTCTAATTCGTTTACGCATAACCAGCACGTACACATAGAGAAATGAAGCACGTTAGTTATCGACATAGATCCATCGATACCAATGACTGCGGGATGACTGCCAATTGCAGTTCGCAATACATGATTACCACCGTAATCCATGCAAGTAATTGTCCTTAACAACCTCCGTGTGAACGGGTGCTGAGTCCAAACTATAGTACTATCGTTGCTAAGGCAGGTAGACAACATTCCATGTGTAAACATAACAAACAAGCATTCATAAGCCACGTATAACATGCATTAACGGTTAGCATTCAAATAATATTGAGTTGTGTGATTGTTGTAGTTTGAATAGTTGTAACGTATGTAACACCCAAAAGTGCGTAAAGAAAAAAGGGATCGAGTATACTCACAGCGGTTGATGGATTGAAGGGAGCGCTTAGCAATTAAGATTCGCCTGAATAGATTCGATAGCATAACGATAAGTGGTGCGTAAAACAATACGAAGTGAGAGTGGGTTGGATAGCAGTTCGATCGGATGGTAATCCGTTCGGATAGGTTATCCGATCGGATGACTATTCGAGTGGATTGTTTCTTCCTATGAGGAAAGATGTGTTTGTGTATGATGGTTTGACTTTTGAAGTTTTTGTTGTAGCATTTTAAAAACATCGAAGTATCTCTATCTTTCAAGTCGGCGGTTCAGATGGTCGGCCGAGCGGATGACAATCCGTCCGGATGGTCATCCGGTCGGACAGTGATCCGATCGGACAGCGGCTTGGTGATGAGGTCACTTGATGAAAACAAGTTCATGGCAGAGTGTTACTCGATCGGATGGCAACCCTGTTACTGAACATGTTGAAAATTGTTTAAGTCTTTGAAGTCTTAGTATCTCATGATCCGAAGAGTAATCCAATCAAATGGTCGTTCGATCGGACAACACTTCGTTCAATACTCAGACTTTGGTTAAGGTTGGTCGAGTGTGAGTCCCAAGATGTAATCTGTTCGGATGACAATTCGTTCGGATGATAATCTGCTCAGATGACAATCCGTTCGGATGGACTATCCGTTCGGATGGCAATCCGATCGGATAGCATTCCGTTCTGGTTGTCCCGTTCGTCTTACACTTGGTTATTTTGTTTGTTTGTCGTTTTATCGAGACGTGTTGATAACGTGTTAACTAATGGAACCTCGTTTTGACCCAAGCGACCAAACCGACCAGGAATCACCCTAGCTCAGCCGGTTACCGGCTCAAGACGGTTGTTCTGTTTAACCCGAGATCAGTGGTCTCGTGAGTAGAATTCGGATCTTTGAACTAGTACGACACTAAAAATGAGTAGAAGACTAGAACTAAATCCAAATCTATCGGGTTTGAGTGCATTGAGTGTAAAAGAGTTGAAAGAAAGTTAACAACCATCTTTCAATCCCCTTTTCACCTTGTTTATGTCGAGATCTTTGCAAGATCTTTTGTATTTGTGTGGAAATCGGTTAGATATAGGTTGTTCTTGGTGGATTGAAGTTGAAACACGAAATTCTTCAAGAACCCATGGTGACGTCATCCTAGAACACCCAAGATCCGGTGATTTCATGGTTAAAAGTGAAGATTTAAAAGGTAGAAGGGTGTAGGAGTGCGTGTAGATTAAGAACGTACAAGATTTAGGACAAGATCGTACCTGGATTGAGAGAAATCGAATAAAAGGTGAGGAGAGCGTGTGGTTCGGACAGAAGGTTTCCAGAAATGGAAAGTGTGACAATGACAAGGGTATTTATAGGATTCCAAAAGAGGAAAGGCTCATCCGATCGGATGACACTCCGATCGGATGGTAATCCGATCGGATGACATCCGGGTCGGATGACTCCTGATCTGGCAAGGGGCTATCCGATCGGATGGCTATCCGATTGGATGGCTATCCGATTGGATGGCGTCCAGGTAGGTTGTTTGATGCGATGATTTTTGAGCGTTTCGATTTTGATTGCGGGCGGTTTGATACGATAGGGTTTCCTAGCCAAATTACTTTCAGTCCCAACTACTAATTGCCATAATTTGATTGCGATTCGAGTTCGATTTCGAGTTTCGATTGAGTTCGATTGATTTCCACAACATAACATAAATAAACACGCACAAGTAACACATAAGGCATACACACACGTATAACAATAACCATATTTCGTAAGTTGAGTTGCGGTTCGTATCACGGTTCGATGTCAATTTGATTAGCATGACTTGATTATTGATTTGTTAACTTTATCGCATTGTTACTTCCTATAATTCACAGTCGCGGGTCGATTAAATAGCAATTAACGTACTATGATTGGTAATTAACAACACTTACTCCACATAATACAATTTAAAATAAAGAGAATACTACAAGTCAAATTCGCGTAGTCGGTCGTTGACTTTGACCTTGACTTTGACTCGTGAAAACACGGGGTGTTACAGCCTCCCCTAGTTGAGGGAATTTCATCCCGAAACTAAGCTGTAAGTAATACCACACCGTGAGTCACGTTTGAGAACTCTCTTTCTCTAAATTCTCCCCGAACAACTGTGGGTACTTCACCTTCATGTCGCTTTCGAGTTCCCAAGTGAACTCTGCGCCTCGTTTGCCTTCCCAGCGGACTTTCACGATGGGAATGTTCGAGCGTCGGAGTTGCTTGGTTTGATGATCCATGATTTCGACAGGCTTCTCCACGAAGTGTAACGTTTCGTTTACTTGGAGATCATCAAGAGGTATAGTTAAATCACGCTCAGCTAGGCACCTTCGGAGGTTGGACACATGGAAAGTCGGGTGGACGTTACTCAGTTCCTCCGGTAGTTCGAGTCTGTAGGCGACTTTTCCGATTCTTTCCAGAATCCTAAAAGGTCCTAGGTATCGAGGCGCCAGTTTCCCTTTCTTTCCGAATCTAACTAGACCCCTCCAAGGCGAAACCTTTAGGAGTACGTAGCTGCCAACGTCAAATTCAAGGGGCTTGCGTCGTTTATTGGCGTAACTTTTCTGTCTGTCCCGAGCTTTCACTAGATTGTCCCGGATTTGGAAAATTTTGTCTGTCGTTTCTTGTAGTAGCTCGGGACCGGTTAGTTGCGAGTGACCGATCTCGTGCCACACAATAGGCGATCGACATCTCCTCCTGTATAAAGCCTCGAATGGTGCCATTTGTATGTTGGAATGATAACTGTTGTTATACGAGAATTCGACTAACGGCAGGTATTTATCCCAATTACCACCGAAGTCTATGACACGCGCACGAAGCATGTCTTCAAGAGTACGAATCGTTCTTTCAGTCTGACCGTCGGTTTGAGGGTGGAAGGCGGTACTTAGATTAAGCGTTGTACCGAGAGCCCTTTGAAAAGTTTCCCAGAGTCGTGAGGTAAACCGAGCATCGCGATCAGAGATGATGTCATGAGGCGTACCATGATTACAGATGATCTCGTCAGTGTAGATTCGGGCTAATCGTTCAACCTTGTAGTCTTCTCGTATCGGCAGAAAGTGGGCTGATTTAGTCAAACGGTCAACAACCACCCATATGCTGTCGTGACCTGATGACGTGTGCGGAAGTTTGGTTACGAAATCCATAGTTATACTTTCCCACTTCCACATAGGGATTGGTGGTTGTTCAAGTAAGCCAGAGGGTCTTTGGTGTTCAGCCTTGACTCTCGCACAAGTTAGGCATTTTCCAACGTAAAGAGCAATATCCCTTTTCATACCAGGCCACCAGTACCTGTAACGAAGATCCTGATACATCTTGTCGGCACCGGGATGAATAGAATACCGGGATTTATGGGCTTCGTCTATGATAATCTGTCGTAAATCGGTCCGCTTAGGGATCCAGATTCGGTCCAGATAGTGGAATATCCCATTGGATTTGCTCACAAGTTGGGCTCCATCGTGGTAGATTCGTTCCTTCTTCAGAGTGCGTTCATTAAAGCAGGCATGCTGAGCTTCACGGATAAGGGTTTCAAGATTGTGCTGGGTTTGAACATTATGAGTGCTAAGCAGATAAATTCACCTGCTGAGTGCATCGGCAACAACATTTGCCTTGCCTGGGTGATAACGAATCTCACAGTCGTAATCGTTGAGAAGTTCTACCCATTGGCGTTGACGCATATTAAGTTCCTTCTGATTAAAGTTATGTTGTAGGCTCCTATGATCGGTGAAGATCGTACACTTGGTACCATACAGGGAGTGTCGCCAGATCTTTAATGCAAAAACAACCGCGCCTAGCTCGAGATCATGGGTTGTATAGTTCTTCTCGTGGATTTTGAGTTGACGAGACACGTAAGCTATAACCTTGTTCCGTTGCATGAGAACACAACCAAGACCAAGGTTGGAAGCATCACAGTAGACAATGAAATCGTCGTTTCCGTCGGGTAGTGTGAGGACAGGAGCATTGCAAAGCTTATGCTTGAGGGTTTGAAAGACAGTCTCTTGTTTAGTTCCCCAAACAAAAGGCTGGTCCTTATGCGTGAGAGCAGTAAGCGACACAACAATCTTAGAGAATCCTTCAATAAATCGTCGATAATAGTCCGCTAGCCCGAGAAAAGAACGGACTTCAGACGGGTTCTTAGGCGTAACCCAACTCTTGACAGCTTCAATCTTCGCAGGATCGACATGAATACCCTGACTATTGACAATGTGACCCAGAAACTGAACTTCCCCCAGCCAAAATTTGCACTTGGAGAACTTGGCATAGAGTCGATTCCCCTGGAGCAACTCGAGAACCAAACGTAGATGTTGTGCATGTTCGGCCCTTGATTTGGAATAGATCAAGACATCGTCGATGAATACGATGACGAAACGGTCGAGATATGGTTTACACACGCGATTCATAAGATCCATGAAGACCGCGGGTGCGTTGGTTAGACCAAAAGGCATAACAACGAATTCGTAATGGCCGTAACGGGTGCGGAAAGCAGTTTTGGGTATATCCTCCTCTTGTATGCGCAGTTGGTGATAGCCTGAACGTAGGTCGATCTTCGAGAAACACGTGGCACCTTGTAGCTGATCAAACAAGTCGTCAATACGGGGTAGAGGGTAGCGGTTCTTGATAGTTAACTTATTCAATTCCCGGTAGTCGATGCACATCCTAAACGAACCATCCTTCTTTTTGACGAAAAGGACTGGCCCGCCCCATGGAGAGGTGCTCGGGCGAATGAAGCCTTTCTCAAGCAATTCCTGGAGTTGGTTAGAGAGTTCACGCATTTCGGATGGTGCGAGTCGGTAAGGAGCTTTGGCAACAGGATTGGCTCCAGGAATGAGGTCGATACGAAAGTCGATATCACGACTTGGCGGTAAGCCTGGAAGATCGTCGGGGAACACGTGAGGAAACTCACGAACTACAGGAACGTCTTTCACTTCCTTCTTCTCTTTCTTTTCCTTCTCCGCTACTACAATGTTAGCCAAGAAAGCTATGTATTCCTTGCGGAGATACTTGCTAGCTTGGATACATGACATAAGTTTGAGGCCCTTCGAAGCAGTCTCGCCATAAACACACAGCAAATCACCATTCGCGAGCAAGAATCGAATCATCTTATCAAAGCACACTACTTCAGCATGGTTTTCGCGTAGAAAGTCCATGCCTACTATGACGTCGAAACTTCCGAGTTGCATCGGAATCGGGTCGATTGGGAAAACGTGATTGTTGAGCTCAAGAATACAATCACGGAGAACAGAGTTGACGGCGACAGTTCTTCCATTGGCGACTTCTACATCGAACGTTGAAGAGAGTTTGGAGCGATTACGACTAAGGAGCTTCTCGAATTCGAACGACACAAAGCAATTATCGGCTCCAGTATCAAACAAACATGATGCATAAATACCATTCACAAGGAACGTACCATTAACCACGTTGGTGTCGGCTTGGGCTTGGCGCACGTTGAGGTTGAAATTTCGGGCACGTGCTGCTTGTTGTTGTTGTTGTTGCTGGTGTTGCTGCTGCTGAGGCTGCTGCTGCTGGGGCTCTTGCTTCACAACCCCGTTCGGGCACATGTTGGCGAAATGGTTTGGGTCGCCACATGCGAAGCAGACTCTGGCGTTGACATCGAGTGCCGGAGGAGCTTGTTGACCCTGTGGGGCAGTGAGTAGAGCTTGATGAGCAGGAGCTTGTTGTGCACGGTAGTTGGTCATGAAATGGCCGTACATGTTGCAACGGGTACAGAAATGGCATGCGATGGCAGTCGGGTGGTGGTAGGTACAAGTAGGGCAGAGCGGATGTGGCCTAGTGTATGCACGCTTAGCAAGCGGTGCATTTGCCACAGGCGCCGCTACTTGACGCTGTTGGGCTGGTATGGCTTGAACTGGTGCAGCAGCGATCGCACAGTTCTTGTTGCTGGAGCTGTTCTTCCTCTTGTTCTTCCTCTTGTTGGTCGATGCGGTGGGTTCGGTGGTTGGTGCGGTGGTGGTAGCTTGATGCAGATGCTTCGAACTCTTATCCCAGACCCCAGCCTTAACCCGCTTGTCATTGATCTCAGTGGCTAGCAGATAGGTTTCCTCGATCGTCTTAGTCTTAGCCGCTTGCACGAAATTAGCAACGCAGTCGGGCAGGGCCCGGATGTACTTCTTGATCGCCATATCTGAAGTCTTGACTTGGTCAGGACAGATAATGCTGAGCTGTTTGAAGCGAGCAGTGAGACCAGCATTGTCTCCATCCTTCTGCTGTATGTGCCAAAATTCATCTTCCAGCTTTTGTCGCTCATGAGGAGGGCAGAATTCTTCCAGCATGACCTCTTTGAGCTCGTCCCACGACAAACCGTAAGCTGCATCGTTCCCTCGCTTGTTCCTCTCGGCCGTCCACCAGTCTAAAGCACGAGACTGGAAGACGCCGGTAGCGTTCAGAGTTCGGAGTTCATCAGGGCAGCCACTTTTTCGTAGAGTAACCTCAATGGAGTCAAACCATTGGAATAATGCAGTAGGACCTCCTTCGCCAGTGAATTCTTTCGGCCCACAAGACTTGAATTGCTTGAAGTTAAAGGGAACTTTGGCGATAGCTTTCGGAGTTTCTATCTTCGATTCCTCAGACGATTTGCTGGCATTCTCGTACACCTCGCTCACAGCTTTTGCCACTTGTTTCGCGATGATGGCAGCAAGGCGTTTGTCTCTCTTTTCTTGACGAGAAAGTGCATGACGGGATCCAGACGACATTGTCTGCAATAGACATTGCCACAGGACTCAACACAACGTATACGGATCTCACCTCACACGTCTACTACTTACTAAAGCTCAGGAACACAGTCATGTAACCACATAAGCACGTAAACACATAGATACGTAGATCACAGAAGCACATAGGCACGTAGAGCACAGAAGCACAGAGGCACATATGCATTTAATCACTAGAGGCAGTCAGAAAACAGAAACCTATCATTCAAAGCCTGCGATCGTTCGAATATAGTGTTCGCATTTAGAATATCGAGTAGCGTAGTACAATCGTATCGCATAAGTTCATCCAAATTCCAGCGATTTGCTAGCGTATTGAGATAGAAGTGCAGTGCGAGTCATGTGTGTCGATCGATGTGAAAGCAAAATCGAGTAAAACCTCTAAATTTAAACACATAAACAGATAAATGCACATATAAACACATAAAATCGACGAATCATCAGAGTCAGCAGTTGCGGGCTCAGAATCGAAACACAGAAAAAAATCGAGAGGTAAATTGTCTGCGGCTAGTAGACTTCGACTACACAAAAGGGTTTCAACTATTCACAAGGACTTGTCGTGCACCTTTGCCCTTCGGGATTATGCTTTTGCCTCGATTCTTGGGCGTTGGCATGTGTCCCATTGGTCATCCCGTGACTTCAAGTCGTTGGAGTCCGTTGAAACTTTGGTGAGAGTTTAGTAAAATGGGCGGAACAAGTCGTCAAGGTTAGGGTTTCACCCCTAGCTTAACAACGTCGTTCCTGTTTTTGATAAAATAGAGGAGATTATTCATCAAAATATGGATTTAACTCCTGATTTGGTATAATTCTCCCTGTTTGTAAGTAAAATGCAGGGTGATCAAGAAATTTTAGTCAAGAGTTTGCGGTTTTCACACCTAATCTTAACTTAAATCGCTTATTTGTAAACGAAAATTCGAGTGTAGTGATAGTGTAGCATAAGCGAGAATAACGAGAAGTAAGCTCGTACATAATCCCTATAGGATATGCACAAGTCGGTCTGTTAGTTCTTAACTATAGTCTAGGTATCTGAGACTTCGACCCGGACTAGGTCGAGTCTCGCCTAATTCCCTATAGTTATGGCTCTGATACCAATCTGTCACACCCCAACCGATGGCGGAATCATCGGGGCATGGCACTGAGCGAAACAGATTGTCCAGAAGTTTCCACAACAATTATCATAACTATTCAATTTAAAGTAACATGTCCCATACCATGTCTCAAACAGTTAAACAAATTATTACAGGCAAATCTAGGCAAATATTTCCGTTCCGACAACTCAGATTTAAACATAGAGCAATTGTTTATCTGCTTCTGGAGACCCTAGGTTTAACGACTACAGACAACTATTTGTTGACCTCCAGAGCCTTATTCTAGCTTCAACCTCCTAAAACGTGTGCATACTAAGCACCTGTCACATACGTTAAAATAAAGTCAATACATATAATGTAAAGGTGAGCATACAAGTTTGATAATAGCATATAGAGTTCGAATTCATTTACGCATAACCAGCACGTACACATAGAGAAATGAAGCATGTTAGTTATCGACATAGATCCATCGATACCAATGACTGCGGGATGACTGCCAATTGCAGTTCGCAATACATGATTACCACCGTAATCCATGCAAGTAATTGTCCTTAACAACCCCCGTGTGAACGGGTGCTGAGTCCAAACTATAGTACTATCGTTGCTAAGGCAGGTAGACAACATTCCATGTGTAAACATAACAAACAAGCATTCATAAGCCACGTATAACATGCATTAACGGTTAGCGTTCAAATAATATTGAGTAGTGTGATTGTTGTAGTTTGAATAGTTGTAACGTATGTAACACCCAAAAGTGCGTAAAGCAAAAAGGGATCGAGTATACTCACAGTGGTTGATGGATTGAAGGGAGCGCTTAGCGAGTAAGATTAGCATGAATAGATTCGATAGCATAACGATAAGTGGCGCGTAAAACAATATGAAGTGAGAGTGGGTCGGATAGCAGTTCGATCGGATGGTAATCCGTTCGGATAGGTTATCCGTTCGGATAGGTTATCCGTTCGGATAGGTTATCCGTTCGGATGGTAATCCGTTCGGAAAGGTTATCCGTTCGGATGGTCATCCGTTCGGATAGGTTATCCGATCGGATGACTATTCGAGTGGATTGTTTCTTCCTATGAGGAAAGATGTGTTTGTGTATGATGGTTTGACTTTTGAAGTTTCTGTTGTAGCATTTTAAAAACATCAAAGTATCTCTAGCTTTCAAGTCGGCGGTTCGGATGGTCGGCCAAGCGGATGACAATCTGTAACAACCCGCACTTTTGTGCGTTGTTACTACTCGATATACTCGTTATGCCTAGCACCAGAGATTCGGATCATAATGTAACTATATCGTATATATCGCTATTCGAAGGATAATCGCATATTTTCGAAATACAATATCACTATACTACACTATTATCACACTAACGCTCACGGAGGCATTGAGTGAGGACCTATTCTACCCTCCTCAGTGGCCGTGATGTGTCGAACGTAAACAATCAACGCTAACAAGGACTCTCGGGTGAGTGCTGTAACTCCAGTCGTCATGACGATGATGACAATACGAGTAAACGGTACCCCGTCAGTCTTTGTGGCACTACACGAAATAACGTTCACGCTGACATCAAGAAAGGGCCTATCCTACCTTCATTGATGGCCGTGAAGAGTCGCTAATAATCGCATACTCGAATCGGAGACCGATGGTCAATTATCGAAACTTTGGATTATGGATACGTAAATACGACCCCTCGTGATATATATATATATATAATAATAACAATATAATGATAATATAAATTAATTATGGAAAGTACGTACTTCGAAATCTATCAAAACGATCAAAAACGGAGAAGTCCAACGCGTCAGGATAGCTATCCGGACGGATGGGCCATCCGGACGGATGGGCATACGCACGGATGGGCCATCCGCACGCATGGGCCATCCGCACGGATGGGCCATCCGCACGCATGGGCCATCCGGGCCAGAACTTCCTTCTTCTCCTCTGTAGCCTATAAATACCATGTCACATCACTTGAACAGTGATGTGACAGCTCCTACTCGACCAAACACGCTCCAAGACCCTTTTCTCTCGAATTCCTCGCGATTCCGGTAAGATTTCAACCTAAAACTTGTACTTCTACAATCTACACTCAATTCTACATCGTTCTATCTTTTAAAACTCATATTCTAACCGTGAAATCTGCGGATTTGAGGCGTTTTGAGGTGATGTCACCAAGAGTTCTTATGAACTTCAAGTTGGGGTCTCATTTCACTATAAACGACTCAGATCCGGGTGATTCCCACATGTTTTAATGACAAATCTCACCTAGATCTGTGCGATTTCGAGTTAAACATGAAGAACCATCACGAACGGCCAGATCTGATGGAACGGGGTGATTCCCGGCCGTTAGAACGAGTCGGAATTGACGGAATTTCAAGTATTAGTGCGAAATCACACTACCCTAGTAAAAAACGAACGTATTCCTTCCGTTAAACACTCGAAAACAGTGTTCAGAGTGCGAAACAGACATGTCAGTCCGCACGGATGACATGTCAGTCCGCACGGATGACCCTTGTCCGCACGGATGACATGTCAGTCCGTACGGATGACACATGTCTGCACGGATGACATTTCAGTCCGCACGGATGACATGTCAGTCCGCACGGATGACATGTCAAACCGCACGCATCACACCTATACGCACGGATGACCACCTATACGCACGGATGACCACTTATACGCACGGATCACACACCATCCGCACGGATCACCTGTTATCCGGACGGATAACATGTCATCCGGATGGATGACTTGTCATCCGGACGGATAACATGTCAATCCGCACGGATGAGAACCCTTCGACCTAATGAGTGACTTTTCAAGGCTAATCTTGCTTAACCGTATATCGTTTACTCTATTCTTCAAGGATAAATACAGACATACTCGCAACCGACCCAAACAAGTTGTATTCCCGCTAAATACGCACGGTGAGTATACTTGAACCCCCTTTTTAATCGAGTTTTGGGTGTAACATACGTTCTAACAAATCGAACTTATCAAATGAACTATTCAATCAATCGAATTATCACTTGCGAATAACTGTTATGCATAGATATACGTGATGCTAGTTGCATATGTGCTAGGGCTTATACTCGCGACATCCCACCACGACTAGTATAGTACTATTGCGCCCGACGGGGTCTAGTTATGCCATCGTACATTCGAGCATCGAGGACTTAGTTGGTAGTATCAGTTTTGTGAGTATATATGTCGTGTATTACGTTTATGCATGTGGAAATTCGCAGCACTTTTAATCTATTATGCTATACATTTCAAACCTGTATACTCGCCAATACTTTTGTATTGACAAATATTTTAACGTATGTTGCAGGTTAGATCGTAGACTATATCAAATCAAGCTAGGAAGTCTAGAAACTCGACTAAAATCTAGGTTGTCGGATTTGTATTGTTCGAGAGGACAAGAAATCTGTGATAACTTATGTGATTGTATTATTTGTTAGTATGGGATAATGAATGTATTAAATATTATCGCAATATAGTTGTTATGGATTCTCTTGAGCAATCTGATTCGCCTAGTGCCGCGCCCCGATGATTCCGCCATCGGTTGGGGTGTGACAGATTGGTATCAGAGCCATAACTATAGGGAATTAGGTCAGACTCGACCTAGTCCGGGTCGACGTCTTAGAAATTGACCTAGTCTATAGTCTAAGCACCAACAGGCCGACTCGTACGAACCCAGTGGGGTTTGTATCAGGCCTACTTGATACTCTCGATCGAAATTTCTAAAAGTTACAACTTTGTGTGAACACCGCGTACTACCACTTCACACGAAGAAGCCTTTCCTAAGGCTGAAATACTACTTTGCCTTTCCTAAGGCCGACACAATACACACGTTTTCGAAAATACTCGCACAACGAAACCGAGCAATCCAGTCAAGATCAGGCGTGAAAACCAAGAACTCTCGATAGGATTGCTCACTCAGCGCATTTTTCTAGCACGAGAACCTTTCATCGAGTTAGGAGTGACATCCACATCTCGACGAAAGTCTCCATTTCGAAATCTAGTGGAACTCACGAAATTATTCGAAGAGCATAACCACAATTAGGAGCGAAACTGTTAAGACAGGGGTGAAACCCGTACCTTAATAAGTCGTTCCACTCTCTATAAACTGGTTTTCAAGAGATCTCACCAAGGACTCGACTATTGCAATAACTCGAGCCACGCGATGACTAGGAAGACGAATGCCATGAGCTGCATCCCAGTGGAAGCATGGAGTCTTCTAGGTCAACATGCGCGCCCGAACTTGTTAAACATAGTTGGGTTACCTTGGGTAGTCGATGCCTAAACACCCAAGGCACTCCATCATACGACCCGCCAATTTTACAATGATCGGAACTTATTTACGTTTTGAAACTTTACGCTTTATCGATTTCTCGATTTAACGATTTTCACTCCCTACTTTATAAACGCACAATTCGCACAGCCATCGCAATCTAAAACGAAACCCGAACGTTCGCAACAAAACTAATGCATAATCTCTCGCCTTCGCTATCGTTTTCTCACCTCAACGCGTCCTCGCTTATTCTAAATCGACCTGTATGTGTAGGATTACAAATTACATCTATATAAATATATATATATATACGTATAAACAACAAGTCATTGTGTGAGAACTTAGGAAATTCGTGTCTCCTATGTGATTCGTATTACTATTATACTATCGCATCAAGTTTTGAACGCGCTCAATCGCATCGCGAAACCCCAAAAATCATTATGATCGAATCTCATTCCTAGTCTCTTTCTGTCTAGATGCCTTCCAACAACTCTACCTCGAGACGAGTAGCCAGGAGGAAAGCCAAACGAAGTGTCAATAAGAGGATTGCATCACTTGTGACTAAGGAAGTGAGTAAGCTTATTCCTCGAATTGCCGCTCAAGTGCACTCTCTCAGCCACTCTCGAGCTTCGGAAGACGTTAAGACAGGAGAGCCGCAATCTACTTTTCTCTACAAGCACTTCAAAGCCTGTGACCCGATGGAGTTCACGGGAGAAGGAGGTGTGACTCAACTACTCCAGTGGTTCGATTCTATCGAAGTTACCCTTCGTCAAAGCGGGTGTCCCGATAGTTTCCGTACTACTTGCGCTACTGGAGTATTTCAATCACGAGCACCCGACTGGTGGACCACCGAACGTAACAAACATGCGATCTACGCAGCTTACGCTCTCTCTTGGAATGAGCTGAAAGAGCTCATAAAGAAAGAGTACTGCCCCCCTCACGAAATCCAGAAACTAGAAAATAAGTTTTGGGAAATCAAGCAAACCAAAGGCGACAATGCTGGCTACACCGCAAGGTTCAAACAGCTTAGCATAATCTGCCCGAGTCAAGTTAACACTTCAGAAAAAGCCATATCAAAGTACATTCGCAGCTTGCCTGAGTGTGTGGGTGATTTTGTCGAAGATGCAAGACCTGCTACCATCGAAGAAACATACCGCTTAGCCGCAGAAATCAACAACAAACGACTCATGGAAGGATTATTCTCTAGAAATCCTGTCAAGCAAGCTCATCAAGCAATCACCAGCAATCCTTCAGGCGAACATGTTGACGAATCTTCTGACGATTCTTCCAACAAATCTGCTAACGATTCTTCGGACGAATCAGCTGCCGATTCTTCTGACAAAACTGCCGACGGATCTTCCGAAAAATCAGCCAAAGACTCCACAAGCGAGTCTTCAGACGAATCCTCCAACGACGACACTTCTTCGCAAGACACCGACAAACCCAGCCGCAAGCGAAAGACTTCAAGCTCGAGCTCATCAACAACCGAACTACTGCAACCGGAACCTCTTCGAACCGTTCCGATGTTTCCGAAATGAGCCTACACTGGAGCTCATCCTCAGTGTTACTCGTGTACCTATCATCATCCAGTTGGGGCTGACTGTCGCTATTGCAATAGCTGCAACCGTTACAGTCACTTCACCCGCAACTGCCGCATCGAACCATGAACTTGAGTACAACAACAACAGCTCCAGCAAAAGCCTTCAGCATCAGACCTCTAGCAAGCATAGGATAAAAGTTGTATTGATACAATTTTCGACGTTTATTTCCAAGTTTTGAACCTACTCTATTACTCGATGTTGCCACTACGCGTAACGTTAACTCTCGTTTTCGCGTTCTCTCTCACACTCTAGTCACCGCACTTAGACTAAATTCATACACATACTATATACTATATCACGAAATAATGTGTTTTACCCTCACTACACTTTTAGAACGAGGTACGATAAACGTGCAAGGAACGATTAATCGCGGGTGCACACGGGATTACTTGGGTCAGTGCACGGAGATCGTAGTGAATTCTAAGGTGCCATAGCGTTTTGACAAAAGGTGACACCAAAACATGGGATGAAAGTAGTAGGGGTCGGGCAAGGTGTGCTTTATCATACTACCGAAGTTCCGTGAAGAAAGTGCCACGTGGAGTCGTACGTTATTAGACCTATATACTATTGTGATTATTTTCAACACACTACACTCACTCGCAAGGCGTAACAAACCGTATCATCGCAAGATTTGTCGTAAGTCTGCAAACGCAATGCAATCGCCTCATCGATGGACTCTGGGGAGTCTACCTCGCAGAACAATTGCATCGACGCCAGACTGGTCGTAAGTCTGTTGCAACGAATCTCAATCAAGCAAATAAACGCTCACGGTATTATTGGGTGAGGACCTATTCTACCCTCCTCAATAGCCGTGATGCGACGCAACGTAACGTTGAGCTTATTCGAAACAAAACTCGACTAATTGCAAACGCTTATCTTGTGTATCTCACAATCTCTATCGCTTATTATGTGAATCTATATCGTTTGCTGTGTATCAATCTATCGCTATACCGTTAGCTGTGATATTCGTGTTAAGTTAGCACACATGACCTCGCTTCACGAGGAGAAGCTCATATGGCTAAGGCAAGGTGTTTTAGCCATATCAGCGGTCTTTCGTGGAAAAAAGGCCATGTGGGGTCTAATGTTAGTCAAACTTTGTGGTGTTAATCAATCGAAATCAAACCGCATACCTTCATCGCTTACCCGCAACAACTGCCGCTTATCGTAATTCGATTATCATCACCATCATTGCTAGTGTTGTGTTTATATTATTCGATTAATCACCTAATCGCTTATCGTATATCGTGTATAGTCTACCGCTTATTCGCGTACCGCTTATTACTCGCTTGGTGTTCATTACAGTCTATGGGGTATTAGTACACACGACACCGCTTCACGAGGCAAAACTAACCTGGCGAAGCATGGTGTTTCGCCATGTTAGCAAACTCTCATGGAAACGTGCCATGTGGGTTTAAGGTGGAATCTAATCGAAAACGCACTATTCGCTTATCGCTTATCGCATGACGCACGCTGTTGTAGCTACGTTTGCAACTCAACTCGCCGGATTAACCTATTCGATTCTATCTTATGCTCGGTCCGACTTACTATTTATTGGGCCAAGTAAACGCAATTCTATCCATGTCATATCGGCACACCTGACACTGCCTCACGAAACAGAAGTAATATGGGCAAAGCATGGTGGATACGCCGCTGGTACGTCCTATATATAAGTGTTTTAAACATATTAACAAACTTTCGTGGGAAAGTGCCAAGTGGGGCTCGGTGATTAACTACCTTTTGTACTGATTAAAACGTCTTTTTATAAAATTTTTGATTTAAAACCAGTGGACAAGTGGAATTTTCTCACAACGTGGAGTTAACATCGAATCAGCTTAACTCCATGTCCAAGAAAAGTTTCATAAGCCCAGCTTTTCCTTAAACATTTACAACGTCAAAACAAAATCATTCTTAAGACATTGGTTCTACATCGAGTTCAGCTTGAACCCATGTCATATGAGAGTTTTCGTAACCCTTGTTTTCATCTCCGAATTCCTTAAAATGTTTTAAAACTTAAACTTCCTTGCAACATCGGTCAACATCGACTCCGCTGACCCCACGTTAAAAGGAAAATTTTCAAAGATTTTCATCCTAAATCCCCTTTTAATATCTAAAACAAACGCTTCTTGTAACGTTGGTTAACGATCGACTCATTTAACTCTACGTCATGAGAAACCTTTCAAATTTCAATCGCATCGGACTAACGAATTCTACACAAGACAAGGTACCTTGGAATGCCAACTCGTGGGACTAACACTTTCGTCTTTACGTCGCCTTCTCGCTATCGCAGTCGATTTCTCTTATTCGAGACGTTCTCATTGTCAACTCTCGGTCAAATCACTCGCTGTAGCGCTACTCATACAGGATCAACTCTCAGAAGTCTACCTATTGGATTAATTTCGGGACGAAATTTCCTAAAGTAGGGGAGACTGTAACAACCCGCACTTTTGTGCGTTGTTACTACTCGATATACTCGTTACGCCTAGCACCAGAGATTCGGATCATAATGTAACTATATCGTATATATCGCTATTCGAAGGATAATCGCATATTTTTGAAATACAATATCACTATACTACACTATTATCACACTAACGCTCACGGAGGCATTGACTGAGGACCTATTCTACCCTCCTCAGTGGTCGTGATGTGTCGAACGTAAACAATCAATGCTAACAAGGACTCTCGGGTGAGTGTTGTAACTCCAGTCGTTATGACGATGATGACAATACGAGTAAACGGTACCCCGTCAGTCTTTGTGGCACTACACGAAATAACGTTCACGCTGACATCAAGAAAGGACCTATACTACCTTCATTGATGGCCGTGAAGAGTCGCTAATAATCGCATACTCGAATCGGAGACCGATGGTCAATTATCGAAACTTTGGATTATGGATACGTAAATACGACCCCTCGTGATATATATATATAATAATAACAATATAATGATAATATAAATTAATTATGGAAAGTACGTACTTCGAAATCTATCAAAACGATCAAAAACGGAGAAGTCCAACGCGTCAGGATAGCTATCCGGACGGATGGGCCATCCGGACGGATGGGCATACGCACGGATGGGCCATCCGCACGCATGGGCCATCCGCACGGATGGGCCATCCGCACGCATGGGCCATCCGGGCCAGAACTTCCTTCTTCTCCTCTGTAGCCTATAAATACCATGTCACATCACTTGAACAGTGATGTGACAGCTCCTACTCGACCAAACACGCTCCAAGACCCTTTTCTCTCGAATTCCTCGCGATTCCGGTAAGATTTCAACCTAAAACTTGTACTTCTACAATCTACACTCAATTCTACATCGTTCTATCTTTTAAAACTCATATTCTAACCGTGAAATCTGCGGATTTGAGGCGTTTTGAGGTGATGTCACCAAGAGTTCTTATGAACTTCAAGTTGGGGTCTCATTTCACTATAAACGACTCAGATCCGGGTGATTCCCACATGTTTTAATGACAAATCTCACCTAGATCTGTGCGATTTCGAGTTAACCATGAAGAACCATCACGAACGGCCAGATCTGATGGAACAGGGTGATTCCCGGCCGTTAAAACGAGTCGGAATTGACGGAACTTCAAGTGTTAGTGCGAAATCACACTACCCTAGTAAAAAACGAACGTATTCCTTCCGTTAAACACTCGGAAACAGTGTTCAGAGTGTGAAACATACATGTCAGTCCGCACGGATGACATGTCAGTCCGCACGGATGACCCTTGTCCGCACGGATGACCCTTGTCCGCACGGATGACATGTCAGTCCGCACGGATGACACATGTCCGCACGGATGACATGTCAGTCCGCACGGATGACATGTCAAACCACACGCATCACACCTATACGCACGGATGACCACCTATACGCACGGATGACCACTTATACGCACGGATCACACACCATCCGCACGGATCACCTGTTATCCGGACGGATGACTTGTCATCCGGACGGATAACATGTCAATCCGCACGGATGAGAACCCTTCGACCTAATGAGTGACTTTTCAAGGCTAATCTTGCTTAACCGTATATCGTTTACTCTATTCTTCAAGGATCAATACAGACATACTCGCAACCGACCCAAACAAGTTGTATTCCCGCTAAATACGCACGGTGAGTATACTTGAACCCCCTTTTTAATCGAGTTTTGGGTGTAACATACGTTCTAACAAATCGAACTTATCAAACGAACTATTCAATCAATCGAATTATCACTTGCGAATAACTGTTATGCATAGATATACGTGATGCTAGTTGCATATGTGCTAGGGCTTTTACTCGCGACGTCCCACCACGACTAGTATAGTACTATTGCGCCCGACGGGGTCTAGTTATGCCATCGTACATTCGAGCATCGAGGACTTAGTTGGTAGTATCAGTTTTGAGAGTATATATGTCGTGTATTACGTTTATGCATGTGGAAATTCGCATCACTTTTAATCTATTATGCTATACATTTCAAACCTGTATACTCGCCAATACTTTTGTATTGACAAATATTTTAACGTATGTTGCAGGTTAGATCGCAGACTATATCAAATCAAGCTAGGAAGTCTAGAAACCCAACTAAAATCTAGGTTGTCGGATTTGTATTGTTCGAGAGGACAAGAAATCTGTGATAACTTATGTGATTGTATTATTTGTTAGTATGGGATAATGAATGTATTAAATATTATCGCAATATAGTTGTTATGGATTCTCTTGAGCAATCTGATTCGCCTAGTGCCGCGCCCCGATGGTTCCACCATCGGTTGGGGTGTGACACAATCGGTTCGGATGGTCATCCGGTCGGACAGTGATCCGATCGGACAGCGGCTTGGTGATGAGGTCACTTGATGAAAACAAGTTCAAGGCAGAGTGTCACTCGATCGGATGATCATCCGATCGGGTGGCAACCCTGTTACTGAACATGTTGAAAATTGTTTAAGTCTTTGAAGTCTTAGTATCTCATGATCCGAAGAGTAATCCAATCAAATGGTCGTTCGATCGGACAACACTTCGTTCAATACCCAGACTTTGGTTAAGGTTGGTCGAGTGTGAGTCCCAAGATGTAATCCGTTCGGATGACAATTCGTTCGGATGATAATCCGCTCGGATGACAATCCGTTCGGATGGACTATCCGTTCAGATGGCAATCCGATCGGATAGCATTCCGTTCTGGTTGTCCCGTTCGTCTTACACTTGGTTATTTTGTTTGTTTGTCGTTTTATCGAGACGTGTTGATAACATGTTAACCAAGGGAACCTCGTTTTGACCCAAGCGACCAAACCGACCAGGAATCACCCTAGCTCAGCCGGTTACCGGCTCAAGACGGTTGTTCTGTTTAACCCGAGATCAGTGGTCTCGTGAGTAGAATCCAAATCTTTGAACTAGTACGACACTAAAAATGAGTAGAAGACTAGAACTAAATCCGAATCTATCAGGTTTGAGTGCATTGAGTGTAAAAGAGTTGAAAGAAAGTTAACAACCATCTTTCAATCCCCTTTTCACCTTGTTTATGTCGAGATCTTTGGAAGATCTTTTGTATTTGTGTGGAAATCGGTTAGATCTAGGTTGTTCTTGGTGGATTGAAGTCGAAACACGAAGTTCTTCAAGAACCCATGGTGACGTCATCCTAGAACACCCAAGATCCGGTGATTTCATGGTTAAAAGTGAAGATTTAAAAGGTAGAAGGGTGTAGGAGTGCGTGTAGATTAAGAACGTACAAGATTTAGGACAAGATCGTACCTGGATTGAGAGAAATCGAAGAAAAGGTGAGGAGAGCGTGTGGTTCGGACAGAAGGTTTCCAGAAATGGAAAGTGTGACAATGACAAGGGTATTTATAGGATTCCAAAAGAGGAAAGGCTCATCCGATCGGATGACACTCCGATCGGATGACATCCGGGTCGGATGACTCCTGATCTGGCAAGGGGCTATCCGATCGGATGGCTATCTGATCGGATGGCGTCCGGGTAGGTTGTTTGATACGATGATTTTTGAGCGTTTCGATTTCGATTGCGGGCGGTTTGATACGATAGGGTTTCCTAGCCAAATTACTTTCAGTCCCAACTACTAATTACCATAATTCGATTGCGATTCGAGTTCGAGTTCGATGTCGAGTTTCGATTGAGTTCGATTGATTTCCACAACATAACATAAATAAACACGCACAAGTAACACATAAGGCACACACACACGTATAACAATAACCATATTTCGTAAGTTGAGTTGCGGTTCGTATCACGGTTCGATGTCGATTTGATTAGCATGACTTGATTATTGATTTGTTAACTTTATCGCATTGTTACTTCCTATAATTCACAGTCGCGGGTCGATTAAATAGCGATTAACGTACTACGATTGGTAATTAACAACACTTACTCCACATAATACAATTTAAAATAAAGAGAATACTACAAGTCAAATTCGCGTAGTCGGTCGTTGACTTTGACTTTGACTTTGACTCGTGAAAACACGGGGTGTTACAACTTTCGTGATAAATACAATGTTATTACATCCGAGGCGATTCAAGTGAGTCCTATGAAGCAAGTGTCGGTCTATTCAATTAAGAGGAATTATTGCATTACATCCCTGTTGAAAAATAGAATCGATAAATTTTGGGAAAATGGGGTTAAAAGATGATAACCCAACAGTGGAAGATCTCATTCTACAGCTTCGATAAAATCAGGGGTATTCTCAAATAATGTTTCCTAGATGTTTGAAGACCGACAAACGTCCAAAGTGCTGCTTCTTCGTTCGCGTGACGGAAAGCTACCGCGTGACGGGAATCTACCTTACAAAAATTAAAAAATTAAATCGACACCCTCAATACGCATCGTATAGGCCTATACGATGCGTATTACTTTTTGGTAGGGGACAATGGCAGCCTTTAGCAGACATAGAAGTTTGAACCCATTTCAATACGCATCGTATAGGCCTATATGATGCGTATTGAGAGTGTCGATTTAATCCCTCAAGGTGTACCAATAATACGACCCTTTTGTTAATCTCATATAGTATTTGTAGACTTCGTATGAAAATATAATGTGTAGTTAATCCTTAATATAATAATAGTTGCTATCGCTAAATATCGCCTATCGGATGTTAGGTTAATTCTTAAGGTATCAACCCATGTGAGGGCCTCTTTCACAATTAATACAAGATAATACGATGTCGGTTGTCATAGTGCCCAAAAGCTTATAAATTTTCGTCTAATTAATATTAAATATAAAGTTTAGATTTATTCAAATGTAAAGTGTTTCGTGGAAAAGACAAATAAGGCTCAATAATATAGTTATAACTGTCCATATATACACAACTAGTTTTTGCCCCGCTCGTGTTGCGGGACAATAAACCGAATATTTTTCTCTCATAATATGTATGTCTGTACAAAGGGCAAAATCCTAATTATATTTTGAACTGGAGGCGAAATCATAATTTTAAACTGAGTGCCAAATCATAATTTTGAGCTAGGGGAAAAAACATAATTTCATTTTGAACTGTGGGCAAAAGCGTAATTTTGAGCGGATGGCAGAATCGTAATTTTGAGCTAGAGGAAAAAACTTATTTTGAGCTGGGGGCAAAAACGTAATTTTAAACGGAGGGCGAAACCGTAATTTTAAACTGAGAACAAAATTAAAAGTGAGTTTTTGAACCGAGAGTAAAAGCGTAATTTTAAGCTAGGGGCAAAATTATAATTTTATTTTGAGTTGGAGGCAAAAACGTAATTTTAAACAAAGAACGAAAGCGTAATTTTAAACTGGGAAAAAATAAATTAAAAATGGTCTGCTCCAATAGGGACCTATTCCCTCAAATTGTAAATGTATATGTGCCTGGCACTGGCACTGTTCCCTCAAATTGTAAATGTATATGTAGTAAATTGAATTTTATCTTATTTCCTATTTCCTACATATACAAAAACCAAATGGGGGGAATAGTGTCAGGCAGCTGCCTGGCACTCACCTATTGGACCAACACGTTTACTGTTTTATATCCATTTTAAAATTACGTTTTTGCCCCCAGCTCAAAATAAAATTACGTTGTTTGTCCCCATCTCAAAATTACGATCTTGCCCTCAATTCAAAATTACGACTTTGCCTGGCACTTTCCCATTTGACAAACCAGTTTATTATTTTATATCCATTCTAAATTCACGTTTTTGTCCCTCTTTAAAATTACGGTTTTACCCCCAGCTCAAAAGAAAATTACGCTTTTGTCCCCAGCTCAAAATTACGATTTTTCCCTCCATTCAAAATAAAATTGTGGTTTTGCCCTCAGCTCAGAATTACCTTTTCGCCGCCAGTTCAAAATAAAATTTTGTTTTTGGCCCCCACTTAAAAATTACGATTTTGCCATCTGTTCAAAAATGTGATTTTTCCCCGTTTATAAATTGTGATTTCGCCCTCAATTCAAAATTACGTTTTTTTCCAAGTTCAAAATAAAATTATGGTTTTGCCCTCAACTCAAAATTACGATTTTGCCCTGGGTTAAAATAAAATTGTGCTTTTCCTCAAACTTAAAATTATGATGGTGCCCTTAGTTCAAATTTATATTACGTTGTTACCCCAAGTTAAAAAGTACGAATTTTTCCCTGTGAAAATTTACAATTTTGCCACATGTTCAAATTTACAGTACTGCCATTACTTTAACTTTTGCCAAATTACGATTTTACCCTAGTCAAAAAATACAACTTTCCATCAGTTAAAAACTACAATATTGCCATTGTTTTAGTTTATTTTATCAAAACTATAAAAGTGTTCTGTTTTAATTGGTTGACTCGATTTAATTGTTTTTCGTGTTAATGAGCTGATAACACTCGCTCATTATTAGGTCATCGCCCCGCAACGCGGGCGGGGCATCAACTAGTTATATATATTAACACAAAGTCTTCATGAATAGTGATTTTGATTTTTTAAATTATTGTTTCAATTTTTTTAATAATATTTTATTTATTATATATTTTGTTTATTTTTCAAATAAGCTGTCTTCTATGTTTATATTTTCAACATTACGATGTAAATTTATTGGAAACGGATGTTGTGCTGCTATCGTGCTAAACTTAACCAAAACCGATTGTTTTTTTCAACATTCTAATATAAACTTTATTGAAAACGGATATTGTACTGCTATCAGACCAAAAAAAGAACCAAAACCGACCGGATATTATATGTATCGATACCAGTATTTATTTATATTTTTTTTTTGCTTTCGATAAACCAATATTTATTTATATTGTTTTTGTTTTCGATAAACTGATATCGTATCGCTACTATACCGTGTCGAACAACATCGATACATGTACCTGTACTCATTTGTATGGTTTATGTTTGGTAATGAATTTTGTGTCGTAACAGTAGTCAACCGAACCGAAACCGAAGGCACAATATCGGTATTGGTACCAGTACTTATTTTTATTGTTTTTACTTTCGATAAACTGACGTATCCTATCAAACAACATTGTTATATGTACTTATGTTCATTTTTGTGATTACCAGTTTCGATAATTTCCATTTATACAACTCTGTCTGCGATGATCAACGAACATCATTAACAGTACCGTAACGATCTGAGCTGATCGATACCATTTGGACAACATCGTTGTCGATACCGGTGTTCATTTTTTTTTTCATTTTCAATTTATGTAAAACATGTATTGATTTTATACCGATACCGGAACTATAACAAACCTAATCGATACCGATCGAATGCCCGCGACAACGTGCCGCTGCAACGCGCGAGGAAAGAATCTAGTTTATATAAAAGTAGTTTGATAATAAAAAAAGTTAAATTAATCGAGTCCTTTCTTCTAAAGTTTATGAAACTGATACAACATTTTTCAAATTATGTCTTATATATAAATCAATAAAATCACAAACTCCTAGTGATCAGCTCGAACTAAATCGCTTATTTGAATCACAGTTAACATTTTAAATTTTCACATGAATATAAATAAATGACTTTAACGTGTACGTAACATATTTGTAATCAATATGTGAACGTGTCTTTAAAAACAAATACTATATGCATGGCCGGTCCTTAGGGTGGGCAGGGAGGACCACCGGTCAGGGCCCGATACTTCGAACGTCACATTATTTTAAAAAATCCGATATGTAAATGTAAAAATAAATAAATTAATAGGGTATACTCATGCAAACACCAACATTGACTCACAAAACTATTTTTATGGTTTAGATTAGTTATTAGCCTATTGTCATTCGGTTTAAAACCTTTAATGAGTCCAATATCCAATGTTGTTAAGGCCTAAGAGCACGTTTTTTCGAGCTCGAACAAGGTACATAAATTCCTAGGGCCGGCCCTAACTATATGCATGATAAATCTAAAAGTTGACATAAAACCCTTAAGAACCCTAGTGTTAAGTTTCAAATACCATTGGTTGTTTCTTATGACATCATTTTCATAGTGTGCATACATATCTTGTCAATTTCCCCACTCAAAAAGATATTAATGGTTGGGTATATAAGATTCATTTAATCTTGTATATGAATCCCTAATATCCTATAACTATGTAGTGAAAGTGAAAGATGGAACGCATGGTAAATGTGTCTAACAGTTTGCGAATTACTCGAAGATTAGTATGCTAAAGCTTAAATCAATCCGACCTTGCAGAACTCGTTTAATTAAGATCATATGAGCAACGAAAAGTTTTCGTTCTTTTAAAATATTCTATACAGTTGATTATTTCTTGTGGACAAGCAATCATGTTAATACCACTTAATGTTAGTGATTTCACCTCCAACTTGGTGACAATTTTGCAAAATAGAAGACAGAATTCGAACTCACAATTTGAAAATATCTTTAAAGATACGATTATTCTTGTATAAATGTGGACCCGTTAAAGTTGTATGTAAACATATATGTATAAACTACATGAAAAGCTAGTTTCCATTGGTTGTTCTTTGTGACATCATTTTCATAATGTGCATGCATATCTTGTCAATTTCCCCACTCAAAAAGATATTAATGGTTGGATATGTATGGAATTCATTTAATCTTTTATATAAATCCCTAATATCCCAAAACTATGTTAGTAAAAGTGAAATATGGAACATACGGTAAATGTGTCTAACCGTTTGGGAACTACTCGAAGATTAACATAGTACAGCTTAAATCATACCGACTGTAGTTTGTTTAATAAATGAGCTTTAGCTTCATATATCTAGTTTTGTGAGGCTCGCAGGCCTAAATGACCCTAAAACAACCAATTATTTATATAAACTAGTTATAAAAACCGTCGCCGCGTTGCGGCGAACTTGTTTTGTTATTTAGTCTGTGTTTATATGTGTTTGAAATCACTACGAGCGCGTTGCACACGGAATCGATGAGAAGAATAAAAAGAAAATGCAAAAAAAAAAAAAAAAACACTAAAAAATAACCAAAAGAAAATCAACTAAAAAAGTTGTATGGTAATGATGTTGTTCGGTAGAAACCCGTAGTCAGAGATGAGAAAATAGTAATGGGTACCGGTAACGAATTTCCTGAACCGAAAGATCCTAAGTACCAGTTCGGTACTGACGTTTGGCGTTCCTGGTACCGGTTCGCTACCGGTTTTTACCTTCATATACCGATACCGATACCGTAACCGGTATTTTCGGTACCAATACCGATTAGGTATCAGTTGGTAACGAGCTCATCCATACCCTTGAAACTAAAAAAAGTTTGTACCATACCGTTGTTGTTCGTACGGTACCCGTGATCGGGGATGAGCAAATGGTACTGGGTAGTAGTACCAAATTTCTCGAACTAAAAGATTATCAAACTCAATCCGGTACCGACTTTTGGCGTTTTATGTACAAGGCTGGTGCTGTTTTTTACCTTTATGTACCGATAACGAATCGGTATTTTCGATACAAGTACAGGGTTAATACCAAGCTTATCAAACTTAAAAAGTAAATAAGATAACAATTATTATAATTATAAAATTATAAAATTATAAAACTATAAAAAAATTGTATATAATATTTTATTATATTATAATTTACTGTTCATTTCATTCATTTATTAATATATAGGAGAATATTATAATTTTAACTTATTATAATAAATAAATATTATTTAATTAAACTAAGTATGTGATAATTGTGATATAAGTAAGTGCTTTTTATGTCTAACTAGGGTATATGCCCGCCGCGTTGCGGCGTTATGTTACCATTGGTATTCGACTGATATCGGTTCGGCTCGATACAGTACCCATATGATACATGCACTCGGTATAACAATCTACACCTGTTTTACATCAACTGAAACCATAAAAACAGTTGTTTGGATGGTATTGGTTTGGTTAATTATGGTATCAGTGTAGATAACAGATTTCTTTTCGCAGAAGTAGTTATATAAATATTATCAAAACCAGAAACCAAAAAATATGAGTTTGTTTTTATTTTAAATAGAAGAACTAAATATTTAGAAACCATTTTACGTTAATTATCTTATAAATATTGTATTGATGGTAAATCTCAGATATCTTTTTACGTTTGAAAGGTTCAATTTTTTAAATAAATAGTGTTTGACCAAAGCGGTCCAACCCTCTAATGATTTCATAAAGACTTATTTACAATATAATAGTTTCATGAAGACTTATTCATAATTTAATTTTTTTTAACAGCCAACAAATCAAATCCTAAGCACTCTTGGGGTACCACTGGACAAACGGAGTACTCCGATAGTAACCTGAGTCATCCACCACCAATTCCGGGGAAAACCCGGTAATTCACCCGCCGTAGGCACGATGGTGAATTACCGGTAAAACCCGTTTGGCTCAAGAATCGAACCCATGTTTCCCTGGGTCTCCTATCACTACCCACCAATGCCTCACTCTTTTTTTGCACCAAGTGGGAATTGAACTTGAGTTTTCAAAGAAGAACCCAAATTCTTCTACCACTTGAGCTAGAGGTCATTAGCTATTTATAATTTAATTAAACTCAAATTTGAAGGGTAACCCACACGCCCGTAGGCACGATGGTGAATTACCTGTAAAACCCGTTTGACTTAAGGAGCGAACCCAGTTTTCTCAGGGTCTCCTATCACTGCCCACCAATGCCTCACTCTTTTTTTTACACAAAGTGGAAATTAAACCTAAGTCTTAAAAAAAGAACCCATATACTCCTACGAATTAAGTTAGAAGTCAATGACTATTTATAAATATAATTTAATTAAAATCAAATTTCCAGCACTGTTCATGACGACTTTCGTTTAATATGTATAATAATATTATGATGTTATACGACTTTTACACTTTTTAGGAAATTTGAACTTTATAGCCGAACTCCACCCTATTATAAGTAAATATATAATTACAAATACATGCATAAAAAATTAATTATATGTATATAAGTAGATTAAAGTAAACAAGAAAATAATAATAAATAGATAGTTGAAGCTTAAATACTTACTCACAAGTCAAGCTTTAGGTATAATATACATATGGACGAAAAATGATGAATAGTAACTTTATTTTTATAATAATATATAGTTTTTTATTATTTTTTATTTAATATATTATAATAATTTATGTTTATAACTTTTTTCTAAAAACTTAAATACGTAGTTGTGCTTGATTTTTCTCTCGACATTCCGTTGTAAGTTTTATTAAAAATGAAGTTGTACTCAAAATGTATTTATTTGGTATCATAAAACAGTTCGATAATAAAGTAAATCGTTCTAATGGTCTGACTTTCTAAACAACATGCTTAATTTTCAAATCACGTTTGTTTTACATTATCATTTGATCGGTTTCGCCGCAACGCGCAACGAATAAAAACTAATATACCTTTATAAATATATCATTATGATATGTATGTATTCTGTTAATTAATATATGAAGAGAGGTTTTTTTTTTTTTTTTTGAGTTAATTGCTAAATTCGTCCCTGGGGTTTTACACAAATTGCTAGATCAGTCCAAAATTAAGATTTGCTGCTAAAACAGCCCAAAATCAAGATTTGTTTTGCTAATACAGTCCAAAAAACAAACGCCGTTAAATATAGCAGTTGGACTGTTTTAGCAACAAATCTTGATTTGGACTGTTTTAGCAGCAAATCTTGATTTTGGACTGATCTAGCAATTTGTGTAAAACCTCAGGGACGAATTTAGCAATTTTCTCAAAAAAATAGTGATTTTTTTAACTGCTTTTGATATTTAATTTGATATTAATACACCATTAATGAATTTCAATAAAAAAAGTTCTAGTAATTTCTTCAAATATAATAAGTGATTTTTTATTTGTTAGTTATTATTTTCCATGTAATTGTATTATCGTTATGTCATCTTAAACTTTAATTATGATACATATAATGCATTTCGAATTTATTAAGTTCTTTTTGGTAATTAATATGATATTAATACACCATAATGGAATTTTAACAAAAAAAGACTATTCATTTTTTCAACATCATAAGAATTTTTTTTTGAACGGCCAACAAATCAATCCCGAGCACTCTCGGGGCACCCACTGGACAAACGGAGTACTCCGATGGTAACCCGAGTCGTCCACCACCAATTACGGGAAAACCCGGTAACCCACCCGCCCGTAGGCACGACGGTAAAATTACTAATAAATACATTTTTTCTTAAATATCGTGGTTTAGTGTGAAAAGAAAAGGCTAAGAAACCAAATTAAATTTCTTATGATGTTGCCAATGACCTCTAGCTCAAGTGGTAGGAGGACTTGAGTTATTCTTTGAAGACTCAGGTTCAATTCTCATTTGGTGCAAAAAAGGAGTGAGGCACTGGTGAGCAGTGATAGGAGACCCAGGGAAACCTAGGTTCGATCCTTGAGCCAAACGGGTTTTACCGTTAATTTTACCGTTGTGCCTACGGGCGGGTGGGTTACTAGGTTTTCTCCGGAATTGGTGGTGGACGACTCGGGTTACCCTCGGAGTAGAGGTCATTGGCAACATCATAAGAAATTTAATTTGGTTTCTTAGCTTTTTCTTTTCACACTAAACCACGATATTTAAGAAAAAAATGTATTTACCGGTAATTTTACCGTTGTGCCTACGAGCGAGTGGGTTATCGGGTTTTCCCCGGAATTGATGGTGGATGACTCGGGTTCGATCCTTAAGCCAAACGGGTTTTCCCCGGTAATCTTATGATGTTGAAAAAATGAATAGTTTTTTTTTTTTTGTTAAAATTCCATTATGATGTATTAATATCGTATTAATTACCAAAAAAAACTTAATAAATTCGAAATGCATTATATGTATCATAATTAAAATTTAAGATGACATCACTTATTATATTTGAAGAAATTACTAGAACTTTTTTTATTGAAATTCATTAATGGTGTATTAATATCACATTAAATATCAAAAACAGTTAAAAAATCATTTTTATAGAAAATTGCTAAATTCGTCCCTGAGGTTTTACACAAATTGCTAGATCAGTCAAAAATCAAGATTTGTTGCTAAAACAGTCCAAATCAAGATTTGTTGCTAAAACAGTCCAACGGCTATATTTAACGGCGTCTGTTTTTTGGACTGTATTAGCAAAACAAATCTTGATTTTGGACTGTTTTAGCAGCAAATCTTGATTTTGGACTGATCTAGCAATTTGTGTAAAACCTCAAGGACGAATTTAGCAATTTTTTTTTTTTTTCAAATAGGTATTGATGGAAAACTTATTTTTATCAAAATGGATGATCTGAAAAGTCTTTAATAAAATGGGTGTTTTTTAGAAGTCAATTTTCTCACTCCTAGTTTTATTAGATAAAAATAATTTCTATTTAAAGAGTTAAAGAAAAATTTATGGTAAAATTAAAACAATTTTTTTGAACGACCAAATAGATCATCGGATAAGCGTCATGGGATGCCCTCAATCGAGCAAATGCATCCCTTCCTCCATAACAGTCAGAGTTGGATGCATACCCGAGCCACAATGCCACCAGTTCGGTGAAAACCCGCCCACCCGAAGGCCTACTGCGGTAAAACCCGATTCGGCTCGGTTTCGAACAGACGACCTCCAGAGAGGCCAAGTTCTAAACTTCATTGCCACACCAACATCCTTCAAAGTGATGTCAATGGGAGTTGAACTTGGGACCTCAATGAGAGAAACAAATAACTAACCACTAAACCAACTTATCAGGACTAACAAAAGAAGTTTTTATTTAATTTTTTGTTATTGTTATCTATTATATAACAACATATATCACACATGTGGTAGGATCATATACAAACTTTATTTTGTTTAAAAACAGTTTCAAATTCCTAAAATTATAAAGGCCATTTTTGTATTTTATTTTTAAGTTGGTTTTTAAAAATTCCTAAAATTATGTAAGCAGTTTCAGATTTATATGCTGATTATACAAATTTATGTATTGTTTGTATATGTGATAGTTATGATTATGTATGTATGTGCTAGTTATACAAATTCATGTGTTGCATATATAAATTATGTGATGGTTATAATTGTTTACGTATGTGTTGGTTATAATTATATGGGTATGTGCTGATTATAGAAATTCATGTGTTAATTGTATATGTGTTGGTTATACTTATTAGCACAATTAAAAACGCTATTTTGCAACTTTTTAAAAAAAATGTCTATTTTTTTTTAAAGTATAACAATATTATACTCATATTAAAAAATAAAAAATGCTTGATTTTATGGTATTGTTTTTTTAATAAAATACTAAAGTATATAAAAGTTATTTTAGTTTAAAAATCCGGATGGAATTAATAGTTAACGAAAAATGACTATAACACCTTTAAATCTCATTAAATATTTTAGTCATTGTTGATAATGATGTGTAATCAATCTTAGCACATAATTCAATTAATCAATGTTGTTGGGTCATTAATGCCACATAGGACCATTAATGGATTATTACAGCACCCCTTTGCCTTATCCACCGTGGTTGGCATGAATTAAATCATGGCAACCATATGCCTCATTTCCTTTTTCAATACTTCATTTCCCTTTTCACAAAAATAAATTAAAATAAGAAATACTGGTTTGGGTCACGAGCACACCCTTAGGGTAGTGGTTTTAGATGATGAATTAGAAGTGAATGATATGGCATTGATGTGAAGGATCATGGTGACCATTGAGATCATGACCAAACCTTATTTAGATAATAACCATTAATCTCTACTCGTGGGTGTTACAGAAAATGTCTATAAAAGATTTAAGAAACCGAATGATAAAATTTCACGAACCAACTTCTTTTAATTTTATTGGAGATTTTTTTTTTTCACTCTTGTTAAAAAACATACTTTTAATAGAATTGGGTTTTATCCAAGAAAATTAGGAGTAAGAAAAGTGTATTTTTTTAAAACCTATTTTATTAATACTTTTTAAATCATTAATTTAGATAAATAAATTTTCCACTAACACCCTCTTGGAAAAAAAAAAAAAAAAAAAAAAACCCCTCTATGAATAGATTAAAAGCTATAAAGGCTCCAAAATACCATTAAAACTATTAACGGTTCTTTTCAATATCATTATCATAGACTTCTTCATCATGTCGAAACTTATGAAGAAAATTCAAACAACTTTGATGAACTACGAAATAAGGACCTCTCTTTCACTTTCGCTACTATTTGCTTTGTTCAACTCATTTTATAGAAGTATACTCCGTCTTTCCGGATCACGTGAGAGATTTGATCAAAAAGAAAATATTCCAATATAACTATGTATGTATGGTAGATTTTATCAGTGGTGGAACCAGAACATTTTAGTCGGGGGGTCATTATAAGCTTATTTTCTTTACATGTTAAAAATTAGGGGTCCATTTTATGTTTGTTTCTTTAAAACTCTAACTTCCTATATAAAAATTCATTAAATTATGGTGATCGGAGGGTCTGCTGACCCTCTTGACCTCTCTCTGGTTCCGCCTTTTATTCTTCTTCTAGGCATCTTGAAGCCGTTGTAACTTTATTGAATGTCCCTTTTTATTTTTCAACGCCTCAAGTTTTTTGTAAGCCTAAAGGTGAAAGGGGTGGGCGTGGGGAGTGATACGGCAAATCAGCTTGCCTCGCGAGAACACCGCCGTCATCAACCTAGTCACCGTATGGTGGGGAGTGAATTCGGGGAGTGTTCACCGCATGGAAGAAAGAGGAGAGAAGAGTAGAGAGAGGGGTGTATAGGGGGCTCTACTATCTTCCGACAAATCATATATTTTTTTTTTAAATGGTTTGGGTGAAACACCAATCGCTAATTGAGCCGTGTGAATTGTGTGACAACCCTCCAAAATTGTGTGACGACACTCCAAGCTCAGAAGTCAAAAAGTTTTTTAAAAGTCGTTTATAATATGTGTGTGTGTGTGTGTTAGAACCTGAACTTTATAGTCCGGGGTCTTCATAATGTTTATCTTCTCCACCGGTTACAACTAGGAGGGCCGACTAATGTCTTTCTTAAAAAAAAGAATCATATTTTATATACAAAAATTTCATCAGTTCTAGTGAATGAGGAGTCAGCAAACCTTCTTAACCTCTTAGTTAGATGCCACCAAATTAAAATTCAGTCCAAAATTATTATAAGTAAGAACTTTCTCTCTCAATTCTAAAATCCAACTTATAACATTTCTCGTGCTATTTTAATATAATTTAATATAGTTTTAACTATTTATCAAAGTGTACCCTTTTGATTTGGTGAAAAAGACTCCTGCTAACATTTATTAACATAGATTTAAATGGACCCAAAATTATGATTTGGTACTTGCCCCGACTGGTTCGGCCCGCTAAATTTGACCCGAAGGTCCCATGTAGTACTAATCAATCTTGTTGCATGTCGGTTAATTATTTAACCCTTTGGCGTGGATAAACATGAACTATGCCGGCCCGCTGGTTCCTGAGTATACTCACAATCTGGCCCAGTTGTATTAAATATGTTCAGACAAATCCCGCTACTTAACAGTTAACATTTTAGAATAAAATATGTTACTAGACTTAAATTTCTTATGATTTATTTTATTGTTGATTTAATGATTAATTATAGGAGGTGTATAATCGATTGTATATGTGCCACACCCTGACACCCTATTATCATTGCCACATTAGCGCTCCAACCAATATTATTAATTGACGACAAGGGTCATCAAGTGGGCTCCCTCGTCTAGGCTCGTTGTCCTAATCGCATACTGAGCCCAAGTCCATGACTGCACTTTTAACTTTTAGGCCTGCAATGAGAGGACCAAGTCAAAGATCTATGTTTTCCCTCCCGCATATTGAGCCCAAGTCCATGACTGCACTTTGTAATATTCCCAACGCTCATCTCTAAATACACCATTGTGGCGTATTTTTTTATATACGTTTGTAACTGGCCACTGTAATGCGTGACCATCATGATTATCTTTATATAAGTTTTGGTATAAATTTTGTTCGAATAACCTGGCTTTCGTATACAGCAACGTAACTTTTCCGAAACTTTTGAATATACCGTCACAACATAGTTTTTTTTATCACCATGTTCGTGATTTGCTTGTTTTTATCTACGTTTCGAACCTTCCACGAAGCGCGAGTGGTAACCCACCAGTTTTTTATCTTCTATGCACATATTTAGTGTGGTTTCTAATGCAGTCACCCCTATCATATTAGTTATTGCAACGCCTTATTCTTCCAAACAAACCCTCATGTATGCCTCCCCTAAAACCACTCGATATAAAACACTTGGACCAAACCCAATATACCACATTTGTGGTTGCATTTGAGTGACATGGCATATGAAGAATTAAATTGTGCATTGGAACAAAATTCCATTTATGATTCCAAAGTCCAAACAAAACATATTGACCTAGCTCGAAATGATAACAAGAATAACTTAGAAATCCAAAAGGTTGAAAATAGTGAGAGATTAGAAGCTAAAGAAAAATAAACAGGTGAGGTGAACCAAAACGATATAAAAATGATGATGATATTCTAGAAGAGAGAACAATGGAAGAACGGTTGCTATATAGACGGTGAATCAAAATTTTGTCCCTCGTTGGGGTGGCAGCCTTATGTTCATGATTTAAAGAACGAATAAAGGATTTTAATAATCCTAACTATTAGCCGTTGGCTGGCAACAATCCCAACTTAAAAAATAACCAGTGGTGGTCCCACCTTTACGTATATTGTAAATCAATGGACCTTTACTAAACCGAAAAGGATAAGAGGAAAAAAAGAAATTAAGGTTTTTTAGTAAAAATCCATTAGTTTACAATACGTGAAAAGGTGAGACCACCACTTGTTATTTTTGAAGTTAGGATCGTTGTCGGCCAACGACTAATAGTTTGGATTATTAAAATCCTTTGAACAAATTACTTTTATGATTGATTGTGTTTATCACTAAACATTTGTAGTTTTGGTTTTGTGGATCCTTAAAACACTTTGTGGTACCTATTGCATTTCTTATGATCTCTTTATTAGGTTCAACGTTATAATGGTATTTATCTTGTTTGTTTGCTAGTTTTAAGCCATATACCATATATTCCTATACGTTTATGCATGCATGGTATTTTTACTATTTATTGTTGCATGATCATATTTCCAATCTATAAATTAGAATCATGTTTTTGCTTTATATATTTGTAACATCTGCATGCTTTTTAAAAAAGTTTTTACATTTTTCACTTTCAATTCAATTGTTTTTATCTTTTATATTTTAACCCCTTTGGCTTTTTTAAATTTAACTCAAAGCTTTTCAACTTTTCAATTTAACCCCAATACTTTTTTATTTTCAACTGTGGTCTTCCCATACTTTTCATCTTTCGTAGGTTTTCGTTTTACGTTTCGTTCTAAATTTTGCGAGTCAACACGCAGCAACATGCATGTGGGGTTTAACGTTTTTTCGCCTGTTTTTCCCTGTTTGATAGGCAAGTCGCAATGCGTCTATTTTTCTCCGTTTGACAAGTTTGTCGCAACACGCGGATCCTATATCGACTTAGTTATTCTTTTCTACGTTTTACGTGTTTGTCTAATTGTTTCGCATTAACACTCTACAATGGGCGTGCATGGTTCAACGATTATGTTTTTTGTACGGTGTTATGTTTTACTTTTTTATTTAATTTATTTTACAAGCTCTTCTGATGTAGGTGTTCGCTGGCAGTGGTTTGGCATTAGTGCTATTTTGCACAATTTTACGAACGTACTTAACCTATTAAGTTTGTTACTAATAATTTGTTTCGAGTTTACTTTATACCTTCTTTACTTAAGAAAAACATTTTTTTCACTTGTATATTTTTATTTACATGCCGGTATAAATTAGATTTGCTCTATGTGTCGACATAAACTTTTTCTGAGAACGAGTCAGGTCAAATATGTCACACCCCGATATTTCTACGTATTACCGGTGGGCCCGGTGGGGAGTATCGTGACGTAGAGGATATCATCATAGTCAAACAACACAATATATAAATGCACAGCGGAAGCAAAGATAGATTCATTTCAACTTTAATGAATTGTAATATTAAGTATCACGAAATAGTTGAAACATATCCACAGGTGGATCAAAATAAAAAGGAGACATTGTTCAACAGTTTTATGATATCCAAGCTTGCGAGACTTATTGTGGACGCTAGGAGAAAGCCAGCCTAGTTCGAGTAGTACCTGCACTTAACCTTTTTGGGAAAATACGTCAGTTTACACTGGTAAATACAATTTAACTGACTCATTTTGAAAAGTTTAATAAAATTGATTTGAATGCACGTGGCACAAAACTTTTTATAACCTGATATAATTATTTGAATATAATCTTGTAAAAGAATTACATGTTTCTTATGCGTTTAGTAGCCCGGTTTGTTCCGAGTTAAAGATCAATAGACACACCACATTATTTGTTTAGGCACTGACGGGTGTACGCCTACACCCCGTGCTAAGGTCGTGGCCATTTCGTAAAATGATGCCAAGGATATCCGGGACATGGTCATTAACCCCCAAAGGCTTTAAGCAAACAAAAAATTTCCAAACAGAGCATTTCAATGATTTAACCTCTATTCGATTAAAGATTCAATGTCCGACCAAGCGGTATTTTATATACCATACTCCAAGCCCGTATAGGGAAAATAAGTTAAAAGTATTTACCTTTGCAAGTATCAATCACAATAGCAAGTGCGTGTAGCTTTTACCGGGTCTCCTATTCTGGAACAAAGGTTTTTAATAACCTATTAGATTTCTAACGGGTCTTTAATTAAGCTTAAGCTTTGACCGGTTAGTTTTAAAGGAAGATACGGTTCAAACACATGAATAAGCGAAGACCGGAATAGAATGTGATTTAGACCCGACAAGTTTGAAGACTTGTATAATATGGGTAAACTAAACACATTCCGGATTCTGAGACAAAAATGATAAGGTTTGACCCGTTTCGGCTAATATATGCAAACTAGTTACATAAGCCGATCTGAACGCGAAAAGTGCGTAACGAGTAACCAAAAAAATCATATGCAAGTTTCCTAAGTTAATATGCCTTAAATATGTTGTGACATCAGTAAGATGTCTTCCATTATGCCCAAAACGGATTTAAACTCGAATTATGCCCCGTAAGGGCATTTTGGCCATTTAAAAGGTTATAAAAGAGTTTAATTAGTAATCTGAGTTACAGGTCTGATTTATTTAGTAAATATACTTAATTTAATAAGTTATAACAGTAGGTTACTAGATATATGTGAATTTTATCAGTTAACACCAAACTATGCACCTTAGGGGTATTTTGGTAATTTCACATAGGCTAAAAAGGTCAAAACTGAAATTCTGAGTTCAAAACTTTAGCTTACTGTCAAAGTATAAAAATATACTTAAAATATTAGTAGGTATCAAACCTTATATGTTTAAAATAGTTTTAATACATACTATGCGTTAAAAACGCTTAAAAAGGCGATTTGGAGCCATTTCCGGGTTCTATATAGAAAGCTGATATTTTTATTATTCCAGAAGGTTTAAAATATTTTATTTATCATATAAAATCAATGGCAAAAGGTTTGGGGTTAAAAAGATTTGTAAAACTCATTTTATAGCCTAAAAGGGCAAAACCGGCATTAACCGAATTAAAGCTATAACCCTATGTTATGCTCAGCCTAAAATTAATTAAAAATCTTCAAAAATCCCAAAATATTATATTACATCAGTGGGTAAAAAGTTTGATATCAAAAAGTGGGTTAAACTAGGCTATATGCTAATTATGCCGTTTAATTAACAAAAAGCTTTCTAATTACGCTATTGAGCATAACTCTTAATCTAGACCTCAAACTGATGTCAAATTTTGGGTGCAAGTTTATAAATCAGTAACCAAGGTGTCTACTCCTTTATATTTTCAAAAATCATATTTTATGGTGAAAAGGGCATACTAGTCAATATTTAGGCAATTAACGGAAACTTGCATAATAATTAGACAACTAGTGAACCAAGTCGTATAATCACAGAGGGTTATACTAACGTGTAACTAGGTTCAAAAGAAGCTCTAAGACAATCCTAAACTAGGCTTAAACGGGTCAGAACTGAAAGTCAAAGCAAAAGTCAAATTATGCGACTTTCGGTTCCGAACCGGGTCTCTACAGAAAATTGTCGGGTTGAACCTGTTTAGACATGTTCTTACATTAATTACCAAGTTATATTAATGATAAAACAGGTTACATGGATCCTACATTGCTAATTATGTAATAATTTGAAAATAAGTATTCTGTTGACTTTTTAAAGTTAGCTTTGACCCGACAATTGACCTAGTTAGAGTGGGAATCAGAGAGTACCCTTTTAAAGGTTTATTACCCACATAAATACCTACTTATAGGTACTTTTAATTCGAGATTTGACTGAACAAATTTTAATTAATCTCGAAGTCAAACCTTAATTACGACGTTTGACTTTTAGCTAATTAATTAAGCTAAACTGAATTAAGAAGGATTAAGGACACTCACAAAGGTCCTAAGTACGACTAGGGATCACTAGGAAGCTTGTTGCTGATCAGAGGAGCTCCAGAATGAGTCTTGTGAATGTTTGCAAATGAATGGCACAATGTTGCAAACTAGAGAGCTCCTTATATACAAGATGATGCCAAGCAACTCTACCAATGTTTCCAGATCAAGACAACTGTCCCTAGTGCATGAAAAACCAGTGGAGGAGTCCCTGGTATGTAAAAACAAGGTTTTAAGGCGGTGCAACAGGCTGGACAGACACCTGCAGGTGTTTTCTGTCGCTGTGCTGCTGACACGGGCCGCGTAAGCCCTGGTGATATCTTACGCGGGCCACCTGGCCTCTCATAACGAGCCAAACAAGTTTCAGCTAATTACATTTCAGCCCCTGGTCCTTTTAAACGTGGTTTTAAGTTCCAAATTTGCATTTTTGACCCTCTAACTTATCTTTTAAGGGTTCCAAGACATATACAAGAATTGTTAAGTCCTTGGTTAACTTTGTGATCACCCGTAAGGCCTTAAATTTCAACGTTGACGCTCTTAACCCCTCGTATACGAATATCGTCATAACTTTCTCATGCGATAACGAAACTTGGTGAAATTTTTATCACATATTCTAGTGAGTAATATTTATCGTTACAAAGCTTCGAGTTTGCTAAAAGGTCACTCAGAGGTATACCTTAAACATGTTGACACATTTAACCCCTGTAGTTTGTAATTCCTCCATTTCTTTCACAATTAGTTTCGTATGATCCATGATTTATTCGTTTAAGGGTATAAACATCATGTAGGGCTATTTTAAAGTGTATTTATTCATTGTTGACACTTTGAACCGCTTTTGTTCACAAACTTTCCATGTTTGCCAACTTTAGTCCTTCATAAGTGATCTTTCACACATTTAAGGCTTGTGACACGTGTCCACACATTATTGGGCATAAATTTATGAGGTGCTACATCCTCACCCCCTTTAAAGAAATCTCGACCTCGAGATTTACTGAAATAAATGAGGGTATTTTTCTTTCATTGTGGACTCTACCTCCCACATGTATTCGGAACCTCTACGGGCATCCCATTTAACCTTTACAATAGGCACATGCTTCCTCCGAAGCTTCTTAACCTGTCGATCCTCAATCGACAAAGGTTTTTCCACAAATTTCAAGCTCTCATCTATATCCACCTCTGTATGTGGTATGACTAGCGATTCATCAACTAGACGTTTCTTCAGATTACAGATGTGGAATACATTGTGAATACCACTGAGCTCTTCAGGTAGGTTTAACTTATAAGCCACTGACCCAACACATTTGATAATTTCGAATGGTCCTATATACCTCGGGCTTAACTTACCTTTCTTTCCAAATCGCATCACCCCCTTCCAGGGTGATACCTTTAGCAAAACTTTATCACCAACCTCAAACTTTAGAGGTTTTCGCCTTTTATTAGCATAACTTTTCTGCCTATCCCTGGCAGCTTTCAGGCGGTCGTGAATCTGGACAATCTTGTCCGTCGTTTCAAAGACTATTTCGGGTCCTGATAATTGAGTTTCCCCTACTTCTGCCCAACAAATAGGCGTTCTGCATTTCCTACCATATAATGCCTCAAAAGGCGCAGCCTGAATGCTTGTATGGTAGCTATTGTTATAGGAGAACTCAATCAATAGCAGGTGGTTATCCCAACTACCACCTAAATCGATCACACATGCACGAAGCATGTCTTCCAAAGTTTGGATGGTACGCTCACTCTGCCCATCTGTCTGGGGGTGGTAAGCCGTACTAAAATTCAAGTGCGTGCCCAAAGACTGTTGGAAACTTTTCCAAAAATGTGATGTGTATCTCGTATCTTTGTCAGAGATAATTGACACTGGAACGCCATGTAGAGATACAATCATATCTACGTACAATTGGGCTATCATGTCGGAGCTATAAGTCTCCTTGATGGGTAGGAAATGTGCTGACTTAGTCAGTCTATCTACTATTACCCATATAGTATCATTTCCTTTCCTTGTCTTTGGCAACTTAGTGATGAAATCCATTGTCACCATCTCCCACTTCCATGTGGGAAGTTCAGGCTGTTGTAGCAAACCTGAAGGCTTCTGATGTTCAGCTTTGACTTGCGCACACGTCAAACATTTAGCTACATAGGCAGCTATAGACTTCTTCAAGCCTATCCACCAAAAATTTGCTTTCAGATTCTGGTACATCTTGTCAGCTCCAGGATGAACGGAGTATTTAGAACTGTGGGCTTCCTGGAGGATAACATCCCGAAGTCCACCATAAACTGGAACCCATATTCGTCCACTTAGTCTCAAAATTCCGTCCTTGCCATAAGATAACTGCTCTTCAGTTACTCCTAGCTTTTCATCAGGATAGTTAGCTTCAAGCACAGCTTCCTTCTGCGCAGCCAACAACATTTCATTCAAACTATTCTTTAATTCAATGCTCTTGGCTTTGATTCTTATGGGCTTCACCCTTTCCTTTCTACTTAAGGCATCAGCGACTACATTCGCTTTGCCAGGATGGTATCTTATCTCACAGTCGTAATCATTTAAAGTTTCCATCCATCGTCGTTGCCTCATATTTAAGTCCTTCTGATTGAACAAATGTTGAAGGCTCTTGTGATCAGAATAGATCACACACTTGGTTCCATATAAGTAATGTCTCCACAGTTTTAGTGCAAATACAACGGCACCCAACTCCAAGTCATGGGTGGTATAATTCTTTTCGTGCACTTTTAACTGTCGTGAAGCGTAGGCAATGACTTTGCCTTTCTGCATAAGCACACAGCCCATTCCGGTGTGCGATGCATCACAATATACTACAAACTCATCAATTCCATCAGGCAACATCAATACAGGAGCGTTGCTCAACTTCTGCTTCAAAATGTCGAAAGATTCTTGCTGCTTAGGCCCCAGTCAAATTTGCTATTCTTGCGGGTGAGTAAAGTCAGGGGTGCTGCAATTCTTGAGAAGTTTTCAATAAATCGCCTGTAGTATCCTGCTAGTCCTAGAAAGCTACGAATCTCAGTGGGCGTTTTCGGCTCTTGCCAGTTCATAACTGCTTCCACCTTAGCGGGATCTACTTGGATACCACGTTCACTAACCACATGTCCAAGAAATTGGACTTCTCGAAGCCAAAATTCACACTTCGAAAATTTGGCGTAGAGTTTCTCATGATGTAGAAGTTTAAGAATACAACGAAGGTGTTTCTCATGGTCAGCTTGGTTCTTTGAGTAGATGAGGATGTCGTCAATGAAGACGATGACAAATTTGTCCAAGTAGGGCTTGCAGACGCGATTCATGAGATCCATGAATGCGGCAGGTGCATTAGTGAGTCCAAAAGGCATCACTAGGAACTCGTAATGACCATAACGAGTCCTAAATGCAGTCTTGTGTACATCTTCATCTTTAACCTTCAACTGATGATAGCCTGACCTCAAATCGATCTTAGAGAAATAGCTTGCCCCTTGTAATTGATCGAACAGATCGTCGATCCTGGGTAGAGGATACCTATTCTTGATAGTGACCTTATTAAGCTCACGGTAATCGATGCACAGACGCAACGATCCGTCCTTTTTTTGACAAATAGGATTGGCGCTCCCCAAGGAGATGAACTAGGTCTAATGAAACCTTTGGCTAGCAATTCATCTAGTCGTGTCCTCAATTCTTTCATCTCTGTTGGTGCCAACCTATAAGGCGCTCTCGCAACAGGTGCTGCTCCAGGGATGATGTCAATTCTGAATTCTACTTGTTTATCTGGTGGTAAACCAGGTAGTTCTTCAGGGAAAACTTCAGGATATTCAGAAATGACGGGGATGTCTTCCATCTTAGGTTTCGGCTCATCAATAGTAACCTGTGCCATATAAATGACACAACCCTTCTTTAGGCATCTAGATGCCTTGAGCATAGACACTTGCTCAGGCAGTCCATACTGGGTATCCCCCTGAATGGTAAGTGGCTCACCAGACGGGGTCTTGACTACAACTTGCTTCTTGTTGCACATAATCTGGGCTTGGTTATGCGATAACCAATCCATACCTATCACTATATCAAAACTGGCTAGCTTAAAGGGAAGTAAGGACAAAGGAAAAGAGTGGTTCCTAATGGATATAACACATCCATCTAACACAGTTGAGGCGGTTTCTATGGTTCCATCAGCTAATTCCACCTCATACTTCACACTTAAGGCTTTAACAGGTAAATTCAGTAACTTACAAAACTTATTATCTACAAATGATTTATCAGCTCCTGAATCAAATAGCACTCTCGCATAGACATCATTTATGAGGAAGGTACCTGTGATCACATTGTCGTCCTGAACAGCTTCCTTTGCATCCATCCTGAAGACCCTAGCATTGGTCTTTTTCCCATCCTCAGTTTTCTTGGTGATCTTTGGGCAATTGGACTTGATGTGTCCTTTTTCACTGCAATTGTAGCACGTAGCATCCTTGATCTTCTTACAGTCTAAGGTCTTATGCTCAGAAGACTTGCAAATTCCACAAACTCTCGGCTGTGACTGGGTTTTCGACTCGAGTTTGCATCTCCCAAAATGGCTCTTCTTACAAACCTTACACTTGGGCTTATCTCCATATTGATGCCTATCCTTCTTAGATCCAGACCCCTTCTTGTGGTCATTGTTTCCCCTGTGCTTCTTGTCTGACCGTCGTGAATTGTCATCTTCACGCTTTCTTTTCTCGGCATCCGTGTTCCTCAGCGATCTCTGCCTGACCGCGTCCAGTGTGAGGGACAAGGATATATAAGCTGCAGACCTGAATGTAGCTGGCCGAGAGGCTTTTACACTTTCCTTAATCTATGGGGCTAAACCCCCAATGAAACGAGCTATTCTTTTGGGTTCCGGGGTCACAAGATAAGGAACCAACCTTGACATTGTATTAAAGCTCGTAAGGTAAGCTTGGCAATCCATATTTTTCATTACCAATGACAGAAAATCCGACTCAATCTTTTCAACCTCATGCTGAGGACAGTAGTTCTCCTTGATGAGGGTAACAAATTGTTCCCATGTCATATTGTACAGTAGAATCTTCCCAGTAGCTTGAATCAACGATCTCCACCAGGCTAAGGCCTCACCTTTGAACGATTGAGATACAAATTTTACTATATCCTTATCAGCGCACCCGCTGATGTAAACCACGGTATACATTTCATCCAACCATGTCATGCAGTCAACCGCTCCTTTCTCCCCAGTAAAGTCTATGGGTTTACAGGAGACAAAGTATTTATATGTACAGGACTTACCACGCGGTTCCTGTTTAAGCTCGATCTTCTTTGACGGGAAACTTTACTGGTTCGAGGAGTGATGATCGTCATCATCCTTCTTTGGCTTATCTAGCTTAGAGGGTGGCTTACTATGAGCCTCAGAATGTGTTTTTGGCTTAGAATGGGGTGCTGATTAGGTCCTGCTTCGAGTACTACTCGATTCACTATACTGCCTATCTATGGCTTTAGTGACAGCATTGTCAATTAATGCTTGGAGTTCTGCACCAGTTATATTGATTCTGGTGGCGTCATGATTCTCCTTTGGCCGACTGTTGACCTCTTCAGACTCGGCCATGTGGTTGGATTGCTACATAAAATGATGACAATGATTCATTTAGGGAATTATAATAGGTTTGTCATCTTGATAATTTATTAACCATGGTAATTAAAGAACCATATTGGTTAATTTGTTAAGAAATTTCATTTGGGACTTTTCATTAGTAACCCTTAGTTCTAGAATAAATTATAATAATGGCACAATAGGCCTAGTCACATGGACATTTCTAAATTTTGGGTCAAGATCTTATAGGATCTAGTTATTAAGGTTTGAATCAAGGTTCATTACCTTTCTTGACAGGGAGTTTATAGGCTACGACTGTCTTTTGTCTTATATGACAATAACTATAGCCCTTAGGCATTACATCACAATTGGATGTTTAAATAATATTAAGGAATTGAAATAATTCAACATAAGGGTGACCTGTGTGATTTTGCGGATCACATCAGCCAAGAATGTTAGCATGTTTGCAGATGTTAACAGAGATTTGAATCTTTTTAAACAAGTTTTACCATATTGGCCAAGTCTTATAGTGACATACAAGCTAGGTTTTACCTTTTAAGATTCTTATTTAACATTTAACGCAGAACAATCCTAAATTGAGATGTTAATAAGGATCTGAATCTAATTGGGGAACTACCATCTTGGCCCTGTCTTACAATGACACAAAGGCTAGGTCTTGTCCCTTTAGATTTTATCATTTTTAATATAATGGTAGATCTTGTAAAAATATTGTTATTATTTATTTTATATTTTTGTTCATTCTTATAACTAAAAATAGAAATTTTAAATATAACCATTTCACCACATGAATTTAAAATACGAGTCTGCCCTAAACGAGACTTCCAACTGAAATAACATGCCCACGCAGGGGCTTAACCAAACAAACATACCCACGCAGGGGTCAAACAAAAGACTTGCCCACGCAGGGGCTTAACAAACAAAACATACCCACGCAGGGTCAAAACAGAAAACAGGCCCACGCAGGGGCTCAACTGACAACAAGGAAATACAACCAACAATTAAAGGATTCAATGGTCCTTTTTGCTTTTTCCTTTTATTAAACCTGCCAATCCTTTAAAGAAACCTTGTCGTTCCCTGCGATCTCTATGAACTTCCCGCTCAACTTGGTCCAATCTTTGGAGAATTTCCTCATGTTCTGGCGGGGAAAACCGGGGTGCCTGCGGCTGTGGCTGTGGCTGATGTGGAGGTCGAAGAGACGGCTGTTGTTGGTATCCATAAGCTGGGTATCCAACTCCCCAAGGAGCTCCGTAGGGCCCTTCGGGGTTAAGAGCATTGTAGTTCCACGCCGCCTGGTATGGGTCGATCTCCGCATAGTTGAAGCTGGTGTGAGCCGGCTGCTCGAAGGGATTACATGTTGCCTGGCCAGTGTACGTGGGAATTGGGTTGTTAAAGCCCAATGGTGGTGGCATGACAGGTGCAGATTTCACTTTCGGGTTGGGGTTTGAAGGTCCCCCCATCTGCTGGTTTTCTTGGAGTGGCGGGTAGTGGCTGCCGCTCGATGGTTGGGGGATGCTGATATGCACTCCACCTCGCACGGACATTTGTGCGTTTGATCTCCTTCGCCTTGGTGGCTCAGGAGGCTGCTGCTGAGGTGGTGGTGGTGGCGGGGTAACTGCCACAAAGCGTGAATCACCGGAAGGATCCTGTTGCCGCTGCTGCTGCTGCTGGTAGAGCGATGAGTGGTAAGAGGGTGTGAAATACCACTCACATTGGTTGAACCTTGTTTGGTAGCTATCTAGACCACGGTAAGGTGATCCATGGAAAGACGATCCATCAGAGATTTCAATAGGATGTGTGGGGGTACCGGTCGGTGGTTCGGTAGGGTCGGTATCCTCGTCCATATCCATGTCGTGATCTCCAGAATAATGATCTTCAGGTCCCAATGGGTTAACACCCACTGGTTCCTCGAGGTAGTTTGCCGGGTTGAACCGGCTTCGGAAGATTTGAGATGGGTTGTCAAAGGAATGGTGTGAGTTGGACCGCTGGAGAGGGATAAACGAAGGCTGTGGGTTATCGGGTTCGTTTTCGGATTGGGGTCCAAAGGAGTGTAAGTAAGACGGTGACGAAGCTAACGAGACAGACCGCCTCGCTGGCTGTAGATGTTCCCTCCAGTCTCCCTGTGGACTGGTGCGTATGTTGACGGGCGAGGTTTGTCCTTGAGAAGGCCCGGCCTCCTGGTCGTGGCATGTTATAGGTGACTTTCCCTTTCTTCTGAAGAATCTTGGCGGCGTATTTAGACCTGTCAATATAAACAAAGATAACAACAAAGAATAATATAAAAGACAAAATAAAACAAAATCAGGATTTGTCCTATGTTCTTTGTCTAGACTCGAAAATTTGAGGAATGTGCAATTGTGTAACTAAGATTAAACACAAAAGGCTAGTGTTTAATTCACTCAGTGTTGGCTCTGATACCAACCTGTCACACCCCGATATTTCCACGTATTACCGGTGGGGAGTATCGTGACGTAGTTGATATCATCATAGTCAAACAACACAATATATAAATGCACAGGGGAAGCAAAGATAGATTCATTTCAACTTTAATGAATTGTAATATTAAGTATCACGAAATAGTTGAAACAGATCCACAGGCGGATCAAAATAAAAAGGAGACATTGTTCAACAGTTTTATGACATCCAAGCTTGCGAGACTTATTGTGGACGCTAGGAGAAAGCCAGCCTAGTTCGAGTAGTACCCGCACTTAACCTTTTTGGAAAAATACGTCAGTTTACACTGGTAAATACAATTTAACTGACTCATTTTGAAAAGTTTAATAAAATTGATTCGAATGCACGTGGCACAAAACTTTTTATAACTTGGGATAATTATTTGAATATAATCTTGTAAAAGAATTACATGTTTCTTAGGCATTCAGTAGCCCGGTTTGTGCCGGGTTAAAGATCAATAGACACACCACATTATTTGTTTAGGCACTGACGGGTGTACGCCTACACCCCGTGCTCAGGTCGTGGCCATTTCGTAAAATGATGCCAAGGATATCCTGGACATGGTCATTAACCCCCCAAAGGCTTTAAGTAAACAAATACATTTCCAAACGGAGCATTTCAACGATTTAACCTCTATTCGATTAAAGATTCAATGCCCGACCAAGCGGTATTTTATATACCATACTCCAAGCCCGTATAGGGAAAATAAGTTAAAAGTATTTACCTTTGCAAGTATCAATCACAATAGCAAGTGCGTGTAGCTTTTACCGGGTCTCCTATTCTGGAACAAAGGTTTTTAATAACCTATTAGATTTCTAACGGGTCTTTAATTAAGCTTAAGCTTAGACCGGTTAGTTTTAAAAGAAGATACGGTTCAAACGCATGAATAAGCGAAGACCGGAATAGAATGTGATTTAGACCCGACAAGTTTGAATACTTGTATAATATGGGTAAACTAAACACATTCCGGATTTTGAGACAAAAATGATAAGGTTTGACCCGTTTCGGCTAATATATGCAAACTAGTTACATAAGCCGATCTGAACGCGAAAAGTGCGTAACGAGTAACCAAAAAAATCATATGCAAGTTTCCTAAGTTAATATGCCTTAAATATGTTGTTACATCAATAAGATGTCTTCCATTATGCCCAAAACGGATTTAAACTCGAATTATGCCCCGTAAGGGCATTTTGGTCATTTAAAAGGTTATAAAAGAGTTTAATTAGTAATATGAGTTACAGGTCTGATTTATTTAGTAAATATATTTAATTTAATAAGTTATAACAGTAGGGTACTAGATATATGTGAATTTTATCATTTAACACCAAACTATGCACCTTAGGGGTATTTTGGTAATTTCACATAGGCTAAAAAGGTCAAAACTGAAATTCTGAGTTCAAAACTTTAGCTTACTGTCAAAGTATAAAAATATACTTAAAATATCAGTAGGTATCAAACCTTATATGTTTAAAATAGTTTTAATACATACTATGCGTTAAAAACGCTTAAAAAGGCGATTTGGAGCCATTTCCGGGTTCTATATAGAAAGCTGATATTTTTATTATTCTAGAAGGTTTAAAATAATTTATTTATCATATAAAATCAGTGGCAAAAGGTTTGGGGTTAAAAATATTTGTAAAACTCATTTTATAGCCTAAAAGGGCAAAACCGGCATTAACCGAATTAAAGCTATAACCCTATGTTATGCTCAGCCTAAAATTAATTAAAAATCTTCAAAAATCCCAAAATATTATATTACATCAGTGGGTAAAAAGTTTGATATCAAAAAGTGGGTTAAACTAGGCTATATGCTAATTATGCCGTTTAATTAACAAAAAGCTTTCTAATTACGCTATTGAGCATAACTCTTAATCTAGACCTCAAACTGATGTCAAATTTTGGGTGCATGTTTATAAATCAGTAACCAAGGTGTCTACTCCTTTATATTTTCAAAAATCATATTTTATGGTGAAAAGGGCATACTAGTCAATATTTAGGCAATTAACGGAAACTTGCATAATAATTAGACAACTAGTGAACCAAGCCGTATAATCACAGAGGGTTATACTAACATGTAACTAGGTTCAAAAGAAGCTCTAAGGCAATCCTAAACTAGGCTTAAACAGGTCAGAACTGAAAGTCAAAGCAAAAGTCAAATTATGCGACTTTCGGTTCCGAACCGGGTCTCTACAGAAAATTGTCGGGTTGAACATGTTTAGACATGTTCTTACATTAATTACCAAGTTATATTAATGATAAAACAGGTTACATGGATCCTACATTGCTAATTATGTAATAATTTGAAAATAAGTATTCTGTTGACTTTTTAAAGTTAGCTTTGACCCGACAATTGACCTAGTTAGAGTGGGAATCAGAGAGTACCCTTTTAAGGGTTTATTACCCACATAAATACCTACTTATAGGTACTTTTAATTCGAGATTTGACTGAACAAATTTTAATTAATCTTGAAGTCAAACCTTAATTATGACGGTTTGACTTTTAGCTAATTAATTAAGCTAAACTGAATTAAGAAGGATTAAGGACACTCACAAAGGTCCTAAGTATGACTAGGGATCACTAGGAAGCTTGTTGCTGATCAGAGGAGCTCCAGAATGAGTCTTGTGAATGTTTGCAAATGAATGGCACAATGTTGCAAACTAGAGAGCTCCTTATATATTGAATTTGATCTCACAAGATGATGCCAAGCAACTCTACCAATGTTTCCAGATCAAGACAACTGTCCCTAGTGCATGAAAAACCAGTGGAGGAGTCCCTGGTATGTAAAAACAAGGTTTTCAGGCGGTGCAACAGGCTGGACAGACACCTGCAGGTGTTTTCTGTCGTTGTGCTGCTGACACGGGCCGCGTAAGCCCTGGTGATATCTTACGCGGGCCGCCTGGCTTATCATAACCAGCCAAACAAGTTTCAGCTAATTACATTTCAGCCCCTGGTCCTTTTAAACGTGGTTTTAAGTTCCAAATTTGCAATTTTGACCCTCTAACTTATCTTTTAAGGGCTCCAAGACATATACAAACATCGTTAAGTCCTTGGTTAACTTTGTGATCACCCGTAAGGCCTTAAATTTCAACGTTGACGCTTTTAACCCCTCGTATACGAATATCGTCATAACTTTCTCATGCGATAACGAAACTTGGTGAAATTTTTATCACATATTCTAGTGAGTAATATTTATCGTTACAAAGCTTCGGGTTTGCTAAAAGGTCACTCAGAGGTATACCTTAAATATGTTGACACATTTAACCCATGTAGTTTGTAATTCCTCCCTTTCTTTCACAATTAGTTTCGTATGATCCATGATTTATTCGTTTAAGGGTATAAACATCATGTAGGGCTATTTTAAAGTGTATTTATTCATTGTTGACACTTTGAACCCCTTTTGTTCACAAACTTTCCATGTTTGCCAACTTTAGTCCTTCATAAGTGATCTTTCACACATTTAAGGCTTATGACACGTGTCCACACATTATTGGGCATAAATTTACGAGGTGTTACAAAATATAATACGTTTTCGTTTAAAAAATATTTTTACGTGCATATTTTTATGTACGTTTCGGTATATATTTGAGTTGGTGTATGTTTCGACGTAAACTTTTTTAGGAAACGAGTTAGGTGATGTTTTGTAAAGTTTGTTTCGAACCGAATGGAGTCAAATTGTGGTTTTTTTTCCATTTTTTCAAAAGCTCTAATTCATCTCTTTTGATTATACGTGTCAGCTTTTCCATTATACCCGTTACATTTTCTATGTATAACTCGGGTCACATATGATACGTTATGATTGTACGGTATAAATTTGATTTACTTTATGTTTGATCCAATTGCAATGCTTATATATGTTATATTGAGTTCAATCAGATACGTTGAAACGTGTGTTTTCATATGATTAAAGCATCACATAACGTTTGGACTAATCCATTCGATGTTTGCGATGTACCGCGTCGCAATGCGCGCGAGTGTTATTGCTAGTTTATAACTAAATTTATTTTTCTCTAATAACTTGCAATATGTAAGTTTTATAAAAAAAGTACGTAGTTGTGTTTAATTTTTTTCAGCATTCCTTCCCATATAAATTTATTGAAAACGCAGTTGCATTCAAAATAAAGTATTATATTGTTATTGTAAATGATACTTGTACCATAACAAACCGAACCTTTGTCGATATTTGTTTATGGTTTTCGGTTGATATAAAACACATGCTAATATCATTTTGGGTATATCACAACTTTATTTGATGGGTTCACACGAGACAACTTTTGTATAATTAAACCTTTGTAAATAAACATTTTTATTTTGTAATACAAATAGCTTTTTAACGAACCAAATCGCATGCTCGAGCAACATCCGTACCAGCAATTAATTTTTGTGGTTTTTGGTTACAATACGATGTTTTGGTATTTTTCACTACCGGTACCGAAATGGTTATCATACCACAACTAACTTTGTAACTCGCAACTGTTTGTAACTTTTATTTTAGGGTTATTGGATTTTAATAATCCTAAGTTTCACCAGTTTGCCGATAATAATCCCAACTTTAAAAATTCTCTCCAATAATCCCAACTGTTAAAGCACCGGATCGATGACGAACATAAAACATTGCACTTGATTCAAGACATGAAGAACAAAATATGAACAAGAAAGAAATATGTAGAAGATGAATCTCTTTATTAACGAATCAGTCATCACAGATTACATACCAAAAGAGTATACATCATCTACAAGCTGGTTTAGATCACAAAGATCTAAACCCTAGCTTTCTCTCACTAACACATAGTCTCTCTCTCTAGGATGTGCACACCAGGAGGAACAAGAAGATAGGAGAGGTGCACAAAGCTTTCTCAAATTGATTTCCTGATCATTGCCCTAATCCTATACAACATATATATATAGACTAGGGACTAAAACTCGGACAAAATACTCTACACAAAAACCCTGACTTTTGTCCCTAACATAAACCCCTGACCTTTTTCCTAGACATAAAACTTGGACAAAATGTCCAAGGATAAACCTTGGACTAAGTTTCAAGACTTGTACAATAAAGACCCTAACAAATTGGAAAGCATGCAGTTATCACCCAAAGTGCACTAACAAACTCCCCCTTGATCAGTGCATGGTCTTCATGTGGTCTTGAATTCTTCATTATCGTTGACTTTAACTTGGACTTCTGTTTTGGTTGACCAGAACTGATAAGCGACAGTTACCCGGCAGGAACTGCACTTACACCAACTTGTAAATGTTTAGCCGCCATTGATCCTTTTCAAACATATAAGAATTTGGTCTCATCAATAGATTCAATTACACCTAGAGACTCCTTAATTGATTTAAATGCACCTATGTTATAAAAGGATCAATGGCGGCCAAACTTTTACAAGTTGGGATTATTGGAGGGAATTTTTAAAGTTGTGATTATTATCGACCAACTGGTGAAACTTAGGATTATTAAAATCCAATAAGCCTTTATCTTATTAGGTTTTATCCTACTAATTTTTGTTTTATTAGGTTTTATCCTACTATAAACATTTATTAATATATGTTTTGTACATGCTGAATTTCCGCCACATCGTGTTAATGGAAAAATTCTACCATGTGGTACACATAAAGTTTTCATTAAACTACAACCATTTCTTGAGGGGTATTGGATTTTAATAATCCCAAGTTTCACTAATTGGCCGGTAATAATCCCAACTTCAAAAATTGCCTACAACAGTCCCAACTTGTAAGATTTTGGCCACCAATGATCCTTGTCTAACTGGGTTATAACCTTGTTGGGCTGGTGACCTGCAACTTATTCCGGCGACCCGTTTTACCCCTGAAACCACCAAACGAGACCACCACCAATCATCTCCGACCTCCTGTAATCTTCTCCGCTTCTCAAAAGTTTAAAATTTCCACCATCTACGCAACTCCGGTGACCTGCAACTTATTCTGACGACCTTCTTTACCCCTGAAACCACCAAAGGAGACCACCACTTGTCATCTCCAACCTCTAGTGACCTTCTCCGCCGCTCAAAACTTCAAAAAACTAACTGGGTTATAACCCAGTTAGACAATGATCATTGGTGGCCAAAATCTTACAAGTTGGGACTATTGTAGGCAATTTTTGAAGTTGGGATTATTACCGGCCAATTAGTGAAACTTGGGATTATTAAAATCCAATACCCCTTTCTTGAGTAATATTTTATTTAAATTTTTAAAAAGATATGAAAAGAAAAACATATATATTATAAGGTAAAAACTATATTATATTAGTTCCAATTAAATCTTTTAACCCAATCACCAGGTTGGGGTACGAAGATTTGAGGAATATAAAATCCATCATTCTCTACCCTCCAATAACACTCCAAATTGGGCCACACACGAACACAATAGGGTTGAGTTCTCGTAAGTGGCGCCTGGTGATAAACATAAAACTCCTGTTGCTTTGATTCCCAATTAAAATGACATGTGAAGAGTGAGCGTCCAAAAACGTCTAAGCAAAACCTAATTTGGTATTCCTCTCCAGCATTCCGAGTACCATTCCCAAGATCATCATCTTTTGAGTGACAGTGAAACCGAAGATTGTTTACCTCGGTTTGGATATGAACAACAGCCCTCCACGTAACACAATTAACATCATCATAGTTGCTAACAACATTCGCATAAGGTGCATAAGAAAGATTAAGTGATAAGATGAAGAGAAATAGTAGTTTTCCCATGAGAGGATTTGATTTGATTTGAGTAAGCATTTGAATAAATTTGAATCAAATCAGCCTTATTTAAAGTTTTTACTTCCTACCTAATGTAATTTATTGATGTGATATCAATGATACTTTTATTATTATAGTTATTATCATTGTATTATATCACACTATGTTTGGTTATGTAAATGTACATTACATTACATGACATTATATTACATTAGATTGCATCATATTACATTAACGTAACATTGAAATATATCAAACTAGATTTAAGCCAGCCGCGTTGCGATGGCGGGGCCTAAAACCATCATAGACATAAATGTTGCCACGCCATCATCCAACCAACATAAACCGACTGCACAGCTAAAAAGACCTCAGATGAGCCAATACCATCATCATCGGCGCAATGGTCATTCAACGTCATACGACATCAGGACCTTCAAGAACAACCATCATCAAACCAAGCTAAATTGGTTGTCACAAAGAGGTTATGCCATATGGCTTACATTCGAGAACATAACTGGTCTTCACCGTTGCCATCATAGACGACTAGAAGGCCGTTGAAAATGGCAAGTTACCGACGAAACCACCACATGTAAGATACCAACTTAAAAGTTGATCAGCACACTGTTACAACTTAAATTGGGTGGTAACCGACGAACAACTTAATAAGCAAAGAAGTACAACTTGTGAAGCATCAAATCAACTTAAACCGGTGGCCACCAAGAGACTACCGCCAAGGGTTTAAATTAAATACGGTAAATGAAGTCAAACACTTTGCAAGCGGAGATGGTGATCAATGTCGTATCCTGCACCACCTACCAATCCAATCAGTAATCACCTCGTCTAGGCTTCACCATCAAACATACATATTGCAAAAAAAAAAAATGGCAATTTGTGTTTTGTTTAAAAAAATAAAAATAGCAATTTGTTTTGCAAATACTACAACAAAGTTTTTGATAAGTAAGGTGTTGTGCCAATTACTCAATTAGTGACAAAGCCTGAGGTTTTTTTACAATCAAAGCAAATTCATTAAAGGCATGAAACAAACAAAAGAAATAACAAAAACGCTAAAACCTATCAACTCAGATCTACAAATCACCAAGTCATTGCAAAATAAAGAGGCTCAGATGTACATCTCGTTTTGGTTTATATTGTATGTACATATATATTTCATATTTTGTGTTTGGTACTTTATTTTCTATATCTTTTATCAAGTGCAATCTTATTGGGTAAAGGGAGCGGTGATCAAATGCTTGTGTTGTATAACATTAAATAGGTTCGCTTTTAATAAAATATATATTATAAAATATATAATAAGAAAGCGAAATATCATAATACAATATCGGTTACAACAAACTAAATAAAATGAATATAAAATACAAATTTATATACCAAATTTGATTCAACCGCGTATTCTATGAGTGCTTCAACTAATATTCTTCTAGTGTTCTTAACTTGAGCATTTACCCTGTTGGGTCTCCAACCATGTTCCTTGACCGCAACAATAGCATCCTCAAATATTAATGATATTTTGGTTGAGGATCGCGTTAGACACGGGTCCCTTAAAACAGATTTCGTGCCTCTTCTCAAAACCAATGCGTCTGTTCTCAGGATACAACCTAAGCACTAGTTATACTGGCGGAGATGACTCTTGCGCCCAAGATTATACTGGGTGTAATTTGGTGTTTACAAAAAAAGGAAAAACAAAAGTGAAGTTGACTGAACATATGAGAGTGCTCCTCTCTAAGTTTCTACTATGTATATGTGTGCATCTCTATATTTCTATTAGGCATTGGGGCATAATTTAACTTCCTTAACTCCTTCTAAATGACATCACTTATTTTTCTTAGGTTGTAAAGGGTAAGGTTTTGGGTTCAAGTCCCACAGACGACAAAGTATTAAAGAAATTAGCCGTTCAAAAAAAATGGGATGGTGGTCCATTGGGGGTCTATTGGCAAAGCTTTTAAAAACACTTAGGTTGGGAAGAGGAAGGTCTTGGGTTCAAGTCCCACAGACAACAGAGGATTAAAGAAATCAGCCGTTAAAAAAAAAAAAAAAAAAAAAAAAAAAAAAAACTTATTTTTCCTCATTTCAGTTTGTCTCACTCTAACGAAATGGTTTAATCTCATTAACTCCATTTAACCCTATTTTAGCGGTTTTTTGTTTAAAAAAAAACTTAACATCCGGTTAACATGTTAGCAAATAAACCCTTTAACACCCCTTAACACAAGGAGGGAGTAGTGTGCAATATCGATTAACATGCCATGTCATCGTTAACACCCCAACTGTTAAGGTACACCCCATTGCCTTATCTATAGAATGAACCATCATTCTCTTCGTATACCCACACACATAAAGAGGTTATTAAACCCCAATTTTTATTTGTCACAATTTGTCGTAAAACCCTGCCCAATTAAGTATATCTTGAGGATAGAGTGAAAAAGAAACATGTTGCGTATATTGTTAGCATTAAACCATAAAATGTTTTCCTTCAAATATAAAGTTATATTTTATATGCTAATTTTATGTAGATATGAAGAAATGTAAATTAAAGATAAATTGTGAAGGTGCGTATATTATGTTATTTAAATTTACTTAGGTTTAAGAATACACCTGTATTACAAAGGAATTACAAATGAAAACCAAACATAGAGAATGTAATTGAACAACTGCTCATTTATATGCCCAATTATGGTAGACGTTCATAACAACGTGTAGCTTGGACCTAAGAATGTCAAATCATGCGGAAGACAATCATTTGTTAGATTTTGTACTAGTATCATATCTTGTTGAAATGCATGTTAATTGACGAGGTATGACCCTATTCGGATAGCCCGATCCGGTCATTACCTATTATTTTATTGTAAATAAGCTATCATAAATATTGGTTCTAGAATATTCCATTCGATATGGATAAGATACGTAACTAAATCTCCAACTTTCTGGGAAGATCATGCAAATCCCTGATTTATAGGAATGCATCCAAGTTAGGGGAAACCCTAATCATAAACTATATATAGAGGTAAACATGCAAGGTACAGATCATCGAATTCTCTCTACATCTTCTTCTTCTCTTTATACTTTCATACTCCCAAACTCGAGACTTATTCTCACGCCGGAGGGTGGTTACATGAATAACCCCATTCCTGTAACGAGTCCTAACGGTGTTTCTGTTTTGCAGTTTGCCGGTTCGGATCATTGGTATTTGAAGTCTTCATCGGACACTACCGAAAGGTCAGTGTTTCTTCATTGGCGCCATCCGTGGGACCTTTTTTCGGTAACAATCAGTTCGAGCCCCATGGCCGGTGATCTGAACGCAGCAGCAACCCCAAGCCAAGCAGCCATGAATAACACCCAGGTGACAGGGACAGGTCCCATCACCAATACCCCGGTTTCACCGGTTGTCACCAGATCGCTTGATCTGGAATTCGAGGCAGAGGGACCACCACCTGGATTTTCGGGGAATGTAGTTATTGCCCAGGGAACAACTGGGGTAAACGTACTTCCCTACACTTCCCTGCGGTTACAGTCTGTGGAGCCGGGATTAGCAGGCGTCAATATGTCCACCCCCGTGGTGACCACTGGGGCACAAGCCTCACGCTATAGTTCTATGCCAGTTATTACATCAGCAAGTCCGAGTACTATTGCACCGCAGGCAAGCACGCCTCACTATTATCAACCATCTGCTACTTACGCCATGCCACCTTTGTACACAGCCGCACTTACAGCTGCACTGTCCACTCCACCTCATCAGCCGATGGTTATGCCGACAGGAATACTGAATGCCCCAGTCACACCGGGAAATCAACCGTATTTCCCTGGATACTATTACGCGCCCCCACATGGATATTTACCTCCGTATGGCAACACAGCATACACCCCTCAGGGAACCACACAAAGTCATGTTCAACAGTCGCCGTACGCAGCTTATATGCCACCATGGTGGAGCTTTCCCACTTCGCAACCGGCCTACGCCCCAGTTCAGCCAACAGTAGAACCCGCCTATGACAGAGGGAACGTATCCAGACCCAGACTTTCCCCGGGAAGAGGCCCCAGTTCTGTGCTAAACAACACTTCAGCGCTACTCACTCCTACTCCAGGTATAAGCCAAAGTGGAGTTGTTCCTCCAATACAACCTGTCAATGTGGAAGAAGACGAGCTCACTCGACCATACAAGCCAGTAGATGCAACGTTCAAATCCAAGTTCACTAGAAGAATAGCGGAAGCTCCTATCAAGGAAAAACCTAAAATGCCTCAAACAGTAGGTAAATATGATGGTCTAGGGGACCCCGATGACCATCTTAACCTATTTAAGAGCGCGGGGGAAGTAGCGTGTTGGCCTATGCCCCTATGGTGCAAGATGTTTGTGCAAACACTGATGGGGGCGGCCAGGGTGTGGTGGGATAGTTTACCCACAGGGGAAATAGACAGTTTTGAGGATTTGGAAGCCAAGTTCATCTTACAGTTCAGCCAGCAACGCAGGCACACTAAAGATAGGAATGAGCTTCTCCATATCCGCCGGCGAGACAATGAGACGGTGGAAAACTTCATCATTAGATTCAACAAGGAAAGTTTAACAATCCCGGGCGTGACAAATGATTTGGCTTGTGGAGCTTTCCTACAAGGAGTAAATGATGACGAGTTGTTAAGAACCCTCCATGGGCGGGATGGCGTGCCACCCACTATTGATGAAATACTGCGAATAGCCAAGGTATATGTCATACAAGAAAAGGCCGTAGCCGCTAGTCATGCAGCTAATAGGAAGAAAGAGGCTCTCAAACATCAAGAAGATAGAGAACAGCGGAATGCCAAAGGCCGGGGTAGAGGAGATTGATACCAGAGGAATGACAAAACGGATTCACGTTACGATCGGTCAAGAAACACCTACTCGAGGAACGAGTCCTCAAGACCTCGATCTGATTATCCTAACCTGAGCAAAACCCCGGCGGAAATTCTAGCCTCAGAGAACCTCAAGTTTAATCCTCCGAAGCCGTTAAAAGACAATCCAAACAAAGACACAAGTAAACACTGTGAATACCACAAAGGGAGCGGGCATGACACAAACGATTGTTTTCAGTTGAAGAAGCAGATCGAATATTTTGTGAAAGCAGGTAAGTTGGCGCACTTGGTAAGGGACATCAAACAGGGTCCACCAGTCGTCAAAGAAGAAAATGATAAAGCGGCGGGCAAAAGACCGCGAGAGTTGAATATGGTGCACAATGGCAAAGGAAAAGGGGCAAAACGGAGTTTCTCCACGCTCGAACCTTGGATGCTCGCCACTATGACCATCGAACCACGCGTTGAAGACCTGCACCTCACTACGGATGCCTTAATCATATCCGCCGCAGTGGGAGATTACCGCATGAGACGAATCTTGGTAGACACCGGAAGTTCAGAAGACATCATCTACGAACACTGTTTCAATAGAATGCAGTTGGAAGACCAGCGGTTGCTAGAATCTGTGCACGCTCCCATAAAAGGTTTCACCGGGGAAAAAGTAGACCCTATTGGGCAAATTACTTTCCCAGTCACATTAGGACAGGAGCCCCGGGAAAGAACCATACTCCTGACACTCCTGGTGGTACGTGCTGAGTCATACCACAATGTGATCATTGGTAGGTTCACTTTGGGTAAATTAGACGCTATAGTCTCCACGGCGCGAGGTTTCATGAAGTTCCCCACTCCGCGGGGTATTGCAACAGTGTATCGAGACAAGATAGGAGAGGTACTAAACACCAAGAAGTGTCGCCAAGGCCCCACCGGAGCTATCGGTCCAGAAAGGTGGGTGTTGAGCACACGCCACCCGGACCAAACAGTGACCATTGGAGACAGTCTCTCCCCAGAAGTTAAAAATGATTTGAAAGCACTATTAAGAAGAAATGCTGATGTTTTTGCCTTCGAACATTCCGACATGACAGGAGTTCCCCGCGATAAGGCAGAACATAAGCTAGCAACACTCCCAGGAGTTAAGCCAGTCGCGCAAGGTAAACGCAGTATGGCCCCGGATCGAAAAGCGGCAGTCGTTAAAGAGGTACGGAAGTTGGTGGAAGCCGGAATCCTACGAGAAACACAGTACCACACATGGGTGTCAAACCCGGTGATGCTAAAAAAGCCAGATGGTACATGGCGAATGCGCATTGATTTCAAAGACTTGAATAAAGGATGCCCCAAGGACGCGTATCCTTTGCCAGAAATGGACTTCAAGGTTGATTCCCTGGTCCCCTATAGGTATAAGTGTTTTCTTGATGCTTATAAGGGATATCACCAAATCAAGATGTCCAAGGAAGACGAAGAAAAGACGGCGTTTCATACCGATGTGGGCATCTTTTGTTATACCAAGATGCCTTTTGGTCTACGAAATGCTGGAGCAATATATCAGCGTCTCATGGACAAAGCTTTTGAGGCCCAGATCGGCAGAAATCTGGAAGTGTATGTAGACGATCTCGTAATCAAGAGTAGGGAAGAGAAGCAAATGTTGGAAGACATTGAAGAAACCTTCCAGAAGCTCAGAGAATACAACATAAAGCTCAACCCCAAGAAGTGCTCATTCGGGGTGGAAGAAGGAAAGTTTTTGGGTGTGATTGTTACCCGGGAAGGCTTCAAAGCTAATCCGGAAAAGGTAGCCGCTATCAAGCGAATGCCCTCCCCTAGAACGTTAAAGGAAGCACAAGCGCTAAATGGGCGCTTAGTGGCGATTAACCGATTTTTAGCAAGATACGCAGAAAGATCTTTACCGTTCATCAAAACATTAAAAGATTGCCTCAACAAAAAGAATTTCAAATGGACTGGTGAAGCTGAAGAAGCCCTGCAAGATATGAAGCGCTTTATCGAAAAGTTACCTACGCTTACAGTGCCATCTCCCAATGAGGTACTGAAAATGTACTTAGCAGCGGCTCATACTGCAGTAAGCGCGGTGCTCATGGTGGAAAGGGATGGGAAGCAAACTCCCATTTATTACATAAGTCGAGTACTGGCGGGACCAGAAACAAGGTACCCAACCCTGGAAAAATTAGTCCTAGCTCTGGTACACGCCACCAGGCGATTGAGAAGATATTTTCAAGCACATCGCGTGCAAGTTCTGACGAATTATCCGTTACAGCAAATCCTCCACAAGCCTGAAATCTCGGGAAGATTGGCCAAATGGGCGATCGAGCTAGGTGCTTTAGATATCGAATACCGGAAGCGGACAGCAGTCAAAGGGCAGGTTATCGCCGACTTTTTGGCAGAAATCCCCGAAGGGGAAGCCATATTGGATCCATTCGTCCAGGACATCCCGGAATCTAGCACAGCCAAACAAACCTGGAAGCTTTATACTGATGGGTCGTCAAGTGAGAAAGGTTCTGGGGCGGGTTTAATGTTGATAAGCCCTGACGAGATCAGACTAATGTACGCTCTACGTTTTGACTTTGAATGCTCCAACAATGAGGCAGAATATGAGGCGCTGCTCGCTGGTTTAAGGATGGCTCAATCTATGGGAGCTTCACGGGTCGAGGCGTATGTGGACTCCTTGCTGGTTAATAACCAGGTTAATGAAACGTATGAAGCTAAGGATGAATTGATGGCCAAATACCTAGCAAAAACAAAGGAGCTCATGGCTTCTTTCGAAAATGTCACGCTCAACCACGTTCACCGGGGAAGAAACCAGATAGCAGATGCCTTAAGCAAGCTTGCCACTTCAGGCATGGAAAAAGAAGTGAAAATAGAGACGTTACTAATTCCTTCAATCGAACCATGGAACATCTCTGCAGTCACTGCGGAGGAATCCTGTTGGTATACCCCATTGATAAAATTCCTTACCAAGGGGGAGTTGCCCCCTGGAAAGGGCGAGGCTCTGAAAATACAAACAAAGGCGTTGCAATACGAAGTCAATGATGGCATACTATACCGGAAGTCATATTTGGGCCCACTTCTGCGATGTGTTTCCCCGAGAGAAGCCAAGTATTTGATTCAAGAAATTCACGCGGGCATATGCGGCATCCACGCCGGACCCAGGGCAGTCGTAGCAAAAATCCATAGCGTCGGGTACTACTGGCCCGGGATGCATGAAGACGCAGTGCAGGAACTCAGAAAGTGTCGCAGCTGTCAGAAATTTGCTCCCCAAACGCTCAGGCCCAAAAACAACCTGATCCCAGTCACCGCGGCTTGGCCTTTCCAGAAATGGGCGGTGGATATTGTGGGACCATTCCCACTGGCACCTGGGAGATTGAAGTACCTAATTGTGGCAATCGATTACTTCACTAAGTGGGTAGAGGCCAAACCTTTGGCTAAAATCACGGCGGACAATGCCAAAAATTTCCTTTGGGAACACATAGTATGCCGGTTTGGTTGCCGCTGTATTTGGTAAGCGACAACGGTACACAGTTCACTGATCGAGTTTTGCAAGAATGGTGCGCGGAACTCCATATACAGCAAATTTTCACGTCTGTGGCGCATCCTCAGGGGAACGGTCAAGTAGAACGGGCGAATAGAAGTTTGCTAGATGGCATGAAAAGGAGATTGGACTCCGAGGGAAGCTCTTGGGTTGACGAACTGCCAAACGTCCTATGGGCACACCGAACAATGCCCAAGACCAGTAATAATGAAACACCCTTTAGCCTGACCTATGGTATGGAAGCAATGATACCCGCCGAGGTGGGGTTACCGTCACTTCGTCGCCTCACCGCGCAGGATAACAACAACGACAGGTTGCTAAGAGAGGGTCTAGATACACTCGAGCAGAGACGTGAATCCGCCGCCATCAACGAAGCAAAATACAAAAAGATGTTGGAAAAATATTACAACAAACGCGTGGCACATCATACATTCAAAAAGGGCGATTATGTCATGAGAGACAATGAAGCCAGTAGGGCGGAGCCCACAGGAAAGCTAGGGCCCAACTGGGAGGGTCCCTATGTCATCCAAGAGGACCTGGGTAAAGGGGCCTACAGATTGACCAGGCTAGACGGAACCGCTATACCCCGTAGCTGGAATATCGCTCAGTTAAAAAAATGTTACCTGTAACCGCCCTGCTCCTAACAGCAAGGTCAACTTTTCTTTTTTCTTTTTTAATAAACAAGTGTAATCCATCCACAGCGATGTCGCTTCTTGTCGTTTAGTTTTGAGATCAATAAAAGTTGTTTCCTTTCTTTTTATTATGAAAGAATATAGTAAAGTTGCCGTTGCAAACAAATTGCACAAAACTATAAACAACAATGCCCTTAAACACGAAAATATCTTCATAAGTCATGGGGTCATAATATACAGCGCTAAAAGCGGGTATCTTGGTAATAGATACGATAACCGCTATCAAAAGATAGGAATTTTAACAAAACATACAAACTATCTTACAAAAAACCAAGTACTTGTCCCTATCGTTGAAAAGCCAACATAAGGGAACCGAAAAAGGAACATGTTCAAACACCTACTTGTGGGAACAGGTCGCCATCACTTCTGCAGGGGTCTGGTGCACCTTACTACAACCTGGCACGAGGGGATCGATAGGCAAGGCGTCAGCTGATCCTCCAATCGCCGGTGGGGACACAGCTCCCTGATCATCAGCAAGATTTTTTCCAACACGACCACTACGACGACGCTCGTACACCAAAGGGCAGTGAGGAATACAGTTGACTGAAAGAAGTTGCACCAGATCATCAGCCGATAATGGTGCCGTATCGACATCAGCCGGGATAGTATCTTCATACACAATACTCCGACATGCACGATTGGCCCGGGTAGGAACGACGTTGGGTCCTCTTCTTCTCCGAGTCGTCGACTCCGGCACTAGAATTTGCAGTTGAACCAAACCATCGGCAGCATCCAGTCGACGAAAAATGTCGGAGAGTCTCTGCTTATAGCTCCTACGACTCATTTCATTAAGTTACTAAATTTAGTAAAATGAAACACAATTTATAAGGGGGCAAATGGATTTGACAGAGATGACGACAGTAGTATTAATGGCAAGTGATCATTACAGGTCAAATCGCCGTATTTCACAAGAAAGGTGGCTACAATCATGAGTTCGTATTTAATGCCTGACAAGATTACGTAGATATGTTCACAAATACCAAGGCTAAATAGTGTCATTACAAAAACCATAAATGTTTAGCACACACGCGCAAAATACAAATTTTTATGCCTCCTCGGACTCTTCCGCGGGGTCCAGCATCAAACGCAGAGATTCTGTGCCTTCCTCATTTACCTTATCTACTAAGTCAGCATACACAGATAGCGGCTCGTTGTATACCGCCTCCAGCGCATCAGCCATTTCACCTTCAAACTTACCCCTAGCCGTGTGAAAGTCAGAAGACATCCTATCTGATTGTTTACAATCGAAATATCCTTGGTAAATACCGTTGTGGTGGCCGGACTTATAGGCAGCCGCGGAAAGACGGTCTATTAGATAAGTAAAGGGCGCCGATTGGCGACAATACTCAAACGCCCCTACAAGCCCATTGGTTATCAGCCAATTCCTGTCACCCCGTAAAGCCGCCAGTTGACTGGTTAATCCTTCCACCTCAGCGTTTGCTTGATCCAAAGAACTTTCCACCTCCTTTAGGCGTATGGTAGAAGATTGATCAAGAGTATTTCATTCAAGTAAAAGGGCATCACAGCGCTGTTGGAGTTCTCTCAGTTGCCCTTCCCGCTCTTCCAACTCCGCCTGTTTCGCCCGGACCTTGGCATTGGAGGCCTCCACCTCAACGGTTAACGCTTGGTAGCGTTCCTGAACCTGTGACACAAAATCAGTGTCAATTCGAAATTTATCCACAAGAGCAGTCATTTCGGATCTCACCTTCTGAGCCTCACTAACAGCTTTCCGTTCTAGCTCCTCCTGCACGGTTTTAGCATGGGCAATCAATCGGTCCTTTTCCGCCACGTCCCGAGCCCACACAAGACGCTCTTCGGCAAGATGGGCGGTGACCCTTTTTAAATCATCCTCGGCCTTGTTTTTCTCAGAGACAAACCGACTCTCCCTCAGTCCAGCAGCTTGTAGTTGACTCTCCAAACGGTACTTTTCATCCTTCAGTTCCTCGATAGCGGCTTGGGCTCGGTGGAGTTCATGATTGTCATGCATCCACCGGCGACGGATTTCCGTAAGCCTCCTGGGTTGACTAACAGAATCCACGATAGCTGAATTCATCAGATTCTCATTGTTTAGCCCTTCTACATATGCCACCTCCGCTGGAGGATAAGCTCGTTCAACCCAGTGTTGAACCACCGGGGGGAAGATTAGCCTGGAGGACTCTGCAATCTTCCATTGAGGTTGATAGCGTTTGTCTCGGTTGCTGGGATCCCAGTTGATGGTGGGTAAGTATAGATCATCTCCTAGGCGGGCCCCGTCGTCGGCAATACCACTGCTTGATCCGCCCGTATCACCAGCGGTGCGATTCCCAGCACTCGTTGCTTCATGAGTAGAGGAGGTAGCTGGGTTCTCTTTCCCAATAGCTGAATAAATATTCGAGGGCGAGATAGACACAGGGGAAACTGTGACATTAGTAGTCAGAGACGCAGCAACATGAATAGCCGTTACGGTCACAGCAGCAGTAAACGGTGGCGGCGGCATCACACAGCCAATGGATAGAGATGGACTCAGCGATGGTGTGGGTTCGTCTTGTTTGCTATCAGTTGGGGGTACCACCTCAACAGATGACATGGGCATGGCTGTCACAGGGGAAGTTTGAATCGTGCCCGTAGTCCCTGTAATAAAAACATACTCCAGTTGCATAAGGCGTTTACTTAATAAATCAAAAGTACAAAATACATACCCGTTGGTATGGCATAGGCGGCCTGCACGGCCTCGAACGCGGGCAGTTTCGGAGCGTGAAATGTCTTTCGTTTTTTCACTACATGGGTGGGGCTGGTAATTTCAGCTGCTGTAGTCATTTCACCCTTGGTAATAGCCGCTACACTAACAGAAGACGTGGTCACTCCAGCCGCCATATATTTCCTCCCGGTAATCTTGACCCGGAGGGGTTTCTTCTCCAGATTCGCAACGTTCGTACCCCCGCTGGCGCCAGCAAGAGCAAGATAAGCGGTAGGATCCGCAGGAATGGCGGGTAGCAAAAATTGTTCAAGATGAATTTTTAACACATCCGGTTCTTGCTCACTAAGTACGCGGTCGGCGGCCCTCAATGCCAGATGTCGCGGGGGATCGACAAAGTCAAATAAGCTCCATTCTCCTGAAATGGGTATATTTAGTTAAATAGTACTGTATTAAATGAGCAAAGTATCAGGCATACCTTCATCATCCCTTTGAAACGAGGGATACTGCTTGATATCATGCCATAACAGGCTCATTCCCGCCATCACCAGGGCCCCTTCTGGGATCACAGTACATTCGAAAGGGCGATTGCACAATCTTGTATATAGGGCATTTGCAATATAAGCATCTTTAGGAGGACTGTCGTCCTTAACTTTGTCCTTTGGCCCCATGTTTCTCCAGTGCATGTCGCCAGGAATTACAGAACTGTCAATATAGAAAAATTTCTTTTTCCAATCTTTGTCTCGAGAACTGGTAGGGATTTCCCTCAGACAAGAAACTTCAGTGTCTCTCCGATCAAAAGTAAAAAAGGGGGATTTCCACACAAGAATGAAAAAAGCCCTAAATACGATGAGTTCCGGTATATGCCCTAAAGCTACACACGCAAATTCAAATTGGCGAAGTTTCACTAACCCTAGGGGATGTATTTGAGAAAGATGAATGTGGTAGTAATCAAGCACGGATTTGAGAAATTTAGTGATGGGCAACCGGAAATTGCAGAATTTGAAAAAATCACTGAACAATGTGATTTTTCCTTTCTTCAGCGGAAAGGCCGTGTCCGTTTTCGACGGTAATAGGGGGTTCCATTCAGCCCTGATGCCATAATCCTGCACAAGGTTGTTGTAAGATACAACTCCCCATTTGCAAAAAAGGGTTTCGGAGCCTGCGGAGGCAGAGGAAGAAGATTCAACGTTTTTAGAGGTCATTTCGTTCAAGAGAGGGGCAGTGAAAGAAGATGTTCTAGAAATTGGAACCTAACTCTTGTCACAAGGACGCTGTTTATATGATAGTTTTTCAAAATTCAAAATTGGAAAATGTACAGACATACGCGTCAGAACAGGGTAACCCAAGTTGTTACCCCAATGATGACTTTAACTGCTACATCCTATCACATCGCCGCCATTTTCTCATTTCACATTTATGGCACCGTAAATTTTCCTCAAATGGGATATACTTTCTTCTTTTCTCTCTAGTCCGATTTCATGAATTACATTTCATAACTTCGGACTGGGGGGACATGACGAGGTATGACCCTATTCGGATAGCCCGACCCGGTCATTACCTATTATTTTATTGTAAATAAGCTATCATAAATATTGGTTCTAGAATATTCCATTCGATATGGATAAGATACGTAACTAAATCTCCAACTTTCTGGGAAGATCATGCAAATCCCTGATTTATAGGAATGCATCCAAGTTAGGGGAAACCCTAATCATAAACTATATATAGAGGTAAACATGCAAGGTACAGATCATCGAATTCTCTCTACATCTTCTTCTTCTCTTTATACTTTCATACTCCCAAACTCGAGACTTATTCTCACGCCGGAGGGTGGTTACAGGAATAACCCCATTCCTGTAACGAGTCCTAACGGTGTTTCTGTTTTGCAGTTTGCCGGTTCGGATCATTGGTATTTGAAGTCTTCATCGGATCCTACCGAAAGGTCAGTGTTTCTTCATTAATCTTAAGATGTTTCGTACACTGATGAAACACTGAATTGAATGCTAAATATGAAGCGCAAGTGTTGTCTTCTTATTTTGATGATGATGAAAATATGAACATGTAATACATATCATAAACATAAATATGCATATATTCATATCTTACATTCTCCAACTATATGAAAGAATGTCCAAATGAGAAAACAATGGAGCAAATTAAATCAATAAATACTGAACATAACTACATAAGCATCACAATCAAACCATGGATCGTTTGTGACAAGAGTGCGTGCAAACACCAAAAGATTCAAGCCATAGAAGACCCAAAATCAGTACATGGTTTGATCGTGGCTCGTCCGTTTTATGAACAAAGATCTATAATGATACAGCAAAGCCAATTTCAAGAATGGTGAAGTACTTAGTGATTAGCTCAAGATCAGAAATGATGCAAAGATCACTTAAAATATTCTTTAAAAAGGTTTTATAAAAGTAAAATGATTAAAAAAATAGTGTTAAAACTGAAACGAATTCTTGTAGAATGAATTTTCACGATATACAAAATAAAATCATACTTCAATACATTTCCCCTCTTTAATTTAGCAAAATTCTTGTCACTCACAAATTTACTGTTCAATTTACCACTAATTTGATTGGTCAACTTGTCAATGATCTCTAGATCAAGTGGTGGAGGGCATGCATTTCTCTTGAGAGATGCAGGTTCGACTCCCACTTGGTGCAGGGTGAGGCACTGGTGGGCAATGATAGAAGACCCAGGGAAACCTGGGTTGGATCCTTGAGCCAAATGGGTTTTACCGGTAACTTCACCGTTGTGCCTACGGGCGGGTGGGTTACCGGGTTTTTCCCGGAATTGGTGGTGGACTCGGGTTACTCTCGGAGTACTCCGTTTGTCCAGTGGGTGCCCCGAGAGTGCTCGGGATTGAATTTGTTAACCGTTCAGAAAAAAAATTGATTGGTCAACACAATCACTCCACCATAAAACTCCATCTCTTTCTCTCTCCAAGCTGATTCCCCCTCTTTCTCTCTCTCTTTCTGATCCTAGCTTAGGAAAAACCTCTTTCTGATCCTTGGTTAGAAAAAAAAATAGTAGAACGATTTGATTGAATTACACATTGGCGGTGTCGCGATCTAGACCAGATACGTCGTCGGCGATGGTGGTGGAGCTACTCGCGGTGGAAGAATCCGGGTTCCCACCCAAGTCGATGTACTAAGTGTGGTCCGCTACATCTATGTTGCGGTGGTCGTCAAGAGTGGTCCACATTCAATCCTCAATTCTTTATAAATCTCGCTAGATCTTGAAAAGAGCCCATCAAGCCACCATCTTCATTCCCACGACTGGGTTTTTTTTAGAAAGAAAGAAAACGACAGGGTTTTTAGAGTCTTTGACGGTGTTATGTTGGTGGTTGTTATGTTGTGGTGGCGGTGTGGTTGTCTTGCAGCAAGGGAGGGAGAGAGATGTATGTGAGAGATGGAAATGGTTTTAAGGCTATGCGGTATCCTGTCGAGGACCGGCGCCGGGCACAACACCGTGCCGCCTGGGTCGTCCTCGTCCTCACCGGCGAGACCTTGACGTTGGAGACGGGCATTAAACGACAAAAATTGTGGGGACCGATGCATATTTTGTAATGTTTTATGTAATGTTTTTTAAAAATAAAAAATAAAAAAGTGGTGGGGTAGGATCAGGACCATCCTCCCATACCCTCTAGTTTTGTGGGATTGATCATCCTTGGGAGGACTATGATGTGGCGCATACGTGGCGGATCATCCTCCAAAGGAGGATAGACACCATACCCTCTAGCCTAAGTTTGAAAAACCAGCACACGGTTTTACTAGGAAATAGAAATACTATTTAAATATGTGAATTTTAAATATGTCAGGTCAAGAAATTATTTAAAGAGGAAATAATTTTGAATTTTAATAAACTTTAAATTCTGGAAAGAAATTATTGTATATAACTATAAGATTTGAAGCTGGTAATTTTTTTTAATTAATTTAAATACGTGAGCTTAATTACTATTTACAAAACTAATTTACGTTTTAAAATATGTAATAGCATATATTAATTCAAAATTATTAGTAAGGCTTGCTACTTTAAAGGAAATGAAAATATATTATTAATTTGGTGTATTTTCATCAATCACTTATTCCGTATAATCATTTTATTGCATATTGTATTTTCAAAAAAAATATTTATAAGACTATTAATAATTTGAATAATTACTAATTCATGTTTGATGTATAATTAATACATTCTTTGGTTTTACTGCTGTAGGATCGTGTACGAACCCGAACGAGTCGTTCAGAGGAGTTTTACTTCGTTTCAGAGGCGGAAACTAAGAAACAAAGGTAGAAACAGCTTAATCTTCACTTTAAACACTGATTGTATTGATAAAACTCTGATTACAATCAATCTTCACACCAGCAGCACTTCGGTATGGAAAACAAGGATCTCAATACTGATTTCGCTCTAAAGTAACCTATATATAGGGCCTGTGATTCCGCCCGAAACATAACAGACCATTTGGAGCGGAATCTAACTCTTGTGATTCCGCTCGAAATCATCCAAATGACATTAGGAGCGGAATTAGGCTTAGGAGCGAAATCAGACTTTACAACACCCTAAACATGCTACTTTCTCGTAAAGCGTGCCCTGATCTATACACTATAATCTAAGACTCGATACAAGACGATGTCGACAGATGCATGCACTAACAGACTCCCCCTCAGATGTTGACGAGTCTCACGTGTCGAGTCTTACTTTGTCATGTCTTTGCATCTTCAGTCTTGATCAGTCTCTGGGCTTCAATCTCTCTATCTGTATCAACAGACTTCCCCTAACAATGTGCTGGCATTCCTTCAGTTCATCAGCATCATCTGCTTCAGGATCGTAATCTGGCTTACACTCTCTTCTCTTAGTCTTCAGGTATAGGAAACCTGGCTCTTTAAAACACAAGCTTGTCAGGATCGAATGACCTGGCTCTTCCGAAGGTTGTTCCAATATTGTAACCTTGCTTTTATCCAACTCAGGTATTCTCAGAATTGATAAATCCAACTCTTTCATAATCCTGCACAATCTCTACCTCAAAGTAAATTTTCTAAATTTAACAATTCAATGTATGCACTAACACTGACTCTCCCTCAAAAATAACTCAATATTCTTGATGAACCACTTTTAAAAATTTATCAAAACACATTCTCCCAAACCATTTGTTCATCATGTCTAGCACTTGGAATTTTGAAAATTAGCTCTCCAACATCAGTTGTCAAAAATCTTTTTGGATTTTTCAAAAATTTATATTAAAACACACCGAAAATCTTTTTGGATTTTTTAATATAAAGAAATGCAGTAAAAAAAATATTTACAGACAATATTTTTGTTTGAGTTCGCGTCAGAGGATCATATCAGTTTTTGACAAGTCACAAGTACCGTTGAGCTTAGTTACACATTAAGAATTAAACGATTCACTTAGATTGCCGATATACTAATCCACTTAAATTTTCACACAAATTTCAACAAATTCAGGATATGAGTTAGATGTTTTAAGGACTTAAACTCATTCATGTGTCCCACCTCTTGAATATATTCCCGTATCCAGATCCCAATATTCAGTCTTACAGGTGAGTATACCACAGATGATATATGTAAGGGAATAAATTATAGTACGAAACCGTGAGAGCTCAGGTCAGAACTTCCGTTCAGCAGAGAGATAACGGCTCGACTTTTGGTATGTCCCCTTTAGAGGATCTTTTGTTTACAACAGCAATGACTATCAATTTTATTGTTTCATCAATTTGCTGAGGGCGGTGCTATTTTTCAAGCAAGCGGAAAGTATTATTCGAGGACTAGGTCAGAACTTCCATTCAGCAAAAATCCCGGAATAATACCCCAGATATCACTGAGCATAAAGACCTAGTATCTCAGAAAGAGGGACCTTTCAAACAAGATTTCAGAGGTTACCTATATATCCAAGTAGTGTTCCCCACGAAATAAGCAAGTTTGAAATTTAGTTTGTATCCCGAAAAAGCTTACTAAATGTGTAAAAACCTATCGGCATATCATCAGTGAGACTGTTTAACGCTATTTAATCATTACATTTCTTTAGCATACTGTGACTGTCTACTGATGTACTATCATTTCCTCTTCTTTGACACTAAAACTCAATTTTGAATTTTATCATGTTTTTGCCTTTTTCAAATTTTCTAATGTTTTTGGATTTTCTGAAATTTTTACTCCCCCTAAAATGCAAACACATTTTAGGAAATTTGAAAATAAACTGTACAAAAACTTGACAACCGATAACAAATCGCCTCAAATCGCCATCCACTAGGCATAAACAATCAGAACTCCTCCTTACACAAAACTATTTTCTCATTATGATTTCAAAACACTTAAGTTTGTTTTAACCAAAATGATTTTTCCGGAAAATAAGTTTTGTTGATTTTATCACTTGTAGGTTCGGGGTTCATCATGTTGTTTTCCAAACAATCATTTGTAAGTATGGTCAAATCAAGTTCAACTTAATAACTTTGATTAACCATTTGTAGGAAAACAAGTACAACTTAATGTCCTTGATTTACCACTTGTAAGTGTGGACCTTCATCAACCAACTTGTATAAATATCACATCTACACAAATTCATTTTACCAACAAAGATGCCGATTCCTGCTTCACACTTACCAACCTGGAAGCTCCGGCAATTCACATTTATCCTGTAAAAATTTAACTATTTTTAAGATTCAATCACACAATCAATTACTAAGAAAGATGCCAATTCCTGATCCACGATTACAAACTTGGGATCTACGGCAAGTCAGATGTTCAAGGAAAAAGAATTTCCACCCAAGTCTGACCAACCTTGGGTGGTTTTAACTCCTTTAGCTCTTGTTCAGTTGGGTTAAAAGTTGCTTTCTTTGTTGCGTAAAAATCTTTAACCCCCTTTACTTTCCCATCAAGCATTTTCCCAAAAATTTTCTTAGCATTTCCATTAAAAACTTTCTCGATATCAAATTCATTCTTCTCCGAGTAAAATTGATCCGAAATCTCAATCTTACCAACTTTCTGTTTAATCGTCTCAAACTTCAGTGATGGAAATTCATCATCATTCACTGAAGATACACAATTTACCTCTTTTACCTCACCTTGTGGCTCTTCTGGCTTTGTGGAACCAGATTCATCGCCGACTTTCTCTTCAGACTTCTTAACAACCCACACTTGGTTGTTCTTGGCTTTCTTTTTGTAAAAACTCTTTTTAGAACACTCACCAACCTCATAAGTTGAGTTTTCAAAAATTCTGAATTTTTCGGTTGGTGGTTCAACATCAACAACTATTTCTTTCAATTTTTCAGAAACTCCCTTTTTAGTCTTAGCATTTTTCGGACAGTTCCATGCAATGTGACCAGCTTCATTGCATTTGAAACAGGTTCGAGTCTCTTTTGGATGAAACACTCCAGTTACATTCTTTTTCTTTTCAGCAAGAAACTCCTGGTTTGATTGTTTCCAGAAAGGTTTCTTATGTTCTTCTTCTGCACTTCCTCCTGAAACAAATTCTGTTTTTGTTTTAGAATTTTTCTCATTTTTATAATTTTCTGGTGGAATAAAACCTAAACCTTTCTTTTTGTAGCTACCATTATGGTTTGGTTTATTTTGAACACCAGAACCAGAATTGTAACCCTTTTTCTTGTTTAATCGTTGTTGTACTCTTGAAGTGTATTTTTTAGGTTTTCCAGTAAGATTTAAATCTTTTATTTCAGAAATCTTAATTTCTGTCATTTTGAAAACCTTTTTGATCATTTCAAATCTAACACTTCTTATTGGGAACTCTTTGTCAGAATATAATTTGTCAGAATCATTTAAAGTGTATGCTACTTCAAATGTTTCATCATTCAAATTGGATTTTGATAACAAAAACTTTTTACCGTAAGCCCTTTTAACCGACGACTTTGGACTGTTGACTGACGAACTTGAAAATCCAGACCCTGACTTTGACTCAGACTCCTCATCTGTATCCAACACCTGATCGACCACCTTTTTTATTAACTCGGACTCATGATCAGTGTCAGACGATGTAAAAACCACGTCAATGTTTTCTGGTAATTCATCGGTTATATCAGACTTTAGTTTTATATTGACTGCCTTTTGAACTTGCTCCTCATTTGGTTTTCTGGGAGAATAACCTTCCCAGATTGGAGGCGGACACTTGTTATAAGTAACACTCGATTTCTTACCAGTATCCTTCTTCTTTGGCTTTTCATCATCTTTAAAGGCTTCAAAACCTGCAACAGTTGGATAAATTCGATCAATAAGATAATCAGAACTAGAATAACTCTGTAATAATCGTCTGATCCTCTCATTTTCAATTTTCTTGATCTCCAACTTTTGCTTCCACTTTGCACTTTCTTCGATGTAAAAGTTAATAGCTTTCTGCTTCGTCATCAAAGTTGCATTCATCATCGTCAAAGCATTTTCTCTTTCAGAGTTTGTCTTTTGAAGACCAGTTACTGTTCTGTTCAAAACATCATAAGACTCCTTTACATAGTTGAGATTGAACAGTAATTGTTCTTTCATCTTCTCAAGCTCAGCCAGCTTTTCATCTTTTACTGCACATTCCTTGCAAGGTTCCAAACATTTTGTGCAAGGTTTGATGACTTCCACACTCTTTTCAACTTCTATACTCTTTTCAATTTCAACAATTTTCTCAACTTTGTGTATCTTTTCTACTTCAACAACTTCCTCAGCTTTAGTCACCCTATCTGCTTCACCTACTTGCTCAGTTTCAACATTCTTCTCAGCAACATTTTCAGACTTCATTTCTTTTTGTTCTTTTGCAGCTCGTTTCTCCTTCAGTTTCTCCAAGCGATCTGCAAAATAAAAATGAAAACTTTCAGGAGAAAGATGAATTTTAGCAACATTAATATGTCGTTCTTCTTCATCATCACTACTGTCATCAGTTGGTGTTTGATCAAACTCTGCTGATTTGTCAGAATTATCATCTGAAGAACCAGAATCTACTGGTGTTTGATCAAAAACAACTTCCTTTTCTGAACTTTTATCACTTTGTGAACTTTCATCTGAGCTATGTGAACTTTCTTTAGATGCAATAGACTCTTCCTCCACATTCTTCACAGTCTCACCAATAGACTTCATCCATGTAGTAAACATATTTGGTTCTTTCAAAATTTTAGCAATGAATGCTTTGAAATCTCCTTTATCATTCACAAACATATCCCAGCTAAAACCTTCAGGCAATTTTTCATCATCTTGAAAATTCCAATTAAAATTTTCTTGATTCCCCAGACATACTCTTTTTGAATCCTCGATCACTTTTCTACCATGAGCCACCTGTGGTTCTTGCTGTTGTTGCTGACCAACTTGCTGATATATGGCTTTCCAGTAATAGTCATCTTTTCCGAACGGATTCTTTACATCACTAGCTTCTCTGTTCTTGCATTCCCTCTTGAAATGACCTTTCTCCCTGCATCGAAAACAAGTAACTTTAGATTTATCAAAACCTAAAGTAGAAACGTGTGCATCAAGAAAGTCATTTCTTCCAGTAATCAGCTTGAATTTTTCAGCTCGTCTAAGGACACTAGCTAGACACCATTTGATGTCCATAAGTTCCATCTCTTCAGCGTCTATCTGATCGTAATCCTCCTTTGTAAGCATAGGATTCCCGATCCGCCCTACGACTAAACCTTCATAAGATAGTAGAACTGAACCAAGCAACGCCATGTGATCTTTAGCAACCTCTTCAGAAAAACTTTGACCGTCTGGAAGATTCAAAGCAATGTTGCATTGTATCACATAACCATTTCCTGTCTTTGTGCTTTGAGAATGGAAGCTTGATGTAGTATCTTTTGGATTGACACTCGGGTATGAAGAGAAACCACTGTTTTTGTTTGAAGTCTGATCAACTTTTTCCGATGAATCACCAGCACTAAACGCAGTTTGTATTTTCGGGCTTCTTTCAACTTCTGGAATACTGCCTTTATAGTACATTTTTACATCCTGTTGACCACTTGGACTATTCATCCTCGCGATCTTCTGCTGTTCCAAATCTTGTCCCTCTATCTTCTCAATAAACTGAGAAATCGTTAACCCGTCATAAACCCCAGTGTTCTTCAAAATCATCAAGTATGTTCCCCATTCCTTTTGTGGTAAAGCGTCAGCTAACTTGTCTACCCACTCTTCACGATCTTTTGTTATACTAAGCATCGACATGGATCACACCAAGTGGCAGTATCTTTCAATCAGCTTCTTTGTATCTTCACCTGGTAAACCTGTAAACAAATCAAACTCTTTCTTGAGCAGTGCCTTCTTGCTTTTAATCATATTCTTACTACCCTCAAACTTGACTTTCAGAGCATCCCAGATTGACTTTGAAGTTTTGTCATGTTGTAGTAACACAAAGATGTCTTCTTTGATAGCCTGCTGAAGTAAACTGATCATCATCTTTTCAGCTCGGTACATGTCACGTTCTTTGTCACTGAATTCCGAGAGTTCTTTGATAACTTGCAGATCAGTACGTGGTAAGACATACTTCTTCAGAATACACTCCCACGATCTAAGATGATTAGCTTGAACCCAGTTTTCGAAACGATCCTTCCATCCGTAATATTCTTCAATGCTCATCAGTTTCGGGGGCTTTTGAGTAGTTCCTGTTTCGTTTTCCAAATTCATGGCTTGAGCAATAACTGCCGGAGTAGTCGGAGTGGCAAACGTGTTGTAGAATTCAGAATCCATGTTTACGTATCACGTTTTTAAAAAAAAAAACAATTACTTTGGAGCAAAATTAACCCAGAAACAATTTTGAGCGAAATAGCAAACAACCCTTAGGAGCGAAATCACTAATTTGTACACTTGGAGCGAAATCACAATGTATACTGGAGTGAAATCAGAACTTTTGATTGTCTGGAGCGGAATCAGCAATAAATTTGGAGCGGAATCTCAAGTTTGTTAATCTGGAGCGAAATCACTAGGAACCCTGGACCGAAATCAGCAGGTATTTTGGAGCGAAATTAGAAAAATGGTCTCCTAGAGAGGAATCAACCACTTATCATGAACGAAATCAGAAATATGTTGAAGCTGAGACACTTTTTGGAGCGGAATCAGGAACTAAACAGTTCGAGCGGAATCAGTTCGGGGGTCAATTTTATCCATTTTTAGTCCGTATTTTAACATGAAACTTTCAAGGGTTTGTCTATGTGCAATATTAAACAGTCTGTGAAAATTTGAAAGAGTTTTGACCGGTAAATCTCGTTCTGATGAAGAAAGAAAGTGTAGAAGTAAGAAAACTTGATGAAATTCAGCTAATCTCTGCAGAACTCCTCCTCCTGAGCTCTGATACCACTTGTAGGATCGTGTACGAACCCGAACGAGTCGTTCAGAGGAGTTTTACTTCGTTTCAGAGGCGGAAACTAAGAAACAAAGGTAGAAACAGCTTAATCTTCACTTTAAACACTGATTGTATTGATAAAACTCTGATTACAATCAATCTTCACACCAGCAGCACTTCTGTATGGAAAACAAGGATCTCAATACTGATTTCGCTCTAAAGTAACCTATAGGGCCTGTGATTCCGCCCGAAACATAACAGACCATTTGGAGCGGAATCTAACTCTTGTGATTCCGCTCGAAATCATCCAAATGACATTAGGAGCGGAATTAGGCTTAGGAGCGAAATCAGACTTTACAACACCCTAAACATGCTACTTTCTCGTAAAACGTGCCCTAATCTATACACTATAATCTAAGACTCGATACAAGACGATGTCGACAGATGCATGCACTAACAACTGCAAGTCGTCATCCATTCATTTATATATATATAACTAGGTTATCACCCGCGAACTTCGCGGGTAGGAAAATTTACTTTATATTAATCAAACTATGTCAGAAACTTGTTTTATAATTGTTTTGAATTGAAAGTTGTAGTTATTAGGGTTGCGAACAAACTTGTTTTATAATTGTTTTGAATTGAAAGTTGTAGTCATTAGGGTTGCCAGTAAGGTTAGAAACTTTGGGCAAGAACCGGAGGCAGAAATTTACCTCACTGAATGACCCACGACACAAAAAAAATACTTTTATTTATTATAACAGATTATTAGAACTTTATTAATATTGTGTCCGTTCTTTATTATAACACTTAACATGTACAAAAACTAAAAAACTATAATCAATTCTCCAAGGCTTTAACACCACCACTCTCACCAACCTTTGAAACACACAAACACAATATATTTTGATATGCACAATCACATTAGTTGACTACCACACATATGGGCCAGACAGGTTGAAAGTTGACTGTAGTGCAATCCAAATTTCAAATGCATAGTCTTCAAATCTATTTATTATTGTTATAATATTATTTACGTAACTATATTTGACCTATTAATTACATATTATTTACGTAACATACTAAAAGTGGTTTTTGAAACTTTAAAAGTTAAACATATGAGGTAAAATCTTACTTCATAATAATAGATTGTCAATTTGTAAACAAAATTATTACCTCAAAATTAAAAAATAAATCTATGGATGGAGTATGCATTGGTAAACATACACGACATTCTCAAAATTACAGAGACAAATTTCAATAGTTTGTTTGATTTACAAAATATTTTATAAATTGATATTAACAAAGGAAAAAGATTAAAGATAAAATATAAATTTTTAATGTTTAGTTTATTAACAAATTCGAAACCTTAAAGATATATATACTTTGATTTTAAAAATATAAGAAAGTACTAAATTTTACGTTATTGATGGTTTTAAATTCAATTTGTTTGTTTTTTAAAATAAATTAATTTGGAAATTCAAATTGTTTGTGTAAAAAATATTCATGTGTCTTTATTGATCAAATAAAACATTGTATCCAAATGACTTGTTTCCCAAATATTCTTTTAAAGTATGTTATAAAATTCTTAGGTGGATTGTATGTAAAATCATAGATGTTTACATTGCTTAGATTTATGCTTATAATTATACTGTCTTTACATAAATTAGAAAAACTTTTTTAAAAAAATAATATGTAGTGGATAGATTAAATTGATTTCCAAAAGCAATGAAATTTAATTAGTACCTTTAAATAACATGGCTTGATATTATGATTGCAACTTAATCTTTACTTTGATAAGCCACATTTAGAAGATATATATTAGTATCATAACAAAATCCAATATAGCTTCATATAGACAAAATGGTCTAATTAAGTTATAGACATACAGATTGAAAACATTAATGAGTAGCATAGAAACGGATACGACAATAAACATAAACAAAGGTACTTGTTCAAAACACAAACGTTAACCAACCAACAAAAGCTTAGTTCATATCAACCACCACTTAACTACGAATTATAGATATATAGAGTTTTACTAACCGGATCGAACGTTTTTCAAGATTATGGTTTTTTTGAAGTAACAAAGGTTAAATCAAGCATCACACCATCAATCAAGTTGTTGTCAGCCATAAATTGACGCCAGTTCTTGACCGAATAACGTTTCGCACATCCGTTTTTTTCGGTCTTGGCTGTGTAAACAACATCATGTCGAATAGGTTTGAAAAGCAACAGTGAATCCTTTTACAATTGAAGGCCTTTAACAACTATTGCCCAACCATCAGCCAAAGCCGGTCTAGACTCTAATGTTTTCATCGTTACGGTCCAAGACTTACCAAATTCATGACGGATCTGGAGATCAATACGTGGCCATGGTCGACCCCAATGGTTATAAACAAAAGTGAGAGGTAACTCCTGAATACAAAGATAGTATTATTAAGTATATAATGAAGTTAAATAAATATTATATGAATTAGGCTATTAAACATCAGATTATTCAGTCAAACATAAATAATCATACCAGCTTTAAAGATTTTGGGTCTTCTAGAATCTTCACAAACGATATATTCATGATTTCACCTGAATTAATAACATAGATATATTAGATCTTACATTAAATAACATACCCGATTGAACTGAAAGGTTAAGAATAAAAAAAATACAGATTCTTGAATTATCATTCATATATCAAACAAATAACACATCAACAAATCAAAAAATACTTTCGGATTCATGGTGAAAAATAATATTAAATATATTTATAAACTATAATGGATATCAAAATCGACCTAAAACACCAATGAAATTCCTTGTGGAAGTACACAAACTCTTATTGAACATAGAAACTACACAAACTCTTCAAAGAAAGAAACATGGAATTATACAACATTCATACTTGTGGAAGTAAAATTAAAGATAAATATGGTTCATTTACTTTGTGATTAAACATTTTATAGCTATTGAAATTCCAATACGATCATAACAACAGAGACGTTTGAAGAGATTGAAGGTGTAGATACTTACGGTTGTGGAATGTGATGCGACGAAGGAAGATTGATGACTTGATTTTGATTTGAGCAAATGCTTGTTTGAAACCCTAAGATGGATATAAGCTAATGAAGATAAGATTGTAAGAAAATGGCTAAAAGGAGAAATGGTGATGATGATTGAAGTAAGTTCGAGGATGGTGATGATGAATTCAGGTTTCCAATGCAAATCAAATCAACTTTAAAAATTCAAATTATAAAATACAATATTAATATTAATATTATAATATAATATAATGAATGGAAATTACATGTCATTTAATTTTAGGATGTTTATATTTATATTTTTCTTTAAATTTGTATATACAACCATAACAATTTCACATGATCGAGATTTTAGAAATATACAAAGTTTTTATATAATTTCACAGGATGTCCACTCCCACATACAATCTTAAAATTATCAAATGAATAAATATTTAAATCCTTTTTTTTAAGATTTGGGAAATATGACACTTTACAAAAGTATTAAGTTGAAAATTGTATTTAAATCCTAATAAGTGTGCAAAATTAATAATTAGTTGTTAGCTATGTCTATCTATTACAGTTTTACAGTTAGTATATATACATGTTGATTTATAAATGTAAAATGGCAATAAGGATAGAATTGTTAATTATTATCAAATTTGGATAAAAAAATATATATCATAAATAACATAAGATGATGAGTAGTAAAAGTGATAGTAAATAAAAATGTTACATATTAAATCACAATAAATTTGATACGAAAAACATATTAATGCTAAATTGTAGGTGACAAAACGTTCTCTTCAAAAGATGCTACGTTATATAGTCCTTGAAAGGTCTCAGCGTCTTGTAAGTATTGAAAATCTTTCGTGCCAATTTTTATTTCAATCATACTACCCCAGTCGGTCATAAAAGACCAAGTTTCTCCTCCTTTCTCAACTAACTTCTTAAGCCATGACTCAAATGAAATTGATTTTAGCTTTGTAAAAGAAGACACTTCTGACCATCCTTGATCTTGAAATTTAAATAGCTTCACATTTATAGCATGGGTCTTTACGACAACAAACATATGAAGTGTGTTGCGGATTTTGAAAAACCTGCTTTGGCGAGCAACAACATGAGTACATTGTGGTATTGAAACCTTTGAGAAAGTTTCAGAAACCACATCAAAAGCAATCATATAAATTTTAGCAGGCGCCCAATAGTGTGGAGATGCAAAATATAAAACATTGTTGCATAAAGTGTCGGGAGACCACAAATATAACCTTGAAGCGTAATCTGGTCCTTTGAAAAAAGTTAAAGTTTTCTATTGATGTGTGTTCCGAGAATACACACGAGGTACAACATCATCCATACGACGTTGGATATGTAATATTTTAACATCGTTAAATGAGTCTAGATAAATCCCAACTGCATCTGCCTTGATATCGAAAAAACTTTTAGGTTTATTATGACACAAATTCAAAAATTTATTGGTGGTTGGATTCCACATAATCAATTGGTCTGAAGGACCTTGGATGCACATCAGTAAAAGACCATATTGAGAAGCAAGAATCGTTAGATTGGAAAGAGGGGTATCAACGGGGAAGGAAATAAACTTCCTATCAGAAATGTCTACCTTTCCTCCAATCAAATTGTCAATATAAATCGATGACATACTCAACGTGATTAGCTTACGATGTTCACAATTAGATATACAGCGAGAGTGAATAATAGAAAACATAGGTGAAGACAATTCATAACGCCATTGCTTGCAAACTGATTTAAATCGTCCAACACATTTACTTGGTAGCCTTCATAGAATTTCGTGAGCAAACATTTCAAACTCAAGAGGTTCCATCCTAAAAAAAATCATATGAAACAAATGATAAGATTTATGTATATGAATTTGTGAAGCAAGCAACCAAGAAACATTAATGATCTACAAACATATAACAGAGAAATAATGAATCGTATAAAGATGAATGACAATTTAAACAAAAATACCACAATAATAGATACAAAAGCAAACCGAAATTCCGAGTTGGAGATAATAACCTCTTGTGTCAACACATCTAATCCGACCCACTAACAAATGTTTTATTTATAATTCCATTTGAAGGTAAATATTTATAATTAATGACGATATTTTATTTTAAGCATGAGATGTCAAGGATTATATAAAATTTAATTAAAATGTTGACTCCATAATTAGATAAAGCGGCCATATATCTATTTCATTCTATAATAATTTATAAGTAATTAGGATACTCTATTTTAAGCATGAGATGTAAAAGATTATATAAATTTGATTGAAAATAGTGACTCAAAATTTGAATTTTGAAATATTTATAATTAATGAGAATATTTTATTTTAAGCATCAGATGTAACCGATTATATAAATTTGAATGACAATATTCAATCCATAATTAGATAAATTGAACATAAATCTATTTCAATATGATATGATTGATAATTGATAATATTGATAATAATAAATATGTGAAATAAATAATAAAGAAGAATGAATAAAAACGATCAACAGTATGCTTGATTAACGGAAACAAATAAGAAGATTGATAATTGATTTATTATTCGTAAACTTAAAAAACAGTCAATCATAGCAAAATACAAAATAGATGAAGAAAATGAACGCCCATGCAGGTTCTCAAATGTCAAACGGATCTGGAAACATGCCTTGTTCCAATAGTTCATCTTGTGTCAACACATCTAATCCGACCCACTAACAAATGCTTTATTTATAATTTCATTTGAAGGTAAGTATTTATAATTAATGACGATATTTTATTTTAAGCATGAGATGTCAATGATTATATAAAATTTCATTAATATGTTGACTCCATAATTAGATAAAGCGGCCATACATCTATTTCATTTATAATATTTTATAAGTAATTGGGATACTCTATTTTAAGCATGAGATGTAAAAGATTATATAAATTTGATTGAAAATAGTGACTCAAAATTTGAATTTTGAAATATTTATAATTAATGAGAATATATTATTTTAAGCATCAGATGTAACCGATTATATAAATTTGAATGACAATATTCAATCCATAATTAGATAAATTGAACATAAATTTATTTCAATTTGATATAATTGATAATATTGATAATAATAAATATAAATAATAAATAATAAAGAAGAATGAATAAAAACGATCAACAGTGTGCTTGATTAAAGGAAACAAATAAGAAGATTGATAATTGATTTATTATTCGTAAACTTAAAAAACAGTCAATCATAGCAAAATACAAAATAGATGAAGAAAATGAACGCCCATGCAGGTTCTCAAATGTCAAACGGATCTAGAAACATGCCTTGTTCCAATAGTTCATCCCGTAACAGATATGAGAAAGAATTTGACAATTAATATGAACGTTGTATAAAGAAATATTAATTTTGTAATCATTAAAAATATCTAACGACATTAACATCTTACCACTGTATTACTAACGCAATTCGTATGCCTCTGTAAAAATTCAAAACTTGAAAGATCTTCATACCATTTTTTACTTACACTTCTAAACCGACATAGTGATTTGTGAGGGAGCCTAACAAAAATTTCCATGATCACAACATCAAACGGAATTTGATCCATTATACGAAACACCTAGTAAAATGGAAACGTATAATAAAACATAAATGATATTAGTTTGTATTGATACATGAAAAAGAGATTGTGTATTACTTAAGAATTTTGCATAGTATCTGGTTGAAGAAACCAAAGAATAGGTTGAAAGTTGATATGTAATGGAGATGTATGTTGTAATTTATATAAAATGATATTATAAATGGAATGTTCTTTTATGAAGGGAAATTTAAATTAATTTTAGTAAACCGGTTGGGATTCACATATGATAAGCAAATTCTTGTATAAATGTAAAGAATTGTTAAAAATTAATACATATAATACTATCTGTAAGTATACATTCACTGGTGATTTAATTATTTATTTAAAAAACCCCAAAAAAAAGTTGACTAAAATAATTTATATACTAAGAATGTTATTATAATGTTAGGTTTATAATGTTATATTTGGATTGTACATTGTTAATAGTTATGTATAATAATATGTATATATTCTATGAATAAATAAATAACACAATTAAAAACATTTGTACATAAAATTTAAAATATGCAAAGAATAATTAATAATAACTCTTTATTTATATTCAATATCAAGAACTACAATAACTATAAACATAATTACATACAAAAAATGCAAAGCCTGATCAATACTATCATATTCTATGGATATATAGATCACAAACCACAATAAAGTGATTAACAATAATTTCATGCTATTGATATAACAATGCAAAACCACACTAAAAATAAAACAATGTAACACCCCAAAACCCGAATGTTTATATTCGTTAAATGTTATGATATGGCACATCAAGAAATAAATAACTAGGTTATTTATCCTAGTTAAAAGCATGGTAGAAACAATTAGAGAATGAGAGTTGTGCCAATTATAAATAAGAGAAAGAACATGAGGGACTAAGATTGCCAAAATTGAATATGAGTTTAATTAAAACAAGAATCTCACACACACTGGGTGTGTGTGTGCGTGAGATCGAGCAGGAGGAAGAAAGAATGGGTGTAAACCCTAGTTCACAAGAAAGCTTCAAATTGACAAGGAGATTAGTCTCAAATCCGATGCATGAACTCGTTTTCTTGATAATCTAGCCCTAGCAAACATGTGGTAAGTTGTAATTTAAGATTTGATGATATTGTAAGAAGTGGGTTATGATCAATCCACGAAATTGTATGAAATTAAGCATGAATATGTGTTAACATCATCATAGGGAACATGTGTTATGCATAATTTTGACTATTTTGATGTTTAAGGATGTAAACCCACTAGTTGGATGATTAAGATGACATGGGTGTTCATCATGTACAATCCTTGTTCAATATTCATGAATTATGTTGTGTTATGGTGAACTATTGTTAAATGAATCGAAAGAAATATGGTGTTGATATGTTTGATGTTTATGTGTTAATGGTATTTGTTAATAAGTAAGAAGATTTGATGAAATATGAATGAATTAGGAAGATTATGCATAAACTAGTTGTACATGGTGCCTAGGAAGTAGTACGCACACCATGTGTTTGATGAAATGTCTAATGACAATAATATGTGAAGGTTGTGTTATGATGATGTTGAGTATGCTATATGCTTGTTTGAATCGACTAATGAAATACATATGTGAGATATGAACTTGATATGATCGTTCATATGAATAATCATGTATGCTAATAAGGATGTAAATGTAATGACATGAAAGTATAGGAATCCTGTCATGATGGATGGGAGCATGGAAGGCTAACGGGACAAGAAGACTCAAGTAAGCGAATGCAAATACGGACGCGTAAGGTAAGTAAATCTCGGACTTACACTTTAGATGTAAAATATATTGTAGTATGATGATTATTGTGATTCATGTGAGAAAGTATTAACAATGGCAGTAAATAGGTAAGTTTACGGAAAAAGGAGTCGAAAGTGATAGGAAAGTATAATGATGCTAATTGTTTTCTGTTAAAAATGAAATGGAAGTGCAGGTATACTAATAATGGAGAATGAAGGTTAAGTATGGAAGTCAGACGAGAGTGTCCGAATGGATGGACGAATGGACTTATATGAACGAGAATAAGAGATGTTGATGCTTGATTATGCACGTTTTAAAGTATATATATTATGTCACCGGTTGCTAATGAAGTAATTGGTTGTGGTGACTGCAGGTTGTTCAGGTTTATAAATGTTTGCGCAAGATGTGTACGCGGTTGAAGATCGAGTCAAGACATGGATTGTACGTGGGTGTGTATGTGGTCATTTAATTCGATATACGTATGATATTTTTAATTAATTTATGAAAAGGGATTAATGTATTTAAGTGAAAGAAAGAATATCATGAAAGAAATTTTTAGTATGTATTTTCCGCTGCGTTAAAATTGGTTAGAATTGGTTAAATTTGGTTAAAACGTGTTAGGACGTTACAAACAACATCGATGTTGGGTAACAAACTAACATCACGTCAACGCATTAAAGTATTGAATTTCAATGTAATAAAAATAAAAGTTTTTAATGCTAATGTAATAAAAAAACGACGTATAATAAATATAACTCGACGTACAAAAAAAATACAAATGCTAATTAATAATATCATCTCTTATTGATATAACGATAATAAACGAAAATCAAGATAAACCGCAACAAACATTGAGTAAAAAGCAACATCAAGTACTGACACAAATATTTTGAATACGATTGAACGAAAAAAAAACATTGAAAACTTGTTTGAAGAAACTGAGATGTTTATTAGATTATGAGACTACTTTTCCAGCTTGGGATTCAAAAGACCCACCTTCACATTCAAACCTTCATTGTTCTCACAATCACCCGTACGCGGTTTAGTTGAAGACTGAGATGAACATAAATCCACATCATAAACGGCATCCAAATTACGCTTAAGTTCATTCTCCAGCATCTTCGAAGAACAACAATTATCCGCTCCGGAGGGTGTAGTAAACATGCTATTGTTCAAATTGGACATCGGCGTGTCGTCATCACCGATACGGGAAACAAAATCCTGTAAAATAAAATTAAAAAGGTAAAAAAACAGTTGAAAAAAAGGTGAATGACAAAATATTGAAGCATTAGAGAACTAAAGAATTTGTTTCACAGACCCGGATTTGGATGTTAACAGTTGGATTTGAATCAGAAGGAACAACATTTAAAGGTTCATCATCAGCAGACTGTATTTATTTCATATGTTTCAATAAATGTTGTAAAGTGCTATAAGTTTTTTATAACAAAAAGTAAAGCTAACGTATAGAATAATTTTTGAACCTGGAAAGCATTAAAATGCCTATCAAGATCTTTGATGATTGCAGGATTTTCAGTCAACTTCGACACCGAGTAGCCATCTGATTTGTTTTTTATGTTAAACGAACCTATGGCTATCTTAAACGCAAACCTCCTATTTAGCAATGCCTTCAGCTCCTTGGGAAAGTTACCTTCGCTGGCTAACTGTTTGATACACATTATTATAAAGTTAACAATGTAACATAAAAACATTAAAACGTATAAAGCAATTAAGGAAATGGTATTTGGAAAATATAAGTTACCTCCATGTTTTTATCCAACAGCTGGTTTGCGTTAACCTTTATCAGTTTAACAACTTCACGTTCAAACAACGTCAAAGTAACAATCCCGGTACAATCCTGAACACGCATTAGAACTTTTATCCTATAAAAATTTCAAATAAGATTTTATTAACGATCGATCATGTATCTTGATATGGACAATAAATGAATCAAGTAAATTAACCTGGGAACAGACACAACAGTCCTTTTATTGCACCGATCAGTTTGGCACTCCAAGACAGTTACTTCCTCATATCCTTAACTTCCATCTTCCTTGTCCTTGCAAATAGTGTTGGTAAGAACCTTTTTGTTGCAAGTTTTACATGCATTGAAAAACCATGAGTCTTCTAAAGCAAAGCTCTTAATTGTTCCCAGGATAATAACAAACTTTTCCTGTATAGATAGTATATAATTTACTACATTATGAAAGTTAAAAAAATACGTATAATAAAAAAATAATAAAAATTGTAAGAATACTTGGGATATTTCTCTTAATCCTCCAATCGTACTAAAGGAAATATTAGATAGATACTCATCAGACATTGACTTCATAAAAGAGGAACTCAATCCAGAGTAACCGAAAGACGTTGACGTAGTAAGCTGAGCAGGGAAACTGTACAGAAATAATAACGTTCTCTTGATATTTCGCTTAATGTTCAAGTTCTCTTGAAGTTTATCTAATTTTCGTAATTTTCTCTGTAAATTTTACCTTCAGAAGCAAAGTACTTGAAAAGCGAACTAATTCACAACTCCTCAAGAAAGAGAAAAAAAATCCAGCATAGTTAATAAGAATATCTTAATATCTTGAAGTAAAAATAAAAATTTAAAAAGCTTACTGAGGACTCAACAGAACTTGAACCATATGGCATACTCGTACATATAAAATACCTATAACACACCAAACAAAAAATAGGCTTAAAATAAAAAAAATACATTTTTTAAACATCTATGAAATTCTTTAAATGGCTGGAAATAATGTGATTGTGTGTTTTCAATTATTGTGTGTTTAATAGGCTTGTGCGTCAACAACAGAACCTTGTTTGACATACAGAGAGGTCATTTAGGTTTAAAACAAATGCTATATATCTTTCCAAATTATGAGAAACTTGAAAAATAATGTGATTGTCGTAAATTATGGAAACTAAAACAAAATTTGGAAGCAATTAAACTTTAATATAAGTTATCTTGATAAATTTGGAAATATGTTACAATTTAGACAACTTTGATAAGTATCTATAATTGATATAAATTTCAAAAATTCAAATTTTGAAATAATCAGTCAAAACAATTTACTTAAATAGTTAAATATTATTCAAACTTAAATTCAAAACCAATGAGCTTAATATATTCATAATATAATCAATATCTAGATGATTGTGAAAAAAAAAATCAATCACATTCATGGACCTGAGAAGAAGCTCGAGACCACTGATTCAATTCATACCTTAGTTGTCAAATGAAGAATGTTGTATGGAAAAAAACTAACCTTCACAATCAGTACATTGCTAGAAAGCCTTAATAAACCCTTACCATCTTGTCGGATGAAATACGAAGAATATCAAAATAGAATACGAAAAATTGAAGAATGCAAATCAAATAAGAAATCAGAACACTGTAAATCATCATCAACAACAAACTAAAAGACTGTAAATAAAAATTTGAGTAACATAAGAACACAATAAAAGCATCAACAAAATATCATTTCATATGATTCGAATCGGATAATGCAAAATCATCGTCAACAACAAACAACAAAAAAAAAAAAAACAGAAAAATCATAAAAAAATATTGTATTTGTAACAAAACATCATTTCATATGAATCATGATCGAACAACATAAAGAAACAGTATTTAACCTTAATCATGTAGTTTTACCTTAGATCTTTTTATAGATTCTTGATTAAACTTACCTATAACATGTTCGATCTACAAAAAAAAGTCATAAAAAATTGACATTAAACATTTACAATACATAAATATCTAATATAGATTACATACCTGCAAATTATGTGGAATGATCTACAAAAAAATAACAACAAAAAACATTAGGATATGCCGAAAGGGTTTTGAACAAAAAAAATTCCTATAAGATCTAACAACATAAATAAACAGTATTTAGGTTTGATCAAGTACACACCTAACAATCAAATTTACACACTCTTTTGACATTGTGATTCAAACACCTGCAAACACTGATTCAAAAGTCAAATAAAAAAAACTATTTTACCAGGCTTCAAAGAATGCGTAAATTAAAACCATTGATGGTTAAGTATGGTGAACACACGCCAACACAAACATTCAATTCTTCCAAATCTGGGTAAAGAAAAACAATTGATGGTTGCAGAGACTGAGCAGAGATGGCACTAAGATACCTTATTTGTAAGCCGCCACCGGTTACACCTTGTTGCAATTGATGAAAAAAAAAAACAAATCGATGTCCAATAAACAACCATAATCTGAACTGATTTGTAAAAAAAACGTAATCTGAACAAAAATAAACCCTAATCTCATAATCGAATTCGTGAAAAAACTAAAAACAAAACAACACAATTGTAAGATATACTCACCTTGTAGTGGAAGAATTAAAATCCCTAAGAATTTCTTCTTGATGATGTGCAAGACACCCTTGTTTAGATTGTTTTGGAATCGCTTGTCAAAGAAGAGAGAAACAGGAGCTTCGGATCTAGGGTTTGTGAAAACATGGAATTGTGTCAAGGAAGAAAGCCTTTCAAAAAATATAAGGGATCCGTTTTTTAATATTGGGTGACCCGAATCCTCAGCCGGATCCCTCGTCCCACACTTTTTTTGTTTGTGTTTTGAGAATTTTGGTTTATGTATAGAGAATTGAGATGGATTCCCTCCTAAACTCAAAATCCACCTTCACCAAAGCTTGCCACATCATCAAAAATGTCCCAAATCACATGCCACATGGCCCAATTCCATCTCATTTATATATATATAGGGTACCGCTAGAATGAGAACCACCTCCAGTTGTAAGAACCGCGAGAACCACTTTCTGGCCTTTAGATCAAGGAGATGGATGGATGAGATTGAAAGTATTTAAAAATAATATTAAGTATTTTTTGTCTTATTATGTCTTTAATATTATAATCCAAAAGGGTATTTAGGTAAAACCACTCTATTTTTGTCTTTTTCACTTTATTGTTTTTTATTACTTTATTGTATTATTATATTACTTTTTATTTTTTAAACATAATTTTTTTATTAAAAACATTTTTAAATTCAGATTTTTTTTAAGATTTTTTATACTTTTTACAATTTCAGTTTTACGTTAAACTTTTTACGTTTTACGTATTTTTGACGCGCCGTTTTTACGCCGGGTTTTTTCAAGCGTCGTTTTTTTAACACGCCGTTATTTTAACGCGCCGTTTTTTACGCGCCTATTTTTTACGCGTCGTTTTTTAACGCCGTTTTTTTACGTTTTACGCGTCGCTTTTTAACGCCGTTTTTTTACGTTAACATTTTTAAATTCAGGTTTTTTACGTTAACGGTTTTTTTACGTTAACGGTTTTTACGTTAACGGTTTTTTACGTTAACGTTTTTTTCGTTTTAGTAAAAAAAAAAAATTACGTTTTACCTAAAACTTTTTACGTTTTACGTTAAAAAGTTTACGGTTTACGTAAAAAAGTTTTTACGTTTTACGTTAAAAAGTTTACGGGTTACATAAAAAAGTTTTTACGTTCTTACGTTTTACATTTTACGTAAAACTTTTTACGTTTTACGTTTTACGTTAAAATTTTTACATTTTACGTTTTACGTTTTTACGTAAAAAGTTTTACGTTTTACGTAAAAAGTTTTACGTTTGACGTAAAACTTTTTGCGTTTTCGTAAAACTTTTTACGTTTTACGTAAAAAAAGTTTACGGTTTAAGTTTTTTTTCTTTTACAAAAACTTTTTTTTACACACAAACGAACGCACCCAGAAAATCGCACACTCGGGAGGTGTCTCAGATACTTTGCTATCATCATCGACGCCTCAAAAAAAAAAACCCCAACAAACAAAAATCAAAAGAACGCGTTTTGGCTCAGATTTTCCGATAATCAGAGGCTGCAAAGTGGGGTTGCGGGTTCAAAAACCTACCCTCCACCGTCCTTGCCGCGCCATCGTCAGTTTTTTTTTTTTGCATCATCACAGCCGATTCAACAGCAACAAAAACAGAGATTCAACAGCAACAAAAACCCAGATTCAACAGAGATTCAACAGCAACAAAAACCCAGATTCAACAGAGATTCAACAGCAACAAAAACCCAGATTCAACAGCAATAAAAACCCAGATTCAACAAAATTCAAACAAAACATGAACATGAACATCATTCAAACAAAAACCCAGCAAAAGGAACATGAACATCATTCAAACCCAGATTCAACAGATTCAACCCACTTCAACCACTGTTTTCATTCAACCCACCAAAATAATGAACAACATTCAAAGGAAACATGAACATCATTCAACCCACCAAAATTACAAACCCACCAAAATAATCAAGAAACAGGGGCATTATGAACGATTGCCCTTTCAACAACAAAATCATAGATCTAGCAACAAACAAAAACCAATAACAACAACAAAAATACTAGAAGACGGTTGTGGATCTACAAACCACCCGTCAAAAACCCACCACCACAAACCCACCGCCACCGCAACCCCACACCATCCTCGATGTGAATCTGGTCGGCGACGGCTTCAAGCAGAAGAAGCAGAGAACAACATAACACCACAAACCCACCGCCATCGCAGCGATGATGATGGCAGCGGTGGTGATGTCGCCGGACAGGAGAAGATGGAGAAGATGAAGGGGGCGGCGAATGTCGGCGGTGGTGATGTCCCGAGAGGGATGAGTTTCAAAAGCTTCATCAGTATGGGGGTTCAAAGGTCTGAAAGGTGAGGAAGATGATGGTGGTGATGTATTTCAAGAGAGAGAGACAGATATGAGAGATGGAGTGAGGTCTGCAACTATATAAAGGAAGAGAGAGAGAGAGAGAAAGGATGGGATATAAATGAAGAGAGAAGTTCAGATTTGACATATGGGGTAAAATGACCAAACTAACCTTTTTGTTGCCAAGATATAATTGGTGGAAAGTGGTTCTCGCGGTTCCTACAACTGGAGGTGGTTCTCATTCTAGCGGTCCCCTATATATATATATATATATATATATATATATAGATTTTAAGAACTTTAAATATTAACCGTTCAATGACCCAACCATGAACTCTGTTTTAAATACGTTTGGATTGTCTATAAAAAAACTAACCAAGAAATCGGATAATGAAAACAAACAATATGAGAGAGTAGAGTCCAAACATGTGAGACCAATCCAAATGAATCAACTTCTTTTAATGGTTTTATATGTGGTGTTTTTATCGTTTCGACTTTATTGTTCTTTTTTACGAGAATGTTTTACATTGTTGTATAAGTTTTGTTGTTCAACGTTTTCTACGTCTATTTTTCGTTTAGATTAACTGTCCCGCCGCATCGCGCGGGTCATATCAACTAGTTAATTAAAACAAGTCAAAGATTTTACAAACATTTGCAATATCTTTGGTCAAAGATTGTTGAAATTTGCAATATCTTTGGTCAAAGATTATGGAAAGAGTCTTTCATAAGAGATAAAATTCAAATTGTTAGTCACTAACGATAACGCTAAGACCATGTGTAATGGTTAACGCCTCTAAAGAGGTATTTTTCACCACATCAACATTATAACGGCCCTGCAAAAAATGTGTAACGGTTAATGCTCATTTCATTCAATACTTACCATTTTTTTCCTCCTCTTTGGGCAATATTCTAGAAATGTCCCTCTCTTTTCATGCCCCTATAACGCCTAAGGGGATGGTGCTAGGGGCTTTATCAAACTCTTCCATGCCCCTATAATGCCCATTACGCATGGTCTAAAGGGTGTGGAGGCATGGTTTGGGTCATTAATGCCACATAGGACCATTAATAGATTGCTACACCACCCCTTTGTCTCATCCACCATGGTTGGCATGGATTAAACCATGACAACCATGAGCCTCCTTTCCTTTTTTAATATTTTCTTTTCCTTTTCACAAAATTAAATTAAAATAAGAAATTAGTGGTTTGGGTCATTACCACACCTTTAGGGTAGTGGTTTTGGATGATGGATTAGAAGTGGGTGACATAGCGCTGATGTGGAGGGTCATGACCACACCCTATAGCCTAACGTCCTAAAGTTTTTGATTTATTTAAAATACATGAATATCAAGCATTAATAAAACACTTTTAGCACACAAAAACATATTAACAACCATTTCAACAAAAAATCAAGTGTGAAATGATATTTCAAGAACACTTACCGGATCTATACCCGTCCGATGAACACGAAGAAGATCTTCAAACCTTCTTCTCTCACACACACTCGTGCGTGTGTCTTTGTGATAAAGATTGTTGTTTCTCTATCTAAACATCAACTTTCTCTCTCTAAAAACATTCATCTTGTCATCGTTCTCTCTTTAAAACAACATACTTCAAACTTCTTCTCTCACACACACTTGTATGTGTGTTCTTGGTGTTATAGATGAACATGATGAAGATTGTTGGTTCTCTCTCTAAAACAAAAAATTCATCTCTCTAAAAACTTGTGTCCTACCATCATTCTCTCTCTAAAAGATCTGGGATTAGTGTTTCTTGGAATCTTTAAGGTAGATATTTGAATTCTTAAATGAGATCATCATCTTCTTGTTCTTCTTCACGTTTGTGGGGTGAGGAGGAAAGAGAATGAGGTAAGAGAAAGAGAAAGAGTTGGTGATTTGATGGTAATGCATGGGGAAGTGGAGTGGGTTATTGTCAATGGTCAAAAAGCCACTTTTTCACTACCCAAATTGCCCTTTCAGTGGTTCTAGACAATATATAAGAATTATTTTAAATATAGTAATTACCCAAAAAAAGTAGAGCCATTGATCAAACACAATCAATGGATGAGCCATTTACAAACCAAAACTCTTATACAATACTACCATTTTACAAACATAAACCTCTACAATCCAAAATATTCAACCATTTTTATAAAAAAAAATGGATTCTCCTAGTTCCTTGTCCATCGTGAATTATTACCCTAGAGAGTTTTTTGCGGATGACGGTGAATCTACCGATGAGGAGGTCGAGCAAGAGGCAGTTACGAGTGCTTGTCAACTAGCGGTTAGATATGTGAAGCATTGTCGCCGGCCCGAACGTGAAATTAAAACAAGAGATTATATTGAACGAGACCGACGCGCGGAAAACGATCGGTTGATGAAAGATTATTTCAATGAGGCGCCAACATTTTCGAACCCAAAAGTTTTTAGGCGTCGTTTCCGAATGAGTAAGCGTTTGTTTCTACGCATCGTCGACGACTTGGAAACCAACTACGATTATTTTAAACAAAAAGCGGATGCGAAAGGGACATTTGGATTTACCGGTATTCAAAAGTGTACGTCGGCGCTACGAGACCTTGCTTACGGAAACACGACCGACATCAACGACGTGTATTTAAAAATCGCCGAGAAGACAACGATAGATACCTTGGAGCATTTTTGTCTCGATACATTCCTATACTTTACTATAAACATTACAAGTATTTTTTTTAAGCTTATGTTTGTATACGTTTGTTTTTATAAAGGTATTATAGATTTGTATGGTGCGCGTTATTTTAGAACGCCCCACATGGGACGACCTTCAAAAGATTTACGAGGTACATTCGGCTGAGCATGGTTTGCCTGGTATGATCGGGAGCTTGGATTGCATGCATTGGCGTTGGGATAACTGCCCGACCGCATGGCGAGGTCAACACACTCGGTGTGACCAAAAGGGACCTACTGTTATTCTTCAGGCGGTTGCCTCACAGGACCTTTGGGTTTGGTCGGCTTACTTTGGCGTGGTCGGGTCATGCAATGATATAAATGTTTTTGAACAATCTCCGTTGTTAGAGGACTAGATTTCTGGCAGAGCTCCAAAAGCGTCTTTTTACGCAAACGGAAACTACTACACTCATGGATATTATTTGTGCGACGGAATTTATCCTAGGTATTCGATTGTCGTGAAGACGTTTAGTGATCCTATCGATGAAAAAAGAGCACACTTTAAAAAGGTTCAAGAGTCTTCACGAAAAAACATTGAGAGATGCTTTGGGGTTCTTAAACAATGATGGCACTATTTGAGAAATCCTTGTCGTGCATGGACCAAACAAAAAATGAGAGATGCTATGTACGCTTGTATAATCATGCACAACATGATTTTGGAAGACGAAGGAAAGGCGATATGCCAAAATTATGTACTGGAAGCCGTTCAGGAGGAGCATCCGCAGGCGTCAATGGAAGAAAGAGTGAATAATGCACGAGAATTCCGTTACGAACCGTACCATTCCGCGTTAACGGTTGATTTGGTACAACACGCATGGTCGGTTCGGTATATCCCACCTGAGGGTGAAGAAGAAACGGAGGACGAGGAAGACGAAGTTGGCGAGGATGAAGAAAATGAAGACGAAAACTAATGTATTTTTTTTTAAGTTTAGTGGGTTTTTTTTTTGTATTTCTAGTATTGTAATTTTTTTAATTTAATGATGTATTTTAGGTTTTTAATTTTAAAAATAAATAATTGTGTAATGATTGGATGGGGCGTTATTGGGCATTATTCCCACTACGCCACTTTTGCAAAAACGCCCAATAATGCCCCCCATGCTGACTGGACTGCCACATGGCAGAAAACGCCTGTGGACATTATTCATCATAGGGATGAGCATGTCGGTATTCCGTCCCGTACCGATACCGATACCGACTAATACCGATACCGAATTTCACCCAAACTAGGTACCGATACCGATACCGAAACATGTCGGTTAGGTATCGGTACGGTACGGTATCGGTATTATACCGTATTTTGAGGGTCGGTATCGGTATAATACCGATACCGTACCGTACCGATACCGAAATCGCCAAAATGTGGATACTGATCGGGATACCGATACCGATCGGTACGGGATCGGTATGGGATCGGTATTGGTATTCATATGCTCATCCCTAATTCATCAAACCACTACACATTGTCTAATTGATACTTATCATAGAAATAACATAATTATATATACACAATTTAAAATATATTTCAGCACGTTAAACATTATGATATCCATATATGCCAAAGCAAATCTAAATTTTATAGTGCTTTTTTGGTTCTTTTAACCTTACATGCACTTAAAGTACCTTTTAAAGATCATTTTAAACAAGATTGCTACGAATAAGGAGGCAAAGGTGAGTGACCACTTGGAGTCAACTGTGAAATGGGTTTGGAGTTGGACACGTGAAAGGTGGCAATGATTATTGGACTTGGAACAATGATGAAAATGAGACTTTGACAGTGGTTGGGAATTGGGATAAGGCTCAAAATATCCAAAGCAAAAAATACAAACAGTGAAAGATGGCCATATTGGAATTCTTGGATCCCACCTAGAATTAATATTTTCATTTGGAGAGCCTATCTCAACCGGATCGCTTCAAAATCGAACCTCGCAATGCGTGGAGTTTTTTTAAATGATTTGATGTGTGCGCGATGCGGCCTTAGGGAGGAGACGGTAGAGCATATTTTATGGGATTGTTGGATTTCCAAATCTATATGGTGGTTGGTATTGACTTGGTTAAAAATTCCGTTTCCGGATGAAGATCGGAGCATCCAACAATTGCTTCAAATGACGAGCAATATGCACAGATCGAAAGATTGGAAGAAGATCATTGGGGCAGTTCTAATGGTGGCGGCGTGGGAGATTTGGAAAGCGAGAAACGAGAAGATGTTTAACAACCACATTCACTTCCACAAGACGGTGGACATCGTAAAAGAAAACTCTTACTTTGGATTACGACTAGATCGAAATTTTGTATAATTGATTGGCTGAGATGGTGTGACTTTAACATTCGAGATGTAATTTTGTAATTGTTGGGTTCCAGTTTCTTGCTAGCTCGGTTTTCTATATTAATATATAGAAGTTCCGCCGTTAAAAAAAACATGAAGTAACTTTTTTTATGATTCCAAATAATTTAAAAATTCTTCATATGAAATTCATGCATGAAGGGCTCGTTTTCGTATCAGACCAACGGATAAAATATTGGAGTTATTCACTTATTTGAGATGGAATAGATTCCTTTTTTTTTTTTTACTAAAATACCTTATTATCAGCTACTACAAACATCAGAATTCAATAGGTCAGGCCTTTATTGGGCAAAATGGGCGGCAACTTCAATAGTGTTAGGCAGCTGCTTGGCACTCCCCTATTGGCCTAACAAATTCACGATTTTATCCTCCTTTAAAATTACGATTTTGCCATCAGTTAAAAATTATGTTTTCGTCCTCGCTTAAAAATAAATTTACGCTTATGCTCCCAGCTAAATATTTCAATTTTGCCCCCGGTAAAAAATTACGAATTTGACCCGTTTCAGTTTAGAGTTTTGCCATTAGTTTTTTTCCCTTAAATATACGATTTTGCCATCAGTTCAAAGTTATGCTTTTGCCCACGCTTAAAAATAAATTTATGCTTTTACTCCGGCTAAAAATTGTAATTTTCCCATCGGCTAAAAATTACGATTTCGCCCCATATAAATTGATACTTTCGCCATTAGTTTTTTTTCTCACAACCAAGTTACGATTTTACCCTCAACTTAACTTTACATTTTCCCCATCCTTTTTGTTTTGTTTTCATGGTGACATTACAATTTTGCCACCAGTGTAAATTTACAGTCGTGTTGGCAACTTCCTGGCACTCCCCCGTTGGTCCATTTAGTTTACAATTTATCCCCGAATTAAATTTATGATTTCGCCCTCAGTTAAAAATTATGTTTTTCCCATCGTTTTAGTTTTTTTTTTACCAAAACTATAAAGGTTTTTTGTTTTAAGTGGTTTACTACGGTCTTATCATCGTTTTTGTTTTTTTTCCCTAGCAAAATTATATTAGTCTTTTTTTAATTGGTTGAGAATTATTCGGCCATCACCCCGCAACGCAGGCGGGGTATCTACTAGTTAGTATAGTATAACTATAAAAAGGCTATGTCGGTGGGGCCTTTTTTATATTTTTTTTCCTTTTTTTCTCTTTTCCTACCAACTTTTGTCTTTTCTTTTTTTTTTCTTTTTTTCTTAATTTACGTTTTCGGCCCTTATGCTTTGTGTGTTGTTTCTTAAATACCAACTTCTTTTGCAATTTACAGTTTTCATTAACTTTTTAACTTTACGTTTTTACCCCTTACACTTATTTTTTTTGGTTTTGTTTTTTAAGTATTTTTTTCTCATCTCTTGTAATGTACGTTTTCGGCCCTTATGCTTTGTTTGTTGTTTCTTAAATACCAAGTTCTTTTGTAATTTACAGTTTTCGTCAACGTTTAAACTTTACGCTTTTAACCCTTGCACAAGTTTTTTTCTTTATTTTTTGTGGTTTTGTTTTTTTACTTATAACCTTTAATTTTCAGCATTGACTCTTATAACCTCCTAACTTTCTAAATACTTTTTAATCAACTTTTACGTCTTTATTTTTATTTACGTGTCGCTATAAACTTAAGTTGATTAGCATTCACACTGACAACCTTTTTACTTTGTAAATACTTTTCTAATCGAATTTCCAACTTGATGTAAGACATGTGTCAATATACTTTTGTATCGGGTCAAAAATCGGGTTGCCCCGCCGCGAAGCGCGGGTGTAACACCCTAGTTTATGACAAAAGATAATAACCAATGGGGTGGCGTTTTTGGTAAAGCAAAGCCTTTAAACACTCGAATTTAAGAGAGGGATATCTTGAGTTCAAGTCCTACAAACGACAAAGATTAAAAGAAATTTTGTCTTTCAACAAAAAAATGACAAAAGATAATAATAATAATAATAATAATAATAATAATAATAATAATAATAATAATAATAATAATAACATTTTTACATTTTTATGTTATCAATGTTGGATTGGACCAATCTAGGATAGAACCACTTAGACCATATGGAGTGGGTGTGGAAACACGGCGTGGAAGCCTCTCCGCACCGGATACACTGGCTCGCACACGACTTGGAGGGCGGCATGGGGCCGGAGGCGGTGGATTTTCCACCAGCGTGAAGGACATAGTTGTGGCGACTTGTCACGTATTGGTTAGTTGTGACCAATAGCCGTTCCCCCCCCCCCCCCCCTCCCCCTCATACTTAAAAAAAAATTAACTCCTATATAATCTAACAAATTCTACCATTTTTATCACACAAAAACTCTCATTTCTCACAAAACTCTCTCAACTTTATCTCATTTTCTCTTAAAAAATTTATAAAACAATGGCAACGGTTCCATGAACCGAAGAAGAGGACATTGCGTTGTGTGAATCTTGGCTTGTAAGGCTTACCTACTATACGCCTCGTGATTCCTCAGGTCCGTTTTGGGGACGTATTTTCCAACAATTTCGTATTCATAGGGGTGCCACCACCGGAACCGTGGATGCATTTTCTTTACATTTCAGGACTATTCGTTTGAAGAGTTCAAGATTTGAGACGCTTTTCAACGTTATGGAAAACAACGTTGGTGACCTTACGGAAGACAACGTCATACAAGTGGCTCTCGTTGACTACAGACATATATACGGTCGTGACTTCAAACACGTTTCTGTGTGGCAAGTAATAAGATTATTTGTTTAATTATCTTTTTTCGTTTATTTATGTTTAATGATGTTTAGGTTTAATGTTTTATTTTAATTATGTAATGTTTAATTTTAAGTTGAATTATGTAATTTCTATTATCTATGTTTTATTTTATTATTATTAATGTTTTTTTTATTTAATAGATTTGTTATAATTTTCAAAGAGTAAAATGCACGGATAGTCCCTGTGGTTTGTCAAAATAACACCTTTAGTCTCAAACTTTTGAAAATTACACTCATGCTCTCTGTGGTTTGATCGGTTGTTACTCGGATAGTCCCTAGAGTGGATGGAGGTTAGTTTTCTCTGTTAAATGGAAGTAAATTGACTAAAATGCCCTTATTATTAAAATAAATTACTTAAGTATAAAAAGAAATATAGTTAAAGTCCCCTGCTACCTTAACAGAGCCTCCGATAGAACTAATTCAGGCAACGATACGGAGGTTACGACAACGTCCCCTGCTACCTTAACAGAGCCTCCGATGAACTCGATGAAACTAACAAATTTGAGGCCGATACATCCCCTGCTTCCTCAACTGATCATGATTGCACCTCACTAACAACAACACCTGGAACTATTCTGGCAACGATACAGAGGTTCCGACAGCGGATTAAAGTTTCCAATCGAAAATCGGCAACGATACTACATCTCCAATCCAATCTAAAACCGGTGATAGAGGATTAAAGTTTCATCCAAAATAGCCGGAGAACGTTCACGTAGAATCGGAAAAATCATTGGTTATCGAATCAGCTTTATTGTTCTCATCTATACACTAATCTCCCTGAAGATCAGAGAGAAATGGTTGCGACGATTGCCAATTGATACCCAACAGGAGGAGGAGGAGGAGGAGGACGGCAGGGAACGGTGGTGATGATGATGTAAGATTAAATATATTATGTATTAATATTTAATCTATAGCCATTATAATCATTTACATAATATAGATCAAAATATATAATAACCTATTAAATAATTAGTTGGTAATTGTTGATGGACCGTATTACCCTTATTAACTAATTAGGTTTCCTCTTGGGTGCTTATATAAGGAGACTTATGTGGAGGTTAAGGGGTTAGACAGTTACACAATCAGACATACCCCATAAGCATAACATCACATTCGACCTCCATCTCCATAACCGATTCCCTTGTCGGTTTTCTTAGTCACCATCATTAGTCAACACCCTAAGGAGGAACCAGATCACACTGACATCTATGTCGAACTCGATGGCATCATCTATCACTGGATTCTCCACTGCACTGTCTGCTGTAACATGTATGTTTTCATGTTTTCCATTATGTTTAAACAGAACTTAACCAACAGATGATTGCCAATTGATACCAGTTACGCTGCATATTTATTCGCGTGGTAGTGATGGCTTGGAATGGTTGCGACGCCAAGGAATGGTGGTGGTTATGGCGGAGGAGGCTGGCAAAATTGTTGCAGGTAGTATACTGGTAGTGGTGATGGATTAGAGAAGAGGTGGGGATGGCTCACATGATTTTTAATTTATATGTTTATATAATATTACTTAATGGTTTTTAAAGCGACCTCACATCTTTTTTATCTTTAAGGGTAAACAAGTCATTTCACATCTACTTAACTGGGAAAACAAACCTCCATCCAATATAGAGACCATCCAAGTAACAAAAAGCAAACCACAGGGAACATACCTGTAATTTCCAAAAGTTGAGGACTATATGTGTTATTTTACCAAACCACAGGAAGCATCCGGGCATTTTACTCATTTTCAAATATTAAAAAATAACAAAAAGTGTGCATCACGTGTCACACAATGCCACCCTTTCACATCCCGTTCCACTCCGCCCTTTTTTGCACCACATCACTTTTTCTAACAGTTGGTGACATGGCTGCCACATAGCGCTTCACGCCCCTTTCCAAGCCCTCCCACTCCGTATAGTTTTACAAAATTGGTCTGATTGAACCTCTTGAACCGGCCGATTATTGAGCCTTAAAAGTCCAAAAATGTTCAATTTTAAGGCTGGTTGTTGCTGGTTAACGGCCTACGCCTGCCCAACCATCAACACGACACTACACCGCCCCATGGGTGTTAACCATGGGCGTTAAGCAAGGGGGTGTGATGTCCTTAACGGGCGCCAGAGTGTAAGGTGGTGGGGTCCACCCCAATCAACCACTCACACTTTTTCTTTTTTGTTTCTTCTTTTATTTTATTTTTAGTTAAAATAAAACATGATAGTTAAAATGTGAGTTAACTAAAGTCCATCGTCTACTTAGCACAGCGTTATGCACTTTTTAGTTAATCACAATGAATAACCTAACACGAATATAGAAGCGTATTATAAGGTTTATCTTGAATGCAACACTACATGTGATAACCCCATTAGGTAATTACATATGATTGGATTTGAATGCAACACTACATGTGATAACCCGATTAGGTAAATTACATATGATTGGGTTTATTAATAAATATGTGGTTCGATCCATAACTAACATATTGAAATATGATCTTGTCCATCATATCAACGTGGCTTTTACCTAGGGTATGCAAATTTTTTATTGTATTTTTCAAAAGTCCACAATAAATCCATCATATTTGGTTTCTTCAGTTTTAGCCACACAAGTTGTTATTTAACTGTTGGCCAAAAACGGACAAGCCGACACGACATAAACGACTATTTATTATTATACCATGAGATTGAAATAATAAAATACTTAAATACATTACACTGATAATCGGGATGTTGCAGGTATGACGATGACCAATTGAACGTAGCGGACGGCTTGGTGGTTGCGTGTCGGGGAAATTAGAGATTGCAACGGAGGTGTGTAGTCACTTTTAGTCGAATTATATTGATGGTTCATCCGAAAAATCCAATCAGATACAACTCGGATTTAAGGACAAGAACTAGTATGTGATTTGATAGTGAATTTGTATGAACCAGATGTTGTGACCAAAGAATGATTTCGAAATAGCGATTAGGGCCAGCCTGATGGCAATTATATATCTTTTAATTAAAATTGCTTCATAATTTGGAGCCAATTTTTATCTCGAAAATAAAGGGGATTTTTCAGAAAACTAATTGCTTCGAGCCAATTTTTATCTCGAAAATCAAGAGGATTTTTCAAATAAATTAATTTGCTAAGGAATTTTAGAGGAAGCAATTTAGTTAAAATAATTTTTTCCAAGCTGACCCCAGCTAGGGGCTCAAACCTTTGGACCCCGCCAAGGGGCAGTCCCCCGACCCCCGTCAAAGGGGCGTTGCCCTTTTGGAATCTCCATTGATTAGGGGCTTCACCCGAACACTTAAAACTATAACAAACTCAAATAAGTGTGTACTCCGCCACCTCCCAACTTGCTTGATTTATATTACAATTCATTTTGGTCACCAAGTCAATCTCAATAACACTAAATGTCTAATAACATTGAGTTGGATAAAAAAGAATAGTTTTCCTACTAAGTGTCGGAAAAGGAGAAAATAGATAGTACAGGGGCTAGTGTGTAAAATGGTGTCCTATATAAACCAATCTTTGTAACCCTAGTTAGATATACACAAAAACAGTTTCAATACAATTTCAACAAGATTCAAACTCCAAATCAGTTCATTCTCTATACCAAACAACATGGTATCAGAGCAGTGTTTCTGATTCTTGAAACCGTTTTGCTCATCATCTACAATCTATCCCATCCAACCTCAAATCAGAGAAACCCGACAATTAAAATTAAACTCAAACTTCAAACCAGAGAAACCCTAATATTTTTTTTAAGCGAAACAGATCCGCCGCCGCACCAGTCGTTCTCTGTGCTCCGGTCACCAAAGTCCTTCAATTGTCTTACCTTTAAGAATAAAAAAGGGGAGCGTCGTTAGTGTTTTTTGTTTGATATTATCACAGAAAAAACAAAAAGAAACAATCTTTTTTTTTGTTCCACTGTTCTCTTGCTTGCGTCACCCAAGAAACAAATTTTTGTTTTGTTTTTGTCCAATGTTTTTCCCTCGTTGACCAATAAACCACAGAAAACAATTTTATTGTTTTTTTTTTTCTTTGAGCCATCACTTTGCAACAAGAATTGTAGTTATTTTGTTGCTTAGTCTCGATCAGTTCAGGCATCGGATTTGATAAGGCCGCCGCCAATGGATTTGATAAACACCAGCGGATCTGTTTATCTTGAGCCAAACAACACAACCCAAACCCTAGTCGTTGCTCTGAGCGGATTTGTATCAGTAGCGATTGTCTCTGGGTGAACTCAAATCTTGAACGCGAGTTCAAGTTACCTGGCGTATTTGATAAATACGCCGGTAAGACAACGTTTTTTGCGTTGTTATTCTGATGGATTTAAGTAAACCAGCATATTTGTTTCCGGCGTAATTGATAAATCTTGAACGCGAGTTCAAGTGTCCAGCGTATTTATACGCGGTCAACTGTGTGTTGCTCGTAAAGACAGCGCATTTACCACACAAAAAATGGCAATCAATTATGAAAAAAACAGATCGTGGATATTTGATTCTAGTGCCACTGACACCATGACATTCGAACCGTTGGACATGCGTTCAATGACCAAACCTCAAAAAACCCAGATTCATACCGCGAATAACGGAACAATGCAAGTGAAAGGAGGAGGAACAATTGAAATTTCACCAACTATGAAATTATCAAATTGCCTTTATGTTCCGTCATTATCACACAAATTGCTTTCAATTAGTCATATTACCAAAGAATTAAATTGCACAGTACTAATACACCATACCTTCTGCCTCTTACAGGATATCAGGACGGGTGTGATTATTGGACGTGGTACTGAGCGCCAAGGATTGTACTACGTGGATGAAGTGGCTCAACAGGGTACTGTGATGTTGTCTCATGGAACCGAAAACCGGGAAGCCTGGCTATGGCATAGACGTTTGGGACACCCATCTAATGGTTATTCGCACCTTTTGTTTCCAAAACTCTTCCCTTCAAATGGAAAAATAGATTGTGAAACATGTTTTCGTGCTAAAAGCCATCGACAACCATTTAAACCTAGCAATACGAAAGTTGCTTCACCTTTTTCGCTAATCCATTCTGATGTGTGGGGTCCTGCTCCAGTGATGGGGGGCAGGGTCTTCGGTATTTTCTATTATTCGTGGATGATTGCACTCGCATGACATGGGTATATTTTTTAAAAAACAAAGCCGAAGTTTACGAGAAATTTATCACGTTTTATGCTATGATTCACACTCAATTCCAAACCCAAATCCAAATCCTTCGATCCGATAATGGGGGGAATTTGTCAATACTTCCATGAAACAATTCTTTAAAACCAAAGGATTAATTCATCAAACCTCTTGTTCTCATACCCCCGAACAAAACGGTGTTTCCGAACGGAAAAATCGTATTATTCTTGAAATGACTCGAGCTCCTTTAATTGAATCTCAGGTACCCAAATCTTTCTAGCCGGAGGCAGTTGCAACCTCCGTGTATCTCCTAAATCGGCTCCCCACCAAAGCTCTTAAGTTTAAGACTCCCTTAGATTGTCTATCTAAGTCTGCCAGTATTCCCCATCCTCTTACACTTGAACCTCGAATCTTCGGGTGTACAACATTTGTCCACATACCCAAAACTAACCGAAACAAGCTTGGCCCGTGTGCTGAGAAATGTGTTTTTGTCGGCTATGGGATCGATCAAATAGGTTACCGGTGTTATAATCCACAAACTCATCAAATGTTCACCACAATGAATGTTGACTTCCTTGAAACAAAATACTTTTATAACACCCAACTCAGTGGTCAGGGGGAGAATGAACGTATAGACTCTCTAAGTTGGCTAACTCAACTGCCATCATCTGAAGAAGTAACAACAGGAAACCATCACAGTACTCCGAGTCCTTCAAACACAACCACACAATCTGCGGAGCACAGTACCACTGAAGAAAGTCCATCCAACGTGATACCAGAGGTACGAAATACTGAGAACCCTGAATGTCCTGCGTCTTATAATTATGAGACAACAGGGGAACACATAGACCCGACAACAACGGAATCTACAAAACAGGTTGAACCTGATGTGTAAGAAGTTGAACCAGCCGTTGAACATGTTGAACCAGTTGCAGCAGAGACAACAGGAAGATACTCTCTTCCCCTAGAGCCAATAGAGGGGTCCCTCCAAAACGGTATTCCCCGGAGAGAGAAACCAGAAATTCAAGGTATCCTGTAGCTAATATGGTTAATGGGAACTTATCTAACAGTGCGAAAGCATTTGTCACCTCACTATACTCCGAACAAATACCTGATTTTGTAAAGGAAGCACAAAGTAAGAAGAGCTGGAAAGAAGCTATGGAAACGGAGATGCACACTCTTATGAAAAACAATACGTGGGAAAAGTGCATTCTCCCAAAAGGAAAAAAAAACAGTTGGTTGTCGGTGGGTGTATTTGATTAAATATAAACCAGATGGTTCCATTGGAAGATACAAAGCTCAGCTTGTAGCCAAAGGGTATACTCAGACGTATGGGATTGATTATTCTGATACTTTTTCTCCAGTTGCAAAAATGGACACCATCAGAGTCCTCTTCTCCGTGGCAGCTAATAAGGATTGGCCCCTTCATCAATTTGATGTTACAAATGCATTTCTTCATGGAGACCTAACTGAAGAAGTTTACATGGAAGCACCTCCAGGTTTTTCAGGGGGTTTTAAAGATGGGGAAGTTTGTAGGTTGAATAAATCTCTATACGGACTAAAACAATCTCCTCGGGCATGGTTTGTAAAGTTCACCTTGGCCATGAAAGAATACGGGTATCACCAAAGTAACGCTGATCATACCTTGTTCCTCAAAAGGAGAAACGACCTCGTAACTTGCTTGATCATATATGTAGACGACATGTTTATCACCGGAGATGATGTGGAAGAAATAGCATGGCTGAAAAGGAATTTGTTTTCAAAGTTTGAAATGAAAGACCTTGGGAATCTCAAGTATTTCCTTGGGATAGAAGTTCTCAGGTCTAAATGGGGGATTTTCATCTGCCAAAAGAAGTATGTTCTTGATCTCCTGGCGGAAACTGGGTTGATTGATTGTAAACCAGCAGACACGCCAATGGTGGTGAACCACAATCTTCATATGGAACTCAATGGAGAGCTCACATACAAAGAAAGGTATCAACGACTCGTGGGCAAGTTAATTTATCTCTCTCACACTCGCCCTGATATAGCTTATGATGTTGGAGTGGTAAGTCAGTTTATGCACCAACCACAAGTTGCCCACATGGAAGCTGCTCAGAGAATTCTAAGGTATCTCAAGGGAACCGCGGGCCATGGAGTGTTGTTCAAAACAAATGGGCATTTAAATGTTGAGCTCTACACTGACACAGACTGTGCAGGAGATAAGGGAAACCGAAGGTCAACATCACAGAATTTCTCCTTGGTTGGTGGAAACCTTGTTACCTGGAGAAGTAAGAAACAGAAGGTGGTCGTTCTGTCAAGTGCAGAAGCAGAGTTCAGAGGCATAGCTCGAGGGTTAAGTGAAGTTCTTTGGATCAGGAAGCTTCTAGAAGACATTGGTTTCTCCCAAAGGGCACCCAGTAAAATTATGTGCGACAACAAAGCTGCAATACAAATCTTAGAAAACCCAGTTCAACATGATCGAACGAAACAGGTGGAAGTTAATCGGCATTTTATCAAGGAGAAACTGCAGGAAAGGATCATAGAGCTCCCGTATATAGCATCAAAAGATCAACTCGCAAATATTCTCACAAAGGCAGTCAACGGAAACGCGTTTAGTAGCTGTTTGAGCAAGTTAAGTATTGGTGACCCCACTACTCAACTTGAGGGGGAGTGTCGGAAAAGGAGAAAATAGATAGTACAGGGGCTAGTGTGTAAAATGGTGTCCTATATAAACCAATCTTTGTAACCCTAGTTAGATATACACAAAAACAGTTTCAATACAATTTCAACAAGATTCAAACTCCAAATCAGTTCATTCTCTATACCAAACAACACTAAGGCTACACGGTATGGAGGAACGGCCTCCACCGTCTTGGACCGGCGACGCACCAAACACCACGCTGCCCCCTCCCGTCCTCGTCCTCGGCGTCCTCTGCTCGACGTTGGGATGATCACAAAAAGACAAAAATTATTCCTCCCTCCTCTCACACAACCCTATACATACAATATATGCATACACATTTTAGGTCCATCCTCCCATTTCCATACCTCCATCCTCTTTGCCCCATCCTCATGCCCATCCTACGTGTCGCTTACGTGGCGGACCATCCTCCAAGAGAGGACCATCACCATACCCTGTAGCCTAAGATCTCATGGTTCATTAATACTCCGGGCTCTACATTTGATTACTATGTTGGGTTTAATGCATCCATTTTGTAATTATTTTGAAAGGCGCAAAAGATGCACGGACCATTCTTAGTTTCCATCAAGAACGTTCACCAAAAGGCCAATTGCAAGTAAATGGAACCTATAACACAATCATACGAGATTAGAGACTTTTACCCTAATTGGTTGTAAAGGATGACTCAATTATAAAAAAAAACACAACGTATCAACGATATTCAGATGCTAGTCCTTTGTTCGTGGATCATAAAATCGAACACATTAGATTTGCCTTGTCCAATCACCTAAACCAAAGACGATCTTCGGTTTCTTCTTGTTTGTTGCTCACAGCTGAAGCCAAGGAAGAACCGGAGGGGGTCAATATTGGCTTTTGATTTGATTCACAATTTATAATTTGGGTAGTTAAATGGGTTTGATTCAAAATTACTTATGAATGGTTAAACATTGATGCTTCTAAGTTGAATATACTTCCTTTGGTGATTTTATACTGTTAGAAAGCATATAACTCTATTTCATAACCTAAATTGAGTTTTTGAGTATGTAAAGAATTAGGGAGGAATTGACCTAATTAAGTTAAATTTGGGGTTTTTGGTTGAATTAGTGTTAAAGACCATTTGAGGATGGGTTTGATTCTAAATCTTTTATGGTAGAAGTGATCTTTAGTAGAAAGAGTGTAATAATTTTGTAAAAAAATATATATTGATACAATACTCGAAACTCTGAACGAGTGATACTCTAAACTCTAAACGGGTCATGGAGCTATAGATTAGGTCAAAAGAGATGTTATTTGTTAACGTGATAAATTAAGTTATATGAATAGTTCTTATGAAAAAGGAACATGTTGATGACGTATAAAAATGTGTTAGATCAACTTGACCCAATTGTTTGGGAACTAGGGTGTTATGTCTTTGGACTTATGACAATTAACACAGTTTGCGTTAACTTTAAGAACTCAACAGTCGAACCTGCTGCTCCATATACGAGCACGTAAGTCGCCATACGTGCATGCTTCTTTACTTATGAGCATGTAAGTCGCCATACGCACATGCTCCTTTACATACGAGCGCGTCGGTTTCCATATGAGTCTGCTACTCTACATACGAGCATCTCAGCCTCCATGTGAGCCTGCTGCCCCACATAAGAGCACGTAAGTCTCCATACGCACATGCTCCTTTAGATACGAGCACGCCGGTCTCCATACGAGTCTGCTGATCTACATACGAGCATCTCAGCCACCATGCGAGCCTGCTGCTCCACATACGGGCACGTAAGTCACCATACGTGCATGCTCCTTTACATACGAGCACGCCAGTCTCCATACGAGTCTGCTGCTCTACATACGAGCATCTCAGCCTCCATGCGAGCCTTCTGCTCCACATACAAACACGTAAGTCGCCATACGCGCATGCTCATTTACTTATGAGCACGTAAGTCACCATACGCGCATGCTCCTTTACATACAAGCACAATGGTCTCCATACGAGTCTGCTGCTCTACATACGAGCATCTCTGTAACACCTCGTAAAATCACGTCCAATGAAGTATTGACACGTGTAATAAACCCTAATGAAGTCAAACATTGAATTCAAGGGACTAATTTTTCGAAAAATTGAAAACTTGGATTATGAAAGAACTGGAAGTATTATCATACCAAAAATAAGTTTCTAATTAACCTTTTATGGTTTTATATTCACAAATGATCCACTTGTTAATCAAGTGTAGCCGTTTATGTAAATAATTGAAAGTTTGCGTAGAAAAGGGTTAAAAGCGTCAACATGTAAATTCTTACCTCTGAGTGACCTTTTAACAAACCGAGAGCCTCATGATATTTGATTATACTCTCGGGAATGCCAATCATTGGCAATCCAAGGCTTTTATGCCTAAAAGAGAAGTTACGCGCAACTTTGCAAGTATAAGGGACTAGAAGTGTCAATATGTTTAATTATACCTCTGAATGACCTTTTATCGAGCCCGAAGCATTATGATGTTTAATAATACTTTCAAGAATGCCTAGTATAGATTATATGAGGCTTCAATGATATTAAATGATGAGTTACGCAAGTTTGCGCGTTAGAAGGACCTAAAGCGTCAAACTGCTAAAGTATACCGATTCGAATGTTATCGGACCTTCCGGAATATGACCATGAGTTATACATACCTTAACTATCCTTCTCATAGTTTAGATATAGGCTTTGAGGTGTTTAGTGCGCAAAAATAAACTTTTAAGTCATGCAGGGACTAAAAGTGTCAAAAAGCGCACAAGTTTGCGTTACGCGCATATCTCACATTCTGAATATCCCCGGACGCCCAAAAATTTATGTAAACACTAAAATATGTTATTTTAGTGTTTGGCTTGATAAAATTCCATTCGTCACGTCAATTGGTTCGTTTTTCGCGTCCGTCCGTGTTTCGTCGTAATTAACCGAACAACGTGACCGTACGACCAAACGAACCGACATCCGACATATTTTTGAGCATGTTTCATGTTCCCCATACTTAGGCATCATTTTAGAGCCTTAAAAATGGTTTAATGGGCCTTGGATGTGCCGGAAATGGCATTTAAAGGTGCAAGGGTCAAAGCTGCCAACAATTGAAAGTTGCTGATTGCTGGCCAAGGCCTTGCGCACCTCAACACTGTGGTTGTTGCGGTGCGCAAGCAACCACCAGATGCAGCAACTCGTTTTTTTGGCCTGTTCAGCCTATTCAAACGCCAAGTTTTTCCCTTTAACACTTCCATGAGTTGCCTAAACTGATTTTTAGCACTTAGGGACACTTGTTGAAGAGTTGTGGTCATTAGTAGACTTACATGTCAACATTTTGTGGATCAAAATTCACTATATAAGGCCATGAAGTGCAACCATTTGATCATTCACTTCTTGTGCAATTCTGGAGCCTTTGGGAGCTTAAGAGCAGACACAAGACCTTCCTAATTAAGCATAGGACTTCAGTAAGTTTACTAATCCTTTCTTAATTAAGTTTTAGTTTAGTTTTAGCCAAAAAGTCAAATCGTCGTAATTAACGGTTGACTTTAAGATTAATCACTAATGGTCCAGTGATTAGTCGAATCAAAAGTAGTTATAAGTGGGTAATTATATGGGTAATAAAACCTTAAAAGGGTTCCCCCTGATTCCCACTCTAACTAAGTCAAATGTCGGGTCAAACATACTAATAAAAAGTCAACAGAATGTTTAAATTATAATTTATGCATGATTAGCAATGTAGAACACATACAACCTGTTTGATCATTAATATAACTTGGTAATTAGTGTAGGAACATGTATAAACATGTTCAACCCGACAATTTCCTGTTTAGACCCGGTTTAGAACCGAAAGTCGCATAGTTTGACTTTCACTTTGACTTTCAGTTCTGACCCATTATGGTATGTTTTAGAAATACCTAAGAGCTTCATTTGGACCAGGTTACATGCTAGTATAACCCTCTGTGATTATACACCATGGTTCATTAGTTAACCAATTAATACGCATGATTCCGTTAATTGCTCATATGTTGACCATTATGCCCTTTTCACCTTAAAACGTGATTTTTGGAAATGTAAAAGAGTAGAAACTTTACTTACTGATATTTAAACTCGCATCCAAAGTTTGACATCAGTTTGAGGTGTAGACTAAGAGTTATGATCGTTAGCGTGAAATGAAAGCTTTGTGTTAATTAAACGGCGTAATTAGCGTATAGCCTAATTAAGCCTACTTTTTGATATCAAACTTATTACCCACTGATGTAATATATTATTTTGGGATTTTTAAATATTTTTAATTAATTTTAGGCTGAGCATAACTAATAGTCGTAGGCTTATTCCGGTAATTGTCGGTTTTGCCCTTACGGGCCATAAAATGAGTTTTACATATCTAATTAACTCCAAACCTTTTGCTACTGATCACATATGATAAATAAATTATTTTAAGCCTTCTGGAATAATAAAAATATCAGCTTTATGTATCGAACCCGGAAAAGGCTTCTAATCGCCTTTTTAAGCATTTTTAACGCATAGTATGTGCTATAACTATATTAAACATACAAGGGTTGATACCTACTGATATTTGAGGAAAATTATAATATTTTAACAGTAAGCAAAGGTTGTTAAACTCAGACTTCAGTATTGAGCTTTTCGGCTTATGTGAAATTACCAAAATACCCCTACGGGGCATAGTTTGGTTATAATTGATAAATTTCACATATATAATTTACCCTACTATTATAACTTAGTAAAATAAGTATTTTTGCTGATTATATCAGACCTGTAACTCAGGTTAATACTTAGACTCTTTTATAACCTTGAAAATGACCAAACTACCCCTACGAGGCATAATTTGTGTTTAAACTCGTTTCGGGCATAATAAAAGACATCCCACTGATGTCACAACATATTTGAAGCATATTAACTTAGGAAACCTGTATATGACTCTCATGAATACCCGTTACGCCTATTACGCGTTCGGTTCGGTTTATGTAACTAGTTTACATAAATTAGCCTAAACGGGCCAAACCTTATCGGTTTTATCTCAAAATCCAGAATGTGTATGAAATACCCATATAAGGCAAGTATCCGAACTTGTCGGGTCCAAATCACCTTCTATTCCGGTCTTCGCCTAATCGTGCGTTTGAACCATATAATAAACCGGTCTAAGCTTAGGCTTAATTAAAGACCCGTTAGTATTCTAATTGGTTATTTATACCATCATTCCAGACTAGAGCCTTCCGGTAAATTATACCTACGCTTACTTAGGTGAATACGGCTGAGCTATTAAATTATTTCTATTTAAGACAGGAGCTAGCTCAGGTAAATACTCTTAACTTATTTTCCCTATTACGGGCTTGGGATACGGTAATATAAATACCGCATGGTCAGGTATGGGATTCAAAGACCAATAAGTCGGGAAATCCAAATAACCTGTTTTAATTCGTGTTGCTTGACTGAAACATTGGGGATTAATGCGACCGTGTCCTGGATATCCTTGACTCATTAAATGCAATGGCCACGACTTAAGCACGAGGTGTAGGCATACACCTGACAGATGCTATATGCTAATTAATTAATTATACCCAATAAGGGAATAGTGGTGTGTCGGTTAATCATGAACCGGCATAGAACCGGGCCCCGTATGTAGAGCAAGTTATGTAAAACTGATAACATGAGATATAGTTTGCCCCAAGTATAAAAGATTTATTTTGCCTCTGTGCATCTAAATCAAAGTTATAAAAGATTAATTTTGCCTCTGTGCATTTTAATCAAGTATAAAAGATTAATTTTGCCTTGTGCATTTTAATCGATGTGTCTACATATTTTGTGCCGAAGTGCATTTAAACCAATTTACAAACTCTTTTCAAATGAGTCGGTTGAGTGTATTTACCAGTGAAAACTGACGTATTTTCAAAAGTCTAAGTGACAGGTACAAGTACGTAAATAGGCTGGAAGCTGCTCAGGACGTTAATAAGGAACCTTGCAAGTTCTAGGCGTCTAAAGTCTGTTGAACAATATTTGTATTTTAAGATCCGCCTGTGGATCCTTTACTTTCCGTTGTAATACTTGGATATTACTTTTTATTCGGATTGTAATATAATTATCTTTTGCTTCCGCTGTGCATTTATATATTGTGTTGTTTGACTATGATGATATCAACTACGTCACGATATTCCCCACCGGTGACACGTGGAAAGTCGGGGTGTGACAGGTTGGTATCAGAGCCAACATTAAGTGAATTAAACAGTAGTCTTTGGTGTTTAATCTCAGTGACACAGTAGCACATTCCTTGACCTTTTGAGTCTAGACTTAACATAGGAATAATCTCAATCCTAATCCGGAAATTTTTGCTTCCAAATTTTTATATTGGATACGCCGCCAAGCAAAGAAGCTGTAATAAGAATTCTCCACATCTGGAGCCTTGAAATGCTGAGCTTCGTACCGCGACCCGGATGAAACGTGCAACCAAGGAGAAAACATTCAGGAATTGGATGAAGAAGAAACTCCTTTGCTGAAGATCGTTTCCTCAATAGTCCTTATAAGGACATATTTATCTTTTCAGTCCCTTCGAGGACAACATTATACCTTTCAAGTCCCATTTAGGGCAAACCTGATTTTAAATTTTATAGTGGAATGATTAAATTTAAATTTTCATTCTAAACATGAAATATGAAATAAATGAAAAATAACACTCTTTTTATAAGATCTACCATTATAAAATGGCAAAATCTAAGAAGGACAAAACCTAGCCACGTGTCATTTTAAAACCGGGCCAAGATGGTAGTCCCATAATTAGGTTCAGATCCATAATTTAACATCTCAAAATAGGATTGCTCTGCGTTAAATATTAAAGGAATCTTAAGGGTAAAAACCTAGCCTAAATGTCAATACAGACATGGCCAAGATGGTAAAACCTAGCCTAAATGTCAATGCAGACATGGCCAAGATGGTAAAACCTAGCCTAAATGTCATTTCAGACATGGCCAAGACGGTAAAACCTATCCAAAAGATTCCAATCCCTATTAAAATCTGTAAGTATGTTAACATTTTTGGCAAACTGTGAATCGTTAAAGTCACACAGGCCACAGGGATTAATCTAAATTCCCTTATTTGAAATAATCATCCTTTAGTGATGTTTTGCCTACGGGCTATAATGTATTGTCCATTTGAGACATTGACATTGTGATCTTTATGATTCCTTGTCTAAGGTGGTGAGCTATGCTCAAGCCTAATAGTCTATATGATCAATGTGATCATGACTAATATCATATAACATCCTAGTGATGTTTTGCCTACGGGCTATATTATATTGTCCATTCGTGACAAAGACAGTTGTGGTCTACGACTCCCTGTTCAAAGGTGATGAACTTGGATTCAAACCTTAATGCCTCGATTCTTTGAAATCATGGCTTATATCATCCTATAAGGTGATCATATTATAAACATCCCTTAGAAGGGAAGTGCCTACGGGCTATAGTTAATGTCCTCTGAGACTAGAGATAGTGGTAGCCTACAACTCCCTGTCAAGAAAAGGTAATGAACTTTGATTCAAACCTTAATGCCTCGATTCTCCGAAATCGTGGCTTATAAATTAAACTTGTCTACGCGACTAGGCCATTTGTGCTACTATTAACTTGTAAATTAGGATTTATGATAAAAATCCTGAGTGAAATAAATATCCTTCCTTCCCTGCCAGTATACACATGAATAAGAATCTTAAGAGTGAAACCTAGCCTGAGTGTCATTATAAAGACCTGGCCAAGATGGTAAGACCTATTTAAAAGATTCGTATCCCTATTAACATCTGAAAATATGTTAACACTCCGGGCAGACGTAATTCATTAAAATCACACACGTCATTCTTATGTGAGGATTCTTCAAAAGATTCCTTACCCAACTTAATGATCTCTGCATCATGGGTGTAAGATCATCAATTAAGATGATCATATTTTGACCATACATTGGTAATATAGTACCTACGGGCCTTGCTCATTCCTACATGAGCCAAAAGACAGGGGTAGCGATGACTCCCTGACTGAAATAGGTAATGAACTATGATTCAAACCTCGATGCTTTGATTCTCTGAAATCATAGCTTATAATTTATAAATGTCCATGTGACTAGGCCTTTCGTGCCACTAGTAAAACTGTTATTGTTTTTGTAATTAGGATAAGTTATAATATAAATCCTAAATAAATGTGATTAATAAATTAACCAAATATGGTCTCCGTTACCATGGTTAATGAATTGCCATAAAAGACAATTCCATAATAAACTCCCAAGTAAACTATTGTCCTTGTTTTCTGTAACAGTTCAATTAAATGGCTGGCTCAGATGAAATAAATAGCCACCCAAGGGGAAATAATGATAACGCCTGGATAAATTTAACGGGTGCTGAATTGAAAGCGTTGGTAGACGACGCTGTTACAAAGGCCTTAGAGCGGCAGTATGAAGAGTATAGTGGGACTCGGAGTAGGACCCTATCAATACCACATTCGAAGCCTCCTTCCAAGAAGGATGAACCCAAGAAGGAAGATGACGAGCGTCACTCTTCTAATCATCACAGTGATCCGTCTCAACAGATCATACTGAATCAAGGACCTCGTGATAAGGGTTGCTCCTACAAGTACTTTGTTTCATGTAAACCCCGGGATTTCACCGGGGAGGAAGGAGCTGTAGATTGTATGACATGGTTAGATGAGATGGATACAGTTGTGGATATCAACGGATGCGCTGAGAAGGATGTGGTCAAGTTCGTGTCGCAATCTTTTAAGGGTGAGGCCTTAGCTTGGTGGAGATCGTTGATTCAAGCCACCGGAAAGATCCCTTTGTACAACATGACTTGGGATCAGTTCGTTGGTCTTATCAAAGAAAATTACTGTCCTCAACATGAAGTTGAGAAGATTGAGACTGAATTCTTGACATTAGTCATGGAAAACTTAGACTGTCAAGCATACCTTACAAGTTTCAATACCAAGTCTCGATTGGTTCCTTATTTGATCACACCGGAACCAAAGCAAATAGCTCGCTTTATTGGGGGTCTAGCCCCAGAAATAAAGGCAAGTGTGAAAGCATCGAGACCTACTACATTCAGGTCAGCGACAGATCTGTCGCTATCTCTCACACTCGATGTGGTCAGAAACAAGGCTGCCAAGGCTTCTGAAGATGGGAAGCGTAAAAGGGAGGAGGATAACTCCCAGAATCCTAAGAAGAGCAAATCCGAGCTCAACAATAACCAACAGGATTCCAACAAGAAGCCTACATGCAAAACCTGCAACAGAAGACATTGGGGACAGTGTCGATCAAACCAAAAGATAAAGCAATGTGGCGTCTGCAAAAGAACTGGTCACCAGTCCCACGAATGTAGGGACATAAAGAATGCCAACTGTTTCAGCTGTGGCGAAAAGGGGCACATCAGTACTAATTGCCCTGAGGCCGCCAAGGAAGGAGTAGCTAATTATGGGAATGATAAGAAAAGAAACGTCTAAACTAACGGTTGAACGCCAGAGACAGTGCATATCAATAATGGCATTAGATACGTCTTTACCTTTTTGCATCGATTGTAATTGCTCAGTGTTTTACGTTAATGCAAGGGATAATAAACCTTTAGTAAAACATAAGCTTATCAAGCTTTAGATTACACCCATAAGAACTTCAGATATTAAAAATAAGGTATAATTTACCAATGGAATCTTTAATGACCCTCTCTCCCATCCTCAGAGATAATCCTTTCATAAGAATCTGGAGTACTCTTCCCCAGAAAGAGTACGACAATATATATATTATTTTATTTTATTATTTTCCCATTATTTTATATCGCCTGCGAATGCCAAACTATGTTTGATTAGAGTGCCATATGAGGATTGGCGTATCCTAGTGTGTCCCATAGATTGCTTCCATGCCTGATCAATATGGAGGTTTAATACATGGAACCCCTGAGATATCCCAAAGGTCATATTGTACTGAAGTCGACTAGTAGTATTCAAAGAAGATATCCAATATAAAATGTCCTTATAAGTATCTCTACTTAGGACATCCTTGCAATTGTAAAGAGAATGTGTCATTTATCTGACACCGACATCGATAGATGAACCAAAGCCTGAGTGTACGGACATCTCTGACACCTCTGTGTGCCAAAATTGTTAAATTATCAGGCTAGTTAAGCTCTGAATATATAGAATCATTCGAAGGAAATCGAATGTATCAAGATCAAGTAGCTTATAAGCTAAAACCTATTTAAGGAGCTTGGCGGAGCTCGCAATACATTACACACTAGTAACCAAAGGATGTGTTTCGCCAATAACCGCAAAACATTATCACATAAGGATAGGCAGACTAATGAAACTTTATGATTAGACAATAAACCTGTATAAACTAAGAATCGACAGGTTAAGAAGCTCCGAAGGAGAGTATGGACCTATTGTATAGGTCAACTGGGATACCCTTAGAGGCCCAAATATACTATGGAAGTAAGTCCATGCTACTTCAGGAAATACTTCCATTATTCTAGCAAATCTCGAGGTCGAGATTTCTTTTAAGGGGGTGAGGATGTAACACCTCGTAAAATCACGTCCAATGAAGTATTGACACGTGTAATAAACCCTAATGAAGTCAAACATTGAATTCAAGGGACTAATTTTTCGAAAAATTGAAAACTTGGATTATGAAAGAACTGGAAGTATTATCATACCAAAAATAAGTTTCTAATTAACCTTTTATGGTTTTATATTCACAAATGATCCACTTGTTAATCAAGTGTAGCCATTTATGTAAATAATTGAAAGTTTGCGCAGAAAAGGGTTAAAAGCGTCAACATGTAAATTCTTACCTCTGAGTGACCTTTTAACAAACCGAGAGCCTCATGATATTTGATTATACTCTCGGGAATGCCAATCATTGGCAATCCAAGGCTTTTATGCCTAAAAGAGAAGTTACGCGCAACTTTGCAAGTATAAGGGACTAGAAGTGTCAATATGTTTAATTATACCTCTGAATGACCTTTTATCGAGCCCGGAGCATTATGATGTTTAATAATACTTTCAAGAATGCCTAATATAGATTATATGAGGCTTCAATGATATTAAATGATGAGTTACGCAAGTTTGCGCGTTAGAAGGACCTAAAGCGTCAAACTGCTAAAGTATACCGATTCGTATGTTATCGGACCTTCCGGAATATGACCATGAGTTATACATACCTTAACTATCCTTATCATAGTTTAGATATAGGCTTTGAGGTGTTTAGTGCGTAAAAATAAACTTTTAAGTCATGCAGGGACTAAAAGTGTCAAAAAGCGCACAAGTTTGCGTTACGCGCATATCTCACATTCTGAATATCCCCGGACACCCAAAAATTTATATAAACACTAAAATATATTATTTTAGTGTTTGGCATGATAAAATTCCATTCGTCGCGTCAATTGGTTCGTTTTTCGCGTTCGTCCGTGTTTCGTCGTAATTAACCGAACAACGTGACCGTACGACCAAACGAACCGACATCCGACATATTTTTGAGCATGTTTCATGTTCCCCATACTTAGGCATCATTGTAGAGCCTTAAAAATGGTTTAACGGGCCTTGGATGTGCCAGAAATGGCATTTAAAGGTGCAAGGGTCAAAGCTGCCAACAATTGAAAGTTGCTGATTGCTGGCCAAGGCCTTGCGCACCTCAACACTGTGGTTGTTGCGGTGCGCAAGCAACCACCAGATGCAGCAACTCGTTTTTTTGGCCTGTTCAGCCTATTCAAACGCCAAGTTTTGCCCTTTAACACTTCCATGAGTTGCCTAAACTGATTTTTAGCACTTAGGGACACTTGTTGAAGAGTTGTGGTCATTAGTAGACTTACATGTCAACATTTTGTGGATCAAAATTCACTATATAAGGCCATGAAGTGCAACCATTTGATCATTCACTTCTTGTGCAATTCTGGAGCCTTTGGGAGCTTAAGAGCAGACACAAGACCTTCCTAATTAAGCATAGGACTTCAGTAAGTTTACTAATCCTTTCTTAATTAAGTTTTAGTTTAGTTTTAGCCTAAAAGTCAAACCGTCGTAATTAACGGTTGACTTTAAGATTAATCACTAATGGTCCAGTGATTAGTCGAATCAAAAGTAGTTATAAGTGGGTAATTATATGGGTAATAAAACCTTAAAAGGGTTCCCCCTGATTCCCACTCTAACTAGGTCAAATGTCGGGTCAAACATACTAATAAAAAGTCAACAGAATGTTTAAATTATAATTTATGCATGATTAGCAATGTAGAACACATACAACCTGTTTGATCATTAATATAACTTGGTAATTAGTGTAGGAACATGTATAAACATGTTCAACCCGACAATTTCCTGTTTAGACCCGGTTTAGAACCGAAAGTCGCATAGTTTGACTTTCACTTTGACTTTCAGTTCTGACCCATTATGGTATGTTTTAGAAATACCTAAGAGCTTCATTTGGACCAGGTTACATGCTAGTATAACCCTCTGTGATTATACACCATGGTTCATTAGTTAACCAATTAATACGCATGATTCCGTTGATTGCTCATATGTTGACCATTATGCCCTTTTCACCTTAAAACGTGATTTTTGGAAATGTAAAAGAGTAGAAACTTTACTTACTGATATTTAAACTCACATCCAAAGTTTGACATCAGTTTGAGGTGTAGACTAAGAGTTATGCTCGTTAGCGTGAAATGAAAGCTTTGTGTTAATTAAACGGCGTAATTAGCGTATAGCCTAATTAAGCCTACTTTTTGATATCAAACTTATTACCCACTGATGTAATATATTATTTTGGGATTTTTAAAGATTTTTAATTAATTTTAGGCTGAGCATAACTAATAGTCGTAGGCTTATTCCGGTAATTGTCGGTTTTGCCCTTGCGGGCCATAAAATGAGTTTTACATATCTAATTAACTCCAAACCTTTTGATACTGATCACATATGATAAATAAATTATTTTAAGCCTTCTGGAATAATAAAAATATCAGCTTTATGTATCGAACCCGGAAAAGGCTTCTAATCGCCTTTTTAAGCATTTTTAACGCATAGTATGTGCTATAACTATATTAAACATACAAGGGTTGATACCTACTGATATTTGAGGAAAATTATAATATTTTAACAGTAAGCAAAGGTTGTTAAACTCAGACTTCAGTATTGAGCTTTTCGGCTTATGTGAAATTACCAAAATACCCCTACGGGGCATAGTTTGGTTATAATTGATAAATTTCACATATATAATTTACCCTACTGTTATAACTTAGTAAAATAAGTATTTTTGCTTATTATATCAGACCTGTAACTCAGGTTAATACTTAGACTCTTTTATAACCTTGAAAATGACCAAACTACCCCTACGAGGCATAGTTTGTGTTTAAACTCGTTTCGGGCATAATAAAAGACATCCCACTGATGTCACAACATATTTGAAGCATATTAACTAAGGAAACCTGTATATGACTCTCATGAATACCCGTTACGCCTATTACGCGTTCGGTTCGGTTTATGTAACTAGTTTACATAAATTCGCCTAAACGGGCCAAACCTTATCGGTTTTATCTCAAAATCCAGAATGTGTATGAAATACCCATATAAGGCAAGTATCCGAACTTGTCGGGTCCAAATCACCTTCTATTCCGGTCTTCGCCTAATCGTGCGTTTGAACCATATAATAAACCGGTCTAAGCTTAGGCTTAATTAAAGACCCGTTAGTATTCTAATTGGTTATTTATACCATCATTCCAGACTAGAGCCTTCCGGTAAATTATACCTACGCTTACTTAGGTGAATACGGCTGAGCTATTAAATTATTGCTATTTAAGACAGGAGCTAGCTCAGGTAAATACTCTTAACTTATTTTCCCTATTACGGGCTTGGGATACGGTAATATAAATACCGTATGGTCAGGTATGGGATTCAAAGACCAATAAGTCGGGAAATCCAAATAACCTGTTTTAATTCGTATTGCTTGACTGAAACATTGGGGATTAATGCGACCGTGTCCTGGATATCCTTGACTCATTAAATGCAATGGCCACGACTTAAGCACGGGGTGTAGGCATACACCTGACAGATGCTATATGCTAATTAATTAATTATACCCAATAAGGGATTCCCAATAAGGGAATAGTGGTGTGTCGGTTAATCATGAACCGGCATAGAACCGGGCCCCGTATGTAGAGCAAGTTATGTAAAACTGATAACTTGAGATATAGTTTGCCCCAAGTATAAAAGATTTATTTTGCCTCTGTGCATCTAAATCAAAGTTATAAAAGATTAATTTTGCCTCTGTGCATTTTAATCAAGTATAAAAGATTAATTTTGCCTTGTGCATTTTAATCAACGTGTCTACATATTTTGTGCCGAAGTGCATTCAAACCAATTTACAAACTCTTTTCAAATGAGTCGGTTGAGTGTATTTACCAGTGAAAACTGACATATTTTCAAAAGTCTTTACTTATGAGCACGTAAGTCGCAACACGCGCATACTCCTTTACATACGAGCAGGCCGGTTTCCATACGAGTCTACTGCTCTACATACGAGCATCTCAGCCTTCATGCGAGCCTGCTACTCCACATAAAAGCACGTAAGTCACCATACACGCATGCTCATTTACTTATGAGCACGTAAATCGCCATACGCGCATGCTCATTTACATACGAGTACGCCGGTCTCCGTACGAGTCTGCTGCTCTACATACGAGCATCTCAGCCTCCATGCGAGCCTGCTGCTCCACATACGATCACGTAAGTCGCCATTACGCGCATGCTCCTTTACAATATGAGCACGCCAGTTTCCAGGTAGCCTGCTACTCCACATGCAAGCACGCTAATCTCCATGCGACCCTGTTGCTTTACATACGAGCGCGTAAGTCACCCGCGCGCCCATGCTTAGTTACATACGAACACGCTTACAAAATATAAACTGTACTACAAATGCACGCACCACTTTGGGTATACGCAAAAACACATTGGCTAAAACAAAGCTTGGTTTACACCTACAATCTTCAAGGCAAGCCGCAGCTCCTTGCTCCACGTTGGATTGTTGTTGTGGCACACCTAAGGATCATCTGTAACACCCCAAAAATTCACATCCTATAATGTATCGACACGTGTCATAAGCTTGAACGTGTGAAAGTATACTCTAGAGGGACTAAAGTTGACAATCCTGAAAAGTATGTGAATATACGAGTTCCAAATGTCAACAGTGAATAAACATATTGTACATTAACCCTACATGATGCTCATACCTTCAAACGAATAAATCATGGATCATACGAAACTAAATATGAAAGAAAGTGAGAGATTACAAACTACAGGGGTTAAATGTGTCAACATGTTTAAGTTATACCTCTGAGTGACCTTTTAACAAAGCCGGAGCTTTGTAACGGTTAATTACGCTCACTAGAATGCACGATATAAATTTCATAAAGTTTCGTTATCGTATGAGAAAGTTATGATCAAATTTGTATACAAGGGGTTAAAGCGTCAATGTTGAAAGTTATGACTTTTCGGGTAATAACAAAGTGATCAAGGACTAGATAAATTGGGTATAAGTCCTAAAGCCCTTGTAGGTAAATATGGAGGGCTCAAAGTGAAAAATATAAGTTAGTTGACCTTTCGGAGGACCAAGAGCCAAGGATGCAAACTGAAAAAGAGATTTTTGGCCCTGAGGACATGCTTGCGCATCTCAACACAAATACCCTTACGGTGCGCAAGGTATGCCCAGATGCAGAAAGTTGGCTGTTGGCTGTTTTAAACGTTGCAACTAACCTTTATCCGATTTTCCTCATCTTGCTTGGCCCCTAAACAACCCCTAAACATCTAGGGACACTTGTTAGTGAGTTATGGTCAGTGGTAGACTTAGATGTCAACATTTTGTGGTGATTTTATCACTATATAAAGCCCCTAAGTTGCAACATTTCAATCACACCTTCATCTGCACTTTGGATCATTTCTGGAGCTCAAGTCTTCTCTCAAGTGATCACTAATCAAGCTTAGGACTTCAGTAAGTTTGCTAATCCTTTCTTAGTTAAGTTTTAGCTTAAAAGTCAAACCGTCGTAATTAACGGTTGACTTTAAGATTAATCACTAATGGTCCAGTGATTAGTCGAATCAAAAGTAGTTATAAGTTGGTAATTATGTGGGTAATAAACCCCCAAAAGGGTTCCCCCTGATTCCCACTCTAACTAGGTCAAATGTCGGGTCAAACTTGTCATTTAAAAAGTCAACAGGATACTTATTTTCTAAGTTATGCATAATTAGCAATGTAGAACATATACAACCTGTTTGATCAGTAATATAACTTAGTAATAAGTGTAAGAACATGTCTAAACATGTTCAACCCGACAACTTTCTGTAAAGACCCGGTTCGGAACCGAAAGTCGCATAGTTTGACTTTCACTTTGACTTTCAGTTCTGACCCGTTATGGTATGTTTTAGAAATACCTTAGAGCTTCATTTGGACCAGGTTACATGCTAGTATAACCCTCTGTGATTATACACCATGGTTCATTAGTTAACCAATTAATACGCATGATTCCGTTAATTGCTCATATGTTGACCATTATGGCCTTTTCACCTTAAAACATGATTTGTGAGAATGTAAAAATGTAGAAACCTTAGTTACTGAGGTATAAACTTGTATGCAAAGTTTGACATCAGTTTGAGGTGTAGATTAAGAGTTATGCTCGTTAGCGTAAAATGAAAGCTTTTTGTTAATAAAACGGCGTAATTAGCGTATAGCCTAGTTAAGCCTACTTTTTGATATCAAACTCTTTACCCAGTGATGTAATATATCATTTTGGGATTTTTGAAGATTTTTAATTAATTTTAGGCTGAGCATAACTTATAGTCGTAGGCTTAATCCGGTAATTGTCGATTTTGCCCTTACGGGCCGTAAAATGAGTTTTACATATCTAAACGACTCCAAACCTTTTGCTACTGATTACATATGATAAATAAATTATTTTAAACCTCCTGGAATAATAAAAATATTAGATTTCTATATAGAACCCGGAAACGGCTTCTAATCGCCTAATTAAGCGTTTTTAATGCCTAGTATGTACTAGAACTATTTTAAACATACTAAGGGTGATACCTACTGATATTTGAGGTAAATAATAATATTTTAATAGTAAGCAAAAGGTGTTAACCTCAGATTTCAGTTTTGAGCTTTTCGGCTTATGTGAAATTACCACAATGCCCCTACGGTGCATAGTTTGGTTATAATTGATAAATTTCACATATATACTTTACCCTACTGATATAACTTAGAAAATTGATTATCTTTGCTGATTACATCAGACCTGTAACTCAGGATATTACTTAAACTCTTTTATCACCTTATAAATGACCAAACTACCCCTACGGGGCATAGTTTGTGTTTAAATTCGTTTCGGGCATAATAAAAGACATCTTACTGATGTCACAACATATTTGAAGCATATTAACTTAGGAAACCTGTATATGGCTCTTATGAATACCCGTTACGCTTATTACGCGTTCGGTTCGGCTTATGTAACTAGTTTACATAAATTAGGCGAAACGGGTCAAACCTTATCGGTTTTATCTCAAAATCCAGAATGTGTATGAAGTACCCATATTAAGCAAGTCTCCGAACTTGTCGGGTCTAAATCACATTCTATTCCGGTTTTCGCCTAATCGTGCGTTTGAACTGAACCGTATAATTAACCGGTCTTAGCTTAGGCTTAATTAAAGACCCGTTAGCATTCTAATTGGTTATTTATACCATCATTCCAGACTAGAGCCTTCCGGTAAATTGTACCTACGCTTACTTAAGTGAATACGGCTGAGTTATTATAATTCTTGCTATTTAAGACAGGAGCTAGCTCAGGTAAATACTTTTAACTTATTTTCCCTTATACGGGCTTGGGATACGGTATTATAAAAATACCGCTTGTTCGGGTGTAGAAATTTTTAATCGGAGATTATTAAATTGCATAATCCCATTTTAATCTGTATTGATTGATAACAAATAACATTAGGGGTTAATGACCGTGTCCTGGATATCCTTGGCTCATTTAAAAAGTGAATGGCCATAACTTAAGCACAAGGTGTAGGCATAACACCTCCTGTTGCGTATGTAAAAGATATACTCACTTGTAAGGATGTCTTCTTGTGAGTTATATTTATGGTGTGTCGATTAATCTTGACCGGCTTGTATTGTATAATCACCGGCCCTAAATGTTGGATAAACATGTAAATCGGATACAAGATCTTTATTAATAAAATTGTCCCAAGTATAAAAGATTAATTTTGCCTCGTGCATTTTAATCAAGTTATAAAAGATATTTTGTGCTTCGTGCATTCAAATCAATTTCCAAACTTTTTTCCAAAATGAGTCAGTTAATTGTATTTACCAGTGCAAACTGACGTATTTTCCAAAAAGGTTAAGTGACAGGTACTGAACGTAATTGGCTGGAAGCTCAGGGCGTTAATAAGGAATCTTGCAAGTTCTAGATGCCTGAAGTCTGTTGAACAGTTTTTCTTTTATTTGATCCGCTTGTGGATCCTTTACTTTCCGTTGTAATACTTTGATATTACTTTATATTCGGATTGTAATATATTTATCTTTTGCTTCCGCTGTGCATACATATATATATATATATATTGTGTTGTTGACTATGATGATATCAACTACGTCACGATACTCCCCACCGGGCCCACCGGTGACACGTTGGAAATCGGGGTGTGACAGGTTGGTATCAGAGCCAACATTGAGTGAATTAAACACTAGCCTTTTGTGTTTAATCTCAATGACACAGTAGCACATTCTTTGACCTTCTGAGTCTAGACTTAACATAGGAATAATCTCAATCCTAATATGGAAATTTTTGCTTCCAAATATTTTTATATTGGATACGTCGCCAAGCGAAGAAGCTGTAATAGGGATTCTCCACATCCGGAGCCTTGAAATGCTGAGCTTCGTACCGCGGCCAGGGTGAAACGTGCAACCAAGGAGAAAGCATTCAGAAATAAAATGAAGAAGGAACTCCTTTTTGCTGAAGATCGTTTCCTTAATAGTCCTTCTAAGGACATATTTATTTTTTCAGTCCCTTCAAGGACAACATTATTTCTTTCAAAGTCCCTTTTAGGGCAAACCTGAAATTTTTAATTTTATAGTGGAATGACTGAATTTTCATCCTAAACATGAAATATGAAATAAATGAAAAATAACATTCCTTTTATAAGATCTACCATTATAATAAAATGGCAAAATCTAAAAAGGACAAAACCTAGCCACGTGTCATTTTAAGACCGGGCCAAGATGGTAGTTCCATAATTAGATTCAGATCCATATTAACACCTTAATTTAGGGTTGTTCTGTGTTAAATATTAAAAAGAATCTTAACGGTAAAACCTAGCCTAAATGTCACTGCAGACAAGGCCAAGATGGTAGAACCTATTCAAGAGATTCAAACCCTTGTTAACATCTGTAACATGTTAACATTCCTGGCAGACGTGGTTTGATAAAATCGCATGAGTCATCCTTAAATAAGATTACTCCAATTTCCCTTATTTATATAAACATCCCTTAGAAGGGAAGTGCCTACGGGCTATAGTTAATGTCCTCTGAGACTAAAGACAGTGGTAGCCTACAACTCCCTGTCAAGAAAAGGTAATGAACTTTGATTCAAACCTAAATGCCTCGATTCTCTGAAATCATGGCTTATATCATCCTATGAGATGATCATATTATAAACATCCCTTAGAAGGGAAGTGCCTACGGGCTATAGTTAATGTCCTCTGAGACTAAAGACAGTGGTAGCCTACAACTCCCTGTCAAGAAAAGGTAATGAACTTTGATTCAAACCTTAATGCCTCGATTCTCTGAAATCGTGGCTTATAAATTAAACTTGTCTACGCGACTAGGCCATTTGTGCTATTATTAACTTATAAATTAGGATTTTTATCAAAAATCCTGAATAAAATAAATATCCTTCCTTCCCTGCCAGTATGCATTTTAAAAAGAATCTTAAAGGTGAAACCTAGCCTACGCGGCCAAGATGGTGAAACCTACTCAAGGGATTCAGATCCTTGTTAACACCTAAGAACGTGTTACCACTCCTGACAAATGTGATTCGATAAAATCACAACAGTCATCCCTATATTGGAAATTTTTAAATTCCTAATTTGCCGTATGATCTAGAAATCATGGCTTATATCATCTTATAAGATGATCATATTATAAACATCTGTGAGTGATGAAGTGCCTACGGGCTAAATTTGTTGTTCGATAAGACAACGACAGTGGTGGTCTTTGACCCTGTCTAAAGATATTGGAATACGTCCAAGCATAATAGTCGGTAGGGTCCATACGATCTCGACTAATATCATCTTAAAAGATGATCATACCATAAATATCCCTTAGGAGGGAAATGCCTACGGGCTATAATTAACGTCCTCCGAGACTAAAGACAGTGGTAGCCTACAACTCCCTGTCAAGAAAAGATGTTTTGCCTACGGGCTATAATAAATTGTCCATCTGAGACATTGACATTATGATCTTTATGATTCCTTGTCTAAGGTGGTGAGCTATGCTCAAGCCAAATAGTCAATATGATTAATGCAATCCTGACTTATATCATCTAAAATGATGAATCCATTATAAACATCCATTAGTGATGTTTCGCCTACGGGCCATATTATATTGTCCATTTGTGACACAAACGTTATGATCTCTATGATCCCCTGTTTAAGGTAGTGAGCTGCGCTCAAGCCTAACAGTCTATATGATCATTGCGATCCTGACTAGTATCATCGGTATGATGATCATAAATTCATAATATTGACATCCCTAGTGATGAATTGCCTACGGGCTATACTTTACTCTATTGTCGACAAGACAAAATAGTGGTGATCTTTATGATCCCTATTCAAAATGGTGGGATTATACCTAAACCTAATAGTCAATATGATCGATGTGATCATGACTAATATCATTAGATACGATAATTATATATAGACATCCATTAGTGATGTTACTTGGTTTACCTTTCTGTCAAGTGAATCGCCTTTCAAGACGATGACAGTTGTAGTCTATGACTCCCTGTCCAAAGGTGAAGAACTATGTTCAAGCCTTAAAACTCTTGATCTAATATGAATGCAGTCTATCACGGCTGTGGTGAGTAAGGCCGCATCAGAACTAGATTCCATAAAGCTGCCAAAGAAGGTGCAGCTAAGCCTGGAAAGGCTAAAGGAAGAAATGCCTGAACTCACCTGATGAATGCCAAGAGGCAGTTCACGAAGTCATCAAGTACAATCCTTATCATTTACCAATGATAATTTCTGCTAAGTGTCCTGATTTAGTACATGCAATAATAAATATTCATAAACCATAAGCTTAGTGATGCGCGTTTAAGTGTCGTATATATTAGGTGTATATTTTAAGCCCTTTTTAACACTTATTTTAGCCAAGTTTTAAATTTATAAAACACGATATTTCACTAACACTAAACACACATATGGGCAAGTGCACCCATCGTTGAGTGTAGTATAGCGTTGGTAAGATACCGAGGTCGTCCAAGGACACAAGAGCTTTTAGTACCGGTTTATCCTCAACGTCTAATCAAAATAAAAAGTTTAGAAAAATGTTTTAAGCTAAGAAAAATAAAAACTAACTAAAATGCTGAAAATAAAAATAAAATAAAAACAGATAGACAAGATGAATCACTTGGCTCCGAATCGTATCTAGTATAACCTTTGATTATTTCCGCACTTTTGCACATAATTAAGAGATTATCTTAGTTATTGTAGTAGGCCCCTCTTTTGAAGGTGACGTTACCCTCACCCCAGTAGTTTGAGTCAGCAAGGATACAATCCTAAAAGGGTGGATTATTGGAAGATAATGAATTAAGTTATTAATGCAGTATTGTGGTAGGCCCCGCTTTTGGCGGTGACGTTACCCTCGGCTAAGTAGTCTGAGTCAGCAGGGATACAGTCCTAAATAGCCGGGTTATAGTATTAATAGTAGTTAACTTATGAGGGGATCAAAGAGTTTGGACCCCCGCCATCCAATACTGTGAAGTATTGAAGGAGGTCCTACTAAATTTGACCCAGGTCCATTGCAGGACCTCTAAACGCTGAACAATGGCAAGACCTTTACCAAACCGTTCCCTTAACCCCCGACCAGGTAGCCAACATACCTCCATATAGACCGTGGAGATATGAATGGTGAAAATCTTTTATTTTATATAGACAGTAAAATAATGCCAAGACACCACGGACAAACGATAAGGAAAGATCACCTTCAACATAAGTAACTAGTTATTAAATTCATTAATACAAAACCAAATAAAAAGTGCAAAAGATTAGAAATAAAAAGTATTATACTAGACAATTTGTCTTCACCAAGTGATGTAAGAGACTTAGGCAAACATGGCCTTGATTGTCAAGAACTCTTACGATCAATCTTAGATCCCGAGACGACTCACACACTCTACGATGGACAATGGATGATGGATGATGGTGGTGGATGATGGTGTTGTGATGGTGGTGGGTGGTGGATGACGTGTGAGAGAGGTGGTGTGCCAAGGGATGAGTTGAGTTGAAATGAAACCAAGCACTCCTATTTATAGGCTGAACAGAAGGCTGGGCACGGCCCCGTGTCCGCTGGACACGCCCCCGTGCCCGTCTGACATTCTCTCTCTTCATTAATTGTAATTCGCAATTACAATTAATGCACCTGCTGTACTTTCGCCACGCCCCCGTGTTCACTGGACACGGCCCCGTGGTGGGCAATAGAAGCTTCTACAGGTTTGTCTTTAGTGCCAGGGCTATCCATCCTGAGCACTGCCCCGTGCTGAGCTGGGCACGCCCCGTGTCGGGCTGGGCACGCCCCGTGCTCAGCTGGGCACAGCCCCATGCTCAGCTTTCTTCTTGTTTTTGCTTTGGGAGATGCTGTTGAGGGGGGTCGGGCATGCCACGTTTGTTCCCTTTCTTGTATTTATGTTAGATTTAGCTGCCTTTTTGCTTCTTTTGTTCATTTGAGCTCATTTAATCCTGAAATTACAAAAGGAAGACAAAAGCACACTTTTTTCCAACATTAGTACTAAAAAAGGGTTAGTTTTATGCCACAATTGATGAAATTTATATGTTGCATTTTGAACACATCACTTAGCAAACTTTTATATTATCCACAAGGTATAACTTACCAAGGAAACCATAGTAACCGATTCTTCTAGTATCGGCAAGGAATCCTTCCGAAAAATCTAAGAGTACTCTTTCTTCGCATAGAATACGACAACATATGTTATTTTAATTATTTTTCTCATTGTTTTTCTATCGCCTGCGAATGCCAAACTATGTTTGATAAAAGTGCCATATGAGGATTGGCGTGTCCTAGTGTGTCCCATAGATTACTTCCATGCCTGATCAGTATGGAGGTTTAATACATGGAATCCCTGAGATATCCCAATGGTCATATCGTACCAAAGTCGACTAGTAGTATTCAAAGGAGATATCCAGAATATAATTGTCCAAGTAAATGTTCCCGATTAAGGAATTCATGGACTAGTAACATAAATATGTCACTTATTTGACACAAGCAATGATGGATGAACTGGAGCCTGAGATTTGGAAAAATCTCTGTAACCTCCTTGTATCTTGATTATTCTCTCCTAAGACTACCCTGGTTACCTCCCAAGAGGCAAGTAGAGTTAAGATTAACATCCCGCTTTGGGTTGAAGTGTTGTAAGAACTCATGTTGATTATGGAATAACCGAAACCCTGATTAAGTAAATTTTAAGATATAGATTCATATAGCCTGACTCAATATCCGGAGAATTCGGTATAGTTAAGTATGAAATACGGTTCATTTTGCTTATGCATGGTTACCGCAACCCTAATTATGCAACGATTAAAAATTGCCATCAGCTGCCCAGGATCGTCGATTTGTTCGACTAACGGCAAGGATTAGCTATTCCTTAAAATTAGTTAAGCAGTGGTTGGAATAACCATTCCACCGTAAGATAAGCTTTTCTATAATAGTTGATATATAAGCATCAAGGCTGCTCCCTTGGAGACCTTGTATAAATGGAATGTTAAACATCTATTGATAGGACAATAGATTAGTAAGTTCAATTATCAGGATCTGAAAGTTGCATTGGAAACAACAAATAAGATCACACAAATCCCTAATTATCGGTAAGTTGCCAGTATTCGGCAGAAAAATCAAGGATTAATGGAAAGTAGCAACCTTCCTAAATTCTTGTAAAGGTATTGGGCTCAACAAGGGATATCACCCAGGAAGGGTGTGCCAAATTGTTAAATTTTCAGGCTAGTTAAGCTCTGAATATATAGAACCATTCGAAGGAAATCGAATGTATCAAGATTAAGTAGCTTATAAGCTAAAACCTATTTAAGGAGCTTGGCGGAGCTCGCAATACATTACACACTGGTGACTGAAGGATGTGTTTCGCCAATAAGTCAAGAAGCACTATCACATAATGATGTGCAGATTTATGATATAATGAGCGACCTATGTTGATTAAGGATCGACAGGTGAAGAAGCTCCAAAAGGATACATGTACCTAATACAGGAGTCACTTTGGGAGCTTGGAAAGACTCCAGATATGTTATAGAAGTTAAGTCCATTATGCGACAAAATGTACTTTCAACATTTTTAGCAAATCTCGAGGTCGAGATTTCTTTTAAGGGGGTGAGGATGTAACACCCCGAAAATTCACGTCCTATAATGTATTGACACGTGTCATAAGCTTGAACGTGTGAAAGTATACTCTAGAGGGACTAAAGTTGACAATCCTGAAAAGTATGTGAATATACGAGTTCCAAATGTCAACAGTGAATAAACACATTGTACATTAACCCTACATGATGCTCATACCTTCAAACGAATAAATCATGGATCATACGAAACTAAATATGAAAGAAAGTGAGAGATTACAAACTACAGGGGTTAAATGTGTCAACATGTTTAAGTTATACCTCTGAGTGACCTTTTAACAAACCCGGAGCTTTGTAACGGTTAATTATGCTCACTAGAATGCACGATATAAATTTCATAAAGTTTCGTTATCGTATGAGAAAGTTATGATCAAATTCGTATACAAGGGGTTAAAGCGTCAATGTTGAAAGTTATGACTTTTCAGGTAATAACAAAGTGATCAAGGACTAGATAAATTGGGTATAAGTCCTAAAGCCCTTGTAGGTAAATATGGAGGGCTCAAAGTGCAAAATATAAGTTAGTTGACCTTTCGGAGGACCAAGAGCCAAGGATGCAAACTGAAAAATAGATTTTTGGCCCTGAGGACATGCTTGCGCACCTCAACACAAATACCCTTACGGTGCGCAAGGTATGCCCAGATGCAGAAAGTTGGCTGTTGGCTGTTTTAAACGTTGCAACTGACCTTTATCCGATTTTCCTCATCTTGCTTGGCCCCTAAACAACCCCTAAACATCTAGGGACACTTGTTAGTGAGTTGTGGTCAGTGGTAGACTTAGATGTCAACATTTTGTGGTGATTTGATCACTATATAAAGCCCCTAAGTTGCAACATTTCAATCACACCTTCATCTGCACTTTGGATCATTTCTGGAGCTCAAGTCTTCTCTCAAGTGATCACTAATCAAGCTTAGGACTTCAGTAAGTTTGCTAATCCTTTCTTAGTTAAGTTTTAGCTTAAAAGTCAAACCGTCGTAATTAACGGTTGACTTTAAGATTAATCACTAATGGTCCAGTGATTAGTCGAATCAAAAGTAGTTATAAGTTGGTAATTATGTGGGTAATAAACCCCCAAAAGGGTTCCCCCTGATTCCCACTCTAACTAGGTCAAATGTCGGGTCAAACTTGTCATATAAAAAGTCAACATGATACTTATTTTCTAAGTTATGCATAATTAGCAATGTAGAACAGATACAACCTGTTTGATCAGTAATATAACTTAGTAATAAGTGTAAGAACATGTCTAAACATGTTCAACCCGACAACTTTCAGTAAAGACCCGGTTCGGAACCGAAAGTCGCATAGTTTGACTTTCACTTTGACTTTCAGTTCTGAACCGTTATGGTATGTTTTAGAAATACCTTAGAGCTTCATTTGTACCAGGTTACATGCTAGTATAACCCTCTGTGATTATACACCATGGTTCATTAGTTAACCAATTAATACGCATGATTCCGTTAATTGCTCATATGTTGACCATTATGCCCTTTTCACCTTAAAACGTGATTTGTGAGAATGTAAAAATGTAGAAACCTTAGTTACTGATATATAAACTTGTATGCAAAGTTTGACATCAGTTTGAGGTGTAGATTAAGAGTTATGCTCGTTAGCGTAAAATGAAAGCTTTATGTTAATAAAACGGCGTAATTAGCGTATAGCCTAGTTAAGCCTACTTTTTGATATCAAACTCTTTACCCACTGATGTAATATATCATTTTGGGATTTTTGAAGATTTTTAATTAATTTTAGGCTGAGCATAACTTATAGTCGTAGGCTTAATCTGGTAATTGTCGGTTTTGCCCTTACGGGACGTAAAATGAGTTTTACATATCTAAACGACTCCAAACCTTTTGCTACTGATTACATATGATAAATAAATTATTTTAAACCTCCTGGAATAATAAAAATATCAGATTTCTATATAGAACCCGGAAACAGCTTCTAATCGCCTAATTAAGCGTTTTTAACGCCTAGTATGTACTAGAACTATTTTAAACATACTAAGGGTGATACCTACTGATATTTGAGGTAAATAATAATATTTTAACAGTAAGCAAAAGTTGTTAACCTCAGACTTCAGTTTTGAGCTTTTGGGCTTATGTGAAATTACCACCATGCCCCTACGGTGCATAGTTTGGTTATAATTGATAAATTTCACATATATATACTTTACACTACTGATATAACTTAGCAAATTGATTATCTTTGCTGATTACATCAGACCTGTAACTCAGGATATTACTTAAACTCTTTTATCACCTTATAAATGACCAAACTACCCCTACGGGGCATAGTTTGTGTTTAAATTCGTTTCGGGCATAATAAAAGACATCTTACTAATGTCACAACATATTTGAAGCATATTAACTTAGGAAACCTTTATATGGCTCTTATGAATACCCGTTACGCTTATTACGCGTTCGGTTCGGCTTTTGTAACTAGTTTACATAAATTAGGCGAAACGGATCAAACCTTATCGGTTTTATCTCAAAATCCAGAATGTGTATGAAGTACCCATATTAAGCAAGTCTCCAAACTTGTTGGGTCTAAATCACATTCTATTCCGGTTTTCGCCTAATCGTGCGTTTGAACTGAACCGTATAATTAACCGGTCTAAGCTTAGGCTTAATTAAAGGCCCGTTAGCATTCTAATTGGTTATTTATACCATCATTCCAGACTAGAGCCTTCCGGTAAATTGTACCTACGCTTACTTAAGTGAATACGGCTGAGTTATTATAATTCTTGCTATTTAAGACAGGAGCTAGCTCAGGTAAATACTTTTAACTTATTTTCCCTTATACGGGCTTGGGATACGGTATTATAAAAATACCGCTTGGTCGGGTGTAGAAACTTTTAATCGGAGATTATTAAATTGCATAATCCCGTTTTAATCTGTATTGATTGATAACAAATAACATTAGGGGTTAATGACCGTGTCCTGGATATCCTTGGCTCATTTAAAAAGTGAATGGCCATAACTTAAGCACAAGGTGTAGGCATAACACCTCCTGTTGCGTATGTAAAAGATATACTCACTCGTATGGATGTCTTCTTGTGAGTTATATTTATGGTGTGTCGATTAATCTTGACCGGCTTGTATTGTATAATCACCGGCCCTAAATGTTGGACAAACATGTAAATCGGATACAAGAACTTTATTAATAAAATTGTCCCAAGTATAAAAGATTAATTTTGCCTCGTGCATTTTAATCAAGTTATAAAAGATATTTTGTGCTTCGTGCATTCAAATCAATTTCCAAACTTTTTTCCAAAATGAGTCAGTTAATTGTATTTTCCAGTGTAAACTGACGTATTTTCCAAAAAGGTTAAGTGACAGGTACTGAATGTAATTGGCTGGAAGCTCAGGGCGTTAATAAGGAATCTTGCAAGTTCTAGATGCCTGAAGTCTGTTGAACAGTTTTTCTTTTATTTGATCCGCCTGTGGATCCTTTACTTTCCGTTGTAATACTTTGATATTACTTCATATTCGGATTATAATATATTTATCTTTTGCTTCCGCTGTGCATACATATATATATTGTGTTGTTGACTATGATGATATCAACTACGTCACGATACTCCCCACCGGGCCCACCGGTGACACGTTGGAAATCGGGGTGTGACATCATCGCAGGCTCAGGCTTCCACTTCATTACCCTGACACGGCTTTACGCCAATTCTCATTCGTGACAACCCGCACAAAGTTGATTAACACGTGCAAATATTGTAGACAACAGTTTATAAAGATTCAAACACTAGGTATACGTATTCCTCAAAGCTAAAGACACGCGCACCATGCGTTAACCAACAGAAGTCACACTAAAGGGAGAATATTTTACAGTAGCCACACGACTATGTGTGCACCACTAAAGTTGGGCCACACTCGAAAATCATCCGAAGGGAAGACACTCATCTAGTCTAGAATTCCACCCACTTGCCATTCGTGCAAGGGAGCAACACTGGACTGGGAGGGACCTGAATGGGTATGGTCTCAAATGCTGCATAAGTCTTACGCGTGTTAGGCCCTAACCACACTCAACCGCCAAAACTCAGCCTATTCCAAGACTCATGCACGAGACCTAACCACGTGTGCACAACCTTGACAAGCTCATGGTAATGCGCCAGTACAAATGGTAACTGACTGCAATCAATCAGCGTGTGCCAGGTTTGCGCAACCAATTTCCACGATGAACAATCGTGGGATATTCTGTAGGAACATGTTAGGACTGATCACGATATTCTCTGATGTACAACTGATTGCTGTGATCTCGTATCTTGTGCGGAATCTAAGTACGAGATTTACTTGAACAAGAACAAATAATTAAAATGATTTATATAGATAGATTGTAAGTACAAAACCTTGAAATCACTTAGACAGAGTTTCCCGACTCAAGTCCACCAAGAAGCTACAAATGAACAAGACAAGAACCCTATTTATAGAAGACCTAGATCCGCGCATATTGGCTAATCACGGATGCACGCACATTCGTGCGAACCTACTTAGTGCACAGGTGCGAACCTACTTAACCCTAATCGTGCGGACCTGCATTTGTGTGGGTTCGTGCGAACCTAGTCTAACCCTAATGTGTTTTACACTATAAACCGAGTCTTCTCCTATCTGATCAACTATGATATGATACATTTGACACTTAAACACGTGATTGACGGAAGCAATAGACATAGTGCATTCACAGCCTCCCCCTTGGATATTACTGCAGTCAATCTTGTAGCTAATCTTTATCAACTCTGAGTCTTCAAAAATCTTTGACGCTTCAGAATCACAGACTCCCCTTTACATCTTGATTTATCAGCTCCCTCTTTCATCAGATTCTCTCTTCAAACTCCCCCTTGCTTTGAGCTTCGAGGATCCTTACCTGGCTCTTATCTGGTCATTTGACAATTCAAAACACTTGTAAGAATGTCTTGCAATTTCAATATTATAAACCTGGCTATCTATAAATTCATTTGACAACTAAATCTATTTGAGATTTTCCAGAATTCTTGTCTGACTCTCAACACAAATATTTTGACAATAAACCCCAATTGAAGGATTTACTCGTGAACTCAGGATCAGAACCTGACTCAGCTCCCCCTATCAAGTAACTTAATATTTGAATTTAAAGCATCCGACTTCATAAACCCTCACATATAATCAAGTTCAATTTAATGACCTTGATTTATCCAATTATCTACCCTGTCTAAATTAATGACCTTGGAGACAGTTACAAACTGTTTTTGATTTTTCATTATAAATCTCAAGTTTCAAATTAATGAACTTGTTATTTTTCTGAGACATGTTCAACATACTTAGATTTTAAAACTATGATTTCCAACATCGGTTGCAGAAAATAAAATGAAATAAAATCTTTTTGGATTTTTCAAACTTCATGCTAAAACACAATAAAAATCTTTTTTGTGATTTTAATTGAAATGAAATGCAACAAAGAAATATTTACAAACATATTTTTGTTGAGTTTGTATCAGAGGATCATATCAGTTTATGACATATCACAAGCACCGTTGATCTATATATACTTTAAGCTTTAAACGATTCACTTAGATTGTCAGTATATACTGATCCACTTAAATTCTCACACAAACTTCAATTGATTCAAGATACGAGATTAATGTTTTAAGAACTTAACTTATTCGCGTGTCCCACCTTAGAATATACTCTCGTATCAAGATTCCCTAGATTCAGTCTTACTAGAATATACTCTCGTATCAAGATTCCCTAGATTCAGTCTTACAGGTGAGTATACCTAAATGATATTTGTCTCTGGGTTAGTGCGAGGCCTTGAGAGCTCAGGTTAGAATTTTCGTTCAGACAAAGAGATAAAGGCTTGACTTAAGGTGTGTTCCACTTAGGAATCTTCTTTTACAATTGCACTTGATATATATCTTTCGATATTTTCTCAATTTTTATGCGGAGGGAAAATTTTAAGCGCAAAAGCATTATACGAGGTCTAGGTCATTGTTGACGGATAATCAGAAGACCAAGTATAATACCCCAGATATCAATAAGTATAAGACCTAATATATCAGAATCAAGCAACCTCTAAAACGAAATTTCAAAGTACTAAGTCCATATATCCGAGAGATGTTCCCCACGAATTAAGAAAGTTATTGATTTAGGTTTATATCTCAAAATCAATTTACTACTTGTGTAAAAACCTACTGGCATATCATCAGTGATATTGTTTATTACTATTTGACTTTCCATTTCTTTAGCATGCTGTGATTGTCCACTGATGTACTATCATTTCCTCTTTTTACACTAAACTATTTTGAATTTTCATGTTTTTGTACTTTTTCAAATTTTCAAAAGTTTTTGAATTATTAATATTTTTACACCCCCTAAAATCCAAAACATTTTAAAGAAAATTTGACAAACTGATGCAGATTGCTTCATCTCGCCATCCATTTTCTGCTTCACATTCAGTAAATTGATTATTTTTACCCTCATGGTCACCAAAACATTGATATTTTAACATTTTGAAACCATTTTCCATCTTGTTTTATCATGTTTTGATTGTTCAGCTGTGAGGGTTTTGGCGTATTCCTTCAACGTTTTTTAATTTTTATTTTTTAAATTTTATTTTAATTTATATTTATATTTATATTTTTATTTATTATTATTAACCAACACTCTCTGATTTCAATCATAGGAGTCCTCCTTACGTGCCAGGCTGCTCCATTCTCCATGTTGACTTTCGGTTGCCTTCTGGAACACCTGCACATGCAATTAACTCAATTACTTGAATAATGCAACCCAGGCCTGTTTGACCTTGGGTATTTTGACACAGTACGAATCATTCAGTTTCGGAAAATCTTTGTTGTTTTTCACAAAAAAAAATTCACTCTTGACTTCAATCTTCTTGATTGAATCAATTTTCCTTTTCTCATCAACAGAAGTACTTTGTTTCTTCACCACCCAAATTTGTCCTTTTAAAACATTTTTTCCATAAAATCTTGAATCATTTTGAATGTTTCATTTTGACAAAATAAATCTTTGGTTTCTAATATTTTTTTTTGGTTTTGACATATCAACCTTTTGTTTCCAAATTTGGTTTGGCTCAAATTTGGGTGACTTCTGTTTCACAACCTCAGATTTCTTTTTATTCTTCTCAACATCAACAGACTTTAGATTTTCTGGACATTTACGACCAATGTGTCCAACTTGTTGACATTGAAAACATGTTTTCTTTGACACATCTCTGGCGTGTTGTTGTCGTTTTTTCTGAGCATAGAATTATTCATTAGTCTGTCAACTAAATCGGAGTTCTTTCTCTTCTTCAGAACTTGTTCCGTGAACAAAGTTCATCTTTTTCTGAAATTTGGTCTTTTCAAACCTTTTCTTTTGACTTTGTTTCTTTTTATAACCCAAACCAGCCTTTGTGTTTTTCTTTTTGTAACTTGGTTTGTTTTAAAAAGCTTTCTTGCTCGCTTTACCGGCAAACTTATCAATTTCAGATTTTTCAATTTCCACCAATTTAAAAACCTTGTCAGTCTTTTCCGCTATCACATTTTGAATCGGAAACTCAACATCTGAGAATAATTTGTCCGATCCAACCATATAATATGCCAACCTTATTGAATCATCATTCGCATTTGTCTCAGATTTTGAATTCTTCAGATAATTTTTATGAAAACTTTCCTCATCTTCAAATTGTGATTCGGAATTATCATTTTTGGTAGAATCATTTTGATTTTCTTCTTTCAGAACGCTTTCAACAACCTTACTTACCACCTCTGAATCACCAACATCATCATATTTGGAGTAAGTCACATCAATGTTTTCAGCCAATTGATCAACCATGTTTATTGCCTTTGCCACTTTTCATCATCATAGAAAGTTTAATTTTTCTCCAATGGTGGTGGAACTTGATGATATTCTGATTCAATCCCCTTTTTATTCTTTTCAAAATCATTATCATCTGGTGTGATGTTGAAAATGCGTTCGAGAATGTATGAAGAAGCATGATAACTTTGAAGTTTATTATTTTTTGTTCTACTTCAGCCAATTGACGTTTAAGCTCAGCAACTTCATCAATATATTGATTTAATACCAGTTGTTTCCTTTTATATTTGGCTTCAAGAAATCTTGTTGTTTCAGAATATGTTGAAACTTTTCCTTCAAGACGTTGAACTTGACTTTTCAAAGTTTCATATGCTTCTTTTACTCTATAATATGAATATTTCATCCCATCATATTCTTTTTGCAACTCTTGAATGATAATATCTTTTTGTAAACATTCATTGAAGTTTGCTGAACACTTCTGTTTTAAATCTTATTTTCTTTTTCAAGAAAGTCACATTTATGTGTCAGCTACTCTTCCTTTTGTTTTAAAATCTTTTCATTTTCAAACATTTCTTTACATTAACATTCTCAATTTTAGTAAATTCAATGTTTCTGGATCTTAAGTTTTCATCCTTCGCAGTACAGGCACTGCATGTTTCCATGCATTTCCAGCACTGCTCTTCATTTTTGTGGTTAGATTTGTCACCAATTTCATCATTATTACCCATTAATTTAACCTAGTTTGACGACTCGGTAGATTTAGTTTGAGTTTTTACCTCTGTTTGATCTGCCATCTTAGCTTCTTCACTTATCTTCAGATTTTCCACCGTCATCTTTTGTTTTTCATCAATGGTTTCTTTATCACTCTTCTTCAAATTCTTTGTCGACTTTTCTAAGCTCGCATTAATCACCATTTTAATCCGCTTCTCCACTTGTTTAGCAAAAATTTTATATTCTTTTATCTTTGAATAATATTCTGCTGCAGTAGGAATAGCTGCGACCAATGCGTCAAAGTCTACCGTCTTCGGATTCACTGCAGGATTTCCTTGAGGATCTAAATAACATTTCCTTTCATCATCCCATCTCTTGGCCTGCTTTGCCTCTCTGAAAACTTTGTATGCTTCATTCAATCTCTCACCCGCTCTACGTTGTTCTCGACGCCATCTTACCTCAACAACCAACGCACTTCCTTCTTTTGGAATGTATTTGTTCCAATTGAAGCCCTCATCATCTTGAGCAACCACCAGAGCTTGCTTTCTTTCTTTTGAAGAACCTTCACTAATCTGTGATCGATTGAGCTTTGGTGACTGTTCATTGTTACGATGAGAAATTGCTTTTCGGTAGTAATCATCATGGAATGGATTCACGCTTTCATCCACCTCTTGATTTGAGCATTCTCGCTTGAAGTGTCCTTTCTGTTTACATTTGAAGCACGTAACCTTGGATTTATCAAATCCCAGTTTTGTTGTAGGACCTCCAAGACATGATCTGCCAGTAATTTCCATGAATCTTTGATCTCTTCTTATAACACTTGCCATGCACCATCTGATGTCGATCAACTCCATCTCCTCCGGATCAATCTGATCGTAGTCTTCCTTGGTCATATTTGGATTACCTATCTTACCCGCCACTAAACTTTCATAGGATTCCAGAATTGATGCTAAGAAGATCATCTGTTGCTTGGCTGAATCAACATTCATGCTTTGAGAATTGTTCAAATTCATGGCAATCTTGTATTGGACCACATTTGGATTAGAATTTTTTGGTGCTGAAGATGATTGATTATTGGCATTTGAACTTGAATAACCAAAACCACGCTTCGAAGAACTACTTTGTGGTGAATTATTTGAGCTTTCTGCACTATATGCAGTGTCAATCTTTGACGATTGATTGTTCAACAGCATGCTTCCATGATAATATAGATTCACGTTCTGCTGATAATTTGAGCTATTAATCTTATTTTGCTTTTGGAGTTCCAGCTCACGGCCTTCAAGCTTTTCAATCAATTGTTCTAAAGTTATTTCATCAAACTTTGCACCGTTTTTCAAAATCATGATATACGTTTGGCAATCATCTTCATGTGGTAATGCTTCAATGAGTTTGTCGATGATTTCTTCTTTGTCCTTTTTAATATCGAATTTTTCTTGCTCAATTTTCAGATGACAGAAACGTTCTATCATATGTCGGACATTCTCACCCTTCAGACAGTTGAACAGATCAAATTCTTTCTTAAGCAATGATATTTTGTTTTTTACTATTTCTTTTCCACCTTCAGCTTTAACTTTTAGTGCCTCCCACATAGACTTTGACGTTTTATCATGTTGAAGCAGAGAAAGAATATTATCTCTAACTGATTGTTGTAACAGTGTAATCATTTTTTATTCGTTAGAGAATTCCTTTTTATCCTTATCATCAAATTCGTTAAATTGTATTATTTCTCCCTTATCATTTTTTTGTTTTTCATATCCGAATGTTAACAAAAACCAACTTTCATAAGCATAAGCTTTAACCCAACTCTCAAATCTATCTTTCCACCTATTGTAATCTTCCATGTTCATCAATTTGGGTGGTTTTCGACAGGTTCCATAGGCACTTTCAATGTTTAAACTCTCAGATATAACATTCCATACAATTTTTGGCGTGGACGTTGTTTCGGATGTGAAAGCATTGTAGAATTCGTTATAGAATTCCAGCTTCATGATTTCAAACTTTGAATAATCAAGAAGTACCTGCAAAAATTAACACTAGATCAAACAACTTTATAAACCAACTAATAACAATCCTTATTCGTGCGAACCCAAATAAACAAGTCTGATTCGTACGGACTGATTACACTTGATCCGTGCGAATGGGTAAGATCAAGTCAGATCCGCGCTAACTAACAATACCAGATCTGCGCAAAACTGATGTCTCTTTATTCGCGCAAACTAACAACGCAGATCCACGCGAACCCACTCACACGAATGCGCAACAACCAGCCATGTTTTTCAAAGAATTTTGGTGATTTAGCTCGAATTTTGATCTGAAACTTTCAAGGATTGATAAAAACATGATTTCGCACAATATGTTTAAAAATCAGCCGATTTTATCAGTAAATTCAACGTTAATTTGTGTTTTAAAGCTTGAAATAGAAGTGTAGAAGAAGAGTGAGTAGAAAATGATGAAATTCAGCTCTGATTTGACTCTGATTTGCTTGAATCTTGTATCTTCAGTCCTTGCAATCAATCTCCTGCTCTGATACCACTTGTAGGAACATGTTAGGACCGATCACGATCTTCTCTGATGTACAACTGATTGCTGTGATCTCGTATCTTGTGCGGAATCCAAGTAGGAGATTTACTTGAACAAGAACAAGTAATTAAAATGATTTCTATTGATAATTTGTAAGTACAAAACCTTGAAATCACTTGGACAGAGTTTCCCCATTCAAGTCCACCAAGAAGCTACAAATGAACAAGACAAGCACCCTATTTATAGAAGACCTAGATCCGCGCATATTGGCTAATCACGGATTCACGCACATTCGTGCGAACCTACTTAGTGCGCAGGTGCGAACCTAATTAACCCTAATCGTGCGGACCTACATTTGTGTGGGTTCGTGAGAACCTAGTCTAACCCTAATGTGTTTTACATTACAAACCGAGTCTTGTCCTATATGATCAACTACAATATGATACATTTGACACTTAAACACGTGATTGACGGAAGCGATAGACATAGTGCATTCACATATTCACTGCTCCATTATCTCTACTCACAGCTGAAGACAGACGCAACAAGCGTGGCCAGCAACTTTCCCGCACCTGGGCGACAGGTAAGCCTAAAACTCAATCTTTACTTCCAAGCACTCCTAATAAGTCTAGTACTCCTCCCACGTTTACACGTGGGAGCGACACTAGACTGGGGGACATGATGGGGTTTGGTATTAGACCCAACCTGAATGACCGGACATAGCCGTTACTTATCGCCTTTTATTATAATATTTATTATTATTGCATACTAACCCGCGAAGCCTTGCGCGTTGTAGTTTACACTACACTAGGTTGTGGGCCTGTAGAGACAACCCCTAACTAGGTCTGGCCCATTGAGGTTAGGGTTACCCATATCTCCTATATAAGGAGGTCTTCACCTCATTATTAGGGCATGAGATATGGGGCAAACACACTTTGGTTGCTAGGAATAGGAGATTCTTCTCCTACCGGCCGTCTCTACACCCCCACCTTTCTCTCTTAAGGTGTGATTCTTCATCCTCTCAGAGAAAGTGGTTCGAATCCCTCTTCAGATGAATCTGTGTTTCTTCAAGATCCAAAATCTAAACAGTCCTACGGAAAAAAAGTGAGGGAATTGAAATCTAAGTAGTAAAGTACATGTATATGTTGTTTTAGTTGTGATTAATGCTATTATAATTGAGAGTGCATGTTATTATAATTGACAATTGCAAATCTTGGAACATATATAAAGAAGGTTATCTAGATTAGTGTGTATAGAGTCACATGGTTTATGACCCAATTGTAGAACTGAATAGAATCACATGGCTTGTGACCCCAACGTATGTGTTGTATGGAGTCACAAGGTTTGTGACCCCATTGATGAAATTGCAAAGTCACATGGTTTGTGACTCTTTATTGAAATTTGTAAGAGTAACATGGTTTGTGACCTATTATTATTATTATTGATAAAGCAAACCCATAAGTAATATGAATTATTATGATGTTACCCTCATATATATTTGTGGTGGAATATAATTGGATGCCATAACATGGTTGTTTAGACTTTAGAGCATGCAACATTGGAATGTGATCATGGGTACATTAAATGTGGCAAAATGGCAAACATGACATGCAATGGTGTCAAATTTATGGTAAGAAACACTCAAATTTCAGAAAATACCCAAACTAAAAATTATTAAACCCTAGATAACAAAGATCTGATGATTATACCATCGATTACAATCAATAACTCTCACTCTAACACACAGATGATTATCAACACGATAATCATCAACAATCAACGGATTTACTCACAACACTACAACAGATTCATATTCAAGATGAATTTGTTAAACAAATAAAGTAAAAATCCTAATTGCTCAGTTGAAGATACTCTGTATCAGATTTACTCACAACACTACAACAATCAACGGATTTACTCACAACACCGTGTTGTAGATACTCTGTATCGGGCATTTGTAAGCATTTAGAAACTCTAACTTTGTCTCTGAAACTGGTGGTATATTAAACGGACAGCCTTGGGTTTATAAGAGAGCACATGCGGGTTACCCGGGTTGTTATAACAACCCGGTCTTCATATATCTCCAAGCCAGCAGATAGAACCCTTCCAGTCCAGTCTTCCATCCCATTCTTCTACCTGTTACAAGCCCAAGAAGCTTCAAAGCCCAACAGCCAGCCAGACACCCAAGCCCGCTACACATCAAGCCTCATTGATCTAGCCCAGCACCATTTATATGTTGTAAAATAAAAACAAACATGATTAAAAAAAGAATATAAAACTGAAAGAATACAAACTATTTTTAATACCCCCCCTCAGTTTTATATTTAAACAAATTCATCATGCCCCAAAACTTACACATATCACAAGAGATTTAAGAAGCAACCCTTTTGTAAACACAACAACTCTGTTCTGCTTAAGTAACCCAAACAATATGCAATTTATGAAGAGGATTGAGAATCTCCAGCTAGTCTGATGCTCCTGCTGGTTCCCATGTGGCTAATCCACCACTTTTCCTCTATGAAGCCAGGAAAATAATTTATATCGATGACATAAAAGTGATCTTTGGTTCTATTTTCACGAATCATATCCAAGTTGAACAAATGAAGCCCCAGGCGGCGACGAAGTTCTGTAGCAAGGCGTTCAAGTAAGGCTCGTGGAGGAAGCTCAGCAATACACGGGTCTAGATCTGCACCATCTGCTGACTGGGCAGCAGATGAAACCCTTGGAAACTGAAACACGCCAATACTTCTTGACAGCTCACGCTTGCTAACATCAGGTAAAGAGAAACGACGAACAACCATAATTGCATCCCCAACAATGTACACTTTGAACAGAACACCTCCATGGTTAACAAACTCCTGAAGAACAAGGGGAGGCTCTAGCTTCTCAAGAGAATACTCATCATAAGTGAGTGATAACTCATGTGACTTTGCAACCAAAAGCTTTGCAACAAAAGGAAGCGTTAATCCTGCCTTCTTAACAGCGTCAGAGATGGATGACTGATCTTTTTCTATTACCAGTTGTTTTGGGACACCGACTGTACCATATGCATCAGAAAAATCTAGATGAGCAACATCCTGAAGCATAGACTGCCAATTGTAAACAAGTTGTATAGCCCCTGGAGGATTAAGCACTGTAACCTCTGGATGTATCAGCCGATAATCCTCAATAATTTGCTGCCATTCCTTCCCAGACAACTTATGCAACACAATGTCAAAGGGGCTTGATCTGAAAGAGGCCTTGTTTGATCAATAGCAACAAAAAATATCCCCTTATTCCTGCACTTATTACAACCAAAGTTGCAGTCACAACATAAACCTTGCAATATATGCAGCATGTAGTTGTTGTGAAAACACATCACCAGAAAACCAGTGAGACCAGGTAAACACTTCAAGGCAAAACCTAAGAGCTCTGCTAGAGAGAGAGAGAGAGAGAGAGAGAGAGAGAGAGAGAGAAAGGTATTTGTAATCAAGTCACTACTTGAAAGTTCCAAATCAGCAAAATTTACACATCAATACAATTTGATGATGACAGTGTACTGACAAGCTTTGATTTGCTACTAAAAAAGACACAAAAAACAGATAGAAACCAACACTACGATCTAATGGGACTAGACTCAACAACACGGAGAATCTACAAACGACCCTAGACTAGTGTGGAAGAAAAGCAAGCATCACCTAGACCAGTGAACTAACATCACTACGATTGGTGATGAAGTATTTTCAAAGAGAAGAATAAGAAACAAATAAGATCACCAACACGACGATCCTACATAAACCTCACTATGGTCAAACTAAAAAACATGAAGAATTCTAGACCAGTGAAATAAAGGCACACACTATCAAAGAATATATCTTCAAGATAGCATAACCTTTACAAGAAAAACAATCACACGACGATTCCAATAACCAAAGGAATACATGATTGTTCAAGAATCATCAGATACACTCTGATAACACCAAAAAGCCACACAACTTTAAGACTAAAAAATATGTCACAAGACATGTAAGTTCAACAACAGATTTAGACAGAATTTCACATGTCACAAGATATAAAGAAGTATTTATAACAGGACGAAAACAAATCATAGAACACTTTCTCATAACACATTAAATCACACGATTTAGTAATCACATCAGAACCATACCATGGAACTAATAGGAAACTAGAATCAAGATTCTATAACTACATCAAATTTTCTAAAGCCGATAAAACAAGGAATAACACAATCCCAAACAACTATCAAGTATATTGATAGTACAAAGAATGAAGAACCACATGGTTCTATCACAATACAAGAAACATATCTGACAAAAGACTAGAGTTACAAAACTCTGTACAACTCTGAACAAAGTCTGAAAACTTGAATCACATAATTCAAGACCATAAGAAGTCACACGACTTCTAAGAAATCAGAACCAAGTCTGAAACTTTTAAATTTCACGATTCACAACACAAATATGACAAAACTTAGAACCACACAATTCTACATTAGATAACAAAATTTACACCTAAAAACTCATGGTTGAATAAAAACAGAGAACATTTTCAACTAAAAAACCATCTCACCAACCAGAGAAATAAACAAGGCTGCAAAACATATTCAAGAACAATCTTGACATCTCAACTGGTTAGAAACACTCAAACCACATGGTTCAACTAACCATACTACAAGAGACAACAACTCTTAGACAAGATAAAACCTTGAACAAATACAACTAGTTAAACGTATAAAACCACACTGTTCAGTCAATAAAACACAGAATTTTAGTCAAAATGATATTCTGACTGAAAAAATATATGATCCTACAAGTGACAACGAGACACTAATATTTCCGACCAATCGAAAAACTTTATTTGATAAAAATCAACAAACACAAACACAAACACTATAACACTTTACAAATCTCTACGGATCAGATAATCATGATTTGATATAAAAAACCTAAAAGATCTAACAGATTTTGATATACAGAAAAACCCTGTATCTAGACTTCAAAAAACACACTATGAAGGTGTAAAGAGTGACATCCGAACTAATCAAAAGCAGACACTCATAACATGACGAGATCAATACCAGACTTAATTTTACAAAAAAAATAGCGATTAAAACCACTTATTAACAAACTATGGACCTTTACCGAGTTACACAAAGAATTAACATAATTTCTTTATTTCCAAATGAAGCCAAAACAAAAAACCCATACAAACTCAAAAACGGAGTTCAAGAATGACACAATACCATCTGAATCAATTAGTTAGCTCTACAAGAGCACTACAAGATGATACTGATTTAAATGACAAGGACATGAACTAATTTGTGAGAGAATAAACAACTAAAAAAAAACCACTTTTCATGGACTTAACCAATCCAGCCCACAAGAAAACTTCAAGCACAAAAGAAACATGCTTCAGAAACATACATAGACAAAAAACGGGTAAACCGTCCATTAGGTAAAAAGTAAACAACATGTAGAATTTATTCAATTTTTTTACCACAAACAAGAATATTCAAAACAATAAATAGACCCAAGAGCAAATCTAAGTGCACACCACGATTAGTTTTCCAAGACTTAGTTATAACCAATGTTAACACCTAATAGAACAGCCAAGAACACATAATCATAAGCACACTCAGAACAATCTAAACGAAATATGATATGCAATCACATAAACCAATCAACCAATGCACACATAAGCAAGTATAGAGGGTTATCAGACTCAAGTTTGCTTATTAAAGTTTCACCAAAAAGGTTAAGAAGATCAGCCATCTTAACAAAGAATGAACACAAAATAGAAAGCAAACAATCACAAAATCTCAACAGGAATCAAACAAGATCCTACACTGTGAAACTGTGCCAGGGACCAGATAGTAGGATCGTCACTCTTAGGTGCCTACCCAAGCCTTTGCACAGAAGCTGTATACTAAGCACTGATCCAAAACACAATAGTAGATAATAACAAAAAACAAATAGACACAAAGAATCACCAAATCATAAACAAATGCAACATAGTGTACCCTCTCTGTATCCCAAATCAATAACTGGCCCGACTAGTCCGGCAACAAATGCCTAAATGCAATAATGTAAAACAACAAAGTTTAATAAAGGAGAGATGTCACCCGGATGATAAACCCAAGTTAGGGTTTCTCCAATTCTAGTTAGGATTTTACAATCTTCAAGGATTGAACCCTAATCAGAACAATAACTCCAAAGATCTCATTTACCAAGATATACTCTGACTTGCAGTTGACAAGAATGACAACAACTTTCCAGCAGATCCAAACTCAGCACACACTTTGTCTACCAAGGCTCAGATCAACCTTCTTCAATAGCATACAATAGCCCAGATTTTCAACGATCTTTGCAGATCTAAACCAGAGTAACAGATCTGAAATCAACAAATCTTATGAACTACCACAAACTCCAAGGATTCCTCAAGATCTACACAAATTTGCTTGGATCAAACATGGATCTGAGACAATATACCAAGAAGAACAAGAAACCCCAAATATGTGAACCCTAATCAAAGATAACCACGAACGATAATAGCAACGGAAGCGAAAACAACCCAAAGAGCTATAAAGGCTCTAATACCATGTCAAATTTATGGTAAGAAACACTCAAATTTCAGAAAATACCCAAACTAAAAATTATTACACCCTAGATAACAAAGATCTGATGATTATACCATCAATTACAATCAATAACTCTCACTCTAACACACAGATGATTATCAACACGATAATCATCAACAATCAATTGATTTACTCACAACACTACAACAGATTCATATTCAAGATGAATCTGTTAAACAAATAAAGTAAAAATCCTAATCGCTCAGTTGAAGAGAGAGAAACAAAGAAACTGAATGTGGATAATGAAAAATATCTTAGTTGTTGCTGCACAATAAGTTCTTGCAGCACCGTTGTTATGGGTGGAATTTTGAGTTTATATCCTGAAGGCATATCCTGATATTATATGCTTGATGTTGCGGCCAGGATACTGAACCAGGATATACGTAACATCCTCTGGGGGTATCCTGGTTGCAGCCAATGATTTTCTTTGGTTGCAAGGTACCAACGTTAAAGGACTTGATCTACCTGAAGATTCGCTCAAGGTGGTTGAAAAATGGACGTTGATGGTGGAAGAATGGGTCTTGTAACGGTCAGAATAGAAGAAAGGCATATTCCGCGAGAATATCGGATGCTGGTCAATGCTGTTGACGTTGTAACGGTCATATGAGCTGAAGACCCGGTTTTATAGTTAATGTGCACGTGGAAAACAAGTTAAAAGAGTCCCCCAACGTTCAGAATGCAATATTCCCAGCATCCCGGGATAATAGGAGAGTTAGTTTGTTATTTGTAACTATAAATAGAAGGCCAGATCAATAGGAACACACACTTTACACTCTACTCTCGAACTCACACTTCTTTTTTTCTTTCTATCATGCACAAACACTCAACACTTGTAATCGTTGTACCACTTAGCATTGATCTGCGCCATATCCTGCACTGTATCCTGATATTCGAAGTAATTGAAGAACAAGGCAGCTGCGATTGTCAGCTCCCGAGGTTTTGTGCCGGCGATCTAGATTGATCAAGGGCTTTCCTCGTACATCTCGTGTCACCCTTTACATTTTTGCTCATTGTTTGATCACAGATACAGCTCTATATCCTGAGCCGTATCCTGAAACTGTTTTTGCAAGTAATTTGATTAACATATTTTCGACACTCATTTCTAGCACACTACCTCACTTAACTAATTTGATCACTTAATTGCTTCGGTAATTTTTGACCAAAACAATTTGGCGCCCACCGTGGGGCAAGTGGTGTTATTTTTACTAAAAACTTTAGTAAAATCATTACTCGGTTTTCTATTGTCAAAACTTTTTGCTACATTGTTTTCAATGGCCTCGAGATCAAACATGAGCTCTTCCACCATGTCTGCTACAACCTCTGCAACAATTGGTTCGGTGCTTCCACCACCACCTCCTCCTCCTCCTCCTCCTCCAAGAATGCAAGCTTCTTCATACGGAACTGAGAGTCATGTGGCTCGGGATGTTATCCCCGCTCCCAGTACCCAGGGATCTGGTCCTGTTTTGGCTTCTAATGATGAAATTCTGAATTTGTTTGGTAGTGTACAGGAACAGATGAGGCAGCAGCAGGAAACTAATCGGATGCTGATGAGAGAAATACAACTCTTGAAATCCGGCCCAAGTAGACCTGCTGAAGAAACTGTCACTCCTTTGCAGCCTAGGACTTTGAACTTCAGTTCTGCAGTTTACACTGAGGATAACCGGGGGAATATCGTGCCAAGCCATTCGCAGAATCATACTCCTGAGATACCCTCCTCGGTCAGGATGTCAACTGTGAGGAGCTCAGGATATGCTTCAGGATATGGCCAGAATTCTCAGACTGGTAACGTGTCAAATAATAATATTCTTGCTACTAACAATAATGGATCTTTGCAGGATGCAGGTATGACGTCAACATTTACTAGGGAGCTTCAGAAATTGAAGGACATGATATCCAGTGTACCTGGAGTGGTCCAGCCAATTCCCGAAGTATCCCAAGACAGCCACAGGATATCCCGCTTTGCATATTCTATCTGTGATGCTGAAATCCCAAAGAGATTTCAGACCCCCAACATGAAACTGTATGATGGGACTACGGATCCTGAAGAGCATATTGCCCAGTATAGGGAAAGAATGGAGATTAACCCTATCCCTCCGGAGCTCAAGGAAACATGCTTGTGCAAGGGTTTCGGTTCTACCTTGACAGGATCAGCCTTAAAATGGCTGTTAAATGTTCCTCCCCACTCAATTACTTCGTTTGCTCATTTGGTTAATTTATTTAATAGTCAGTTTTCTTGCAGCCGGATTTTTGAGAAACTAACCAGTGATCTTTACAGGATAACTCAAGGACCACAGGAATCCTTGAGGGATTATGTGAACAAGTTTAGTCGGGAATCCTTGGATATCCCACATCTTGATGTTGCAACAGTTGTGCAGGCTTTTAAGATGGGATTACAAAAAGATTCTCAGTTTTATCAGGATCTTGTAATGAATCCTTGCAGGAACTTGGACGAAGCTCGAAACAGGGCCTTGAGATATATCAGGCTGGAAGATGATAAGAAAATGCAAGAGAGGATGAATGCATCCTCAACATATGAACCAACTAACAGGAAGTCAGAATCCTCATACAAACCATATCGTTCTAAGCCATATGACAGGGTTTGGGAGATAAAGCCAGGTGGCCTCGAAAGAATCAACAAAAAGCTGATTGGAAGGATAAATCGAAATGGGTGCCTTCCACGAAGATTTTGGACATATAACTGAGGATTGCATTGCTCTAAGAAAAGAAATAAGCTATCTTCTTAGCAAGGGATATCTGAAGGATCTCTTAGGAAGAAAGAAGAATAAGGGTCAGGATACTGAGAAGGATCCTGAACGAGCAGCATCACCTCCTGCGGATGCCAAGATAATCAACTTTATTTCAGGAGGATCCGACATTTGTGGGACTTCGTATTCTGCGGCCAAGAGACATGCAAAAGAGTCCAAGACCGAAAGGGGAGACAAACCAGCCAGGATAACTACCCTCACAACTGATAAAGTGATCAATTTTGATAGTGACGACAGGGATACTGTCCAGGATCCTCACCATGATGCTCTGGTAATAACTTTATATGTTGCTAATCACTTTGTACGCAGGATACTGGTGGATAATGGCAGCTCAGTCAACATCATCCAATTGGAAACCTTGAAGAGAATGAACATCCCCGAGATAGAGATTACCTCAAAGTCCACTGTGCTTGTAGGGTTCAGTGGAGAGGCTAGGAACACAGTGGGAGAAATAAAGTTACCAGTATATGTTGAAGGGGTCAACTCGATACAACGTTTCTGCGTGATAGACTCCCTATCCTGCTATAACATCATACTGGGCAGGCCATGGATCCATGATATGAAGGCTGTGCCATCAACTTATCATCAATGCATCAAGATCCCTACCCCTTGGGGGGTTGTCAAGGTTGATAGTGATCAGCAGGAAGCAAAAGAATGTTACTCATCCTCAATGAAATCCTCAACCAAGCCTAGTACAGCATAGCAATTAAAGATGCGGGCCCAGGATATCGTGGAGGCTTCAGAGCAGGATATGAAGAAAGTTATCCTGGATCAGGATAATCCTGATATCTCGGTGCTCGTAGGAACCAATATCCCTCAGGATATTGAAGAACAATTAACTAACTTTTTGAAGTGCAGGATGTCAACATTTGCATGGAAGCACGAGGATATGACAGGTATATCCAAAGATATTATCACTCACAAACTTGGAATTGACAGGTCGTTCAAGCCTGTACAGCAAAAGCGAAGGAAGTTCGCCCCTGAGCGAAATACAATTATCCAAGAGGAAGTTGAAAGATTGTTAAAGTCCAAAATGATCAGGGAGGTCAAGTTTCCAAGATGGCTAGCAAATGTAGTCGTAGTACAGAAGAAAAATGGGAAATGGAGAGTCTGTGTAGATTACACAGACTTGAATAAGGCTTGTCCTAAAGACCCATTTCCTCTTCCTCATATTGATGCAATGGTGGATGCTACTGCCGGGCATGAGATGTTAACCTTCATGGACGCATCCTCAGGATTTCAGCAGATTCAAATGGAGCCTTCGGACCAGGAGGATACTGCCTTCATGACACCAACAGGTATTTATTGTTATACTGCTATGCCTTTCGGTTTGAAAAATGCAGGTGCAACATACCAGAGATTGGTGAACATGATGTTCAAAGATAAGCTGGGGGACACAATGGAGGTATACATCGATGATATGGTGGTGAAATCTAAAAAGGCTGAGGATCACCTCCAGGATATTAAGGGAGCATTTAATATCTTGGATCAGTATAACATGAAGCTGAATCCTGCTAAGTGCCATTTCGGAGTGGGGGCAGAAAAGTTTCTAGGATATATGGTGACCAAAAGAGGAATAGAGGCAAGCCCGGAGCAAATCAAAGCCATCTTGGATATCAAATCACCTTCAAATATGAAGGATGTTCAACGGTTAACAGGGCGAGTTGCAGCACTGAACAGATTTATATCAAGATCCTCGAGAAATGCAAGGAATTTTATGATATCCTGAAGAAAAACAAGAAGTTCGAATGGGGAGAGAAGCATGAAGCAGCCTTGCAGGATTTAAAGCAATACCTTTCAACTGCACCTCTATTGATGAAGCCTGAGAATGGTGAACCACTGTCCTTATACCTTGCAGTATCGGGGAATGCTGTAAGTGCCGTCCTTATAAAGGATCATGAAGGTCAGCAATATCCTGTTTATTATGTTAGTAAAAGTTTATTAGATGCTGAAACTAGTGTTAGTACACGATGTCTAAAGCCTATGTCTTAAGTCTAGGGGTCTAATATGTCAAGTTTATATAGTATAGGGAGCTAAAATGTAATTTTATGTTGAAATTCATGTCAGTTCGCTTGAAATGACACTAGGTCATTTCAAGCGAGATCGCTTGAAGTGTGTTCGCTTGAAATATCATGTGTCATTTCAAGCGAACCAGGATGCCTATATAAAGGCTGTTGATGTTTCTCATTTGGCACTGATCCTTGAAGTTGTAACCGAACTGTTGCTGGATTTTTCTGTGATCTATTAATGAGAAACAGTGTTTAAAGTGATATTCTGTTTATTTCTACTCCATTCTCTTTGATTCAAGCTGTTTGTGTGATTCCGCCATGCAAACAGTGGTATTTTGACTCTGATTGACTCATTAGATCGTCAATATCGATCCTACAACTGGTATCAGAGCCAGTTATGAGCCAATATACCTGAATCAGAGCATTTTTCTTACACTTTTTGGATTTCTGGACGTTTGGACGGACAAAATGGACTGAGTTTTTAATATAGTGTGTAAAACTGAGTTTTAACAAACCCTTGATAGTATCAGCTTAAAATTCAAAGTAAAACAGATAAAAATGGCCTGAAAACCTATGTTCGCTTGATCGAACTTGTTGAGTCCGCTTGAAAAGTATGGTTTTTTGAAGCGAAATGGTTCAATTCGCTTGAAAAGATCTTAGTTCGCTTGAGTAGTTGAAAGCAGTTTCAAGCGAAACAGTGAGTTCGCTTGAGAAGGTGATTCACTTGAAAATTCATTTCTGTCCGCTTGAAGTGTACTTTGAGTTCGCTTGAAACACTGGTATCGCTTGAAAGTGCTCTCGCTTGAAAGTGAGTTCGCTTGAAAATCTGTTTTTGTGAAAGTTCATTTTGTTCGTGATATTTCGTTCGAAGTTCAGTTTGTGTAAAAAGTATTTTCAGAAAAGTGACAAGTTTTTCAAAAGTTAAACAGTTTTTGGTAATCAAATCTCTAAAAATGGAAAACCAAGATTTCTACAACTTCTTCGCCGGCAGTGGTATGGCAGCAGGACAAACCTCGGGTAGTCTTATGCAAAACGTCAACATGGAGAATGAGTTAGGAACAATGCAAAAGCCTCCCAAACTTATGAACATAGATGAATACTCAGGATGGTCAGGCAGATTTAAGAACTGGGTCCAGGCTAACCACTTTGAATGCTGGATGAAGATAGAGTCTAAATATGTTCCACCGGTTGATGGTTTAGGTATGGAGAAGGGTATTGGAAGTCTGACAGAGACAGAATAGAATGATTTTAAAGCCAAGAAAAAGATGATTAGTATCCTTCAGCAGGCTATCAAAGAGGATATTTTAGTGTTGTTGCAACATGAGGACAATGCTCAATCTATTTGGAACTCATTGAAAGTAAAATTTCAAGGTAGTGTGTCCATGATCAAGAGCAAGAAGGCTTTGATCAAGAAGGAGTTTGATATTTTTACCGGTATGAAGGGTGAAACTACAAGGCAGCTGATCGAAAGATATTGCCATTTAGTACTTGAGATGAAAAGATTAGAAATCACAAAGACTAATGAGGAATGGATTGATAAGTTGTGTGATGCATTGCCTTATGACGAGTGGGGCACTTATCTGATGATGCTGAAGAACAATTCAGATTTTGCTAATCTGAATCTCAGTGCGTTCATAGAGAAGATTGAAGCTCATGAGTTAGAGTTGTTGAAGATCAAAAAGATGAACTCAGCAAATGTTCAAAAGGATGTATCTCTGTATTACAAAGGCAGCACACCAGCAACTACAAATCTGAGTCCGAAGATACAAACTGGTTTTAGTGCTGACACATCATTAAGTGCTTCATCAAATACTCCACAAACAAACAAGCCTTCGCCGTTTGTTAGTGTTGATCCAAACTTCAAAGCTTCTGAACAGACATCACCTCAAAGCTCGACCAGTTCAAACAATCAGGCGTATGTTTCTGGGATCCAATGCAACATTGCAGTCAATATCAAGAATGGTAATGAGTTCACTGAATCGGCTGCGAAACAGCATATTGCATTGTTGGCTTCTATTTTAGAGCCGTATGAGTCTCTGGTAGCAGGTAAGATCGGAAATCCGGACATGACCAAAGAAGATTACGATCAGATAGATCCAGAGGAGCTTGAGTTGATAGATATTAAGTGGGGAATGGCTAGTCTGGTGAGGAGAGCACAGCGCTTTATGGAAATTACAGGCAGAAACAGTCTTTCTGGACCTGATCAGAAGCTAGGTTTTGACAAGTCCAAAGTAACCTGTTTCAAGTGCAAAGAGAGAGGCCATTTCAAAAGAGAGTGTCCGAACCGAGAAGTGAATAATCATCAAAATCTGTTCACGAATGATTATTACAAGCAGGCAATTTATCACCGGCCGAATCAACAACTTGTAGTTCAAAGACCACAAATCGAGAACAAACCAGAGAAAGCTCTCATTGTGAATCAGGATGATGAGAAAGTTGCTGAGGGATTCAGCTGGGATAAATACATCCCTGGAAGTGATGGACAGGCTATGATGGCTGAGATAGTTGAAGTGACCGAAAGTGATGTTGAACCTGAAGTGGTTGTTGAAGATGTTTCTGTGAATAATGAGGCTGACATTGAGGAGTTAGATGCAGAAGTTCATTACTATCAATCTGAGCATGAAGTATTAGCCAGTTCTTTGAGATCTATCATGCCTCCTAATGTTTTTGAATCTTTTGCAGGTTTCTTTGAAGAACCGACAACTGGATTGTGTCCAAGATATAAGGAGAAGAAAGAGTCTGTGGAAGAAATGATTGATGTGACCAAAGAAATGACTGGAGACACTTTGAAAGAAATTGCTGACAAGGCTCTCATGGCGAAACTGAAAGAGGTAGACATAGAACTTGTGAAAACCGAGTCTGTCGGTACCGAGTCAGTTCAACAGGAGTCAAACCAGGAGTCAGGAATTGAGGGAGTCAAATCTAAGAAAGTGTCTGAGTCAGAGTCCAAAGATGTCTGTAAACAGGAAGTGAAAACTGCTCATGAAGCAGAAGTTGTTGAGAAAGTGATTTCAAAGTCTGAAACCCCATGCCAACAGTGTTTACAACAGTGCATGGAGTGTCTTGAAAAAGATACTAAGTTTCAGGAATTGAAACAACATGCTGACATGTTAAAATTTGATCTAGAACAAGTCAAAGAGGCATATGATACTCTAGCCAGATCAGTTAAAATGATTAAAAAGGAAAGTGTTGAAAATGATAAAGCAACAAAACTTGCAAAAGCAACACTTTTTGATAAACAAGTGGAAGTTAATTTTCATCTTGACACAATCGCATCATTAAAGAAAGAGTTAGAATTAACTAAAATTGAAAATGAGCGAATTGATAAGAAATTGATGAGCTACGTTGCATCATCCTATGTCCTTGAGCAGATTGTTCCAAAACAGCCCAATGCAACACCAGTCTTTAACAACGTTCCACCCCCAATGTGGAGTCATTATACTCAAAAGTATCCAGATGGGGTGGAATCTGCATTGAACCTCAAGCTGAAGACAATTGAGGATGAATTGCCAGAGAGCATTGATGTTACATTCTCTGCGTCCGACACTGACAACGAGTCACAAGTCATCAAGACTGTTGTCGACCAGGTGTTAGATGAAGAGAGTGATAACTCTGAGACTGATATCATGAAATCTCATTCTGATAAGTCTGTATGTGATTCTGAAGACGAGGGTAACTTTTTAGATCGTTTCATCCTGAAATCAGACAAGAGTGTGAATGATGATCCGATCATGGTGGTTTACACTATGATTGGAACTGACAAGCTTTACTCTGATTTCGAGTATCCGCTTCAGAACGCAAAGATTGAAAATGTTGAGAAAGTTTTCAAATTGGTTGAAATTGACATTAATGTGGTAAACAACAAAGAATTCTTTTCAAAACCGAAAAAGTCATTTGTTACGTCAAGTTCCAACAACTCGGGCAAAAAGAAGTGGGAAGAGAATAGTAACAAGAAAAATGGTAACAACTTTAAAAACAAAGGAATTGGTTTTGAGAAAAAGATGGATAAGAAGGTTGTAAAACCAAAAGATAAAATGAATGATATCTTTGTTGTTGGACCATGTGTGGATGATGAGAAAGAATACATCTTTAGTCAGAAAGCCGTTGACGATTTCAATGCGGCGAAGAAACTAAAAGAAGAGTCGTTTAAATCAACTTTTGTCGAGTATGACAAAAGAATTTGCTATAGCTGCAATGAAATTGGGCACATGGCAAAACAATGCAAGAAAGTTTTCGAAAAACCTGTCGCTGTAAAACTTGTTGCTCAAAAACCTCGACCTAAGTCACCAGTTGACAAAAAGGGTAAAAAACCAATGGTTTCACCAATCCGCATCTTGAAGAGGGGTGAATCGTTGAAATCGGAAGATAAGCCGAAATCGACATTCGAGATTGGCGAATCTTCAAAGTCTCAAAAGACTTCAAAGATTTATCCAAAAACGAAAGTTTTTGAAAATCAGTCATGGGTTGTGAAATCAAAACCAACTGTCGAGGAGAAAAAGATGGAAAACATTTTTAAAAATGAAACAAAGGTTTTGAAAGATGATGTTACAGAGTTTGAGTTTGAGTTTGAACTTGATAAGTTTCTTGCAGAATTTCCCCCAATCAAAAATAAAGAAAAACCAAAGGCTAAAACTGATGTTCCGAATGTCACGTTTAACTTTCAAAAGATTGATGTGCCGTGTGACTTAGTGTTTGGAAGTGTGTCACCAGTCAAAAAGTCATGGGCATCATTGTTTGAATGATTTACTGTATTGTTTGCAGGGGCTGCCCAGGTCAATTATATCAAAATGGATCATGGACAGTGGAGCCTCTAGACGCATGACGGGGATGCTTGCACTGCTTTATGACGTAAAATCAATCAACGGAGGTTACGTGGGTTTTGCAGGAAACCAGGGTGGCAGGATTGTGGGCCAAGGAACCCTGACGAATGGGGTCATTTCGTTTGAGAAAGTGAATTACATCATAGAATTGGAAAATAACTTGCTTAGTATTTCTCAAATCTGTGATAAATCGTTTACTGTACATTTCACGAAAAACGAATGTCTGGTTTTAAAACCTGGGTTTAAAATCCCTGATGATATGGTGTTGTTGCATGCTCCACGGGAAAACGACTTGTATATTCTTGATATGAGTATCGCAACGCCAACAAATCATCAAAAACAGTGTTTTGTGTCAAAAACGAAAGCAACAGAAAAGGAGTCTATTATGTGGCATCGAAAGATGGGCCACATACATGTTAGAAAAATGAATTTTCTAGTGCATAATGATTTAGTAGAAGGTGTGAATTTAAAGAATTTTCATTTGTCTGATGATTGTGTAGCTTGTAAGAAGGGAAAGCAGACTCAGAAGTCACACCCACAGAAGTTGATAAACTCGATCAGAGTACCGCTTGAGAGACACCACATGGATCTCTTCGGGCCGGTCAATGTAAAAAGCATCAGTGGTGATTTGTACTGCTTAGTAGTCACTGATGATTATACAAGATTTTCGTGGGTTGTGTGCTTGGAAAGAAAAGATCAGACGTTTGAGTCGCTGATGATTCTGTTAAAAAAGATGGAGACGCTGTATAAGCTGCCTATCCGAAGAATACGTAGTGATAACGGAACGGAATTCAAGAATAACAAAATGCTCGAGTTCTGCAATGAAAAGGGGATTCTTCATAAATTCAGCGCCCCATATACTCCACAACAGAACGGCGTTGCTGAAAGAAAGAATCGCACCCTAATAGAAACTGCTTTAACGATGTTAGCCGATTCCAAGTTACCGATCTTCTTCTGGAGCGAAGCAGTGGCTGCCGCTTGTTACACTTTGAACCGTGTGCTCACCGTCAAGAAGTACAAGAAAACAAGTTTTGAGTTGCTACACCGTTATAAGCCAAATCTAGAGTTTCTGGAGCCATTTGGGTCTCCATGTACTTTTATTGATGAAAACGGTAAATTCGGTGCTAAGTCGAATGATGGTTTCTTTGTAGGTTACGCGAGCCCGTTGAAGAGGGTGTTCGTACCTTGCTTGGGAAAAGTAATACAAGTTCAGCATGTGGACTATCAGAAGCACACTGCTTCACCACAACTTCCTGGACAAAGATTCTTGTTCGATTATGATAAACTCTGGGAGTCGTTTCATCTTCCGACCGAGCCAACTATTGAAGAACTTATTCTGCTATACCAACAGTTACAATCTAGTTCACAAGATCAAGTGCCAAGGCCTTTGGTAGTTTCACAACCTGAAGTGGATACAAATCATCGGTGACATGCAAAGTGGTGTTAAAACAAGAGATCAAATCAACCGAGCACTTACATGTTTTTATTCATCTGTTGCACATTTACAGGAAGAATTCTCACTGAAATGTTATATTTCACAGATCGAACCCAGAACATATAAAGAAGCGTTGACTGAAGATAGCTGGGTGAATGCAATGCAGGAGGAGCTGCAGCAATTCGAGAAGTTGGGAGTTTGGAGATTAGTTGATCTGCCAGAGAATCAAAAGTTAATCAAAACAAAGTGGGTATTCAAATGTAAGAGAGACGATAGAGGAGTTGTGGTTCGAAACAAAGCGCGATTAGTGGTACAAGGCTTTAGTCAGCAAGAAGGCATCGACTATGATGAGGTTTACGCGCCTATTGCTCGACTTGAAGCTATTCGGATCTTCCTAGCATTTGCATCATGGAAAGATTTCAAAGTGTACCAGCTGGATGTTAAATCTGCCTTCCTGTACGGAAAGATTAAAGAAGAGGTGTATGTGGGACAACCACCGGGGTTTACTGATCCACAACACAAGAACAAGGTCTATCTGCTGGATAAGGCGCTCTACGGTTTACACCAGGCCCCGAGAGCCTGGTATGAGACGCTTTCCCAACATCTGCTGGCCAACGGGTTCACCAGAGGGACAGTCGATAGCACATTGTTCACAAAGGAAGTTGCAGGCCATCTCCTAATTGTGCAGATCTACGTTGATGACATCATTTTCGGTTCGACCAACGACGAGTTGTGCAAAGAGTTCGAGAATGTTATGAAGAAGAAATTCGAAATGAGTTCGATGGGGGAGATGAAGTTCTTCCTCGGGCTGCAGTTAGAACAGATGCCCGATGGAATCTTCATTCACCAAAAAAAATACGCGAAGGACGTGCTTGAAAAGTTTGATATGGCTCAATGCAGTCCAGCAGCAACCCCCCTTGCACAGAATCATGGTATTTGTCCTGACGAGAGCGGCGTCAAAGTGGAGGAGACATTGTACCGGTCAATCATAGGATCCTTAATGTATCTCACTGCTTCTCGACCGGACATCATGTACCCGACATGTCTTTGCGCCAGATATCAGTCGAGCCCGAAGCAGTCACACCTGACGATTGTTAAAAGGATATTACGGTATTTGAAAGGCTGCCCAAGCATCGGCTTGTGGTATCCTCGCTCGGGTGACTTTTCTCTAACAGGTTTCGCTGATTCTGACTTTGGAAGCTGCAAGCAGAACGCTAAGTCCACCACTGCTGGGTGTCAGTTCTTCGGAACTCGACTTGTTACCTGGCAGTGCAAGAAACAAACCTCTGTGGCGCTTTCTACTTGTGAGGCTGAATACGTTTCAGCCTCCAGCTGTTGTTCTCAGATCCTTTGGATCCAGCAGCAAATGCGCGACTTTGGTTTGCAATTCTTGGATACACCGATTTTCGTGGACAATGAAGCAGCCATAAATATAACTAAAAACCCGGTTCATCATTCTAAAACTAAACATATAGAGATCCATCATCACTTCATCCGTGATTATCACGAGAAGAAGTTGATACGTATTGAACATATACACACCGATGATCAGAAGGCTGATTTCTATACAAAACCGTTTGACAAAAAGAGATTTTATTATCTTTTAAAATTAAATGGGATGAAAAATATGTGTTCTGGGAGGGTCGAAGAATGTGAAGCCGAGGAGGGCGGCGATCAGATGTGAACTACGTCGTGTTGTCAATTTTGGTTGTACAATTTATTTTCTGTTTTTCGATAAAAACAAAAACACAAAAATATGTTTTTCTTTTTAGGGGGAGAAAGTTTGCAGAAAAATACAAAAAACATGATAAAATTTCAAAAACCAAAAACATTTGAAAAAGTAAAAATGAGTTTGTGTAAAAAGGGGAAATGATAGTACATCAGCTAGACAGGTGCAGTATGCTAAAGAAATGTAATGTATAAATGTGTTAACCAGTCTTGTAAATGATATGCCGATAGGTTTTTACACATTTAGTAGGTTTGTTTGGGATATAAACATAAAATTACTTGCTTTTATGTGGGGAACATCTCTCGGATATATGGGTAACCCACGAAATCTTGTTTGAAAGGTCCCTCTTTCTGAGATACTAGGTCTTTATACTTAGTGATATCTGGGGTATTATCCCGGGACTTCTGATAATGCGGAAGCAATGGCCTAGTCCCCGGAGAATACTTTGCTGCTTGCTTGAAATATAGCATCGCCCTCAGCAAAAATAGACAATAAAATTGCTAATCAATGCTGTTGTAAAAAAGATCCCCTAAAGGGGACCCACCTAAGTCGAACCGTCATCTCTCTGCTGAACGGAAGTTCTGACCTGAGCTCTCACGGTCTCGCATCTAACCTCTTACAGATATCATCTAGGTATACTCACCTGTAAGACTGAATATTGGGATCTGGATACGGGAGTATATTCTGAGGTGGGACACATATAAAAGTTAAGCCTTAAAACATTAAATCAGTATCCTGAACAGATTGAAGTTTGTGTGAAAATTTAAAGTGGACCAGTATATCGACAATCATTGCAAATTGTTTAATACTTTAAATGAAATCTAAGCTTAACGGTACTTGTATCTCGTCGGCAGCTGATATGATCCTTTAACACGCTCACAAAAAGATTGTGTGTACATATTTCTGCTTATATGTTTCTATAAACCAAAAAGATTTTATTTTTCATCTTCTTTTCGACAACGGACGTTGGGGATCAGATGATCAAAGTCTTGTGCAGATCATGTCTGATTCATGAGGTTTGGGTAAGCAGGAGATTCTGGAAAGTGACTGGTACATGTTTGAAAGATTGAAAAGGTGTTTGAAAGTTCAAAAAGTTCAAAAGTTTATTAATTTGAACTGTTTTTAGTTTCAAAAAGTCAGCATACTTCATAATCTGGTCAACCAAGGTCATTAAGTTGGACTTGGTAGGCTGAACAGTTGACCAAGGTCATTAACTTGGACTTGGTTAACTGGGTGTGTTGGTAAAATCAGTAAAATTTAAAAAGTTGAAATTTAAAAATGCAAGTTCGCTTGAATTACACTTTGAGTCCGCTTCAAAGTAGCTTCTCGCTTGAATGATAGTCCGCTTGAAGTTGCATGTGCACTTTCAAGCGAGATGGCTCTATCTATAAATAGGACAGGGAGTTCGCTTGAAATGCTCATTTTTTTCTATCCGCTTCAAAGTGTCATCGAGGCGATTTCAAGCGATTTCTCAAATTCATCGATTTAGAGTCGTTACTCTGCCTAAATCTTGTTAGATTGTGTATTTTTAGTTGGCCAACTCAACTATAAACATGGTGAATGTAAGTTTGTTCACCGATTTGACCTGATTTCATCTGTTTTTGAGTGTCGGCGATAACCTGTTCATAAATTCTTAGATTTAGGATTAATCTTTGATGTTTAATGAAACAAAACACTTGGTTGTTGTCAGAATTGAGTGTAGATCATAGTTTGATGATTGATTGAACCAGATATGAGTGTTCTTGTATGATTGACGATGTGTAAATATTAAAACTTAGATCTAGGGTTGTTGAGTGGGTCAAAATTGATAAAAATTATATCATGTTGCTCGAAATCAAACGTAGAACAAACCCTAGTGATCAATTTTGAACATCAGACCTTAAAATTTTTTGAGAAAAATTTGACTGTTTCAAGTGAAATGTCTAAGTCTTAGTCCGCTTGAAATAAATTCTTGTATGTCCGCTTGAACTGAATTGTGTGTGTTTGCTTGAAAGACATACCGCTTGAACTGAATTGTTTGTGTGTGTCCGCTTGAATGATTGTTTAAACTTGAAAATTTTAAGTAACTCATTTGTGTGTTTAATGTTGTTTTTCAGCCATCAAAGTTGTTGTTTAATGCGCAACACAACTGTTGTTGTGAACTTGATGAAGCAAGGGTTGCTGTCGGAGTTCATTAGCATTTTGGAGTTTATGAGAAGATTACCAATACAGAAGGCTTTGACAGACAAACGCTTGGTTTTCAAATCTCATGTTAAACGTTTCTGGAAACATGCAACATATGATGCAGAGAGCAAAGTAATCAATTCGTTGGTCAAAATAAATGATGAAAAGAAACAAATTATTATCTCGGAAGCATATGTACGTGAAGTATTGAATTTTCCTGATGAAGAGAATTCTCCAACGAAATTCCCGGAAAGAATGGTGAAAGGTTGTTTGTTGAGAATGGGATACATTGGAGCACTTAACAGTGCAAATTATCTGAAGTCGAAGTTTACAAAGCCCTTCAAGTTTTTGATTCATTCTGTGTTACAAGCTTTGAGTCATCAGAAAGGAAGTTATGATGCAATGCGTGACTATCACATGAATATGGTTGTTGCTCTAGTGCTGAACAAAAAGTACAACTTTTCACAGGTTGTTTTTCATTATTTAGTTGATGAAGTGACATCAAAGAGAAAGACTTGGTTATATCCAAGGTTCATTCAGATGATGATCGATCACGCTTATCCAGGAATTGTACGAGATGAAAACAATGATCTGATGATTCTTTCTCACATGGATAATGATTCTGTTAAAGGGTTGATAAGATATCATTCAAATCATCCTGAGCCTAAAAAGCAAGTTGAATTCTTTGGTGCTATCAAAGATAGAAATTATCAAGATCCAGATCCAGTTAATCACCAAAACTGGAGAAATGAAGAGGAGATGAAGGAAGCTGGTTATGCTGATGAGTTAGAAATTCTGAAAGATTTCAAAGAAACAAGAAATGATTGGTTCTTAAAGGAGAAGAAAAGGAGGGGAAGGAAAGTTACTCCTAAAGTGCAAATAGGAGAGGGTTCGTCTTCACAACCAAAGAAGAAGCAAAAGAAAACTCCTAAAACGTTACTTATTGATGAACCTGATGAACATGATGTTGAAGCTGAAGCTGATAATGTTTAGAAAGATGAAGCAGCTGTTGATGCTTAGAAAGAAAAAGCAACTGATGAAGTAAAGAGTGATGATGTTGATAAAAGTACTACTAGTTCTTCTGAAGATGAGATTGACGAAACTGAAAGATACAAGAGAGTTATGTCTGCTGGTGCAAAAGAGAAGTAGAAAAATAGGAAAAAGAGTGGTAGTGATGACGATGAAGTATATGTTCCTTCGCAAGAAGAGAGTCAAACTCCAACTGTCTCAGGAGGAAAAAAGAAAATAGCAAGGAAACTTGTGGTAACTCCACAGAAAGTTAAAAAGTTGAAGATTTTGGTGAACCAGAAACCAGTTCAAGTTCCTAGCCAAACTTCATCTCAACCTGAACCTACACCACCACATCAATCACCTATTCACTCACCACCTCATCAATCACCTCCTAAACAACCAACACCACCAAGACAGCCTTCACCATTACATCTCACACCACCTTATTCACCACAACAAATTCATACCATTACACCACCACAAGAAACAACATTACTTACATCTCAATCAATTTTCCAAACACCACCACCCTCACAACCAATTATTCAAACTACACCTGGTTCTTCGGGATCCAAAGGTTTTCCACCGATTCCTCCGAATTTGAGTATGGGGCTTGATGAAATTGGATACTTTGATTTTGTGAATAATGTTCAATTGAAGAATGTAGAAAATAAAGTTGATGCTGTGATGAATGAAAACAAAAGATTAGCAGCTGAAAGCAAAATTGTGGCTGATCGTGAAAAGATTCTCGAAATGCGTGTAAAGAAGTTAGAGTCTGAAAACAAGTCACTGCTGAAGAAAGTAGAATCTGATCAGACAGAGATTGATATTTTGAAGGTTAGAGTAGTTGAGTTAGAAGAGGAGAAAACTCGAAAAGATCAACAAAATGAATACTTCAAGCTGAAGAATAAAGAGTTGGAAGCAATTAAGGCTCGAAATGAACAAGAAAATTATATGTTGAGAAAAGTATTAGAGAGTGTGGTTGGTGTGTCTCTAGAGCAGAAATTTGATGAGATTGTACGGGAGGAGGTTAGAGCTCAACATCAAGCTGAAATTGATGCTCAGATGAAGGATAAGGGAAAAGGGATTGAATCTGAGGAAAGGGCACTTGTGTTATCTACTGCTCCTGAAAAAGTTTATGAGAAGCATGTTCCTCTGTCTACCATTCCTGTTGTTTTTGATGATGAAGTTTTATTAGAACATGCTCGTGATGTTGATGAAAATGTTGATGATGATGATGAAGATGATGATGATTATGAGGATAATGATGATGAAGAGGATGACGATGATGAAAAAGTTTTCTCTGCTAGTAGTCATAGTTCTGATGATGACAATGACGATGATGATAATCAGGGTGGTATGGGAATCAAAGTGACTGAACCGTCAAGTGAAAGGACTGTTGATGATTATTTGAATGATAGTGTGAATGAAGAAACAGAGGGAGCTGACGGAAAGGGGGAGCATGGTGATGATCAAAATATTGAACAAGTTGAAAAGTTAATTTTGAGAATAGAACCCCATTTGGAGGAAGGTGAGTACAGACATACGTATACATTGGATGATATTAAAGAAATGACACGTATGGTGGATCCAGACTTCAAATTTGATTTTGAAGATGAATTGAATGCGTTCGACATCAACCATCAACCAGAATATGAGTACAAGTATGTAGAGGATGCTGATATGTATGACAGGGTTGAGGTTGAAGATTGTACTGATGACGAGAGTGTAAATGAAGATACTTCTCAGTTTCCAACACTGATGGAGTTCTTTACTGAAGAAAACAGGGATGAGTTAAGAAGGAAAGTCTCTGAAATTTTAAAAGACAAGAATTTCGATGGTATTCCTAAAGATTTGCAGAAGGAAGAACGGCAGAAGTGGTTTAAAGATAGTCATGAAAGAAAGTTCAAAAGGCCGTTGAAGTATTATCAAAGAGATCGAAGTATTTCACTCGGTGATATCATTAGTTGGGGTTTTCTACCTCATGTTAATGCTTACGCGATCAGAAGAGAGTTTGGTGTACAGTATTTTGAACGTCTGTATGATGTGATGTCTTTACCATGGTGGGATGTCGAAGAATTATCGAAAGTGAGAACTTTAGGGTATCCTGTACGAAAGAATGATATCGCGATGTGGGGATACATAAAGTTTGAATCCTTGAAGAATTTCCGACACTGGAAGTCGCATTACCCGAAAAGAGTTCAAAGGGTAGATCCAGTGACAGGAGTTGAAGAGACTATTCTGAATGTGAAAAAGCCAAAGACGATGAAGAATATACCTGTTCCAAAAATGGAGCAGGATTTCTACAAAGGCTTTCTGGGATGGGTATACAGTTGTAGATCGACTGAGGCTGTTATTACTTATCGAGCTGGAAGGGAGATAAGAGAGATATATGTTTATGACCCGATGTGGTTAGTGAATTGCTCGGCCAAAGATATAGAATGTTTATTCATAAACAAAATCCATTTTCAGTCTGAAGACCATGAACAAGCGATGCAGTTTCAACAAGTTGTATCTATTTGTTTTCAGAAAGGCATTAATTCTGAAAATAAATGGAATTCTAAATGGTGGTCGCTTGAAGAGAAAGAAAGAAAGAAAGTTGAAAAAGAACGCAAGAAGTTGGAAGAAAACAAAGAAAAATGGATGAAGTTACAGGCTGAAGAGGAAAAGAAAAAGAAGAAAGACAATGAAAGGCTGAGGAATTTGCTGAGAAAGAAGCCAAAGCCAAGAGAAGAAATTTTTAAATCAATGTGAAGAGCCGAAGACCCGAAGACAAGACTAAAGACTTTGGCTGTATCCAAGGGGGAGTTTGTTAGTACACGATGTCTAAAGCCTATGTCTTAAGTCTAGGGGTCTAATATGTCAAGTTTATATAGTATAGGGAGCTAAAATGTAATTTTATGTTAAAATTCATGTCAGTTCGCTTGAAATGACACTAGGTCATTTCAAGCGAGATCGCTTGAAGTGTGTTCGCTTGAAATGTCATGTGTCATTTCAAGCGAACCAGGATGCCTATATAAAGGCTGTTGATGTTTCTCATTTGGCACTGATCCTTGAAGTTGTAACCGAACTGCTGCTGGATTTTTCTGTGATCTATTAATGAGAAACAGTGCTTAAAGTGATATTCTGTCTATTTCTACTCCATTCTCTTTGATTCAAGCTGTTTGTGTGATTCCGCCATGCAAACAGTGGTATTTTGACTCTGATTGACTCATTAGATCGTCAATATCGATCCTACAACTAGGTATTCCCACTTAGAGAAAATGATATTAGCCCTAGTTATGGCATCAACGAAACTTAGACATTATTTTGAAACACATAGGATTCATGTTAAAACCAACTATCCTGTTAAAAATGTGCTTAGGAAACCCGAGATGTCGGGTAGGATGGCTAAGTGGTCAGTAAAATTAAGTGCTTATGACTTAGTATATGAGCCTAGAAATGTCATAAAGTCTCAGGCTTTAGCTGACTTTGTGGCTGATTTCAGTAGTGACATTCAAAATGAAGTAGACCTAGAAGTATAGCAGCTAGGAGAAAACTTAGAATGCTGGACATTGTATACTGATGGTGCATCTAACGTAAGAGGTGTAGGTCTAGGTATACTACTAAAATCGCCATAGGGGGACATATTACCCCAGGCTATTAGGTGTGAATTTCCTGCTACTAATAATATGGCAGAATATGAAGCTTTGATTGCAGGGTTAGAGTTGGCTAAAAATATGAGTATTAAGAATTTGCAAGTATATGTTGATTCTTTGTTAATCACTAATCATTTTAATGGAACCTATGCAGTTAAAGGAGAGAAGTTAATCGAGTATCTCAAAATTCTCAAAAAATTAGCAGGATACTTTGATATTTTTACACTTGAACTGGTACCAAGAGAGGAAAATGCTGAAGCTGATGCCTTGGCAAATCTGGGATCATCGGTCAGGATACCGGAAGGAACCCGAATACCAATATTACATATCATATATCCTGCGACGAATCCTTAGGATAAGGAAGTAATAAGTACTCAGGATCCTGATGATGAGTATCCCGAGGAGGATCCTAAGTCCTGGACGGCTCCAATCACGAGATATCTCAAGGAAGGACACATCCCAAAGAATGAGAACCCTAAGGCCTTTAGAATGAAGGTATCACGATTCACTATTATAAATAATGTTTTATATAAGAAATCTCTTGCAGGACCATATTTGAGGTGCTTAGAGGATCCCGAAACCAAAGAAGTGCTTCAGGATATACACGAAGGGGATTGTGGTAACCATACTGGGGGCAGGTCGTTATTCTCAAAAGTATTAAGGACATGATATTATTGGCCGACCATGAGAAAGGATGCCGCGGAGTATGCTCAGAAATGCGATGCATGTCAAAGACACGGCAACATCCTGCATCAGCCTGCAGAACCATTATATCCAATCGTATCCCCTTGGCCGTTTATGAAATGGGGTATGGATATAGTGGGAAAGCTTCCAAAGGCTCCAGGAGGAAAGGTTTTCATGTTGGCAATGACGGATTATTTCTCCAAGTGGGTTGAAGCAGAAGCCTTTGTCCAAGTTAGAGATCAAGAAGTGGTACCCTTCATAAAGAGGAATATCCTGACCAGGTTTGGAGTACCAGCCGAGATAATCTGTGACAACGGTTCTCAGTTTATAAGTAAAAGAACTACTGACTTTTGCAAGAGTTGGGGAATTAAAATGATCACATCTACACCGGTACATCCTCAAGCAAATGGACAAGCAGAATCCTCAAACAAGATAATTGTCAACAATTTGAAGAAAAGACTTGGAGCTAAAAAGGGAAGATGGGCAGAAGAACTACCATTTGTCCTATGGGCTGATAGAACAACCATGAAGAATGCTACTGGGCAAATCCCATTTTCCTTAGTATTTGGAGCAGAGGCAGTAATCCCGACAGAGATGGTGATACCTACAGCAAGATCCAACCTCCGGGATCCTGAGAAGATTCCTGAAGCCCTATGTCAAGAATTGGATACTATTGATGAGACAAGGGATGCGGCAAAGTTAAGAATGGCAGCATATCAACAGAGGATATCCAGAGCATATAACAAGAATCTAAGGACTAGAAGGTTTCAAGTTGGAGATTGGGTACTAAGGAAGGCTTTTCAGAATACTATTAATCCTGCTGATGGAAAGTTAGCTCCTAAGTGGGAAGTACCTTATGATATTGAATCAGAATCCGGAAAAGGAGCATACCGGCTTAAGAATATGGAAGGGGATATACTACCGAGATCCTAGAATGCTATACATCTGAAGCTCTATTTTAAGTGAGTTCAGAATTTAATTTCTAACTCAGGATGGTATGAATTCTGTCTCTTTTAAATATAATTTATTTGAACCCAATACTAACTTAAGCATCGGAGGGGTGTTAGCCAAGCTAACACCCACCTTAGTTTAAGGTTGTTTTGCAGAATATGCTTCCGGATATAGCTCCAGGATACACACTCAGGATACTTCGAAAGATTAGAGGATTGGCCCCCTCTCTCACGTTTAAAGGATCCTGATCCCTTCACAGGTTTAAAGGTATTCACCTTTCTCACGAATTGGGTTTAAACACCCCGCCTGGAGCGCAAGTTATCCAGGGATAGTTCAAGGTGGCGGGACCAGTTCATGTAAAAGTGGCTGACAATTTCGTTACTGTTGGCTATACCCTGGATCCTAAAGGTATATGAGGATTGATCACCCTCTCTCGCGAAAGGGTATTTTCATACTCTCTAAGGTTTAAAGGTTTTCACCTTTCTAAGTCTTGGAGTTTATACACTCCCGCCTGTAGCGCACGAAAATTCGGGATTTTCCCCAGAATACTTATGGGTTTATCCCTAGTACATTAAGGATTTATCTCCAGTATATTTTAGGGTTTATCCCCTGTAATATAAGAATTATTCAAACGGTTGCAGCTGATGTCCAGAAAATTTCTAAGTATTCGAAGACATTATGCACAGGGGACATTCCTACTGAGGCAATTGTGTAAAGCTCAAAGGATAAAGCTCGGACCTAGTACACTAAGTGTCTCAGACGGGGGACATCTTCGTTGGAAAAGTTGCAAAAGGATTGAAGTTTGAGAATAGGGTTACACTCTATTCCTGGTATGATCTTTCCTTTGTAAACGTTATTTAAATCATTTGAGTTTTTGAAACTATGTTTGACAAAAGCTTAAGCATCCTGATTAGGATATATTCTCGGGATATATTCTCAAAATGTATTTTCAAAATATGTTTCAGGATATTTGATTGGAATATTTGGGACATGATACTTGGATTAAAAACTGAAACTGTGTTCTAGTCAAACAAGTGTTCTCAAAACCAACTTTGTAAAATAAAAATGAACTGTCCTCTTTCTCTGAAAACTTTATCTGAATTGCTTGAGTTATAAAAACCCTATTTGACGGAAGTCCTAATAGGATATTTGCGAGTATACTGATCAAGATATTTTCATACAAAGTAATAATTGCACTAAGCTTGGAACATTGGAATTCAGACTAAGCAATGCATAACAAATAACAACATGTAAGGTTAAAAGGTTAGTTTATTATTAATTGTATTCTTGGTTTCATCTCAAAAAGAGACCCATCCACCAAGAACACAATTAAGTTTTTAAAGCATATTTACATAAACAGATGAAGGCCTCGTCCTGAAAAAACGAGATCCCTCCACCTCCAACTGTTAAATTGTTCTAAAGCTTGCAGGAAATTAAAATTGTTCTAAGCACAGGACGACCAGATGATTCAGACCCTACAAAGTAAAATACAGGTATCGTTAAAGACAAACTAACCAGGATACAGGTTCAGTATATGTGTACGGGATACAGGATTTGGATATTTACCTTATTAAGGAAGGAGGTCATGGGCTCGATGGATTCCATGAAGCCAAGGTCATCATAAGAGAAACCTTCGGCAGCAACAGTGGAGGGCTTAGAGCAGGTGGCAACAGATGATTCTTTTTTTACCAGGACAGGCTTGAAGTAACTGTCAAGCTCCTCAAGATCGAAGACAACAGGGACCTTAGCAGAGTCTACAGAAAAGGGAGTAGTTTCAATCTTATCATATTATGTGCTGATTAACCAAACATATGCAGGAATGTTCAAAATAGATATCCTTACCAGACGTGCCAGAAGACTACTTAGTTATGAGAAAGTATAACCTTGGAAGTTGCGCGAAGTCACGTCAACATCTACATCCCATTACGTGCATCGAGCAACACAACGAAAAATATACCCGTTTGGATTTCAGGATCCTAACAGATATATTTTTGGGGACAATTGTTATGGGTGGAATTTCGAGTTTATATCCTGAAGGCATATCCTGATATTATATGCTTGATGCTGCGGCCAGGATACTGAACCAGGATATTGGTAACATCCTCTGGGGGTATCCTGGTTGCAGCCAACGATTTTCTTTGGTTGCAAGGTACCAACGTTAAAGGACTTGATCTACCTGAAGATTCGCTCAAGGTGGTTGAAAAATGGACGTTGATGGTGGAAGAATGGGTCTTGTAACGGTCAGAATAGAAGAAAGGCATATTCCGCGAGAATATCGGATGCTGGTCAATGTTGTTGACGTTGTAACGGTCATATGAGCTGAAGACCCGGTTTTATAGTTAATGTGCACGTGGAAAACAAGTTAAAAGAGTCCCCCAACGTTCAGAATGGAATATTCCCAGCATCCCGGGATAATAGGAGAGTTAGTTTGTTATTTGTAACTATAAATAGAAGGCCAGATCGATAGGAACACACACTTTACACTCTACTCTCAAACTCACACTTCTTTTTTTCTTTCTATCACGCACAAACACTCAACACTTGTAATCGTTGTACCACTTAGCATTGATATGCGCCATATCCTGCACTGTATCCTGATATTCGAAGTAATAGAAGAACAAGGCAGCTGCGATTGTCAGCTCCCGAGGTTTTGTGCTGGCGATCTAGATTGATCAAGGGCTTTCCTCGTACATCTCGTGTCACCCTTTACATTTTTGCTCATTGTTTGATCACAGACACAGCTCTATATCCTGAGCCGTATCCTGAAACTGTTTTTGCAAGTAATTTGATTAACATATTTTCGACACTCATTTCTAGCACACTACCTCACTTAACTAATTTGATCACTTAATTGCTTTGGTAATTTTTGACCAAAACAACCGTGTTGTAGATACTCTGTATCGGGCGTTTGTAAACATTTAGAAACTCTAACTTTGTCTCTGAAACTGGTGGTATATTAAACAGACAGCCTTGGTTTTATAAGAGAGCACATGCGGGTTACCCGGGTTATTATAACAACCCGGTCTTCATATATCTCCAAGCTAGCAGATAGAACCCTTCTAGTCTAGTCTTCCAGCCCATTCTTCTACCTGCTACAAGCCCAAGAAGCTTCAAAGCCCAGCAGCCAGCCAGACACCCAAGCCCGCTACACATCAAGCCTCATTGATCTAGCCCAGCACCATTTATATGTTGTAAAATAAAAACAAACATGATTAAAAAAAAGAATATAAAACTGAAAGAATACAAACTATTTTTAACAAATGGGTGTATTATACACCCGTGGACATATTATACGTTGGCACCCGCACCAATACGCCAACACCTACTAAGGTACGTTGGTCCATACGCTGAATAAGAAGGTTGGGTGGTGTATGATAGATAGTGCGGGTTTGTTATACGACGATGAGCTTTTTTGGCCTGGTTCGATTTGGTCATTGGCTGGTCATAGATTGAGTTTATTGCATTCATTCATTGATTGAACCAATCTTTTATATATGTTAAAAGTAAAGTATCATGATGAATATCAACATCTCATATTTAGTATAAGTTTGTACAAAAGCTTATTTAATATTATGTTCAAGGTTTTGAAAAAGTTGGGGCCAATTTCAACACTATAGTTTTAATAACTCTAGCCTTTTAAAAGTCGTGTGTTACAAGTATGCAATGTGCCTTCTTTTGACAATATCCGTCTAGATTTCTAGCAAGCCTATGGTCATGTTTCTTGAACTTTAACTTAGATCAATAATTCGCATAACACATAGGAGTTGTCAAAGACAAAGCTTAGCTTCCGAAATATTAAAGAAACAACTATACATGATAGAAAATGATTCACATAACTTAAAAAGGATGTAAAATCAAATCAAATCAAACAAAAGAAAAGCTACGAGTTCAAGATAAAACCACTGACAACAACCACTGACCCATGAGTGATATTTTAATCTTGTCGCCAGCATAGATAATAACAAGACGTGACTCGAGTCGTGATGTAGGTGATCATACATGTATTTTATAACTATCTAGTGTTAAAATAATCATATCTAAAGAAACTACCTTAAGAAACTAATCACATGAACAATAATATATAAATTTTAACGAATATTCACTTTCAAATTCCACCCCAATAGACTATTGAAGATTAACAACAATAAACAACTAATCATACAGATGGCTTTTTACATATGTATATTTAAAAGGGGAGACTATTTGACAGGACCAAAACGCGGCTAAAGCTCGGCGTTTTGGCCCGGTCAACAGACCCGTCAGACACCCGTCAGTCTTTGTCTGGTTGACCGGACAAAAACGTCGCACTTTAGCTATAGCTCGACACTGCAGGGTGTGCATATAGGACAAAAAAACCCCTTTTTGGTGTGCATATAGACATTTTGGTGTGCCAATAGGTACACCCATTTAAAAAAACGAGAGTACTGGTCATGGACAAAGAATCTGGCTGGTTGTCAAGATGTCTTCTTGACTTATTCGTTACTTCCTAAACAAAGCTGTCGATACAAAACCGCTGTCGTTCACCCAAACATCATCTAAATTTACAACAGTACAAATCTCATCTGTGATCTCATCACTTCCCTTATTTTTAACCACAAAAAAAAAAAAAAAAAAAACACCCACACAAAACCAGATTCTCCATCATTTCAAACTTTTAAATCTTGAACAACCTTATAAACATGTTCAATATACCCACTAGGCTGTCGAACTATTCTGGGATCTATATTCTATATGATAAACTACATTAAATAATGGCGTATTATACACTCAAGACTTCTACTTCAACGATTTGAATAATTATTATTTTTTTCTTGCCAGAAAGATAATCCAGATATATCAAGTGGGTTGGTTTAAATAAGATTTGGATTCGGGTCGCTTTTGATGTGGGTTTTTTGAGATCTGAAGAAGAAGAAGAAGAAGAAGAAGAAGAAACCTGCAACTTCAATGGAACCTCCAAGAGGGTTTTGGAAATCTTTAGGGCAGTTCTTTCTTTTCTTGCCTTATTTTGTTGGTCTTCTGCTTCTTGGCTTCATTAAAGGTAAACCTTTTTTTTATTTCTTTTTAATTTGTATTATAATTTGCTGAAATTGATGTATTAAATGCTAATTTTAGTTGGTTTTTGGCTAATTTGTTTTATTGATGTGTTATTTGGGTTTTTTTTTTTTTTTTTTTTTTTTTTGTAAAATTCAATTGAAATGAGAACTAAATTAACTCCAATTACATTTCTTGAATGATAACTTTTGTGGGTATGTTGTAAAAATTGAATCTTTGATTTCAGGAATCATTTTTGCTCCAATTATATGTGTTATTATGACAATTGGGAACTCTGCTGTTGCAATTGCCCTTTGGCCAGCACATGTTGTATGGTCTTACTTTTGTATATTGAGGTACATTCTTGATTGTCTAACCACTATACTTCTTGAATTTTTTATTTTTATAATTTTTGTTTGTGTTGATAAAGTTTATGTATCATATTCCTTTACTGGCAGTGCTAAACGATTAGGGCCCGTGATGAAAGTGGTTGTATGCCTGTTGTTTACGCCAGTCTTAGCTTCTTGGCCTGTTGCAGTTGTTGTGGGTAGCATTCTTGGTGGCTTAGCTTACGGTTTCCTTGGGCCGATGTTTGGGACTTTTAAAGCCGTCGAAGAAGGGAAAACCGATCAGTTTATCCATTGTATTATAGTAAGCAAACTACAAACTACAATTAGTTACATATGTTGTTTCTGTTTTTTCGTTTGTTTGTTAGATTGACGCTTTGTTCAATTGTGCTTGTAAGGATGGAACTTGGGACACTGTCCAATGGAGCTGTACATTTGTACGTGACTTAAAAGACGTGAGCTTATATTCATACTTCTCAGTGATGAAGGAGCTCAAAGAAGGCCAGCCAGAGGGTAAACTCGAGATTAGGTTTGATATTATTTCATTCTTTAAACCTATATATTATATTGGCTGTGCGTTTAAAATTTTAAATAGCAGTTTGTTTGTCGCTTCATATAATAATTCGTATTTACAGGGTAGTTTATCTTCCTATGGCCTTTTTTCTGGGGTTACTCGGACTACTGGTTGACTTTCCGGTGATCACATTGATAGCCATACTGAAAAGTCCATACATGTTGTTCAAAGGGTGGCACCGTCTGTTTCAAGATTGCGTGGGTCGAGAAGGCCCATTCTTGGAGACCATTTGCGTTCCGTTTGCAGGTCTAGCCATCTTGCTATGGCCATTGGCTGTAGCTGGAGCCTTGTTAGGCTCCATGGTCTCTGGTATTGCCCTCGGTCTATACGCAGCCGTGATCGTCTATCAGGTCATTATTACAATCTTATCAAGTATTGACCTCAACAGTAAAAAATTGTACCGTTTTCATCTTTCTTGAGGTAATTTCTAAGTTTGAGTTTGTGGAAACAGGAGTCATCTTTCTATCTGGGGCTTTGCTATATTGTAGCTGCATTATCGATATTTGATGAATATAGCAATGATGTTCTTGACATGCCTGAAGGATCTTGCTTTCCCAAGTAATAATTTCTGCATTTTTTTTGCGATGAACTTGTAAAATGAATTGGCTAATATTTTCGTTTTAACAGGCCTAAATATAGACGTAACTCCGGATTGTCTGCTACAAGTTCTTTCTCAAGGAGGGGTTCCTTAAGACACGCACCTTCACGGTCTGGATCAGTGCGGGCCCCCATGATCGAATTGAAGCCATTGGAGGTTTGCTCCTACTATAACTTTTGACTCTGTTAAATTTCAGATGGTGTTTTGCATTGCATTGCATTTTGAAAGTGACACGGAACGGAAGCAATAAAGGGGCTAGATACGTTCTAACAAACGTTTAGGGAAAACCCAATGAAAGTAAATTTATTATAATATCAAAGTTGTCCTAAACAATACAAATGGGCAGGGCCGGCCCAATGGGCTTCAGACCCTGGCACAGGCCTAGGGCCACTCAAATTGAAAGGCCTCCAAATTTGTGATAGGTTTTTCTATACTAGGCCCACTATATATTAACTTATATTAAAAACTTTAATTCTTTTCCAAATGCATATATTGCTTATAGAATTGTGTTATCCATTCTTGTAACCGTTGCTACCGCAGAACGTAGCTTTTCCAAATTAAAACTAATAAAAAATTACTTAAGATCTACTATGTCACTAGAAAGATTAAACGGTTTAGCTATTATGTCAATCGAAAAAGATTTTTTAGAGGAACTTGATTATGATGATTTCATCAAACAATTTGCCTCAATTAAAGCTAGAAAAATAAACTTTATTTAAACATATACTATATCCATAAAAAAACATATAACTTTCAAAAAAAATTAACTACGCCAATTATAAACTTTTTAGTTTATAATGGCCGGTCCCAAGCCCGGGTAAAGGAGGGTTTTGTTATTAAATATATTTATAATGATAATTTTGCAAAAAGGCCTCCATTTCGTAGTTCGCTTATGGCCTCCGAAAACTTAGGAACGGCACTGCAAACGGGCCATTATTACAGGTTAGTCTACTAGCCTACACATTAAAATCAGTCAAAGTAACCGACATAATAACTAGTGAGTAGAGACATAATTCAAAGGGCATCCATTGCAATCCGGTACAAACATAAAGGACGAAAAGTGTAATTTTTGTCAACATAACCAACATCTAGACTTGATTAAAATAAAAATCAACAATATAAAATAAAAACTTGATTATTAAAAAATTTGTATGAATGATTATTTTGTGAGTATACAGTTTCAAAATTTGAGAAATCGGTCCCTCATCAGAAAGTGATTATGTTATTGAACAATTATAATCAGCTGTAACAAAATGAGTTGCAAGAGATGAGTGTTTGGATCGCTTTTTATATCCAACACCCCCGAATTTTTTTTATTATTTTTTTTTAAATAATTCACTTGATATACGACATGTGTAGTTGCTTGAAACCTTTTTCCAAGAATGTCGTCGACAAGGTGAATTCTTGGTTTTGGAAGGATTATTAACCGTAAAAGAGATTGAAGATCCACAATCCGTTAGTCTACCTGCTTATTGTAACTACCAATCCGTTCTACGCTCAGCAAAAGCTGATATTCCTGGTTTATTAATGTGTAAGCGCATCAGAACTTCGTTATTCTTTATATTCTAAATCACTTTCTTAACAAAAAAAGATTCATTTTTAGAAATAATTTTGCTTATTTCTTCACCAGCGGAAAATGGTACAGAGATAACTAGTGCAAACAGACCCAAAGATACATTTTTCGATTGGTTTTTGAACCCGCTTTTGGTCATTAAAGACCAAATCAAAGCATCAAACCTCAAAGATTCTGAAGAACTCTATTTGGGCAAGCTAATTTTGTATAGTGGTAATCCCCAAAAGTTGAAAAATACCAACCTTGGCCCGCCACCCGAGTCTGAGCTTAGACGGGCTGAACTTGAAGCGTTAGCAAGAAGGTAAATTTTGGGTCCTGTCAAAACGGGGTTAATATGGGTTGGGTTCATGGGCGAAGCTTTTAAGGGGTGGGAGGGGGCGGCCAACCCACCGAACTTTTCGCTCAGTAGTGGAGAGTATGTAGTTTTTATATAGAAATTTTTGGGTATATACGTTTTCGACTCCCCGGTTTTATAGAAATTTTTAGGTCCGGTGACTTCCGCCCCCCGGTCGTAAATCTCAAGCTTCGCCACTGGTTGGGTTGACTCGTCAACATATATATATATTTTTTTGAATTTTTGTAAAATAATAAACTAAATGTTGGTGGTGGTTGGTGTATGAAGACTTCATGGGATCACGAAGTCGATATCAAGGTTTCCAACATACAGAAGAAGATTTCAGGAAATCATGAAGGCGATATCCGAAGAACTTGATAAGAGAGACGGTAGTTACAGAGGACCGCAAGTTGTTCCCAGATCGAAAAGCACTTTTGGTAGGCTTTTCAGCTCGCAAAAATCGTTTAAAAATAAAACGAGTACGAGTAATCAAGGGGTTAGGCAACAAGAAGATGTAAGAGATGTGGAAATTGTGTAATTAGATTCTGAATGTGTCTGTAACTTGTATGAATTTACATCTGAACCCTAAAGGGTCCATTCAAGATTCTTTTTGTACTTGTATTTTGTGACCTGTAATTGATGGTGAAAATATTCTGCATGCTTTGTCTGTTGTTTTTTGTATTTCAAATCATTCCAAGATTCTTTTTGTACTTATATAAAGTGATACAGAAACAAATAGACAAGTAATAGGAATGAGATCAAATACAAACACTTAAGTTTGTAAGAACCAACATATAATTGACAAGTGTCCATCAATAAAAAATTAGTTTAGGGGTAATTTAGACCTTTTGACCATATTTATTTATAACTAATTAAAAATAACTACAAAAAAATATAATCAGCACAACACTTTATAATTAGCATAACATCCTTAATCGTTCTTCATTATCAGCACATCGTCCTCAATCGTTCTCCATTATCAACATAAACGACATTAGCACAACATCCTTAATCGTTCTCCATTATCAGCACACCAGATGTGCTGATTATATCTACTTTTGGTGTTTGTTTGTATTATTTTGTAATTAACACATAATCAACACGTTATCAGCACAATTATAAAACACATTTTGTTAACTTTTTAAAAAATAACTTTTATAAATACAAAAAAGGTATAGCAATATGGTACTAATATTAAAGATAAAAAAAATACTTGATTTTATGGTATATATTTTTTTTTTAAATAATGAAGTATATAAAAGTTATTTTAGTTTAAAAACCTTGGTGGAATTTGTATTTAATGGAAAATGGTCAAATGACTAGCAATTTTACAAAATTACCCCTAATTTGTTAGTAGTAATTTTTAATTATAAGGGTTTTATTTATAATCAATATCAACCCTTGATTTAAATTATCAATGGTTCAGATCTGTTCTTACGGTTCTTATAATTAGCACTGTTTGTACAGGATCTCAACCCACAATAATATACGAGTGTGAATTTTGATTATACACGTGGTGAAAACATGATACGAATCTAACACAATATTTTTAGGTTGGGTTTAGTCCAAATGGGTAACACAATATTCTTAGGTTAGGTTTAGTCCAAATGGGTTGGGGTGAGTTTTGGGTCAAACTTGTGGACACATTTAGCTAAACTGGTTGTGTTCGGATCGGCCAGACGTGTTCACTGGGTGACTTGCTTATCTTTACAAATTTTTAGAATAATACATGTTTCATGTTTGGGTATTTTGTGGCAAAATTTAAAAGAGAAATAAGAACTAAAGTCGTAGTTTAAACACAATTATTTAGTATACGTTCTTTTTTTGTTCTAAATTTGTAACTTAGAGTGCTAATATGCAACTCTCTCTCTCTATCCTCTACCTATATAGGGTAAGGATACCGTAAAAAGGGCCTAAAGTGTGAGAAGTGTATTATAACACTATGGGTATGTTTGGCATGGAGCTTTTAGGAGCTTTTAGGAGCTTCTAGCTTTAAGCTTTTAAGAAAAAGCTCCTAGTCAATAAAAAGTCTTGTTTGGTTGAAGGAGCGTTTAGAAGGAGCTACAAGCTTTTAGGGAAAAATGACTATTTTAACCACTAAAAATAAGGAAATTTTTAATGCACCAACTTTCTAAATTTTTAGTTATGTCCATTTTGGTCATTTTATACATTTTATTAAAAGCTTCAGCTACTCTACCAAACACCAAATATATCTAAAAAGCTACAGCTACTAGCTACCAGCTACAGCTACCAACTTCCAGCCACCAGCTACCAGCTTTCAGCTTTCAGCTACCAGCCACCAGCTACTTTTGCCAAACATACCCTATATATTATACTATATAACACCATATAAACACTGTATAACAATATGTAACACCATATAATACCACATAACACTATGTAACACTATATAACGTTATATAACAAATATAACACTATACATCTATCATAGACATGCTATCAGACAACCTATAGTGTTATATTTGTTATATAATGATATATAGTGTTACATAGTGTTATATGGTATTATATGGTGTTACATATTGTTATACGGTGTTTATATGGTGTAATATAGTATTATATATAGTGTTATAATACACTTCTCACACTTTGAGCACTTTTTACAGGATCCTCTACCTATATATCTATATATATAGGGGAAGGTTCATTGGGGAACACTAAAAAAGTGAGGAACAGCTGGGAACCGACTCAAACGAACTCCGATTGGACTCATTCCAGCGGCGTTGGAACCGGCTCGTCGAACCCTAACTAAGATCTCTTAACCCTAAACCCTAAATACTAACTCCTAAACTCTAAACCCTAAAGCTAAAAAATAAGGCTAAAACCTAGGCTAAAACCTAAGCTAAACCGTAAAATTTGAACTACAAACCCTAAAAGCTAAACCCTAAAGACTAAACCTAAAGCTAAACCCTAATGTTAAACCCTAAAGCTAAACCCTAAACCCTAAAACTAAACCCTAAAGCTAAACCCTAATGCTAAACCCTAAAGCTAAACCCTAAAAGTCAAACCCTAATATATTTAGGGTTTAGGGGTTATGATTTAGGGGTTAGGGTTAAGAGATCCTAGTTAAGGTTCGACGAGCCGGTTCCAACGCCGCTGGAATGAGTCCAATCGGAGTTCGTTTGAGTCGGTTCCCCACTGTTCCCCACTTTTTTAGTGTTCCCCAATGAACCTCACACTATAGAGGCCGGTTATCATACAATATGCCTAATCCTACATTACGTACGCTATAACCATGGCCGTCGGATCATCTCAAAAAACCCACGTGTTTAACTATTAAATTAATCAAATAAAGATATATATATGAAACCGCCAAGGTTAAAATCGTCCATTACGAAATAAAAAACCCTGATAATCAGCAAACAAAACCTCAAAATCATAACGTAATATTCTTAATCAAAACCGTAATCGAAAATATAACAATTACTCAAAAATCGAACGATTCCTATTCACCATATACTTCTGCGAATTGAACTTCTGATGAATTTGGAAATTCAGAAATGAAACAAATCGATGGACCGACTATCGAAGAAGATGATGCAGGGTGAAAATCAAATTAGAATATGCGAAATACATATAAAAAACGTGCAAAAACACTTAAAAAAAAGTTGTGTTTTTTGTAAAGTATGCGAATTCATATAACATTATATGCGAAAACACTTAAGGTGTTATATAATGTGCGAATTCATGACAACACACATGCGATTTTAATAAAAGGTAAGTATTCTTTAAAATTTCATATAATGTGCGAAATCATGCTTTAACACATGCGATTTCGGGAAAAAGGTATTATCTTTAGATTTGTTAAAGTTTGCGAATTTGTTCCTGATTCAAATGCGATTTTGAATAAAACACTGCATATAATTTCAAATTACTATGTCCTAAAAATGCAAAAAAAAAAAAATAACGAATCTTAAAAACTAAAATAGAAGTACTTTATTTAAAAAACTTAATTTATTACCGATGTGACAGTAATTTGACATGTAATGATCAATTTTACAATAAATACTACTGAACTTACCACCCTACCTACATAATAAATTTACTATATTAATATAAAAAACCCAGATATAACTACCTTCCATATTAATACATACATAGAACACGAAAAAAACACACACAAAACAGACCCGCAAAAATGGCATCTGAAGATTCTGAAAAAATCAAAAACATTGCAATCAAAGAGCTATTGTCAACTCGCACGTTGACAGAACTAAGCACTGATGTCACCTCTTCTCATCTGGTTCTTGATGTGCAGGGAAAAATTCTTGAACACATAAAGAAAAATCAAGATATATGGGAACACCTACTTCAAGAACCACCATCAAGCTTCAAGGACAGAGCTTTGGAACACATAAAGGAGCAATCTCGAGCTGATGACTTAGCCTTCTCTTTCCTGACAGATGCTCTGAACACTGTGAAGGAGAAGATGGAGTTCAGCTCTTCTGAACGTGACAAAATCTTTGCTTCAAAGTAACTAAATTCTCTTTTTAATCATTTTGTGGTTGTAGCTGTGTTAGACAATAACAACTATTTTTATATTTGGGGTACATGTTTTGAACACATATTGTGCTTGCTTATAAATATTAAATCGCATGAATGATATTGCCATCTTTGTCACAGAAAAAACAAGATAACTCAAAATCGCATGTACTAAAAGTGAAATCGCATGTAAGAATTATTATAAACTGAAGCATATAAAATCGCATGTTTGTATACTAAAATCGCATGAGGAAATGATATAAACAGTTGAATATAAAATCGCATGTGTTTCGTATAAATTCGCATGTACATTTAGAAAAAAACTAATCATCCTCATCATCTTCTGAAACCTCCTCCCACTGATCTTCTTCTTCAGATCCATCATCTTCTGAAACCTCCTCCCACTCATCTTCCTCTTCGTCGTCTTCGACCTCATTATCTCTGTCACTGGGAACATTTTCAATCTGGACGCCCTTCATCTTCTTTTTTTGCTGTTTACCTTGTTGTTTGGCTTTCAGAATCTCGCAAGTCCGAATGTCATGACCTTTTACATTGCATACGCTAGATGTCCTTGACCTTTTCCCTTTGCGTCTGATCATTTGTTCCTTCTTAGATTTAATCCTTTTATGCGAGCCATGACCTTTGTTTCTTATACCAACCGGCACACGGACAATAGGAGGAGCGCTAGTTACTGGTTGTTGATAACCAATCAACTTTGAAAATCGGTCATATTTTGGATCAAGTTGCTTGGTTATACGACTCTGATCAACTCTCTCTTTAAGCTGCATCATTTGATCCCTCACTAAAACAAGTTGATCAAGGTCGGAAATCAAATTGCTAACTAAATACTCCCCTGTGTGGATGATTTCACGAGCAATCCGTTTAGCCTTTTGTTGCACATCCTTGCCACCCACATTTAGATTGTACTTCACATTTAACTCATTCGGCACCACATCCTTCGTCCATCTCTTCGTAACATATTTGTTTGGAATTTCTTTAACACCAAACATCTTGAAAAGAAAATAGATGTGTTTGCATAGCAGCCCATACTGCTCAAAACGCAAACAACTACACTGTGCAGTTACATCATTTTCAAGATTCTTGAACCACACCTAGGGAAAACAAAAAAAAAATTATATTAAACATTAAAATCGCATGTGTGAAATAACAATTTCGCATGTCTAAAAAATCATGTAAATGAATAAAATTTAAAATCGCACGAGAAACCCAAAATCGCATATTGCAAGATCATGATCTGACAAAAAAAGAAAATCGCATGTAGGTTATCAAAAAATCGCATGTTTAAAATATGAGTAAATTACAAGTTTTGTCCTTTATGTTTACATCAAATTGCAGGCGCTGTCCTTTTGGCCAAAAGTTTACAGGCGGTGTCCTTAACCTTTCAAAATCTTGCACGTTTTGTCCTTTAGGCCAAACCTGGTTAGAAATCTCAGTTAAAAACTGTCATGTGCAATGCACATGAGGGTAAAATGGTAATTTCCCTCTCAACACTTTCAATTCCCAATTTATACCCCTCTTTCTTCAACATTGATGATAAATTCACAGATCATGTAAAACAATCAGTACATCTCTAGACTCGATTCAACAGCAACATCCTCTTAAATTCTACGAAATCAGTTAACCACAAATGCCATGAATAGTTTCTCATCCAGTCATCAAACTTATTAAAACCTAAAACAAACAGATCAGGAATCGAATAAACACAAACAGATCCAAAAAATCACAAAAATATCATGAAACAATTGCCAATACATATATCCTCACACACGATCCATAACATCATCAAATCGTATTAAAACGAATCTTAACATAATAAATCGAACAACAAACCTGTACGGAAGTCGGTTGAACACGAGTTTCTGCAGAAATGATAGCGGTTGCAGCAGCGTTAACCCTCTCAACGCTCTGATTAATCGAACTCATACTCATACAATTTGTTTTGTTTCACCGATTAAGATTAAACAACAACTTGTAGATGATAACAATTAGAAATGAAACAAGAAATCAGACAATAATCGAATAAATCAAACGCTTGTTTGGGCACGGGTGAGGTCCAGCTAATGGGGTAAAGATCAATGTTTTATCCGTTTTTCAAAGAAACCGTCTCCGGCGACTAATTCCAACTCCAGTTACATCAAGAAGTTTTAATGTTTACCCAGATCGTAGATCCAAAATCGCCGATACCGGTTTTAATTCACAATACCATTTCTCCGGCTGCCACGGTTGTGGAAGCACATGGAGGAAGCCCGGCGTAGTTGTAATAGGACCTCCTCCGCCACTATCTTCTCCGGTCACAACCACCACCACCACCACCACAACCCCTGAAGGTGTTCTTTGTTGATGAGGATAGGTAAAGGAATTGTTCCTGGTGATGATTGTGTGGAGAGATGAAATTAGGGTAAGAAGAAGGCAAGTGTTGTTGGAGAGAGAACAGGATTACATTTGCCATTTGAAGAAGAAGGGAAAGTGGAAGGGTCTTGGAAATTACCATTTTACCCTCATGTGCATTGCACATGACAGTTTTTAACTGAGATTTCTAACCAGGTTTGGCCTAAAGGACAAAACATGCAAGATTTTGAAAGGTTAAGGACACCGCCTGTAAACTTTTGGCCAAAAGGACAGCGCCTGCAATTTGATGTAAACATAAAGGACAAAACTTGTAATTTACTCTTAAAATATATATGCTATAGTACCTCCAATAAACCATTTCCATGGGCTTTAAAGTCCTTCAACAATATCCTGATCTGTGGACCCTCTATTTTGGTGTCCATCGGCAGACATTCAGAAATTGTACCATAAATCTCTACTTGTTGATCAAAGAATATAGACCTTGTGAATCTCTTAGCAGCATCTTTTTCCAAAGAAGTTTCGCTCCAATCAGCAGGCTCAGTATATCTTGAAATGTGATCATTCTTTCTATGATTAAACCTTTGGACATCCATTGCACCATCAAAATGATTCATAAACTCTACGAGGGTGAGTTGTGAATTAGCCACCTGGCAGAAAAATGGTTCTCACTCTCTGATCTTGAAGTTTTTCTCATAAGTCCCGACATTGGCTCGTGCCGGTAAAAAGCCGGAATCCACATGGATCTCATCACAAACATATCATCAATCCATTTGTTTTTTGTGAGACAGAACTCAATAATCACCAACTTCCACTGTCTCTCGAATTCTTCGGGCTCAATGGAATCAGTCCATACAATGTCACACATCCTCCATTTAAACTCATCGTTATTGCACAACTCGTGTCCAACCTATAACAATAAATGCTTTTTATATCAGCCTATAACAAAAATCTATAATATAAAAAACATAACGCTAACGGAAGACAATATAGCATGTTATACCTTATCTGCCACTTTTTTCATTATGTGCCATGCACAATCTGTGTCTGCTGATAGGGAAAACCTCCTCAATAGCCTGTTTCATAGCAGGATCTTGATCGGTCACTACAACCTTTGGCTGCCAACCAAATGACTTTAAGAATGAATTCAGAAGCCATTTATATGATTCAATGCTCTCCGATGCCAACAACCTAGCTCCAAGTGTTACATTTCGACAGTGGTTGTCAATGCCAGTGAACGGAACAAACACCATCTTGTACCTGAACAAGCACATGCGAAAACACAATGAACACATGCGAAAAAGACAGATATCACATGTGAAAACAAACAGTATAACATGCGATATACTCAACACCACTTCTTCAACATGTCTAACATGCGATATTACAAGCTCATGAAGACATATAACATGCGAAAATTAGTAAAAAAACATTACCTGTTTGTCTTGAAAGTTGCATCGAACGATATCACATCCCCAAATTCCATATAGTTAAGCTTGCATAAACCATCAGCCCAGAACAAACCAGTTAACCGTTTGTCATCATCAACAGAATATTCAAACGAATAATCAGCTAAATACTGTTTTTTGTCAGTCATCCTATTAATCACCATGTCAGCATCATATTCTCCTATATAGCTGTTATTTCGCTTCCTAAAATTTTTGCAATCATCAACCGTGGCACCAACGTTCTCAAAACCACCATAACATTTCCTCATTATATGGAAATCTTTGACAAGACCAAGGTTTAAAGTGCCTAGTTAATCTCAAATGACACAATAGCATATTCCTTAGACCTTCTGAGTCTAGACTTAACATAGGAATGCTCTCATCCCTATTAAGTAAACATTGTTTTCGATTTTATGTGTTTTAAATATGTCGCCAAGCAAAGAAGCCGTTGATGGAGATTCTTTCAGTCCGAAGCCAAGAAATGCTAAGCTTCATACCACGGCTAGATTAGGCATGCGACCGGTTTGGAGGAAGACCTTTATGGACTCATTCCTAAAACCAAACCCATTGAATTTTTAAACAAACTGTGGAGTCCATACCAGGAGATCCCTGAGGTTCCCATATTGAAGATGATACGTGTGGATGCTATTAATCCCTAATTCTTACCTCCAAGTTTTGGAACTCCAGACTTGGACTATACCAGTCAAAACCTAATCCATGATCCATGTCATTTCTTAAACCATTGAATCCTTGGATTCTACTTCTACAATGGATCCTGATTTGAAATATTTACTTTATTCACTAAAATCTTCAGAGTCGCTACTGCGCACGGTAAATAAAGAAAAAGAAACAATCAGAATAAAGCAAGGAAGATATTAGAAACCCTTCTTCCACCACATTTAAATTTTACCTTTAAGCCCCTGTATGGGCATTTGATTACTAAAGTCCTTTGTGGACATATTATTTCATCATAGTCCTTGTGGACCTACAACTCCTGATAAGACTTTGTATATACGTATGTTTATCATAGTCCCTCCGAGGACATTATATTCCAAAATAGTCCCTTCGTGGACATTATATTACAATAAAATCCCTTAGTGGACGTCATATTTCTATTTAGTCCCTTTGTGGACATTATAATTCAATAAAGTCCCTCGGTGGGCATGCAATTTCAATATAGTCCTTTCATGGACAAGTGATTTTATTAAAAATCCCTTTTGTGGATACACTATTTAAATAGTCCCTTTGTGGACATACCTTTTGACTTAAGACCCTGTATGGGCATTTGCTATATAGTCCTTTTATGGACATGTTATTTATTTAAAATCCCTTTGGGGATATACTTTTCCGAAATAGTCCCTTCATGGACATAAGACTTTATTATAGTCCCTTAGCGGACATGACATTTCGTTATAGTCCCTTCATGGGCGAATTGTTTTAATATAGTCCCTATACGGACTTATGATATTTTAATAGTCCCCATAAGGACTTATAATTTCTTTTAGTCTTCTGTGGATAAATAAGATACTAAAAGTCCTGATTAAGGCACTGTTGTAAACTTCCTAATGTTTTATGGAAAACTTTGAAAATTTTATATAGGTATTCATTTCGTCCTTTATCAAACAATAGTATCAATTTTATTCGAACTTTATCGATCTGCTAAATAATCTCAAAAGATTATTTGGACCTTTTAAAGGTATCACCTTGGAAGGGTGTGGTCAGATTCGGCAAGAAAGGGAAACTAGCGCCATGATATGTTGGACCTTTTAAGATTCTAGAAAGGATCGGAAAAGTCGCCTACAGACTCGAACTACCGGAGGAACTTAGTAACGTCCACCCGACTTTCCATGTGTCAAACCTCCGAAAGTGGCTGAGCATGATTTGATTGTACCTCTCGATGACCTCCAAGTAAACAAAACACTACACTTCGTGGAGAAGCCTGTCGAAATCATGGATCACCAAAGCAAGCAGCTCAGACGCTCGCGCATTCCTATTATGAAAGTCCGATGGGAAGGCAAACGAGGCGCGGAGTTCAGTTGGGAACTCGAAAGCGACATGAAGGCGAAGTACCCGCAGTTGTTTGGAGGAGAAAGTCTAGAGAGATAAAAGTGATTCACGGTGTTGTACATCTTTCAGCCTAATTTCGGGACAAAATTCCTTCAACTAGGGGAGGCTGTAACACCCCGTGTTTTCGAAAGTCAAAGTCAAAGTCAACGACCGAAATTCGCAACTTGACTTGTAGTGAAATTCTTTTATGTGTTTATTTTAGTTGTATTATGTGGAGTAAGTGTCAATAATTACAATAATCGACATGTGATATTCTCTATCTAATCGACCTACGACTGTGAGCTATAGGAAGTAACAATGCGATAAAGCTAATTAAACGATAATCAAACTATGCTAGTCAAATCGACATCGAATCGAATCGTAACTCGAAATACGAAATTGGAATATTGTTATACGTGTGTGTGTGTGCCTTATGTGTTACTTATGCATGTTTATTTATGTTGTGGAAATCAATCGAAACTCGAAACGCAATCGAAACTCGAAAGACAATCGAACACAATCGAACTCGAACTCAAATCTCAATCGAAATGGTATAATAATTAGTGGAGAAGGGATAGTGCTAGATATGAATAGTTAGGACTGAAATTAATTTGATTAGGAAACCCTATCGTATCGAAACGCTCGCAATCGAAATCGAATCAGCAAAAATCGTCGCGTCGAACACATGAACCAAGTGCCATCCGGCAGGATTGCCATCCGACCGGGCTGCCACTTGGTCGTGGTGCCAAGCTGCCATCCGACCGAGATGACATCCGATCGGATAGTCATCCGGGCGAGATGCCATCCGACCGACTCACACTTTCCTCTTTTGGAATCCTATAAATACCCCTTGTCACTCTCAAACTTTCCACTTTTGGCAAGTGACGTCCGACCAGCACACTTAACTCACCTTTTCTTTGATTTCTCTCAATTCCGGTAAGATCTCGTCCTAAATCTTGTACTTTCTTAATCTACACGCACTCCTACACCTTTCTATCTTTTGAATCTTAACTTTTAACCGTGAAATCACTAGATTTGAGGTGTTCTAGGATGACGTCATCATGGTGTTCTTATGAACTTCATGTTTTAGTTTCAATCCACCAAGAACAACTTGGATCTAGCCGATTTCCACACAAATAAGCAAAGATCTTGCATAGATCTAAACACATTCATGGTGAAAAAGGATTGAAAGATGGTTTCTAACTTTCTTTCAACTCTTTTACACTCAGTGCACTCAAAACCGATAGGATCAGACCTTGATCTAGTCTTCTACTCATTCTCAGTAGTGTGCTAGCTCCAGATCTGGATTCTACTCACGAGACCACCGATTTCGGGTTAACCGAGAACAACCGTCTCGAGCCAGTTAACTGGTCAAACTAGGGTGATTCCTGATTGATCGGGCCACTTGGGTCAAAATGGGGTTCTGTTGGTTAACATGTTGTCAAAACGTCTCGATAAAACGACAAACAAAACGGCCAAGTGAAAGACGAACGGAACAACCAGGACGGAGTGCTATCCGACCGGACTACTGTCCGAACGGATGGTCATCCGAGCGACCGGCTGTTCGAACGACTTACATCTGGGTCCCACACTTAACCAAATTCCATCTGAAGACTGAGTGTTGAACGAGTTACTATCCGACCGGACTACCGTCCGACCGGATGACCATCCGAACGGATCGTCATCCGCACGATTGGCTGCCCGATCGGATTACCATTCGGATCATGAGATACTTGGACTTTAACTCTTAATCGATTTTCAACCTGTTAAGTAACAGGGTTGCCGCCCGACCGGACTGCTCTCCGATCGAGTGACAACCTGCTGTGAACTTGTTTTCACTGAAGTGTCACCATACCGGATAGTCGTCCGATCGGACAACCGTCTGACCGACCGACTTGAAAGGTAGAGATACTTCGATGTTTTCAAAATGCTACAACGAAAACTTCAAAAGTCAAGCCATCATACACAAACACATCCTTCTCATAGGAAGAAACAATCCACTCGAATAGTCATCCGACCGGACTACCGTCCGACCGGATGACCATTCGAACGGATTGTCATCCGTACGACTGGCTGTCCGACCGGATTACCATCCGATCGAACTGCTGTCCGACTCACTCGTACACTGCATCATTTTACGCGTCACTTATCGTTATGCTATCAATCTATTCAGGCTAACCTTACTCGCTAAGCGCTCCCTTCAATCCATCAACCGCTGTGAGTATACTCGATCCCGTTTTGCTTTATGCACTTTTGGGTGTTACATACGTTACAACTATTCAAATCACATCAAACACACTACTCAATACTATTTGAACGCTAACCGTTAACGCATGTTATACGTGGCTTATGAATGCTTGTTTGTTATGTTTACACATGGAATGTTGTCTACCTGCCTTAGCAACGATAGTACTATAGTTTGGACTCAGCACCTGTTCGCAGAGGTTGTTAACGACAATTACTTGCATGGATTACGGTGGTAATCATGTATTGTGAACTGCCTCAGGCAGTCAACCCGCAGTCATTGGTATCGATGGATCTATGTCGATAACTAACGTGCTTCATTTCTCTATGTGTACGTGCTGGTTATGCGTAAACGAATTCGAACTCTATATGCTAGTATCAAACTTGTATGCTCACCTTTACACTATGTGTATTGACTTTTATTTTAACGTATGTGACAGGTGCCTAGGATGCTTATCTGCTAGGAAGTCGAGGCTAGAATAAGGTCTTAGGGGCCAACAAATAGTTTTCTGTACAAATGAAATCAAGTGTCTCGTGAAGCAGATAAACAATTGGGCTATTTTAGAAAATCTGAGTTGTCGGAATAGAACTATTTGCCTAGATTTTGTCTGTAATAATTTGTTTACCTTTTGAGGCATGGTATGGGACATGTTATTTTAAATTGGTTGGTAATGATAACTGTTATGGAAACTTCTGGACAATCTGTTTCGCTCAGTGCCATACCCCGATGTTTCCGCCATTGGTTGGGGTGTGACAGATTGGTATCAGAGCGATAACTATAGTGAATTAGGCAAGACGCGACCTAGTCCGGGTCGAAGTCTTAGAGACCTAGTCTATAGTTAAGAACCAACAGACCGACTTGTGCATATCCAGTAGGGATTTTGTACGAACTTACTTCTCACTATTCTCGCCTATACTACACTATCACAGCACTCGAATTTTCAATTATGAATAAGCGATAAAGTCGAGATTAGGTGTGAAAACTGCAAACTCTCGACTAAAATTGCTTGACCAACCCGCATTTTATTTACAAACGGGGAGAATTAAGCCAAATCAGGAGTGAAATCCATATTTTGATGAATAATCTCCCCTATTTTATCAAAAACACGAACGAAGTTGTTAAGCCAGGGGTGAACCCCTAACCTTGACGACTTGTTCCGCGCTTTTTACAAAACTCTCACCAAAGTCTCAACGGACTCCAGCGACCTGAAGTCACGATATGGCTAACGGGATGCGTGCCAAACGCCCAAGAATCGAGGCAAAGGCACAGCCCTGAAGGACAAATGTGCACAACAGGTCCTTGTGAATAGTTGAACCACTTTGGATAGTCGAAGTCTAATAGCCGCAGACGATCCATCTCTCGATTGTTATGTGTTCGATTCTGAGCCCACAACTGCCGACTCTGATGATTCGTCAATTTTATGTGTTTATATGTGTGTTTACCTGTTTATGTGTTTAAATTATGGAAGATTTACTTGATTTATGCTTTCACTTTGATCGACACACACGACTCACACTGCATTCTATCTCAATACGCTAACAAATCGCTGAATTATGAACGACCTATGCTATACTACACGCTTATGCTACACTACTCGACAAGTTATACGCGACCGCTATAATCGAACAATCGCAGACTTTGAATGATAGGTTTTTGTATTATGACTGCCTCTGGTGACTAAATGCATATGTGCTTCTGTGCTTCTGTGCTCTACGTGATTATGTGCTTACGTGTTTAAGTGCTTCTGTGTTTTTGTGAATCTGTGATTATATGCCTATGTGTTATGTGATACGAAAATTTCTGTGTTCCTGAGCTTTAGTAAGTAGTAGACGTGTGAGGTGAGATTAGAATACACTGTGTTGAGTCCTGTGACGATGTCTGTTGCAGACAATGTCATCTGGAAACCGCCACCCCTCACTTTCTCGTCAAGAAAAGAGAGACAAACGTCTTGCTACTATCATCGCTAAACAAGTAGCAAAAGCCGTGAGTGATGTTTACGAGAACGTCAGCAAATCGTCTGAGGAGTCGAGAACCGAAGCTCCTAAAGCTACCCCCAAAGCTCCCTTCAATTTCAAGCAATTCAAGTCTTGTGGGCCAAAGGAATTCACTGGCGAGGGAGGCCCTACAACGTTGTTCCAATGGTTTGATTCCATTGAGGTCACTCTACGACAAAGCGGTTGCCCCGACGACCTCCGCACTCTAAATGCTACCGGCGTCTTCCAGTCCCGAGCCTTAGACCGGTGGACGGCTGAGAGAAACAAGCGGGGAAATGATGCAGCCTACGGTTTGTCGTGGGACGAACTCAAGGAAGTCATGCTGGAAGAATTCTGTCCTCCTCATGAGCGCCAAAAGCTAGAAGATGAATTTTGGCACATACAGCAGAAGGATGGTGAAAATGTTGCGCTCACTGCTCGCTTCAAACAGCTCAGCATTATTTGTCCCGATCAAGTCAAGACTCCAGACATGTCAATCAAGAAGTATATCCGAGCCCTGCCTAACTGTGTTGCCGATTTCGTGCAAGCGGCTAAGACCTAGACGATCGAAGAGACTTACCTACTGGCCGCTGAAATCAATGACAAGCGGGTCAAGGCTGGTGTCTGGGATAAAAATTCGAAGCACCTGCATCAAGCTACCACCACCGCACCAACTGCTGAACCCACCGCATCGAGCAACAAGAGGAAGAACAAGAGAAAGAACAACTCCAGCACAAGAACTGTGCGATCACTACTGCACCGATTCAAGCTGTACAAGCCCAACAGCTTCTAGTAGCGGCGCCTGTGGCAAATGAACCGCTTGCTAAGCGTGCATACACTGGGCCACACCCGCATTTCCCTACTTGCACCTACCACCACCCGACTACCATCGCTTGCCGTTTCTGTGCTCATTGCAATATGTACGACCATTTTACTACCAACTGTCGTATCCGACAATCTCCCGATCATCAAGCTCTACTCACCACCCCTCAGGGTCAACAAGCTCCTCCGGCACCCGCGGTCAACGCCAGAGCCTGCTTCGCATGTGGCAATCCTAACCACTTCGCCAACATGTGCCCAAACAGGGTTGTGAAACAAGAGCCTCAGCAGCAGCAGCCTCAGCAGCAGCAACACCAGCAGCAACAGCAACAAGCAGCACGCGCAAGAACTTTCAACATCAACGTGCCTCAAGCCCAAGCCGACAACAACGTGGTCAATGGTACATTCCTTGTGAATGGTATTTATGCTTCATGTTTGTTTGATACTAGAGCCGATAATTGCTTTGTGTCGTTCGAATTCGAGAAGCTCCTTGGTCGTAAACGCTCCCAACTCTCCTCGACGTTCGATGTTGAAGTCGCTACCGGAAGAACTGTCGTCGTTAATTCTGTTCTTCATGATTGTACTCTTGAGCTCAACAATCACATGTTCCCAATCAACCTTATTCCGATGCAATTCGGAAGTTTTGATGTCATAGTAGGCATGGACTTTCTTCGCGAAAACCGTGCTGAAGTTGTTGATCGGAGTGTCGCGCTCCGGTCAAAGATAATATTTATAAGCCCTAATTACCCTTAACAAATAGCTAGTGGTAGCAAGGGGTCGAACCACAAAGAGTATGTGGTTTGTGTATGGATTTAACTGAATTGTAAAGAGTTGTCACAATTATGAAGCTTGCCAGATATTTTTGTATTTTTGTTTAGTAGAAAGATGTGAATTTAAACTAAGTGAATTGATTAAAATGATTAACAACTAATGATTAACGATTGCAAGAAATTTGGATACTAGAACAATAATAATAAAAATGAATCACACCCGGTTTCGGTAATTGCTAACTTAGGATTTCTACAAGTTTTAGATTCAACTCAAATGCATTCGATTAATGGATTTAGTGTACCGTGACTTAGGTGCTAATAACTATCGACGTCCCGAAGAACGGACAAGAATACACTTTGTAATCAACACAAGTAAATCCTAACAACGACAATGCACAATTACATATCACCATTTCGCAAAGTCATAACTTTTAACATCGTTCGACAGTTTACGAATTCGAAACAAATGTAATACTATTGTCAAAAGTTTCAAAAATCAAACACAAATTGTCACTAAGTTGAAACAAGAACAATTCGAAATCCTAGAATTAACAACTACCTACACCGGGGTGAAACCGAGATGATTAGCCGCTCATGGTTGAAGAAGCTTGATCACCGGATGTTTGGAACGTGAATGAGAACATCCTGAAGCTTGATGGATGAATGAATGGTGGATGATTAGGGTTTGTGGAATGATTGGTAATGGTGAAGTATGGAGAATTAGGGTTTTGATGAATTGATTGTGTATAGGGCTGTAAACGAACCGAACGTTCAGCGAACAGTTCGTGAACCGTTCGGCGGGAAGTTCGTTTATGTTCGTTCGATTAGCTTAATGAACGAACACGAACAAAAAATTTCGTTCGGTTAGCTTAGCGAACGAACACGAACATAGGTCTCGTTCGTTCGACTACGTTCGTGAACGTTCGTTAATATGTTCGGTTAAGTTCGTCCGTGTTCGTTTGATTATATTAAAAAATAATAAATAATAAACCTTTTATCTAAACATATTGAAAACTTAAAACCCTATTTTTTCTAAGTTAGCTAAAATTTGGAGACGCTAAGACATTTTGGGGGATAATTATGTCTAATAGTTCAGATCTTTTTCTGGTTCAGCACTTAACCATTCAGATGTTGCCAAACAACCCCTAAGTTAGTTAAAGTTGATTCATCGTTTGGTGGTGTGTTAGACTTCTTGTGTTTTGATTTATCATTAATGGTTGTATTTAACTACTTATATCCAATGTTTAAGGATAACAATACTTTTATTTTTTTATTTTCAAATTAAATGTTCGTTTGCGTTCTTTTTTATTTGCTTGCGTTCGTTTGTGTTCCCTTGCATTCGTTTGTGTTCGAGACCAGTGTTCACGAACTGTTCGTGAACAACAGAATTTCCTTAACGAACGAACATGAACATAAACTTATGTTCGGTATGCGTTCGTGAACAGTTCGCGAACATGTTAATTTTCTTAACGAACGAACACGAACATGGCTTTGTCCGTGTTCGTTCGGTTCGTTTACAGCCCTAATTGTGTAGATGGATTGTTGATGGTGAAGAGATTGATTTGGATGTTGTATTGATGAAGATGATGGAATAGTTGGTGAATGGTTGATGGTAATGGCTCCAAGAACAAGGTTTCAAAACCCCAAGTGAAGTGTAACTCCCGAATTACTTCACCCGAGCCAATAGAAATCGAGTTTAACCCCTAATTCAACAAAATTCACGATTCAGGTAATAGCTACCCGTCGCCGACGGGCTTTGGTTTTCACTTGTTCGTCCGACGGGTTAACTATCTGGATACGGGGAAATGTGGCCGACGGGCTTAACCGAAAGGCGTCGCCGACGGCTTGGGACCCGTCGGCGACGGGCTCTCAAAACTTCGATTTCTGATTTTCCTTGTTTCGCTCCCGTTTGATCCGTAATGCGTTCCGGTGCTCCGGTTTTCGACCCGGTGACTTGTAAAGCTCCCAAAAAACCCTTAAACTCCATCAAACCTGCATAAACACAAATCTAATTAAAAGTAGGCCGTTCAAGATTAAAACTCATATAAAAACATAAATTTATACGATTACAAGCACCGGTTTTCAACCACGTATCACATCCCCACACTTGTCTTTTACTTGCCCTCAAGCAAATCTGTTTTTCACTTTCACGTGGGTCGAAAAACGAATACACATCCCATTCCCGAGACGGAGGTTAAGGTCTATTGTCATACAAAAGTTCACATTCTTTACAATTTCCACATATTTACCGGTAAAGTGAATAATCACATATAATAATGGTTATCCAAAAATAACCCGCCCGTAAAACTAACAACTCATGCATATCCCTCACAATGTGCTCTCCACTCGGCTTAAAATTGGCTAACGTGTATAATGTTTTAGCACTTCAACAATTAATCACTCAAAACCGATTAGAACACGTACCCGCATAGGCTTGCAACTCAATCATTCTCCACCACCGAACACGAATACTAGGCACAAGTCAAAAGGTCTTTGAAAGGGTTGTAATGGGGCTAGGCGAAGGGTAGGACATAGGATATTTTTAAAGTGGCTAAGGTGATGAAAAAAATAAATTCGATTTTTATTACAAAAGACTAAACTAACAACACTAAATATAAACATAACTATGAGGCAACGACTTTCGCCTTTTATTCAACAAACTGCTAGCACATCTTTTTGTGTTTTTCTCAATGCTTTTTCATTCTTTTTCGCAACATTTTCTGTTTTTTTTTTTGAATCACAACTATACAACTTAAGCTCTTATAATCGAATTTTTCATCACACGGGTTTAAAAAGAAAAGGCTTATGGTTATGGGCTAAGTGGGTTGTCAAACGAAAGGTTTAGGCTCAAAGTAGGCTACTAGGGGATAATTTTTGGGTAAGGATATAAAAATGGTGTAAAAGGAAAAGGTTACCTAATGCCTTAATCATTCTCGTGCTTGTATTCGGTCTATGGTCTCAAACGTATCAAAAGTTTCAAGTTCTACAATACGCGACTAATGGTCCACTCAAACAAAGAAACATGTAAATGTAAATCCATGATATCAAAGTGGCTCAAAACCTCACGTCTAAGGGTATGATATGTGATATGCATAAATTGCTAGTTCCTTAGGCGAATTATTCCCAAATAACCACCCGCTAAATACCCGTTATGCTTATTAATTTGAACTTGACCATGACAAAAGACCAAATGGGTTGTGACATCCCTCGTTGACTTGGTTACTTGTGCTTTTAAGATCGCTTTTGAAACAAGAAATTTTGAAAATTTTTTGAAATTTTCCCCCATCCCCACACTTGAGGTAAACATTGTCCTCAATGTATAGAATTTAAATGAACGGGTCAAAATCGAAAACTTTTACTACTCCCCCATCCCCACACTTGAAGTACATATTGTCCTCAATGTGTAAGAACTAGAGTTTTTTAAAACGCCCAAGGGATGTGACACGACTACCCTTCCCAACATTTCACCCCGGAAAATAATATACAAGATACATTCCACTTATTCCTAACTAAGAATCAAAGTAAAAGGAAACACATGCACCTGATTTTTGTCGCTTGATACTCATATCTCCTTTGCCTCTTCATAAAAACGGTTGTCCCGCGAACATGTTGTACCTACAAATTCTAATCCTTGTGTAGAAGCATGCTTCTCACAACCATCAAAATTTGTTAGTTACCTAGTTCTACCCTTTTTATGAAACATATTACCAAGCCATGTGTTATTTCACTTCGATTTATGTGGACAATAATTTACAACAACAATAAACCTAACTCACTTTCGTAGGAATCACGGTTGCATTTAGCTTATGCAACAAGCCCTTTTAAACCCCCCAATAGCTTGGGAGGACGAGAGGTCTTGTGAGGGTTATATAGGGAACACACCCACAACGTTCATTTAACTAGGCGAAAATAAATAACATGAAATAAAAAAATAACGGAAACAAAATAATATACAACAACAACAAAAGCATACCTCGCCTCTACCGCTGATATCGCTCGTTGGGATCAACTGGCGGGTTGGGCTGGTATTGATAACCAGTGAGGGCCTCAAACATTTCCCTATAGTTATCGAGTGGGTTTGACTCTCCTTGTGGCGGTGGTTGGTAAGGAATCGGAATGAAACTAGAACCGACTGCTTCGGGCCAATAAGGGATGGGATTGGATGGGCCTAGTGGATGAGGAAGGTTGGGGTAATCGGTCCACCCCGAGTGTTCGGCGTACGGGAGACCGGCTTGAAGGTCTCTTTGATGGCGCTCCTGATCGTGGAGTATCTTGGTGTTGTTAATCGCCATTTAGTGAGAGACAGCCATAGCTCTCCATCGGCGTCGTTCCAATTCTCTTGCTTCATTTTGACGCCTAGCCTCATCTTCTTCCCATGCCCGTCTTCGGGCTTCCTCATCCTCTTGCCTCTTCGCCAACTGTTCCATGTGTGATCTCTGCATTGCTTGGAACAGTTGTTGCTCTTCCATAAACTTATTCATTCTCTCCCGATGGGCTGCTTGAACTGCCCAAAACTCCTGCATTTGAGGTCCCTGTGCCTCCTCATAGGCTTCCCTCCTTCGGTTATACTCTCGGCCTTCACCTATGCATGCAGAGACATTGTCATATATCTCTTGCTGTCCTCGATCAAAATTTTTGTAGGAGGGCACCCGTCTAATGTTCACAAAGCCCGCCACATCTACATTAATTTCTCTATGCGGCCTCATGTATCTTTGTCTCGGTCTTTGTGGACCGGAGGGTTCAACTTCCTCCTCTTCATCACCCATCTCTTCATCTTCTCCCGATTCCGGTGTTGCCCCTGAAGTAAGGAACTCATACTTATGACCCAACCTGTCGGTCACAACATACTTGTTCCCCGAGAGTTTAACTTCTATATTCCAGTTCTTCTTCATGGAGGCCTTGTTAATTTCCTCCAACGGTTTAGTTACCCATAGTGATTCCGGAGGTAAGCAATTTTGTTGAACAATCATGGCACTAATGAGGCGTGCGTATGGAATAAAACGCCTCTGGGATGACTCCCGAGTAGCCCACGTATTCATCATCACTATGTGTCTCCATGATAATGTCGGGGTCCCGTATAGCAAAGAATGCACCACCCTACACTCACCCGCTCTAACACCTCCACGATCACCAAACCTCACCAAAATGTTCTCAACATTAATCCCTTGGAGAATCTTTCCCTTAATCGTCATTTGCTTTCTCTTTGCCTCTCCTCCATCATGGTAAGGTAAAATAGCCACGGTCATCTGCTCCGGATCACCATCATTCATATGATTATCCAAAAATTGTTGCATGGTTGGATAGTCATATGCTTGCACCCCCAACGAATCAAAGCGTGCAATGCAGTTGATTGTTTCGAATGACATCGTCATTAACCCCCGGCCTATTTTACCAACCAATTTCCACTCAGCAGGAGGACTATCTTTATTCACAAACCTCAACGTCGACAACCACTCGCACACATCCATCAAATACACCCGCGAAGTGTTATCTTCACACCAATCAAGCACCCTTTCCCAACCTTGGCGTTCAAACATTTGTGTTATTCCGATTTGTTTAAACTCTTCAACATTCACCACTCTTTCACATAAACTCCTTTCCGGAACTGAGGTACTCACTTTGTTAACCATTTTCCATTTCCAAAGCTTGGCCTCTAACTTCCTATCTTGGTACGCGGATAAGGATTTGTTCTTCTCATCATCCCATATCTTTGCGTTTTGACTATCCCTAAACTTTGCCCACTCCCAATCTTGTCTGTACAGTCTTGCATCCCCCTCTGCGATGGAGCTTAATTTCTCCCACTTCCTCGGTATTAAACCGGAAGAAGAACCGACTCCTGATGATGAAGCTTGCCCTGTAGTCTTTTGTCTTTTACCACCAGCCATAACTACAATCACAAACAAGTAAAACATCAATATAAACCCCAAACATTTACTAAACTCTCAACTTTGAACATGATGTGTGATGTTAACATTTTAATTAACAAGTGAATGTAAAATCGCCTTTTTAAACTTCCAAAGTCGCTCACTTTATCATAAACTTATCAATTTCTTGTTAATCTTACAATTTCTTGTAATTTCAACAATATATTCAACATCACCTTCATGTTCAATCATGTTCATAACAAGTGTAATCACATCACTAAAGTTATAACATGCTCAAATTCCATCCAAAACAACCAAGCATACTCAAATTCATGCTAGCATAACATACATTGTTTAAACAACCTACTCTTAAACTGAAAAGTCTAAAATTTCGGAAGAAAAACACTCAAATTATGATAATCCTGCATAAACTTGAGAAAAATTCGTACCTTTGATGTTATTAGACAAGAAGAACTAAGAAAAGATGGAAAGCAAGCAACTTGATGAACACCTCTTCAAAAACCCTAAACTTCACGACCCAAGATCTTGCAAATTAGCAAGAATTGATGAAAACCGTGTTGGGGGTTTTGTTCTTCTCGAAAAATTACTCAAGATAGACTCTAAAATCAGTTGATTTGGTGGAGGATTGAAGGAGTTATGGAGATTAGAAGGTTTAGGGTTCTAGGAGTGTTTGTGGAGAAGATGAAGTGAGAAAAGGTGATTTAGGAGAGAGAAAGCAGAAGTTTGGTGGAAGTTGAATGATGTTGGGGTGTTGTGGTTCGGATTGTATGATGTATATGGAGTTTGGTCATGTTTTAATAGGTTTAGAGAGTGTTTGGTTCGGTTTGATAGCCTATAAACGAATCTGGTGCGGAGACAAAACGAGAACCCGTCGCCGACGGGTCCCACCCCGTCGCCGACGGGCAAGGGAATTCATGTGTTTGGGCGACGGCTTAAGGGTCTGTCTACGGGTAATTGTGTGCCGACGGGCTTTATGTTGAAGCCGTCGGCGACGGCCGCCACCCCGTAGCCGACGGGCTTTATTTTCTTTATATATAATTTTTTTTTAAATAGAGAGAAAATTATGAAACTTTTGTAAAGGGACTATATACAATAAAAAATCCTAAAAATTATTAAAAATCTTTTTGTGAATTTTTATAAGTTAAATTTTGAAAACGCAATAACCGTCAACGGCCCTACCACCCCCCAAAAAGTCGTGTATTGTCCTCAATGCACATAACAAAGCCTAAAAACATACCTTGTGTCTTCATGACCCGTTCGGAATGTCCGGACTTCACACAATCAAGAGAGATTAGTATGGAACGAAAACGATTAACATAAAAACACACAAACAAATAAATAATTGTACATAACTTTACACAAAATGTTACCGGTCCTTATCACTCGACCTCATAAATCGGGATGCTTACCACGAAGCTCACCGATTCCTTGCTTTCATCTACGTTCTCGTTACCATCGAGAAACGGTTTTAGTCGATGACCATTTACCGTTTGCCGTACCCCATCCTTCGGGTCTTCGATAGTAACATCACCCAATTGTCCGACCCGGGTGATAACATAGGGTCCCATCCATTTGCTCCGGAGCTTTCCGGGAAAGAACTTGAGCTTTGAATTGTAAAGCCACACCTTTTGGCCCACCTCGAACTCTTTCTCTCTCAACTTGGCATCATGCGCTTTCTTCATCCCATCTTTGTACTTAGATGCGCATTCATATGCCATTTCCCTTAGCTCCTCCAACTCGCACAACTTGAGCTTCCGTTCCTTACCTGCGTCATCATATTGAACATTAACCTCTTTAATAGCCCATAACGATTTGTGCACAAGTTCAACCGGTAAATGACAATTTTTACCATAAACCAACCGGTAAGGTGTAGTGCCAATAGGTGTCTTATGCACCGTACGGTAGGCCCATAAGGCATCGTTCAACTTAATTGACCAATCCTTACGGTCCGCTCGCACGGTCTTTTGCAAAATCTCTTTGATTTGCCTATTTGACACCTCAACTTGCCCGCTTGTTTGCGGGTGATAGGGGGTAGCAATCCTATGGTCAACACCAAACCGTTTAAGAAGTTTCCCAAACCGAAAATTTTTAAAATGAGATCCTCCATCACTTATGATGACACGAGGAATCCCAAACCTTGAGAAAATATTGGTTTGAACAAAATTACACACTACGGAATGGTCGTTCGTCTTGGTGGCTATTGCTTCGACCCACTTTGACACATAGTCAACGGCCACCAAGATGTACAAGTTGCCATAAGAATTAGGGAATGGGCCCATGAAATCAATACCCCACACATCGAAAACATCGACTACAAGGATTGGTTGCATGGGCATCTCATCCCTTTTTGAAATACCCCCTATTTTCTGGCACTCTATGCAATTCTTTGAAAACTCATTAGCATCTTTAAAAATAGTAGGCCAATAAAGGCCACTATTCAACACTTTGTGACCCGTTTTGTGACCACTAAAATGGCCACCACACGTAAACGAATGTAGATGCTGCAATACGCTTGGAATTTCCTCATTATCTATGCATCTTCTTATCACTTGATCCGCACACTCCTTCCATAAGTGCGGTTCTTCCAACCGGTAATACTTGATTTGAGACATGAAGTGTTGCCTCTTCCGTCTATCCCAATGTGCCGGTAAGTCACCTGTAACAAGATAGTTCACAATGTTAGCATACCAAGGTAACTTATCTAATCTCATAATGTGCTCATCAGGAAACGACTCATTGATCTCTACAGTTGTAGGATCCTCTTCAACCATCAACCAGGACAAATGGTCCGCCACAACATTCTCGGTACCCTTTTTGTCTCGTATCTCCAAATCGAACTCTTGTAACAAAAGAACCCATCGGATTAATCTCGGCTTTGCATCCTTCTTGTCCATGAGATACCTAACTGCAGAATGGTCAGAATAAACAATGACCTTAGTACCCCATATATAAGCACGAAATTTATCCAACGCATATACCACCGCAAGTAGTTCTTTCTCAGTAGTTGTATAATTTAATTGTGCATCCGAAAGAGTCTTACTTGTGTAGTAAATGGCAACCGGTTTCTTATCTACCCTTTGACCCAATACGGCCCCCACCGCGTAATCACTTGCATCACACATAATTTCGAATGGTAAAGACCAATTCGGTGATTGCAAGATTGGAGCCTCAACTAACTTTTTCTTCAAAATATTAAAGGCGTTTTGGCAATTTTTATCAAAGTCAAATGTTTTATCTTTTAACAACAAATTGCATAAGGGTTTTGTTATGTCACTAAAGCTTTTTATGAACCTCCTATAAAACCCCGCGTGTCCCAAAAACGACCGAACACCCTTAACACTTGTAGGATAAGGCAAAGTGGATATGACTTGCACCTTTGCTCTATCCACCTCAATCCCCCGACTCGAAACAACATGCCCTAACACAATCCCTTCTTGAACCATAAAATGGCTCTTTTCCCAACTCAAAACCAAATTTTTCTCAACACATCTTTGCAAAACTTTTTCGAGTTGGCCAAGGCATGCATCAAATGATGACCCAAATATCGAGAAATCATCCATGAAGATTTCTAAAGACTCCCCCACCATATCTGAAAAGATACTCGTCATACACCTTTGAAAGGTGGCGGGGGCATTACAAAGTCCAAAGGGCATTCGCCTAAATGCGAAGGTACCGTATGGACAAGTAAAAGTAGTCTTTGCTTGGTCTTCCGGATGTATAGCAATTTGATTGTATCCGGAATAACCATCCAGAAAACAATAAAATTTTTGTCCGGCTAATTTTTCAACAATTTGGTCAATAAATGGTAAAGGGAAATGATCTTTGGAAGTTGCAGCATTTAACTTCCTATAGTCAATACAAATACGCCACCCGGTTACCGGCCGAGTGGCGACCTCTTCACCTGCGTCATTTGTGACGACTTGAATACCTGCCTTCTTCAGAACTGTTTGTGTCGGGCTCACCCATTAGCTATCCGAGATAGGGTATATAATACCCGCATCTAGCCACTTTAATACCTCCTTCTTGACAACTTCTCGCATATTCGGATTTAATCTTCTTTGTGTGTCGCAAGAAGGATTCATACCATCTTCCGTGATGATCTTGTGCATCACCACCGAGGGACTAATTCCCTTCAAATCCGCAATGGTCCACCCGATAGCGGCTCTATGGATGACCAATACTTTCATCAACTTCTCTTCTTGCTCCCCGGTTAAGTTTGATGCGATAATAACCGGAAGCGTGCTACCTTCACCCACATAAGCATATTTAAGATGCTTAGGTAGCACCTTCAACTCCAACACCGGAGGCTCTTCCAATGACGGCTTCAACTTTGTGTCAATGCTTTCTGGAAGACTTTCCACTTGATGTGTCCAAGTGGGCCTTCCTTCTTTTGCCGTCATAACTTCCAACTCTCTCACCTCTTCATCCATGCTTCGATTCATTTCTCCTTGTAACCTGTCAAACATGAAACATTCCTCTATTGTGTTTTCCTCTTCGACACTAATGTCGCATAGAGGTATACACTCGTCAACAATGTCCGCCATATAGCATTCATCACTGACTAGAGGATCCGTTAATCCTGAAAAGACATTCAACCGTAACCGTCGGTTACCAAAAGTCATGTCGACCGTGCCCGATTTGCAATTAATTTGGGCATTCGATGTTGCCAAGAATGGTCGACCGAGGATCACCGTTGGTTGCTTGGTTCGGTCCAAAGAGACATAATCTAATACAAGAAAGTCCACCGGATAGTAAAAGTCCTCGAACTTGACTATTACATCCGTGACTATCCCACGGGGTAGTTTAGGGGTCAAGTCGGCTAACACCACGGTGGTGTTCGACACTTGAAGTGGACCAAAATCATATTGATCATATAAACTACCCGGCAGGATACTCACACTTGCCCCAAGATCCAAAAGTGCCCGTGTCATTTTGAATTCCCCAACTTGTATTGAAATAATGGGCGCCCCCGGATCTTGGAGTTTTGGTGGAAGTGCACCCGAAAGAATCGAACTCACATTTTCGGTTAAATCAAGTTTCTTAGGAAACTTGTGAGTTCGCTTTTGGGTGCATAAATCTTTCAAGTATTTAGCATATGAAGGTACTTGCTTAATTGCATCTAAGAGCGGTAAATTGATTTTTACTTGTTTAAAAATTTCCCACATCTCTTCTTGTTGTGGGCCTCGTTTGTTTACCACTTTCTTAGATGGTCCCAACAAAGCTTCGGGATAAGGGGCGGTATTAGCCTCCACACCCTTTTCCTTAGCCTTTGGGACGGGAACGGTCACAACAGGTGTAGTATAATTTTTATTTTGACCCGTTTGACCGTTTTTACCTTCATCATCACTCGCATCTTCCACCACCCCTTCAACAAACTCGGGTGGTGGTGGCTCAACACCGTTATCTATGACTCGACCACTACGTAAAGAAATTTTATTTATTGGTACCTCACGTGTATTTTTCGAGTTCGACCCTTGATGCTTAGGGTTCACAGTGGTGTCGCTTGGAAGTCCTCCTCCACTTCCCCAAACTTGAGCCATCTCTTGAGCAAGTTGCCCCACTTGCTTCTCTAATGCCTTTTGGGATTTGTCTCTAACCTCAAACTCTTTCCGCATTTCAATTTTAATTTCTTGGTTTGAATTCCGCATTTCAGTTCTAAGTTCTTGATGCGAGTTGGTGAGAGTGCTCATAAGAGCGTCTAGTTTCGAGCTAATCGAATCATCACCTTGGGAGTTAGACGCACCACCCCCATTACCACCTTGGTTGTAACCCCGCTGATAGTTGCCTTCACGGTTTTGATACCCTTGGTTACCACCTTGGTTGTAATTCCTTTGGTAACCCCCTTGACGATTATTGTACGAAGACCCACCTTGACCTCCTTGGTTACCCGATTGAAAATTCGGGTTCATTTGATTTGAATCATTACCATACCGGAAGTTAGGGTGATTTCTCAAGCCCGGATGGTAAGTGTTGGAGTTCATGTCATATTGCTTTCGGTCCCCATACACTTGGTTGACTTCCTCGGTGTAGTCTCTCGACCCCGTTGGACATTGCTCCGCTCTATGTCCAATATCACCACACTCTTCACATACCTCGAATTGAACCGCATTTACTTCCTTTTTCTTCATTCGAGCCATTTCCCGCTCTAAGGTGGAAATCCGATCTTTAGAGTCAAGATCGGGAAGTGACCGTGAAATGGGATGCTTCTTAGCTCGATCGGCCGATTCTTTCTCTTTCGAACGTTTACTCATTCGTTCCAAGAATTCCCAATCATCATCTTCATGGTTGCTTAGAAGGGTCCCATTGCTCGTTGATTCAAGTCGGTTCCATGTGTTGTCATCTAAACCCCGTACAAAGCACTTAACCAACTCCCACTTCTCGATTTGATGATGTGGGCATCTTCGCATCATTTCTTTAAATCTTGTAAAGGATTCATGCAACGGCTCGCCTGATAATTGGCGAAAAGACCTAATTTCATCACGAGCATCATCGGTCTTCGCCATAGAATAGTATTCATCTAGAAAAGCTTGTTGCATTTCTCCCCATGTGCGAATGCTATTGGCTGGAAGTGTAAGGAACCATTGCTTCGCTTTGTCTTTCAATGAAAATTGGAACAAACGAAGTTTAACCTCCTCTAATGCAAAGTTATGCCCCCCGATAGTGCTGCAAATGGAAGAAAACTCTGTCAAATGTGTGTACGGTTCGTCGTTAGATCTTCCATTAAAATGAGGAAGTATGTTGATGTAATGTGGTTTACAATCAAACATCCTCCTCTCACAAACGATTGGTGAGTCGTTCTCGGTGACAACCGGCCTAAAACGATCATTCACTCCCCGTGGAGGTCGTTGACGACGATGGGGACCGTTAACTTCTTGATCGACCGGTCTTCTATTATCCCGTCTTTCACCTCTTCGGTCATCTCTTCGATCCTCTCTTCTATTATCCCTTGGGTTACCACCTCCCACGAAACGAGGAATCCGGTTAGGGTTTGCATTGTTGTTGTTGTTATAAAACCCATCATTCCGGTTCCGTTGGTCATTATTTCGTGGTTGACGGTTGTTCCCATAACCATCATTTCTTCCACCTCCGTAACCATATTCGTCTTCCCCAACGTAATTGGCATTTTGGTAGCCAAATTCCTCATCATCGTACCTTCTAGCGTTGTAGACGTTTCCCCTATTCACGTATCCCCAATCTTCATCATCGTTAGCCCTATCATCATAGTATCCCCCGTCATCCGAATTTTCCGTATGAACACTCACATGTTCCGGAGATTGATAACCGGGAACACTATACGGTTCATCATCGGGGATTGCATTCCTCAAGTCATCGATGTTGAAGAATGGGTCTTCATTTGCGGGATTGCCGCGACCACGATTTCCCCGACGGTCAGAATTGACATTCCGGTCATCTAGGTTGATGGGTAAAGAAGTTTGTCGATGAAGGTTTTGTTGTTGAGGTGTTCTTTGATTGTGGTTGGGATTTTGGTTTTGGAAAGGTGGTGTGGGTGGTCCGGCATTGTTGTTATTACCACCCGGTCGCTCTGGAGGTATAGGTTGCATATTTGGAGCGGGATTGAAATTACTTCGGTATTGAAATTGGTTCAGATTTTGATTTTGGTTAGAGTTTTGGTTTGCCATTGAGTCGGTTTCAATGGATGGTGTATGTTGTGGTGTGTTGGTGGTTTGATTAGAAGCAAGTGTTGCTTCTAACCGGCTTGCTAGATTTCTTCTTGCTACCCTTTCGATTTTCGGATCGTAGACTAAAGGTGAAGTCCTCCCGGAATTCCGCGTATGCATGCACTACCTGTAACCTGCACAAGTAACACACCCGCGTAACAAGGAAAAAGACAAAGTGCAAAAAGAAAGCTAAACAATTTAAACAGTTAATCACGCAAATTCAAACAATATCCAAACACAAAGTGCACGCACTCCCCGGCAACGGCGCCAAAATTTGATCGGAGTGTCGCGCTCCGGTCAAAGATAATATTTATAAGCCCTAATTACCCTTAACAAATAGCTAGTGGTAGCAAGGGGTCGAACCACGAAGAGTATGTGGTTTGTGTATGGATTTGACTGAATTGTAAAGAGTTGTCACAATTATGAAGCTTGCCAGATATTTTTGTATTTTTGTTTAGTAGAAAGATGTGAATTTAAACTAAGTGAATTGATTAAAATGATTAACAACTAATGATTAACGATTGCAAGAAATTTTGATACTAGAACAATAATAATAAAAAGGAATCACACCCGGTTTCGGTAATTGCTAACTTAGGATTTCTACAAGTTTTAGATTCAACTCAAATGCATTCGATTAACGGATTTAGTGTACCGTGACTTAGGTGCTAATAACTATCGACGTCCCGAAGAACGGACAAGAATACACTTTGTAATCAACACAAGTAAATCCTAACAACGACAATGCACAATTACATATCACCATTTCGCAAAGTCATAACTTTTAACATCGTTCGACAGTTTACGAATTCGAAACAAATGTAATACTATTGTCAAAAGTTTCAAAAATCAAACACAAATTGTCACTAAGTTGAAACAAGAACAATTCGAAATCCTAGAATTAACAACTACCTACACCGGGGTGAAACCGAGATGATTAGCCGCTCATGGTTGAAGAAGCTTGATCACCGGATGTTTGGAACGTGAATGAGAACATCTTGAAGCTTGATGGATGAATGAATGGTGGATGATTAGGGTTTGTGGAATGATTGGTAATGGTGAAGTATGGAGAATTAGGGTTTTGATGAATTGATTGTGTAGATGGATTGTTGATGGTGAAGAGATTGATTTGGATGTTGTATTGATGAAGATGATGGAATAGTTGGTGAATGGTTGATGGTAATGGCTCCAAGAACAAGGTTTCAAAACCCCAAGTGAAGTGTAACTCCCGAATTACTTCACCCGAGCCAATAGAAATCGAGTTTAACCCCTAATTCAACAAAATTCACGATTCAGGTAATAGCTACCCGTCGCCGACGGCCTTCAACCCGTCGCCGACGGGCTTTGGTTTTCACTTGTTCGTCCGACGGGTTAACTATCTGGATACGGGGAAATGTGGCCGACGGGCTTAACCGAAGGGCGTCGCCGACGGCTTGAGACCCGTCGGCGACGGGCTCTCAAAACTTCGATTTCTGATTTTCCTTGTTTCGCTCCCGTTTGATCCGTAATGCGTTCCGGTGCTCCGGTTTTCGACCCGGTGACTTGTAAAGCTCCCAAAAAGCCCTTAAACTCCATCAAACCTGCATAAACACAAATCTAATTAAAAGTAGGCCGTTCAAGATTAAAACTCATATAAAAACATAAAGTTATACGATTACAAGCACCGGTTTTCAACCACGTATCAGTTGTGTGCTTCGATAAGATGATTCGATTCTCGCTCGCGAATGGTGATTTATTGTGTGTCTATGGTGAAACTGCTTCGAAGGGTCTCAAACTCATGTCATGTGTCCAAGCTAGCAAGTATCCCCGCAAGGAATACAGAGCTTTCTTGGCTAATATTGTAGTAGCGGAGAAGGAAAAGAAAGGAAAGACAAAAGTGGAAGACGTTCCTATGGTTCGTGAATTTCCTAATGTGTTCCCTGACGACCTTCCTGGCTTACCTCCAAGTCATGATATTGACTTTCGCATCGACCTCATTCCTGGAGCCAATCCTGTTGCCAAAGCTCCTTACCGACTCGCACCGTCCGAAATGCGCGAACTCTCAAACCAACTCCAGGAATTACTTGAGAAAGGCTTTATTCGCCCGAGCACCTCTCCTTGGGGCGCGCCAGTCCTTTTCGTCAAAAAGAAGAATGGGTCGTTCAGGATGTGCATCGACTATCGGGAATTGAATAAGTTAACTATCAAGAACCGCTATCCCCTACCTCGCATCGATGATTTATTTGATCAGCTACAAGGTGCTACGTGTTTCTCGAAGATCGATCTACGCTCAGGCTATCACCAGCTACGCATTCAAGAGGAAGATATACCCAAAACCGCGTTTCGCACTTGATACGGCCACTACGAATTCGTTGTTATGCCTTTTGGACTAACCAACGCACCCGCGGTTTTCATGGAGCTGATGAATCGCGTGTGTAAACCATATCTCGACCGTTTCGTCATCGTGTTCATCGACGATGTCTTGTTCTATTCCAAATCGAAAGCCAAACACGCGCAACATCTACGTTTGGTTCTCGAGCTACTCCAGGGGAATCAACTCTATGCCAAGTTCTCCAAGTGTGAATTCTGGTTAGAGGATGTTCAGTTTCTGGGTCACATTGTCAATAGTCAGGGTATTCTTGTCGATCCCGCGAAGATTGAAGCTGTTAAGAGCTGGATTCAGGGCCAGCTTTGGGCCCGGCAAACCTGTGCCGAAGCCCGAGGCCCAAAATTTCAAAGGGCCCGAAAAATCTTTATAAGTTTGTAGATATTTATTAAATTATATACGTATTTAGTTTAGTCATCCGTTTATTATGCAAAAAAGTATTGGTGGTGTAGTGGCAAAAACCATCTCAAAATAATGTAAAGGTCTTGAGTTCGAGTCTTTGCTTCATCTTTAAGTTTTTATATTTGTAATTCATTTAGTCTTCAAACTTCTTTTCCAAAAATGTTATATTAATGTACTGCATGTCACAAATTGATGGTGGTATGCAACATCCCGACTGAAAAATATATGAAAAGTGTTATATTTTACGGGTTAAGTTATTTACAAATAAGTCTTAACATATAAAATACCCTTAACGTAAGAAGTGAAGGGGGATTTTTTTTTAAATTTTTCCTCATCTTATTAAGCACGTATTTTAGTCCAAAAAAAACGTAAGTAGAGCAATTATGTAATTTTGTAGGGTAATTATAATTACCCTAGTGTAATTACTCCATTATTGTAAAATTGCGATTTTTTTTACATTTTACAATTAAATATTATTTTTAAGTAGTAGGAAAAAAAATTTCCTTCTTCACTTCTTAATTAAAAGTATTTTGTATGTTAAAACCCATTTGTATTTATCTTTACACTATATTTTACATTTATTTACTGATACTCATACCTCTATTGGAGAGAGATGACCCCTTGAGAAATCGTAAGATGTAACCATTGATGATTGTACGGCCAAATCTCGACATGTTCTTGTGCTAATATATACAAGACTCGATAGCTTTCCAATTTTTATCATCGTATACCATCATTTTAAGCCAAGCCGACGAACCAGGAATCATCCGTGTCTCTATTTTATACGCCCCTATGAGTACTGATCCGATAGTGAGAATCACAATGAGTGGCACCATAACAACGACAAATCTCAACCTTAGGAATCGCGATTTTAAGAAAAGTGCACCATTGCTAAGTACAAATATGACAAGTAATCCAACCACGTGCCCGACTTGTAGCTTTGGTAATGGTCAAGCCCGGCTTTGTGGGCTGGGCAGCCCGGGCAGACGCCAAGGCCCAAAAGGTTTATAGGGCCCAACAAAAATTTAGGGTCAAGATTTTTAAATGAGCATTGTTATCTTAAATGTTTAATAAATGATTTCAGTAACAAAAAAATGAAGCTAGTTCAATGGTTAAGATACTCAAATTTGAAAACCAATGTCATGAGTTCTAAACCCTTCCTTTACATTTTTATTTCCTAAACAATTTTCAGTTAATCCCATGCATTTTTTATTTCCTAAACTGTTTTGAACTATTAATTCACTTAATTAATTAACTCTTCGATCATGTTAATAAGATGATTATATGATTAGTTGGTTAATGTTTTGTCCATGGCTTTATAGCCTAGTGGCATCTTGGAGGTGGAATAAGATTTTGGGACCAATAGGTCCTGGAATGTACAATAAAGTTTACCACTCATCAGATAAAACTATGTGACACATCTCCCGATTACATGATTGAACGTTTGCAAATAGAACCTTTTATCCAACTGCTACATTTTAACATCTAATAGAGGTTTTATCTTGAATAATTTATTAGTTTAATATAACTTTAAAGAAATCAATTTACATACAACTTAGAACCCAATCCTTTCTGTTAATGAAATTCTGAATCAAATAAAAAAAAGTTATAGAAAGAGTAGAAAAGTACCTACCAGAGTATTGCTTAGTGTCAAATTTTCATCTTTACAGTCAAAGAAAAAATTATAACATCAAATATTTTTTCCTCTTTTACCGATCTCTTCTTTCTTTTCAATGCTATAATAATGTATTTTACAAGGTGTATATGATTGTCAAATATCAATTATCATAACTTATTGGGACAAATAATTTATCAGTGGGTTTATATTGGAGGCCATTTATTAAACGGCCCATTTCGACATTTATGATTTAGTTGTCATGGTTAATTATGTTTTTTTCTCTTCTTACAGTCACAATTTTCCACCACATTTCTTCAAGCTGATATTTTTTCAAAGCCTGGTGAGTGATTTCCTTCTCCCGGCTAAAAAGTTTTGAAATTAAATAAAGATAAACTCTCCTCATACGATTAATCCCAACAGTTTCCATCTCAGGTTTCTTTAAATTGTTATTCGGTTCCGTAATGGCGGATCTACATTACGTTTCAAAATTTTAACAGATTTTATATATAGTAAGTAAATTGGAGTGAACCCCCCCTAAGACATAAGTATTATTAAAGGTGAACCCATACTCAAATAACAAACTTGGTTCAGTGGAATAAACAAACATACATGGTAATGCCATATTGTGCTCCGACAGAACTCACCCATCAGCGCATTATTCGACTAGTCAACCGGCAACTGGCAAGGCAGGACCCACAAATCTGAAGTCCGTACCAGACCATTCCCAGAACTTGAAATCATCCATAGCCCGACTTGTAAGCAAGTCTCCAATCTATTCACACACCTCTCCAAATCCAGTGGGTTACTGAAGTAGTTAAACCGCACAATGGGGTTGGTTCTCACATCAGTAGATGCCAGCCGAAGCGTACCAGGCCCAATAGTCTTCTCCATGATGCTTGCTGGCAACAGTAAGATACAGACGGCCTGAGGAAAACAGAATACGCAGGTGAAGTACATTGGAGGCTGCTTCAAGATGTACTGTGAATGTTCATAGATGTTTATAAGCAGGACCGCTAGCGATATTTAGGGGAATCCATTATCATAAAGGAAAAGGTGCCTACGAAGCGAGTAAAAACAAAACATAACAACCATACAGATTTGCTTATTATGTTTTAAACCTTATCCGACCCGAACAGTTGAACCGACCCGAAATTTTTTTTTTGTCCGATCAAGGAAATTGAAGCATCTAAAAATAGTGAACCCACTGGAAAAAGTTTTTGGATCCACCATTGCGTAGTGTACCGATTTCTTTGCTTGAATTTTTTATATAATTTGTTTTCTGAATCTTACTCTTACACCATGTTGTATGAGTGTCTAAAATCAAAGCTTACATTTGATGCTTGTTTTAGTTGCAGTGATATGAAGAAGTTGACTGGTAAGGCATCTTGCATAATTTGCCAGCATAACTTCAGCGCTACTGTCACAGGTATAAAAATATATTTTTATTTTTGGTACATAAAAATATATTTTTATTTAAAAGTAAAAAAAATTATGCTGAACACAGGATAAACCTAAACAAAACAAAAAGAAAACAGTGTACAACTTATAATTAAAAAAAAAACATTGTTCAACCGAGAAACCGAAACAAACCAAAAAGAAAACATTTTCAACCAATAACTAAAAAGAAACATCGTTCAATTTACATTAAAAAATAAACAGTCATCCTTGTAATCTTTGGCTTTTTTCCTCACTGACCAGATTGAGTCTGCAGTATTAGCATACTCGTCCTCCGAATCAACTTCGTCCTCGGAATCAACTTCTTTAGGCCTGGTGATGTTAACAACTTCACCACTTTCAATAGAACTGCTAATGTCGATAACAACATCCCATTTCCAGGTTAGTATAGCTCTTGCCCGTTTATTAGTTCGATCAGACCTTCGGATCTAGTAGTAACGAATGACTTAGTTCAGTAGAAAATAGTTAAAGATTTTTAAGACAAAAAAGTGAAGTAAAATTTTATACAAAATACCAATTCACTAATGGATTCAACAACTTTGTCACCTTGGTGTCACATCGTAAACAAAATAAGATTTAAGCACAATAACTTAATAACACATGAATGTTAGAGTAGGTGTAGGGTATACCTTTGGCATTGGGTTGAGTCTCTTCGTTACCTTCTTTGATCTATTTTCCTTCTTTGATCTATTTTGTGTCGTGTTGATCTGTTGAGCATTTTCCATTTTTATTATCAATAACTTACCAACAAAGCTAAAAAATAACATTGGCTTATACCACATTAAAGAGGTTACCCAATCCTCAAATCATGGGAAGTGGGTATACCCCACTAATGAGGAGGTTACCCACGTTAATTGTTTTTCAGTTTCAGTAGATACGTTTTTTCAGATATGTACTTTTAATTTTTTTATAAACGTTTTGTATTTACTTTTCTCCAAATAACATATAATTCTTTTTATAAACGTTTCTAGCTACCCACATATTTATATCGAAAATATCAGTGATATCACCTTTTTGTGAATAAACTTCTAGAAATTGAACCAAAAATAATATAACTGTGTTTGGTGAGACGCTTTAAAAATAACATTTTTTTTCACAAACTAATATACATAAATTTAAGAAGTATGTTAATTTAAAGCTTAAATCTCCAAAAAGTAGTAATAAAATTAACTTTTAATAATAGTGGGAATGCCCGCGCGTTGCGGCGGGTGTCCCAACTGATATCAATTTCAATTATGATGTCGATTACGAACCACAACCAATCCGAGTTTCTAACATTTAATACATTCTGATTTCTTTGTAAAAAATCAACTAATTAGTTTCATTGTAAGGTACCCATTTGATTTAATGAACCTTCGTATATTAAACATGACTGTGGAGGCATCTAACATGACTGTTCCAATTCATTTAATACATTCTGATTTCTTTGTAGACATTCTTTGAACAGAATCTAAAAGCATTAACAAGCTTCTACAATAGTTTATACATGTAAATAGAAGCAGGAACTTTTTAAGAGGGATAAATCAGAGCAATCAAGCAGTACAAGATGTACCTTGCTCCCATTTTCGACATAACACATCATGCAACAGTAACTCCTGTACTTAAGTGGCGAATTACAGTATCGCCATATCCACACCTGGAGGCAATAGTGGTGTAAGCTAGTGGTTGGCGGAAGATCGAGCAGCTGGCAGTCTCTTCAAACAGTCCTCTTTACTTAAACGTCCCCCAAACGCCTGACAGCAAGGATCTATGACGATTTTCTTGAGTGCAGCAGCATTGTCTATGACATACACAGCAAGCTCAAGGTCACTGATTCGACCATAGTATCCACTCATTTCAAGACGTTTCAGGTGTTTATGGACGTGAGGAGCCGCAACACGTCTTATTTTCCTCCTCCATTTCATTGGTGAGAACCAATGTAGCTGCAAAAACAAAATAATCAGCTTACAGTTTCGAAAACAAAGTTTAATGGTTCTGCCAGCCGTTTATGTCTTGAAACAAATCGTGTGAACTGAACCTGTATAGTCTAACTTCTGTATATATAAATTCTTTTTCCAAGTTCTTAATTTTCGAATATATAGCTGCAAAAACAAAATAATCAGCTTACAGTTTCGAAAACAAAGTTTAATGGTTCTGCCAGCCGTTTATGTCTTGAAACAAATCGTGTGAACTGAACCTGTATAGTCTAACTTCTGTATATATAAATTCTTTTTCCAAGTTCTTAATTTTCGAATATATAATCTTGTTAAAAAGGTGGGTTTGGCGACCATACCTGAGACATCTCGCGCCTGATGCACAACGAAGCACAATGTGGCATGCATCAAGTTTATGTAGGGAATAATGTGCCTGAGACCAGATGGATCATTTTCATCAGCAAACGGGTCAAAATTGCTACCTTTAGTCGTTTGTTAATCTTTTCGTTTAGTACCTTAAATGCTAAATAATTCATCTTTGTGGATAATCTGTTGATAGATATCAAGACATTGGGTATTAGTTACGAAAAAGTTACATACACTTCCGATTACTTCCAGCAACTAATCGAAATGGCGGAAAAGTTGATTAAACAAGGAAAGGCGTATGTCGACGACATTGGGTATTAGTTAAAAAGCTAAAAACGTATGGAATATATAGAAAAATATATATAATTAGCTTGCGCCTCGGGTACGAAAAGCCCACCGCTTTTGCGCTTTTCACTTCGCGCCTCGGTTTTTAACTGCAACACTGGTTATAAAAAATTAATAGACGTTTTAAATTTTTGTTAGAAGTTTAAGATTTCAAATCAGTATGGAGTTAATAGTTGACTTGTTTAACCTAAAAGTCAAAGTTCGTACCTCTTGTTCCTTACACTTGGTCTTTGCTAGATAATCATCTAATGCACCGTCACCACGAAGAATTTTTCCCTACATCCCGGTTTATCAACTGACCCAACTGACTCTTCATCGATCACCACGGCTTCTACTCGATCATTTCCCATTTCCCGTCTTGACATCTGGAATCTGAACTCGAAACATTATAGAGGCCAAATAGGTCATTTTTACTTGTCATTTCCACAAACTTAAATGTTCAAATTTTCATGAGATTGTACAAAAAGTTGAATTACCTCATACATAGCGTCGGTTAGAAGCGTTTCAAGTATGGCTCTTAACCCTCTAGCACCGGTGTTCTTAACCATTGCTTTTTGACCAATTAACCTTAAGGCCTTTTCTGTGAAATGTAATTTCACCTGTGTAAAACACGTGTTGGGAAACGGGTTAAATGGGTATTTTTTGAATGGGTCATAGTTGTCAAAAGCGCAAAAGGCGCGCGCCTAGGCGCTCGGGCGCAGCGAGGCGCGCCTATAGCGCCTAGCGGTAGCTTAGGCGCAAAAATGGGTTTTTTTTTGTAAAAACGGTGCTCAGGCGCAAAAGGCGCACGCGCCTAGGCGCTCGGGCGTAGCAAGGCGATTGTTCTCCATCCTCTTCTTGTGAAGATTCATTTTAACCAATACATTTGAAAGGAGTTGTATAAATATAGTTCACGTGATACATCACTAAAACTGTATAAGAAGTTATCAATGCCCCATGAATTATTTACTATATATTGAAAGTCCAACTTTGATTGAACTTTTAGAACAGAAAAGTGTCACGTGGCTACCAGTTGGATGCCCACCATGTTTAAGAACCGCCCTCCTCCTGTCTTGCCTTAAGTACCAGCTCTTCTGTGGTGGTGCCAATGATCTCATTAGAGCATTTAAGGAAAAGAGAGTAATACCTTCCTATTTGACCTGAATTGAGAAATAACAAAAATTACTACCATTTTCTACCCTTAACTCTAGAAGAGGGTCATTAAATATGTACCTGTGCTTTATTTCCATTGGGAACTTTTATGCTGGATTCATCAAATGAGTTGTTAGTGATGTCCTTAAGAACAGCCCTTCTCTTGGCTTGGACCGTAGAGGCAACAACAGGCTTATGATCCTGTTTCACCACAGGATGTAGTGATGGCAAACCCCCTGATGCCCCGAATACTTTTGCACACACTCTGGTAACTCGTCCAGTTGGCCCTTGGATGTTAGCAGCGGGTACATTTTCTATATTCATGTCGCTTTGCCTTGAAGAAGATCAGTTCATGATGTTGTATTAGCTTGCTTTCCATGAATGCTGCAACTAAAGCTTGTTATGTGTAAGTGCTGCAAGATGTTTGCACACACTAATGTTCAAAAGAGCAGCAACCAAAATTTTACCATCATATTCTAGTAGAATATAAAGTTCCGATGAATGCAAATATATAAATATTTGATTTTGCAGTCTTTTAGTTCGAAAATTATACCTGCGTATCGAGTGCATACATTGGTAGGGTGCTATAACTGCATAAGAACTGTCCCACAAACCTATATGATGGAAATCAAGCATAACAACATTGAATGAGATTAATCCCTATTATGGTATTTATCGCTAAGTTTTGCAGCCGCTCTGGAACAACACAGAAAACACAACTCACAAAATGAATGAGATTAATATCAAAGCGCATCATTTCCCTTGCATTGGTGCAAAGAAAGTGTTCCGTTAATATAAAGTAATAATCGTAAATCGATAATACCCAATAAACAAACCAAAGAGACTCTGTAACCAATATTAAATTAACTCAAATCCAAATTAGAAAGAAACAATGGAATACCATTTCAGATCGCTTAAGAAGAAGACTGTGCAAGAGATTTCGACCCGACCCAGATGCCAAATGTCGTTTGGGTATTATGCCCATCTCTAAATTAAACTACACCTCGTGTAAAATGTATAATTTATAACTTCAACCTACAAACCTTTTTAAAACCTGCTTACCACTTTATTCTAAGTTGTTTACAGGTACAAACATGCATCGTTATCACAAAATGACTCTTTATAGCAAAATGGTTAACAAGACTAAAATCCATGTTGAAGGCCCCCAGAGATGGTAGTATCAATTTCTTAACATCAGAAAAATAAAAAACACAAACATGTTTTTCATAATTACAAAGTTCAACTTAAAATTCAACCATATATGCCACCGATCTTCACTGTCATGATCGTCTCATCCACTTCCTAATTTAAACATCATCAAGAATGCACCTGAATTTTTTTGTTTCCTTTGACAAAAAGGAAAGAAGCCGGAAAAGCGCGATGCAAGCCCCTGAAATCTGACAACAAAAAAAAGAGACAAACCGTTCAGCCACTGCATGCATTATCCTCCGTTCCAACGCACACAGACAAGATATTGAACTTACTATATGCCTCTCCAACCAACGCATATGCCCACCTCCAATTTTATCGTATGGTTTTAGCTCTAGTTGTCCTTTAAGGCATAACATTGAGGGGCCAGCTCAGCTAGCCACAAATAATCAATTCTAGTAACATTGCGCACATAATTACGTGTTGTTTGAACTAAATTGTAGAAAATAATGCACTCGGGTTTTGAACGCCGTAGAACAGAAGTTGGGTGAATCTCTGCAATCTGACCATTTGCCAAAACCCTGCCAATCATAACCCAAGATTTAATACTCATTCAAAGATAGCCTCAAGATAACAATTTCTTCCTTTCTTTGGGCAAACTTGCAACCTGAGATTTTACATATTTGACTATTCTATAAGGGTGTGAACTCCTGGCACAACAAGAACCTAACACGAAACTCACAGGTTTGGGTTGGTCCGACCCGGGAACACGTGATGGGTTTGCAGGTTGACCCATTTATTTTTACAATTAAAAAAATCTGTTTTATGTCATAACTGAAACTGATTTGAGTTTTTCAAGTTAAAATTTTAAAGATAAAAGAGGAATTAGCACTTGAACCTGATTGTATGATGCATGTTTATATTTTTGTTGTAGTTTTGAAATTTTCCAATATTAATATGCAACACAAAATTTCGGGTTAAACGAGTTATGTTCATGTCAACCTGTGAAAATGTGTCATGTTTGTGTTTGTGTTTGGGTTCATGTTTCTGACACAATTTTTAGGTTCAACCCGTGAACACAACCTAGCTGACACAGCTAATATTCTAGCGCCGGTTTCTGCAAGTTCTATGGTAAAACACTTGTTGCTTATAAAGTTGTTAAAATGGTTATGGTGAGTCATTCATCACCTGTATGTACCATCAGGCTGCTTTAAGGCTGCATTCAGGAAATATGAAGCAGCAAGGCATCTGCGGAGCGGAAGCATGTCATCTCCACATGAAGATATCTTAAGTCCCATTCGTTCTACATTTTCCAGAATTTGACTACAAGAAACCAACAAATAATCATTATGCATCCTGACCAACTTGTAAAAGTATAAGCATATCAGAACTTGGATACTGACATATTTACCCACCTATAAGTTATAATATCATATATACTCATTATGACATGTATACCCTTGGCTAAACTATATGAGTCATATTATAAATTTAACTAATGAAATGGGCAAATATGAAATTTTAAGTACCTTGAACGTGTATATTTGATGTTGATTTATTTTGTTGGGTGAATAAGATATTAGGCAAGTTTATGAAACTGCCCCCTTTTTTCATTCATCATAAAATTCCAAATGGTATTATACATTAGTTAATTGTGTTTCTTAATTAGAGAATATAGATAGACGAGAATTAACGAACTTGTAAATGTCACGAGCATGCTTTAATGAACGATTATTAATGAAGTTATCCTTGCACCATTTCCTCAAGTTCTTTTCAGCCTTCTCGTTACCATTCTCTGTCTTGTTCTTCTCCAAAAACTCAATAGAAGCACGATACACGTTAACTAACGTCAAATGGTCTCCCTCTGGGCTTGAGAAAGATTTAATGACAGTCCGTGACTGCCAAAAAATATCAGTTAATATCTTCAGCTTACTAAAAATCCATCATAACTGAAAGTGGTGCATACCTCTTCTAACTTGTCACGAGGAACATAAAAGATGGACTCCACTGATAGCATCGAGACAACAATCAACATTTCTTCCAAACAATCAAACTGGCTGGCTAAAATTAGTGCCTTTGAATCATTTGGTTCCAATGGAAGACGCGCCATTTGATGTCCAATTGGATCTGACAATTTCTTTTCATCTGTCAATGCTCCTAACAAGTACAATAATTCCAGTGATCTGATAACAGCCATCCTGTATTCGTAAAAATATTTAGTTTTTTTCCCTCGTCCACAAAATATGCAGAAAAAGAAGTAAAACTTTACCTGTCAGGTTTCTCCATGAAGTCAAAGCCGATTATATCATCAACGCCAAGAGCACTAAGTTGCAAAATAACATTTGAAAGATTGCATCGTTTGATCTCTGGCACTGTGGAATCATCAAGTCCCTCAAATCTGCTTTCTGGATAAAGACGATAGCATTTCCCAGGTCCTTCACGCCCTGCACGTCCACTGCAACATTACACAAAAAATTAAAACTCAAATCACATTCCCATCATTTACACACAACATAGTTTAATGCGCCTGGTTTACCTTCTTTGAAGAGCTTGAGCTTTCGAAGTTTTAACAACAATCAAAGATTCGATCCCACTGTCAGGAGAGTAACTGCGCACTTTTACCAATCCAGGATCAATAACATACTTGACTCCTGGTATTGTTACTGATGTTTCAGCAATGTTTGTTGCCAGTATAACCTACCAATAACAACACCCAAAAATCAACTCCATGATCAGACGACCAAGTACAAATATGTTTGATCGTATAAAACATCGCAAGTGGTTACCTTTCTGAACCCAACTGGAGCAGGTGTGAAAACTTTCATTTGCTTCTCCGATGGAAGAGAAGAGAACAATGGATAAATTAAGAGTTTCTGATTGGCTTCCGGCAATTTCTTGAGATTTTCCCGCACAAGACCCTCAATGGATTCAATCTCTTCTTGACCAGATAAAAAAACAAGTATATCACCAGGCCCTTCCTCCATATGTATCTAAAAAGACGGAAAATGGTCAAGAACTAGAATTTGTGAGCTATTCAAGATCGGCTCGCAAAAAGCTCAAACCAAGCCGAGCTTGCGCTTGAGCCTAAATTGGAAAAAAAAATGAAAGAAGTCGAGCAAAAACCTGAAATATGGTAACTAAAGCAGCATCCAAACAGTCTGTCTCAGGTTGCGCGGTATAAAGGATATCCACAGGAAATTGCCGCCCCATTACATGAACAGCTTTTGCACCACCAAAATACTCAGAGAACCCACGCGCATCCAAACTAGCAGACATGATAATTAACTTCAACGGATTTAACTTGCGAACCTCGTTAGATTTTTCTTTCGCATTGTTGTCCTTCTTCACGTGATCATAATTACCCGATGCCCCGTTAGAATTTTGAGATCTCTTCTTTTGTACATCTTTAAGCAAACCTAGCAACACGTCCGTTTGAACTGTCCTTTCATGAGCTTCATCAACGACTATAACCGAGTACCTTGAAAGCTTAGGGTCCAAAAGTGCCTCCCTGTGAGCATACGAATGAAGTGTAAATTATTTGAATAATAATAATAACAATAATAATAATAATAATAATAATAATAATATGTTATATGTTAACCTCAATAGCAGTCCATCTGTCATGTACTTAATCCTGGTTGAAGTGGAGGTCACATCCTCAAACCTAATGGAGTAGCCAACTTGCTGGCCCAATTCAACACAACGTTCTTCAGCTACACGTTTTGCAACAGTTACCGCAGCAACACGTCTTGGTTGAGTGATTCCAATTATTCCTCCATTCTGACAAAATCCTCCGTTATACAAATATTGGGGCAATTCTGTCACAACAATATGGAACGTTTAGCCATAACTTCAATTTTCAACGAAATCTATTATGGTTTGCACTCTTATGTTCCTTTCATTCTTTCTTATATTAAATGACTTTAATAACCCCTTAACATGTCAAACTGAATCTGCCAGGTGTTTTTCCTATCTCTTTGGCATTCTTATCATGGGAAACATACTATGAACATATGCATTGCAAGACTGCATCCAGTGAAACACGCAAACATATGTACAATAAATAAAGCCAAATCAGAAACCTAAAAGCAAGGATGGTGAAAACTTACGTGTTGTCTTCCCACTTCCAGTTTCACCGACAATTATCAAGGTATCATTTTTCCAAACCTCTTCTACAAGCCTTTTCTCAACTATGCAAATTAAAAAATTATCAATAAGCAAAAGCGTTAACATTGTACACAGAGAAAACGTACAGCATACACCAAAGTTAGGGGTCAAGTGTCAATTCTAATCAGCTTACAGCACCAATGAAAACTTTTCATAAACATTTAGAAGACGAGAAACGTTGAACTTCAAACCAAAAAAAGATTAACAAAACACAAACAAGACAAAAATATCCAGCTGATCTCAAAAAAAAAAAACCCTTGAATATGATTTTTTGAATGTCAATCTAAGCTTCCAATAACAAATGAAGCGTTGTAACATCTAAAGGCAATTGCTATCTATCAATATGCGTTAAAAAGTTGAGCAATATCTACATACCTGAAGCGATGGGCAAAGATCTTCTCTGTTGCTCAATCTTCCGCCGCCTGAGAGAATATTAGTTGAGCAATTAGAGTGTGAATGATACGGATGTGTTTGTAAAATAAACCGGGCAAAGAAGTCAGACTTCTGATCGGCATTGATTAAGCGTTGAGGCTGATTGGTGGCGTTGTTGTTTGAATTAAAGTTTCTTTTGTCTCTTGTCGGCATCCCTCCCTGAGCAAATGGTGGTTTGGGGGCCTAGCAAAACGGAGGCAGGGCAACAGGGTCATTTTGGTTCGGGGCGTTTATAAACACAATTACATCCCAAGTTGGGTGGAGGAAGTAAACAACAAATTTGTAGATTCCTCAACTGGGTTATGTAAATCTTTGTTAAAAACTTAAAACTACGACATCGAAATCGGTATGAGTACTTCAAAACGAAGAGATGTAAACAACTTTAGACATATTCAATTTTCAATATATGAAGACAGACAGTAAGGTATAATATTCAAGAAATTGGATTAGCCGAATAGGTAAGTTGTACCTGGTGTGCGAGAAGAGAGGTTGAAACCAAAAACCAGAAAGAAATCGTTGCCGGCTACTAGAGGGGTTTTGGGGGCAGGGTTTATAAACACTTACATGAAACAGACCCGACACGTTCTTTTAATTCGAAAATAAATACATGTGTTTAGACGGTGAATAAAAAACATCCGGAAAATGTTTTTTTTTTCATGTTCTGTATGACTCATGTAATGTTATACGAGCCACACATTAATTTTGGGTGTGCTTTTATAAATAAGAAAGCTTTATACCGTATATCTATACGACCTGTATATTTACATTTTTTTCATTAGTTTAATAAATTCTAAACAAAAACTTATAACGAGTTTATGTCCAAAAATTTTTGAAAATACATATACGAGTTATGTATACTTTTGATATCTTTAATATTTAATCTATCTATATATCTAACTATATATAAAAGGAGAAGTAGAGCTGATGTAACTTTACATACGTGTCAACTAACTAGACATGCCACGTAGGTTTTGCTGATGTCATAAATAACAACTTAAAATGTTAATATATTCTATCTATTTTTTTTCTAATCCAATGTTAGGGGCTGTTTGGCAACATCTGAACCAATAACTGCTGAATGAATAAGAGGTCTGAATGGGTAAGAGGCTCTGAACCAATAAGTGCTGAACCAGTAAACTGATGTTTGGTTGCACCTCTGAATGATGGTGTAAAATGACATTTTTACCCCTTCGAACTACTTTGTAAAAATCAATATACCAATCTAACCAAACAATTAACAATCTGGGCTCTGAATCAATTAACATGTTTCACATTCCAATATCACCAATTTGCACGTTCCAACGAAACATCAAAATTTTAAAAACAATGAAAAATTAGGGCTCACAACATAACCTGAACCTATCTTATATAAACATCACGTACCTGTGGAGGAGAGATGACGAGAACAGCGGTTACAAAGCAAGGCCGACGTGGTAGAGGAGAGGTGATGTAGAACAGTGGCTGCAGAAGAAGGCAGACGTGGTGGAGTAGGCCGGTAGAGGGAGGAGGCAGGTGGATGGAGGAAGCAGTGGAGATGGAGGGCGGCGGAGGAGAACGGAGGTTGTAAGGGCGCTGCGATGGAGGACTGTTGCGACGTGGATGGAGGGCAGTGGAGTGGTGGAGGAGAGGAGGAGATGATGGCGGTTGTGAGGAGAAAGATGATGTTGGCTGTGGAGGAGAAAGATGATGTCTCTGTGTATCGACTATTGAGGAGAAGAGCGGCTGTTTGTTCTGTTAGGGCAAGGGCAAGGGGGTATGAGTGTCCAATGTTTCATTCATGTTTCATTCAGATGTGAAAAGGGGTTGGCTAAATGCACCATTTTTTTACTTTTTATACCCCTTTTCTAAAAAAACAATTTAAAAATTGTCATATTTCACCCTAATATAAAATTAATTAATTTTAAAAGAAATTTCTGTATATTGATCAGAGATTTCATCAATGTATTTTAAACAAGGGAAAGTTAATGTGTATTAATAAGGCTGATTCTATACACAACCCCCCCCTCCTGATTATACCCCCCTTGTGAGAGGAAAACTGTCGGTCCCACGCGGGCCCCACCTGTAAGTATGTGAGAGGAGGGGGGTGAAAAAAGTAATTAGAGGGTGTAGAAAGTAGCACCCATTAATAACTGCTAGCAAAAGATTGATGTGTATTCATGATTTCATGATATGCTATGAGATTTTGCGATGATTAAATATACTAATAATAGGATTTTTTTTATTCGATTGTATCAGATTTGTGTAAGTTTCCTCTTATTGTATCTGTGTAAAACTGATAAGGATGAAAACAGATTATTAAATCAAAATATAAAACTAAATTTCAAAAGGAGATGATTTAGGAAGCTTTTGTAGTCATGGGATAATATCAATCATAAAAAGTTAAACATCCATTCAGTTGATGATTTATTGGTAATTGATTTTTAATTTACAGAATTCACAGGTGCTGATTCAAAGGTTTTTAACAACGATGAAAGTTAGAAAAGGAATACATAGGTTTTAAAAGAAACGGAAACGAAACCTTAATGGTGGCATCGTCTCTTGTCTAGAATCCAGTATGGCTACTTTGTTATTATTTAGAAAAGAGAAATACAGATTCAATTTGTATAGAGTTTTTTATAAGTATGAGTTATATGATTTAATTATCCGTTTGAATTATTTAAAAACTTAAAGTAGATGCAATTTAAAAAAAATACAAAATAAAAGGTTTGATTGTATTTATTTGAAAACTCCAAGGGGGTGGTAGAATCAGTAAAAATAAGAGAAATGGGGGTGCATTTAGCAACACCCATGTGAAAAATAGCTGAATCATTGGATGGTTCCATTAAGAGGTGAAGTTTTTGTGAACCAAACACCCTAGCCTCTGACCGATTCAGAGGCTAGCCTCTTAATGGAGCCATTCAGATGTAAACAAACAGCCCCTTAATATATATATATATATAACGAGTTGGCGTCAACCCGCGCGTTGTTGCGGGATTTGAATTATGCGTGTCTTTAGTATCACTATATACGATGCAAAATTTCTTAAGTTTATGCTAAACACGGGCATTGCAGCAAGGTATTCATATACAAACCAAACATTAAAGACCTGTAACGTTTAAGTTATAATAATAGTAGTTTTAATTAACATAGCTTAGATATCATAAGCGCCTTTTAGATCCAGTAGTATTTCTCCTCAAATACTAACGGGTTTCAGGCCATCAGCCTACAAAGTCCAAATCACCGGCTTGAGTTTTCAATGGAGAAGTGTAAACGGGCAAAGGTGACGACAGGACCATCCCTGAGAATGCCAAGAAACTATAGGGGCCCGAGCGAGAATAAAAAATGGGCCCTACAATATAAACTCAGTAAGTCATAAATAAACAGTCAATGATACAACGATATTATGATAACAATACAAAATAAAGCATGCAAGATAACCTAATTCACCTCTGTAAACGAATCATGAGACTTGTAAAAAATTATAACCAGTATCATTTTTTAATTATCAATTAGTCGAGTCAAATAAATTTTACATATTTAAACCTATCAGGCTATCCATACATTTGAATATTTCAATAGTTTTATGGTGAAATTTTTTACTAATTATGGTTTAATTTAAAATATTATTTATGTAATAGAAATGTAGAAGTAGTTATATAATCTAAAATATTACTCTTTTTATATACTATTCTCAAAAATAATTGAATAAATAATATATATAAGCGTTAAAACAAATAAAAAATAACTAAATAAATAATATACAATTCTATAACCTTTAAAAATTTAACTGACTTATTTCAGTGAAAGTTAATTAAAAATAATTACTACAAAATAGTTTAACGAAGCACCGATCATTGAAAGTTAACTAAAAACATAATTTACTATAAAATAGTTTAACTAACCACAGATGATAAAATATGAAATATGAATTTTTTTTATTTTTCTTTTTCTCTATTTTAAAGATGTGTATGTTTTATTGTAAGTTAACTTTTCCGATTACCTTCAAGTCTGGTTTTAACTTTAGTTTTAAAAACAGAAACATAAAATAACAATAAATAAATAGTGCCCTTATCTTCTTCTTTTACTCTATTGACAACGGAGGACCCGAGGAGATGTTGCCACTTCGCCGGCCAGAAATGAAAACGCCTATCCACTACTCGTGTACTGTCTCTGATATCATCTAATTCTTTCCAAAATTCGTAGAATTCGACGTTCCAACCTCATCAGAAAACAAACTCGCCGCGTAACCCCTATAGACCCACTGAGAGAGCGGGCCCTAAGCGGTCGCCCACCCCTCCCCCCTCAGGGCCAGCCCTTGGTGACGATATCTTGTGCAACTGCCTGTTATGTCATGTCGGATGCGGAGGAACCCGAGGGGCTGTTGTGGTGGCGGGTTTAGGTTGTGTTGTGTGGCAATGAAGAAGAATGCAAGAAAGTAGCAGAGAAAGATGGTTGGAGTCAAAAATGAAAAAGAAGGCAATAAAGGTTGGAGCGTTTGATGGTTGAAGACGACAAGAGACGACAAGCGTTTAATCAGCGGTGTTGGCACTGTTGCCGGTGTCCGTTATTGTTCGTCGTAAGTTATTTAAAGGCAACCATAACACTGGTACTATGGCGTTAATGAAGAAGCGAGAAATGTTGGGTTCGTTTTCAGTTACCGTTGTTTCCGTTATCAAGTAGATATTTAGTTGCTTTTGATTATGGTGGCATACGTCCTTGACTATGATGATTTAATACAAAAAGCCGCCATGATCATACATACGGGTATCCGTTTCTTTCAGTTTCCTTCTTATGTGCCGCCACATTCAAAAAACACCATTTCTACAGAAAATAAGAAACACATACTAAATATTTAAAAAAATCAACGCTAATCAAATTACGAAAGCAAGCATAGAGCATGGATGGCAGAAAGGTGAAAACGCGAAACATTCAGGGTAATTTGCAGATACATATATGTATATGTCATGAACCGGTGTGATGAATCAACACACCTCTTCGTATGACAGTTGTATTATTTTATTTCGAATGGAACGTTGGTTCGGTTATGAAAATTGAAGTCACCACCAATAGAATCTGATTGTATGGTTGTTTGGACGTTGGCAATTTGTATAATATATAATATACAATATACAATATACAATATGGATGAGTATAATAAAATATACAATGTGGATGTAATATATTTCATTGAATGGTGCGGGTGGCAATTTGTATGGTATGAATGAAACGGTGTGATGATTTGATTTTAACCGAAACAGTGGGATAGATATTGACCGGTGGAAAAGTTGGTGGTAAAATAATATTGACCGGTGCAACTTCCTAATTGTATATATACATTTTGAATGAACCGGTGTCTGACGATGAAGTGTTGCGATGATTTCTTTATACGCATCCTAAGTTGGTAATTGTATAAGGATATAATATATGTGTGTGTTTTAGAGATAATTGATATTGGGGGGAAATTTGAACTGCATGGGGAAGTGGTTTTTGCATTTAATGTTTCTGAACACCATCATCAAAAGCTCCCCAACTTCCTCTCAACTCTTCTTATCATATATCACTCTCGAAGTCATTCTCTCACACACACAAACGCATTCTCTTCTTCTTCTTTAGGCGTTTTTTCTTCTTCAGATTTTAGGGCTCCATCTAGACGGAGATGTCAAAATCAGTTATGTTTGAAGGCGGAGGATCGTCCCTTTCTCTAAGTTTCATCGATGATTTCAATCCTGCGAAAGATATGTGGAATCTAAAGGCTCGAATCATCAGAAAATGGACGCATGTGTTTCGGATGGATCTGATCTTGCTGGATGAGAAGGTATTTACTTTTTTAACTTTCTTTTTCATGAGTATTATTTATAGTTTTGTGTAGTGGTACGAGTTAGGGTTTGGATACATTAGCACTTTATTTCCGTAATTTTATATTTCACGTTTATTGTTTGCTGTTTGGATTATAATATTAGGGTTTTTAACTTTGTAATGTATTCTGATATTAGGGTTTTTTTCGTACATTTCAGGGTTGTAAGATTCAGGCTGGTATCAAGGGCCCTTTGATACCTTATTTTGACTCCCAACTTCAGGAAAATTCGGTTGTTGTTTTGTCCAGGTTTGGTGTTGGTGAAAACCTGGACCCATACAAAGTTGTGAATCATGCTTATAAGATTAACTTTTATCTTGTACAATTGTTAGACCTGCTTTTGGTTGGGAAGGTGTTGAATACGGTTTTAAGTTGATCTCACATTCACTTATTGACAAAGGAGAATGCAAAGGCCTTTTGACTGTTGGTATGTATTTTGTTTAGTTGCAATTCTTAGAGCGTTTCCTTATTATTTTTTAGCTTGTAAATCATATGCAAGTGATCGTCCTTATTTTATTGCAGATGTTGCAGGTACAGTTGTTTGGTGTGGTGATATGGACATATATGGAAAACCTCCTAAAGAAAGAAAAATGATGAACTTTGAACTCGAAGATGTGGAGTAAGTATTTTTCTTTGTTTTATCTATTTATTATGTGTTATATTTATGTGAAAATGTATTTGTTTTTCAAGAAATTCAGTTCCTTTCTTAACTTTGTTGACCATGAATATTGTTTAGACTTTTGTGCTTTGTATGCCTTATTGTTTGTATACATTTTGCAAGGTGATTTGCATTTTTAATTTCGTGGGTATTATTTATCTACATGTAGGTTCATCCATCCGAAATCATTTGTGTTATTTGGATTTAAATGATTTGCATTTATTAAAAATGATTTGTATTTATTTGTCTTCTTTGCAATTAATACAACAATTAGAAAATGATTTGTATTTATTATAAGCAATCATCCAGATATGATTGTATTTTTGAGATTTGTAAGAGAATTGTTATTTATTTGTAACAGGATTGGTGTCAATTCTAATCAGCTTACAGCACCAATGAAAACTTTTCATAAGCATTTAGAAGACGATAAACATTGAACTTCAAACCAAAAAAGATTAACAAAACACAAACAAGACAAAAAAAATCCAGCTGATCTAAAAAAAAAACCCTTGAATATGATTTTTTGAATGTCAATCTAAGCTTCCAATAACAAATAAGTGTTGTAACATCTAAAGGCAATTGCTATCAATCAATATGCGTTAAAAAGTTGAGCAATATCTACATACCTGAAGCGATGGGCAAAGATCTTCTCTGTTGCTCAATCTTCCGCCGCCTAAGAGAATATTAGTTGAGCAATTAGAGTGTGAATGATACGTATGTGTTTGTAAAAAAAACCTGGCAAAGAAGTCGGACTTCTGATCGGCATTGATTAAGCGTTGAGGCTGATTGGTGGTGGTGTTGTTTGAATTAAAGTTTCTTTTGTCTCCTGTCGGCATCCCTCCCTGAGCAAATGGTGGTTTGGGGGCCTAGCAAAACGGAGGCAGGGCAACAGGGCCATTTTGGTTCGGGGGGTTTATAAACACAATTACATCCCAAATTAGGTGGAGGAAGTAAACAACAAATTTGTAGATTCCTCAACTGGGTTATGTAAATCTTTGTTAAAAACTTAAAACTACGACATCGAAATCGGTGTGAGTACTTCAAAACGAAGAGATGTAAACAAATTTAGACATATTCAATTTTCAATATATAAAGACAGACAGTAAGGTATAATATTCAAGAAATTGGATTAGCCGAATAGGTAAGTTGTACCTGGTGTGCGAGAAGAGAGGTTGAAACCAAAAACCAGAAAGAAATCGTTGCCGGCTACTAGAGGGGTTTTGGGGGCAGGGTTTATAAACACTTACATGAAACAGACCCGACACGTTCTTTTAATTCGAAAATAAATACATGTGTTTAGACGGTGAATAAAAAACATCCGGAAAATGTTTTTTTTTTCATGTTCTGTATGACTCATGTAATGTTATACGAGCCACACATTAATTTTGGGTGAGCTTTTATAAATAAGAAAGCTTTATACCGTATATCTATACGACCTGTATATTTACATTTTTTTCATTAGTTTAATAAATTCTAAACAAAAACTTATAACGAGTTTATGTCCAAATTTTTTTTGAAAATACATATACGAGTTATGTATACTTTTGATATCTTTAATATTTTATCTATCTATATATCTAACTATATATAAAAGGAGAAGTAGAGCTGATGTAACTTTACATATGTGTCAACTAACTAGAGATGTCACGTAGGTTTTGCTGATGTCATAAATAACAACTTAAAATGTTAATATATTCTATCTATTTTTTTCTCATCCAATGTAAATATATATAATATATGTGTGTGTTTTAGAGATAATTGATATTGGGGGGAAATTTGAACTGCATGGGGAAGTGGTTTTTGCATTTAATGTTTCTGAACACCATCATCATAAGCTCCCCAACTTCCTCTCAACTCTTCTTATCATATATCACTCTCGAAGTCATTCTCTCACACACACAAACGCACTCTCTTCTTCTTCTTTAGGCGCTTTTTTTCTTCAGATTTTAGGGCTGCATCTAGACGGAGATGTCAAAATCAGTTATGTTTGAAGGCGGAGGATCGTCCCTTTCTCTGAGTTTCATCGATGATTTCAATCCTGCGAAAAATATGTGGAATCTAAAGGCTCGAATCATCAGAAAATGGACGCATGTGTTTCGGATGGATCTGATCTTGCTGGATGAGAAGGTATTTACTTTTTTAACTTTCTTTTTCATGAGTATTGTTTATAGTTTTGTGTAGTGGTACGAGTTAGGGTTTGGATACATTAGCACTTTATTTCCGTAATTTTATATTTCACGTCTATTGTTTGCTGTTTGGATTATGATATTAGGGTTTTTAACTTTGTAATGTATTCTGATATTAGGGTTTTTTTCGTACATTTCAGGGTTGTAAGATTCAGGCTGGTATCAAGGGCCCTTTGATACCTTATTTTGACCCCCAACTTCAGGAAGATTCGGTTGTTGTTTTGTCCAGGTTTGGTGTTGGTGAAAACCGGGACCCATACAAAGTTGTGAATCATGCTTATAAGATTAACTTTTATCTTGTACAATTGTTAGACCTGCTTTTGGTTGGGAAGGTGTTGAATACGGTTTTAAGTTGATCTCACATTCACTTAATGACAAAGGAGAATGCAAAGGCCTTTTGACTGTTGGTATGTATTTTGTTTAGTTGCAGTTCTTATAACGTTTCCTTATTATTTTTGAGCTTGTAAATCATATGCAAGTGAATGTCCTTATTTTATTGCAGATGTTGCAGGTACTGTCGTTTGGTGTGGTGATATGGACATGTATGGAAAACCTCCTAAAGAAAGAAAAAGGATGAACTTTGAACTCGAAGATGTGGAGTAAGTATTTTTCTTTGTTTTATCTATTTATTATGTGTTATATTTGTGTGAAAATGTATTTGTTTTTCAAGAAATCCAGTTCCTTTCTTAACTTTGTTGACCATGAATAATGTTTAGACTTTTATGCTTTGTATGCCTTATTGTTTGTATACATTTTGCAAGGTGATTTGCATTTTTAATTTCATGGGTATTATTTATCTACATGTAGGTTCATCCATCCGAAATTATTTGTGTTATTTGGATTTAAATGATTTGCATTTATTAAAAATGATTTGTATTTATTTGTCTTCTTTGCAATTAATACAACAATTAGAAAATGATTTGTATTTATTATAAGCAATCATCCAGTTGTGATTGTATTTTTGAGATTTGTAAGATAATTGGTATTTATTTGTAACAGGATTGGTGTCAATTCTAATCAGCTTACAGCACCAATGAAAACTTTTCATAAACATTTAGAAGACGAGAAACATTGAACTTCAAACCAAAAAAGATTAACAAAACACAAACAGGACAAAAAAAATCCAGCTGATCTAAAAAAAAAACCCTTGAATATGATTTTTTGAATGTCAATCTAAGCTTCCAATAACAAATAAGTGTTGTAACATCTAAAGGCAATTGCTATCTATCAATATGCGTTAAAAAGTTGAGCAATATCTACATACCTGAAGCGATGAGCAAAGATCTTCTCTGTTGCTCAATCTTCCGCCGCCTAAGAGAATATTAGTTGAGCAATTAGAGTGTGAATGATACGTATGTGTTTGTAAAAAAAAACCTGGCAAAGAAGTCAGACTTCTGATCGGCATTGATAAAGCGTTGAGGCTGATTGGTGGTGGTGTTGTTTGAATTAAAGTTTCTTTTGTCTCCTGTCGGCATCCCTCCCTGAGCAAATGGTGGTTTGGGGGCCTTGCAAAATGGAGGCAGAGCAACAGGGTCATTTTGGTTCGGGGGGTTTATAAACACAATTACATCTCAAATTAGGTGGAGGAAGTAAACAAAAAATTTGTAGATTCCTCAACTGGGTTATGTAAATCTTTGTTAAAAAACTTAAAACTACGACATCAAAATCGGTGTGAGTACTTCAAAACGAAGAGATGTAAACAAATTTAGACATATTCAATTTTCAATATATGAAGACAGACAGTAAGGTATAATATTCAAGAAATTGGATTAGCCGAATAGGTAAGTTGTACCTGGTGTGCGAGAAGAGAGGTTGAAACCAAAAACCAGAAAGAAATCTTTGCCGGCTACTAGAGGGGTTTTGGGGGCAGGGTTTATAAACACTTACATGAAACAGACCCGACACGTTCTTTTAATTCGAAAATAAATACATGTGTTTAGACGGTGAATAAAAAACATCCGGAAAATGTTTTTTTTTTTTTCATGTTCTGTATGACTCATGTAATGTTATACGAGCCACACATTAATTTTGGGTGTGCTTATATAAATAAGAAAGCTTTATACCGTATATCTATACGACCTGTATATTTACATTTTTTTCATTAGTTTAATAAATTCTAAGCAAAAACTTATAACGAGTTTATGTCCAAAAATTTTTGAAAATACATATACGAGTTATGTATACTTTTGATATCTTTAATATTTAATCTATCTATATATCTAACTATATATAAAAGGAGAAGGAGAGCTGATGTAACTTTACATACGTGTCAACTAACTAGACATGCCACGTAGGTTTTGCTGATGTCATAAATAACAACTTAAAATGTTAATATATTCTATATATATTTTTTCTAATCCAATGTAAATATATATAATATATGTGTGTGTTTTAGAGATAATTGATATTGGGGGGAAATTTGAACTGCATGGGGAAGTGGTTTTTGCATTTAATGTTTCTGAACACCATCATCATAAGCTCCCCAACTTCCTCTCAACTCTTCTTATCATATATCACTCTCGAAGTCATTCACTCACACACACAAACGCACTATCTTCTTCTTCTTTAGGCGCTTTTTTTCTTCAGTTTTTTGGGCTGCATCTAGACGGAGATGTCAAAATCAGTTATGTTTGAAGGCGGAGGATCGTCCCTTTCTCTAAGTATCATCGATGATTTCAATCCTGCGAAAAATATGTGGAATCTAAAGGCTCGAATCATCAGAAAATGGACGCATGTGTTTCGGATGGATCTGATCTTGCTGGATGAGAACGTATTTACCTTTTTAACTTTCTTTTTCATGAGTATTGTTTATAGTTTTGTGTAGTGGTACGAGTTAGGGTTTGGATACATTAGCACTTTATTTCCGTAATTTTATATTTCACGTCTATTGTTTGCTGTTTGGATTATGATATTAGGGTTTTTAACTTTGTAATGTATTCTGATATTAGGGTTTTTTTCGTACATTTCAGGGTTGTAAGATTCAGGCTGGTATCAAGGGCCCTTTGATACCTTATTTTGACTCCTAACTTCAGGAAGATTCGGTTGTTGTTTTGTCCAGGTTTGGTGTTGGTGAAAACCTGGACCCACACAAAGTTGTGAATCATGCTTATAAGATTAACTTTTATCTTGTACAATTGTTAGACCTGCTTTTGGTTGGGAAGGTGTTGAATACGGTTTTAAGTTGATCTCACATTCACTTATTGACAAAGGAGAATGCAAAGGCCTTTTGACTGTTGGTATGTATTTTGTTTAGTTGCAGTTCTTATAATGTTTCCTTATTATTTTTGAGCTTGTAAATCATATGCAAGTGATCGTCCTTATTTTATTGCAGATGTTGCAGGTACTGTCGTTTGGAGTGGTGATATGGACATATATGGAAAACATCCTAAAGAAAGAAAAAGGATGAACTTTGAACTCGAAGATGTGGAGTAAGTATTTTTTCTTTGTTTTATCTATTTATTATGTGTTATATTTATGTGAAAATGCATTTGTTTTTCAAGAAATTCAGTTCCTTTCTTAACTTTGTTGACCATGAATATTGTTTAGACTTTTGTGCTTTGTATTCCTTATTGTTTGTATACATTTTGCAAGGTGATTTGCATTTTTAATTTCATGGGTATTATTTATCTACATGTAGGTTCATCCATCAGAAATTATTTGTGTTATTTGGATTTAAATGATTTGCATTTATTAAAAATGATTTGTATTTATTTGTCTTCTTTGCAATTAATACAACAATTAGAAAATGATTTGTATTTATTATAAGCAATCATCCAGTTATGATTGTATTTTTGAGATTTGTAAGAGAATTGGTATTTATTCGTAACAGGATTGGTGTCAATTCTAATCAGCTTACAGCATCAATGAAAACTTTTCATAAACATTTAGAAGACGAGAAACATTGAACTTCAAACCAAAAAAGATTAACAAAACACAAACAAGACAAAAAAAATCCAGCTGTGATTTTTTGAATGTCAATCTAAGCTTCCAATAACAAATAAGTGTTGTAACATCTAAAGGCAATTGCTATCTATCAATATGCGTTAAAAAGTTGAGCAATATCTACATACCTGAAGCGATGTGGCTCTAATGGTTGTGCTTGTTTGTATGATTGAACAGACAAAATAGAAATTTACAGAGTTTAAGTGCAGCGGAAATGAATAACAAACTTTGTAAGCACAATCAAAGGAGAATATAGTTTGATAAACAATTGCCTTTTCATAGAGTCGGAAGATTACAATCAAAGCAAAAGATTACAATGCAAGCTTACAAACTAAACTCCCCCTCAGCCTGATACCCCAGGGTTGGTTGCACAAGATGAAAGGATTGAATTGAGGAGAAGAACTCACTCAAAATGATCAAGTCTAACAGTACAGAGTACTGTTATATTTATAGGCAAACCAAACCACTGATGTACCTCAGCTGACGTCACCATGAAAGTGACATCTAACAGCCTAACAACCTGTAAACACTGTTCTATACAAACTACTGATGTCTAACAACTGATTGATAATAAAATACAAAACATGAGTAAACTACTGATTCACTTTCCACTGTTGTAGCCTAAGCACTGATGTTGATAATCAGTGCTTTCTTCAAAGGTGATCAGTCCTTGAATGGGCAGTGCTTGTGTCTTCAGCAGTACTTAAGAGACAGCAGTAGATAGAGCGTCAGTGTTTGCCTTTTAGCAGTCTTTAGTGTTTCATCAGTGTTTGGTTCATCAGTTGTTCTTCTGAGCAGGACTTAGAGTGTATCAGCTGATAGATAACCACTGTCAAGGGGAAAGCTTAATGTAAACGTCTGCTTATTGAGAATCCACTGTTGTGAACCGGTTTTGGCTTTCATTATCTGTTCCTCTGGTAGGGTTCAATCCCAACAATCTCCCCCTGGAACAGATAATGCCAAAACCTTTCATTATTCTGGATCTTTATTTCTCATCAGAAGTTCCCTTGCTTTTCTTTTAAAATCTTCTTCAAAATCTTTGGAACTTGTGTCATCCTCATCCCTGCACAGTGTAAGTTCAAGTAGATCCTGCAGATCTTCAACACTAAGGCCAAGTGCTTCCTTCCTTGATATGTACTTCACTTCACCATTGGTTCTGAACAAAGTCAATACGTGGGTCTTTTGATTAGAGAGCCACTTTAGTATTTTTAAACCAAATGGGTTTCTTGGGAGAGATTTATTTTCTGATGAGCTTGAAGTTTTTGGCCTTAAGAAAAAGTGTAAAGCAGTATCATGAGCTTTAGACACTCGTGTGAACGCCTTTTCTATAATTTCATTAGCTGCAGCTATGTCTGCTTCAACTTCTTTGTCAATCAGCTCTTGTCTCTGTTGTTGATCAAGTTCACTGTTTGTGATATATGCTGATGATGATTGGCTCATAACCTTTTTGGCAAGGTCTTGTAGCTTTGCTAATTTTTCTTTGTCTGAAGCCATTTTCTTGATGGCTTCTTCAAACTGATCAGTTTCCTTTTCTTGTTCTTCTCCAGCAGTCAGTCTTTCCCTCTTTTCTTTTCTCAACTTTGTGACAGAGGCTTCTGCTGTGTTGATCAGTGTTTCAAAAGTCTTGATCTGCTCCTTTAGCTTTTTGTAGTCAGACTTTTTAGGAGTGTCAGAGACTTTCATCCTCCTTTTCTCAAGCCTTTCATAAGCTTCATCTGTTTGCTGCTTAGTCCATTTTGCTATGGCATCTGCAGTATCCACCTTTGCATCCACCAACTCCTGCTTCTTTCTTCTATACTCAGAAGTAAGATCAGCTATGAATTTCTTGTATTTGTTCCAATTTGGAGCTGTCTTCTTCTTTCTTGGATCAATTTTAATCCTTTCGATTCTGTTAGCCTCATGCTTTAATGCAACTATTGGCCATTCTTTGAATTGTGTTTCTTCAGCAGGATAGAACTTTTCTTTCATTATGTATGCAAGGTATTCTTTTCTCAATTCTTTTCGTTGACCTGCTTCAGGAGATAAGCTTGACATTTCCCTGTTCAGATCACTTGCATATTCTTCCATTTGTTTGACTTTGGTGAGCAGAAATTCCATTCTTTCCAAAATAGCTTCATCACCTTGATCCTTGCATTCAACTTTGGCTCTTATCTTAGCCTGTCTTGCTTTGAGCTCAAGATATTCATCCATATTTTCTGGGACTATGAAGCCTATGAGAGAAGGAAATCTCCTTTTTGAAGGATCATCTTCGGTGTAAAATTGTTTCATCTCATTTTTCACAGCTTCTGGTTCCAGTGGATATTTTGCAGCAATGGGATCGTATTTGTCCTCTGTTGACTGAGTGGTTTTTCTTTTTCGAGTGTAGAGTTTTTCTGGTGGAGGGATGCTTTTAGATGGTTTATTGATTGGAGCAAATATGGCTTGAGATATAGTGAGGGTATTTGGACCAACAGTAGTTGTAACAACTGGTGTTTCAACTACTGTTGTCCTTACAACAGATGTTGTAACATCTGTTGTCTTCTGCTTTTTCGCAGGAGGTGATGATGGTGATGTAATATTGATGAGAGCAGTGGTGTATGACTGACTAACAGCTGTTGAAACAACTGGTGTTCCAACCTCTGTTGTCATTACAACTACTGATGTATCAGCAGATGTCTTCTGCTTTTGAGCAGGGGTTGGTTGAGGTGCTGATGATGTTTTGAGTGGGGCAGTGGTTGTAGTGGTGTGTGTCTTGGGTGGAGCAGTGGTTGTAGTTGTGTGTGTCTTGGGTGGAGCAGTGGTTGTAGTTGTGTGTGTTGTAGTGGTGTGTGTTGAAGAGATGGCAACTGTTTGACTAGCAGTTTTTGAAACCTGCTTTTCTTTTTCAGTTTTTGGATCCTGCTTTCTTTTTCTTTTTCCGGTTCAACATATAGACCATGTTCTATCCCCTTCATTTTCATCTGTCTCAGCTGCTTGATTTTCTCCCCCTTTTTGGCATTATCTGAAAGGGGGTTATCAAGAAATAATAGGGTAGAAGGAGCTTTGCCAGTGGTGCTTTGAATGCTGGCCTTTATAGCTTTGATATCTGCTTGAGTGTCTTTGAACCTTGATTCCACCATGTTTGTCAGCATTTGTACATGTATAGCATGCTGCTGATCAGCCATTTATTTCTGTTTTTCAAGCATTGGTTGGAAAACATTCCACAGCTCATTTGCAGCAAGTGCATGTTGTGCAGGTGCTTGAGCAGGAATAGCAGTGGATTGTGCTTTCTGAGCTTTTAACAGCTGCTGCACCATGTCCTTTATTTCAGCAACTGAGTTTTCAAGTTTTTCAACTCTGTCCGTCAATTCCTGATATTTTAAATCATCACCCACGTTAGTAGGATCATCTGATTCCCCACCAGCAGTGGTTGTACCAATGTATGTTTTAGGAACTGAATCCCAAAAGTCATTCATTGATGCCCCTTGTTCTTGGTTCTGGGGTCTTCTTTCTTCAGCACTCGATAAATCTTTGATGTTACCAGTGGACAAGATAGCCTCACCGGTGATTATCGATGGTGTCATTGAAGAAATTGCCTTCAAGGGAGTCTTACTGATGAAGCAACTGTCCAAATGTAGATCTGTTGATCCAACATTTGTAGTTGCTGCTCCACTTGAACTACTGACAGGAGTTACTTGTAACTCCTGCAGTGTAACCTCCTCAACTGTTGCTGGGATAACAGAGGTATAAGCATCAGACCCAGTCACTTGTGGGGGTATGCTCTCAGTGATAGGTGATAGAGAGGAACTGGTTTGTGTCTGTGCAATATCAACTGCATGCAACAGGGGTATTATTGATTGTGGTAGTATAATGGGTGAAGGTAAGGGTGTTGAAAGAGACATGTCCTTGGGATTAGGACTGTGGAAGATGGATCCGAGTGAATCCAGAGCTTCATAATTTGGTGTCCCTGTGATTACAACCTGATCCTGTTGTGAGGATGCAGGAGGGGTTTGAGGCAATGGTGGAGATCTTTCTACCAACTGCTGTGAGGAAGTAGCAACAGTGGTTTGTGGTGACATTTGTGTTGTCACAGGCAGTTGCTCTGGGATCTCATCTTCCAGAGTTGCCTTTTTCTTGGGTTTGGTGGGCTTTTTGTAAGATTTTCTTTTGGTCTTTTTGGTGATGTCAGGTGTGGGTTTCAAAGCAGTGGTTGTACTGCTATGATCACCTGGAGCAGTGGGCTCAGCAGTGGATGCCTGAGGAGCAGTGGTAGTTGCCAAATTCTGCTCAGGCACCCCTGCTTTTATTTTTATAGGTGCCATCATTCTTGAAAAAGTTTCATTTGTTAGACCTTTTATTTGAAAATGCACACCTTGTTTGAGCAAATTTTCATCATCTTTTTCAAATTTTTGTTTAAAATAATAGCTTAGAAATCTTGGAAAAAGTAGGAATGCTTTGCTATCAACATTTTTCACTAAATCATCAAAGATCTCCTGGGAATAATTAAAATTTTCATTGTTCAAAATAGCATAACCCAGGCATTGTATCTTTGAAGATATTTCATTGAAGGCAGTTGTTTTATTTGAAACACACATTAAAAGCTTGTGAAATAAAAACCTAGGTGCAGAAGGAAACAAACCTTTTTGTAAAGTGTCCTTCTTTGGTTGTTCTGCATATCCCCTTTTCAGAAAATCAGCTTTTATCACGTCTTTATCAAATGACGTTTTACCGTTCTGGTCATCAAGTTTAAAGACTTCTGAGATTGATTTTGGGGTTATTTGAATTGCTTTACCCTGTATCGAGGAGTTAATGGCTATCACGGTTTCTCCTTGTTTTTCAAGGGTTGCGTTCTTCCAAAACTCTCTTTGGGTTTGTAGATAAATTGGAGCGTCTGCAGTCAACAAAGTTTTGTACTTTGATTTAGACAACGTATCAATGATGGAGTCGAAGGTGTGGTTATCGGTGAGTTTTGTGAGCAAACCCAGATAATTATGAGGAGATTTGTATGGTATCTCGATGGATTCTTCGGCCGTTTGAGCGACCTTTTTGGATGATGATGATGGTTTTGATTTTGATTGTGCTTTTGATTTAGGTTTCGTCATTTTTGCGGAGAAGAACGAAGGATGATTTTGAGAAGAAAGGTTGAAAACTGCTTTGAGAAGAGAATTTTTGGAATTCAATTCGACAGTGTAAAACCCTGTTTGGGGTTTTGATCAGGGTATTATTAAGGGAAAAAGTGATCGCTGATGTGGCAACGGTTATTTTGATCTGAGGGCTAAAAACTGACCACGTGCCAACCTCTGATGAGAAGATGAATAATGGAGGACAGTTGTTTTGGAAACCACTGATGAAGCGAGTATCAGTGTTTACAATGAGGATGGAAGAACAGTGGATGATTTTTACTATAAGTGGATAGCATATCAGTGGTTGTAACACAGATTTTGAATTATCAGTGTTTACAATGAGGATGGAAGAACAGTGGTTGACTTTCAGCAGTGGACAGTAGTTAGAGAGCAGATGTTTGAAAGAAGCAGTGTTTAGGGTGAGATAATGATAACGATTTGAAAGCCCATTACGTCAGCAACTTTTAAGGAAATTTTCATTCAAGGTTTTGCCACATGTCATTATCATATTTCAAAGCTTCTATTAATCCCTGACAGCGGTTTGGTACCCCAGATGATGCGAACTTTTTACTAAGGCAACTCATTTTCGTTTAATATACAGATTAAAACATGAATGCCCCAGTAGTTTACGCACTGTTTAGCAATCAACCTTTGATCAGTGTTTAAAAACAAACCTGAGTATGATATGACTTTTACATATGTACCATTTCCTTTTGACCTATTTATGAGGACGAAAATACCAACAAAAATAAGGTACTTTATCCTGACAGGAAATTGAAACTTTTGCTAACAAAAACAAGCAAAGGTTCAACATATATTATTCTTAAAAAAAACGAATAATATATCCGAGTTATTTGAGAAAATCTTTTGAAAAAAATGGTTAAAGGCTTTTCTGAGAACAGCATCAAAAAGGTCTGGTATATAATTAATAAAGCACGTAATCATATCATTCTCAAATTTATGAAAATGGTCAGTGATTTGATAGCAGTGGTAGGAAAATTTGTTTTGACCACTGTTTAGTACCATTTTCTTGTTGGTTGATTGCAAACATGAGGATACAAGGACACATGAGTTTTGAAGATCCAGTTATAGATCTGGTTACCATGTGATGATTATGAAGATTTGCCTATTCCTCTTGAAGTTCATTCATCGGAATTTCCATTATTACTTGAACCTTTTCCTGAATAGATAAGTATAAACAGTTGCTTAAATGACCATTATTTCCCTAAAACTTTGACTCTTAAGTGTTTTATGTTTATACTCTTTTCTTTTGACTTCAAAAGTTTTGAGATAAACACACTTTTGAGTTTTTGTAAATTTCCTTCTTCCCTTTTTACTCTTCCCATTTATAAGTAATGAATTACTTACTGGGAGATCTTTGTTGAGAGAAACCTTAATCCAATATCATTTTGCAGTAATGTTTTGAGAGAATTGGTCATGTTTGCACAAGTTTTTCTACCAATCTCACACTACTTATGATATGAACTATGTTGATCCCAGATTTTCTGAATGTATTTTAACAAAGTTGATTTTGTCCTTTTGAGGATCCTCAACCTGTTTTTCAATACTCCAGATCTAATAACTAAAATTTTAATTTCCCTCTTTCTGCATTACCAAAAACACTAATGTCTTTAATAACATAGGTTTTGTTAATCTGAGGTTCATGCTTTAGTATAAAACATGATGAAACAGCACAAATTTCACAACAACAGTTAAAATCAATTTTGAAATGAAGCGTTCACACCATAATAACCGGACATATTTTCAGAACTGAAAACTATGGGTGATTTGTGCATGACATCACTTTTTTTTTGTGTGAAATTTGTGTGTCTTATGACATCTTGGTTGTTTTACAGAGTATTTGAATAGCAACTTTAAGTATGATTACTCGTTACTCTGTTTTTCAACTAGATACAACCAACCTCAGTATCAATGAATTTTGAGCTGAACTGTTATGTCAAATTGATTGTTAGATCGAATTTGACTGTCCGGGCTCTGATACCAATTGTTAGATCTGAGTTTGGTTTTGATTGTATTTTTTTTTGTTTGAAATTAAGATGGAAATGGATGAGTGTGCAGCGGAATTAAGATGAAAACAAACTTTGCATACAATCAAACGAGAGTATTGCTTTGATCAAACATTTTATCACAAGGAATCGGAAGATTGAATTTATTTCAATTACGATTACAATGCAAATGATTGACTACAAACTCCCCCTCAGCCAGAGCTCAGTGTTTGTTCGTGCAGAGAAGACGGTGTTGCAAAGAGCTAATAGAACAGTACAGAGTACTGTTGTATTTATAGGCACTAGCAAACCACTGAGCATCTAAGCTGACGTCACCATGAAAGTGACATCTAACCTCCTAACAAACTCTAACCTCTGACCTATACAACCTCTGCTATACAAACTACTGTTATTACATTTCAATACATAAAGACAACTAAACTACTGCTGCATCCTTCCACTGCTGTGAACCCAGCAGTACTTGTCCGGATCAGCAGTGCTTGACTCAGGGCAGTAGATTAATCAGCAGAGCTTTGGTCTTCCATCAGTCTTTAACTTTGGGCAGTAGTTGTAAGGCAGCAGTTTGCATGATCAGTAGATAGGAGGTCAGCAGATGTTGAAAACCACTTTCAAGGGGAGAGACTTGTTCATATCATCTGCTTATTCTGGATCCACTGCGCTGATCCAGTTTTGGCTTTCATTATCTGTTCCTCTGATAGGGTTCAATCCCAACAATCTCCCCCTGGAACAAACATGGGTCTGTTTTTCAGTTGCCCACTTTAGTACTTTTGAGCCTGGTGGGTTTCTTGGGAGATTTTTATTAGCTGAGGTGTTTGGTGATGCTGGCCTATTCATGACTGGCTGAGCAGTGCTTGCAGGTTGATCTAATCCAAGAGTTTCTGCAATTATTTTCTTAATGCCCTCTTTTACAAGGTCATCACCTTCCATTAGCTCTCGGATTGATTCAGCTCCCAATGGTTTTTGTGGCCTTCTTTTGAAGATGGCTGAACCTGCTGGAGCAGTGGATCTCCTGATCTGCAGTTTTGATGGTCTTTTAGAAACCTCTGCTTCAGGATAGTCAGGATTTTGAGGAACATTAGGATCTTTCTTTCTTAGTTCCTCCAACCTTTTGTAGGTAGCCCTGACCACATCTTCTTTCCATCTTGCAATTTGTCTCTTGTTTCCATAATCAGCAGCAACCAATTCCTCTTTCATTCTCTTCAGCTCTACCTTTTTATCAGGTATATTCTTTTTAAACTTTGCCCAGTCAGGAGGAGTGTGAGTGACTTTCCTTTTTATCATATCTTGAATCCTGGCTGCTTCATTTTCAAGCTCAGGAACGGTCCACTCTTTGTACATGTGTCTCTCTCCTTTGTATTTCTTGTGAGCCATGATGCTTTCAATGTAGCCTTTCTTCAAAGTTTCAGCTGCTCTCTCTGAAATTTGTTGACTGACATTTTTTTGCAAATTGTTCTAGGGATCTGACCTGTGTGAGCAAATATTGATAGTTCCGTGAAATTTCTTTGTCAGATTTCCCTTGTGTGTTTCTTTTTGAGATATCCTCTGCTTGCTTAGCCTTGATTTCCAAATATTCATCAACATTTTTAGGCCTGGGATATCCTTTAATTGATGGCAAACTCCTTTTGGCAGGGTCATCCTCATAATAAAAAGATTTTATTTCATCTCTGACAGCTACTAGTTCAAGAGGAAATTGAACACCTGCAGGAGGTAAGGGCTTGTGAATTTGGACTGAGGAGAGAGGAACAGGTTTTGGTATTGTGACAAGTGCTAAAGATTTTGAAGATGTTTGTGGTGGTGAAGTGTCATCATCTTTGAGAATTTGCCTTCTCCTTTTTGTTTTAGGAGGGACTGATGATGTTTTGGATGGAACGGTGGTGGTAGATGTAGTGGCAGTGGTTTGTGATTGACTAGCAGCTGTTGAAACAACTGGTGTTTCAACCACTGTTGTCATTACAACAGATGTTGTAACATCTGCTGTCTTCTGCTTTTTGGCAGGAGGTGATGTTGTTGTTGGTGGTGATGGTGGTAAAACAGTGGATGTGGTGTGTGTTGAAGTGGGAGCAGATGTTGAAACCACTGAAGTACCAACAGTAGTTGATACAACAGGAGTTACAACAGCTGTTTTAGGTGGTGGTTTTGGAGCAGACTTTGAACGTCTGGTTGGAATGGATTTGGGTTGCCTTACTTTTCTAGTAGGCTTCTTCTTTTTATCAACAGGATTTTCATCATCCTTTGACCCTGAAGTACCCTGATCCGGATAATCCACCCTAGCTTTCTTCTTGGCTTCTCTATCCTTTTTGACACTTGCAACTGCTTCTGCCAGTGCATTTGTGGTCACATCAATTTTCTTGCTACCATCTGGCAGAGGGATATTTTTGGTCATGTTTTCACTTTCTGGTTCAAGATAGAGACCATCATATATTCCCTTCTTCTTCCACTCCTGAATTTTCTCCCCCTTTTTGGCATTATCTGGAGGGAGTTGATCAATAAAGAGGACTGTTGGAGGAGCAGTGCTAGTGGTATGCAAGATCTGAGTTTTTAGAGCCTTTAGATCAGCCTGGGTGTTCTTGAACCTAGACTCCATTGTATTTCTCAGCTGTAGGACATGTTTTTCATGTTGCTGATCTGCCATTTGTGCTTGTTGATGGAGAAAAGGTTGAAATAGATTCCAGAGCTCATTTGTAGCAGGTGCTTGTGGTGGAGCAGGTGCTTGAGGTGGAACAGCAGTGGATTGCACCTTTTGTACTTGTAACAACTGTTGTAGCATATCTTTGAGTTCTGCAACAGAGTTAACAAGCTTTTCAACACGATCCGTCAATTTCTGGTACTTTAAACCATCACCCAATGTAATGGGATCATCTGATTTCCAACTAACAGTGGTTTTATCAGTGGTTGAGGTAGGGAGTGTACTCCAAACCTTAACCACTGATGCCCCTTTTTCTTGGTACTGGGGTCTTCTCCCTTCAACACTTGACAGTCTTTTGATGTTGCCAGAGGACAAGAAAAGGCCACTGGTAGATGTCAGAGGTGCTATGGAAGGAATTGCCTCCAAGGAAGTCTTATTAATGTAACCACTGTCCAATTGTAAACCTGTAGGTTCAACAGTTGTAGTGGCTGCTTCACTTGGATTACCACCAAGAGTTACTTGTAACTCAAGGGGTGTAACCTCCTCAGGTTGTGTTGGTGGGTTAGCAAAGAATGATACATCAGGCTCAGTCATTTGTTGAGGCATGTTCTCATTGATAGGTGATTGAGAAGGACTGGGTTGTGCCTGGTTCAAATCAATTGCATCCAACAAAAGTTTTGTTTTGGGGGGAATTGTGGATGTGAGGTTGGGTGTAGAAAGAGAATTTGCCCCGGGCATTGGGCTGTGGATGATGGAAACAAGTGTTTCCAGAGCATCATATTGTGGAGTCCCTATGAGTACAACCTGTTCTTTTTGAGAAGAAGCAGGAGGAGTTTCGGTTATGGTTTGAGATATTTTGACCAACTGCTGTGAGGAAGTAGCAGCAGTGGTTTCTTATGACTTTTGTTTTGTCACTGGCAGTTGCTCTGGTATCTCATCCTCCAGAGTTGCCGTTTTGATGGGTTTGGGGGGTTTTTGATTTTTCTTTTTGTATGGCTTTTTGGGAATTGTAGGTGTGGGTTTCAAAACAGTTGTTCTGCTGCTTTGATCACCTTGAGCAGTGGGCTCAGCAGCAGAGACCTGAGGAGCAGTGGTAGCTGCTAAATTCTGCTCAGGCACCTCTGCTTGTGTTTTGCAAGGTGTTAACATTCTTGTAAAAGTTTCAGTAGTTAAACTGTTTATTTGAAAATATTCACCTTGGTTTATTACAGCCAAATCATCCTTACTGAATTTCTTTTCAAAATAATAACTTAAAAACCTCGAAAACAGTAAGAATGATTTTGTTTCAACATTGTTAACCAAATCTTTAAAGATTTCCCGAGAATAATTAAAATTTTCTTCTTGGAGAATAGCATATCCCAGATTTTGAATCTTTAAAGGTATTTCATTAAAAGAAGTGGTTTTGTTTGAAACACATAGTAGGAGGGTATGGAATAAAAACCTAGTTGCGGAAGGAAAGAAACCCTTTTGCAAGGTAGCTTTCTTCATCATTGTGGCTTCATACCCTCTCTCAGTGAAGTCAATTTTTAACTCGTTTTTAGTGAAAGAAGTTTTACCTTCCTGATCATCGAGTTGAAAGACCTCTGATATGGATTGTGGTGTGATTTGGACAGCTTTACCCTTTAGAGAGCAGTGTATGGTAGTTGCAGTGTCTCCTTGTTTTTCAAGGGTTGCATTCTTCCATAACTCTCTTTGGGTCGCCAAATAGATGGGTGCATCGGCTGTTAACAAAGTTTTATACTTTGATTTTGCCAGTGTGTCGATGATGGAGTCGAAAGCATTTGTGGTGCCGGGTTTTGTAAGAAGACCCAGAATATTGTGAGATAGTTTGTGTGGAAGTTCAGTGGGATTGGCCTTTTGAGAGGCCGCTTTGGACGATGATTTGGATGTGGGTTTTGCAGATGGCTTCGATTTAGTCATTTTGAAGATGATGATCGAAGGAATTTTTGAAGAAACGAGATGGAAAAACTGTTTTGAGAAGAGAATTTTTAAGAATTCAATTCGACAGTAAAACCCTGTTTTGGTGGTGAGTGGGGGGTTTTATAGAGGAGAAAGTGAATGCTGACGTGGCAGCGGTTACAAAAGGTCTGACCACAATGTACTGCCCATGTGACAACCCCTGATGAAAATGAAGGACAGTACTTTTATGAAAGTTACTGATGAGAGCAGTGGGTATGGAAGCAGTGGAAGATTTTCACTATCAGTGGATAGCATATCAGTGGATAAGACACTGCTTTTGAACAACAGAGTTTATCAAGGAAATGAGGGAACAAGGGTTGACTTTCAGCAGTGGACAGACTTTTGAAGTAGAGCAGACTTTTGAACAAGCAGTGGTTATGGCAGACTTTTAAGGATTTAATGAAAATTTCATTTTTAGCTATTTTGAAGGATGGATTTTTGATTTTCTGAAAACATTTTAATGCTTTTATTCATAGAAAAACAAGATGTTGCTTGTTATTCCATGTTCAGCATCCCAATCCTAGAGACCAAGCTTTCAAAGGTGGCTGTATCAAGTGCTTTTGTGAGCACATCTGCCAACTGGTCCTTAGTTGGGACATGATGCAGAGAAATCAAACCTTTTTCATAGCAATCCCTCACAAAGTGATGTCTGATGTCGATGTGTTTGGTGGTTGAATGGGAAACTGGATTTTTGATGATATTTTCTGCTGCCTGGCTATCCAACATGAGTGGTGTCTTTAAGGCAGTGATACCAAAATCCAGTAACTGATTTTGAAGCCACAGGAGTTGGGTTGTACAGCTTGCAGCAGCAATGATTCAGCTTCAGTAGTGGATGTTGAAACAACTGCTTGCTTTTTGCTTTGCCAAGAAACCAAGCAATCACCTAGAAACTGGCACCCTCCTGAAGTGGACTTCCTTGTGGTGTGACATCCAGCAAAGTCACTGTCTGAAAAACCTGAAAGCTTGATGTTCCCATTAGCTGGATACCAGATACCAAGTCTGGGAGCACCTTTTATGTATCTGAAGATCCTTTTTACAGCAATGAGATTTGATTTTCTGGGAGCTGATTGACTTCTTGCACAGACACATGTTGCAAACATGATGTCTGGCCTAGATGCAGTAAGGTACAATAAAGACCCAATCATGCTTCTGTAAAGTGTTTGGTCAATCAGCTCATCCTTTTCATCAGACATGACCAGCTTATTTGTTGCCATGGGTGTGCTGCATGGTTTACAATCATTCATATCAAATTTATTCAAAAGTTCTTTAGCATATTTTCTTTGATGAATGAAAGTTCCATTTTGCATTTGCTGTACTTGGAGACCAAGAAAGCATTGCAGCTCACCCATTGCACTCATTTCAAACTCAGCTGTCATGAGTTCCCTAAATTCTTCACACATTTTGTTGCATGTGCTTCCAAAAATAATGTCATCCACATAAATTTGGACAATCATTAAATCCTTCCCTCTCCATTTAAGAAGCAGTGTTTTATCAATGGTACCTCTTTTGAAACCATTTGAGAGTAGAAAGTTGGAAAGAGTTTCATACCAGGCTCTAGGTGCTTGTTTCAAGCCATACAAGGCTTTATTTAGCCTGTAGACATGATCTGGATAAAATGGATCCTCAAAACCTGGAGGTTGACACACATACACCTCTTCTTGAATTGTACCATAGAGGAAAGCACTTTTGATATCCATTTGAAACACCTTCATGTTGTGGTTGACAGCAAAGGCCAGGAACAGTCTAATAGCTTCCAATCTTGCTACAGGGGCAAATGTTTCATCATAGTCAATCCCCTCTTCCTGTCTGTAACCTTGAACCACAAGCCTGGCTTTATTCTTGACAACAATGCCCCTTTCATTAGTTTTGTTTTTGAAGACCCACTTTGTGCCGATGGGACTAACATCTTTTGGCAGTGGTACAAGCTCCCATACTTGTTGTCTTTTGAACTGTTGGAGCTCTTCTTGCATAGCTTCTACCCAGCTGTTGTCTTTCAGTGCCTCTTGGTACTTGACTGGCTGATGGAGTGATAGAAAACCAGCAAAAAGACAAATGTTTTGGGTTTGGCTTCTTGTGAGCACCCCTTCATTGATGTTGCCAATTATTTGATCAGGTGGATGAGATCTCAAAAAGATTAAATCTCCTTGGTATGGAATGATGTGTAACAACTCTCATCAAAATTCATATTTATTAAATTAATTTATCCAAAAGGAAACCCTAATTGAGACACCCAAGTGATTCTGCACAAACCCTAAAATTTTCAGAACAATCAGAATTAGGATCAGGGCCCCTAAAACTCAAGGGGGGTAAAACCCTATTAACGATTATCCTTATAAAACGCTGTCAAATTCGAATTTTACGAAGTTGTCGACTCATCAGGGCTAGATAGGTGACGAAGCAGGCCTACCCTACTTTGACATCCCAGGCGATACGCGGCACGTACCGCGGATTCTTCCGCGACTAACGGGAGGTGCAAATTTTGGGTATAAATAGAAGGGCCTGGCACTTGCATTCTGTTGTTCGTTCGACGAAGAAATTCATTTTAGGCACTGAGTTACGTTCTGTTTACCACAATTAACACACACGGATCACTAATCGACGCCGCAATACAGGGTAATAACTCAATCGCTGCTACGATTCATTGTCCGATCGATTAAAATATCCAATGGATGTTTAAGTGCTGCCCACATTAGGGTTATGCTTTGTCATTCGTCGTTAATTCGATGGATGTTTAAGTATCGCACTTTGTCATTCGTTGTGAGGGTTTAATCTCGTGAGTTATCGTAAAGGCTGTATTAAGTTACTAACCGAATTGTGTGCCTGTTATTAAATTTAGGTTAAAAGGCTAATCAGTAGGCTAGGCTCTGCCCAATTAAATCTGCAATGTGAGTCATTCTCTTTTTATCCAATTACTTTCAAAAAGCATGTTTATTTTCAAAGTTATAATTACAGGGATTAAGTCTTTGTAATCTCCATATTACAGCCGGTATGTGGGGTTTTGTATACATTACTTGATAATCTTCACCATTGGACAACGAGTTAGCCAATGGGTGATATGACCACAGTCACAGAAACGAGTCGAGTGACAAGTACCGAGGGTAGTTGGTTGATATAAAAACATTGTAATCGCTCTTAATACTGTGAATTATAACAAATGAGTCATTTTAGTAAAAAGAATGATTCACTCAGTATTTCCCGCTGACAAAACCTTTTTCAAACATGTTTCAGGTGATCTATTGTGATCCAGGAAAAGTGCCGAGACGCACTACAAGCTTAAGGAAGTGGCTCAGAATAAAATAAAGAAACATGTTTTGTAAAATAAAAGATTTCTTCGTGAAATCTCAAGATTGTAAATTACCGGGTTTTATCCCGAGTTGTGAAATAAAATAATCGGGAAATATTTCAGTTTTAAAAAGATCCTGATGATAAACTTCCGCTGTTAAACTCAATTAAATAAATACCACGGGATTTCTGTCCCGCGGCTCCTGAAACGGGTCAAACCGGGTCGGGAGCCGTGACAGAAAAATGTGGTATCAGAGCCAGTGATTTAAGCCTATTAAGTATTTAGAAAATACTTAATTAATTACTATTTTGTGATTATGTGTTTTATTATCTGACTAATTGTGTACAGTATGGGCAGGTCTCTATATATTAGCCACTGTAGCAATAAATACAAATCTTTAAAATAATCTGACTCAGAGTTTTAGCACCCGGATTACCTACAATCTAGAAACCTTACCTAGTAAATAAATCAGTAAACCTTAGTGTGTATTAATTTTCAGTTGTTTTGGTAGTTACCCAATATGAAATAATATTTAAAAGTTTTTCTATAAAATTTTATTTTTAACTTAGTATTTGTGTATTTTGCATAACAACATGAGTGACTTGTCTGACGCCCTTCAGAATTTAAATCTTTATCCAGTAAGAATAGAGGTTTCCAGAGATTTCAATAGGTATATACCAGACATAGAAGAACCTATAGAATTCAACACTTCACCTCTCGAGAAACCTAAGCCTAAGAAAATGGAAATTGGGGAAAGCTCTAGGCAAAGTGAGGGGTTACCATCTCAGGAAGAGCTAGATTTTATATTGACAAGCTATAATACTATTAAGCCTATTAATGAAAATGTTTTTATTCACTCTCTTGAAACACAACTACCAATGAACTTAGAACCAGCTAGTTCAAACCCTTCAATCCACTCGCAAATAGACGAATGGTTGACTAATGAAATACAGCTCCAAAACAATCCCTATAAGCTTTTTCCTCAGTTCAATCCAGAACCTTTACCAAATCCACCAATAAGTAACGAGAATATGGCTGAACTCCGCCACTTTGGCGAAGAACTAATGGATGCTGGGAATAGGATCCAAGAGATTGGGGGACAGATCTCCTGGAAATACAATGAGAGGGAACGCCATTACTAGAATATCATCTGACAAATGATAGGGGATTTATGGAACTATGGTTGTGTTTATCAGTCTGTAAAATAACTACAAATAAAATTCTGTAAGATAATAGTATGTATTGATGCATACTATTAAATATAAATGGAAATCGAGAAATCGATAGTTTTGGCTATATTGATATTATGAACTCTATATGATTGTGTTGTGTAATTGTTATTTATTTGATACTAATAAATTATATATATTAATTATCAGATGGAAAACGCTAATAATGAACCAGTTAATGAGGTTAATCAATCTGAGCAACAACCGGGGGATCAATATATGACTAGGCAGGATATAGAAAATATCGTTGCTCAAGGGATAGCCAATGCTATTCCAGCAATCGTTGCTGCTGTTAAAAATCCAATAGAACCGCAACAAATCGTTCCTAGCAAACGTATTTCTGAAGATAACTTCAGTAATAGCGTAAACGGAGGCAATGATCATGTTAATCATGATAATGAACCACGGCAAGCTCCGCTCCCTAAGAAAATGAAAGCTGCAACACCTGGTTGCACTTATAAAGAATTTCTTGCTTGTAAACCCACTGAGTTTGCAGGCAATGAAGGAGCGACTGCGGCACTGCGTTGGTTAGAGAAAACTGAGGCAGTAATTGCCATAAGTAAATGTGCTCAGGATGATCAGGTCATGTATGCGTCAAACCTTTTCAAAGAAGGGGCGCTAGAATGGTGGAACACGGTGCTACAGGCTAAAGGAAGAAATAAGGCTTATGCCATGAAATGGGAAGAATTTAAGAGTCTTGTAGAAAGAAAATTTTGTCCCGAATATGAAAAAGATCAAATGGCAAATAAGTTTTTAAACCATAGAATGATGGGTGTAGATTGTCGCGGTTATACTTCGGCATTCTTTGAATATGCTAGAGTGGTACCAACACTGGCTTCGCCAGAACCGGTACTCATTTCTCGTTATATTTGGGGATTGATTAGTGAAATCCGTAACATCGTTAAAGCTGCGAGACCTCACACGATTGACGATGCTGTGGAATTAGCTAATACCCTAACTGATGAACTGGTACGCACGCAAGATGAAAACAGGAAGAAGGAACTGGCTCAGAAAATTACCCAAGGATTTCGTACGGGTAATAATAACAGCTTCAAGAAAAGAGGAACAGGGCAATCCTCAACTTTTCCATTCTGCAAAAATTGCAAAAAGAAACATTATGGAAGATGTAGTAAAACCTGCAATTTTTGTAAAATGGTAGGACATCGTGAAGAAGACTGCAGAAAGAAAACAACGATCTGCTATAACTGTGGAGAAAAGGGACATTTTAGACCAGAATGTCCTAAATTGGTCAAAGCAGCAGACAACAAAGCCAAGACAGCCGACGGAGCTACTAAGAAGAATGTTCGAGCCTTTCAGTTAACAACTCAGGAGGCCGAGTTAATTCCAGATGTAATAACTGGTACGTTTTTAGTTCACAACATTTACGCCAAAGTATTATTTGACTCTGGTGCAAACCAAAGTTTTATCAATACTTCATTCTGCCAAGCTCTTAACTTACCTTTAACCAAACTTAGGCAGATCTTTACAGTCGAAACGGCAGACGGGAATTCTGTTAGCATAGATAAAGTTTTGCAAAAGGAAAATATAGAACTCTCAGGTCATAAATTCTTTGCAAACCTATTACCTATGAAATTAGCCAAATTTGATGTTGTATTAGGAATGGATTGGTTAGTAGCCAATCATGCTCGAATTCTTTGTGATAAGAATTCCATAGAAATTCAGGCACCTACCGGAGAAGTCATTATAATTACAGGAGACAAACCACGTAAGCCCATGAAGTTCATATCAGTAATGAAAGTTGCTAGTTATGAACGAAAGCAAGGAATAGTATATATGATTTCAGTAATCATTAGTACTAAGGGTAAAGAACTTAAGGAGATTCCTGTAGTCTCAGAATACCCAGATATATTCCCAGAAGAGTTACCAGGATTACCACCGGATAGGGAAGTAGAATTTAGGATTCATCTAATTCCAGGAACTACACCGATAGCCAAGGCACCCTATCGGTTAGCACCCACGGAAATGTTAGAACTGAAAAAGCAATTAGATGAATTACTAAGTAAAGGTTTCATACAACCTAGTTCATCCCCGTGGGGAGAACCAGTGTTGTTTGTAAAGAAAAAGGATGGTTCAATGAGAATGTGTATTGATTATAGAGAACTAAATAAGGTTACAATTAAGAATCGATACCCATTACCTAGGATTGATGATCTTTTCGATCAACTTCAAGGAGCTAGATATTTTTCTAAGATAGATTTACGCTCCGGATATCATCAATTAAAGGTACAAGAAGAAGACATACCTAAAACTGCTTTCAGAACTAGGTATGGTCATTACGAGTTTACAGTCATGCCCTTTGGGTTAACGAATGCACCTGCAGCATTCATGGACATGATGAATAGGATCTGTAAACCGTATTTGGATAAATTTGTAATTGTTTTCATAGACGATATACTTATTTATTCAAAAAGTCAGGACGAACATTGTCAGCATTTGCATGCACTCTTAACTTTGTTAAGAAAAGAAAAGCTTTATGCCAAATTCTCGAAGTGTGAATTTTGGCTAAAGGAAGTGCAATTTTTAGGACACATGGTGAATCACGAAGGGATTCATGTAGATCCTGCAAAGATAGAGGCAATTACCAAATGGAAGGTTCCACAATCTGCAATAGAAATTAGAAGTTTTATAGGTTTAGCTGGATATTATAGACGGTTTATTAAGGATTTTTCCAAAATAGCTGTACCATTAACTAAGCTAACCTGTAAGGCAGTTAAGTTTGAATGGGGACCTAAGCAAGAAGAAGCCTTTAGAATTCTAAAACAAAAGTTAACCAATGCTCCAATCTTAGCCTTACCAGAAGGAACTGAAGATTTTGAAGTATATTGTGATGCTTCAAAACTAGGCTTAGGATGTGTGCTTATGCAACGTAAGAAGGTAATTGCGTATGCCTCAAGACAGTTGAAAAAGCATGAGGAAAATTATACAACTCATGATTTAGAATTAGGAGCTGTAATTTTTGCCCTTAAGATTTGGAGACATTATCTTTACGGAAGTAAATTTACTGTCTATACAGACCATAAAAGTTTAAAATATATTTTTGGGCAAAAAGAGTTAAACATGAGACAAAGAAGATGGATGGAAATCCTAAGTGATTACGACTGTGATATTCAGTATCACGAAGGAAAGGCAAATGTAGTTGCAGATGCCTTAAGTCGTAAGTACCATGAGAAACAACGACGAGTTCGTGCTCTTAGGTTAAATCTACAATTAGATTTAATGGAACAATTGAAAAATGTTCAAGAAACAGCAATAGAGGATGTTGCTGAAGGAATGAAGGGACGAATAAAAGAATTAGAGAAAGGAGCTGATGGAATTTGGAGATTCCACAAAAGCAGAATTTGGGTACCTAAGCAGGGAGAATTAAGAAATAAGATTTTAGAAGAAGCCCATAAGTCTAGATATACATGCACCCAGGAAACAATAAGATGTACCAAGATTTAAGAATGAATTTCTGGTGGATAGGTATGAAAAAGGATATAGCTAGATATGTTTCTAAGTGTCTTACTTGTTCACAAGTTAAGGCAGAACACCAGAAACCTTCAGGTCTACTACAACAACTAGAAATGCCTGTATGGAAATGGGAACTCATAACAATGGATTTTGTTACTAAGTTACCCAAAACCAGAAAAGGTAATGACGCGATTTGGGTAATTGTGGATCGATTAACCAAATCTGCTCACTTTCTACCTATGAAAGAAACCTTTAGCATGGAAAGATTGGCAAAGTTGTATGTAGATAAAGTCGTATCTCTACATGGAGTTCCACTCTCCATTGTATCAGATAGGGATAGTCGTTTCACTTCTCATTTCTGGAAAAGTTTCCAAGAAGCAATGGGAACTCGACTAAATTTAAGCACTGCATATCATCCTCAAACGGACGGGCAAAGTGAAAGGACAATCCAAACTCTGGAAGACATGCTCCGAGCATGTGTAATAGATTTTGGTGGAAACTGGGATGATCACTTACCTTTAATTGAATTCTCCTATAACAATAGTTATCATTCGAGTATTGAAACTGCCCCATTTGAGGCACTATATGGAAGAAAGTGCAGAACTCCGATTTGTTGGGCAGAAATAGGAGAAAGTTAATTATCAGGTCCTGAAATAGTGTAAGAGACTACTGATAAGATTACTCAAATCAAGGAAAGGTTGAAGACGGCTAGAGATCACCAGAAAAGTTATGCAGATAATAGACGAAAGCCGTTGGAGTTTCAAGTTGGAGACAAAGTACTATTGAAAGTTTCTCCTTGGAAAGGAGTTGTTAGATTTGGTAAGAAAGGAAAGCTAAGTCCCAGATACGTAGGACCATTTCCAGTGATTCAACGTATAGGACCAGTTGCTTATCGTTTACAACTACCAGAAGAATTAGCTGGAGTACATGATGTATTTCATGTATCCAACCTCAAGAAGTGTGTATCAGACGAATCTTTGATAGTACCTCTTCAAGAAATAGAGGTAAACAAAAAGTTAAAATTTGTTGAGAAACCTCTTCAGATAGAAGACAGAAAAGTGAAGTTTCTCAAGCACAAACGATTAGTGCTAGTTAAAGTAAAATGGGATTCAAAGAGAGGACCAGAATACACTTGGGAGCTGGAATCAGAAATGAAGCGAAAGTATCCTCAATTATTCCTGTAAATCTCGAGGACGAGATTTTTATTAAGGTGGGGAGAATGTAACAACTCTCATCAAAAGTCATATTTATTAAATTAATTTATCCAAAAGGAAACCCTAATTGAGACACCCAAGTGATTCTGCACAAACCCTAAAATTTTCAGAACAATCAGAATTAGGATCAGGGCCCCTAAAACTCAAGGGGGGTAAAACCCTATTAACGATTATCCTTATAAAACGCTATCAAATTCGAATTTTACGAAGTTGTCGACTCATCAGGGCTAGATAGGTGACGAAGCAGGCCTACCCTACTTTGACATCCCAGGCGATACGCGGCACGTACCGCGGATTCTTCCGCGACTAGCGGGAGGTGCAAATTTTGGGTATAAATAGAAGGGCCTGGCACTTGCATTCTGTTGTTCGTTCGACGAAGAAATTCGTTTTAGGCACTGAGTTACGTTCTGTTTACCACAATTAACACACACGGATCACTAATCGACGCCGCAATACAGGGTAATAACTCAATCGCTGCTACGATTCATTGTCCGATCGATTAAAATATCCAATGGATGTTTAAGTGCTGCCCACATTAGGGTTATGCTTTGTCATTCGTCGTTAATTCGATGGATGTTTAAGTATCGCACTTTGTCATTCGTTGTGAGGGTTTAATCTCGTGAGTTATCGTAAAGGCTGTATTAAGTTACTAACCGAATTGTGTGCCTGTTATTAAATTTAGGTTAAAAGGCTAATCAGTAGGCTAGGCTCTGCCCAATTAAATCTGCAATGTGAGTCATTCTCTTTTTATCCAATTACTTTCAAAAAGCATGTTTATTTTCAAAGTTATAATTACAGGGATTAAGTCTTTGTAATCTCCATATTACAGCCGGTATGTGGGGTTTTGTATACATTACTTGATAATCTTCACCATTGGACAACGAGTTAGCCAATGGGTGATATGACCACAGTCACAGAAACGAGTCGAGTGACAAGTACCGAGGGTAGTTGGTTGATATAAAAACATTGTAATCGCTCTTAATACTGTGAATTATAACAAATGAGTCATTTTAGTAAAAAGAATGATTCACTCAGTATTTCCCGCTGACAAAACCTTTTTCAAACATGTTTCAGGTGATCTATTGTGATCCAGGAAAAGTGCCGAGACGCACTACAAGCTTAAGGAAGTGGCTCAGAATAAAATAAAGAAACATGTTTTGTAAAATAAAAGATTTCTTCGTGAAATCTCAAGATTGTAAATTACCGGGTTTTATCCCGAGTTGTGAAATAAAATAATCGGGAAATATTTCAGTTTTAAAAAGATCCTGATGATAAACTTCCGCTGTTAAACTCAATTAAATAAATACCACGGGATTTCTGTCCCGCGGCTCCTGAAACGGGTCAAACCGGGTCGGGAGCCGTGACATGATGGCATTTGTTGGTGAAGGCTGCAGATGTGTGTCATCTGAGTTAACCACTGCTGGTGACTTTGATGACCCAGCAGTGGCTTCAAAAGGTGGTGGAATAGGAGGCAGAGGTATGGACACATGCTGATTTTTATCCACTGTTTGGGGGACTTTTATCAACAGTGTTTGATGATGTGGAAGCAGTGGTTGATGGGCTACTTTGGTCAACAACTGTTGATGTAGCAGTGGTTGAGCTTTGACAGTTGTTTTGTACATCTGCTGCTCTTCCCATTTTGACAGACTTTTGAGGGATGATGATTTCATACCCATAGTCTGGTGTTGTATCCTCTGATGGACCTGCACTGTTAGTCTTGACAACAGTGTTTTCAAAAGTAAATTTATTAAGATCAAACAGATCAGCAGGATTTGCTGGAATTTTCATTGATGAAAGTTCATTGAACTTCACATTCAAAGTCTCCTCCACTGCCTTGGTCCGTGTATTGAACACTTTGTAGGCCTTGGCAGTGGTTGAGTATCCCAGATGATAACCACAGTCAATTTTGGCTGCAAATTTTGAAATGGAATCTTTTAAGTTCAGAATAAAGCATGGGCAGCCAAAAACCTTGAAGTATGAGATCAGTGGTTTGATTTTATACAGAATTTCATAGGCAGTCTTTTTGTACCTGGGGTTTATTAAAACTCTGTTTTGGACATAGCAAGCAGTGTTTACTGCCTCTGCCCAAAAAGTTAATGGCAAACCTGAATCTGTAAGCATGGTTCTGGCGGCCTCAATCAAAGTTCTGTTCTTTCTTTCAACTACCCCATTTTGCTCTGGTGTTCTAGGGATGCTGTACTGCCTTACAATCCCTTTCTTCACACAGAAGGCATCTAACTCCCTATTCTTGAATTCTGTGCCTGTAACACCTCGAAAATTCACGTCCTATAATGTGTTGACACGTGTCATGTGTTTAAACGTGTGAAAGAATATTATAGAAGGACTAAAGTTGACAAACATGGAAAGTATGTGAATGTACGAGTTCTAAATGTCAACAGTGAATAAATATATTGTACATTAACCCTACATGATGATTATAGCATCAAACGAATAAATCATGGATCATGCGAAGCTAAAAGTGAGAGACTACAAACTACAGGGGTTAAATGTGTCAACATGTTTAAGTTATACCTCTGAGTGACCTTTTGACAAACCCGAAGCTTTGCAACGGTTAATTATGCTCACTAGAATGCACACTATAAATTTCGTAAAGTTTCGTTATCGTATGAGAAAGTTATGATCAAATTCGTGTGCGAAGGGTTAAAGCGTAAACGTTGAAAGTTAGGACTTTTCGGGTAACAATAAAGTTAACCGAGGACTTAACAAAGTGGGTATATGTTTTAAAGCCCTTATAAATCAATTTGGAGGGTTCAAGATGCAAGAAACAAATGTCTAAACAAAGTTTGAAGAGCCAAGGATCAAAACGCAAAAATCTAAAAGTTCTGATTTGCTGCAGGAGGGCCTAGCGCCACGTGAAGCCCAAGGGGGGGTCCTTCGCGTCACGCGAGGGTAGGTCTGATGCGATTTTCTTGGGTTTTTGCCTGCCATAGCCTTTATGCTCGACCTTTAACCGAATTTCCTCATCTTTCTTGGCCCCTAGGCACCCCCTAAGCACTAGGAACACTTGTTAATCAGTTGTGGTCAGTTGTAGACCCAAGTGTCAACAATCTATGGTGAAGAATTCACTATAAAAGGGCCATGAAGTTGCAAACATTCTTCACATCTTCCTTCAAGCTTTCTGATCATTTCTGGAGCTCAAGTCTTCTTCCAAGTGATCACTACTCAAGCTTAGGACTTCAGTAAGTTTGCTAATCCTTTCTAAATTAAGTTTAGCTTAGTTATTTAGCTAAAAGTCAAACCGTCGTAATTATGGTTTGACTTCGAGATTAATTAATAATGGCTCAGTCAAATCTCGAATTAAAAGTAGTTATAAGTTGGTAATTATGTGGGTAATAAACCCTCAAAAGGGTTCCCCCTGATTCCCACTCTAACGAGGTCAAATGTCGGGTCAAACTTGTTAAGAAAAAGTCAACAGGATCCTTAAATTCTAATTTATGCATAATTAGCAATGTAGAACATATACAACCTGTTTGATCATTAATATAACTTAGTAATAAGTGTAAGAACATGTCTAAACCTGTTCAACCCGACAATTTCCTGTAAAGACCCGGTTCGGAACCGAAAGTCGCATAGTTTGACTTTTGCATTGACTTTCAGTTCTGACCCGTTTAGGCATGATTTAGAAATGCCTTAGAGCTTAATTTGGACCAGGTAACATGCTAGTATAACCCTCTGTGATTATACACCATGGTTCATTAGTTAACCAATTAATTCGCATGATTCCGTTAATTGCTCATATGTTGACCATTATGCCCTTATCACCTTAAAACGTGATTTTTGAAAATGTAAAAGAGTAGAAACTTTAATTACTGATATTTAAACTTGAATACAAAATTTGAGATCAATTGGTGGTGTAGATTGAGAGTTATGCTCATTAGCGCAAAATGAAAACTTTATGTTAATTAAATGGCGTAATTAGCGTATAGCCTAGTTAAACCTACTTTTCGATATCAAACTTATTTCCCACTGATGTAATATATTATTTTGGGATTTTTGAAGATTTTTAATTAATTTTAGGCTGAGCATAACTCATAGTCGTAGGCTTAATCCGGTAATTGTCGGTTTTGCCCTAACGGGCCATAAAATGAGTTTTTACATATCTAAACGACTCCAAACCTTTTGCTACTGATTAGAAATGATAAATAAATTATTTTAAGCCTTCTGGAATAATAAAAATATCAGCTTTATGTATCGAACCCGTAAATGGCTTCTAATCGCCTTATTAAGCGTTTTTAGCGCATAGTATGTACTAAGACTATTTTTAAACATACAAGGGTGATACCTACTGATATTTAAGGTAAATTATAATATTTTAACAGTAAGCAAAGGTTGATAAACTCAGACTTCAGTTTTGAGCTCTTCGGCTTATGTGAAATTACCAAAATGCCCCTACGGTGCATAGTTTGGTTATAATTGATAAATTTCACATATATACTTTAACCTACTGATATAACTTAGCAAATTGAGTATATTTGCTGATTACATCAGGCCTGTAACTCAGGTTAACACTTAAACTCTTTTACAACCTTTAAAATAACCAAACTACCCCTACGGGGCATAGTTTGTGTTTAAATTCATTTCGGGCATAATAAATGATATCTTACTGATGTCACAACATATATGGAGTATATTAACTTAGGAAACCTGTAAATGGCTCTCATTATTACCCGTTACGCTTATTACGTGTTCGGTTCGGTTTATGTAACAAGTTTACATAAATTAGCCGACACAGGTCAAACCTTATCGGTTTTATCTCAAAATCCAGAGTGTGCATGAAATACCCATATTAAACAAGTCTCTGAACTTGTCGGGTCTAAATCACATTCTATCCGGTCTTCGCTTAATAGTGCGTACGAACCGTATCATTGAAACTAACCGGTCTAAGTTTAAGCTTAATTAAAGACCCGTTAGATTCTAATAGGTTATTATAAACCTTCGTTCCAGATTAGGAGAACCAGTAAAAGCTACTTGAAATTTGCTTATTGTGATTTATACATTGCTCAGGTAAATACTTTTAACTTATTTCCCTATACGGGATTGGGTTACGGTATATAGCATACCGCTTGATCGGGCATCAAATCTTCCATCGTTGGGTGGTTAATTGAATAATTTGATCGGCTCGTTTAAACAGTCTTGTTACTTAAAGCCTTTGGGGGGTTAATGACCATGTCCCGGATATCCTTGGCATCATTTTACGAAATGGCCACGACTTAAGCGCGGGGTGTAGGCGTACACCCGTCAGTGCACAAAAGAATAATGTGGTGTGTCTATTGATCTTTAACCCGGACAAGATCCGGGCTACTGAACGCACAAGGAACATGTAATTCGTTCACAAGATTATAATATTAAATAATTCTCCCAAGTTAAATAAAAATGTTTATGCCACGTGCATCCAAATCAATTTTCAATCATTTTCCAAAATGAGTCAGTTGATTGTATTTACCAGTGTAAACTGACGTATTTTCCCAAAAAGATTAAATGCAGGTACTAAGCGTAATTGGCTGGGATTTCTCCTTAGCATCACTAGAAGTCTCACAAGCTTAAGATGCCTAAAGTCTGTTGAACTATTGTTTCCATTTTGTTTCCGATCCGTCTGTGGATAAACTTCCGAATATTGTGACATTTGATATTACAATATTAAATTCGGTTGTATTATATCTTTTAAATTGCTTCCGCTGTGCATATTAAATATTGTGTTGTTTGACTATTATGTTGCCAACCACGTCACGATACTCCTCCACCGGGCCCACCGGTGACACGTGGAAATCGGGGTGTGACAGGTTGGTATCAGAGCCAACACTGAGTGAATTAAACACTAACCTTTTGTGTTTAATCTCAGTTACACAATTGCACATATCTAAACTTTCGAGTCTAGACAAATAACATAGGACAAATTCTACCTTGTTTGGTTTTTGTTTTGTCCTTTAATTTATATATATTCTTGTCATTATCTCATGTTGTATTGACAGGATTAACAAAATGCCGCCAAGATTCTTCAGGAGAAGAGGACGCGGAAAGGGGCCAATCACCGCCCCCAATGACAACGAGGCAGGACCTTCGAATGTGCGAGCTCCTTCGACCACTGAGAGTGACGATCCCTGGCAAAACCGGAGGAACCTCTTTGAACCGGCTAGACGGTCGGTCTCACACAGTTCAACACCTCCTGTCCATAACCCTTATGGGCCACAGCCGGAGTACGAGCCCAACAACCCTCAACCCTCCTACATACCGTTACAACGATCTTTATCGCATAATTCTTTTGGTGACCCTACACCAGTTTTTAGGGGCCGGTTTAACCCGGCAAACTACATAGCAGAACCCGTGGGTTTTAACCCATTGGGGCCGGAGGATCATTTCTCGGGAGATCACGCGGACGATATGGACGAGGATACGGACCCCGTCGAACCTGCCAGTGGTACACCAAACCACCCGATAGAGATCTCTGACGGATCTTCTTTCCACGGATCACCCTATGTTGGTCCCGATAGCTTTCAAGCTATGTTTACCAGGCACGAATGGTACTATACACCTCCTCGCCATTCACCGCCTCAGCAGCAGCAATAGCAGCAACAGGATCCCTCTGTGGATTCAAGATTTGTGGCAGTCACGCCACCGCCTCCACCACCACCAGTTCAACCGGCACCTCCACAACCGCAAAGGCGTAGGAGGACAGGTGCACGTATGTCTGCGCGAGCGGGGGATTTCCATTTTAGCTCCCCACGTTAATCCAGTGGCAGTCACTATCCGCCACATCAGGAGGACCCACAAATGGGTGGACCTTCTAACCCAGCTGTACCACAGCCACCACCGATGGGTTTTGACAACCCGATTCTAGCATACACGGTCGATGGCGTACAACCCGTTTGAACCGCCGACTCACCACAATTATGGTTACGCAGAGGCCGACCCCTACATGGTAGCGGCGAACTACAACACCCAAGGACCCTATGGAGATCCATGGGGAGTAGGGTACCCAACACACGGGTACCAAATACCTCCAAGACCTATTATCAGGCAACAATCGCAACCACCAAGGTTCTCCCCACCAGAGCGTGAAGAAATTCTACAAAGGTTGGACCATGTAGAGCGAGAATTTCACAGGGAACGAAGGGAGCGACAAACTTTCTTCCAAGGATTAACGAGCCTAATTAAAGGGAAGAGCAAGAAGGACCACTGAATCCTTCCATTTGTTGTTGAGCCCCTGCGTGGGCCAGTCTTGCTGTATAAACCCCTGCGTGGGTATGCTTGTTTGTTTTGACCCCTGCGTGGGTCTATCTTTCTGTAAACCCCTACGAGGGTATGTTATTTGTGTAAGTCCCTGCGTGGACTATTATGCTATTAAGCCCCTGCGTGGGTATGTGTGTTATTAAGCCCCTGCGTGGGTAAGTACTTGTTTAAACCCTTGCGTGGGTAAGTTGTTTGTTGAAAAGTCCCGTTTAGGGCAACATGTAATCTTTTGATAATTAATGGAATGTTATGTTTATAAATTTCATCTTGCTATTACATGCATGAATATTATATATGAAATAAATAAATCAAAATCATTCCTTTTAATAATAATCCGCCTATTTAAATATTGAATAAGAATCTTAAGAAACCTAGCCTGAGTGTCATTATAAAGACCTGGCCATGATGGTAAGACCTGTTTAAAAGATTCAAATCCCTGTTAACATCTGTAAACATGTTGACACTCCTGGCAGACGTGATTCGTTAAAATCACACACGTCATTTTTGTAAAAAGGATTCTTTAGAAGATTCCTAACCCAACTTAATGATCTCTGAATCATGGGTTTAGATCATCAATTAAGATGATCATATTTTGACCATACATGGTAATATAATGCCTACGGGCCCTGCTCATTTCCATATGAGCCAAAAGGCAGTGGTAGCGATGACTCCCTGTCAGATAAAGGTAATGAACTAGGTTTAAACCTTCATGCTTTGATTCTCTGAAATCATAGCTTATAATTTATAAATGTCCTTGTGACTAGGCTTATTGTGCCAGTATACCTTCATGTTTTGATTCTCTGAAATCATAGCTTATAAATTAAAGTGTCCATGTGACTAGGCCTTTTGTGCCACAAATAAAACTGTTATTGTTTTATAATTAGGATAAATTATAATAGAAATCCTAAATAAAGGCGATTAATAAATTAACCAAATATGGTCTCTGTTTACCATGGTTAATGAATTACCCTAAGGGGTAATTCCATAATAAACTCCCAAATAAACTATTGTCCTTGTTTTCTGTAATAGTTCAATTAAAATGGCTAACTCAGACGAAATTAATAGCCATCCAGTGGAGAACATTGATAACGCCCGGATTAATCTAACGGGTGCTGAATTAAAAGCGTTGGTCGACGACGCAGTTACAAAGGCATTGGAACGGCAGTACGAAGAGTATAGTGGGACTCGTAGTAGGACCCTATCTACACAGCCTTCAAAGCCACCGTCCAAGAAGGATGAACCGAAGAAAGATGATGATCGACACTCCTAGAACCACCACAGTGCTCCATCTCAGCAGGTTGTACTAAACCAAGGACCCCGTGACAAGGGTTGCTCTTATAAATATTTTGTTTCCTGCAAACCCCGGGATTTCACTGGGGAGAAAGGAGCCATTGACTGTATGACATGGCTGGATGAGATGGACACAGTTGTGGATATCAGCGGATGCGCTGAGAAGGATATAGTCAAGTTTGTGTCGCAGTCTTTTAAGGGTGAAGCTTTAGCATGGTGGAGATCACTGATTCAAGCCACCGGGAAAATCCCATTGTACAACATGTCATGGGATCAATTTGTTGCCCTTATCAGGGAAAATTACTGCCCTCAGCATGAGGTGGAGAAGATAGAGTCTGATTTTCTATCATTGGTGATGACAAACCTTGACTGTCAAGCTTACCTAACGAGCTTCAACACAATGTCCCGGTTGGTTCCTTATCTGGTGACCCCGGAGCCAAAAAGAATAGCTCGTTTTATCGGTGGTTTAGCCCCGGAAATCAAGGCAAGCGTGAAGGCTTCTCGGCCAGCTACTTTTAGATCTGTAGCTGACATATCCTTGTCCCTCACTTTGGATGCGGTCAGGCAGAGATCGCTGAGGAATAAGGAGGTTGAGAAGAGGAAACGTGAAGATGATAGTTCACGGAGATCGAACAAGAAGCACCGTGGGAACGGTGACAACAAGAAAGGATCGGAGTCAAGAAAAGATGGGGATCATTCTGGTGAGAAGCCCAAATGCAAAATTTGTAAGAAACAGCACTATGGAAAGTGCAGACTCGAGTCGAACTCGCAGACTCAGTCAAAAACCTTTGCATGTGGAATATGCAAGTCCACGGATCACAAAACCTTGGATTGCAAGAAGATGAAAGAAACAACGTGCTACCGTTGCAATGAAAAGGGGCACATTAAAACCAACTGCCCTAAATACACCAAGAAGCCTGAAGAGGCCAAGAAGACTAATGCTAGAGTCTTCAGAATGGACGCAAAGGAAGCGGTTCTAGACGACAACGTTATTACAGGTACTTTCCTTGTAAATGATGTCTATGCAAGAGTACTATTTGATTCAGGCGCTGATAAGTCGTTTGTAGATCATAAATTTTGCAAATTGCTGAATTTACCTGTCAAAACCTTAAGTGTAAACTATGAGGTGGAGTTAGCAGATGGCACCATAGAAACCGTCTCAACTGTGTTAGAGGGATGTGTTATGTCCATTAAGAACCACTCTTTTCCTCTATCCCTACTTCCCTTTAAATTGGCCGGTTTTGACATAGTTTTGGGTATGGACTGGTTATCGCATAACCAGGCCCAAATTGTTTGCAACAGAAAGCAAGTGGTGATTAAGACTCCGTCTGGTGAATCACTTACCATTCGGGGAGATACCCAGTATGGATTGCCTGAGTAAGTGACTATGCTCAAGGCTTCCAAGTGTTTAAAGAAGGGTTGTGTCATCTACATGGCACAAGTGATTTTTGATGAGCCTAAACCGGTGATAGAAGACATCCCTGTCATTTCTGAATACCCAGAAGTTTTTCCGGAAGAACTACCTGGTTTGCCACCAGGTAGGCAAGTGGAATTCAGGATTGATATCATCCCCGGAGCAGCACCAGTTGCTAGAGCACCTTACAGGTTAGCACCCACAGAAATGAAGGAATTAAGAACGCAACTGGATGAATTGCTGGCCAAAGGTTTCATCAAACCTAGTTCGTCTCCATGGGGAGCACCAGTCTTGTTTGTCAAGAAGAAGGATGGATCGATGCGTCTGTGCATCGATTATCGTGAACTTAATAATGTCACGATAAAGAATAGGTATCCTTTGCCTAGGATTGACGATTTGTTCGATCAATTGCAAGGGGCAAGTTATTTCTCGAAGATTGACTTGAGGTCAGGCTACCATCAACTGAACGTTAGAGATGAAGACGTGCACAAAACAGCGTTTAGGACTCGTTATGGTCATTACGAGTTCCTAGTGATGCCTTTTGGGCTCACTAATGCACCGGCCGCGTTCATGGATCTCATGAATCGCGTTTGCAAGCCGTACTTAGATAAATTCGTCATCGTTTTCATCGACGACATTCTCATTTATTCTAAGAACCAAGCTGACCATGAGAAACACCTTCGCTGTATTCTCAAGCTTCTACATCATGAGAAACTTTATGCCAAATTCTCTAAGTGTGAATTTTGGCTTCGAGAAGTCCAATTCCTTGGACACGTGGTTAGTGAGCGTGGTATCCAAGTGGATCCCGCTAAGGTTGAAGCAGTTAGGAATTGGCAAGAACCAAAGACGCCTACAGAGATTCGTAGCTTCCTGGGATTGGCAGGATATTACAGGCGTTTCATTGAAAATTTTTCAAGGATTGCTGCACCCCTAACTTCCTTAACTAAGAAGAAAGTAAAGTTCGTTTGGGGCCCTAAGCAGCAAGAGTCCTTTGATGTCCTAAAACAAAAGTTGAGCAACGCCCCAGTACTGACATTGCCAGAGGGAATAGAAGACTTTGTGGTTTACTGCGATGCGTCGCACACTGGCATGGGGTGTGTGCTTATGCAGAAAGGCAAGGTTATTGCCAATGCATCACGACAGTTAAAGGTGCACGAAAAGAATTACACCACCCACGACTTGGAGTTGGGTGCCGTTGTATTCGCACTAAAACTGTGGAGGCATTATCTATATGGGATCAAGTGTGTGATCTATTCTTATCACAAGAGCCTTCAACATCTGTTTAATCAGAAGGAATTAAACATGAGGCAACGCCGTTGGATGGAAACTTTAAATGATTATGATTGTGAAGTCAGATACCATCCCGGCAAGGCGAATGTAGTCGCCAATGCCTTGAGTCGAAAGGAGAGGGTGAAACCCATCCGAATCAATGCCAAGCGCATGGAGATAAAGAACAGTTTGACTGAAAGGTTGTTAGCTGCACAGAAGGAATCTGTGTTGGAAGCTAACTATCCTAACGAAAAGCTAGGGGTAACTGAGGAGCAGTTAACTCTTAGCAAGGACGGAATTCTAAGATTAAATGGACGAATATGGGTTCCAATTTATGGAGGACTTCGAGATGTCATCCTCCAGGAAGCCCATAGTTCCAAATATTCCGTTCATCCTGGAGCTGATAAGATGTACCAGGATCTAAGGGCAAATTATTGGTGGATAGGCTTGAAAAAGTCTGTAGCTGCCTATGTAGCTAAGTGCTTGACTTGTGCGCAAGTCAAAGCGGAACATCAAAAGCCGTCAGGCTTGCTACAATAGCCTGAACTTCCTACGTGGAAGTGGGAAATGGTAACTATGGATTTTATCACCAAGTTACCTAAAACAAGGAATGGCAATGATACAATATGGGTTATAGTTGATAGACTGACTAAGTCAGCACATTTCTTACCCATCAAGGAGACTTATAGCTCCGACATGTTAGCCCAGTTATACGTGGATAAGATTGTAGCCTTACATGGCATACCTGTGTCTATTATCTCTGACAGAGATACTAGATACACGTCACATTTTTGGAAGAGTTTCCAACAATCTTTAAGCACGCGTTTGAATTTCAGTACAGCTTACCATCCTCAGACAGACGGTCAGAGTGAGCGTACTATTCAAACGTTGGAAGACATGCTACGTGCATGTGTGATCGATTTGGGTGGTAGTTGGGATAAGCACCTACCACTAATTGAATTCTCCTACAACAATAGCTACCACACCAGCATAAAGGCTGCGCCTTTTGAGGCATTATACGATAGAAAGTGTAGAACGCCAGTTTGTTGGGCGGAAGTTGGAGATGTCCAATTATCAGGACCAGAGATAGTGTTCGAAACGACGGACAAGATTGTCCAGATTCGCGACCGTCTCAAAGCTGCCCGAGATAGGCAGAAGAGTTACGCAGATCCAAAGCGTAAAGCTTTTCACTTCGAAGTAGGTGACAAAGTGTTACTTAAAGTGTCACCCTGGAAGGGGGTGATGCGATTTGGTAAGAAAGGCAAGCTAAGCCCGAGATACATAGGACCTTTCGAGGTTATCGAACGTGTCGGGTCAGTTGCCTATAAGTTAAACTTACCAGAAGAGCTCAGTGGAATTCACAACGTGTTCCACATCTGCAATCTGAAAAAGTGTTTCGCTGACGAATCACTGGTAATACCGCATACAGATGTGCACATAGATGAGAGCTTGAAATTTGTGGAAAAACCATTGTCGATTGAAGATCGACAGGTTAAGAAGCTTCGAAGGAAGCATGTGCCTATTGTAAAGGTCAAATGGGATGCCCGTAGAGGTCCCGAATTCACGTGGGAGGTTGAGTCCACGATGAAAGAAAAGTACCCTTATTTATTTCAGTAAATCTCGGGGTCAATATTTCTTTTAAGGGGGTGAGGATGTAACATCTCGAAAATTCACGTCCTATAATGTGTTGACACGTGTCATGTGTTTAAACGTGTGAAAGAATATTATAGAAGGACTAAAGTTGACAAACATGGAAAGTATGTGAATGTACGAGTTCTAAATGTCAACAGTGAATAAATATATTGTACATTAACCCTACATGATGATTATAGCATCAAACGAATAAATCATGGATCATGCGAAGCTAAAAGTGAGAGACTACAAACTACAGGGGTTAAATGTGTCAACATGTTTAAGTTATACCTCTGAGTGACCTTTTGACAAACCCGAAGCTTTGTAACGGTTAATTATGCTCACTAGAATGCACACTATAAATTTCGTAAAGTTTCGTTATCGTATGAGAAAGTTATGATCAAATTCGTGTGCGAAGGGTTAAAGCGTAAACGTTGAAAGTTAGGACTTTTCGGGTAACAATAAAGTTAACCGAGGACTTAACAAAGTGGGTATATGTTTTAAAGCCCTTATAAATCAATTTGGAGGGTTCAAGATGCAAGAAACAAATGTCTAAACAAAGTTTGAAGAGCCAAGGATCAAAACGCAAAAATCTAAAAGTTCTGATTTGCTGCAGGAGGGCCTCGCGCCACGCGAAGCCCAAGGGGGGGTCCTTCGCGTCACGCGAGGGTAGGTCTGATGCGATTTTCTTGGGTTTTTGCCTGCCATAGCCTTTATGCCCGACCTTTAACCGAATTTCCTCATCTTTCTTGGCCCCTAGGCACCCCCTAAGCACTAGGAACACTTGTTAATCAGTTGTGGTCAGTTGTAGACCCAAGTGTCAACAATCTATGGTGAAGAATTCACTATAAAAGGGCCATGAAGTTGCAAACATTCTTCACATCTTCCTTCAAGCTTTCTGATCATTTCTGGAGCTCAAGTCTTCTTCCAAGTGATCACTAATCAAGCTTAGGACTTCAGTAAGTTTGCTAATCCTTTCTAAATTAAGTTTAGCTTAGTTATTTAGCTAAAAGTCAAACCGTCGTAATTATGGTTTGACTTCGAGATTAATTAATAATGGCTCAGTCAAATCTCGAATTAAAAGTAGTTATAAGTTGGTAATTATGTGGGTAATAAACCCTCAAAAGGGTTCCCCCTGATTCCCACTCTAACGAGGTCAAATGTCGGGTCAAACTTGTTAAGAAAAAGTCAACAGGATCCTTAAATTCTAATTTATGCATAATTAGCAATGTAGAACATATACAACCTGTTTGATCATTAATATAACTTAGTAATAAGTGTAAGAACATGTCTAAACCTGTTCAACCCGACAATTTCCTGTAAAGACCCGGTTCGGAACCGAAAGTCGCATAGTTTGACTTTTGCATTGACTTTCAGTTCTGACCCGTTTAGGCATGATTTAGAAATGCCTTAGAGCTTAATTTGGACCAGGTAACATGCTAGTATAACCCTCTGTGATTATACACCTTGGTTCATTAGTTAACCAATTAATTCGCATGATTCCGTTAATTGCTCATATGTTGACCATTATGCCCTTATCATCTTAAAACGTGATTTTTGAAAATGTAAAAGAGTAGAAACTTTAATTACTGATATTTAAACTTGCATACAAAATTTGAGATCAATTGGTGGTGTAGATTGAGAGTTATGCTCATTAGCGCAAAATGAAAACTTTATGTTAATTAAATGGCGTAATTAGCGTATAGCCTAGTTAAACCTACTTTTCGATATCAAACTTATTTCCCACTGATGTAATATATTATTTTGGGATTTTTGAAGATTTTTAATTAATTTTAGGCTGAGCATAACTCATAGTCGTAGGCTTAATCCGGTAATTGTCGGTTTTGCCCTAACGGGCCATAAAATGAGTTTTACATATCTAAACGACTCCAAACCTTTTGCTACTGATTAGAAATAATAAATAAATTATTTTAAGCCTTCTGGAATAATAAAAATATCAGCTTTATGTATCGAACCCGTAAATGGCTTCTAATCGCCTTTTTAAGCGTTTTTAGCACATAGTATGTACTAAGACTAGTTTTAAACATACAAGGGTGATACCTACTGATATTTAAGGTAAATTATAATATTTTAACAGTAAGCAAAGGTTGATAAACTCAGACTTCAGTTTTGAGCTCTTCGGCTTATGTGAAATTACCAAAATGCCCCTACGGTGCATAGTTTGGTTATAATTGATAAATTTCACATATATACTTTAACCTACTGATATAACTTAGAAAATTGAGTATATTTGCTGATTACATCAGGCCTGTAACTCAGGTTAACACTTAAACTCTTTTACAACCTTTAAAATGACCAAACTACCCCTACGGGGAATAGTTTGTGTTTAAATTCATTTCGGGCATAATAAATGATATCTTACTGATGTCACAACATATATGGAGTATATAAACTTAGGAAACCTGTAAATGGCTCTCATTATTACCCGTTACGCTTATTACGTGTTCGGTTCGGTTTATGTAACAAGTTTACATAAATTAGCCGACACAGGTCAAACCTTATCGGTTTTATCTCAAAATCCAGAGTGTGCATGAAATACCCATATTAAACAAGTCTCTGAACTTGTCGGGTCTAAATCACATTCTATCCGGTCTTCGCTTAATAGTGCGTACGAACCGTATCATTGAAACTAACCGGTCTAAGTTTAAGCTTAATTAAAGACCCGTTAGATTCTAATAGGTTATTATAAACCTTCGTTCCAGATTAGGAGAACCAGTAAAAGCTACTTGAAATTTGCTTATTGTGATTTATACATTGCTCAGGTAAATACTTTTAACTTATTTCCCTATACGGGATTGGGTTACGGTATATAGCATACCGCTTGATCGGGCATCAAATCTTCCATCGTTGGGTGGTTAATTGAATAATTTGATCGGCTCGTTTAAACAGTCTTGTTACTTAAAGCCTTTGGGGGGTTAATGACCATGTCCCGGATATCCTTGGCATCATTTTACGAAATGGCCACGACTTAAGCGCGGGGTGTAGGCGTACACCCGTCAGTGCACAAAAGAATAATGTGGTGTGTCTATTGATCTTTAACCCGGACAAGATCCGGGCTACTGAACGCACAAGGAACATGTAATTCGTTCACAAGATTATAATATTAAATAATTCTCCCAAGTTAAATAAAAATGTTTATGCCACGTGCATCCAAATCAATTTTCAATCATTTTCCAAAATGAGCCAGTTGATTGTATTTACCAGTGTAAACTGACGTATTTTCCCAAAAAGATTAAATGCAGGTACTAAGCGTAATTGGCTGGGATTTCTCCTTAGCATCACTAGAAGTCTCGCAAGCTTAAGATGCCTAAAGTCTGTTGAACTATTGTTTCCATTTTGTTTCCGATCCGTCTGTGGATAAACTTCCGAATATTGTGACATTTGATATTACAATATTAAATTCGGTTGTATTATATCTTTTAAATTGCTTCCGTTGTGCATATTAAATATTGTGTTGTTTGACTATTATGTTGCCAACCACGTCACGATACTCCCCCACTGGGCCCACCGGTGACACGTGGAAATCGGGGTGTGACAGTGCCATTGTCACTCCTGAAGACTTTTACTGGAAGGTCAAATTGCTTTTCAACTTGTATCACAAAGTCTTGCAAAATGCCTGCAGTCTCATCTTTTGAGTGTAAAAAGAAAGTCCATGTAAACCTAGAAAAGTCATCAACAATAACTAAACAATATCTCTTCTTTTTGAGACTCATGACTTGAACTGGGCCAAACAAGTCCATGTGCAGCATTTGCAAGCACTGGGTTGTTTTGGACTCTTCAATGGACTTGAAAGAGCTTTTATGTTGCTTTCCTTTTAAACAGGAAACACAATGCTCAGAACATGAAAACAATTTTTGTGGCAGGCCTCTTACCAAACCATTTTTTGAAATTTCAGTGATTGTCTTAAGATTTGTGTGCCCCAGCCTTCTGTGCCAAAGTTCTGTCTCTTTGTTAGAGGCAGCTGAGAACAGACAGGCATCAGCTCTGGGACACTCTTTTGACATGTCAACAACATAAACATTGCCACTTCTTTGAGCAACAAGTTTTGTTTGACCAGTTTTTATTATTGCTTCAATCTTTTTGACCATTTCTGGTCCAACAATCCTACAACACTCCTTTGTGAAGAATGACCCGTACCCCTTGTCACTCATTTGTGAAACACTCAGGAGGTTGAATTTCAGACTGTCTATCAGATTGACATTTTCAAATTTTACATTTCCAGACTGTACTGTACTAGAGCCCAGAACTTTCCCTTTACTGTTATTCCCAAAGGATATATCACCCCCTCCATGAATTTTGAAATCTTTGAGTAGGGCTTTACATCTAGTCATGTGCCTGGAGCCTCCACTATCAACATACCAAAGGCTATCTAAACAGGCAGAAGCTCCCTGCACATGAAGTAAAAGGATTAGTTCATTAGGGTTTCCAAAGCCAATAAGGCTTTGGATGGGGACTCAACAGTGTCTGGGATGGATGCAGATTGATGGACAGTGGTTAGGTCAGGGGTTTGGACAGTTTTAGTACTGTTTCTTGCTAACCACTGTTGGGGGTCTTGACCAATCACCTGCTGATAACTAAAAGGATGCCTGTTCACTTTGGGTTTAGAGGGCCTTTTGTAGGTCTCATAAACGTGTGGAATCCTTTGGTAATTTGGTTGTTCCTTACCTCTTCTGTAGTGATTGGCAGGTGGTGCATCAGTAACCTGAACATCTATTTTGACAGATGTTTGGTTCAGCTGTTTTGTGACAGCTGTTTGAACTGGCACAAACAGTGGTTGGGTTTTGGTGAATTTTACAGATGATGATGATGGACTCAAGGATGTTTTAGCAGTGTACTCATTCTTTTTCACATCAAAGTTTTTGAGATACACACATGCTTGAGTTTTGTGGTTTGTTTTACCACAGACAATGCAGCTTTCAGCTGGAACAATGACACTTGTTTTGTTTAGATCATATGCTTTTAAATGGAAACAATCTTTTGTTAGATGATTCCTTTTCTCACAAAATTCACAAAACAGGTTATTGATTTTTTCTTTCTTCTTTCTCTTTTCGGACTCCTTTGCAACAGAGTTTTTAACCTCTGCTGGGATGTCCTTGAGTGGAATGACTTTAGCTTTTGGAGCTTTAACACCATCAGTGGTTGTAAAGTCCATAGGCTTGAAGTTCTCAAGAATGTCACACTCGTCAGACCATGTGGGTTTAAACTGATATTTCTCAATTTCCTCAAAAGTAGAGGATCCCATTGGTCTGTCAAGTGTGATTTTGTTACCAAGTTTGTCAGTGATTTTCACTTCCTGGCCATTCTTGTTTCTGGGAATGTACTCAGATGTTTCTTCAGTGGTTTGAACAGATTTTTCACAAGCAGTGTTTTCATCATCATGCTTTCTATAACCAACCCCAAATTTAACATTGCTTTTAATCTGTTTCTCAAGCATAACCTCATACCCTTTGCATGATTCAACCCATTTTTCACAGGTGATCTGGGTAGCCTCTAACTCCTTTTTGCAAACTTGGTATTTTTCTACCATAGTTTGGAGTTGAGTTTTGTTTATGCTCTGCTCTTCTTTAAGACTGCTGATCTCTTTATCTTTTTCAGTCAATTTGTTTTTAAGTTCTTTTACAGACCTTTCAAATTTGACTTCATCTGTTAAAATTTTATTCCGAAGGTTTTCATTTACCTCTTTGATGTTAGCAAAAGCAATTATGCAATTGTCAGAACACAGTTTTTCTAGAACTTGAGGTGATACCTTGGCAGCAGCCATCATTGCACAATCACATTGATGATTTTCATCACCATCAGCTCTTTCTTCCTTTTCACCTGCTTTCTCTTCCTTTTCTTCTTCTTTGTCCTCTTCGGACCATGGGTCTGTCATTGGTTCAATCAGGGTACCTGAACTTTCTCCCAGCAGTAATTCACCAGCCACAGCAGTAACCACTGCTTCAGTCACCTCATCCACTGTTTCAGCACTTAGCTGTTCACCTTCAATTTCAACCCCCTCTGGTATTGACTCTAATGCCATCAAACAAAATTTATCATGAGAAGATTCATTAGAAGCATAGAGTGCAAAATTCTCATCGCCAAGCTCATCAGGCAAGCTGCTCCAGTCAACAAAGCCTTGAGTGAAGAAGCTTTGCTGATCTGGTTGTGCCACTGCTGGAGCAGCTGTTTGAGGTGCAACAGGTTGCACTTGTGCCTGAGGGACAGGGGTTTGAACATACTGAATTTGTAGAACAGTGGTTTGGACATAATGCACAGGCACAGGGGCAGCAGCATAGTGAGCAGTGTTAACATGAGCTGCAGGGGTATATTGGGTATAGTGCACAGTGTTTTGATTTTGTGGTCTAGGGTTTGAGCTGGGATGAGTAACTATTGGTCCAGTGTTTTGACTTCTGCATTCCCTAGCAAAGTGCCCTAGCCTATTGCACTTGTAACACTTAATTTTCGATTTATCCAACCCAACCCTTAAATTCCCATGAAGTCCTGGGAATTTTCTCCCTATTCTTTTATAGAATTTGCTAGTTCTAACACTGAGCAAAGCCAACTGGTGCAGAATGTCCATCTCTTCTAAGTCAGTGGGATCAAAATGTTGCAGATCATTGAGTTCAAAACATAAATTGTCTGACATCTGGTTTTCGTTTGCAGTGAATGCATAACTTGCAGAGTGAGGATCAGGGTTGTTAAAATTTGCACCAACGGTTATATCAATGAAGTGATCATAACCCTGATCCTTACCACTGCTCCCAGATTCTTCTTGACCGAAAAGAGCAGTGCTACCGAATGAGTAATCATCAGCAACTTTTCCTGACTCTTGCAACCTCTTTTTCTAGTTCAACTCCCTTTCGTAGGTCAGGAGTCGACCGTGAAGTTGGGTCAAGGTCAGATCCTTGAACTCAGCAGAGTTTCTGGTGACAAAAGCTATGGTGTCCCATTTTTCTGGCAGTGACCTGAGGAACCTGCTATTTTGAGTTGAGTTTGGAAAAGTTACTTTAACAAGCCTCAGTTCACTGATGAGACAACTGAAACGCTCAAATTGTTGCGTCAGTGATTCACCTTTAACGTGACAAAATGTTTCATATTGCTGGTTCAGTATTTCCCTATTGTTCTCTATGACTTCTTCGGTTCCCCCAAACTGTTCCTTAAGCGCGTCCCATAACTCTTTGGCACTGTTACAGTGTAACAGTCCAGCATATATCTCATTGGGCAGCGCTGATGCTATGATGCTAAACGCTTTAGCATCGAGTTCGAACTTTAGTTGGCTCTGTTTTTCAACGAAACAAACAAACGATCAGTATCAACTGTTATGAGCCGAACTTTTTACGTCAAAATGATTGTTAAATCAAATTTGACTGTCCAAGCTCTGATACCAATTGTTTGGATCTGTGGCTCTAATGGTTGTGCTTGTTTGTATGATTGAACAGACAAAATAGAAATTTACAGAGTTTAAGTGCAGCGGAAATGAATAACAAACTTTGTAAGCACAATCAAAGGAGAATATAGTTTGATAAACAATTGCCTTTTCATAGAGTCGGAAGATTACAATCAAAGCAAAAGATTACAATGCAAGCTTACAAACTAAACTCCCCCTCAGCCTGATACCCCAGGGTTGGTTGCACAAGATGAAAGGATTGAATTGAGGAGAAGAACTCACTCAAAACGATCAAGTATAACAGTACAGAGTACTGTTATATTTATAGGCAAACCAAACCACTGATGTACCTCAGCTGACGTCACCATGAAAGTGACATCTAACAGCCTAACAACCTGTAAACACTGTTCTATACAAACTACTGATGTCTAACAACTGATTGATAATAAAATACAAAACATGAGTAAACTACTGATTCACTTTCCACTGTTGTAGCCTAAGCACTGATGTTGATAATCAGTGCTTTCTTCAAAGGTGATCAGTCCTTGAATGGGCAGTGCTTGTGTCTTCAGCAGTACTTAAGAGACAGCAGTAGATAGAGCGTCAGTGTTTGCCTTTTAGCAGTCTTTAGTGTTTCATCAGTGTTTGGTTCATCAGTTGTTCTTCTGAGCAGGACTTAGAATGTATCAGCTGATAGATAACCACTGTCAAGGGGAAAGCTTAATGTAAACGTCTGCTTATTGAGAATCCACTGTTGTGAACCGGTTTTGGCTTTCATTATCTGTTCCTCTGGTAGGGTTCAATCCCAACACCTGTATATTTACATTTTTTAATTAGTTTAATAAATTCTAAACAAAAACTTATAACGAGTTTATGTCCAAAAATTTTTTAAAATACATATACGAGTTATGTATACTTTTGATATCTTTAATATTTAATCTATCTATATATCTAACTATATATAAAAGGAGAAGTAGAGCTCATGTAACTTTACATACGTGTCAACTAACTAGACATGCCACGTAGGTTTTGCTAATGTCATAAATAACAACTTAAAATGTTAATATATTCTATCTATTTTTTTCTAATCCAATGTAAATATAAATATATATATATGTATATATATATATATATCTGTATAATATATATAATATATGTGTATGTTTTAGAGATAATTGATATTGGGGGGAAATTTGAACTGCATGGGGAAGTGGTTTTTGCATTTAATGTTTCTGAACACCATCATCATAAGCTCCCCAACTTCCTCTCAACTCTTCTTATCATATATCACTCTTAAAGTCATTCTCTCACACACACAAACGCACTCTCTTCTTCTTCTTTAGGCGCTTTTTTTCTTCAGATTTTAGGGCTCCATCTTGACGGAGATGTCAAAATCAGTTATGTTTGAAGGCGGAGGATCGTCCCTTTCTCTAAGTTTCATCGATGATTTCAATCCTGCGAAAGATATGTGGAATCTAAAGGCTCGAATCATCAGAAAATGGACGCATGTGTTTCGGATGGATTTAATCTTGCTGGATGAGAAGGTATTTACTTTTTTAACTTTCTTTTTCATGAGTATTGTTTATAGTTTTGTGTATTGGTACGAGTTAGAGTTTGGATACATTAGCACTTTATTTTCGTAATTTTATATTTCACGTCTATTGTTTGCTGTTTGGATTATGATATTAGGGTTTTTAACTTTGTAATGTATTTTGATATTAGAGTTTTGTTCGTACATTTCAGGGTTGTAAGATTCAGGCTGGTATCAAGGGCCCTTTGATACCTTATTTTGACTCCCAACTTCAGGAAGATTCAGTTGTTGTTTTGTCCAGGTTTGGTGTTGGTGAAAACCTGGACCCATACAAAGTTGTGAATCACGCTTATAAGATTAACTTTTATCTTGTACAATTGTTAGACCTGCTTTTGGTTGGGAAGGTGTTGAGTACGGTTTTAAGTTGATCTCACATTCACTTATTGACAAAGGAGAATGCAAAGGCCTTTTGACTGTTGGTATGTATTTTGTTTAGTTGCAGTTCTTATAACGTTTCCTTGTTATTTTTGAGCTTGTAAATCATATGCAAGTGATCGTCCTTATTTTATTGCAGATGTTGCAGGTACTGTCGTTTGGTGTGGTGATATGGACATATATGGAAAACCTCCTAAAGAAAGAAAAAGGATGAACTTTGGACTCGAAGAAGTGGAGTAAGTATTTTTCTTTGTTTTATCTATTTATTATGTGTTATATTTGTGTGAAAATGTATTTGTTTTTCAAGAAATTCAGTTCATTTCTTGACTTTGTTGACCGTGAATATTGTTTAGACTTTTGTGCTTTGTATGCCTTATTGTTTGTATACATTTTGCAAGGTGATTTGCATTTTTAATTTCATGGGTATTATTTATCTACATGTAGGTTCATCCATCCGAAATTATTTGTGTTATTTGGATTTAAATGATTTGCATTTATTAAAAATGATTTGTATTTATTTGTCTTCTTTGCAATTAATACAACAATTAGAAAATGATTTGTATTTATTATAAGCAATCATCCAGTTGTGATTGTATTTTTGAGATTTGTAAGAGAATTGGTATTTATTTGTAACAGGATTGGTGTCAATTCTAATCAGCTTACAGCACCAATGAAAACTTTTCATAAACATTTAGAAGACGAGAAACATTGAACTTCAAACCAAAAAAGATCAACAAAACACAAACAAGACAAAAAAAATCCAGTTGATCTAAAAAAAAAACATTGAATATGATTTTTTGAATGTCAATCTAAGCCTCCAATAACAAATAAGTGTTGTAACATCTAAAGGCAATTGCTATCTATCAATATGCGTTAAAAAGTTGAGCAATATCTACATACCTGAAGCGATGGGCAAAGATCTTCTATGTTGCTCAATCTTCCGCCGCCTGAGAGAATATTAGTTGAGCAATTAGAGTGTGAATGATACGTATGTGTTTGTAAAAAAAACCTGGCAAAGAAGTAAGACTTCTGATCGGCATTGATTAAGCGTTGAGGCTGATTGGTGGTGGTGTTGTTTGAATTAAAGTTTCTTTTGTCTCCTGTCGGCATCCCTCCCTGACCGAATGGTGGTTTGGGGGCCTAGCAAAACGGAGGCAGGGCAGCAGGGTCATTTTGGTTCGGGGGGTCTATAAACACAATTACATCCCAAATTAGGTGGAGGAAGTAAACAACAAATTTGTAGATTCCTCAACTGGATTATATAAATCTTTGTTAAATAACTTAAAACTACAACATCGAAATCAGTGTGAGTACGTCAAAACGAAGAGATGTAAACAAATTTAGACATATTCAATTTTCAATATATGAAGACAGACAGTAAGGTATAATATTCAAGAAATTGGATTAGCCGAATAGGTAAGTTGTACCTGGTGTGCGAGAAGAGAGGTTGAAACCAAAAACCAAAAACCAGAAAGAAATTGTTGTCGGCTACTAGAGGGGTTTTGGGGGCAGGGCTTATAAACACTTACATGAAACAGACCCGACACGTTCTTTTAATTCGAAAATAAATACATGTGTTTAGACGGTGAATAAAAAACATCAGGAAAATGTTTTTTTTTCATGTTCTGTATGACTCATGTAATGTTATACGAGCCACACATTAATTTTGGGTGTGCTTTTATAAATAAGAAAGCTTTATACCGTATATCTATACGACCTGTATATTTTCATTTTTTTCATTAGTTTAATAAATTATAAACAAAAACTTATAACGAGTTTATGTCCAAAAATTTTTGAAAATACATATACGAGTTATGTATACTTTTGATATCTTTTGATATCTTTAATATTTAATCTATCTATATATCTAACTATATATAAAAGGAGAAGTAGAGCTGATGTAACTTTACATACGTGTCAACTAACTAGACATGCACGTAGGTTTTGCTGATGTCATAAATAACAACTTAAAATGTTAATATATTCTATCTATTTTTTTTTTCTAATCCAATGTAAATATATAAATATATATATATATATATATATATATAGGGTAAGGTTCATGCGAGAACCACCTTTATTGCGAGAACCGCGAGAACCAATGTGAACACAACCTAAAATAGCTAAAAAAACCTAACCCCCACCCCCAAAAAAAAAACCTAACCCCCCCCCCCCCCCGAAGCTAAATGCTAAAAACTAAACCCCCAAAAAACCTAAAAAAAACCTAACCCCCCCCCCCCGCCACCCCCCCAACCCCAAAAACCTAAACCCCCCTCCCCCACCCCCCAAAAACTTAACCCCCCCCCAGCTAAAAAGCTAAAAACTAAACCCCAAAAAAACCTTAAAAAATCTAAAAAAAATCTAAAAAAATTCTAAATTTTTTTTTTGATTTTTTTAATATTTTTTATGTTAAAATCGCTACTTTTAGAAGGCAAAAAAAAAAGTTTTTTTTTTTTTTTTTTTTTTTTGCTACGAAAAGTAGCGATTTTGTTATAAAAAATATTAAAAAAAAAAAAAATTTGTGTGATTTTTAGCTATTTTTAGGCATTTTTGGTTGCGTTCACATTGGTTCTCGCGGTTCTCGCAATAAGAGGTGGTTCCTAACGGATCTTTATCCTATATATATATATATATATTATATATATATATATAGGGGATGGTTCAAATGAAAACCACTTTTATTGTGAAAACTCGAAAACTACCTAAAAAAAGCCTAAAAAACACACAATTTTTTTTTTTCATATTTTTTTTATAAAAATCGATGCATTTTATGTATAAAAAAACTTTTTTTCAAAAAAAAAAAATTGTGTAGTGCACATGTGTAATACTACACATGTGTAGTACACATACATGTGTAGTGTTACACATGTGCACTACACAAATTTTTTTTTTTTTTTTTGAAATTTTTTTTTATATAATAAAACCTGCGAAAATTGGTTTACAAAAAAAAAAAAAAAATTTGTATGTTTTTTTGGCTTTTTTTAATTAGTTTTTGAGTTTTCACAATAAATAGTGGTTTTCATTTGAACCTTCCCCTATATATATCAGTATAATATATATAATATATGCGTGTGTTTTAGAGATAATTGATATTGGGGGGAAATTTGAACTGCATGGGGAAGTTGTTTTTGCATTTAATGTTTCTGAACACCATCATCATAAGCTCCCCAACTTCCTCTCAACTCTTCTTATCATATATCACTCTCGAAGTCATTCTCTCACACACACAAACGCACTCTCTTCTTCTTCTTTAGGCGTTTTTTTTTATTCAGATTTTAGGGCTCCATTTAGACGGAGATGTCAAAATCAGTTATGTTTGAAGGCGGAGGATCGTCCCTTTCTCTAAGTTTCATCGATGATTTCAATCCTGCGAAAGATATGTGAAATCTAAAGGCTCGAATCATCAGAAAATGGACGCATGTGTTTCGGATGGATCTGATCTTGCTGGATGAGAAGGTATTTACTTTTTTAACTTTCTTTTTCATGAGTATTGTTTATAGTTTTGTGTAGTGGTACGAGTAACGGTTTGGATACATTAGCACTTTATTTCCGTAATTTTATATTTCACGTCTATTGTTTGCTGTTTGGATTATGATATTAGGATTTTAACTTTGTAATGTATTCTGATATTAGGGTTTTTTTCGTACATTTCAGGGTTGTAAGATTCAGGCTGGTATCAAGGGCCCTTTGATACCTTATTTTGACTCCCAACTTCAGGAAGATTCAGTTGTTGTTTTGTCCAGGTTTGGTGTTGGTGAAAACCTGGACCCATACAAAGTTGTGAATCATGCTTATAAGATTAACTTTTATCTTGTAAAATTGTTAGACCTGCTTTTGGTTGGGAAGGTGTTGAATACGGTTTTAAGTTGATCTCACATTCACTTATTGACAAAGGAGAATGCAAAGGCCTTTTGACTGTTGGTATGTATTTTGTTTAGTTGCAGTTCTTATAACGTTTCCTTGTTATTTTTGAGCTTGTAAATCATATGCAAGTGATTGTCCTTATTTTATTGCAGATGTTGCAGGTACTGTCGTTTGGTGTAGTGATATGGGCATATATGGAAAACCTCATAAAGAAAGAAAAAGGATGAACTTTGAACTCGAAGATGTGGAGTAAGTATTTTTCTTTGTTTTATCAATTTATTATGTGTTATATTTGTGTGAAAATGTATTTGTTTTTCAAGAAATTCAGTTCCTTTCTTAACTTTGTTGACCATGAATATTGTTTAGACTTTTGTGCTTTGTATGCCTTATTGTTTGTATACATTTTGCAAGGTGATTTGCATTTTTAATTTCATGGGTATTATTTATCTACATGTAGGTTCATCCATCCGAAATTATTTGTGTTATTTGGATTTAAATGATTTGCATTTATTAAAAATGATTTGTATTTATTTGTCTTCTTTGCAATTAATACAACAATTAGAAAATGATTTGTATTTATTATAAGCAATCATCCAGTTGTGATTGTATTTTTGAGATTTGTAAGAGAATTGGTATTTATTTGTAACAGGATTGGTGTCAATTCTAATCAGCTTACAACACCAATGAAAACTTTTCATAAACATTTAGAAGATGAGAAACATTGAACTTCAAACCAAAAAAGATTAACAAAACACAAACAAGACAAAAAAAATCCAGCTGATCTCAAAAAAAAAAAAAAAAAAAACCTTGAATATGGTTTTTTGAATGTCAATCTAAGCTTCCAATAACAAATAAGTGTTGTAACATATAAAGGCAATTGCTATCTATCAATATGCGTTAAAAAGTTGAGCAATACATACCTGAAGCGATGGGCAAAGATCTTCTCTGTTGCTCAATCTTCCACCGCCTGAGAGAATATTAGTTGAGCAATTAGAGTGTAAATGATACGTATGTGTTTGTAAAAAAAACCTGGCAAAGAAGTTAGACTTCTGATCGGCATTGATTAAGCGTTGAGGCTGATTGGTGGTGGTGTTGTTTGAATTAAAGTTTCTTTTGTCTCCTGTCGGCATCCCTCCCAGAGCAAATGGTGGTTGGGGGCCTGGCAAAACGGAGGCAGGGCAACAGGGTCATTTTGGTTCGGGGGGTTTATAAACAAAATTACATCTCAAATTAGGTGGAGGAAGTAAACAACAAATTTGTAGATTCCTCAACTGGGATATGTAAATCTTTGTTAAAAACTTAAAACTACGACATTGAAATCGTTGTGAGTACTTCAAAACGAAGAGATGTAAACAAATTTAGACATATTCAATTTTCAATATATGAAGACAGACAGTAAGGTATAATATTCAAGAAATTGGATTAGCCGAATTGGTAAGTTGTACCTGGTGTGCGAGAAGAGAGGTTGAAACCAAAACCAGAAAAAAATCGTTGCCGGCTACTAGAGGGGTTTTGGGGGCAGGGTTTATAAACACTTACATGATACAGACCCAACACGTTCTTTTAATTCGAAAATAAATACATGTGTTTAGACGGTGAATAAAAAACATCCGGAAAATGTTTTTTTTTCATGTTCTGTATGACTCATGTAATGTTATATGAGCCACACATTAATTTTGGGTGTGCTTTTATAAATAAGAAAGCTTTATACCGTATATTTATACGACCTGTATATTTACATTATTTTCATTAGTTTAATAAATTCTAAACAAAAACTTATAACGAGTTTATGTCCAAAAATTTTTGAAAATACATATACGAGTTATGTATACTTTTGATATCTTTAATATTTAATCTATCTATATATCTAACTATATATAAAAGGAGAAGTAGAGCTGATGTAACTTTACATGCGTGTCAACTAACTAGACATGCCACGTAGGTTTTGCTGATGTCATAAATAACAACTTAAAATGTTAATATATTCTATCTATTTTTTTCTAATCCAATGTAAATATATATATATATATATATGTGTGTGTGTGTGTGTGTGTGTATTATATATATAATATATGTGTGTGTTTTAGAGATAATTGATATTGGGAGGAAATTTGAACTGCATGGGGAAGTGGTTTTTGCATTTAATGTTTCTGAACACCATGATCATAAGCTCCCCAACTTCCTCTCAACTCTTCTTATCATATATCACTCTCGAAGTCATTCTCTCACACACACAAACACACCCTCTTCTTCTTCTTTAGGCGTTTTTTTTTCTTCAGAATTTAGGGCTCCATCTAGACGGAGATGTCAAAATCAGTTATGTTTGAAGGCGGAGGATCGTCCCTTTCTCTAAGTTTCATCGATGATTTCAATCCTGCGAAAGATATGTGGAATCTAAAGGCTCGAATCATCAGAAAATGGACGCATGTGTTTCGGATGGATCTGATCTTGCTGGATGAGAAGGTATTTACTTTTTTTAACTTTCTTTTTCATGAGTATTGTTTATAGTTTTGTGTAGTGGTACGAGTTAGGGTTTGGATACATTAGCACTTTATTTCCGTAATTTTATATTTAACGTCTAATGTTTGCTGTTTGGATTATGATATTAGGGTTTTTAACTTTGTAATGTATTCTGATATTAGGGTTTTTTTCGTACATTTCAGGGTTGTAAGATTCAGGCTGGTATCAAGGGCCCTTTGATACCTTATTTTGACTCCCAACTTCAGGAAGATTCGGTTGTTGTTTTGTCCAGGTTTGGTGTTGGTGAAAACCTGGACCCATACAAAGTTGTGAATCATGCTTATAAGATTAACTTTTATCTTGTACAATTGTTAGACCTGCTTTTGGTTGGGAAGGTGTTGAATACGGTTTTAAGTTGATCTCACATTCACTTATTGACAAAGGAGAATGCAAAGGCCTTTTGACTGTTGGTATGTATTTTGTTTTGTTGCAGTTCTTATAACGTTTCCTTATTATTTTTGAGCTTGTAAATCATATGCAAGTGATCGTCCTTATTTTATTGCAGATGTTGCAGGTACTGTCGTTTGGGGTGGTGATATGGACATATATGGAAAACCTCCTAAAGAAAGAAAAAGGATGAACTTTGTACTCGAAGATGTGGAGTAAGTATTTTTCTTTGTTTTATCTATTTATTATGTGTTATATTTGTGTGAAAATGTATTTTTTTTTCAAGAAATTCAGTTCCTTTCTTAACTTTGTTGACCATGAATATTGTTTAGACTTTTGTGCTTTGTATGCCTTATTGTTTGTATACATTTTGCAAGGTGATTTGCATTTTTAATTTCATGGGTATTATTTATCTACATGTAGGTTCATCCATCCGAAATTATTTGTGTTATTTGGATTTAAATGATTTGCATTTATTAAAAATGATTTATATTTATTTGTCTTCTTTGCAATTAATACAACAATTAGAAAATGATTTGTATTTATTATAAGCAATCATCCAGTTGTGATTGTATTTTTGAGATTTGTAAGAGAATTGGTATTTATTTGTAACAGTATTGGTGTCAATTCTAATCAGCTTACAGCACCAATGAAAACTTTTCATAAACATTTAGAAGACGAGAAACATTGAACTTCAAACCAAAAAAGATTAACAAAACACAAACAAGACAAAAAAAATCCAGCTAATCGAAAAAAAATCCTTGAAAATGATTTTTTGAATGTCAATCTAAGCTTCCAATAACAAATAAGTGTTGTAACATCTAAAGGCAATTGCTGTCTATCAATATGCGTTAAAAAGTTGAGCAATATCTACATACCTGAAGCGATGGGCAAAGATCTTCTCTGTTGCTCAATCTTCCGCCGCCTGAGAGAATATTAGTTGAGCAATTAGAGTGTGAATGATACGTATGTGTTTGTAAAAAAAAACCTGGCAAAGAAGTCAGACTTCTGATCGGCATTGATTAAGCGTTGAGGCTGATTGGTGGTGGTGTTGTTTGAATTAAAGTTTCTTTTGTCTCCTGTCGGCATCCCTCCCTGAGCAAATGGTGGTTTGGGGGCCTAGCAAAACGGAGGCAGGGCAACAGGGTCATTTTGGTTCGAGGGGTTTATAAACACAATTACATCCTAAATTAGGTGGAGGAAGTAAACAACAAATTTGTAGATTCCTCAACTGGGTTACGTAAATCTTTGTAAAAACCTTAAAACTACGACATCAAAATCGGTATGAGTACTTCAAAACGAAGAGATGTAAACAAATTTAGACATATTCAATTTTCAATATATGAAGACAGACAGTAAGGTATAATATTCAAGAAATTGTATTAGCCGAATAGGTAAGTTGTACCTGGTGTGCGAGAAGAGAGGTTGAAACCAAAAACCAGAAAGAAATCGTTGCCGGCTACTAGAGGGGTTTTGGGGGCAGGGTTTATAAACACTTACATGAAACAGACACGACACCTTCTTTTAATTCGAAAATAAATACATGTGTTTAGACGGTGAATAAAAAACATCCGGAAAATGTTTTTTTCATGTTCTGTATGACTAATGTAATGTTATACGAGCCACACATTAATTTTGGGTGTGCTTTTATAAATAAGAAAGTTTTATACCGTATATCTATACGACCTGTATATTTACATTATTTTCATTAGTTTAATAAATTCTAAACAAAAACTTATAACGAGTTTATGTCCAAAAATTTTTGAAAATACATATACGAGTTATGTATACTTTTGATATCTTTAATATTTAATCTATCTATATATCTAACTATATATAAAAGGAGAAGTAGAGCTGATGTAACTTTACATACGTGTCAACTAACTAGACATGCCATGTAGGTTTTCCTGATGTCATAAATAACAACTTAAAATGTAAATATATTCTATCTATTTTTTTTTCTAATCCAATGTAAATATATATATATATATATATCTGCATAATATATATAATATATGTGTGTGTTTTAGAGATAATTGATATTGGGGGGAAATTTGAACTGCATGGGGAAGTGGTTTTTGCATTTAATGTTTCTGAACACCATCATCCTAAGCTCCCCAACTTCCTCTCAACTCTTCTTATCATATATCACTCTCGAAGTCATTCTCTCACACACACAAACGCACCCTCTTCTTCTTCTTTAGGCGCTTTTTTTCTTCAGATTTTAGGGCTGCATCTAGACGGAGATGTCAAAATCAGTTATGTTTGAAGGCGGAGGATCGTCCCTTTCTCTAAGTTTCATCGATGATTTCAATCCTGCGAAAGATATGTGGAATCTAAAGGCTCGAATAATCAGAAAATGGACGCATGTGTTTCGGATGGATCTGATCTTGCTGGATGAGAAGGTATTTACCTTTTTAACTTTCTTTTTCATGAGTATTGTTTATAGTTTTGTGTAGTGGTACGAGTAACGGTTTGGATACATTAGCACTTTATTTCCGTAATTTTATATTTCACGTCTATTGTTTGCTGTTTGGATTATGATATTAGGGTTTTTAACTTTGTAATGTATTCTGATATTAGGGTTTTTTTCGTACATTTCAGGGTTGTAAGATTCAGGCTGGTATCAAGGGCCCTTTGATACCTTATTTTGACTCCCAACTTCAGGAAGATTCGGTTGTTGTTTTGTCCAGGTTTGGTATTGGTGAAAACCTGGACCCATACAAAGTTGTGAATCATGCTTATAAGATTAACTTTTATCTTGTAAAATTGTTAGACATGCTTTTGGTTGGGAAGGTGTTGAATACGGTTTTAAGTTGATCTCACATTCACTTATTGACAAAGGAGAATGCAAAGGCCTTTTGACTGTTGGTATGTATTTTGTTTAGTTGCAGTTCTTATAACGTTTCCTTGTTATTTTTGAGCTTGTAAATCATATGCAAGTGATCGTCCTTATTTTATTGCAGATGTTGCAGGTACTGTCGTTTGGTGTGGTGATATGGACATATATGGAAAACCTCCTAAAGAAAGAAAAAGGATAAACTTTGAACTCGAAGATGTGGAGTAAGTATTTTTCTTTGTTTTATCTATTTATTATGTGTTATATTTGTGTGAAAATGTATTTGTTTTTCAAGAAATTCAGTTCCTTTCTTAACTTTGTTGACCATGAATATTGTTTAGAATTTTGTGCTTTGTATGCCTTATTGTTTGTATACATTTTGCAAGGTGATTTTCATTTTTAATTTCATGGGTATTATTTATCTACATGTAGGTTCATCCATCCGAAATTATTTGTGTTATTTGGATTTAAATGATTTGCATTTATTAAAAATGATTTGTATTTATTTGTCTTCTTTGCAATTAATATAACAATTAGAAAATGATTTGTATTTATTATAAGCAATCTTCCAGTTGTGATTGTATTTTTGACATTTGTAAGAGAATTGGTATTTATTTGTAACAGGATTGGTGTCAATTCTAATCAGCTTACAGCACCAATGAAAACTTTTCATAAACATTTAGAAGACGAGAAACATTGAACTTCAAACCAAAAAAGATTAAAAAAACACAAACAAGACAAAAAAAATCCAGCTGATCTCAAAAAAAAAAAAAAAAACCTTTGAATATGATTTTTTGAATGTCAATCTAAGCTTCCAATAACAAATAAGTGTTGTAACATCTAAAGGCAATTGCTATCTATCAATATGCGTTAAAAAGTTGAGCAATATCTACATACCTGAAGCGATGGGCAAAGATCTTCTCTGTTGCTCAATCTTCCGCCGCCTGAGAGAATATTAGTTGAGCAATTAGAGTGTGAATGATACGTATGTGTTTGTAAAAAAAACCTGGCAAAGAAGTCAGACTTCTGATCGGCATTGATTAAGCGTTGAGGCTGATTGGTGGTGGTGTTGTTTGAATTAAAGTTTCTTTTGTCTCCTGTCGGCATCCCTCCCTGAGCAAATGGTGGTTTGGGGGCCTAGCAAAACGGAGGCAGGGCAACAGGGTCATTTTGGTTCGGGGGGTTTAGAAACACAATTACATCCCAAATTACGTGGAGGAAGTAAACAACAAATTTGTAGATTCCTCAACTGGGTTATGTAAATCTTTGTTAAAAACTTAAAGCTACGACATCGAAATCGGTGTGAGTACTTCAAAACGAAGAGATGCAAACAAATTTAGACATATTCAATTTTCAATATATGAAGACAGACAGTAAGGTATAATATTCAAGAAATTGTATTAGCCGAATAGGTAAGTTGTACCTGGTGTGCGAGAAGAGAGGTTGAAACCAAAAACCAGAAAGAAATCGTTGCTGGCTACTAGAGAGGTTTTGGGGGCAGGGTTTATAAACACTTACATGAAACAGACCCGACACGTTCTTTTAATTCGAAAATAAATACATGTGTTTAGACGGTGAATAAAAAACATCCGGAAAATGTTTTTTTTTTCATGTTCTGTATGACTCATGTAATGTTATACGAGCCACACATTAATTTTGGGTGTGCTTTTATAAATAAGAAAGCTTTATACCGTATATCTATACAACCTGTATATTTACATTTTTTTCATTAGTTTAATAAATTCTAAACAAAAACTTATAACGAGTTTATGTCCAAAAATTTTTGAAAATACATATACGAGTTATGTATACTTTTGATATCTTTAATATTTAATCTATCTATATATCTAACTATATATAAAAGGAGAAGTAGAGCTGATGTAACTTTACATACGTGTCAACTAACTAGACATACCACGTAGGTTTTGCTGATGTCATAAATAACAACTTAAAATGTTAATACATTCTATCTATTTTTTTTTCTAATCCAATGTAAATATATATATATATATATATATAGGGTAAGGATATTGTAAAAAGGGCCTAAAGTGTGAGAAGTGTGAGAAGTGTATTATAACACTATATATAATACTATATAACACCATATAAACACCGTATCACAATATGTAACACCATATAATACCACATAACACTATGTAACACTATATAACGTTATATAACAAATATAACACTATACGTCTATCATAGACATGCTATCAGACAACCTATAGTGTTATATAATGATATATAGTGTTACATATTGTTATACGGTGTTTATATGGTGTTATATAATATTATATATAGTGTTATAATACACTTCTCACACTTTGAGCACTTTTTACAGGATCCTCTACCTATATATATATATATATAATATGTGTGTGTTTTAGAGATAATTGATATTGGGGGAAATTTGAACTGCATGGGGAAGTGGTTTTTGCATTTAATGTTTCTGAACACCATCATCATAAGCTCCCCAACTTCCTCTCAACTCTTCTTATCATATATCACTCTCGAAGTCATTCTCTCTCACACACAAACGCACTCTCTTCTTCTTCTTTAGGCGCTTTTTTCTTCAGATTTTAGGGCTCCATCTAGACGGAGATGTCAAAATCAGTTATGTTTGAAGGCGGAGGATCGTCCCTTTCTCTAAGTTTCATCGATGATTTCAATCCTGCGAAAGATATGTGGAATCTAAAGGCTCGAATCATCAGAAAATGGACGCATGTGTTTCAGATGGATCTGATCTTGCTGGATGAGAAGGTATTTACTTTTTTAACTTTCTTTTTCATGAGTATTGTTTATAGTTTTGTGTAGTGGTACGAGTTAGGGTTTGGATACATTAGCACTTTATTTTCGTAATTTTATATTTAACGTCTATTGTTTGCTGTTTGGATTATGATATTAGGGTTTTTAACTTTGTACTGTATTCTGATATTAGGGTTTTTTTTTCGTACATTTCAGGGTTGTAAGATTCAGGCTGGTATCAAGGGCCCTTTGATACCTTATTTTGACTCCCAACTTCAGGAAGATTCGGTTTTTGTTTTGTCCAGGTTTGGTGTTGGTGAAAACCTGGACCCATACAAAGTTGTGAATCATGCTTATAAGTTTAACTTTTATCTTGTACAATTGTTAGACCTGCTTTTGGTTAGGAAGGTGTTAAATACGGTTTTAAGTTGATCTCACATTCACTTATTGACAAAGGAGAATGCAAAGGCCTTTTGACTGTTGGTATGTATTTTGTTTAGTTGCAGTTCTTATAACGTTTCCTTATTATTTTTGAGCTTGTAAATTATATGCAAGTGATCGTCCTTATTTTATTGTAGATGTTGCAGGTACTGTCGTTTGGTGTGGTGATATGGACATATATGGAAAACCTCCTAAAGAAAGAAAAAGGATGAACTTTGAACTCGAAGATGTGGAGTAAGTATTTTTCTTTGTTTTATCTATTTATTATGTGTTATATTTGTGTGAAAATGTATTTGTTTTTCAAGAAATTCAGTTAATTTCTTAACTTTGTTGACCATGAATATTGTTTAGACTTTTGTGCTTTGTATGCCTTATTGTTTGTATACATTTTGCAAGGTGATTTGCATTTTTAATTTCATGGGTATTATTTATCTACATGTAGGTTCATCCATCCGAAATTATTTGTGTTATTTGGATTTAAATGATTTGCATTTATTAAAAATAATTTGTATTTATTTGTCTTCTTTGCAATTGATACAACAATTAGAAAATGATTTGTATTTATTATAAGCAATCATCCAGTTGTGATTGTATTTTTGAGATTTGTAAGAGAATTGGTATTTATTTGTAACAGGATTGGTATTTATTATCAATGATTGTTGTCTATTTGTCATATATCATTTAAAGTATGAAGATATATTAATTGTTGTTAGGGTTCTCTCATTTATTACAAAATTTGGTATATTAATAATACCCCATATTTGGTATATTAATTGCTGCTGTAATACAGCTTTAGTTAATTTTGAAGTTGTGTGAATTTTTTTTTGTTGTAATAACAGCTATGTTTACACCTCTTTTTTTTTTTCTTATGCAGTGGTAATATAGTGCGATGTACTATGTGGAATGAATACGCTCAACAGTTTAAAGATTTCTTGGATCAAAAAACATCGAATGAGAATGTGATGGTTGTTGTTCAGCATGCAAAGATTAATGAATGGCAGGGTAATTTCGTCAATAACATTTATTGTTTTATTATTGTAGTTTAATAAATTGATGGTTATCTATATCCAAATTGTTTAGGAAAATTCACTGTTCAGAATGATAAGTTTGGAACACGTATCTTTCTTAATCCAGAAATTGATGAAGTTAGACAGCTCAGGAAGAGGTATTCATTCAATTCATGTGTTTGAATATTTTCAGAATATTATTATTATTATATTTATTGTCATGTGATTTTCTTATTCATTGTACAATTAATTTTATAGCCTTTTGGTACAACAAGTCCAAGCTGGTGGTTCTTCTTCTCAATCGATACCGTCATCTCAAACTGTTTTTCCTGTCTGGCAAGAATTTCTGATAGATTCCGCGAAGAAACATGTTGATGACATTATTGAGATCGAATCGGTTTGAATAATTCACATACATATATACACTTTCTGCAATTTGAGATTTTATTTTATAATATATATATATATATATACACTTTTGCAGTGTGTGTGTGTGTATACACACACACACACTTTGAATAATACAGTTGAATTTATTGATATCATAGGCAATGTCATGTGTGGTAGTTGCAACCATCAAGATTTTTCAAGAAAACTATGGTTGGTTTTATCCTGCTTGTCGAAAGTGTTTCAAGAAGGTGCCGACTAAAACTGAATATTTGCAATATGCTCAGACTATTTCGGAGTCGGTGATGAACCTGGCGCCCACTTCTTTGGTCTGTCCCAAGTGTGAAGAAGAATGTACATCCATAACCATAAAGTAAGATTACCTGGATGTTCCAATTATTTATGGTTTTTCAGCTGTATAAACTTTTTAGAATGATTTTCTAACTTTATAACACATCGTCTATATATTTCAGGTTCAAGGTTCATGTGAGGGTTTAAGATGAAACCGGTAGTGTGTTGTTTGTTATGTTTGATAAAGATGTTATCAAGATCGTTGGTTCAAGTGCAAATGAAATAAGAGAACGCCAATTGAAGTCTAATGATACTGAAAGTTTTCCATACGAGCTCACTCGGTTGCTCGAAAAGAAACTGGCGTTTAAGGTTGACATTTCTGAATACAATCTTAATCGTGACTATCATGTTTACACAGTCCAAAAAATATGTGACGAACCGGATATATTAGATGGACTGGTTGCGGATAATGTTATTGCTGATGATATTGCTGATGAGGTATGATGTTCCTAACCATTCAAACATTAATGGTTTCAAACATGAAATCTGCTACTAAGTGTTCCATAGTAAAAATCAATTCCTTAACGTTTTTTATACTCTGTTATTAGGTTAGTCAAGAAGTTTCAGACTCGAAAGCCATGCAACTATCTGAAGATTCACAAAGGGGCGATGACTTGATTTCCAAAGTGAGTTTGTATTGTATAATAGCTTTTACTTCACTTTGTATTATATAAATCCTTATTTAATACTTTAGTAGTTGTTTTGTGATTTAATTCAAGGATGTTGTCTCTGTTACGGCCGACTCTTCTGGCGTTGAAGCCGAGAAGGATTCGGGAACCAGTCCGAATGGCAAGAGAAGCGTTCAACATGTGGAAGGGTTAAATGTTGGTGAGCTATCTTCGAACAACAAACGAAACCGCAAGAAGCCATCTAAGCTTAACTGTTAGAAGCTTAGAGGTGTTTGTTATATTTTGGTGTTTGTTTAAATGTCTTTTGGTGAATGGATTCCTAAGTAATGGTTTGTTGAACTGGTTTTTATGTTTTTGCTTTGTTAAGCTTTTGAAACTGAATTATGTATGCATGTGTATGCACTTTGAAAAACATGTATTATGTAGTAAGCCTTTATGTGGTTTACGTTTTTTCGTATTATAAGCTCTTTTTAAATTTTGTGCAATTCAACGTTAGTTACTCAATAGACTTTTAAATGACAACTTTGCGGACGATTTATCCCATGTTCTATAAATATGCAATAATGCAAAGTTCCGTTTTTCCGATTTCAACAATCTTATTAATTAATCATGTATTTATAACAAAATACATGAAAATGATATTCATTCTTTAAGTATTTAAAATGATAGACATAGAAATTATGTTTTGTATTTTTAAAAGTCAAACTCGGCCCGAGTTGACTTACTAGATCTGATTCTGACCAAAGTTGACCGCGTTTGATCGATTTCAAGTAATTAGGCGAAGTTGAAGAAAGTCGTCTCGGCAGGCTACCTTGTAGCGCTTACTCGGGAACCATGATGTAAACCATTCAAGGGGGACGAGGCACCCTCACGAGTACCCTCCCCAGGTTCAATTGCGTTGCTTGGCAGGTATCAATTCCGGGCTCCTCTACCCATGCATTGTTTATGATGATGATGAGGTCAAAGATGACCGTCATGGAGACATGGTGGAATGTAATAGCATTTGAATTTATCTAAATTAAAAAAAAAGTTTATGGCAAGGGCAAAACACCATCGGTATTTTGTGGCTTAAGGGTAGTTTCCAAAAAATTGAGTTAATTACTGTTTTCGTCCCTGTGGTTTGTCAAGAATCACTATTTCAGTCCATTAGTTTAAAAATTGCGATTTCAGTCCCTGTGGTTTCACTTTCGTAACCATTTCACTCTACCTCGTAACCATTTCAGTCCCTATACTAACAGAATAAATGGATTGAAATGGTTATGAAAGTGAAATCACAGAGACTGAAATGGTTACGAAAGTGAAACCACAGGGACTGGAATCGCAATTTTTAAACTAATGGACTGAAATAGTGATTTTTGACAAACCACATGGACGAAAACAGTAATTAACTCCAAAAAAATTGACATGATAGGATTTAATTGGTTGGAGCAAGGGTACGACTACCCTTGGATGCCCCTTCCCCCTCATAATCTCTTAAATCTTTTTGGCCAGTCGCTTTATCGCGATTGCCTCATGCACCGATGCACGCTTTTTAAAAACCAACATCACACTTACATATATTATAGCAAGTAGTAAATCCAACCTTTAAAGAGTTAAGTTAGTTATGCAACTTGTATTAGAAACAATGGTGATATCATATTTATATTCCTTTTCATTTCCTTAACCAAGTTATAAAATCTCACATCCTCACATTTGTAACTCTTAGGTCAATAATCAAAATCATGGTTTAAAATTTAATGTAAATAGCACCTCATGTGTCACAACTAATTGTAACTCCTTTTCCTTAGGGTTATTGGATTTTATCACCTCAAACTATTGGTTATTGGTCGCTGCCACCCCCAACTATCACTTTGACGTCCGTCACCCCCAACTTAACACTTAGTGTGGTCTGTCACCACATCATTAACTGATCACTAACTTTAGATCCCGTTACTATACTTTTGGGGATGTCATAGGGATCTTAGGAAGGTTTTAAGGATCTTAGGACACCCCAAATGTATAGTAACATGATCAAAAGTTAGTGATCAGTTAACGACGTGGTGACAGAAAATACTAAGTGTTAAGTTGGGGGTGACGGACATTAAAGTGATAGTTGGAGGTGACAGTGACCAATAACCAATAGTTAGGAGTGATAAAATCCAATAACCCTTTTCTTTAATATGAAAGTTTGTGGGTCAGGCATTTCAATCTCCATCCGTAGCTGTCCACTAAAAAAAATACCAATTCATTAGTCTCATCACATATCTATATCTCTAATAAAGCAAACTATTGGGGGACACATGTCACCCAATAGGCAATGAGGTGGCAAATCTCATATAGGAGGACATGTGGCATTGCTCTCATTCTCGGATTGACTTTGGCTTCTTTCATACGCTTTGTTTCTCATGTCTCTCTCATTCTCTTAAAACGTTTCAAACGATTTCTGCAAAACCCTAATCGGCGAATCCTCTACTTAGCAATCCTAATCGGCGATTCCTCTATCAAACGGCGATTCCTCTCCTCCGAAACCCTAATCGGCGATTCCTCTCCTCCTGACCCTTTCAATCGATTCCTCTCTCTCTCTCTCTCTGAAGATCATCACCGACGAAGTCATCGAACATGTCAATATTGTGATTAGATTTGATTATTAGATCCACACATCATAACCCTCTCTTTTCACGAACCCTAGCAAAATCACAGTTCGTCGTCTCCATGTTTTCACCCAAATCTCCCAATGGTGGTTGCCGTACGATCCATCAATCTTGCACGCTTGTCACACCCCAAATTTTCCACGTGTCACCGGTGGGCCCGGTGGGGAGTATCGTGACGTCATGATTGGCAACATAATAGTCAAACAACACAATATTAATATGCACAACGGAAGCAATTGAAAATATATAATACAACCGAATTTAATATTGTAATATCAAATGTCACAATATTCGGAAGTTTATCCACAGACGGATCGAAAATAAAATAGAGACAATAGTTCAACAGACTTTTAGGCATCTTAAGCTTGCGAGACTTCTATTGATGCTAAGGAGAAATATCCAGCCAATTTCGTATAGTACCTGCATTTAGCCTTTTTGGAAAATACGTCAGTTTACACTGGTAAATACAAATAACTGACTCATTTTGAAAATGGTTTACGAAAATTGATCTGGATGCACGTGGCACAAAACATCTTTTATTTAACTTGGGAGAATTATTTAATATTATAATCTTGTGAACGAATTACATGTTCCTTGTGCGTTCAGTAGCCCGGATCTTGTCCGGGTTAAAGATCAATAGACACACCACAATGTTCTTTTGTGCACTGACGGGTGTACGCCTACACCCCGCGCTTAAGTCGTGGCCATTTCGTAAAATGATGCCGAGGATATCCGGGACATGGTCATTAACCCCCCAAAGGCTTTAAGTAACAAGACTGTTTAAACGAGCCGATCAAATTATTCAACTACCCACCTAACGGTGGAGATTTGATGCTCGATCAAGCGGTATGCTATATACCGTAACCCAAGCCCGTATAGGGAAAATAAGTTAAAAGTATTTACCTGAGCAAAGTATAATTCTCAATTAGCAAAATGCACGTAGCTATTACTGGTCCTCCTAATCTGGAACGAAGGTTTTATAATAACCTATTAGAATCCTAACGGGTCTTTAATTAAGCTTAAGCTTAGACCGGCTAGTTTCAAATATACGGTTCGTACGCACGATTAAGCGAAGACCGGATAGAATGCGATTTAGACCCGACAAGTTTGAAGACTTGTTTAATATGGGTTCATTATTCACATTCTGGATTTTGAGATAAAACCGTTAAGGTTTGACCCGTTTCGGCTAATTTATGTAAACTTGTTACATAACCGAACCGTACGCGTAATAAGCGTGACGGGTACTCATGAGAGCTATATACAGGTTTCCTAAGTTAATTATGCCTCAAATATGTTGTGACATCATTAAGATGTCTTTCATTATGCCCGAAACGTGTTTAAACACAAACTAGGCCCCGTAGGGGTAGTTTGGTCATTTAAAAGTTTATAAAAGAGTTTAAGTAACAACCTGAGTTACATGTCTGATGTAATCAGCAAATATACTCAATTTGCTAAGTTATATCAGTAGGATTAAGCATATATGTGAAATTTATCATTTTTAACCAAACTATGCCCCGTAGGGGTATTTTGGTAATTTCACATAAGCCGAAAAGCTCAAAACTGAAGTCTGAGTTTATCAACCTTTGTTTACTGTTAAAATATTATAATTTGCCTAAAATATCAGTAGATATCAACCCGGGTATGTTCAATATAATTTTGATACATACTTTGCGTTAAAAACGCTTAATAAGGCGATTAAAGGCCATTTCCGGGTTCGATACTTAAATCTGACATTTTTATATTTCCAGAAGGCTTAAAATAATTTATTTATCATATGTGATCAGTAGCAAAAGGTTTGGAGTCGTTTAGATATGTAAAACTCATTTTATGGCCCGTAAGGGCAAAACCGACAATTACCGGATTAAGCCTACGACTATGAGTTATGCTCAGCCTAAAATTAATTAAAAATCTTTAAAAATCCCAAAATAATATATTACATCAGTGGGTAAAATATTTGATATCAAAAAGTATGTTTAAGTGGGCTATACGCTAAATACGCCATTTAATTAACATAAAGCTTTAATTTTACGCTAACGAGCATAACTCTTAACCTACACCTTAAACTGATGTCAAATTTTGTATGCAAGTTTATATATCAGTAAGTAAGGTCTCTACTCTTTTTCATTTCCAAAAATCACGTTTTAAAGTGAAAAGGGCATAATGGTCAACATATGAGCAATTAACGGAATCATGCATATTAATTGGATAACTAATGATCCGAGGTGTATAGTCACAGAGGGTTATACTAGCATGTAACCTGGTCCAAATGAAGCTCTTAGGTATTTCTAAAACATACCATAACGGGTCAGAACTGAAAGTCAAAGTGAAAGTCAAACTATGTGACTTTCGGTTCCGAACCGGGTATTTACAGGAATTTGTCGGGTTGAACATGTTTAGACATGTCCTTACACTAATTACCAAGTTATATTAATGATCAAACAGGTTATAAGTGCTCTACATTGCTAATCATGCATAAATCGCATTTTAAACTTTCTGTTTGACTTTTTATTAACACGTTTGACCCGACATTTGTCCTAGTTAGAGTGGTGATCAGGGGAAACCCTTTTGGGGTTTTATTACCCACATAAATACCAACCTATAACTGCCTTTCATTCGAGATATGACTGAGCCATTGTTGACTAATCTCGAAGTCAAACCGTAATTACGACGGTTTGACTTTTAGCTAAAATACTAAGCTAAACTCAATTAAAGAAGGACTAGCAGACTTACAAGAGTCCTATGCACGAGATAAGATCAGTTGAGGCTGCTTGGGAGCTCCAGAATTGATCCACAATTGCAGATGAAGGTGTGAGGAATGTTTGAACTCTTGGGGCCTTTTATAGTGGATTAAGCACCACAATTTGTTGACACCTAACTCTATGATCGACCACAACCATCCAACATGTGTCTCTAGTGCCCTAGTATAGTTTAGGGGTCGCCCACCATGTTAAAATGTCGTTTAAGATTGATTCTTCGCGTTTCCAGGGGTCTGTCCCCGTTTTCTGCATCTGGCGGCCTGACGCGGCCCGCCTCCCATTTGGCAGAACCCAACGCGGGCCGCCTGGGCCTGCGAATCAGGGTTTTTGATTTTCTATTTATTGCAATGTTGACCCTTGGCTCTTCGAAAGGGCAACCAAGGTTATTTCTTGCATTTTGACCCCCTTATATTTACCATCAAGGGCTTTAGGACTTATACCCACTTTGACAAGTCCCTGAACGCTTCCGGTTAACCCGAAAAGTCTTAACTTTCAACGTTTGCACTTTAACCCCTCGCACACGAATTTGATCATAACTTTCTCATACGATAACGAAACTTTATGAAATTTATATCGTGCATTCTAGTGAGCATAATTAACATTTACAAAGCTTCGGGTTTGTCAAAAGGTCACTCAGAGGTATATCTTTAAACATGTTGACACATTTAACCCTTGTAGCTGGTAATCTCTCACTTTTAGCTTCGTATGATCCATGATTTATTCGTTTGATGTTATAAACATCATGTAGGGTTATTATGAAGTATATTTATTCACTGTTGACACTTAGAACCCGTATAATCACATACTTTCCATGTTTGTCAACTTTAGTCCTTCTATAATATTTCTTTCACACGTTTAAACATTTGACACGTGTCTACACATTATAGGACGTGAATTTTCGAGGTGTTACATCCTCACCCCCTTAAAATAAATCTTGACCCGAGATTTACTGAAATAAGTAAGGGTACTTTTCTTTCATCGTGGATTCAACCTCCCACGTGTATTCGGGACCTCTACGGGCATCCCATTTGACCTTTACAATAGGTACATGCTTCCTTCGAAGCTTCTTTACCTGTCGATCTTCAATCGACAAAGGTTTTTCAACAAATTTTAAGCTCTCATCTATATGCACATCTGTATGTGGTATAACCAGTGATTCATCAGCGAAGCACTTCTTCAGATTGCAGATGTGGAACACATTGTGAATTCCACTGAGCTCTTCTGGTAAGTTTAACTTATAGGCAACTGACCCGACACGTTCGATAACCTCGAAAGGTCCTATGTATCTCGGGCTTAGCTTGCCTTTCTTACCAAACCGCATCACTCCTTTCCAGGGTGACACTTTAAGTAGGACTTTGTCACCTACTTCGAAGTGAAAATCCTTACGTTTTGGATCAGCGTAACTCTTCTGCCTATCTCGGGCAGCTTTGAGACGGTCTCGAATCTGGACAATCTTGTCCGTCGCCTCGAACACTATCTCTGGTCTTGATAACTGGACATCTCCAACTTCCGCCCAACAAACTGACGTTCTACACTTTCTACCGTATAATGCCTCAAAAGGCGCAGCCTTTATGCTGGTGTGGTAGCTATTGTTGTAGGAGAATTCGATTAACGGTAGGTTCTTATCCCAACTACCACCCAAATCGATCGCACATGCACGTAGCATGTCTTCCAACGTTTGAATAGTACGCTCACTCTGACCGTCAGTCTGAGGATGATAAGCCGTACTAAAATTCAAACGGGTGCCTAAGGATTGTTGGAAACTCTTCCAAAAATGTGACGTGTATCTAGTATCTCTATCAGAGATAATAGCCACAGGTATGCCATGTAAGGCTACAATCTTATTAACGTATAACTGGGCTAACATGTCGGAGCTATAAGTCTCCTTGGTGGGTAAGACATGTGCTGACTTAGTCAGTCTATCAACTATAACCCATATTGTATCATTGCCTTTCCTTGTCTTTGATAACTTGGTGATAAAATCCATCATCACCATTTCCCACTTCCACGTAGGAAGTTCAGGCTGTTGTAGCAAACCTGACGGTTTTTTATGCTCGGCTTTGACTTGCGCACATGTCAAGCATTTAGCTACATGGGTGGCTACAGGCTTTTTCAAGCCTATCCACCAATAATTTGCCTTTAGATCCTGGGTAGTTGATGGCAAATTCTTAATCGTTGCCTAATTAGGGTTGCGGCAATTAATGCGTCAGCAAAATGAACCGTCTTTCTTATTTAACAATATCAAACTTTCGGAATATCGAGTTAGGCTATATGAGCCTATGTCTTAAAACCTACTTAATCAAGATTTCGATTTTCCATATTCAATATGGAATTTTCACAATACTCCGGCCCACAGCGGGAGGTTAATCTTAGTTCTACCTGCCTTCCAGGAGGTAAGCAGGGACAACTTATGAGAAGATAATCAAGATACAAGGAGGCTACAGAGATTTTCCATATCTCAGGCTCCAGTTCCTCCATCATTGCTCGTGTCAAATAAGTGACACATTTATGTTATAGGTCCACGAATTCCTTAATCGGGAACATTTACTTGGATAATTCCATTCTGGATACCTTCTTTGAATGCTACCAGTCGACTTTAGTACAATATGATCATTGGGATATCTTAGGGGTTTCATGCATTAAATCTCCATACTGATCAGGCATGGAAGTAATCTATGGGACACACTAGGATACGCCAATCCTCATATGGCACTTTTATCAAACATAGTTTGGCATTCGCAGGCGATAGAAAAACAATGAGAAAATAATTAAAATAACATATGTTGTCGTACTCTATGCGAAGAAAGAGTACTCTTAGATTTTTCGGAAGGATTCCTTGCCGATACCAGAAGAATCGGTTACTATGGTTTCCTTGGTAAGTTATACCTTGTGAATAATATAAAAGTTTGCTAAGCTTTTGGTTTATGAAGATTTATTATTGCCTGTATTAAATCAGGACACTTAGCAGAAAATTATCATTGGTAAATGATAACGTGAACTGCCTCTAATCATTCACCAGGAGGGTTAAGCGCCTCCATTCTTAATCCTTTCAAACTTAGCTGCAAAATCTATGACAATTTAGGGCAGTCTCCGCTTTGACTGGTCGTTTCTTAATCTATATAACGTGAGTAGCTGAGGTAGATCCATAATGGATTTATAATGAGTAGGTTTTGAAACCTTAGTGTGCCCTCTTATTGCCAATGCTAACCACTAATAATTATGTGCTTATATTTAATCAAAATGGAAGTTGCACAAACTAGGCACCTAGCTCGGTTGGCTAGGCGCGCGAAAGGGTGTGGCCTACACCCAGGTTCGATTCCGGGGACGGCCGGTTCCACCATTTTTAATGTTTAATATTAATTAATCGTACTGATACATATAATTATGAGGGTTGCTCATAAGGAGTCTTGATAATTAATTGCTTCTTATCACCCACAATATGGGCTCGATTTTTAAGACAACCCATCGATTTTTATAACTATATTGTGTCTTTATATTTTAACGGAAACTAGGACATCGTGAACTGCCCATCTCATCCAAGTTTTCCATACTCAAAACTTGGTACTAATTACCAAGATTTAACAATTATTAGTCATCATCCTGATGACCTGACTTAGATTAGCCACGGCATTCATAAACCGTATGGGCTATTCTGTTCTGAACATTCTTAATGAATGCTATTTGAATGTATATCTATTACATTTAGCTTAGGTCACAAAAGGACTGTCAATGGCATTTAAGGTTTGGAGCGAGTCCAATACCTGCTTGACAGGGGACCATAATGTCACAACTGTCTTTGTCACAAGGACGATTATAAATAGCTCAAAGGCTTGCCTTACAAGACTTTTATTATATGTAAACACATATGGCATAGAAGCCTGTCTCGATGGACGTAGAAAGATACGGCATAAAGCCTAGTCACGAAGGACATAAATGATTATACGGCACGAAGGCCTTGTCGCAAAGGTCATTTAGATATGGCACAAACGGCCTTGTCATAAGGACATTTATCAAATCTGGCACAAAGGCATGTCACCAGGAATGTTAACATTTAATATGTTAGCTTGTCACGAATGACAAATTATAGCACATAGGCTTGTCATGAATGACTTTAAACATAACTCGATGGTCTATCATCAAGGACCTTAATTTATTAGCCGCAATCTTATTAGATTAGGGCTTCAAGGTTTGAACGTGGTTTTTCACCTTTGGACAGGGAGTCATAGACTACAACTGTCATCGTCTTGAAAGACGATTCACTTTGGCAGAAAGGTAAGCCGATCAACATCACTAATGGATGTTTATATATAACCATCGTATCTAATGATATTAGTCATGATCACATCGATCATATTGACTATTAGGTTTGGGTATAATCACACCATTTTGAGCAGGGGATCATAAAGATCACAATGTTTTTGTCACACATGGACGATATAATATGGCCCATAGGCGAAACATCACTAATGGATGTTTATAATAGGTTCATCCTATTAGATTATATAAGTCATGATTGCATAAATCATATTGACTATTTTGGCTTGAGCATAGCTCACCACCTCAGACAAGGAATCATAAGGATAACAATGTCAATGTCTCAAATGGACAATATATTATAGCCCGTAGACAAAACATCACTAAAGGATGTTAAATAATATGAACATCGTATTAGATGATATTAGTCATGATCGCATTGATCATATAGACTATTGTGTTTGGATATAGCCCGACATTTTAGACAGGAGGTCAAAGACCACCACTGTCGTTGTCTTATCGGACAACAAGTTTAGCCCGTAGGCACTTCATCACTAACGGATGTTTATAATATGATCATTTTATATGATGATATAAGCCATGATTCCTAATTCATTAGGCTAGATAAGGGAATTGGAAGAATCCAATATAAGGATGACTGTTGTGATTTTCTTGAATCACATTTGTCAAGAGTGCTAACACGTTCTTAGGTGTTAACAAGGATCTGAATCCCTTGAGTAGGTTTCACCATCTTGGCCGCGTAGGCTAGGTTTCACCTTTAAGATTCTTTTTAAATTGCATACTGGCAGGGGAGGAAGGATATTTATTCTATTCAGGATTTTTATCATAATCCTAAATTATAAGTTAATAATAGCACAAATGGCCTAGTCGCGTAGACAAGTTTAATTTATAAGTCATGATTTCAGAGAATCGCGGTATTAAGGTTTGAATCAAAGTTCATTACCTTTTCCTGACAGGGAGCTGTAGGCTACCACTGTCTTTAGTCTCAGAGGACATTAACTATAGCCCGTAGGCACTTCCCTTCTAAGGGATGTTTATTACAGAATTGCCCCTTAGGGAAATTCATTAACCATGGTAAGCAGAGACCATATTAGGTTAATTTATTAATCATATTTATTCAGGATTTCAATTATAATTTATCCTAATTATAAAACATTAACAGTTTTATTAGTGGCACCCAATGGCCTGGTCACATGGACATTTATAAACCATAAACCATGATTTCAGAGAATCAAGGCCTTTAAGTATATTAGCACAACAGGCTTAGTCACAAGGACAATTTTAAATCATAAGCCATGATTTCAGAGAATCAAGGCCTTTAAATATATTAGCACAACAGGCTTAGTCACAAGGACATTTTTAAATTATATGCTATGATTTCAGAGAATCAAATCATTTGAGGTTTGAACCTAGTTCATTACCTTTTTCTGACAGGGATTCATAGCTACCACTGTATTTTGGCTCATGTGGAAATGAGCAAGGCCCGTAGGCACTATATTACCATGTATGGTTAAAATATGATCATCTTAATTGATGATGTAAACCCAGGATTCAGAGATCATTAAACTGGGTTAGGAATCTTTAGAAAGATCCTTATATAATAATAACGTGTGTGATTTTGAATGAATCACATCTGCCAGGAGTGTTAACATGTTTTAAGATGTTAACATGGATTTGAATCTTTTAAACAGGTCTTACCATCTTGGCCAGGTCTTTATAATGACACTCGGCTAGGTTTCACTATTAAGATTCTTTATTAATGGTTTGAATCTTTTTAACAGGTCTTACCATCTTGGCCCGGTCTTATAATTGACCCGAAGGCTAGGTTTCACACTTAAGATTCTTAATTTAATTAACGCAAAATAATTTTAAATTGAGGTGTTAATATGGATCTGAATCTAATTATGGAACTACCATCTTGGCCCGGTCTTAAAATGACACGTGGCTAGGTCTTGTCCTTTTTAGATTTTGCCATTTTATTACAATGGTAGATCTTATAAAAGAAATGTTAATAAGGATCTGAATCTAATTTGAGGAACTGCCATCTTGGCCGGGTCTTAATATGACACGAGGCTAGGTCCTGCCATTTTTAGATTTTGCCATTTTATTATAATGGTAGATCTTGCAAAAGGAAATGTTATTTTCCATTTATTTAATATTCTTGTTTAGAATGAAAGTTTAAACTTAATCATTCCACTATATAAAAATAAAAGTATAAAGTTGCCCTAAGCGGGACTTGAAAGGAATACCGTTGTCCTCGTAGGGATTGAAAGATGATTATGTCCTTATAAGGACTAATAAGGAAACGATCTTCAGTAAAAGGAGTTTCTTCTTCATTTTATTTCTGAATGCTTTCTCCTTGGATGCTCGTTTCATTCTAGCCGCGGTACGAAGCTCAGCATCTCAGGGCTCCGGGTGTGGAGAACTCCTATTACGGCTTCTTCGCTTGGCGACGTATCCAATTAAAAATTTGGAAGTAAAAATTTCCAGGTTAGGATTGAGAATATTCCTAAGTTAAGTCTAGACTCAGAAGTTTAGAATTGTGCAATTGTGTAACTGAGATTAAACACAAAAGGCTAGTGTTTAATTCACTCAGTGTTGGCTCTGATACCAACCTGTCACACCCCAAATTTTCCACGTGTCACCGGTGGGCCCGGTGGGGAGTATCGTGACGTCATGATTGGCAACATAATAGTCAAACAACACAATATTAATATGCACAGCGGAAGCAATTGAAAATATATAATACAACCGAATTTAATATTGTAATATCAAATGTCACAATATTCGGAAGTTTATCCACAGACGGATCGAAAATAAAATAGAGACAATAGTTCAACAGACTTTTAGGCATCTTAAGCTTGCGAGACTTCTATTGATGCTAAGGAGAAATATCCAGCCAATTTCGTATAGTACCTGCATTTAGCCTTTTTGGAAAATACGTCAGTTTACACTGGTAAATACAAATAACTGACTCATTTTGAAAATGGTTTACGAAAATTGATCTGGATGCACGTGGCACAAAACATCTTTTATTTAACTTGGGAGAATTATTTAATATTATAATCTTGTGAACGAATTACATGTTCCTTGTGCGTTCAGTAGCCCGGATCTTGTCCGGGTTAAAGATCAATAGACACACCACAATGTTCTTTTGTGCACTGACGGGTGTACGCCTACACCCCGCGCTTAAGTCGTGGCCATTTCGTAAAATGATGCCGAGGATATCCGGGACATGGTCATTAACCCCCCAAAGGCTTTAAGTAACAAGACTGTTTAAACGAGCCGATCAAATTATTCAACTACCCACCTAACGGTGGAGATTTGATGCTCGATCAAGCGGTATGCTATATACCGTAACCCAAGCCCGTATAGGGAAAATAAGTTAAAAGTATTTACCTGAGCAAAGTATAATTCTCAATTAGCAAAATGCACGTAGCTTTTACTGGTCCTCCTAATCTGGAACGAAGGTTTTATAATAACCTATTAGAATCCTAACGGGTCTTTAATTAAGCTTAAGCTTAGACCGGCTAGTTTCAAAGATACGGTTCGTACGCACGATTAAGCGAAGACCGGATAGAATGCGATTTAGACCCGACAAGTTTGAAGACTTGTTTAATATGGGTTCATTATTCACATTCTGGATTTTGAGATAAAACCGTTAAGGTTTGACCCGTTTCGGCTAATTTATGTAAACTTGTTACATAACCGAACCGTACGCGTAATAAGCGTGACGGGTACTCATTAGAGCTATATACAGGTTTCCTAAGTTAATTATGCCTCAAATATGTTGTGACATCATTAAGATGTCTTTCATTATGCCCGAAACGTGTTTAAACACAAACTAGGCCCCGTAGGGGTAGTTTGGTCATTTAAAAGTTTATAAAAGAGTTTAAGTAACAACCTGAGTTACATGTCTGATGTAATCAGCAAATATACTCAATTTGCTAAGTTATATCAGTAGGATTAAGCATATATGTGAAATTTATCATTTTTAACCAAACTATGCCCCGTAGAGGTATTTTGGTAATTTCACATAAGCCGAAAAGCTCAAAACTGAAGTCTGAGTTTATCAACCTTTGCTTACTGTTAAAATATTATAATTTGCCTAAAATATCAGTAGATATCAACCCGGGTATGTTCAATATAATTTTGATACATACTTTGCGTTAAAAACGCTTAATAAGGCGATTAAAGGCCATTTCCGGGTTCGATACTTAAATCTGACATTTTTATATTTCCAGAAGGCTTAAAATAATTTATTTATCATATGTGATCAGTAGCAAAAGGTTTGGAGTCGTTTAGATATGTAAAACTCATTTTATGGCCCGTAAGGGCAAAACCGACAATTACCGGATTAAGCCTACGACTATGAGTTATGCTCAGCCTAAAATTAATTAAAAATCTTTAAAAATCCCAAAATAATATATTACATCAGTGGGTAAAATATTTGATATCAAAAAGTATGTTTAAGTGGGCTATACGCTAAATACGCCATTTAATTAACATAAAGCTTTAATTTTACGCTAACGTGCATAACTCTTAACCTACACCTTAAACTGATGTCAAATTTTGTATGCAAGTTTATATATCAGTAAGTAAGGTCTCTACTCTTTTTCATTTCCAAAAATCACGTTTTAAAGTGAAAAGGGCATAATGGTCAACATATGAGCAATTAACGGAATCATGCATATTAATTGGATAACTAATGATCCGAGGTGTATAGTCACAGAGGGTTATACTAGCATGTAACCTGGTCCAAATGAAGCTCTTAGGTATTTCTAAAACATACCATAACGGGTCAGAACTGAAAGTCAAAGTGAAAGTCAAACTATGTGACTTTCGGTTCCGAACCGGGTATTTACAGGAATTTGTCGGGTTGAACATGTTTAGACATGTCCTTACACTAATTACCAAGTTATATTAATGATCAAACAGGTTATAAGTGCTCTACATTGCTAATCATGCATAAATCGCATTTTAAACTTTCTGTTTGACTTTTTATTAACACGTTTGACCCGACATTTGTCCTAGTTAGAGTGGTGATCAGGGGAAACCCTTTTGGGGTTTTATTACCCACATAAATACCAACCTATAACTGCCTTTCATTCGAGATATGACTGAGCCATTGTTGACTAATCTCGAAGTCAAACCGTAATTACGACGGTTTGACTTTTAGCTAAAATACTAAGCTAAACTCAATTAAAGAAGGACTAGCAGACTTACAAGAGTCCTATGCACGAGATAAGATCAGTTGAGGCTGCTTGGGAGCTCCAGAATTGATCCACAATTGCAGATGAAGGTGTGAGGAATGTTTGAACTCTTGGGGCCTTTTATAGTGGATTAAGCACCACAATTTGTTGACACCTAACTCTATGATCGACCACAACCATCCAACATGTGTCTCTAGTGCCCTAGTATAGTTTAGGGGTCGCCCACCATGTTAAAATGTTGTTTAAGATCGATTCTTCGCGTTTCCAGGGGTCTGTCCCCGTTTTCTGCATCTGGCGGCCTGACGTGGCCCGCCTCCCATTTGGTAGAACCCAACGCGGGCCGCCTGGGCCTGCGAATCAGGGTTTTTGATTTTCTATTTATTGCAATGTTGACCCTTGGCTCTTCGAAAGGGCAACCAAGGTTATTTCTTGCATTTTGACCCCCTTATATTTACCATCAAGGGCTTTAGGACTTATACCCACTTTGCCAAGTCCCTGAACGCTTCCGGTTAACCCGAAAAGTCTTAACTTTCAACGTTTGCACTTTAACCCCTCGCACACGAATTTGATCATAACTTTCTCATACGATAACGAAACTTTATGAAATTTATATCGTGCATTCTAGTGAGCATAATTAACATTTACAAAGCTTCGGGTTTGTCAAAAGGTCACTCAGAGGTATATCTTTAAACATGTTGACACATTTAACCCTTGTAGCTGGTAATCTCTCACTTTTAGCTTCGTATGATCCATGATTTATTCGTTTGATGTTATAAACATCATGTAGGGTTATTATGAAGTATATTTATTCACTGTTGACACTTAGAACCCGTATAATCACATACTTTCCATGTTTGTCAACTTTAGTCCTTCTATAATATTTCTTTCACACGTTTAAACATTTGACACGTGTCTACACATTATAGGACGTGAATTTTCGAGGTGTTACAACGCTGGAAACCCTAACAAATTCTCTCCCACAATTGGTGATTTCTGGTCCTAGCCAGTCATGTAAGTTGTACTCAACTTTAATTATTATAATGTTGTGTGTGACAGAGCAGTGATTAGAGGGAGGAACATCAAACTTTTGTTTCTTCATCTCGGTAATTTTTGGTCCTGTATCCATAGTTTGTTTGATCAATTGTTGATTTGTATAGTTAGATGGGATTTGCTTAATGGCGAAACTCAGAATCTCAGATGTAATGATGGAACTCAGAATCTCAGATGTAATGACGGAACTTAGTGCCCCGGTTATTTTGTAAGTTTATTTATTTTGGTGTTTGTTGTTTATGGGATTTATGTTATGACATTGTTTTTTTTATTGCAAATGTTTGGTCAGATCTTCAGTTCCAAACCTGTTTTGGCATCACCGGTAACCGGCTACAGAAGCAGGTTATGCGGGAATACAGGTTGGCAACGACTATTAGTTATCTGTTGGGTTGAACTTTACTAATAAGCCCTTTCAATCATTTTCAATTACAGTGATAGTTTAAATTTTAAATTTCCAGGCCTGGTGAGGTAGGACTTGGGAGGGTAGGACTTGGGAGGGGGGTTATGGGCATAAAATGGAAGGTGGAGGCACTAAAAAAGCCAGGTTAGTCATTTGGCTTTGAAAGCTTTCCTGGTTGGTTAGTCTTCCTATATTTTGCTCTTCCTTATTTCTGCTTTTCATGGTTAAAATGCAAGAAGCCTGATGTTTATGCAGCCTCTAAGAGGAGATCCATTTAGGGTAAGCTTTTGTTTATGTTACCTAATCGTTTGTTAATTACAAATAAACGATTAGAATAGAGATCCAAATGCCTCCTTTTAGCACATGTTTGAAATCGATTGATGGTTAGTTTTAGTGATACATCTTAAGAGTCTTATTATCATTTGGTAGAATTGCAGGTATAGGAACACCGATGGGACCCTAAGCGGCTTATAGGATCGGGTGGCATGCCCTCATCACATTCTGCAACGGTAACTGCTCTTGCGGTTGCTGTTGGTTTACACGATGGCCTTGGTGGTTCAAGCTTTGCTACTGCCCTGATTTTAGCTATTATAATATGATATTTTTTAGTTAATTTCTTCATTCTTTTTTAGTTTAGCATATGTATTTGGCTATTAAGTTGTATACCCAGGTCATTAATTGAATGTATGCAAAACAGAATCTGATGAATTGCTTAAAATGCATATAAAATATGGATTTGCATAGGGGAAGGTTATTTGCCCAGATCAATAGTTTTATTGTTGTTTTTATCCTAGCTATTGACCAATATCTAAAATAGTAAAATGCCTCTTAAAAGGCAAAAAAATACCGTGGACCAAAATATAAGTTATCTAATTGATGTGTTTGCTAATGGGGAGAAAATTAAAATAGGATTAAAAATTTTCCAAAAAGGAAATTTTTATTCTTTTAAAATGACCCAAAATGGGAAGTTTTGCATTTTTTTTGGGTGATAAAGGGAGTATATTATTTCTAACAAACACAAGCGAGTGATATATTTTTTATGTATTGCAGTATTCATCATTTACTGTGTGTTGCAGGCCTTTTTGATGAGGCTGGGAAACTTCTGGGTTCTGCTAGCAGCCCGATACAAATTTGGAAAGAAGGTGACTGTGTTGAGGTGATAACAGTTTCTTCAGTAGAAATTTAGGCCATCAATATATGAGGCTTGAATTTAAAAAAAAATTATATTCAGGATTATAATGCTAAAAATGATATTACATCATCACAAGACGCTTTAATAAGTGGACACTGACCTGATTGGTTGTCTCAAAAGTGCTTAATTTTATTAACCTTGAAATGATTTATGTTGATTTAACATTGTTAAACAAAGTTGTTGAAAATGTCATGTTCTGTTTAGGTTTGGTTGTTGACTTATGTAGTAGGATTCATCTAATAATATTTTGCAAAGAAGAAAGTAAAGAAATGATCGTCTCTTTTCATGCAAAAAAGGAAAATAACAGATACGGTTTTATTTGTCTGGATGTCACTACATTTTGACATGCTCTTTATGCTTCTTTTTTTTTTTTTGAATAATTTGCAATTTCAGCAATCTTCAACTGATACTTGCGATCTGCACTGCTGTTAAAAGAGCTTTATCCCTTTCTGATGTTGCTGGTGAAGAAGTAACTGGCATCGGTTTTGCAGCTACATGCTCTCTTGGTTAGTTTATTCTAATTCTATTAGCTGTGAAGTTAGTTATCAATGGTGGCAATTTCGACCTATTTACTTATGTATGATTCAGGTTAAGTTTTATCTCTAACGGGCCAAACAGGTAAATATTTAGCTGAAAAGGATACGGGTCAAATGGACCAAGAGTCATCTAAACTCTAAATGTGTCATTCTTTTGATGCATAAATTTCCTAATCATTTTATTAAAGAAAATAGAAAAGTTTTTAAATAACCTCATTATAATCATATTTGACTCGCTAATTAAATAGTTTTTTGAGGCAAAAAGTATAGCGGGTCAGGTCAACCGACCCATTTTAACCTGTCCAAAAAGTACTTGTTCTGGCCCATTAGCCAAACCCCCTCCCACCCCAACATTTTGCCACCTCTGCAAGTTAATCTTTAATCTTATATTTAGCCTGATTCATCTACCATAAAAGGAAATGGGTCAATGCTCAAGAGTTGCTCGAAGTGTTTTTTTTATTTTGCAGAAGACCTCCTAAATCATTTTCTTCAAAAACTAAGATTATTTTCTGAGTAATGTAACTTTTTTCTAATCATACTTTACACTCTAATTACCATCTTATTTAGTTTTTTTTTTTTGTTTTTTTTTTTTTGCAAAAAGTGTGTCAGGTCAATTGGACCGACCCATTTCTATTCAAAGAAATTACCCGTTTTGACCAGTTGCTCAACCCGCCCATTTTGCGACCTTTACCATTACTGATTTGATCTTTGATTTAACAATCGATTTGTTTCTTTATGCAAGTTGCTGTGGATTCTGAAGGTCAACCTGTTTCAGTATCTTGGAGTGGTGACACAAGAAGAAATGTAATAGTATGGATGGATCATAGAGCCGTAAAGCAAGCTGAAAGAATAAATTCCTTCAATTCACCCGTTCTACAATACTGCGGTGGTTCAATTTCTCCTGAAATGCAGCCACCTAAGGTATTAAGTAGCTAAATGTCGATTTATAGTTCACCTTATACGTCAGATTTCAAAGAAATAGTAATCCAAAACTGATTATCTGAAACGAGTAAAATGATAACTTAATCTCATCCGTTGATAATTTGTTTCGTGGAAAGCAGGTATGAAACTAATTACTACCCAAAACTGATTATCTAACACTTACATAATAGGCAAATTGGAAATAAATAATCCCAACTCACTGTTATTGGCCAATAATAATCTCAACTCATTTAATCACCAATAATAATCCAAACTATTCACTTTTGTTTGTAAAATACTCCCACGTTAAAAGAACACTAACTAGGTTAAAATATTGCTGATGTGGCTTAACATGTGTGGACTGGCGTGGCTGGTTAACATCTTACATGTGTATAAAATTATTATCAACCTCATTTGCACACACAATCGACTGAATTTTCCCAATTTGTAGAATTAGGGGTTTGAAGGAGAGTGCGATTGTGTGTGCAAATGAGGCTGATAATCATTTTATACACATGTAAGATGTTAACCAGCCACGTCAGTCCACACATGTTAAGCCGCATCAACAATATTTTAACCTAGTTAGTGTTTTTTTAACGTGGGAGTATTTTACAAACAAAAGTGAATAGTTCGGATTATTATTGGTAATTAAATGAGTTGGAATTATTATTGGCCAATAACAGTGAGTTGGGATTATTTATTTCCAATTTGCCTACATAATAAGATAATTAGAAGCAAAATCTCTTTATCCAAACACTAAAAATTGGAGTAAAGTACACGGATGGTTCCTGTGGTTTACCAAAATTTTGAATTTGGTCCATAGCTTTCCAAAAGTACACAGATGGTCCCTTTGGTTTGCACATTGTAACGCATTTAGTCCCCAGATTTTCCGAAAGTACATGGATGGTCCTTGTGGTTTGCACTGTGTAACGCATTTAGTCCCTAACTTGGACATGCTAGAACCTTTAAATTTGTTGGCTGGGGACTAAATGCGTTACAAAGTGCAAACCACAGGGACCATCTGTGTACTTTTGGAAAGTTAGGGACCAAATCCAAAATTATGATAAACCACAGGGACCATCCGTGTACTTTTGGAAAGTTAGGGACCAAATCCAAAATTATGATAAACCACAGGGACCATCCGTGTACTTTTGGAAAGTTAGGGACCAAATCCAAAATTATGATAAACCACAGGGACCATCCGTGTACTTTAAAACTTGATTATGAATTGCATTCTTAATATTGTAGCTTTTGTGGATGAAAGGGAATCTGCAAGAATCTTGGTCAATGGCTTGGAGGTGGATGGACATTAGCAGTGGGTGAAATTGTATGTAACAGGAGGTGAAATTGTCAATTGCAGTGGGTGTGGACAAACATAGATGTGAGTAACCCAGTGATCCTAAGTTGGCACAAATTGCTCTTAGGAATGACTTGAATAAGCTATAAGATCTCTTAACAGTATGTCAACGATCCAAGTATAGCAAGCAACAGGATGAAGAGATGGTAATGATTTATGAGCATTAATCATGTTTATTAAACCCATAAGTTTCTCAATTTGCTATCTATCTTGTCGAATTTTGTATCTAATATATAAAGTTTTTTCGCTTTTGTATCTAATATATATTCAGTTCTTTCTCATCATTCCTCATGTATCAGTTTTAGTACAACAGTTATTTGGGGCAACAAAATTACAGTAGTTTTCTTATCACCAGTTATTTGCATTAGGTTTATCAAAAAAATCGGTTGTTTGATTGATCACTTCACCAGTTATTTGCATCGAGTCTTATAAAAAAGTGGATCTTTGGCGATATGTTTTGATATTTGTTTTGATAGGCGTTACGACTAAGTTCAAAGCTTTCAATTTGGGTATCGTTATCGAAAACATCTGGTACGATATGTTTCGATAATGGTACTGATTCGGACTGATATTTGAAGGTAAAAACAAGTACCGAAAACGCCAAATTTCAGTACCGAAGATATTTTGGTTCGAGAAATTTGGTACTGGTATTAAACCGATACCGATTCCGAACTGGTATCCGGTACCATTTATTCATCCGTACTTGAATTTATATACAAAAGATTAGTTTTATTTAAATTGTAACATGCAACTAAATTCCCACATATTAATAATGTTATAAATAGTAAATTTTACTATTTATAACACTATTTATAACAAAAAATGTATTATATAGTCATACAAATCCAGGATTTCTAATTGAGGGACACGTCGATTATCTTGATGAAGATAGAAATCACAGGTAAAACAACTTTTTTTAAGTAAAAAGTTAAAGAAATTATATAGGATTATCAGTGAATGTCCTCACAAATTAAAAAAAAGCCGTTATACTTAAAAAAGTTTACATGATATTAAATTTTCAATATAAATAATTAGTTTTTGGTTGAAGCCCACGTATTACGCGGGCATTAACCTAGTACATATATATTTTCTACCATTTCCTCCTTCAACATGACACTTGTCTTAATTTCCTTCAATATCTTGTCCTAAATTGCCGACATTTATTTTTAATCATTACCTTTAACCTGAAACTTAATTTTCTTTCAACAATTTGTCCCACATCGCTGAATTTTGAAGCATGTCCCTTTCTGTAATATGAACCACTAATCTCTTTTGTCTCGAATTCGACCCATATAGTACAAGACAATACATGTTTTCCGGTTCAACCTGACTTCGAGGAAAACCGTTTGGTTCATTGTAACGTTTTTTTAGACTAACACAAAAATACATGTTACCCATCTAGTTTATCGGTAAATGGCACACGCTACGTATGTGCTACTCTCTCCATTAACCATGCCTTAACCATTAACTCTAAATCGTAAGAGCAAGTCGATATGAACTATAGATGTATTAATTTGGATATAATTGTGTCACCTTTAACCATTAACTCTAAATCGTGCTATGATTAAGTGATGGTGTCTCACTTTATATTTCTTTTTATAAATATACACTAACTTACTTTTATAACTAATAAAAAAATTTAAATCTCATAAGTAGTTATAGAAAAATATTAAAAAACCTAAAAATTATAAAGGTGGTAGAAATTTATAAGAAAATTAACAATAATAAGAAGTTATAAAAATAAAACTAAAAGATTAATGTCTAACAAGTATTAATGTAAAACTAGTGGGATTCTTACGCGTGTTGCGGCATGAATTTGGTCAATATCGTTTCGATTTATTACGCTATTGATACAATACCGACACTCGGTCTAGGGACCAAAGATAAAACTTGAAAAATAAATTCGTAATATGCCTAAAAGGACATGTGTTTTGCATCTACGTCGATTGAAAACCATAAAAACAAATATCCGTTTTTATTATGGTAGTACCGATACCAGAACTGATGTTCAGCCAGAATCGACGTGGTAATATTTTTGAGACGATATCAATTTGGTTGATGACGATGTTTGTACCAGTACTAACACCAGCTATAACTTACGATATTAAAAAAAAATACCCTATTGCATATCCAACTCCGTTTTTACCGAATTTTTTGCCAAAAACCATAAAAACGGATATTGGTATTGCTAACGAAGTTGTTCGAACGATATCAGTTTGATTCGTTGCGGTAAGAATAAAAAGTCAATTATATATGACTGTCGATTTTGAACAAAACTTTTATCAAAACTAACGTATCTAATAAATTTTAAAACAAAAGTTTATTTGCTAAATTCGAAAGTTAATAAAGGAAAGATAAATGAATAATAAACTTCCTAAATTGTACAATATAAATTCATATTGACTTCCACTTGTCAAAATGTATCCTGGTGATTAATTAACAAAGAAAGCCAAAGTTCTTCTACTCTTTCTTGGCTGTGTACAATCAGGAAGTTAGAAACTTGTATGGTAATATTTAAAAAACTAAAAACTTCACTAGCACAAGTACCAGTACTAACACCCACTGTAACTTACGATATTAAAAAAAATACCTTATTGCATATCCAACTCCATTTTTATCGAATTTTTTGCCAAAAACCATAAAAATGGATATACATTGACCAAAATTCGAATAAATACATCACATCATTTTTCTGTTAACTTCATAAATAAACTAAACATATTAATGTGAGACAAATTGATGTAACCATATTTTCAAGTTTATGTGAATATATAATTTGAAAAGGTATAGATAAAATATTGTATTCACGGAGGATCAAAATAATCCCAATAACAAAAATGGAAATATTGGACCAAAATCATGCCACATTGCCACTCAAGGGTCAAAACGTCATCCAATCTACTAGACTTCTGGAATAAAATTTCCATACTATCGTCATCCAATAGTCATCCAATCTACTAGACTTCTAGAATAAAATTTCTAAATAATTGAGCATAAATGTATTTTACCTTAGGGTGAACGGGGCACCATGCGGGGGGTGGGGCGGTGACCCAAGTCCTCGAGCGGGAACACCGCCGCCATCGCCTCGGGGAGGGTATTCGGGGAGGGGGATCGGGGAGAGTTCACCGCACAAGGTTTGCACAAGGATCGATGGTATACGTTGGGCAACGGTCAATTTAAAAAAAAAAAAAAATCAATTTTAACAATATAAATAACCAACTTAATCTAATTTTTTACCACACCCATTCTCAAACTCACTCTAAAAATCTATCAAATACAACACAAAGCCAAACCGAGCAATGGAGAACCAACCCCGCGAAGCCAAGAAAAAATCTAAGGGACGCGGCTCGCAACCGTCTCGTGGTGGTTCGAGCGGTGCAAGTGCACAACCACAACCCCCTTTCGGATATACTTCACAACCCCCGTATTTTTACCAACAACCTTCACACCCCTCATTTTACAACACCCAACCACAACCCACTTTCGGCTATTTTCAAAATTTGTTATCAATGGATCCTCCTCAAACCCCCGCCTTCGACCCGTATGGTTTTCGTTCCCCACAAGTTCCATCTCCACGAGAAAATTTTGAACGTCGTCTACCTATTCACGAGGACGAGGACGAGGAAGTAGTGCCCGAAACTCAAAATTTGGGCGACTATGAAGATGACACCGGCGACGATGAATTTAATGTGGATGAAGATGCCGGCAACGAAGAAGATGACGCTCGGGAGAAAAAGGGAAAAATGGAGAGCCAAAAATGGACAAAGGTCCAAGAAGAGGCGTTGGCGAAGGCGTGGGTACATTGCTCTACCAACAAAAATAAGGGCAATCAACAAAACCGCGATAGTTTTTGGCGTAAGATTTTAGATCATTTTAACAACACCGTTGGTGGAAGTAACCGGACCGTGCATCAAGTACGGTCTAAATGGACCCCGATGATGACGAAAATAAACTTTTTCAACGGCCTATACCAACAAGTGGTAAAAATTATATTTTTTTAACGTTGTATATTTTTTAATTTTGTTTACTAAGTTCATATGTTTTTAACACTTGTTATTTTATAATATGTAGGATCGCACACGAGGAAGCGGGTGTAGCGATCTCAACGTGATGAAAGTCGCTTTAAAGAATTTTAAAGATAGATATCCGAGCGGTTTTCAACATGTCGAGGCATGGGAGGTCGTTCGAAAACACGACAAATGGGCCCAAGCAATGTTTTAAAAACCGGTTTTTTATTCATACCGGGTTAGGCTCTGAAATGGTTCAACCGGTTGAACCGGGTTGTACCGAGCGGTTCAACCGGGTAATTAGTTAACTCTATAATTCCATAAAATATAAATTAATCTAAAAAAACAATCCAATCTCAATTAAGATTTATATAACTGATTATGGTTTTATCTAAAAAAAAATTATTTTCATGTAAAATGTTATGCATTTTTTAAAAGAATTTTTATTACTCATAAACAATATTACATTGGACGATGTGAGTAACAGTTTCAATAGCGATGAAATATTGTAATGGAAGGCACTAGGTTAATTACCAACAATCGAACGTCGGTATTACCTTAATATCGCATTTTATTATAATTAAAAAATCAAATTTTAAGATAATGCAAACCGGTTCAATGGTTTGAACCGGTAGAACCGGATTGACCGGCGGTACATAACACATACCGTATTTTGGTTTTACCGGCCTTTATCGTACCGGACACGTGTCCGGTATCCGGTTTAACCGGTATAACCGGCCGGTTCATACCGGTATTTAAAACATTGGGCCCAAGTCCCAGTGTTGGGTGAGGAAGGGGAAGGTTCGGCACAAAAAAGAAAGCCCGTTGACGTGGACCCTTCCATACCCGATATGAACGAAGACCCCTCGCCACAAAGAACACAACGGCGAGACAAGCGTCAAGCGACATCGTCCGAGGGCTCGGCCGAGTTGGCGGCACAATTCAAAGAGTACACCGCCATGAAAGAAGCGAAGCACGCGATTGAATTGGAGGTGATTGAATTGAGGAAGAAAAGAGAGTCGGAGGCTCGCGAACTCATAACGGAACAACGCGAGACGATGAGAAACTACGCGCACGATCGAGATATGAAAACATTCCTCAAGCCGCACGACGATGTTCCGCCGGAAATGTTGCCGTTCGTCCTCGCCAGAAAGCGCGAGATCGCTAACAAGTACGGGTGGCCGTGCAATTTCTAAAATTTTTATGTAGTATTGCGATGTAATTTTTATTTTTCTAGTTTGAATGTAATTTTTATTTTTAATTTAATGAAATGTCTTTTATTAAAATTTATTTAATTTTTATTAATATTTGTTTAATTTATAAACATGCATAATTACAACAAATAAAAAAAACAAAAAAAATAAAAAAGCAAGTCCCCTAAGAGAGGAGTGCCGCCATCAAATTGAGGGTGTGATGGGAGTTAAGAGGGGAGTTGACGTGGCGCGTGCTGATTGGCCGTGCGTAAGAGAGGGGACTCCTCTAAGAGGGGAGTGCCCCTCTCATCCTTAGGTTTTATGAGTTTTTTTAAAAAAGTTTGATTGTAGGTCGATGAGACATTATATTTTATTATTATCTTTATTATTCTTATTATTATTATTATTTATTTATTTTATGATTTCTTTGTTTTAGTTTTATTATTTATTTCAATCATGTATTTATTTTTGTAATATGCATTTACATGATCTAAATTAGCAACAAGTTGATGCTTTGAAGTGTTGTACTCTATGTTTTGGGGGTTTTCAAAAACAATTTTTATATTTCACTTTAAATCCAAAACTACTTGATTTTGTAGTTTTAACCCAAAATTTTTTAATTTTTTCAATTTAACCTAACAACTTTTTTACTTTCAACTTTGATCCCCTATATTTTTTTTTCATATTTTGCAAAATTTATCGTTTTACGTTTAGTTCTAAATTTTACGAGTTAACACGGCACAATGTGTGTGTGTTTCAACGATTTTACGTTTTGTTATATGCTTCGTTCTAAATTTTGCGAGTTAACATGGCGCAACGTACACATGTGGTTCAGTGTATTTACGTCGTCTATTTTTTCCCGTTTAACAAGTTCGTCACAACGCGCGAGTCGTAAATCGAGTTAGTCATCATTTTCTTTGTTTTATACGTCGGTCTAATTTCTCCACATTAAGACGTCGCAACTTCAATGTTGGTGGTCGTTGGCTGTTTGGTGCTATTTGTCACGGTTTTACGCCCCCGCCGCAACGCGGGGGGCTTAGTACTAGTTAATTTATATTTTTAAATGTATCCGTGTCCATGCACGGCGTAAGGTGCATATGTGGTTCAATGTTTTTACGTCTATTTTTCTTATATGATAGGTTCGTCGCAACTCGCAGGTCCTATATCGACTTAGTTATTCTTTTCTATATTTTACGTTTCGGTCTAATTTCTTTGTATTAACATGCCACAATGTGTGTGTGTGGTTCAATGATTTTACGTCTACGTTTCGCCCAATGTTACTTTTTCCATTTTTATTTATTTTGTTTTACAAGCTTTTCCGATACTGATAGTCGTTGACAGTAGTATAGCATTGGTGCAACTTGACACGATATTAACATTGATGTTTCTAGAAAAGTCACATAACATAATAATACATTAATTATTAATTAAACATTATAAAGAAGCAACATCTTTATGCATACATGTGTTGTAAGTTTGGCTTAGGGTGTTTTTCAAAAAAAAATGAATTTTTTTTTCAACCCTAAAGTTTTAATCTTTGACAATTTAAGCATAAAGTTTTAATCTTTGTTTCCTTTTTAACCCTAAAGTTTTAATCTTTATCAATTTAAGTTTAAAGTTTTAATCTTTGGTAAAGCAACATCTTTATGCATACATGTGTTGTAAGTTTGGCTTAGGGTGTTTTAAAAAAAAAATGGAATTTTTCTTTTTAACCCTAAAGTTTTAATCTTTGACAATTTAAGTATAAAGTTTTAATCTTTGTTTCCTTTTTAACCCTAAAGTTTTAATCTTTGACAATTTAAGTTTAAAGTTTTAATCTTTGGTAATTTAACCCCTTTGATTAATTTGATTTTTCACTTCTAATTCAAAAGTTTTCATCTTATACAATTTAACCCCTTTGATTAATTTGATTTTTCACTTCTAATTCAGAAGTTTTCATCTTTTGCGATTTAACCACTTTGATTTTTTTTACTTACGTGTTGTAATCTTGGCTTTGGGGGCAAGAAAAAATGGTTATGCATATGATTGTTGTAACCTTGGCTTTGGGGGGTTTTCACAAAATTATTTTTTTTACTTTTCACCCAAAAGTATTTCATAGATTACTTTTAACCCAAAACTATTTGTTTTTTTTTCTTTTAACACAAAACTTTTTATCTTTTGCAATCTATCCTCACATTTTTTTTTTACTTTTAACTTTGGTCCTTTATAGTTTTCATTTTCCGCAAATTTTTCGCTTTATGCTTCGTTCTAAATTTTGTGACTTAACACATCGCAACGTGCGTCTTTGGTTTAACGTTTTTACGTTTCGTTCTAAATTTTGCGAGTTAACACGACGCAACGTGCGTGTGTGGGTGAACGTTTTACATCGTCTATTTTTTCCCATTTGACAGGTTCAACATAACCTGCGCGTCCTAAATCGACTTATAACTAAAGAATCCTCGCCGCATTGCGGCGGGTCGTAATTCTAGTTATTAATTAATAAGTAACATAAGTGAACCCAACATCAACATGTTAAATATATTTTATTTATAATGTATTGAAGAATTTGTGTATCATTCCAAAAGTTTTAATATCACATCAATCATAAAGAACACCACCAACCATGGGTAGAGACAAATTAAAAATCCACATGATATCGGGAAAATATTAAAATATGTATTTATATGATATGTACCACTTGGTTTGATAGATAACCCGTTAAAGTCGGTCAAGCTTCAAAGAAAATAGAGAGAAACTTGATAGAATATTTAGAGAGAATTAGACTAAATCAACATTTTCATTCCTAATCTAAACAATTGTTAATCGACTGATATATAGCCTTACAATACAATACCCACTACTTGCTATTTAAAAGGATAACTACCCTCTCAAATAGATAATGGTAACCCACTACTTTAAAACAATTAATTCCATAAATCTAATTAACTAAGTTACTAATATTTGCATGATAATATTCACGATGTGATGCATATGTTTGATGTCTTCATGACTACACCATGCAAACAACATTATATTATTTAAAAAGGAAATAAGGTGCATCTAAACCTTTCCCAAAATAATTGTTTGATAGCAAAAACACTTGACAGGGGCAAAATCGTCTTATTGCTTTTAAGAAAGAAGAGACGAAGATTGTCCTAGTCCTTTACCCACTCCATCTTTGTATCATTCTCACCTTCAGCTATTTATAGGTTTCCATTTTGGTCCTTTAACCGATTGTACTCATGCATTTAAGACAACTCTAATTTAAAATGATTGAATAAAAAGCCTTGCTAGTTGTTGTCGATATGCTATCCAATCACCCGTAAAAGAAAAAACGGACACGAGACTCGTGTAAAATGGGTTTATGCTAAGAACAAAATATGGAATAAGACTCATATCAATACTACTTAATAAATTTTTAAGGCCAGCGGGTGTGTCTCCCCCCCCCCCCCCCCCCCCACATCACCAACTTTAGCGCCCCCATCTAGTTAAACCACCCCGCCTCCGTTAAAGGGGGCGCATCCTTGGCTTCCGCCAAAGGAGTAGTGTTAAACGGAAAAGATTGTCAAAGGCAAAATTATAGGATCAGATCTGGTCATCATTTCCAATCAAAGATTTGCTAGCTATTCGCCAGCCTGTTTCCAGCACCGACCATTTAATATGTTTCCGTTTTTGAGATTATTGTTTTGTGTATAAATAGGCCTCTTGTTTTTCTTTGTAAAACACAACAATGAATAGTTTTTTCTCCAATAAAGTCTTCATGGTATCAGAGCAGTGTTTCTGATTCCTGAACACTTTGCTCATCATCTACAACCAATCCCAAATCAGAGAAACCCGTCTACTAAATCAAACTCGAAAAATTTTTTACCAGTTCCGACAAACCTCAGATCTTGTTTCAGTTCCGGCGAATCAGTTCTCCATCTTCATTCAATCAAACCTCAGCTCTTGTTTCCTTTCCTTTCAGTTCTCCTTTCCTGTTGGTTCAAGATCCAGCCGTCGCCAACCAAAACAACCATTCAATCAAAATTACCAGTTCCGACAACATCCGGCTGTCACACCCCGACCACGTAGAACATACAAAACGTGGCGGAAACGTCGGGGAGTGTTGTAACAGAATTAATTGTTTCAAATCCATGGCAATTGGAGTTTCGTTTTATTAATCAAACATGAAAGTTTACATTGTTTTAAACAAGGACTAAAGAGTACATAACATAAATTAACTAGTTCTTGTCTCGTTTTAAGTCACTAAGGCACAGGTCCGCCTAAGTATGTCTTGATAAGTCCTATGCATCATCTCCTGAAAACACATGTGAAAATAGGTACGTCAGCATAAAAATGCCTGTGAGATACATAGGTTTTGTGAAAACAGAATTCATGACTTATGTTTGAGAAAATGTTTAGTCATGAACCTTGTAATTTGCTTTGTCTTGTAAATCATTTGAAAAACGATAAGATCAGATGATATGTATAAATAAGAGAATAATGTATGGTTAAATGAATAACCATGTAAAATGAGTTTGTATAAGATAAGTTGTTTGTAAATCAATGTCTTGTGAAAAGTATGTTATTTGTATAAAATGTTATATGTCTCAAATTGAAATGATTCAAATAACGCTACAATATGTGATACCATACAAACACTTATATATAGGAAGTACCAGCGGCGTATCCACCGTGCTTGTATCATATTACATACGCCTCGTTACTTAAATCACTTACTCAAACCAAACCATCAAGATGAAATGTTTAACAATTGTAGAAATGTTTATGTATAGTCAAATGTATATTGTCAAATGTAAATCATGTCAACAAATACAACTGGTTCACACGGTTCAATAGTTACAAACGGTTCATATAATCAAAGGGTTACGACGGTTCACATAGTCAAATGGTTACAACGGTTCAAAATGTAGTATAATGTGTTCATATGCTGGATGAGCATATGCAACAGAAATGCAATGTAAAACAATGTACTAAGTATGCACGTAATGGACATACATAGCATAAGTGTAATGTAAAACAATGTACTAAGTATGCACACAATGGGCGTACATAGCATGAAATGTATTGTAAAGTGATGTACTAAATATGCACACAATGGGCATACATAGCATAAAATGTATCGAAATCATGTACTATAAATGTACTAATAAACATAGCAAGTATATGATGTGAAAACAGGAAAGCATGAAAGTAACAAGTAGGCACATGTGTTTCACCCCAAAACAGTTTGGAAAATAGTAAAAGAGGGGTCTATGTACTCACTTGAGATTGCTCAGTAGTCCTTGAGTGACAACCAAACAATGCTAGAGATCACGGATATCAAACGGCACCTAATATAGGTAACTATGTTAATAAACCGGACCTAAGTCGGAGGATTAGATAGAATGAGGGTTCGTAAACCAAACGAGTATGGAGACTCGTCTCATATGGTTTAACAAAGCCTACATACTAAATGAAACCTAACCTAAGTGCTTACGACCCATCACGACCCGTTTAGGTAGCTTATGCTACTTTAACGCGTCGTTCGCGTAAAACGCGTTCGGAACGCCTAACTAGTCCTATGACAAGTAAAATATGCCTTAACATGTCTAATATTGTTACCAAATCAGTTTAGATACCAAAAGTTATGTTACATATGCTTAAAATGGATTTTGGCGTAAAAAGGGCATTTTGGTAATTTACCTAAGGCATATAAACTACCTATCATACAACTAACTAAACGCCGTGACCATAAGGTATAACCTCGGAAGGTTATTCCCTATATACTATGGTCACCTAATGTGTTTGGTCGGATCCTAATGATCGACCAAACGGGTCGGGTTCGAAAGCATAAGCGATTGTTTAGATCGCTTACCTTTCGACCCTATATAAGCACTAAACTAAAAGTGACGAGCTAAGCATGTTAAAACATGCTTAACTAAGTTTAGAAAACAGGTTTGGTATCAAAACAAACGGTTTTGATACCTAAAAGTAGTTTGGTTACAAAATACGCAATAACACGCATTTTGGCCGAAACTACGACTCGTCACTGAGCCTAGATAACGTGGTAATCAGTAGGTATAGTCACTAGGGACTATAACCATTGTGATCACGCTCACGTTATGAAGTTCAAACGAACTTTGCATCGACCATAAACTGGTCAATGCAGAAAGTCAACATAGTTCGACTTTCGGACTAGAAAAGCGATAAAAGAACGAAGGAACACTTACAAAGGGTCCCTGCAAGATTGATAATCCAAGTATTCTCAGGTATGAGGTGATGAAACACCCCAACTTAGAGAATTCTCAGATTTCAAGTGGGTTTTGCAATGGGGATGGATGGGTATTTATAGTTTTCGGAGAGCCGTTAAGATCGTTTCTCGAATAACGTGATCGAATCCCATCCGTACAAGTGTTGGAATGTTATGGTGCATCATTTTGCCCACCACAAGATATTGACATGTGGCATTTGGCCTTTGGGGAGTGTTTAAATCTGTTAATCAGCAGTCAAAAATGATTTTCTGCATCTGATCCATGCTTGCGCACCGTAACACTCAGAGTGTTGAGGTGCGCAAGGACCTTGCAGGTCTGACACTTTCAAAAATGCCAGAACAGGCCCCTGAAGCTCCAAACTTGCTATTTGATGCATTTTTGACACATTTAAGCCCCGTTAACCCCATTTCAAAGCTCTAAAATGAAGTTAAAGTATAGGGAACTTAAAATGTGCTCAAAAATATCTCAGATGTCGGTTCGTTTGGCCGTACAATCGCGATGTTCGCTTAATTACGACGGAATGCGCATAAGCGCGAAAAACGATCCAAATTGCGCGACGAATGGATTTTTCTCATGCCAAACACTAAAATAAAATATTTTAGTGCTTACATAAATTTTTGGATGTCCGGATGTATTCAGAACGTAAGTTATGCGCGAAAGTGCAAACTTATGCACTTTTTGACACTTTTAGTCCCTGAATGACCCAAAAGTTTATTTTAGCACACCGAACCCCTCAAAGCCTATTTCTAAGCTATGTGAAGGATATTTATGGTATGTTTAACTTATGGTCATGTTCCGGAATGTCTGTTACAGTTCAAATTGGCATACTTTTGCAGTTTGTCAAATTTAGTCCCTGTAAGCGATTTAACTTGATTTTGCCATACCAAAGCCTTCAAAACTTATTTCTAAGTTATGTAAAGGTTATTTAAGGTATATTAAGCCTATTTCACTATTCCGGAGTGTTCGTTGCATTAAACTGGTTATATTTACGCATCAGTGCGCGTATAACCTTCCAGAAAGCGATTTAGAGCTTGAAATCGAACAAGAATTGATATGTGCAAAAGATACACATATTTATACAGATCCCAAGTCTGAAATACAATATTTCATTGGCTTGGTATTTGTTTGATGTTCGCAGTGACCCAGGTGTCACACCGGCTGCTAATCACCGTGAACAGTAACAAGCCGCCTCAACCAGCTCCACCAATCAAAACACCGCCGCCGCCGCAAACCCCTACTCCGCCGCGGTCTCACCGTCACCTCCACCTCTTCTCGGCTCTGGGCTTCTTCTCTGCCGCCTTGGGTGCCATTGTTTGTTGTTTTTTAGCTTCCGTTGTATTTGAGAGAGGAAGAGAGGGATAAAGAAGGGGGTGTCGGTTGTATACTACTTGTGGTTAGGGTTTGACTTTACTTGTGTTAAACAGGTGAGAGATGGGGTGTCAAGGAAAGAGGGAAGATAAACAAATGAAAAGGTGGGGAGTTGATGTAGAAACAGGCGAAAGAAAAAGAAAAATGGGAAAGGCAAATGCGGTACAGAACTGTTATAAAAAAAATAAACCTTGGATTTTCGATTGTGGGGCAACCGATACCATGACATATGAAATTTCTGATTTGGTGTCAACATCCAAACCGCAGAAAACTCATATTCAAACTGCGAACGGAGAGGTTATACGTGCAGAAAGGGGGGGAACAATTGAAATCTCCCCAACGTTAAAACTCTCAAATTGCCTTTATGTTCCATCATTGTCACATAAATTACTATCAATCAGTCATGTGACAAAAGAACTAAATTGCGTAGTGCTAATTTATCCCACTTTTTGTATCTTACAGGACATCAGGATAGGGACGATTATTGGACGTGGCACTGAGCATCAGGGGTTGTACTATGTGGATGAGGTTGTGATGCTGGCTCATAGAACTACAAACCGGGAAGCATGGTTATGGCATAGGCGTCTCGGACATCCATCCTCTGGGTATCTACATCTTTTATTCCCTAAACTTTTTTCTCCTCGTGATAAAATAAATTGTGAAACTTGTTTTCTTGCTAAAAGCCATCGACAACCTTTCAAACCAAATAATACAAGAGTTAATGTGCATTTCTCATTAATTCATTCTGATGTATGTGGTCCGTCCCCTATTACGGGGGGACAAGGCTTTCATTATTTCTTGCTATTCATAGATGATTGTACCCGTATGACGTGGGTCTATTTCTTGAAACACAAGTCTGAAGTTTTTGAAAAATTTACTATATTCCATACTATGATTCACACTCAATTTCAAAAAGAAATTCAAATTCTTCGGTCCGACAATGGGGGGAATTCGTTAATGCATCCATAAAACAGTTTTGCCAAACCAAGGGGATAATTCACCAAACCACCTGTCCACATACTCCTGAATAAAATGGAGTCGCCGAACGCAAAAACCGTATAATTCTTGAGATGACTCGAGCCTTCCTAATCGAATCCAAAGTCCCTAAATTCTTCTGGCCCGAAGCAGTTTCTTCTTCTTCTGTATACCTTATAAATCAACTTCCTACAAAAATTCTTGAACTAAAAACCCCCATACAAGCCCTAGAAAAATTTGCCAAGATCCCTCCTCCTCTTACTCTTGAACCACGAATTTTTGGCTGCTCAGCCTTTGTTCACATACCCAAAACCAATCGAACAAAACTTGACCCGTGTGCCGAGAAATGTGTGTTTGTGGGCTATGGAGTTAATCAAAAAGGTTATCGTTGTTACAACCCAAAAACACGTCACACACACACTACTATGAACCTTGACTTTCTTGAAACAGAATACTTCTATAACACCCAACCCAATGGTCAGGGGGAGAACGAACACATAGACACACTGGGTTGGCTGACTCGATTCCCATCTTCTGAGGAAGTCATAACCAGAGAAGATCACAGTACCAAAGGAGAATCACCGCCTGCCACAAACACACAACCAACTGAGCATAGTGTCACTGAAGAAAACCCCTCCAACCTGATGCCCGAGGTAAGTAACAATGAGATTCCTAAAAATTCTGATGTTTCCCCTAATCATTATGAATGTGAGCACACAAAATAGGAGCAAGCTGAACGAAGTTCTCCTGCCTCCCCTAATCATAGTGATGGTGAATACATAGAACCGGTAACAACAGCAGAGCACGTTGAACCAAGGGAAGCACCAGAACGGTATGTGTTGCCACCAAGGGCAAATAGGGGAGTTCCTCCCAAGCGATATTCCCCAGAAAATGAATCTCGAAACTCAAATTATCCGGTAGCCAACATAGCCAGGGGGAGCCTGTCTCATGAAGCTAAGGCGTTTGCTTTCTCATTATATTCTGAACATACTCCAACCAATGTAAAAGAAGCCTTAGAATCTGAGAACTGGAAAAAAGCAATGAGAACAGAGATTGAGGCCCTGATGAAAAATGATACATGGGAAAAGTGTACTCTCCCAACAGGAAAGAAACCCGTCGGATGTCGCTGGGTTTTTACAGTGAAATACAAGTCAGATGGAACCATTGAGAGGTACAAAGCCCGACTGGTAGCTAAAGGATATACTCAAACATACGGGATCGACTACTTGGAGACCTTCTCGCCAGTGGCCAAAATTAACACTATCAGAGTCCTCTTCTCAATAGCTGCAAACGAAAATTGGCCACTTCATCAATTTGACGTAAAGAACGCTTTTCTGCATGGAGAATTAACAAAAGAAGTTTACATGGAAGCTCCTCCTGGTTTTGCAACAGATTTCAAGACAGGTGAAGTATGTCGGTTAAAAAAATCCCTTTATGGTCTAAAGCAATCTCCTCGAGCGTGGTTTGGTAGATTTACACTCGCAATGAAAGGATATGGATTCAAAAAAAGCAACTCAGACCACACTTTGTTCATCAAACAAAGAGGAAGACTTGTAACATGTCTAATTGTATTTGTTGATGATATGATCATTACGGGGAATGGCAAGGAAGAAATGACAAAATTAAAAGAGAGCCTGTTCCGAGAATTCGAAATGAAAGACTTGGGAAGACTTAAGTATTTTCTTGGAATTGAAGTACTAAGGTCCAAACGAGGAATCTTTATTTGCCAGAAAAATACATCCTAGATATGTTAGCCGAAACGGGAATGATCGATTGCAAACCAGCAGATACACCAATGATGGTGAATCATAAACTTCAAATGGAGGAAGGAGCAAAACTAGTCAAAAAAGAGAGGTATCAACGGCTAGTAGGAAAGCTGATATATCTGTCACACACACGACCTGACATAGCTTATGCAGTAAGTGTGGTTAGCCAGTTTATGCACCAGCCTCAAATAGCACACATGGAAGCAGTATGTAGAATCATGAGATATCTCAAAGGAATAATTGGCCATGGAGTCCTCTTTAAATCAAACGGACATCTGAAAATTCAAGGGTACACTGATGTAGACTGGGCTGGAGATAAAGGGGATCGAAGATCCACATCAGGGTACTTCACCCTAGTCGGAGGAAATCTAGTTACCTGGAGAAGCAAGAAGCAAAAGGTGGTTGCTCTATCCAGTGCAGAAGCTGAATTTCAAGGAATAGCACGGGGCTTGACAGAAATACTATGGATACGGAAGCTTCTAACTGAAGTCGGTTTTCCTCCGACAGAACCAACTAGAATCATGTGTGACAACAAAGCAGCTATTCAAATCTCAGAAAATCCGATTCAGCATGATCGTACAAAGCATGTAGAAGTAGATTCATTAAAGAAAAGCTAGAATCAGGGATACTCGAACTACCTTTTGTGCGGTCTGAAGATCAATTAGCAGATATCCTAACAAAGGCGGTTAATGAGAAAATATTCAGCAAATGCCTAAGCAAGTTAAGTATTGGAGATCCCACTACTCAACTTGAGGGGGAGTGTTAAACGGAAAAGATTGTCAAAGGAAAAATTATAGGATCAGATCTGATCATCATTTCCAATTGAAGATTTGCTAGCTATTCGCCAGCCTGTTTCCAGCACCGACCATTTAATATGTTTCCGTTTTTTAGATTATTGTTTTGTGTATAATTAGGCCTCTTGTTTTTCTTTGTAAAACACAACAATGAATAAAAGTTTTTTCTCCAATAAAGTCTTCAAGTAGCGCGCGCGAGAGATGAAATCAAGGGGCCCCACCTAATGTAAACCAATCAGAGTTTTTTTATTTTTTTTTAATAATAGTTAAAAAGGGACTTTATAAGGGGCGTTATTCCACACCGTGTAAGTTAGCGATAAAGCCCCCTGCTTATGTGTCACCTACGTGACGCTTACGTGGCGTAATAAAGCCCATAGGGCTTTAAACCACACCCTCTAGCCTAAGCATATACCAACTATCGTTATAATATACTTAACCAAAAAGTCAATCCCCAAACAAAATGACTAGACAATGCCTTCGGTTTTCGACAAAACACTTTATGCTAGTGAGCCTAGCAAGTTATGTGATAAGGTATGATCTGAATTAATTCTATTAAACCGAACATCTCACATAAAACCTAGTTCGATCGGAACTAATCAAATAAATATGCAACGTGGCATATGTCACACCCCCAAAATACCACATGCGGAATCACCGCGGGACGTGTGACGTACCAGGATCCAAGCCACCAATCACGTTGAACTACGCATAGTATTTAAATAAACATTCTATTCCTTTCAAAATATAAATCCAGGTCATAAGTTAAACCAAAGTAAATGTTCAGCGGAAGCATAATGTAAGCTGTAAATCAATTGTTTCAAAACATATGTTCATAATCAGCGAAACAAGTATCCAAGAGTCTCGACCCATGACCACTCCAGCACTCCTATATGTTTTGTGGAACAAACAGTTATAGATCCATCCAATGATTACAGTTTGACATATTCTAGAACCCTAATGATCATCACCAGTTATGATCATCGATCAATCATTCAGCACCCAACTATCATCAACATGCAACAAGGGTATTGACAATTCAAACATACATATTTCTTTTAACATTCTTATTTCTTATGCATCACAACACCTTGACATCTCATTTAAATCCAACAGTTATTAAAGATTCACATATAAACAACAATAGATCATCAGAACACATACATATGCATGCTCATGTCCAATCTAGTTTGTACATAAGATCATGAATCAACTGTCAAACCTTTAACATGCAAATATCAGATTTCACTTCTAACCCTAATCCATACGACACCACAGTATTAACAGAACCGTAATCATCAACAATCCATTCAGTAACAACGTTTATACACTAACCTTGATGTGGTGTAGATCGGTGGTGCTTAGGGTTTGAGAGTCTCGAATGAGAGATGAGGGAACTACCGTCGCTAGGTTTAGGGAAGTCTAGGGTTGCAAGATGTCAGTTACGTTACAGAATGAAATACCCTACGAGTTTTTATGTTGATATACTAGACCCTGGCCCTTCTTGGGCTTTCAAGGCATTTGGGCCGGCCTTTATGGACGAAACTCAACATTCGTCGGCCAAGGTAGTGGCGAAACTCCCATTTTCGTCGAGTATGCATATGACGAAACTCCACAAGTTTCGTTGAACATGTTTCGTCGAACAACAGTGTGAAAAGGGTTTCGTCACTAAAGGATTTTATTGAATGCTCAAACATTAAGCCAACAACTTATACTAAAATTATTCCAAGTAATACACATGATCCAATGTATAAAAGGTATAAAACATGAACATAAAATAGGTAACGCTTAGAGGAAAGGTCTTGAAATCTCGGGTTGTCACATCATCCCCAACTTGAAAGAAATTTCGTCCCGAAATTTGATAAGTAACCCAAAACAGTACGTGTTAGATCAAGATGACTGTGCATTCTCTGCGGGTGCCACATCATCCCCAACTTGATTGGGAATTTCGTCCCGAAATTCACTAGTTATGCCAAGCTTTGGTTTGTCAGACTTAGACTTGTCATCTGGGAATAAATGTGGGTACTTAAGCTTCATCTGATCCTCGCGTTCCCACGTGAACTCCAGTCCACGTCTTGAGTTCCAACGAACTCTCACGATCGGATACGGCTGTGCTTACGGACCTTGACCTCCTGGTCCATAATTTTTATTGGTTCTTCGACAAACTGCAACTTGTCGTCAATCTTCAGCTCTTGAAACGGTACGACCAGTGTTTCGTCAGACAAACACTTCTTTAATTGCGACACATGGAACACATCATGGACGTTACCTAACTCAGCAGGTAACTCTAACTTGTAGGCCACCTTACCAACAAGTTCCAGAATTTTGAATGGCCCAATATAACGTGGGTTAAGCTTGCCGCGTTTCCCGAAACGCACCACACCCTTCCAGGGTGAGACCTTCAACATAACACGATCATTAACTGCGAACTCCAAAGGTTTCCTACGATTATCAGCGTAGCTTTTCTGACGGTCGCGCGCCGCTGCCATCCGATTCCTGATCTGAACAATCTTTTCCAAAGTTTCCAACACAAGTTCAGGGCCTGTGACCTGGCTGTCGCCCACCTCAGCCTAACAGAGAGGTGAACGACACTTTCGTCCGTACAATGCTTCGAATGGAGCTGCCTGAATACTGGTATGGTAGCTATTGTTGTAAGAAAACTCTATCAAAGGCAAGTGTTTCTCCCAACCCTTGCCAAAATCAATCACACACGCCCGCAGCATGTCTTCATGTGTCTGGATGGTTCGTTCACTTTGACCATCCGTCTGCGGGTGATAAGCAGTACTCATGTCAAGACGCAAGCCGAATGATTTGTGCATCGACTGCCATAAATCTGAGATGAAACGCGGGTCACGGTCAGAGATAATAGAAGTTGGCACCCCGTGCCTAGAAACCACTTCCTTTAGATAGACGGCAGCTAGCTGTGAGAACTTATCAGTTTCCTTGATCGCAAGAAAGTGCGCAGATTTCGTGAGACGATCGATGATCACCCAAATGGTATCGTTCCCGTTTTGAGTTCTTGGTAAACCAGTGACGAAATCCATAGCAATCTGCTCCCATTTCCACATGGGTATTTCTGGTTGTTGTAGCAGGCCTGAGGGTTTCTGATACTCCACTTTAACTTTCGAGCAGGTCAAACATTTACTCACATAAGTCGCGATGTGAGCTTTCATCTTCGGCCACCAATACATGACCTTGAGATCCTGATACATCTTATCCGAACCTGGGTGAACAGAGTATCGAGACTTGTGCGCTTCGTCCATCACAAGCTCTCTAAGGTTTCCGAACAAGGGGATCCATATCCGTTCCATGCAGTAGAGAATACCATCAGATCTCTTTATAAGCCGTTTTTTCATACCACGCAAATACTCTGCTTCATAGTTTTCCTCCTTCAATGCTTCAGTCTGAGCCGAACGAATCTGGTCAGGAAGATTTGAATGGATAGTGAGCTGCAAAGCGCGAACACGTTTGGGTTTTGATTCCTTTCTACTAAGAGCGTCTGCCACAAGTTAGCCTTACCCGGATGATACTTGATTGCACAATCGTAATCGTTTAAAAGTTCTACCCAGCGACGCTGTCGCATATTGAAATCCTTCTGGTTGAAAATATGCTGAAGGCTCCTGTGGTCGGTATAAATAGTGCATTTAGTACCGTACAGGTAATGCCTCCAGATTTTGAGCGCAAATACCACGGCTCCCAACTCCAAGTCGTGTGTCGTATAATTCCTCTCGTGAACCTTCAACTGTCGAGAGGCGTAAGCTATCACATTGTTGCGTTGCATCAGCACGCACCCGAGACCCTGTATGGAAGCATCACAGTATCCTACAAAGTCTTCTGTACCTTCTGGTAGAGACAAGATCGGTGCACTGCAGAGTTTCTGTTTCAGTAGCTAAAAAGCTTCCTCTTGTTTCGTTCCCCACGAGTATACAACGCCTTTCTGTGTCAATGAAGTAAAAGGTTGGGCGATCTTCGAAAAGTCGTTTATAAACCTGCGATAGTACCCAGCGAGTCCAAGAAATTATCGCACCTCTGAAGGAGTCTTCGGTGCCGCCCAATTTTTGATAGCATCAATCTTTGCAGGATCCACGTGTATACCTGATTCGTTCACAATATGGCCAAGGAAGTGCACTTCTCGAATCCAGAAGTCACACTTTGAAAACTTCGCATAGAGTTGCTCCTTCCTCAGGAGTTCCAAAATAAGACGCAGGTGCCGCTCATGTTCTTCCTTACTCTTCGAGTAGATCAAAATGTCTTCGATGAACACTATAACGAAATCGTCAAGATACGGTTTGCATATACGGTTCATGAGATCCATGAAAACCGCTGGCGCGTTCGTCAATCCAAACGGCATAACTAAAAACTCATAGTGCCCATAACGCGTTTGAAAAGCCGTTTTAGGAACGTCCTCATCTCGGACTCTCATCTGATGATAGCCCGATCTTAAGTCGATTTTCGAATAAAAACTTGACTCTTGCAACTGGTCAAACAAGTCGTCGATGTGTGGCAATGGATAACGGTTCTTGACAGTCACCTTGTTGAGTTCCCGATAATAAATACATATGCGAAAGGACCCGTCTTTCTTAGTTACGAACAGAACTGGGGCTCCCCAAGGCGAAGAACTGGGTCGAATAAAGCCCCTATCCAGTAACTCTTGTAGTTGATTAGACAACTCCTGCAATTCCCCAGGCGCTAAACGGTAAGGAGCACGAGCTATCGGGGCTGCTCCTGGCGCAAGATCAATCTGAAATTCCACTTGGCGGTGAGGAGGTAAACCAGGAAGTTCCTCAGGAAACACATCGGCAAATTCGCGTACCACTGGCAGATCCTCGATCTTTCTCTCTCCTGATGAAGTATCAGTAACAAGTGCTAGAATAGCAGGATACCCCTTTCGTAGATATTTCTGCGCTTGCATAGCTGAGATGATACCAACCATCACACCACTGCGATGCCCCTGAACCGATAACGACTCTCCTCCAGGGAGAGGAATACGTACAATCTTCTCCTTACACAAAATCTCAGCTTTGTGTTTAGACAGCCAATCCATACCAATCACTATATCAAAACTACCGAGGGTAACAGGAAGGAGATCAATATCAAACACTTGACCCACAAGATCTAGTTTACACCCAAAGAGGACATGTGAAGCTTCAATCGTTTTACCATCAGCTAATTCTACTACATGCTTAACTTCTAAAGGTGTTGGGGCTAACCCTAATCGTTGACTGAACTCTAGGGACACATAACTCCAATCGGCACCGGAATCAAATAACACAGAAGCAATAAGATTGTTCACAGAAAACGTACCAGTCACGACATTGCCGTCGTTCCTAGCATCACCAGCACCGATCGTAAACACCCTTCCACGGGCACCATTGCCTCCATTGTTGCCGTTATCGTTGTTGTTTCCAGCATTGTTGTTGTTGTTCTGGCGGTTGTTGTCATTGGCATTCTGATTCAACTGAGGGCAATCCCGCTTGATGTGGCCCTCATCCCCACACTGGAAACACCCCTTCTTAAAGCCCTGGTTCTGATGGGGTTGTTGCCTTTGCTGTCGCTGATACTGTTGATTTTGCTGCTGCTACTGCTTTGGCTGCGGGGCTCTACAGTCTTTGGCCTCATGGCCCACCTTTTCGCACCTATGGCAAGTCCGGACACACTGTCCATAATGATGATAAACACACTTGTTGCACTGTGGCTTCTTCCCAACATAGGAGCCCTGATTCTGATTGTTGCCCTGGTTAACTGAGGATGACTGACTGAAACTACGGTTATTGCTGTTGTCAGGCCTCTTCTGCGATTGACTGGCACTGGTTGCCTTGTCAACATCGTTCCATTTCCGTTTTTTATCACTAGCAGGTGTGGTAGCTGTAGCGGCAGTGGTAGTAGCAGATTTACGAGGCGGCAATGAGCCACGCTCGACCTCTTGGTCAGTAATCTTGTGTGCCAAACGGATGAGTTGGGGTAGATTGTAATGGTTCACAGCAGTGACATACCCCTTTACGGCTGGTGCTAGGCCCTTGAGGTACAACTCAATTCTTCGAGATGCAGGTCGCGACAGGTTAGGGCATAAAATTGCTAGTTCATGAGATCGTTTCGTGTAAGCCTCGATCTCGGACCCTTCCATCTTCAAATCGTAGTACTCGTTCTCGAGCTTCTGAATCTCATCACGAGGACAGTACTCCTCCCACATTAACTCTTTGAAATCATCCTAAGTAGTGGCGTTAGCCATCTCGATGCCCAACATTTGCACCTGGGCATTCCACCAAGTTAAGGCACCATCCTCCAAATTTCCAGTAGCATACTTCACCCGGTCCCCAAGGGACAGTTACACATAGCAAACACTGATTCAGCCTTCTCAAACCAACGTAGTAACCCCACAGCCCCTTCAGTCCCACTGAACGTCTGTGGCTTACAATCCATGAATGTCTTGAATGTGCAGGCAGGCGGATAGTTCTGATGCGCTGGCTGACCTAATGGACGAAAGTAAATACAACACAGGGGTAAGAGTTTTGTACGCGACACAAGATTAAAGAGTATTCGGCACATTTCGTACCAGCTTGGTAGGCTGCCAAAGCCTCAGCCACACGTGTTTTGATTAAGTTTGTCAGCTCAGCTTGGGTCATCGCGATGTGACCACGTCCATGACCTCGTCCACTCATGGTTCTATATAAGGAGAGGGAACAAATTTAAGAGTCGAGATGAGGTAAGAGTTAAGTCTCACGTTGAAATCTACAAACTACCAAGTTTACACACCATAGGGCAGAACCCTTCTCACACTCGTTAAGCCTCACTGGGACTTACATGCACCTCACGTTATTATTATGTGTGCACCCATAATAATAAGGCAATTTGCATGCTTATCTCAGTGCCTCTTAACTTGCGCTAGAGGTTTCCCCCACATTCAAATAGCATAACGAAAGGCATTGCAATATTAATAGTCACAAGAGTTGAAGGGTAGTGCCACACTATCTAGTTCCACTAAGACACGCAGCACAGATAATCACATCAAGCTTTCAAACATGTTGTTTCATGCAAGTCGTGTGTGTGTAACTACTAAACAAGTAATGCATAAAGTAAACAGAAGACGAACCTTGCAATCTGGAGCTGAGTGTCATGGTCGATTTTCAAAGGTGTTCGGTTATAGTCTGGTTTTATAAAAACGTATTAAAACCTAGTTCACTATAACCAGTGGCTCTGATACCAAACTGTCACACCCCCAAAATACCACATGCGGAATCACCGCGGGACGTGTGACGTACCAGGATCCAAGCCACCAATCACTTGAACTACGCATAGTATTTAAATAAACATTCCATTCATTTCAAAATATAAACCCAGGTCATAAGTTAAACCAAAGTAAATGTTCAGCGGAAGCATAATGTAAGCTGTAAATCAATTGTTTCAAAACATATGTTCATAATCAGCGAAACAAGTATCCAAGAGTCTCGACCCATGACCACTCCAGCACTCCCAGATAGCAAGTCCATATCAAGTATCTAACGACCTGCAAGCATGCAGACAAGTGTGTCAGACGACGCTGGTGAGTTCAAAGTTTTGTTAACGCGTTTAGTTACCAGATATGAGTATAAAACAGTTCAATGATTTGATTTGATGTTGTTATTAACTCGATTACCGCAGATGGCTACTAGATGTATTTGCCCAACCCCAATGTCTCTATCAAAACATTGGTCAAGTGGTTAAGGTAATTAGTTCACGCCCGTCCTCCTCGATACGGTGTGAGGGTGCCAAACCTAATAGCGCTATCAACTAATAACCTCATTGCCTCCCCGGCAACTAATCGGTAGATGTAAGGGGTCTTATCGATAGAAAAGAGTGTAATAACAAACATCCCAATAACCTGACATTCCTCCCCGGAACGTTACCCGTTATCCCTCCCCGGGATGCATGCTTGGAAAAAGAGCAGTGAACTCACATTGATTTGCTCGGTTTGTTTAGTTACCCGTTTCCAAGTTAATCAACCAACCCTAACGTGGTTACCAATGAATATCAGTTTCATGATTAAACAAGTTATTGTTTTCACACAGTTTGCATCACATACACCAGTTCACAGTATAACAGTAGCCAGTACACTTTTCTATTACAAGTTCACATCTTGTTCGATTGTCACAATCAGCACATAACGTAGCAGATGAGATCGTTATACCAAATAATCGCACCAAGTTTCTTATTACCATGCATCATAGATCATACATACACACAAGCATCTGTCATAAATAACATCACAGGCTCCTACTGTTCACATCAGAGACCTACACCGCGAAACACTTCTTGTGGCGAAAGGTCAACTTTCGTCAGGATGAGGTGTGACGAAACACCCATGTGTTTCGTCGTTATGCTTGTCGGCGAAACCTATATGTTTCGTCGATATATGCTGTGGCGAAACTCCTATATGTTTCGTGGAACAAACAGTTACAGATCCATCCAATGATTACAGTTTGACATATTCTAGAACCCTAATGATCATCACCAGTTATGATCATCGATCAATCATTCAGCACCCAACTATCATCAACATGCAATAAGGGTATTGACAATTCAAACATACATATTTCTTTTAACATTCTAATTTCTTATGCATCACAACACCTTGACATCTAATTTAAATCCAACAGTTATTAAAGATTCACATATAAACAACAATAGATCATCACAACACATATCAGAACACATACATATACATGCTCATGTCCAATCTAGTTTGTACATAAGATCATGAATCAACTGTCAAACCTTTATCATGCAAATATCGGATTTACACTTCTAACCCTAATCCATACGACACCACAGTAATAACAGAACCGTAATCATCAACAATCCATTCAGTAACAACGTTTATACACTAACCTTGATGTGATGTAGATCGGTGGTGCTTAGGGTTTGAGAGTCTCGAATGAGAGATGAGGGAACTGCCGTCGCTAGGTTTAGGGAAGTCTAGGTTTGCAAGATGTCAGTTACGTTACAGAATGAAATACCCTACGGGTTTTTATGTTGATATACTAGACCCGGGCCCTTCTTGGGCTTTCAAGGCATTTAGACCGGCCTTTATGGATGAAACTCAACATTCGTCGGCCAAGGTAGTGGCGAAACTCCCATTTTCGTCGAGTATGCATATGACGAAACTCCACAAGTTTCGTTGAACATGTTTCGTCGAGCAACAGTGTGAAAAGGGTTTCCTCACTAAAGGATTTTATTGAATGCTCAAACATTAAGCCAACAACTTATACTAAAATTATTCCAAGTAATACACATGATCCAATGTATAAAAGGTATAAAACATGAATATAAAATAGGTAACGCTTAGAGGAAAGGTCTTGAAATCTCGGGTTGTCACAGCATACTTATCCATATCAATCGTAATCTCTCTCTCTCTCTCTTTGAAGACTTTGGAGATATTTCCCTTAATATTCAAATGTTGTTGGTATATCCCTAACAAGGTGGAGAGATATATCAACCTAAATCAGATAGGTCTTCAATCCCTATCCCTATCCCTAAAACAAAAAGAAAACCCTCATCACCACTAACTATAAATATGAGTCTCCTTCTCAATATTCAACAGGCTGTCTCATAATCCTAGAATTCTCTCAACGTACTATCATGTTTATATTCATACATGTCTATGATTTTGAATCCAATACTAACTTCAGCGTCAGACGGAGGTTCAAATGACTCCGGTCCCTGACCCCTTTTAATGTGCTAATGGTTTTGCAGATCTGAGAGAAAAAGAGAACACGAGATGTGGCATTGTTCATATTTATTATCGCTAGAGTACATATTTTCTTATTCATTATGCATACAACAAAACAAAACAGGATTAGGATTAGTTGACACAATTTAAGTAACTCTTGAAAGGACATCTTACCCAAACAAATACCCATTATCAATTAGTATATGAATTAAAGTGCAAGAATAATAAAGAAGACACGCATAACATAACATGTTGTTCACTTGGTCTTTGTGGCCATGTAATGTCCATTATCAAACTAGTGAGGCTTTTACTAAATTTGATTTTGATACAAGGTTTACAAGCACCGTTGCCTTAGTGTTTTCTTCAACTCGAGCACAATTTTTCTAATAGCATATGCAACACTTTAAATCAGGATATCATTAGAATCTTTGGCTGCAACTCTCATTTTGTGCCCTTTCATGAACAGGGATGCACTTTGGTTTCAATTCAAACATTATACATCCATCTTGACTTTTGATTTCATTTCATTTCATTCTGGAGCTAGATCTGCCTCCCACATGTCCTATGTGTAACGCCCCGCTCTTTTGTACTTTCCATAATTAAAAGGTCTTGCTTGTATTTCTATTTTTTGAAGTCTTGTGTTCTTGTAATCGTTCTTTCATTGTAATCGTTGTAAAATCCGAGACTTTGATCATAAATAAAACTCGTATTTCTTTAAATTCATCTTGTACATACTTTATACATGCTCATACATTCATATTCGTGAAACAATTGATGCTTACTCGTAATTCTTGGAAACTATGTACTAAACTTGCAAATATGTGAAACTTATGCATAAAACGTGTTTTGATCATAAATGATACTTAAATACGACATTCATACGCCTAATTATACTTGGTTTATGTTCCTCATACTTAATATATCCTTAAACTATGTTTTTATTACATAAAATACCCTAAACCCTAAGTTATAAACTCAAGGGACCAAAGTGTCATCTCTAAAGCTTGAAGTGCTGACCTGATGGTCTCTGGCACCCCGCGACCACCCCCTGGTCTCTCTCGCGCCCCGCCAGAGGTTGTAATCCGCAGCCAGCATGTTTTTGGTTACGGGATTGGCCATTTTCGTGTGTTAGTTGGTTGTTTATTTGTGTTTCTTGCATTAATAACTCACAACCACTAACCCCAACTCTTCCCCTATAAATACCACACTAATCCAAGCCGTAATCACTTTACAAACTCCTCTAAATCTCTCTCAAATCACCAAAAACGCAGCTGAAACCTCAAGTTTGGACAGAAGCACTACCTTTCACTAAAGTGAGCATAACTCACTCGTTTCTTATCCGATTTAGTCCATTCTTTTTCTTATGTGCTTAGATTGACCTTAGCTTCGATTCCATGGGTTTTTCACAGTAAATAAGTCCCTGGAACTCCGGCAAAAAGGCTCCAAAGTTCACTGATTATTTATGTTTTCATTTAATCTTTGTTAAACTTAGTTAAACTTGAGTTTTCTCATCTCAAACCTATGTCCTAATGCTCATAATCAAATGAATGGTTAGTTGGGCTTAAAAACAAGGTTGAGACATGTTAAATCATAGGTTAAAACCTCACAAACTTTCTATTTTAGTTAGGGTTTTACCCACAAGAAGTGTTCAAGCTTGAAGCTTGATAAAAGTGTGATGGTTAGACTAGCTTGGGCTATCTTTCATAAACATCCACTCACTTCTTGATGTTTTCTCATAAGATAGTTGTTGCATTTCATTTTCTTTGTAAGTTCAAGACCCTCCTTGTTGTTCATAACAACAAGTGTAGTGGTGAACAATGGAGGTACCTAAATGGAAGCTTATTCTTCCTACCTCATGTATGATTTCTATAATACTTAGAGGTGCCTAAATGAAGACCTTAGTCTTCTACCTCATACTTGACATATATGATATAATATACTATGTAATACTTATATAACATTCAAATAAACCAAACTCTTGATGATGAACAAGTGGACATTATCAAGTTAGTAAGTATACCATCTAAACATCATATGTGACGGATGGTTATTTTCCTATGACTATGTTCTTGCATTTTAAATTACGAATCCATAATCTCCCGTTTTCCCCAAACTCACACACCAATGTTCCCTTGTGTAGGAGGACAAGGTCCTCCAAACTAAACAACCAACACTCACGGGATATCAAGTAGGAAAGCTTGCAAAAACCGTGAGTATACTCAATCCCTTTTTACTCTTTACCACTTTGGGATGCAACATGTATATTATACAAAATGACACTTAAACTATTTTAAACATACTCTATCCATGCTTAACATGAAACTATGTGTGATATTTGTTATTCTCGTATGCTATGTAAACTATTTGGTCGTTATATGCTCAATAACTTTGCTAGCCTCCCTTAACAATTATAGCGCTATAGGATTAACACACCGCCCGTTAGACTTGGGGTATTGTTAAGTTAAACATGTTACCTCCCGCTACTCTATTGGGATTGGGCTATTTTAACGCGTTGTATACTTGGGTTTGAACATATTGTACGCCATATTTGCATACTAGTACTCATATATTATGATCATGTTGGATATGAGCACTTTTTATTTTATTTACGCTATGTGATAAAACTTGTATACTCGCCTCTGCTTTTGCGTTGAACTCTATTTTAATACATGTTGCAGGTTAATTGATGAAGTGATGTTACAAGATGAAACAAGATTTAGGGTGGACTAGATACACACCTAGATTAATTTATCTATTTTGTTGTTATGTTATGTTATGAAACAATTGTGTCTTTTTATTTAATCTTGTATGACAATCTAGTTATGAAATGAAAATTGAATTAAATTAATTATTGTCACATAGTGTTATGAAGTCTCTTGCAATCTTGTTTTCGTCTCATCCCGATGTATCCGCCATCGGTTGGGGTGTGACACTATGTCAGCTTTCCTAATCCTAAGAACTAGAATAATCACCACAGAGCTTCTTACGAACGATGATCAAATCATAAATTCCTTTAAAAGGTTTTTTTAGACGAACTACTAACTGATGTGACATGTTCACGCCAACTCTCTGACTATGGAGAAAATAATATAAGCTTTTGTAAACATCTGACAATTGTCTGTAAGCTGGCAACATGTGAATATCATCTTGACATACAAACTTATGATTATGGCCATCAACAAATCTCTTTACTGTATATAATCTACCATCCACAGTGCAAATCATAAGTTAACCTTTGCATCCAGTTCTAATAGTCCCCCTATTCCTTGTTTTGAATTGCTTTTTTGACTTCGAACGATCATCAATACACAGTGGCTTATGTCCCTCTTTAGAACAAACAAAATACTTAGTTTTGATTATACCACCACTGTGTACTTCACCACCTTTCCGAGTAGAAAACCCAGCTAACTTAGCATATGATTGGTAAAACGCATATGCTTGTTCAATAGAGATAAATTGCATTCCAACAACAGGTGTAGCTGATGCTTGAACCTCCGGAGTGTAAACCCTTTCATCTACATGAATCAAAAATCAGAAAACAAAAAACGTGCGAATTATCGGACTAGTTACATGCGAAATCTTAATAACAGCATAATTTCATCATAAAAGAACAAACACACATGCGAATTATATGAACAATAACATGCGAAATTGATAATTTTGATTAATCTGTTTTACATATGCGATTTATTATACCATAACATGCGAAAATGCATACAGAAAATAAAATCAAATGCAAATTGAAAGAGTAATAACATGTGAATTTGTGCATGTTGCTTTCATATCAAAAATATAATCAACATTCAAACTTAAAAAAACAGCTACAACAATATAAAATCATTGCTACGATTAAACAAAAAACAAGTATACGAACAATTTAGAGATCTGAATTAACATAATTACCATTAAAAAAACTCGTTTACAGCACTTGTACTTGCAATTGGATTGGATTTGCAGGTGGCGGATTTAATACATCCTCAATCGAAACTCTCTGATATGCAGATAATTGAGCCCGATCACCGATCGGTCGAGTTTCTTCAAGATCAACATCTGTTCGTCCAGTGCTGCTCTGTGGATCCATCGAAAAAAAAAACAATTGAATGAAACCCTAACACAGAAGTACGAAAACTGCAATTTGAGAATTATGAAAAATTTGAAACTGATTCGAATGATAATTACCGGGATATTAGTGTAACGAACATCTCGCTGATTCAATGAAGAGACGAATTTGCCCTCAGATGATTGAATTAATTGTCTGATTTAACCTTATTAAAGAAAAACTGAATCAGGACACGTGTATGGCTCAAAATCTCGCGTATGTAGTGTACGATAACCATATTTGTACTATACTCTTTACCTATATATATAGGGTTAATGGCACGTGTCACACCCCAACCGATGGCGGAAACATCGGAGTGAGACGAAGAAAGATTGCTCATCACACATAACGCTAATTGTGACAATAGAATTAAAGATAAATTGACTTCTTTCATAAATAAATGTTACAATACATGAAATTTGAAATACAACATGTTAAGTACAAGAAAAACAATACGACAACAATTATGACATTTATACAATGTATTTGACCTAAACGTCTATATGTGTATCTAGGTGTCAATGCTACTTCATTTCATGGCATCATCATCCTCCACCTGTAACATGTTTAAAATAAAGTTCAATGCAAAAGCAAAGGCGAGTATACAAGTTTGGGTACATACATAACAAAAGATAAGTTTCGAACAATTCCTCATAGCAAGTATGTGATTCAAGATAAACATAAAAACATGGCATGTGTCTAACATATCAAACCAAAAGAGACGCAAGATGCTCATGACATAACCACAAGTTACGGGCGGCGGGTCGTCAATCCTATAGCGCTACATATGTCACGGTTAGGCTCGTATGAAGTTAATGATAAGTTCAACACATAAAGTTTCACCCAAGTTTAAAGTATCAAGCCATCACGTATACAAGCATGTTAATAGGAATGTTCATGTGTTTAAGCAAAATGTTCATGTGTAAGTTGTTGATAAGTAAACATGTTACACCCCAAAAGTGGTAAAAGTAAAAGGGGGAAATACGAGTATACTCACAAAGTTTGCATATGCTTTCCAATTATCCAATTATTGACGAGTTGATGAGGTTAAAAGATTGAATGTGTAAGGGTTAAAGTTCGAGTATGCATAGAGACAAGATTCGGTATTTAAAACAACATAAAAATAAGATATGAGAATAACATGTGAAAATAATCATCTTCAACTCCTAACACTTGTATGACACTTGGTAACCACAAGGGTTATGATAATGTTTTCATGAGTTGAACACCCATAAGAATCACAACAAGGTTTAGGTCTTTGTATGATGTTCTACTACTTTAACATATAAACATAAGTTCAAAATCAAAGGTTCGAATGTGTGTATATATATATATATCTAGGTTAAGTATTACATATTATTTAGTCCAATAATTCAAGTAGGAGGTAGAAGATTAGGATCTTCATTTAGGCACCTCGAGTAGTCATGGATGTCAAGTATGGGGTAGGAAGAACATGCTTCCATTTAGGAACCCCTTGAATGTTTACCACTCCACTTGATGTAAGAACAACCAAGGAGGGTCAAGAACAATGATTAGTACAAGTATGTAAACAATCTAATCTAAGAGAAATCATCAAATCATGTGAGGATTGTATGTAGGACAACCCAAGTTGTTCCATAATCACTCATTCATCAAGATCTAAGCGTGACATGATTTGTGGGTTAAATACCCTAACAAAACAGAAAGTATTTGAGGTTTAATCCTCTGATTTCAAGTGTCTCAACCTTGTTTTTAAGCCTAACCAACCATAGAAGGGGTTGTAAGCATTGGGACATAGGTATGAGATGTGTTAGACACAAGTTTGTTGAAGTTTAAACAAGTTTGAAAGAACATAAATCAAAACAGAAAGTTTTTGGATCATTTCAGGGGATTTCCAGGTCTGATTTCTCCAAGGAGAAGTCAAGGAATCATACCCTATGATTATCCAAGCAAGTAGGAAGAAGAATCAAGTAATTTGGTTAAGAAATGAGCAAGTTATGCTCACTTTTGTAAAGGTGTATGAATCTGTCCGAAAATGCAGATTTGCAACTGATTTGAGAGTGAATTGTGAGTTGTAGAGAGTTGTGAAAGTGTAAAATGGTGAGGAGAAGGGTTGTATTTATAGTGGAAGAGATTGGTGGTGATTGGAGGTGGCTAAATGGTGATTGGGGAGTGTTAGATGTTGGGATTTTGTGCCAAAATCGCGTAGATCAGCAGCTGGTGAGTTTTTCTGCGAACATAGAGGCCATGCGGCCCGCTTGAGGTATAAGGGTAAGTCCAGGCGGGCCGCCCGGGGTTTGTTATTTGACATAAAGTTTCAAAAATGACAGATTAGCCCCTATAGTTGTTTATTTGGTGAATTTAGGGCTTTTAAGGACCATTCTTGTCACAAAATCATAGTTTAAGATAAATCCAAGTGTGAGGAGTATAAACCAAGTATCATTAAACGCATGAGTATCAAAATCAAGTGTCGTTCTCGTTCAAAACACGTTTTATGCATATGTTTAGATTAATTACAAGTTTAGCACTTAGTTTCCAAGAATAACAATTAAACACCGATTGATTCACCAATTCGGACATACGAGCATATATAAAGTGTGTACAACATATTTGTAACAAAATACGAGTTTCGTTAATGATCCAAGTCTCGGTTTCTCAATAATTACAAAGGAAGAATGATTACAAGACTACGAAGTTTCCAAAAATAGTTTTACAAACGATGGTTTCTAAATATAGAAAGTATGAAAACGCGGGGCGTTACAGTCTCCCCTCCTTTAGGAAATTTCGTCCCGAAATTTATCCAAGAGGTAGACTTGAAGAGTTTTAGTAAAATTTGAGACTTGAAAATTTCGAAACATTTTGAAAGGCACAACACTTTGGAGAGTGACAAGGTAAATTTGTGAGTGAGTCCAAAAATAATTTGAGGTATCTAACATAGTTGAAAACATGTAGGTGCGTATACAGGTGAAGTGAGTCTAACAACTTTGGGTAACTTAAATTGGTGACGTATTTAAAAGGTGACGTATTAAGAAAGAAGATGTTAACAAACGGTTTGTATTTTGATGGAACGTGGTAACGAAATCACATTTGTAGAAGGTTGTTTATTGAGTGAAACGAGAAGGTTTGGTTCTTAAATAAATCTTTAAAGGCATACTAAGTACAGTTACACAAGAATCCAGAATAGGAAGACTATTTTATAGATAACGAGGTAAGTTAGGACTCGAATGTTTAAACAAGCTTAAATTGCGAACGAGGTTTGTATGAACTAAAAGGATAAGGAGAATAATACGAGTATAGAATGAACGAATGACTCTTAAAGAGTATAAGTATGAGAATAGCATAAGTGTTGGACAGATGAACGTAGTGTGTTAAGGATGAAGTCTCGTCATGGATAATCGGATATAATGCGTTTGTGAGTTGTGTGAAGTTGTATTAGGTCCAAAAGGTCTGCAAAACACTGAATTTCTCATGGCACGTTTTACGAAATTTGGTAATATGGTGAAAACACTTATATATAGGAAGTACCAGCGGCGTATCCACCATGTTTTAACCACATTATGTCTGTTCCGTATTCGGTGCCATGTTGCGTTCCGTGTCTTACCATACACAGTAGTACACTCTATGGTTCTCATACGCCTATCACTATAATCCCGTGTGCACCCGTGATTATATTGATCGTCGCCTGATCCGCATAGCTTGTACTAGTTGTGTATGAATTAGGGTATCCGTAATTTAAAAAAAAAAATTTAAGAATGTGCACGTGTAAGAATGTAGTATGTAAGCAAGTCCATGCTTAAGTATGTATGGGACCCACGCAAGCGAATCCCTCAGATTGCGCTCGCGTATAGGTACGAATGTATGAATCATGTGTATGAATGAAAGCACTAGCATAAATATAAGTATGAATTCGAATGTATGTATAAGCATAAACGTAGGACGTGGAAGTAGTATGTGTATATGTATAAGCACGCAACGTATGAGTATAAGTGAAAACATGAAATATATGAGTATAGGTAAAATCATGAAACGTATGAGTATAAGCAAAACATGAAACGTATGAGTATAAGTATGAATACGATTATAAGTATAGGCATAAAACGTATGAATGTAAGTGTAGGTATGAATATTTAAATTTACGTATATAGTGTACGTTGGAACATCACGGATTTAGGTGTATAAAATCGTCCGAAAGGTTAAGTATGTAAATACGAATGATTATAAGTGAATTGTTGCATTAAAACGACTAAAACGTGTAGGACGATACGTGGGTATAGTTGTTTAAATGAAACGTTGAGTTTATCGTATCAAAATTAGATTGAGCTTGGTTTGAAAGGTAGAATGTAGTTCGTATATGTAAAGGAACATAAAGTACTCATTGGTTATGCATAACGTATTTTGTAGCGAATGGAAATTTGTGTAGTAAAACGTTTAAGATATGTTTATGAATCTCATGTGTAAGAGTCAAGTGAAAATGGGTTGTAGGATAGAAAGTACGCTTGGTAAAGCAATGTATTTCGAAATCGTATACGTATACATTTTGAATACTGATAAATAATTTAGGTATAAAACATGATCGAGTTTGCATAATAAGATATTTTGAAGCGGCGTTTTGGAAACGGTCACCTAGGTAAGGGAATCACCCCGAACTCGTTGGTGAGGTCGTTTTAAGAAAAGGGGAGTGGAGTTAATCATCAAGGTAAGGAAATCACTCCTATCTCGAGGATATGTCTCCACTTGTCGTTACAAGGAATATGAATTTAAATTACATGAAATCTTGCATATGTATAAATGTATGGAAAAGATTCAATATGTTGTGTGTGTGAGAAGAAAATATCGAAAGTAGATTCAAATTTGAAAGATTGCATCGCGTAAGATAAATAGTAAAACACGTTTGATTAAAATTCGGATGGTTCCAAAACGGAACCTTTGACTAACCAAAGTAGTCGAAAAGTCTTTCGAACTTGAGGAGCATGCTTTGGCCTAATAGGTGAAATACTCTCGCCGACAAGTCGGTTGACGGTATTTACCCTTCCAGTTACTACATGTCCCCAATTCAATTGAAATTTCGAGACTTGGCGGGATTAATGAAAATCAAGGAGTGGAACTAGTCGACAAGGTGCGGGTTTCACCCCTAACTTGGCGATTTAGTATCCTAAGTGTGGTTGGTACTCGTCGGGTCAAAAGTTAATTTCGACACTTTGGCGAGGGTCCACTAGAATTTGGAATTTGAATTTCTCCATCAAGGTGTGGATTTCACTCCTAACTTGGTGGTGAATTTCGTGTAAGGAAGAAAAGTAGAAGGATCGAGAGTCATTCACCAAATTATGGGTTTCACGCCTATTTTGGTGAAGTCATCTCATTTTTGTAATATGAGTGTTGTCGGATTTAGAATAAAAGTAAAATGCATGAGGGAAGTGCATGTCAAAGGAATTACATGAACAGGTATAAACACATAAGAAAGCATATCAAGAATGGTGCTTGGATAACGAAATGACAAAACATGTATTAACGCATAGAGAAATATGTTTAGAGTAACACGTAAAGAATCGAACAATGAAGCAAGTATTAACACATAATAAGACAAGCATTAATGCATAAGAATAACATGTTGAATATTTCTCACGAGTGATACATATGTAAGAAACAAATAAAGTATCATGTAGTTGTTCAAGCAAAACATACGAATAAGGCTCTAAAAACTATAGACTAGGTAAAAGCATGGCATTTCTACCTAATTCCCTATAGTTATGGCTCTGATACCAATCTGTCACACCCTAACCGATGGCGGAAACATCGGAGTGAGACGAAGAAAGATTGCTCATCACACATAACGCTAATTGTGACAATAGAATTAAAGATAAATTAACTTCTTTCATAAATAAATGTTACAATACATGAAATTTGAAATACAACATGTTAAGTACAAGAAAAACAATACGACAACAATTATGACATTTATACAATGTATTTGACCTAAACGTCTATATGTGTATCTAGGTGTCAATGCTACTTCATTTCATGGCATCATCATCCTCCACCTGTAACATGTTTAAAATAAAGTTCAATGCAAAAGCAAAGGCGAGTATACAAGTTTGGGTACATACATAACAAAAGATAAGTTTCGAACAATTCCTCATAGCAAGTATGTGATTCAAGATAAACATAAAAACATGGCATGTGTCTAACATATCAAACCAAAAGAGACGCAAGATGCTCATGACATAACCACAAGTTACGGGCGGCGGGTCGTCAATCCTATAGCGCTACATATGTCACGGTTAGGCTCGTACGAAGTTAATGATAAGTTCAACACATAAATTTTCACCCAAGTTTAAAGTATCAAGCCATCACGTATACAAGCATGTTAATAGGAATGTTCATGTGTTTAAGCAAAATGTTCATGTGTAAGTTGTTGATAAGTAAACATGTTACACCCCAAAAGTGGTAAAAGTAAAAGGGGGAAATACGAGTATACTCACAAAGTTTGCATATGCTTTCCAATTATCCAATTATTGACGAGTTGATGAGGTTAAAAGATTGAATGTGTAAGGGTTAAAGTTCGAGTATGCATAGAGACAAGATTCGGTATTTAAAACAACATAAAAATAAGATATGAGAATAACATGTGAAAATAATCATCTTCAACTCCTAACACTTGTATGACACTTGGTAACCACAAGGGTTATGATAATGTTTTCATGAGTTGAACACCCATAAGAATCACAACAAGGTTTAGGTCTTTGTATGATGTTCTACTACTTTAACATATAAACATAAGTTCAACATCAAAGGTTCGAATGTGTGTATATATATATATCTAGGTTAAGTATTACATATTATTTAGTCCAATAATTCAAGTAGGAGGTAGAAGATTAGGATCTTCATTTAGGCACCTCGAGTAGTCATGGATGTCAAGTATGGGGTAGGAAGAACATGCTTCCATTTAGGAACCCCTTGAATGTTCACCACTCCACTTGATGTAAGAACAACCAAGGAGGGTCAAGAACAATGATTAGTACAAGTATGTAAACAATCTAATCTAAGAGAAATCATCAAATCATGTGAGGATTGTATGTAGGACAACCCAAGTTGTTCCATAATCACTCATTCATCAAGATCTAAGCGTGACATGATTTGTGGGTTAAATACCCTAACAAAACAGAAAGTATTTGAGGTTTAATCCTCTGATTTCAAGTGTCTCAACCTTGTTTTTAAGCCTAACCAACCATAGAAGGGGTTGTAAGCATTGGGACATAGGTATGAGATGTGTTAGACACAAGTTTGTTGAAGTTTAAACAAGTTTGAAAGAACATAAATCAAAACAGAAAGTTTTTGGATCATTTCAGGGGATTTCCAGGTCTGATTTCTCCAAGGAGAAGTCAAGGAATCATACCCTATGATTATCCAAGCAAGTAGGAAGAAAAATCAAGTAATTTGGTTAAGAAATGAGCAAGTTATGCTCACTTTTGTAAAGGTGTATGAATCTGTCCGAAAATGCAGATTTGCAACTGATTTGAGAGTGAATTGTGAGTTGTAGAGAGTTGTGAAAGTGTAAAATGGTGAGGAGAAGGGTTGTATTTATAGTGGAAGAGATTGGTGGTGATTGGAGGTGTTTGGAGGTGGCTAAATGGTGATTGGGGAGTGTTAGATGTTGGGATTTTGTGCCAAAATCGCGTAGATCAGCAGCTGGTGAGTTTTTCTGGGAACATAGAGGCCATGCGGCCCGCTTGAGGTATAAGGGTAAGTCCAGGCGGGCCGCCCGGGGTTTGTTATTTGACATAAAGTTTCAAAAATGACAGATTAGCCCCTATAGTTGTTTATTTGGTGAATTTAGGGCTTTTAAGGACCATTCTTGTCACAAAATCATAGTTTAAGATAAATCCAAGTGTGAGGAGTATAAACCAAGTATCATTAAACGCATGAGTATCAAAATCAAGTGTCGTTCTCGTTCAAAACACGTTTTATGCATATGTTTAGATTAATTACAAGTTTAGCACTTAGTTTCCAAGAATAACAATTAAACACCGATTGATTCACCAATTCGGACATACGAGCATATATAAAGTGTGTACAACATATTTGTAACAAAATACGAGTTTCGTTAATGATCCAAGTCTCGGTTTCTCAATAATTACAAAGGAAGAATGATTACAAGACTACGAAGTTTCCAAAAATAGTTTTACAAACGATGGTTTCTAAATATAGAAAGTATGAAAACGCGGGGCGTTACAGCACGTATTTCTGTCAAACCGCAAAAACTTATATCATGTTCGGATTCATGTATCTGAAAATGATTTTTGAGTTTGAGCTGTGTTCGATTCACCACACCAACCCGTGAAGAACATGACCCATTTAACAAAAAATTGACTTGATTTTCTACAAATCAGAAGAATTCATTTTGTGGTATGCTCATATTTTTGTAGATTTCATTGTAAGTGTATTTTGAAGAGAGAAAAAAAAAGTTCGACTTTTTTCTTTTGGTTATGTAATTATATTGTATTACCGATAGATTGATAGGTTCAATTTGTTTTAAAACTATTACCAACTTTAAAATTAATATATAAAATAAGGGAGATGACCAAATAGGAAGATTAATTTGGCTACGAAGGATAGAAAGCAATAGGATTATGACATGTGACAAAATTTAAAAATATAGGGAAGAGTATTTTAATCAATTTTATCCAATCTTCTTCCTTCTTCTATCCTTGTAACTTCAAAACCCATCATTTTCAAAACCCACCACCTTCAACCTTTTCTTCACTTTCTATATCAATAATCACTATTCACTACATTATAATGCGATTTTCGTCACCAATCAATTATTCAAACACTCAATCAACGTGTTCTTCAACTTTTTTTGAAGAAACCCAGTTTAATTTCAAATCCAAATCGAGACTGATACCGAGACGGAACTGATATAAACCGATACAGATACTAAGTCAAAACACACATAACTAATATATAACATAATCGAATATTGTACATAATCAAAAGCATAATTAACCGGATACATGATCTGAAACAAAACCAGATGCGTACAAAATATATCAGACATATCAGAACAGATACCGAACATAATCGGAAGCGTAACCCGATACATGATCGGAAACATAACCAGATGCATCCAAAACATACTAGACATACTAGAATAGATACTTAGCATATTCAGATACAGAAACACATACTGACTTACACGACAGATGTATATATCCACAAAACTAATCGTGTAACACAGAAGCACCCAAAGCCAGAAACAGAAACAGACTGGTACACAGCTAGCTAGTTAATGCACCTATGAGACGGTGAGTGTGGCGTCAACCATTATTCCATCTCCAGATAAACAAACTCAGACTCAGAGCTAAGATCGATCTGTACGCCTCTAGTGGCCAAGGTGCTACACAAGCACAAGCACAAGCTAAAGACGCCGTGAACTTTTATTACGCACTGTCACGATAAGTGCCATGTCGTTGACGCCCAAACGACAAGCCAGACATACTCGGGTGACAGAGTACAAATACTAAGGCCTTGTAAATAATCTACAGACAACTAAATATAAAACTAATAGGAACATGCGACCATGAATACAAATCTGAGGTATGGTATGCTACAACACACTAATAAATAAGCAGACAAATACAATACTGACTCAGATGACGCATCACATATCAAATGAAATATAAGTATCAAACCATGGTAATCAGATTTTAAAACAAGGACAAAAATTTGTGCTAAAGAGTAATGAAAAATAAGATTTTACTATGATAACAAGATCCATGAATTTGTACTCGTATAAGGAATTGGAAATTATACTACGATGAAAAGAAAACAGAATCTGTACTGCGAAGTGAAGGATATGATTAAGATAAATACTATGATGAGAAGACCAAAGAGTCCGTACCTTAATTCAGCCAGGCAAAAATAAAAGCAAGGACAAATCAAGGCGTCCATAACGAATGCGTGAACCTACACTTTAATTATATTGAATTAGATATGCCCAACTTAGATTACAATGCCCAACTATTTGGTTGACTAATGTACTGGCAACGGAGAGTTCGATATCTTAAAATATCGATTTATGATTTGAAATAATATAACTTATTATGAACGCGTTGTAGGATCGAATATATCTCCCGAATGATTGCGAATGACACGTACGACGTGCGGAATCCGTGTACGTGTGTGAACCGAACACAAGAACTAATTAACCGATGATTCTATTAAGATATGACAAAGTTTTACACCTTGAATCACCACCTTTTTTCACTTTCTCTCTCTAGAATCCAAGAGCTCTCCAAAGTAACAAATGCGCAAAAGTTGTAAAATGACAACATAACATGACTACTTATAGGAAGGGGTTTAGTGAAGCACTCCTCATTTAAGCTCTCCATCCGTCCGGATGGGCCACTATTGTCACACCCCAACCGATGGTGGAAACATCGGGGAGTGGCATTAGGCGAACCAGATTGCTCAAGAGAATCCATAACAACTATTAGATGGCAATATTTAAAAGGTTAATTGTCCCATACCAACCAACAAACATTCCACAAATAATTATTACAGATAGCGTGTCTCAAAAGCAAATCAAGTCCGACAACCTAGATTTCTATTTGTGGAGTTTCTAGACTTCCTACTTCGTTTCATCACAGCGTAACATCCTATCAACCTGTCACATACGTTAAAATAGAGTCAATACATAAAATGTAAAGGTGAGTACACAAGTTTGCATAGCATATAGTATTGCGAAAAGTGTTTACGCATAACCAACATGTATTACGTAACGGCGAAACAAGTAACTATCAAAACTATGTTCACACTTAACCACGAGACTGTGTTGTAGAGTATGCGAGACACATGTTCAACGAACACGTGAAGTAAAGAGATGTGATCCCTAGCAACCCCTGTCCACGACAGGTGCTGAGTCCAAACTATAGTACTATCATTGCTAGAGGCGGTATAGTGTAACACTGTCTAAGCATATTAACAAGCATTCAAGATCACGTATAACATGCGGGAGCGGTTAGCGTTAAAAGTGTTTGCGTTGTGTGTTGTTGTATTTTGATAGAGAATGTATGTAACACCCAAAAGTGTGTTAAAAGAAAATGGGTTTGAGTATACTCACAGTGTGTTTAACAAATAATCACAGCCTTGATTGGATTGAAGGGAGCGCGTTGGAGTTATCCTGAGCATAGAACAGTAGCATAAGCATTGAACAGTGCGTAAAACAGCGTGTCAACTGGTAGGGTGTTCGGGTGGTGATCCGAACGGATGAGTATCCATTCGTTCGGATGGTCATCCGAGCGGATGGTCATCTGAGCGGATGACCATTCGAACGGATGGCCATTCGAATGAGATGTGGGTGTTTGTAAATCGTTTTGAAAATTTGAAGTTTTCGTTGTAGCGTTTAAACAATGTAAAGTATAAATGACAAGTCATCCAGTCGGATGGTCATCCGGACGGATGGCCATTCGATCGGATGGCTATTCGAGTGAGAAAACGGTAGTTTGTAATCTTTCGTAAAATTTACTAAGTAAAAGTTTCGAGTTTTAACAGAGACGGCGTGGCGAGGTGTCAAACAACGGAAACACACCAAGGTCCAGCTCAGTCGATCGGATGGAAATCACCCCATTCGATCAGGTTCACTGTTCTTGATGGAGTTTCATGTTCAACCCGTGAATCGGTCATCTCTCCGGTGGAAATCCGTTTTCAAATTGGTTCTCAACTAGAGAATGAGTAGAGAGCCTGAATGAGTTAAGATTCCATCGGTTTTGTGTAGAAAGTTGAAGAAATGTTGAAGAAAGGTTGAAAATAGTTGAAAAATGTTAAGATCTTGTTGTGATTCGTGTTTAAATGGGTGGAAATCCTTTAGATCTGAACTAATCTTGATGAGATGATGTCACACAACAGTTTGCATAAGCAACTGGGTGAGAACCATCTTCGAGGAGTCCAAATCAGACGATTTTGAGAAGAAAATGTGTGATTTTGATGGAGAAGATGATGTAGAAATGTGTAGTGATGATGATTGTACAAGATTTGAGGAGAAATACTTACGAAATAGCCTTGAATCGCGAGAAAAAGTGCTTGAAAGTGACTTGAGTGCAGGTGGTCGGATGGAGGTGTTAAATCAGTGAACAGTAGTGTACGGCTGTATTTATAGAGGGTGAGGGAGAGTTAAGTCGGTGGGGTAGTGCGTTAGGTAGGATGGCATTTCGGTCGGATGGCCATCCGATCGGATGGTCATCCTGACGGATGTCCATTTGATCGGATGTCCATTCGGACAGCCGTGTTGTACGAACTAGTTTTCCAACTTTCGTTTCATGCGTTAGGCATTGCGTTCCGTTTAAGCGAGTTGTGAGTAAGTGTTGCGTTGAGATAACCACATAACAAATAATCACACAAATGATCACATAAATAGTACCCATAATAACTAAGATGCATAAAAGTAAATTTGTGTTTCGGGTTGGCATTGAGATTGCGTTGAGTTTGCGTTGCGATAGCGTTTACTATAAACACGTGATGTAATATGCGATAAAATGCGTTTAATAGTATGCGTTGTAATCTGCGTTAAATGTGATAAATGCGTTTTGAATAAGCGTTGTGAATACGTTGTAAAATATAGTTTAAAAGGTAGTTTAACCCTTAGCGATAATCAGAATCTCGGAAGTACAAGTAATTAAGCAAGAAATGACAGATATAAGTAATGACCCGGAAAGTCGGGTTGTTACACCCTCCCCTACTTCAGGGAATTTCGTCCTGAAATTAAGGCTTAGGCGTAACAAATAGTTGTGGGTATTTAGCTTTCATATCACTTTCGAGTTCCCAAGTGAACTCGGCGCCGCGTTTACCTTTCCAGCGAATCTTCACTATAGGAATGCGAGAGCGTCGGAGTTTCTTGGTCTCTCGATCCATGATTTCTACAGGCTTTTCCACAAAGTGTAGAGTTTCGTTAACTTGCAAACCCTCAAGAGGGACATGCAGGTTTTCTTCGGCTAGACATTTCTTGAGGTTCAAGACGTGGAAAGTAGGATGTACGTTGCTGTGTTCCTCCGGTAATTCGAGTCGGTAGGCCACTTTGCCAATTCTTTCCAGAATCTTAAAGGGACCAACGTATCGTGGCACTAGCTTTCCTTTCTGGCCGAATCGGATCACCCCCTTCCAAGGTGAAATCTTTAGGAGTACGTGATCACCAACTTCAAACTCAAGGGGCTTGCGGCGTTTATCGGCGTAACTCTTTTGACGATTCCAAGCTTTCAAGAGATTGTATCGGATTTGGAGGATCTTGTCAGTCGTTTCTTGTATCATCTCAGGACCGACAATGTGCGTGTCTCCGATCTCGTGCCATACAATAGGCGATCGACATTTTCTTCCATATAATGCCTCAAATGGTGCCATTTGAATACTAGCGTGATAACTGTTGTTGTACGAGAATTCGACTAAAGGTAAATGCGAATCCCAATTACCACCAAAATCTATAACGCACGAACGAAGCATGTCTTCAAGGGTGTGGATCATGCGTTCAGTCTGACCGTCAGTCTGGGGATGGAAAGCGGTACTGAGGTTAAGAGTAGTACCGAGAGCGGATTGAAAAGTCTCCCAGAGACGCGAAGTAAATCGACCATCGCGGTCAGAGATGATGTCATGAGGTGTCCCATGTCGACAAATGATTTCGTCGGTATAAATTCGTGCTAATCGTTCAACCTTATAGTCTTCTCGTATCGGTAAAAAGTGAGCGGATTTCGTAAGACGATCAACGATAACCCAAATGCTATCGTGACCTGATGGCGTGCGGGGGAGTTTCATAATGAAGTCCATAGCTATACTCTCCCATTTCCACATCGGGATCTCGGGTTGTACGAGTAAGCCAGAGGGTCGTTGATGTTCAGCCTTAACTTTCGAGCAAGTTAGGCATTTTGAAACGTATAGAGCGATATCCTTCTTCATTCCATGCCACCAATACCTGGCACGGAGGTCCTGGTACATTTTATCGGCACCGAGATGAATGGAATATCGGGATTTGTGGGCTTTAGTCAGCAAAATCTCACAGAGATTATTGCGACTAGGTATCCAAATGCGGTCGAGATAGTGAAAAATACCATTAGGTTTATTCACTAGTTGATTTTCGGATCCCAGTATTCTTTCTTCCTTCAAAGTGTTATCAAGAAAACATGCGTGTTGAGCGTCGCGTATGAGGGCTTCGAGGTCGTGTTGGGCTTGAACATCACAAACACAAAGTAAATAGCTTCGTCGGCTAAGGGCATCGGCAACGACGTTTGCTTTGCCTGGGTGGTAGCGTATCTCACAGTCGTAGTTGTTGAGGAGTTCAACCCATTTGCGTCGGCGCATATTCAGCTCTTTCTGGTTCAAGATGTATTGTAGGCTCTTATGGTCGGTGAAGACCGTACACTTGGTACCATACAGGTAGTGTCGCCAAATCTTTAACGCAAAAACAACTGTACCGAGTTCGAGATCATGGGTTGTGTAGTTCTTCTCATGGACTTTGAGCTGACGAGACGCGTAATAGATAACCTTGTCTCGTTGCATAAGAAGACAACCAAGACCTAGGTTAGAGGCATCGCAATAGACAACAAAGTCGTTATTTCCATCGGGTAGCGTGAGTACGGGAGCGTTGCAAAGCATACGGTTGAGAGTTTGAAAGGCATCCTCTTGTTCGGTTCCCCAAATAAAAGTCTTGTCTTTATGCATAAGAGAGGTGAGAGGAACGACGATTTTAGAGAAATCAATGATAAATCGATGGTAATAACCCCCCAATCCGAGAAAAGAGCGAACTTCGGACGGGGTTTTCGGTGTAATCCAACTCTTAACTGCTTCTATCTTCGCGGGATCGACGTGAATACCTTGACTATTGATGATGTGACCGAGGAATTGAACCTCCTCAAGCCAAAATTCACACTTGGAGAACTTGGCGTATAGGCGATTTCCTTGGAGAAGCTCGAGAACCAAACGAAGATTTTGTGCATGTTTAGCTTTCGACTTCGAATAGATAAGGATATCATTGATAAACACAATAACGAAGCGGTCGAGAAAAGGTTTACACACACGGTTCATCAAATCCATGAAAACCGCGGGTGCGTTTGTGAGTCCAAAGGGCATAATGATGAATTCGTAATGGCCATAGCGAGTTCGAAAAGCGGATTTAGGGATATCTTCCTCCTGAATTCTTCGTTGATGATAACCAAAGCGTAGATCGATCTTAGGGAAACATGTAGCGTCTTGTAATTGATCAAACAAGTCGTCGATTCGAGGTAAAGGATAGCGATTCTTGATAGTAAGCTTATTGAGTTCCCTATAATCGATGCACATTCGGAACGATCCATCCTTCTTTTTCACGAAAAGGACAGGTGCGCCCCATGGAGATGTGCTAGGGCATATGAAGCCTTTATCAAGTAATTCTTGGAGTTGACTACAAAGTTCACGCATTGCGGATGGAGCGAGGCGATAAGGAGCTTTAGCGACGGGGTTAGCTCCAAGAATAAGGTCGATACGAAAATGAATATCACAAGTCGGGGGTAGACCGGGTAAATCGTCAGGAAAGACATTAGGAAAATCACGAACCACAAGTACCTTTTCCATCGGCTTCTTCTCCTTCTACGCTACTACGATGTGAGCCAAGAAAGCCTTGTATTTCTTTCAGAGATACTTGCTTGCTTGAATGCATGACATAAGTTTAAGTTCCTTCGAAGATACTTCGCATAAACACAGAGTTGGTCGCCATTAGCAAGAGAGAAACGAATCATCTTTTCGAAACAAACAACTTCGGCACGATTTTCACGAAGAAAATCCATACCTACTATGACATCGAAACTACCAAGTTGCATTGGATGAGATCGATCAGGAAGACGTGATTGTTGAGTTCGAGAGTACAATCACAGAGAACAGAACTAACGGTGACGGTTCTTCCGATGGAAATTTCTACGTCGAATGTCGTTGGGAGATTTGTGCGTTTACGGTTTAGGAGCTTTTCGAATTCAAACGACACAAAACAGTTATCGGCTCCAGTATCAAATTAACACGAAGCATAAATACCGTTAACAAGGAACGTACCATTGACAACGTTGTTGTCAGTTTGAGCCTGGCAGAGATTGATGTTGAAAGTTCTTCCCCAGGATGCTTATTGTTGTTCTTGTTGTTGTTGCTGATGCGGTTGCTGCTGTTGCTGTTGTTGTTGCGGTGGTTGCTGTTGCTGTTCTTGTTTCACCACACGATTCGGGGAGAAGTTAGCAAAGTGGTTCGTGTCACCACAAGAGTAGCAGGCTCACCCATGAGCAACGGGGGTGAGAGCTGCTTGGTTACCCTGAATAGCGAGGGGTTGAGTTGGTGGTGTTGGAGCTTGAACAGTTTGTTGACGTGCGCCTGAACGGCAATGAGCAGTAAAATGCCCATAAACGTTACAATTGGCACAAAAACGACAGTTCACCCCTGCAGGGTGATGGTAGGTGCAAGTAGGGCAGAGAGGGTGAACACCAGTATACGCACGTTTAGCAGGAGGTGCGTTGGTGTTAGGAGTTGCAACTTTTCGGTTCTGGGTGGGTTGTACGGGGACAGCGTTGAGAGGAGCGGTGGTTGTAGCGTAGTTCCTGTTGTTGTTACCCTTGCGCTTGCGATTCTGGCATGAAGACTTTGTAACTTGTGATGCTGCGGTTTCGGGAGCGGGAGTAGCAGTGACTTGGTTGAGGTTTTGAAATACCTAGCTAAGACTCGCTTATCATTGATCTCGACCGCGAGTTGGTAAGTCTCCTCAATTGACGACATTGTCTACAGCAGACATCGTCATAGGATTCAGACGAGATTCGATTATATCTGGTTTTTGTTTAGAAAAGCTTATCGTTTTACAATCATCCTCTTTTATGTAAAGCTCAGGAACACGTAGGCACATAGACACATAGGCACATAATCAGATAGGCACATAAGCACATCAGCACGTAGGAGCACATAACCCACGTAAGCACATATTTTGCACGTATTCACCTATATTTTTCACGTATTCACCTACATATTTTGCACGTATTCACCTATCTTTCAAGGGAGCGTTTCACGATCGAGAGTTGCGAGCGATAGCGAGCAGCGTAGCGAGTATTGCGTGAGGTAGCGAGTAGCATAGCGAGTGGCGTTGCGACTAGTACAGCGAGTAGTGTAGCGTACGAGAGTTCTTAGTTTTTCTGCGATTAGTTAGCGTTTGGGATTCGGTAGCTGTGCGAGTTGTGCGCGTTTAGTAAAGCGAGGAGCGAAAAGCGAGTAAAATTCTCCAAAATCAAAATATGTAACCATATAAACACATAAAATCGATAGGGTGTAAAATCAGCGGCTACGAGCTCAGAATCGAAACAGAACATCTTGGGTGTTAGACATCGACTACCCAAAGTGATTCGACTATCCACAACGACCTCGAGTGCACACTTTGGCCTAATAGACTGTGCTCTCCCCAAAATACGGCGAACGGCAGGCATCCTTCCGGTTACTACGTGAATCGAGTCATTGGAATTCATCGAGACTTTAGTGTGAGTTTTGTAAAATCAAGGTAGAGTGGGACTAGTCATTAAGATGCGGGTTTCACCCCTAGCTTGACAACTTCGTTCCTGAATGTGCGGCAAAACCACGAGATAGAGATGGAGAGTCTCGTCGAGATATGGATGTCACTCCTAACTTAACGAAGATTCTCGTGCTGAGAGTAAAAATACGCATAGAGTGAGCGATTTTATCGAGAGTTCTTGGTTTTCACACCTAATCTCGACCAAATCACTCGATTGTGTTATGCGAGTGTTTTCGAAAACATGTGTATTGTATCAGCCTTAGGAAAGGCATGTTAGTGTTCAACCTTAGGAAAGGTCGTCTTTGCACGAAGCCGTAGTATGCGGTGTTCGCGCAAAGAGGTAGTTTTCGTGAGTTCGAGCGAGAGTATCAAGAGTGAGCCCGTGCAAAACTCCTACTGGGTTCACACTAAGCGGTCTGTTGGTATTTAGACTATAGACTAGGTCAATCCTAAGACTCGACCTAATTCCCTATAGCTGTGGCTCTGATAACAATCTGTCACACCCCAACCGATAGTGGAAACATCGGGGAGCGACACTAGGTGAACCAGATTGCTCAAGAGAATCCATAACAACTATTAAATGGCAATATTTAAAAGGTTAATTGTCCCATACCAACCAACAAACATTCCATAAATAATTATTACAGATAGCGTATCTCAAAAGCAAATCAGGTCCGACAACCTAGATTTCTATTTGTGGAGTTTCTAGACTTCCTACTTCGTTTCATCACAGCATAGCATCCTATCAACCTTTCACATACGTTAAAATAGAGTCAATACATAAAATGTAAAGGTGATGTGTGTAAAATGCAACATATAAATTCCATCAATTGAGGCATAAAACTAACTATTTTTTAGTACTAATATTGAAAAAGTGTGTTTTTGTCTTTCTTTTGTATTTTCAGGACTAAATGAGCGTAAATGAACAAAAGGAACAAATATGCAGCATAATCTAACATAAATACAAGAAAAGGAACAAACGTGGCATGCCCGACCCCTCGAAAACATCTTCCCAAGCAAAAACAAGAAAACAGAAGGCTGACCACGGCCCCGTGTCCAGCGGACACGGGGGCGTGGCCAGGTGTCTGCAGAAAGGACAAAGCTATAGAAGCTTCTATTCCCGACACGGGGGCATGCCTAGCTCAACACGGGCCGTGGTCAACGCTAAGATTCGCAGAATCCAAGCAAATCTTGATAGTACAGATACGCTTCTGCACACGGGGCCGTGCCCAGCGGACACGAGGGCGTGTGGAGCTAATGCAGACAAATTGCAATTAATGAAGAAAGAGAATAAGGATGGACACAGGGCCGTGTCCAGGCTTCTGTGTAGGCTATAAATAGGGGTGCTTGGTTCACTTCAAAGGCATCCCTTGGCAAACCACCTCTCTACCACTTCACCCAACTCCACCACCATCATCCATCTTAGAGTGTGTTTAGTAGTCTCGAGATCCAAGATTGATAGTAAGAGTTCTTGACAATCAAAGGCCATGTTTGCCTAAGTCTCTTACATCACTTGGTGAAGACAGGCGTTTAGTGTAATACTTTTGATTTTTAATCTTTTCGCACTTTTTATTTGGTTTTGTATTAATGACTTTAATAACTAGTTTCTTATGTTGAAGGTGAAACTTCCTTATCATTTGTCCGTGGTGTCTTGGCGTTATTTTACTGTCTATATAAAATAAAAGATTTACACCATTCATGTCTCTACGATCTATATAGAGATATGTTGGCCACCTGGTCGGGGGTTAAGGGAATGGTTTGGTAAGGTTCTTGCCTTGTTCAGTGTATAGATCCTCCAAGGACCTGGGTCAAGCTTACTAGGACCTCCTTCAATATCCACTGGTATTGGATGGCAGGGGTACGAATGGCTTGATCCCCTTATATGTAAACTACTATTAATACATTAACCCGACTACTTGGGATTGTATCCCTGCTGACTCAAACCACTTAGCCGAGGGTAACGTCACCTTTAAAAGAGGGGCCTACCACATTACGCATTAATAACTTCATTAATTATCTTTCAATATTCGGACCCTTTAGGATTGTATCCTTGCTGACTCAAACTACTGGGTTTAGGGTAACGTCACCTTCAAAAGAGGGGCCTACTACTATAACTAAGATAATCTCTTAAAAAGTGCAAAAGTGCGGAAATCATCAAAGGTTACACTAAAGGCGAGTCGGATCTAAGTGATTCATCTTGTCTATCTGTTTTTATTTTATTTTTATTTTCAGCATTTTTAGTTTTTAATTTTCATGTTTAAAACCTTTTCTAAAATTTTGATTTGATTAGACGTTGAGGATAAACCGGTATTAAAAGCTCTTGTGTCCTTGGACGACCTCGGTATCTTACCAACGCTATACTACGCTCACGATGGGTTGACTTGCCCATATGTGTGTTTAGTGTTAGTAGAATATCGTGTTTTATAAATTTAAAACTTGACTAAAGTGATAAAAGGGGCTAAAAATATACATAAAAATATATCAGACTCGACACGCATCAAGTTTTTGGCGCCGCTGCCGGGGACACAAGGATTTTAAGAAAGTTAGGAATCAACGGCCTAATCGTTTTTCTTATTTTTCTGTTTTTTTTAGGATTTTTTCTTAATTTTTTAGCTTCTGCATACTGCAGCACGGGGCCGTGCCTGGTCGGACACGGGGCCGTGCTCAGCATCCTTACTGGAAGTTTTTATTTTCCGAGTTACAGAAAGCTGAACACGGGGCCGTGTTGGTGCAGCACGGGGACGTGTCGAACTCCCCAGTAACAGGAATTCGGAAAATAATAACTGTAACCACGACCACGGGGCCGTGTTCGGCTGAGCACCGGGCCGTGGTGAGACTTCTGACCAACAATCTTTTTTGTTTTTATCGCAGGACTTGGAACCCAGGCACCGCACCTGAACTTCCTACGCTGTGCATGAGCTCCAGTTCCAATAAAGACATAAAAGAACCTCTAGACGAACCCGAACGCTTTCTAAGAAAAAGACTTAAAGCTAAAACCCAAGAGAAAGTTTCAGGGGATCCACTTCCAATGGTGGACCAACGTACCCTGATAGATTTCCTACGACCCACGGTAGGTAATCTCGGAGCCGCTATCAATGCACCGAATGTCGATGCCAACAACTTCGAACTTCGGCCGCATTTGATTCAAATGCTCCAAAACTCCGCAACTTTCCATGGGCTTGCGGACGAAGATCCCCATTTACATATTACCAACTTTTTGGAAATATGTGACACTTTTCGGATCAACGGAGCATCAAATGACGCCATCCGCCTCCGAATGTTCCCATTTTCGCTAAAAGACCGAGCTAAGGCTTGGCTTAACACCCTCCCAGTTGGATCGGTAAACACCTGGGATGAACTAGTCCAAAAGTTTTTATATAAGTATTTCCCTCCTTAAAAAACGGCTAAATTAATGACTGAAATTAATACATACTCACAAGAGGACGGGGAATCCTTATATGAAACTTGGGAAATGTTCAAGGAGCTACTAAGAAAGTGCCCTCATCATGGTCTTGCGGTATGGAAACAAGTATCCATTTTCTATAACGGGTTGTTGCGACACACAAAACAAACACTTGACTCTAGCTCCGGGGGACTTCTTGGTAATCGTCGCCCAAATGAAATTTATAATCAAATTGAGGAAATTGTTCAAAAAAATTTACAATGGCACACTCCCCGAGGCACAAAATCTATTGCCCCAGGCGCCCATAAGGTTGACGAAAGCACCTCTTTACAAGCCCAAATCGAGGCCCTCTCTTCAAAAATCAAAAAGTTAGAAATGGCAAAAACGGCCTCGGTTATGGCTTGTGAAGGGTGTGGTGGACCACATGAAAATTGGAGTTGTATGAAAGAAATGGATAATCAAACAGAAATGGTAACTATATTGATAATAGACATAAGCCGTCAGGTCCTCCAACAGGTACCTACAACCAAGGATGGCGTAACCACCCTAACCTTGGTTGGAGAGAACCCGACAATAGTAGTAACCAACAAAATCAAAACCAACGAACAAACTTTCAACAACCAAGAAATGAGTCACAAAATTTCTCTCAACAACAACAAGGGGGACGAGAGAGGCTTGAAGATACTATCTCACGCCTCATCTCCGACACCGAAAAGAAAAACTCGGATCGATTCCAACAGTTGGATTCGAACTATAGAAATCACCAAGCTAGTATTCAAAATATTGAAAAACAACTAAATCAACTAGCTCAAAATTTCTCCGAGAGACAACAAGGCACATTACCTAGCAATACCGAAACCAACCCGAAAGCGCAAGTGCATCTCATCACATTGAGAAACCGTACTGTAGGTCCCGAGGAGGCTCAGTTGCCCCCATCCGACAAGAGTCCATCCAATAAATTCGCAACTTCACCAACACCCCAAAAGGAAACGACTCCTCCACCAAATCAAGAGCCTACCAAGAATCCTATGGTACCTTACCCTGGTCGGTTACTTCGCCAAAATACCGATGAGCAATTCACAAAATTCGTAAACTTACTAAAACAATTGCATGTCAATATTCCATTTGTAGAAGTCCTCACTCAAATGCCTAAATATTCAAAATTTATGAGGGACTTTCTCACTTACAAAAGAAAAATTGAATCATTGCAATTAGTTAATTTAAGCGAAGAATGCTCCGCCTTACTACTCAACAAACTCCCACAAAAGAAGAACGATCCCGGAAGCTTCACCATCCCTTGTTCGATTGGGGGATCACCCATACGCAATGCATTAGCCGATCTTGGGGCTAGCATCAACCTCATGCCCGCATCAATGTTCGACCGACTCGGACTAGGGAAAACAAGCCCTATAAAGATGAGCATACAACTCGCCGATAGGTCCATTAAATATCCACAGGGTGTCGCCGAAAATCTATTGGTAAAAGTCTGAGACTTTGTCTTCCCGGCTAACTTTGTCATATGGAGAAAGATACCGAGGTACTGCTTATCTTAGGAAGACCATTCCTAGCCACCACCCACGCAATGGTGGATATGAATGGTGGGAAATTAACAGAGGGTTGGGGACAAATAGATGGAGTTCGGGGTTAGAAAAAGAGTAGAAGACGAGGACCCGGTCAATTACATGAAGGTCATAGACTCAAGCTTGGATGTTGCTCTCCGACGGTGCAACATGGGATGCAAGACATCCCACTTGGGAAACATATGACCGACTTTGGGTCTAGCCAAGGACCCTTATAAACATGGCGGACCACGGAGGCATTCCGCGGAACTATCCTTAGTTTTAGTTTAGATTATCTTTTATGTTTTCTAGTTTAGTTTTACTTTTCAGGAATAAAACACACTCGGAATAGTGGAGGTTACTAAGGGAAACTTGAACCCACACCCCATGCACAAAAACAGAGCCTCCCGATAATTTTTCTTTATTACAGCAACTTCAGCGCGGGGCCGTGCTCAGCCCAACACGCCCCGTGCCCAAGGTTCTGCAGAAAATGCCCAGTTCAGGTAACTGGATACGGGGCCGTGTTCACTGAATACGCCCCCGTGCCCAGCCTTCTGTTAATTATGATACTGGTAATCTGAACACAGGGCCGTGCCCGGACCAACAGGGCCCGTGTCCAGACGCCCAGTAACATAAAATTTTTTTTAACACCTTTTTACACATTCGATCAACCTAAAAACTTATTTTTGGGACACATTGAGGACAATGTGTAATTTAAGTTTGGGGGGGGGGGATGCTAAAACCTTGAATTTTGCAAGTCCTAATAACAAGCCTTACACAAAACTCTATTGGAACCGTTAATCACCCCAAATTTTTTCAAAACTTTTCATTTTTTTTACTTGTCTTGGTTTAATTTGGGAAGAACAAGTTTTAAAAAGGTTATATTTTTACAAATTTACAACCGATAGCGTCATGATCAAAAGAACCAACATAAGAAAATTATTAAACGACATGACAAATCTAGTTAAAATTTGATTATATATACTTGATCACATTATAAACCCATTCCCACAAAAAGTGAGTTTTGAGCCTTTATTGAGCATACAAATATACATCTTTAAACTAAATGCTCATTTTTCGTTTCTTGTGTGAATAGCCGCTTGTTTTCTTACGACTTTAGAACTTGCCATGATGATACATTCCCGGTCCTTACCAACTTAAACCCAAGTAAGTAAATGATGGAGGCATTAGGACTAACCCTTTTTCTTTTCTACACCATTATTTTTCAATTTTTATCACTTACCCAAAATCCCCCTAGTTAACCCCTTTGAGCCTAAACCTTTTCGTTTCTAAACCCGCAAAACAAACACCCTTTACCCACCTAAACCGTTTTTTTATTTTTAAACCCTTTATTTTAGTGAAAAGCTCGGTTTTTATGTGACATTTCTTATAAAAAAATGAAGTATAGCAATAAACAAACAAGTTCCTCAAGTTATACGACGACCGACACTTTTTACGCTTTTTGCCCTTTTTACTAACCACTAACCCAAAACCACCTACATTTAACCCAAGCCTAACCCTTCCCCAAGTCCTCTTGATATTTACAAAGGTTTATAGTTAAAAAGGAGGAGGATTGATTGCTTGGCAAGCATATGGTAGAAGTAAGTTCCATGCCCGTCTCGAGTGTTTCACAAAATATATCTTCGGCCGAGTGTTGAGTGATCTCCCGTGAGGTATGTGAACTTGTATATAAATGAAATTTTAAAGAGGCATGTTATGCCCAAATAAGTAATTTCTCTTATGAAACGTTCTAAATAAATCATAATGAATAGGATTGTAAATAACATAAAAATAGAACCTAATAGAGATCTTGGATTCGCGACACTCAAGACAAGCCCAAAACTTCTCTTCTACCCATTCCATTTGGGCATGTAAGCCACATTATAAAGAGTTTTGCTTGAGGACAAGCAAAGATTCAATTGTGGGGGTATTTGATGTGTGTAAAATGCAACACCTAAATTACATCAATTGAGGCATAAAACTAACCCTTTTTTAGTACTAATGTTGGAAAAAGTGTGCTTTTGTCTTCCTTTTGTATTTTCAGGACTAAATGAGCGTAAATGAACAAAAGGAACAAATATGCAGCAAAATCTAACATAAATACAAGAAAAGGAACCAACGTGGCATGCCCGACCCCTCGACAGCATCTTCCAAGCAAAAAACAAGAAAACAGAAGGCTGACCACGGCCCCGTGCCCAGCGGACACGGGAGGCGTGGCCAGGTGTCTGCAGAAAGGACAAAGCTATAGAAGCTTCTATTCCCGACACGGGGGCGTGCCAGCTCAACACGGGCCGTGGTCAACCCTAAGATTCGCAGAATCCAAGCAAATCTTGATAGTACAAATACGCTTCTGCACATGGGGCCGTGCCCAGCGGACACGGGGGCGTGTGGAGCTAATGCAGACAAATTGCAATTAATGAAGAAAGAGAATAAGGATGGACACGGGGCCGTGCCCAATGGATACGGGGCCATGTTCGAGCTTCTGTGCAGGCTATAAATAGGGGTGCTTGGTTCACTTCAAAGGAATCCCTTGGCAAACCACCTCTCTACCACTTCACCCACACTCCACCACCATCACAACACCCACATCCATCACCATCATCCATCTTAGAGTGTGTGTAGTAGTCTCGGTATCCAAGATTGATAGTAAGAGTTCTTGACAATCAAATGCCATGTTTGCCTAAGTCTCTTACATCACTTGATGAAGACAAGCATTTAGTGTAATACTGTTGATTTTTAATCTTTTTGCACTTTTTATTTGGTTTTGTATTAATGACTTTAATAACTAGTTTCTTATGTTGAAGGTGAAACTTCCTTATCATTTGTCCGTGGTGTCTTGGCGTTATTTTACTATCTATATAAAATAAAAGATTTACACCATTCATATCTCTACGGTCTATATAGAGATATGTTGGCTACCTGGTCAGGGGTTAAGGGAATTGTTTGGTAAGGTTCTTGCCTTGTTCAGTGTATAGATCCTCCAAGGACCTGGGTTAAGCTCACTATAACCTCCTTCAATACCCACTGGTATTGGATGGCGGGGGTGCGAATGGCTTGATCCCCTCATATGTAAACTACTATTAATACATTAACCCGGCTACTTGGGATTGTATCCCTTCAGACTCAAACCACTTAGCCGAGGGTAACGTCACCTTCAAAAGAGGGGCCTACCGCATTACGCATTAATAACTTAATTAATTATCTTTCAATATTCCGACCCTTTAGGATTATATCCTTGCTGACTCAAACTACTGGGTTTAGGGTAACGTCACCTTCAAAAGAGGGGCCTACTACTATAACTAAGATAATCTCTTAAAAAGTGTAAGAGTGCGGAAATCATCAAAGGTTACACTAAAGGCGAGTCGGATCCAAGTGATTCATCTTGTCTATCTGTTTTTATTTTATTTTATTTTTATTTTCAGCATTTTTAGTTTTTAATTTTCATGTTTAAAACCTTTTCTAAAATTTTGATTTGATTAGACGTTGAGGATAAACCGGTATTAAAAGCTCTTGTGTCCTTGGACGACCTCGGTATCTTACCAACGCTATACTACGCTCACGATGGGTGCACTTGCCCATATGTGTGTTTAGTGTTAGTAGAATATCGTGTTTTATAAATTTAAAACTTGACTAAAGTGATAAAATGGGCTAAAAATATACATAAAAATATATCAGACTCGACACGCATCAAGTTTTTGGCGCCGCTGCCGGGGACACAAGGATTTTAAGAAAGTTAGGAATCAACGGCCTAATCGTTTTTCTTATTTTTCTGTTTTTTAGGATTTTTTTCTTAATTTTTCAGCTTCTGCATACTGTAGCACGGGGCCGTGCCTGGTCGGACACGGGGCCGTGCTCAGCATCCTTACTGGAAGTTTTTATTTTCCGAGTTACAGAGAGCTGAACACGGGGCCGTGTTGGTGCAGCACGGGGCCGTGTCGAACTCCCCAGTAACAGGAATTCGGAAAATAATAACTGTAACCACGACCACGGGGCCGTGTTCGGCTGAGCACCGGGCCGTGGTGAGACTTCTGACCAACAATCTTTTTTGTTTTTATCGCAGGACTTGGAACCCAGGCACTGCACCTGAACTTCCTACGTTGTGCATGAGCTCCAGTTCCAATAAAGACATAAAAGAACCTCTAGACGAACCCAAACGCTTTCTAAGAAAAAGACTTAAAGCTAAAACCCAAGAGAAAGTTTCGGGGGATCCACTTTCAATGGCGGACCAACGTACCCTGATGGATTTCCTACGACCCACGGTAGGTAATCTCGGAGCCGCTATCAATGCACAGAATGTCGATGCCAACAACTTCGAACTTCGGCCGCATTTGATTCAAATGCTCCAAAACTCCGCAACTTTCCATGGGCTTGCAGACGAAGATCCCCATTTACATATTACCAACTTTTTGGAAATATGTGACGCTTTTCGAATCAACAGAGCATCAAATGACGCCATCCGCCTCCAAATGTTCCCATTTTCGCTAAAAGACCGAGCTAAGGCTTGGCCTAACACCCTCCCAGTTGGATCGGTAAACACCTGGGATGAACTAGCCCAAAAGTTTTTATATAAGTATTTCCCTCCTTCAAAAACGGCTAAATTAATGACTGAAATTAATACATACTCACAAGAGGACGGGGAATCCTTATATGAAACTTGGGAAATGTTCAAGGAGCTACTAAGAAAGTGCCCTCATCATGGTCTTGCGGTATGGCAACAAGTATCAACTTTCTATAATGGGTTGTTGCCACACACAAGACAAACACTTGACTCTAGCTCCGGGGGACTTCTAGGTAATCGTCACCCAAATGAAATTTATAATCAAATTGAGGAAATTGCTCAAAACAATTTTCAGTGGCACACTCCCCGAGGCACAAAATCTATTGCCCTGTGTGCCCACAAGGTTGACGAAAGCACCTCTTTACAAGCCCAAATCGAGACCCTCTCTTCAAAAATCAAAAAGTTAGAAATGGCAAAAAACGGCCTCGGTTATGGCCATCCGGACGGATGTCTATTCGACCGGATGTCCACTCGGACAACTGTGTTGTGCGAATTAGTTTTCCAACTTCTGTTTCATGCGGTAAGCGTTGCGTTTAAGCGAGTTGCAAGTAAGTGGTGCGTTGAGATAACCATATAACAAATAATCACACAAATGATCACATAAATAGTACCCATAATAACTAAGATGCATAAAAGTAAATCAGTGTTATGAGTTGGCGTTGAGATTGCGTTGAGTTTGCGTTGCGATAGCGTTTAGTATAAACGTGCTATGTAATATGCGATACAATGCGTTTAATAGTATATGTTGTAAACTGCGTTAAATGCGATAACTGCGTTTTGAATAAGCGTTGTGAATGCGTTGTAAAATATAGTTTAAAAGGTAGTTTAACCCTTAGCGATAATCGGAATCTCGGGAGTACAAGTAATTAAGCAAGAAATGACAGATATAAGTAATGACCCGGAAAGTCGGGTTGTTACAGCTATCCATCCGTCCGGATGGACTTCCTCTTTAATAAATCTTCGTTAAACTACGTCTTGTTATGTTTCTGCTACGACGTACGATTGACGGAGGCGATAGACATAAATGCACTCACACTGTGTAATTGGTGTTCAACTTACCCCGGTTTCCCGTCTTCAAGATTATATTGATTTTATTAGTTATCGATTTAATCAATTAAAGGATGTTTATATATATATATATATATATATATATATATATATATATATATATATATATCTTAAAAAAGCCATTCTTTATAATAAATGCATATGCGTACACGTTTGATGTTTTTTCTTTACTAAAGGGTTTCGCCAGAACAGAATAATATGAAGCATTTCATGGAAGTTACTCAATAATATACATACAAGGATATGGTGAATATTGATTGATAACCATAAACTTCAAGAATTGTTTAATATAGTTAGTGTATACGTTCACACAAATCTTATAACATTTAGCCTTTTCATAATAGTAACTATTATTATATACCTATTTAATTATTAGTATATATTTGATATGGTTATATAATTCAGTTAATTAGAGTTTTTCGTTAAGATTTGATCATTTTTACGAGGTGCCTAAAGTACAACACAATAATACGATATTTAGATCTTTAAAGGGTACTAAAGTCGTTTAAAAACCGACATAATAAATCAGTATTTATTACTTTAGGGTTTTCTAATTTCCAAGGTATTACACAGGTACTCTAATCAGACTTTTAAATACATTAAAGACTGCATGAACAAGAAACAGGTGCAGCTCAAGCTGATGGGACGTGACAAAGAGGAGCTAAGAGCATACATGGAAGTCATCATTGATGAATGAGTTCAAGCAAGAACCTGGTACAAGGAAATGTACAAAGAATGCAACAAAATGGCTGACTACAAGAAGAAGCTAAAAGATGGAGATCTTTACAAGATTAGCCAATGATTGGAAAACAATTTGTTTATATTACTTGTTTATTTTTTAACAATGTTTTTGTCAATCTTTGAATTTCTGTAGTTTGAATTCACTTTATGTTTTTTGAGTATGAGTAGTTATTTTTCTTACAATACTTAGGGGGGGAAATTGTTAGGAAATTATTTGTAAGTATTGAAGAAAAATATGATCAATCTGATCATATGCTGAAGATCAACAAAAGAAAAATACAAGATAACAGGACAAGAAAAGAAAGAAAGACAAATCTTCAACAAAGATCAGAATCTGATCACAAGCAAAGAAAGACGATCAGAAGAGACCAATCTGATGAGTCTGGTGATAAATCTGGTATTCATCATCAGAATCTGGTAACATCTGATCATCGGAGATTCTGATGATCATTTCAACAGAATTCTGGTAAGAAGGTCATCGGAAATTCTGATGAGCCAGCTTGTCTAAGAGATTAGGCTCTTCCACATTTGTGAAGTAGCAAGTTGACCTCTATGGATTCAATGAATATGCCAAAAAGTTACTTTATGCAGAGCAAGAGCATGAATAAACAAATGTTTATTCAACAAATGTTTATTCAAGACAAAGACTCTCTATAAATAGAGATGTCACCACAGAACGAGAATGAGTTAAGCCAAACATTCAATACATACAACAAAAACTCCATTACCCTTCATTACAAAATTATTTAAAGTATTCATTTCTAGTAGTCAATAACCTCACGATCACCTTGTAAACTTTGTTTTCCAAAGTGATAAACTTGAAAATTCTGTAAGTTGTGCTTCTTGAAAGTTTGATTTCCATCTCCGCACATTATTTTTATACTTGTTGAAATCTATTGCCAGATTTAGTTAAAGAGCATCATTATCTGGGATCAACACCCCACCTTGTCATATCCGGACTCCTCTACTATGCCAAACCGGACGGCGTTAAGTCATCAGCTCCAACGGTTTGGCACGTTTGGACATACCCTTTAAGTATTATATATCCTGATTTTTTTAAAAAAATTAGCCATTCAACCTCTTCCTTCTACCCGCAAAGGTTTTATAATTACTTGTTATAATAACTAATTTAATATGTGTTTTGTTCTCATCTTACCACTTTTAAGATACGACATTTTTACAAAGTTTTGAGTATACCTATGGCTGTAAACGAACCAAACGAACACGAACAAGGCCATGTTCGTGTTCGTTAAGGAAATTAAGTTGTTCACGAACAATTCGTGAAAACTAGTCTCTAACACAAACGAACGCAAGCAAATAAAAATGAACGCAAACAAACATTTAACTTGAAAAAAAAATTGTTATCCTTCAACACTCGATATAAGTAGTTAAATACAACCCTCAAATGATAAATCAAAACACAAGAAGGAAAAATAAAAAAAAATGTTATCCTTAAACACTAGATATAAGTAGTTAAATACAACCCACAAATGATAAATCAAAACACAAAAATAAAAAATAAAAAAATTGTTATCCTTAAACACTGGATATAAGCAGCTAAATACAACCCTCAAATGATAAATCAAAACACAAGAAGTCTACTACACCAACAAACGAAGAATCAAGTTTAACTAATTTAGACATATTTATCCCCAAAAATGTTTTAGAATGTCCAAATTTTAGCTAACTTCAAAAAAACAGGGTTTCAAGTTTTCAATATATTTAAATAAAAGGTTTATTATTATTTTTTAATATAATAAAAAAACATGAACGAACGTAACCAAACATATTACCGAACGTTCGCTAACGCAGTCGAACGAACGAAACCCATGTTCGTTCGCCAAGCTAACCGAACGAATTTTTTTGTTCGTGTTCGTTCATTAAGCTAATCGAACGACCATAAAAAAACTTCCCGCCAAATAATTATGAATTGTTCGCTGAACGTTCGGTTCGTTTACAGCCCTGAGTATACCGTTGTGACGTGACTATTTTTATCTTTGTCTCAATATTGTTTGTTTTCGATATCAAGTTGTGATGAGTAATGTACAAGTAATCGAAACACACACACACACACATGTATATATATATATGTTATCAAAGAGATCTCACTTTTTTAAGTCTTTATATTCTAAAAATATAATGTAATGTTTTATAAAATTATGAATATATCATTATGACGTGATTAGTTTTATCTACTTAGATAAAAGTTTTGTTCAAATAATTGATTTTTATATTCTTTATCGTGACAAACGGAACAGATATCGTCCAAACAACTTTGTTAGTGGTATCAATATTCTTTTTTATGGTTTTAGTGAAACTTCTTTCCAGTTATAGGCGAACGATGTTGAAATAAACTTGTATTCAAAATATAAAAATTTATTATAATGGTGAAGTCTAATTACATTTGTCTCGTCTAACAAAAAAATGTGCTCGTGCACAAAGGGATACTAACATTTGTTTTAGAGAAAAATGCCCGGATAGTCCTTGTGGTTTGTCCATTTTTCACCTTCAGTCCCTAACTTTCTAAAATTACAGCTATAGTCCCCAAATTTTCCAATTTCATTCCCAAAAAGTCCCTGGTGCAGATGAGGGTTAGTTTTTAGTGTTTTTGTGGGTGCAAAATGACTAAAATACCCTTACTATTAAAAAAATGTTATCAATTATCTATTTAAATATCTAATTAAACTAAAACACCTCTCCTTCTTCTCCGTTCTCTCTTCCAACCACCACCACCACTCAACTCCCCACCTGCCACCACCATCACCACCCACACCCAATTGAAAGAGCTAGAATAGATCAAAGTAACACACCAATTACATAGCACATATTTGTTTTCTCTGAAAAGTGACAGACATTGATTTAACGACATAATGAACAAACATGAAGCATAAATGACAACTTATCTAGCACTTTTGCAGTATTACTACATCAAGCGAGAACTTACAGATCCTATCATCTCTGAAACCGCCGACACAAAATTGTAATCAAAATTAGATCCGATAATCTCTTAAACAGCCGGAACAAGATCGGAATCAGAATTAACAAATCCGATCATATATGAAACCGTCGGATTTAAAATTAGCAGATCGGATCATCTCAGAAACGACCGGAACGAAATCAACATCAAAATTAACAGATCTGATCATCTCTAAAACCGCCAGAACGAGATCGGAATTCGTTGTGAAAACTCGGGTTGTAAGTAAAACTTGTTCTTTTTCTGAAGATGTGTTTTAAATGAAGATCCCCTTTGAAGAAAAATTAGAACAAAATAGAGTATTTTTCAAAACATTTTTGATTATAAGGTGGTGGAGAAGTTGCAGGTGGGGATGTGGTGATGGTGAGTGGAAGAGAGAAGAAGGTGTTTTATTTTATTTAGATACTAGCCTAAGATCCCGCGAGTTTTGCGGGTGGCTTAACACAAACATATAATATCTACTGGTATTGAAGCCCATGTAGATCATCACTTTTGTTCTAGGTCTTTCCAAACTTAGGCTTCACGTATAAGGGTTGAAACATGTCCCAAACAGACAATACACGACCCTAACCGGTACAAACCCAAACCCAAAACCGAACAGAGTGATCACTTCCCTCTTCAAAAATCTGTTACATACCAGCGAACATTTAATAGATCAACGAAAGGTCATGGTTTTCATCTTTTGATTGACATCAAGTTTATATAAACTTCTATATCTAAATTCTTATTTAAACTCATATTAGTTCATATAAAACTTTACTTACATATGTGTAAGACCAAACATGTCTTTTTAAGAAACAAATTAGAGCAATTTTTAATGTATCAGTAAACAACACAAACAGTACAATGATTTCTAAGTTCAACTGTTACCAGCAAGAAGTAGCTTCATCCAATCACTTGTTCGACACTGATGTAACATGTATCTTGTATATATTTATTTATATATATACTTTTTTTAAATACGGGTGCTCCTACAACTAAAATAATGAAAGCATAAATTAACATAAAAGCAATATATATATAAATTTAGCATGATATTAAAATTACCAATATCCCACCACGATAACCAATATCTTAAATATCGGTCCTTGACCGATATCCGATATTTTACCGCATTAACTACTTGTACGATCACACCCTGCACCAAATACCCCTCCTTATAATGTATAAATGATCCTGGTCAATCGAGCTAAGGTGACCTGAGCCTAACCGAGTTGGCTTGGTTTATAAGAGAGCCTACCCCAAGCTCAAATGTTCAGCCACGTTCAGAACTGGTTCAGAATTGTAGCCATGCCGAGCGCCAAGCCATCTCGGGTTAAATTCGAGTCGAGCTCAAGCTTACTATGGGGCAATCAAATGATACTAAGTCGAGCCCCAGCTCACTTACTAAGCTCGATTCAGAATTCAAGCAAAGCTCATGGCTCAAGTAAATGATTGATGGCTGGCATTCAAAGAATATGTATAAATATATCTGAGCAATTGAGCTAAAGCGAGCAGAGCCAAGTTGACTCGGTTTGTAAAGAAGCTGAGCCATTTCCATATGTTGTCTGCTGCTGTGGAATCCATAAATCATGAGCATTAGGATGAAGGCACGCGTTATACATACATATATTGAAAAGATAAAATAGTAAAATCTGGAAATATATATATTTAGTTAACAAACCTTATTAAAAATGTGCTCGTATGAGCCATAAACGCCAACGGGCGCAGGGTATAAGGCTGCTGATGTTAGTGAAGGTCCATAGCTACTTGTATCTGAGGTCATCGATTGATTGGGTGCTGAGTCACCAGAACTGATATCCCCAGGATATTTGTAGAGTCCTAAATTATTATTTCCTCCGTATTGCACATAATAACCAGATCCCGGACCCAGAAAAACATTGTCAGGGAAAGCCTCTTGACCACTGTTAACTGGCGAAGCCAGATCAGTTGAAAGATGAGGAGAAACGGGTTGTGAGTAGAAATTTGGGGACATCGGGACTTGATGCGGTGAAAACAGATGACCATCTATCATTATCGGAGATATAGGGCTAGCAAGTGGAGAAAATTGGCCATATGTTGGGCATCAAACCCGTAAGCAGGGTGAAACAATAGTGATGCATTATCATTGTACATAGCCTACATCATGTAAAACAAACATAGTGATGAGAAGATGTGAGTTCAAAAGTTAAAAAAAAAGTAAAGAAAACCATGTTTATTTTATTCTCACTGGAGGCACAATAACCATAGTTTGAATAGTCTCCCCGTATAGCCGAGCCATCATCATAACCTATAAGACCCATATGACTGGTTAGAGATTAAACATAATCCGAACAGACAAAATCACAAGATCGCATAATTAAAACCGACCCTAGGCATCTGTGACCTTACAAAAGTGTATGTTACACAAAAGTATGGAACTAACCTCCATAATAGTAGGTCTATTCTTGAGGAGTAAAACTATTTGTTTGGTTCACAGGGTTCGGATCTCCATTTGCTTCCGGTTGGTTGGAAGCGTTTCTTATGGGCCCTGTGATGGCTGCATCCAGAGACAGATTCGATTTTTGGGAGAAAGTAGCTGATAAGACAAATAAATTACTACTGAACACATATATAAAAAGAAAAACCGGTACAAATGATAAAAAAAAATAAAATAAAAGAAGCATATATGTGTACACTAATTTGGCTTGTAAACTACAAAATATATATACCTTAGGTGAAAATTTGACTCATCAAAAGTACAACCAAGAGTGTGTGTCACCCACAATAGCCCATTGTGTGGAAGCTCCCCAAATCTTCGAATTAGCGGAAGCTTCCCAGGGTCTACAAAACATCAATTTAGATCAGACTATTATTATAAAAACTTTTATGTTTTAAATAAGTATACCATATATGATATTAACATCTACCAACAACAATCAAATGGAGCCAATCTTTATATAATAAAATCAGGGCAGGTGAATATAAAAATTCAAGAAAAACAAAATAATGAAACAGAGATCGATGAATTACCAGATCGGAACACTTAATAAGGCCACCCGGATCCCAAATTAGCAATTAAAAACCATAATTTGCAGGCGAATTGAGCCAATGTATCCAGCTCTCTTCAGCTGCAGATTCATTTTCTTCTAAAAATATTGTTATGTAAATGTAAACTGTAGATCTTTAGGGTGAACACATATGCCCTTGATTTAGATAATAAGTAAGTGAATCATCCTTACCTTTGCTTCTGTTGTTTCAATTCAACGCGGCAGTCCTTGCACTAAAAAATATGCAAGCAGTCCTTGCATTAACAAATATGCAAGTGGTTCTGGTCCTGAGTAACAAATACAACGAAAGAATCATTAGGCACTAATTTTTTTACATTACTTTCAAAACCAACATTTTAATATTGCAAGGCAAAAATAGAATTGGAAATAACAAAAAACAAGGCCCATAAAGATTAAAAAAATTATAGAACCATGATAGGTAAATCTATCCTAATAAGCTATTACTTATAAAAATTTGATGAGTATGATATCAGTTTGTAGAAAGTATTATGGAAAACAACTCAAAAAAATAAAGCGGGGCAATCATATTATATCCTATAATATAAAAATGGCAGTAAGAAAATGTAGCCGTATAAATGGCATATGGATCCATTTATGTGAAATGGGCCAATTTGGGTAGGTAGTTTATTAATGACATATATCAAACACGTCATCGGTGAAAAAAAATCTTACCAAATGCTTAACGGAGATTTTCGTTAAAATGTTTTTTCTTTTCTCCTGTTATTGATTTACAGTATCAACAAACTGCAAAAATAAACAAACGAAACGTATTACTTTGACAACTTCTTGTTTGACCTAAAAGTTAAAAAGAACTTAATTCATAAGTAAAGAGGGTGTAAACACTAATAGCTATGGATTAAAACAGAACACTTTTATTCTACCATATATTTGAACTTTATAAATGTATCAGTTTTGATCTATTTGATATTATATGAAAACACATTGAAGTAAGAAACACAGAAATATACATGTTGCTCAGTGGCACAAACAACACAAAAGATTGATGATCACTATATAAAAACCAATGAAAGATTATGTGCTTACATCATCTGTTGTAGCTCCATCCAATGAGAGGCGGAGGCGGATACCATCTAACAAAATCTTCCAATATACACAAAAGATTGATGATCACTATATAAAAACCAATGAAAGATCATTAACGAACCTCTCTAGTGTGAGGATTTATAGTCTTCAACACACTCTCAATTGTCTTGTACTCTATCTTATAAGCCTTCTAAGTCAACCGAAATGATCTTATACACACCACATCTTTACCAGCTATTGTTATGAACCGCAACTTTATCGGAGCCTTTGTTCCTGTTTCCCCTGCAACCTACACCCACACGATCACACACTTAGTTCATAACCATAAAACCCTAAAACGCATTTGAAGCCCCATTTGGCACAGCTTCAAATCATGTTCGAACATAAAAAATTCAATTAATCATTGAAAGAATATGGCATTTAGTTGACGGTATCCTGTTAAACTTTGAAATAAGATAGCACTTAATCAACGGCACTACCACAAATCGTTTGAGAGATGCAATGCTTAAGCGACGGCACTACCGCCCTCTTCTATTCCTGAATTACATGTTTAAAATGATAGTATGAGAAATGCAATGCTTGAACGGGTGAGAAGAATCAATAGAGAGTGAGATTGAAATAAGAATGAATAAATAAAAACCTGGGGAAATAGTGAAAGAGATGATGGATTCGTCCATTAGGGTTTCTCAGAAGAGGGGTGAGAGAGATGATGGTGGCGTCCATTAGGGTTTCTGCGGAGAATTGTTAAAAGGAAAGGTTCTGGAGAAGCGCGTGAAAGATAAAAAAGAAGGAGAAAACAAATTGCCGCTCAAAAGAAAATTGCGAGGAGTATTAAGTTGCCAGGTGGCAATTAGTTGATTAAAAATATGCCAAGTGGCACTAAAATGTATTGTTTTAATATAGATAATAGATTTAAATAGAATATAAGGTGGACCTTACTTTCTTTTAATTAGATATTTAAATAGATAATTAATAACATTGTTTATTAGTAAGGGTATTTGGGTCATTTCATACCCACTTAACTAGACAAACTAACCCCTATCCACGCTAGGAACTATCCTGGAACGAAATTGTAAAAGTTGGGGACTATAGCTGTAATTTTAGAAAGTATGGGACTAAAGATGAAAAATGGGCAAACCACATGGACTATCCAAGCATTTTTCTCTTTGTTTTATATTGATTAAAAAAACATAAATATGAACATCGGTATTGGCGCTAATATTGTTCGATCGATATCGGTTGGGTACAATATGAGTATCGTTATTGTACCGGTACTCGATATAGTTTACCATACCAAAAGTTACTTTAATTTTAACACAAGTCCGTTGTTAATAAGATTTCTAGTGAATGTTAACAAAAAAGCCTTCCGGTACTTGTACCGAACGTATCGAAATCGAAAATGAGTTAAAACGCAAGTCGAAGATCGTACCAATTATGGCGGTACAATACCAGTTCAGTACCAACAATGCAAAATACCAGAAAATATTGAAACCAACTAGTATTGAAACCAAAAACCATAAAAATGAACATTTTTTGCGGATACGATGTTCGGTTCGGTACGATAGTATTACGGTACCAATACATTAATGATACTTCATATGGTTATGATACAAAAACATATTTTATTTTGAATAAAACTCCGTCTTAACTGCAATTTATATCTGAACCTTGACAGAAAAATAAACATAACATCATATTTATATACATTTAAAAAAAAACGAATGCAAATTATTGTAAATTTTTTTAACTTAAATGATAAATTAACTACCATGTAAAATAACAAACAACCAAACTTCAAGCAATCACATGAGTTAATTAATTATTAATTAACTATGTATAATTGCTAAATGATCATTAATAGTACTTTGCATTCATTGGTTAATGGTGATGTTTGGCCAATCAACAGATGTCACATGCCAAGTGGGGCTAGCTCATTTGGTAGAGGCTCTTGCCTCTTAGTGAGAGGTCTTGGGTTCAATCCCAAAGAAAGGTGATTTATTTGTAAATATTGTAGTTTGAGGGAGTAACGTTAGCCATTAAAAAAAGTAGATGTCACATGACATTCATTAATTTTTTTTATCTTTTCATGCTGCATATTTAAGATATATACTTATAGTGTTTAAACTTTCACGCAATATATTTAAGATATATACTTATAGAAGTGTTTAAACTAACAAAAATATAAATTTGTCTAGTGGTGGTGTGTGTAATTTCTTCCAGTTGAAGCTTTTCGAGTTCGACGCCTTCCCACACATCTTTTTAATGTTTATTCTTCAGGCTTGTATTTTATTTTTCTAATTTGTTCTCTTTTTTCTTTCTTATGTTTCTTACTTTTATTTTCTAACTAATAATTATTTTAATACTTAACTATATAGTTTTACAAATCCCAAACTCAATAATTTAACTAAATTTATTCTTTAGTTTGTTTTAGTATTGTTTATATAGAATTGATGTTTAAGTGTTTTTTTTCTTTAGTTAAATTTTTGTTTGTATAAATTTTGTTATTGGTACTATTAGAACTGTTAGCCCGTTATCGATATTCGTTTTCGATCGATGTAAACCACATATCATCATTCTTTTGGGCATATCACGACTTTATTTTCGAGTTTTCTATTCGATCGATGTAAAACACGTATCATCATTCTTTTGGGCATATCACGACTTTATTTTTGAGTTTCTTTTTGAACTGAACCGATACCGACCAAATGCCCACCACAACGCGCGAAGGAATTTTCCTAGGAGTAACTTTAGCAATCACAACTCATTTTTTTTAAGTTAAATTTATCTCTTAACCTATAAATAATATGCATCTTTAACTTATTTAATTTTTACTTCATATTTTATTTACCATTTTATTTTATTTTTTTCTAATAACTTTTCTTTGTTTGTCTTATTCTAAATTACACAATTATGTTTCTTTTTTTCTCTAACATCCCGATATAAATATTAATGAACACTCTAATATAACATTATTGAAAACAGAATTGTATTCAAAATAAAATATTTTTGGTGCCGTAAATGACTTTCACACGTGTTTTGATAGGTTGGATTGTAGATATACACGCACATAACTCTCGTCACATTAAGCGGGCAACTCTAACGATGTTTATTATTTTTTTCTCAATACTTCTATATTAATTTATTGAAAACATTGTTGTATTCAAAATAATATATTTATTTTTTTTGTATCGTAAACGACTTTTACACGTGTTTTGATAGGTAAGATTGTAGATATACATGTACAAAATTCTTGTCGCATCGAGCAAGGGAACTCTAACGATCTTAATTTTTTTATCTCTCAGATTCTCATATAAATTTTGTTGAAAACAAAGTTTTATTCAAAACATATTTTTTTCTATCATAAACGACTTTCATATATGCTTTAATAGGTCATATTGTAAATACACATATACAAAGTTCTCTTGTTAGACAACTTACTAATTATATATTATAAATTAACATTGTATATCATCTTAAATTTAATTGTTGGTTGCTTTTAGATAAATGGTCTCTTCTTTTCTGACTACCAGTTGTATCTTATTGGCAATATCGCAAATAGTATCTCACACATTAATTAAATTAACTAATTTGATATAACAAGATTGTATCTTATTACTAATATTTAAAAAACTATATTACATCATATTTTCATAATTTGATACAATCACATTGTATCTTAGCATCATATATTCAGAATTATATCTCTCAAAAGGGTTTACGACTCTCACTTTGCCTTGTTCACCACCTTCCTCCGTCCTACCATCTTTAGTTAGGGTTTCTCTTTCATCAAATCCATGGCATACACCGGAAAGTACCCGACCAGACCCGATGCCCAAGATTGCTCCTTTTTCATTCGAACCGGGACATGCAAGTTCGGATCGTCCTGCAAGTTCAATCACCCTGGTTTAACGGTATTTACTCTCTGTCCTAGATAAACTTGGGATTTTGTTGATAAATTATGTATTTTTTTTGGTGAAGAAATTGATTTGTATGTATGTATGTATGCGTTGTTTATGGAAGGTTGATGGGGATAAAAGCAATGGAAATGGTGGTGGAAGTTCATCTAAGATTCCGTGCAAGGTACATGTAGATAGGAATCGCTATGGGTATGGATTTAATTGTGGTCGGCTAAACGTACCCATGTTACTAAATGCAACCCTTTATGTATGATTTGACCGGTTAAGCTTTTTTTTAAGTAAAAAAGAAAGTATATGATGTCGCCTTTTTATATGACCCATATAAGTATATTCGTCCTTTCACATGGACAACCGATTTGACAAGGGGTACGTCTAACACAACCCAAGTAAGTAATGTGTGAGATTTCCACACCTTACCTTCAAAACAAACACCTGCTGTGCCCATTCTCTCATTTGCAAATTCCCAATCAAAACAAGTTGTTGATACTCTACTAGTGACTAATTGGTTAGTTTTGTAGGACTCACTTTAAGAGCACAACTTAAGGTACATGTTTTAAAAGATCATGTTAATGCTTTGAAATTCAGTACATATAATTTTAATGTCAAAATTTTATGTATGCCCCTTGAACTGATCACATAATAAAGTTACACCTAGAGGTAAATTCTTTATATGCTAAAGAATTGTAGTTCATTGCATACACATGTAATGAGCTGCAAGACAATGAGACATCAAGCATTATATATGCATATTACCATTAAGAGGAGTTCCTTTATAGTTTTACACGTTGCTTACCTTTTCGCACATGCTGCTGCAGTTTTACTCAGCTGGTTTTTGCAAATATGGAGATTCATGTAGATTCAATCACTCCATGTTTGAGGCTGAAAATCTTCCCATGCAAGTTAACTATCTTGGTTATCCAAAACGATTGGTAATATATTTCAATATCATTTGTACCCTGCTAATTAATGATCAGATTAACTAATTTACGAGAGTTGCAGAACCTGTTAGCAATAAATGGTATGTAGTAAACTGTATTATCTTTTTGACCAGGGCAACATGATTTGTTCTTTCTACACGCGTACGGGCATGTGCGGTTATGGTGTATCCTGTAAGTTTCACCACCCTGATCCTATCATGATTTTTACTCATGGACCGATGAGTAACCGCAAAGAAGCTGTGAACTCGACTCAGCCATACATTTCATTGCCTTTGGTAACAATCGACAATTTCCCATTTGTGCCTCGAAATCGTGTATTGAGTGGGTACATTGATATATACAATGATACCTATAGTTTAGCCTCAACTTCTTTCATATGTTGGTAATTCATTGCAAGGTATTTGATTTTATAATTGCTTTATGATATAAATAGGCACCAAAAGGCAAGGAAAAATTTGAAATCGCTGAGGATTATACTTCAAAAAGAGAACCTTGAGTTCTCAATGATGTTGCTGTACCAATAAGACTGTAAGTATACAAATCTCTAACATGTGGTGTGAAGCATTGTTCCTCTTATATTATTTCAATCATAAATCTTTCTATGATAGCATATTGATTGTATTGATTACAAAAAGAAGCTATGATATCACATATAAATTTATTTGTGATATTCATCACCTTATGTTTCTGGAAACAGGGAAAGAAGGTATATTGGAATAATGAAAATTTAGGTCTATGTAAATGGGGTCGTGCTTGTGCATATAACCATCCCAAGAAGCATTCATCATCGTCTGGATCACTTCAGTGTCTTCTTCCTGTGTTACGCCACAGGAGAATGTCACACCATAGGAATAAGTTTGAGGCCATGATGTAGTTATCCATATAGATATGATGCTTTCTATTCCTAAACTAATCTTTCCGTTACGCACATCTCTGGTTCTTTACTTGACTTATAAAATACAATCTAACTAGGGTAAGACCTAAGATGTGTATTTGAAAAAAAAATTCCTTGTTTCCTATTTTTCTGAACATGAACTTTTTGTTTCGTCGATTGCTTTCTTTAGTGATGCCATGATGTATTTGATTGGTGAATGTCATAAGCTGCTTGAATGTTTGACAAAACTGATTTGAGGATGTTGACATTATGATACTTTTTTTTATGGTGATGTTTCTTTGGTCACGGTTAGCCGAAAGATTCCAAGCAGTTTTTTATTATTGAAGTTTTAATTCCATCACGACGTCACTTAGTTACATCCCTTTATCCTATTAGCCATGTAAGGCCCAAATCTATTAGCCCTGCAGTTTGCCATAGCCCAGTTAATCCCTTTAACCTATCTTTCATTCCACAATTAAAATAAGATATCGGATAGATCCTGACCCATTTCGTCTAGACGAGCTTTTGGGCCTAATCAATTTTCAAAACCCAATCATTCTGGATCCAGTTAATCCTAAGCCCATGGGCCCTTCTACGAAGTAGAACTTGAACTCGCTCTCGTTATCTTAAGCGAAGCTTGTGGAGGTCCTTCAAGAGCAACCCAAGATTCTCTCTAAGGCCGATGCAAAAAATGGTTTACGGTCATCCAATAAAACAGGAGATTCGACTAACTGTCAAGGAAAAGGTAGAAAAGGTGATGGCAACCCCATTGGAAAGCAGAAAAAAGGAGTTAAACCTAATCGTGTGAAGGTTATTGGCATCTCGGCTCCAACCCCTCCTAAGCTGGTTTTCATGTTTCCTCCGGCATACCCGCCATGATGCGCTTGGGTTTTCTCTAGTTTCTCATGTGTTTGGAGGTTTTTTGTACTTCTACGTTTTACTTTTTCTTATGAGAGTGGTGTCTTTGTGTGTGTGTGGGGTGGTTTTGTGATTTCGTTCTTATTATTCTTTATGGTTCTGTTGCGTTGTATCTAGCCTCTTGCTAGTTTTGGTGGAATAAAGTTTCCTTTTGCCCTTAAAAAGAAACTTAATTACATCCTAGATCAATACGATACATTATTGTGATTAAATAAAAAACTACACACCATATGGAAGGTTATAAGACCCAAATCTATTATCATGACAAAAACGAGCAAAAATAGTTATTTAATAATACAAAGGTTTAATCGACGTTCGAGAGGCCGATTGACTCCCCTAATTGGTAAATACCAAATCAAATAATCATACTCAAATTATATTAAAGGTACAAGCTTGAAATCCTATATATATATTTTTGGATGAGAATTTATTCCTAATAGAACTCCCTAATCTTTATATGAGAAGTAACTTGCTCCCTTAGTTAACTTACCCCCTTAAGTGTTATCAACAATTAATTTTGTTAAGATCATAGAATACCAATTAGGCTTATCTAATTACTAAAAGAACAATTTCTACAATCAAAATAATACTAAAAAATCGTAGTCTTATATAAGGTTTGGGCACATGAACTTTGAAAGCGTTTCATTGGAGTTTATAAGAAAGGTTGTTATTGTTGTTTCTTACAAAATGCGTGTTTGGACATGCTTTCATTTTGACTTTACATGTTGCTACAACAAAATCCAAATCGTGTCTCGTAGTTGGGTTGTTTAGTTAGCATACCTGACATATTCCCAAGTCTAGATCCGTGTTGCAACATTTAGAAAAATCGTTAGAATGTGGCCTAAGCCCCAAGCACGACGAATACCTTCGACAATTAAGTTGTACGGAAAGAAATGATATTGAGGGAAAGCCAGGATAGCACATCTTTAGTGGGAGTAGGAGAGAAGGGAAAAAAGGAATTCCTTTTTCTTTCCTTTATAGGAAAGGGTGATGGACCTAAGCTCGTTAGACAAACCAGATTGGTATTTGGGCCCAAATAGTATGATGTAATGCTGACTACATCAGGCTAGACTTATATATTCACTTCCTTTGCATCTTCTTTCCGGTTGTCTTTAGTAAATTTACTATGGATGGCTACATAAAGCGTTAAGTGTCATAGATGTTGGTATATTACCTCAGTAGTTGGTGTGGGAGACTGGCGGTCGAGATGTCTCATGCTTCACAGGAGACTTGCGGTCTAAGTGGCTTCTTGTCCATGGTGGCTCTTGAATTTGGTGGCCGTTATCCGAAAAAATTTTAGGTCCTAATGACCTTGATCCGGTATATATGTCAGTGCCCCAAAATAATGTAGATGTCTTGTTTCTATGGTCTAGATTATCTTGGTTCGCAATATGTGTAATATGATAATGCATGTTTGAAAGTAAAACTAGAACTCATCATCATCATACTCAGTAAATCCCACCAATAGCAAAGCTAACGTAGGGTCTGAGGAGGGTAAGATGTAAACAGCCTTACCTCTACCCCATAGGAATAGAGAGGCTGCTTCCAGTGAGACCCCCGGCTCGATAGTAGTTTTGCATCTAGCCATGGACATAAGGCACATAACACTCAGCAATTAAGACAAAGGCCGATTAGTGCATGTATTCCCTTGTCTTTCAGCTATCAACGCCACCACATGATGCATGATTAACCATCCCCCTCTTTTAATGTTATTTTCATGAAATTAGTAAAATAATGTTAAAATTAGTGCACTTTCACTTTTACCCCCTAAGCGCCCACACATATATACATTATATGCGCATACCGCAAGCGGGGCGTAGAAAGTAAAACTAGATCTAATATACAATAAGGGGCGAATTATAGATGTATGGTAACCATCATGGTATCGTTAAAGAAAGCAAGCAATCCATGGAACAAAAAAGTTCATGTTCATGAAAATAGAGAAAACAAGGAATGTATTTATTCCAAAGGCACATCTTAAGTCTTACCCTTATTAGGTTATATTTTATAAGCCAAGTAAAGAACCAAAAATGTTCCTAGCAGAAAGATTAGTGAATAGAAAACCATCTTATATGGATAACTACATCATGGCCTAAAACTTATTCCTATAATGTGACATTCTCCTGTGGCTTAACACAGGAAGGAGACGCGGAAGTGGATCCACGCGATGATAAATGCTTCTTGGGATGGTTATATGCACAGGCACGACCCCAATTACATAGACCTATATTTTCATAATTCCAATACACCTTTCCCTGTTTCCAAAAACATACGGTGATGAATATCACAAAAATAAAAATACATGACCATCATAGCTTCTTTTTGTAATCGATACAACCAACATGCTATCATTAAAAGATTCATTGATTGAAATAACATAAAAGGAACAATGCTTCATGTCAGATTTTAGAGATTTAAATACTTACAGGGCTTGTTGGTAGAGCAACATCATTGAGAACACAAGGTTCTCTTTTTTGGAGTATAATCCTCAGCGGTTTTAGTTTTTTCCTTGCCTTTTGGTGCCTATTTATATCGTAAAGCACTGATAATATCAGATACCTTGCAAAGAATTACCAACATATGAAAAAACTTGAGGTTAAAAGTTACTAATTAGGTATCACTGTATGTAACATTGTACCCACTCAATACACGATTTTTGAGGCACAAATGAGAAATTTTCGGTTGTTACCAGAGGCAATGAAAGGTGCGATTGAGTCAAATTCACAGCTTCTTTGTGGTTACTCATCGGTCCAGGAGTAAAAATCATGATAGGATTAGGGCGGTGAAACCTACAGGATACACCATAACCGCACATGCCAGTACGCATGTAGAAAGAACAATTCATCTTGCCCTGGTCACAAAGGTAATACAGTTTACGACAGACCATTTATCGCTAACATGCTCTGCAACTCTCATAAATCATTTAATTAGATCATTAATTAGCACGGTAGACAAGATCTATTGAAATAAATTACCAATCTTTTAGGATAACCAAGATAGTTAACTTGCAAGGGAAGATTGCCAGCCTCTAATATGGAGTGATTGAATCTACATGAATCCCCATATTTGCAAAGACCAGCTGGGTAAAACTGCAGCACGTGTGAAAAGGTAAGAAGCATGTAAAACTATAAAGGAACTCTCTTAATGGTAATATGCATATATAATGCTAATGCATATAACGAATTTACCTCTGGGTGTGTAACTTTATTATGTGATCAGTTCAAGTGACATACATCAAATTTTGACCTCAAAATTATAATTGAGAACGCAAGGTTCCTTCTAAAGTATACTCCTTAGCAATTTCAACTCCTTAGTAAACTGAGATGATTGGTTCCAGATACATATCTGATACCCAATCCAATACAAGATTTTGATGCACAAATGGGGGAAACTGTTGGTTATTATCAGGAGCAATAAAAGTTATGATTGAGTTGATTCTACAATATTTTTGCTATTATTCATTGATCCAAGATGCAGGACCATGAGAAGGTCATAGTGGTGAAACCTATCAATGATGTTTGTAAATGAACCAAATGAACACGAACAAGGGCATGTTCGTGTTCACTCATTTAACTTTAACCAACCACAGACAGTTAAATAAACGGATCTTCATGTCTGTGTTCGTTCATTAACATTCTTAACGAACAGTTCATGAACTTTTGTATTAAAAAATATAATACATACGTACAATGTATATGTATATATATGGTGCTTTTGTATTAATATTTAAACGAACGGACGTAAACGAATTGACGTGACATGTGTTCATGTGCGTTCGTTTAATTAAATGAACAAAGATTTTTGTTCATGTTCGTCCGCTTATTAAATAAACGAACTTGCCACTGTACAGTTCACTAAACGTTCTGTTCGTTTACATGCCTACTACATAATGCACCATAACCACCCGTAAGTACGGATGTAGAATGAACAGTTCATCTTGCCCTGGTCAAGAAGATAATACAATTTACTACAGAGCATTTACCTCTAAACATGTTCTGCAAATGAACTCTCATAAATGAATTTATCAAATCATTAATTAGCACAATAGAAAATATCAAAAGAAGAGGATTCCTTCATCTTGAAAGGTTGCCCCCCTTTGTTTTTTTTAAACATTTTTTACACCTATACACCACCAAATCTTGCAATTGTAAGGATTTTATATAAGGGAGAGTGACGTGCCTAAGCCCGTGAGACGAACTTGATCGATGTAAAAAGTTAAAGGGAGCAGGTATCAAATGATGGATGTATATTCCAACTTAGAGCTCTATAATTCCACTTTGGAAGTGAAGTGAGCTCTTAAGGAAAAAAAATCGTAGGTAACTTTCTTCTGTCACGCCGATAAATGCATGCATCTTTTCTCGTATCCTAGCTGATATATTATTGTGTATACATATATTATTGTGTATTAAACAATAATTTTGTTGCAGTTTCAGTTTAACGTTTATAGCATTTGCATTCTTGATAGAAGCCTACGCTTAGATATCCCATAGAAGCCTATGCTACATGTGAGTTGTCTCTTTCACCCGTTTTAAATTGAACCAATCTATGACCACCACGGTTAAGCCATTACTTTATTATCATATTCCGCTCTTAGTTATTAATCACCACAATCCTCACTAATATAGTTGCACGTTTCTTTATCAATGCAAGGTTTTGATTTGTCAAGCAGTTTAATAAAATATTCAACTGCTGATTATTCGTCCATAATTCTCTTTCTTAAGGACAAAAAAAAAACCTGCAGACAATGATCGCTCAAGTTATGTCTGATAAGAGTCTCAAAAGTAAATATGGTTTAAATATTCATTTGATGTAAATGATTCACATGCATTGATGAGTATAATATGCGTAATAAATACTCGCATTTTCTTAAATTTCTTACAGGATACTAACATGATATATTGTGAAATTGGGAAAATGAAGACTATTATTAATGGGCTTACTTCTGTTGCAAACGTGACTTTAATTTTGAACAGAGAGACTCGCATCTTCAAAGTTTACAAGGCGGATTTATAAAATGTAAGCATGATACTGAAATTCTCTCGTTTTTGTTGCAGTGTCATGGAACAGATGATTGTTGCAGGAACTGAGAACAGCAGATCGTGTTCGGTAATAATAGCATTTTCTTATTAGACAAGTAGATGAATATATGCAACCTTCTTTAGTGGATTTAAAAATCGACAAACGAGGCCAATGATGCTAGATTGGGTAAATTTGTTGGATCTAAATACCTTTTTCGTCTGTTTTTCTATTTTTAACAATAACAATATATAAAAAGAAAAAGTGATATAATTAATAAAGGGAAAATTACGAAAATGTCGGTTGACCAAACATGTTTTCAAATTTGTCACGCTCCTGCGTCCTTGGAGCGGTACATTATGCGCGGGATGCGTCCTTCAAGCACGGGATGCGTCCTTAGAGCAAAACCCAATAAAAAATGGACACGTGGCCACGGGATGCGTCCTTCAAGCACGGGATGCGTCCTTCAAGCACAAGATGCGTCCTTCAAGCACGGTATGCGTCCTTCTAGTTTCTGAAGCGTCCGGCGAGGTTTCCGGCGAGTTGCAGGTTTCCGACGAGTTTTCCGGCGTGTTATTTTCCACAATTCTCCCAAAATCAATGTATACACCACCATCACCACCCTACACCATCACCACCGAACGATCAGCCCCTGAAAGCCGAACCAAATCATCATCACGTCTGGCCCGAACCAATACTCAACAACCACCACCAACTCTATCTCTTGAGGTCGGTGATCTCCTTCTGATGATACCGAGGCCGGACCAAAGCTAAAGTCCAACCCGTTTTCATTATCTGGTTCCGGGCTCTTCGGGGCTGTTGGTCGCAACATCAATCTTGGTAACCATCCAAGCATTTATCCTTTGATTTGCAGCTTATTTTTTATTCGCTAGAAACCAAATTAACAAGCTTTGTTTGACATAGCAAGTGGTCAAACAGCTCTAGCGTTACGCCTATTGTTGGCAACATTTTCTTCAAACGGGTTGGACTTTAGCTTTTGGGAGAATTGTGGAAAATAACTCGCCGGAAAACTCGTCGGAAATCTGCAACTCGCCGGAAATCTCGCCAGACGCTTCAAAAACTTGAAGGACGCATCCCGTGCTTGAAGGACGCATCCCGTAGCCACGTGTCCATTTTTTATTGGGTTTTGCTCTAAGGACGCATCCCGCGCATAATGTGCCGCTCCAAGGACGCAGGAGCGTGACAAATTTGAAAACATCTTCGGTCAACCGACATTTTTGTAATTTTCCCGTTAATAAATTATTAAGCAAAAAATGAAAACTTTATTGTGTCCAGAGGCGTTTATTTTGACCCATTTAGTTATGAAATATGAACTTGTCAATTTGGTTATGTTAATGGGTCAAATGGGTAAATAAAAGAAAATTTAGCTTAAAAGGTAACTCGATTGGGCTGTCAAAAGTTGTTGAGTGCATCTATTTTTAATGCATAGACCTCATAAACTGCTTTATTGAAAATTCATTTGTCATTGTAATAACGTGCTTTTGGTACATTTTGAAAATTCATATATCATTGTAATAATGTGCTTTCGGTACATTAAATTTATTTATTGAACGAATAGAAAAAACGGATGAAAAGGTATTGGTGGGTCAACCTAGCCCAACTTGACCATGTACCAAATGACCCTTTTAACCATTTCGCGATATTTTATTATTTCATACCATTTTTTGCGTTGTCTTACCATATCATAAAAGGATTTGTATTATTTCATACATATGGTCCGTTTTCATAGAACATTTTATGAGTTGAATGTTTTTATCTTTTTATTTCTTATAAGAACTTGATTTCTGATGAATGATCCAGTTATTCAGGAAGCTCACACGAGATGGAGGTACTATGCTCAGAAGGTTCATAATTTCCTCCCTTAATCGACCTTTCTTCCGGAACAAATGTTATTATTAGTGCCTAATGAAGTTTTCTGGATGAGGTAGAGTGTTAATACCGGGAAACATTGTAACTTGAAATTAAAGGCGAAAATAATTACTAGCGGCCTTAAGTACTCGCTTGCTATCGGATTCTATTGTAGGAAATATCACCTGCTGCTATACCTCAATCTACAAAAATCCTTGTTAATGGTAGTTGGGTAGGGATCCACGGCAATCCCCCCGAGCTCTTGGTGAGGACCCTGAGACGACATGTGTGAGTTTCTTATCTTAACATGGCTGATTAAGGGTGGTGTTAGAATAATGGAACTGTTAATTGATTTTTGATATTACAGGTTGATGTAAACACTCAAGTTGGAGTGATAAGAGACATTCGTTTAAAAAAAGAAAGCATTGAGAGTAAGCATGATCATTTTGTTTGCGCGTTATTTCTATTTAGAACTCAATAGTTCCATATTCGATTCTTATATTTGAGAGTGACAGGTTCATGTTGTGTTGGTTGGATAATGTAGGTTATTGCAGAGCACTTGTCTACTAAAGAAGTAGAAGTGATTAAAGATATGTTTACATTGATGGTGATGGGAAAGTTACATTTGATGAAGTATTAAAGAAAGTCGGTTCACAATTGTCTTAACTGAGATCTGACTGCTCATGGATGTGGTGATGCTAAAAGATTGTGAATGCTAAAATTCTACCATTTGTTCATTCATTAGGCTGATGTTGATGGCAATGGCGTACAGTGTACCCGAGTGTGGAGAGTTTGTACTTTGTGGCAGTGACAATTCATTTGCAGATGAGCATCTACACAAAGCGTTTATGTTTTTTTTTTTTATGAAGATGGAAGCGGTTATATTGAGCTTGATGAGCTAGAACAAGTGCTGTATGAACCTGGTCATGCAGACATGCGAGTACTCAATGAAAGCATGAAACAAAGAAGTTGATACAGTCGTCAAGGTATGTTATTTGAATCTCACTAGTGGTGGCAAAATGGATGGGTCAGATGGGTTGGATGACGGGTCAACGTAGGTACTTTTAACCAGATTTGACTTATCCGTAACAATTTGTTGACTTCGATGGTTGGTCAAACATTGTTCTCAGGATGGTTAAATCAGTTTCAATGAATTTTCATCATCTGGAACAGATTGGAGGAAGGCATCACGACATAAGAGAGACATTTTAGTCAAAACTCACCATCTTAAAAAAAAAACCCAGCATCTGCAATTCATTTCTCTTCCCCGTATACTCAAATCCACAATTTTCAAAACCATAAACTACCACATCACAACCAACACCACCACCTCCACCACCACCTACGATTGCCATCATCTTACCGGAAACTAGATCTGAAACCACCACCACCTTCAACCACCTGTTGGGTTTTTCAGATCTGAAACCACCATCCACCGCCATCGCTCCACCACCCACCGCCACCTCAACAAGTTTCCCCACGGTGTATCGGAGTTCTTTCTCCATCCACTGTCGTTAATTGGAGTTCTTTTGTAAGTTGTGTTATTTTTTTATTTTCATTGCGTTTTAGGTTCCCCAATTGCGTTTTTCACCTCATTATGTTTTAGTTAGAGTTCTTTTCATTTTTGTTCTTCTAGATGTTAAAGCAGAGACATGACCATGCTAAAGTAGAAGCATGATCATATTGGAACAAAAGCATAACCATGTTAAAACCCATTGCGTTTTAGAGCCTGCAGTGCAAAGAACATGAGCATGCTAAGATAGAGACACGATCATGTTGGAACCAAGGCATATCCATGTTAAAACTACATTGCTTTTTAGAACCTGCAGTGCAAAATATTGATTTTGGGTTTCATTGTGTCTTACAACCTGGAGTGTAAAGAACATGATCATGCTAAAATAGAAGCATGGTCATGTTGGAACAAAAGCATGACCATGTTAAAACATTAATATTAACATTAACATGGCCATGTTAAAACTCCATTGCTTTTTAGAACCTATAGTGCAAAATATTGATTTTTGGTTTCATTGTGTTTTACAAGCAAAGAACATGATCATGCTAAAATAGAAGCAGTGTCATGTTGGAACAAAAGCATGACCATGTTAAAACATTAACATGGTCATGTTAAAACTCCATTGCTTTTTAGAATCTTTACTGTAAAATCTTGATTTTGGGTTTCATTGCGTTTTAGATTTGGAGTGTACAAGAACATCAAAGAACATGATCATGTTAAAAGGGAAGCATGATCATGTTGGGACAAAGACATGACCATGTTAAAACATAAACGTGATCATGTTAAAACCCATTGCGTTTTAGAACTTGGATGTTGGAACAGAGGCATGATCATGTTAAAATAAAGGCATGGCCATGTTAAAACAGAAACATCACCATGTAAAACCCATTGCGTTTTAGACCTGGAAGTGTACGTTTTCAGAATTTGAGTGCAAAGAACATGATCATGCTAAAACATAAATATGATCATGTTAGAATAGAGGCATGGCCATGTTAAAACATAAACACGACCATATGAAACCCGATTGATTTTAGAACCTGGGTTATAGTGTGTTGTTCTATCCATTGCGTTTTACGCATCTGGTTTTTCGGAAAAAAGAATATTCAAAAGTATAGCAATAGTGTGCTCGTTTTAAAGATAAAAAAACGCTCATTTTTATGGTGCAATTTTTATAAAAAAAATATAGTCGTATGAAAAAGTTATTAATTTTTTAAAAACGATGGGGAATTGGAGGAGAGAGAAACTATTGACTTGGATGGACTAAAATACCTTCAAACTAACTCATGCGCCTCTTTTTTTTGTTCAATTTCACCCATTTAATCTCAGTCATTGATTATTTATTGATGGTCAAGATTACTTCCTAGTTTTCCTACCCAAATAAACTTCCTAGTATATCCTGACCCTATTTTGTAAATAGCAACTTTGATCACCTTTATCTGTTTTTTTCCTACCACCTTTGACTTTCTTTTTTGACTTTTTTTATCGTTGACTTTCTCTTTTTTAAAAATCTTTAACTTTTTTTACTTTTCCCATTTTCTATCCGACCAGTAAATTTGACTAATTTTGACTCTTTCTTTTTTAGGATCGACGTCGACCGAATTCCCGTCGCAACACGCGGGTAATTTTACTAATTATAGAGTAAATTACAAGTTTTGTCCTTTATGTTTGTACCAAATTGCAGGCAGTGTCCTTTACTTTTAAATTTGACGAGTTTTGTCCTTAATGTTTTAAAATCATGCACGTAATGTCCTTTAGGCTAAATCCAGTTAGATTTGTTGGTTAAGTATGGTCATGTGCCTTGCACATGAGGATATTCTTGTCATTTTACCTCCCTATGGGCTATTTTGTAAAGAACTCTTATTCAAGGGCTATTTTGTACAAAACTAAAAAATTAAAAACTCTTTTTATCATCTCTCTCTCACACACACACAAACACACTCCCAGTCACAACCTGACTCATCGCACAACCACCATCCACCCCACCTGCCACGACCACTGTTCACCATCTCCACCACCATTCAACAACAACACCAGAGGAAACCTAACCCTGTTAATTTCAGGAATCGGTTACACTTGTCTGCACAATATTATCACAAGCCGTCTAATCTATACAGTTGCGGCAAAATGTTATCGCCATTCTCCTACACTTGTCTGCACATTTGGAAACTAAATTTACCCAAAGTACAACATCAAATGCACAAAGTACAACAATAACCAATCCATTCACACCATCATCATCAATTCTAATAATCAAATTCTAACACTAACAGAACTTAAAATTGCAGAAATTAACATTCCATGTTCAAGTATACATACAATTGGAACAAAGATGTAACATTAACATTATCAGTGCATCAAAAACATTATCAGGCTGCTCTTAAACTTTTTGTAATTAATCCTAACACTTTCTTATATTATCATATTATCATTTTTTTTTCTAAACTTTAGGGTTTCATATGCTCTAAAATGAAAAAAGTTAAACAAAAACTACATTCCGGCGACTTCTGCCGGTGGATCAAACGGCTTAAGATGGTTGATGGGTTGGGTTAGGTTTCCTCTAGTGTTGTTGTTGAATGGTGGTGGAGATGGTGAACAGTGGTGGTGGTGGTAGGTGGGGTGGATGGTGGTTGTGCGGTGAGTGAGGTTGTGGCTGGGAGTGTGTTTGTGTGTGTGTGAGAGAGAGAGAGAGATATGATAAAAGAGTTTTTATTTTTTAGTTTTGTATAAAATAACCCCTGAATAATAGTTCTTTACAAAATAGCCCATAGGGAGGTAAAATGACAAGAATACCCTCATGTGCAAGGCACATGACCATACTTAACCAAAAAATCTAATTGGGTTTAGCCTAAAGGACATAACATGCAAGATTTTGAAACATTAAGAACAAAACCGTCAAATTTAAAGGTAAAGGACACCGTCTGCAATTCGGTACAAACATAAAGGACAAAACTTGTAATTTACTCCTAATTATATATATTGTATTATATATAATAGAATTACCAACTTGGGTGAATACTGACTTGAGGTTTTTATTTTACTTTTTTGTCTTTTTGCTTTTGTCTTTTTGTACTTTTTATACTTTTTATACTTTTACCCTTCAACTTTCAATATTAACACTTAAAACCAATTAACTTTTTAAAGAGAGTTGACTTCCATTTTGCTACCTGTGTTTGGTCATTTTAACGGTTTTGCCCCAATAATTTAAAAATAGCCATTTTCCTCCCTGATTTTTCTAACTTATCGTCATTTTGCTCTCCGCCTCTAACTCCATCCAAAAAAATCCATTAACTAGAATGGTATTTTGGTAATTTTTTAGATAAAAGTAAGGGCATGTAAGTCTTTTCCCCTAAATAAACATATAACTTGTTTATTTACATGTATATAAGTAATTTTTTTCTGATCCCCCATCTTTTCAACCACTCTTTCTACCGGCCACAACCATCCACCACCACCTGCAACTACCACATGCCGACCACGACTACCGCGACTTTTAACTAAACATTTTAATTGAGTTAGAGCCAGGGAGTAAACTACTGAAATATCCCTATTTTTAATTGAACGTTTTAACTGAGTTAGAGCCAGGGAGCAAACTGGCGACAAACTCGAAAGATCAGGGAGGAAATGGCTATTTTTAAACTATTGGAGCAAAACCGTTAAAATGACCAAACCATAGGGAGCAAAACAAAAGTTAACTCTTTTAAAGACTTTGTGATCGAGTTATACGTGTTTGTTTTTATGCACAAGTGGGTATAAATTCAAGTTGATTTACGTTTCGACGTAAAAATTTTCACGAAAATTAGTCGGGTCAAATATAATATGTTCTTATGCTTATCATTATATACGTTTTCAGTTTGCCTACGTTTTGACATAAATTTTTTTTTCCGGAAATGAGTCGGGTCAAATATAATACGTTTTCATGCTTATTTTTATGTACACTTTTAATTGGTTTATGTTTTGACGTAGTTTTTTTTTCCAGAACACCGTGCCAACGCATGAGGCAATTTACTAGTATATATACGTATAAAAATTAAATCTCATGAAAATCACCATATTTGGCACACGTGTTAAATATTTTTTTTCCTATAAACTAAATGTTTACATGTGTCGCGCGTTGCGACGACAACATCACGATTCTGACTTCGTTACATGTGATACGATGATCACATTAAAGTGTGGTCCCCATGTGTGACATGACGTGTTTTTATCTTTGTTACTCATATTACGTTAGTAACATTAACATGGTTAGGCATAGATAAATAGAGTATAAGGTCTCGCACACTATGGTGTAAAGTCGTAAAAGTAATTTAAACAAAAAATTGAAGTGGGGTGTAAAGTCGTAAAAGTAATTTAAACAAAAAAATTGAAGTGTTGGATAAGATGAGATGTGAAGTTATTAAGTAGAAATAAATCAAGGGTCAATGTGTCAGTTACTAAAAGGTTGGGGTTGAATATGTAAAGTTTTTAAACTTGAGGGTCAAAAAAGAAAAGCTAAGACCATGGCTCACCGACTAAGATTTTTAAGTTTATACAAGTTATTTAACCTATGTCTTGTAGCAAGTGACGCGGTGAGAACTTAATCGATATTAATTCAGTTTGTTACGGGACTGGTAAGGTACTGGTACAGTACCATAATTCGCTACAACAACCGAATCGATACGTGTTTGGTGCATTAGTTTTTAAACATTGATGTTTTTTTCGTATTAAGAAGCATTATATTCATCAATTACAAAGTTATTTTGTTAAATTATTAAAAAAACACGCATAACTTGTAAGTGTAAAGTTAGATGGAATTTTGGCGTAAAAAATATTGATAAAAATATCTAAAAAAATATTAGTTAAATAATAAGAAAATATAAAACATGAAACCCAAATATAAAATAAAAATTAAAGTTAAATAATAATTTATTTTATTAATTTTAAAAAATCACGTATGAACGGATCCATACGTAAAGAAAGATATTTATGTTAATGTTTTGGATTTAAATGAATTAATACAATTTTTGAGAAGTTAAGGGGGTTAGTTGTAACAATAATAAAAGAAAGAAGGAAGGAAAGAACAATGATTTACCAAACTTGGAAAGTTATGGGAGTTAGTATCACAATAATAAAAGAAAGAAAGAAAGACCACTACTGACCTAAAAAAATGACTAAGACATGATTCAAAAAGATGACCTCCTGCTCATACTTCTCACGGCCAACCACTAGGCCACATAAAGTTTTTGTTCAAAATAACGCCAAGCTTTCTTATATATAAAAGAAGGCGGTGGTTGTGATATGAAGCCACCGACCTTCTTATTTAAGATTATATAAATACTAAAAACATCTTCGATAAAAGAATTATATAGGCTAAACTAAATTTTTCGTTATAAAGACTTCGAGGGTTTTTGGGGTTGAGTTTTGAAAATAGAGTATGTGTTTTGAATAATCAGAATCAGATAATTAGCTGCAATAAAAAGTGCTGCAGAAAGATAATGTTTGGATTTGATTATGTTTTTTGATATCACAATAGTCAGATAATCAACTATTTTAGTGTTTGGCAAATATATATATTTAAAAAAATAAATAAGTGAAATGACAAAAAAATCAGTTTTTGGATTATCACGTTTTCCTGCAGTAAGGGGTGACCTACTTTTGGTTTATCACGTTTTGATCTCTACAAAACGTAAAAAATCGGTTTTTATTAATTTTTTACCAAACACTCAAAATAGATTTTTGCGATTTTAAAACACAATAATAAAAAAATTAGGTTGAAAAAGTAATCCCAAACACACCCTTCATCATAGATGAATTTACTCATATATCACTAGATTAGTATATGAGATGGAATAACATGCTTATTATCTTTTTCAGCCTATTAAGTTTAAACTTTATACACAGGCTGAATCACAATTACAATATGAAATAAATATGTTTATAATATGGTCTAAATATACGTAATATAGAGTAATATGCAAACCAAATACGATACAAATTTTGTAGAATGTCAAAAGGTTGTATGTGCGGAAATTAAACGTGAATAATTATTATAGGGAAAAAATGACACAACATTCGTCTATCTACAAGTATATATTATGTATGATAATAATTATTATACAAAAATTACATATAATAATGAAAAATGAAAAGTTACGACTATGATTCACAAACTTTCAAACATTTAGGTTGGTTCTAAAAAAACATTTAATAGGTTAAATGGATACCAATTTTATAGGTTTTTTTTTTAATAATTTCATATCAAAACTAATTCGGAAATTATAGATTAGAATTTTATTTTCATTCAAGATAAATTTCTAATATAATATATAAATCTCTTTTTAGTTATGAATTAATTTAAACTAGGTTTTTTTCAGGTCGCGCGTTGCCGCGAAACGAAGCAAATGATAACGTTATTTGAAAATGTAGCATGTTGTTTAGAAAGCCTAACCGTTAGAATCGGTTCAGATGATATCGTCGTACCATATTACGATACCAAATAAATACTTTTTTTGGAATATAAATTCGTTTTTACTAAAACTTTTACCGATCGAGGGTAAAAATTAAACAAAACTACGGACTTAAGCTTAAAAAATAACAAACATAAGTTATTAAAGCAATTCAAACTAATTGAGAAAGCAAAGATGAATTAAAAAAAAGAGAAAAGAATTATTAAAACAAAAATAAATGATAAAGGAAATATGGTTTTAGAAAAGAAAAAAATGAAAATACCTTAGAAGCTAAAAGTAAATATAATAATAAAAGGAAAATCGGAAAATATGTTAAAAATTAAAAGTAATTATATAAAATAATATATTGATATAATAAAATATTAAAACGCTACATATTGTTTTAAATTAAAATTACTATTCATGCTAGTTCGTAAACAATATATATAAAATTTTAAATTTTATCTATCGAATCTTCTTCTTTTTTTTTTATAATTTCAATGCAAAGTTAAATCCGAAAATTATATATTAGGATTTGAAATATTTAAATATATTCTTAGTTGTAAATTGATTTTGAAATTTAAAATTTATCCATCAAATCCTCTATATTTTAATATTAATTAATGTTTATTAGACGGGAAAACGAAATTATTGATGCCCTCTATGAATGACAAGTGTCCTCAAACTGGCTTCTTTTATTATATAGTATAGACTAGATTAGTATATGAGATGGAATAACATGCTTATTATCTTTTTCATCCTATTAAGTTTAAACTTTAAAATAAAACGGATAATAATTATGTTAGTGTTGAAACCTAAACTTGTTACAACATGAAAATCACATAATCAAATTAATTTAACATTTTAATTTTAGACGTTAAAGATGCGGCTAAGTCAAACCACAATGAGATTTATGTAATTAACTAGTTTTTGCCCCGCCCGTGTTGCGGGGCAATAAACCGAATATTTCTCTCTCATAACATGTATGTCTGTGTTTCGGTTACTTTTACATGCTGCTCATAACACGATTTCTAAAAAAATTACATCGAGTCAACCAATTAAAACAAAAACACTACCATACTTTTACTTAAAAAAAAACTAAAACGATAGAAAGACTATAATTTTAAACTGGGAGCAAAATTGTAATTTTTCAGAACAAATGAGCATGTACCAGGCATGCCTGGACGAATAAAAATTGTACCTATGCCCGCCAGTGTTGCAGGGCGTTAAATCAAATATTCTTAGTTTCATAACATGTATGCATGTATTTAGGTTACTTATACATACTACTTATAACACGATCTAAAAAAATACATCGAGACAACCAATTAAACGAAAACACTACCATAGTTTTGCTAAAAAAAAATAAAACAATAACAGTTCTGTAATTTTTAGCTGGGGTAAAATACTAATTTGTCAAGACCAATGAGCGAGTGTTAGACATCTGCTTGACACAATAAAAGTTACACTGAGTCACCCAATCAAAATAAAACGGTACTATAGTTTTGAAAAAAAAAAAGTAAAACGATGGCAAGATCATAATTTTTAACTGGGGGAGAAATCGTAATTTTTGAAATGGGAGCAAAATCATAATTTTAAACTGAGGGCAAAATCATAATTTTGAGCTATGGGGAAAAACATAATTTTATTTTGAACTGTAGGTAAAAACGTAGTTTTGAGATGGGGGTAAAATCGTAATTTTTAGCTAGGGGCAAAAGCATATTTTTATTTTGCACGGGGGGCAAAAGCGTAATTTTAGACGGATGGCGAAACCGTAAATTTAAACTGGGAGTAGAATTAGAAATGAGTTTTTGAACTGAGGGCAAAAACGTAAATTTTGAGCCAGCGCAAAAGTATAATTTTATTTTAAAATAGGGGCAAAAACGTAATTTTAAACAAAGGATGAAACCGTAATTTTAAGCTGGGAATAAAATTAAATTAAAAATAGGTTGGTCCAATAGGGAAGTGTCAGGCAGCTTGCCTGGCACTATTCCCTCAATTTTAAAATGTTTATTTATTATGGGTGGAGATATAATAGGAAGTTTATTTCGCTAGGAAGCATAGGAAGTAATCATAACCATCCAATTGCACAATCTACGGTCTAGATCAAAATCAAATTAAAAACTGTCATTTAAACACGCTCTACGGGCTTTCAAGGGTATTATCGTCAAAATCCAAAATAACTGCCGTTGAATATACACAGAAACGCTTCGAAAAAAACTGCATTACGTTTTACACTTCCATTACACATACAGAAATTTGAGAAAATCATACTCCATTGAAGTTCATGGCGTCGTCGAGAGATAATTTGAAGGTTTACATTCGAGTTACTCAAAAGAAATCCGTATCTGAAAACCCTAAATCATCTAAGAAGCCAAAAACATCATCAGCTGAAGAGAAAATAGAACGACAAGTAAATATTAGCCGAAAATCAACAATGAAACAACAAAGTAGTAGAAAACGCAAAGAGATTTCAGACAATGGTAATTTTATGTATTTTATCTTTTTAACTGAATTCAAGTTACGTTTTATGAAGTGCAATAGACCTAATATATCATATCCCTTCCCTAAAATTGTTAATGAGTGATATCTTATCCCTATGTTAACATTTTTGTTATTAGAGACTACATTGCGTTTTATGTTAAAACTATGACCTAGGGTGCTAATGCTTTTTATGGGATTTATATATTGTGAACTAATGCGTATTATCTTAATAAATTTGAAGAAACAAAGAGATTATTATTATGATAATTGTAATCGAATTTATGATATAGTATCTGTATGAATCATTGCGTTTTATCTTTGAATTTGCTGAGAAACATGTGTTGTTAACTATTGGGTTTTATCATAATACTATCAAATGCTTTTTTTTACTTGACTAATGCGTTTTATATTAAATTATCATAAAAAACAAAATGAGATTATGTAATGTTAATTTGGTGTGTTAAATAATATGATGTAAAGTATTGCGTTTTATCTTAAAACTATGAATTACTGCTTTTTATCTTTATAGTGTTAGCTAATGCTTTTTATCATAAATTTGTTAATTGACATTGTTTCATTATTCTGTTTAAAGTTAAAAAACAAGAGGAAAAACAAAAAAGGAGAAGAAAGAAAGTGGTGATAGAATCTTCAGAAGATACAGTTTCTGATCCAAAGGATGAAAATTCTAGTCGAGCTATAGTTCTGCATACTTTCAAACAACAACAAGTAAATTCAGGTAACATAAAACGCATTTAACAAATTTCATGAAAAAAATATATGTTTCTAAAACACTTCAATGTATCAGATGATGATTTTGTTGATCCACCACCAAGACTGAAACAGACAAAAAATCAAAAGAAGGAAAAGGCAGAATCAAAACCAAAAAGATCATTGAGGAAAGATTAAACAGAAGAACAACCAGAACCACAACCATATTATGATTACGACGGAAAAAAATAAACATAAGATGTGCAGTCAATAATCTAAAAGATTATATTGAAAGTTTGTCAAAAGAGCAAAGGAAATTTGTTAGAGAAATAGGGTTTGAGAGCATACTATCATTCAAGCTACATTCAGTTCCACGCAAATTCGAATATTGGCTGGTAAAAAACTTTGATGCTGAAAATGATCAGATAAATACAGGAGATGAGAAGATTAAGATCACAGCTGAATTGATCCAAAAGGTATTTCAAATACCAAATGGAAAAACAGAGATTGAGGAAAAATTGAGGCCAAATGAAACCGATCTTATAATTAAATTCTGGCGCGGTCAATTCAGCCAAGATATTTTGAAGAGAATGTATGCGGCCAACTTGATTAAATATTTAAAATCAAGAAATGAGCTTGGAAGACTGTTCAAACAAAACTTCTTGGTTATATTTTTTACGGTCATGGCAGAGGCAATGCAAAGTAGTAACGTTAATCAAAGATTCTTGCCATCAATGAAAAGTGACAAAAAAACACAGGATTTTAATTGGTGTGAATATATTCTGACTGTTTTAAGGTGAACAAGAAGACAATGGCCTGGAAATGACAAGCTCTTCAATGGACCTATTGCATTGTTAGCGGTATGAAATCTGATCTTTCATTATTTCTACATATTTGCTGAATGCTTGTTTAGGCTGCTTGTTTATACTCTTTGTTTAAAATATGTTTGTTTAAAACGCAATGTATATAAAGTTACAAAATGCAATGACTTGTTTATATTATTTGTTTGTTTGTTTAAAACTATGCTTTATTAAAACGCAATGCTTGTGTAAAACACAGTGTTTTTGTAAAACGCAATGTATTTAAAGTTACAAAAAATTAGTTGTGTAAGTTGTTTACAATGATTTATATTTTAAAACGCAACAAAATTTGAATTGATTATTTTTCTAAAACGCAATGATTCATACAGATACTATATGCTTACAAAAAACAAGGATTTGACGATGCTGAAAACACTGAAGAGTTCTCTCTTGATAAAATAGACTCTACAACATTACAAGAATTTGAAGATGAATTGGAAATTGCTGCGCAAAATGAGGGGAGATGTCTTGTAATGGATAAAAAGAAAAAAGAGAAAAAAGTCAGAAAGAATAAACAAAAAAAAGAAAGATGAGGAGGAGGAGGAGGAGGATGAATTTTATGTTTATCCATCTGAATCCGAGAATGAAAACGAAGAAATTTTTCAAGATGAATCTGAAGAAAAAGATGAAGAAGATGCTGAAGAACACCCAAACATCAATATAAAAGATGGAAACACCTTACTTAAAGCTGCAACAGACTGGATTGAACAAGAGAATCAAGAGAGTGTTCAAAACAGCCCACTTAAAACCAATGAAACTGAGAAAACACATACAGAAAGTGGAGGATCATGGGGGGCAATTCTTCATTAAACCATCAATAGGAAATAAAGATAAACTGTGGGTAGAGAGTCAATGCCGACTGCGTAATTTCATGCCATCACAAAATCAAAGTGAAGGTCTTTCTGACATTCATTCAACAAAAAGTGGCGATGAAAATATGAAGAACATTGAAGATAAAAAATCACATGAAGAATATCTTGTGACTGCCTTGGATGATCATTTTAAAGGGTTTGAAGAAATTTTCGAAAGCATCCAATCACGCATAGATGAGATCGTTGAAGAATATCCAAACAGTGAAGCTGTTCATAACAAAATAAACGAATGGGCGTCATTGATTGAAAAATTCAACCATCAAGCTAAAAAGCACAAGAAAGTTAATATTGATTCAACTCTGATGGAAACACCATCAAGATTTCTAAATTTGAGCCAAAATGAAGACACCGAAAATCAAATCATTTCAACTCCATTGATTGTAAAACGCAATGATCATGATGCAAAACGCAATGAGGATAACACAGCTGTAGTCCAGTCCTCCAATCCAGAAAAAATCAGTGACAATGAACCTGCATCTATTCTGCAAACACACATTGAAAAACCTTCAATGGAACAATCATCATTTAGCGAAGAAACTCCATCATTAATGTTGGAGATAATCAAAAAGACAGATGAAGAAGAAAAAAAATCAAATCAAAAGAAAATTCTAGATGATGAGGTACCATCCTTTGATTTGAAAATTTCTCAGTTGTCTTCAAATGTTGATGAAAATGAAGTTGAAGTTGATGCTACTCGCCACGCTGCACAAACCGAAATTCAAGCGGAATCTGAAAATAAAACAATCGAAAAAGAAGTTCAAATTACTAGAATACAAACAATATTTGATAGAATTGAAGAACAGGATGCTGAAAAGGAAATCAGTGATCTAATTCAAAACACATCATTCCTCAACCCACAAGAAGATCCGTATAAAACACCTGCAAAATCAGTTCATCAAGAACAACCAACAAGTGATATAACCAAAACAGAAGAAATAATCACAAGGATGGTACGACCAGATCGACAGAAAAATGTACCAGAAGTATTTTGTTCACCATACTATCTAAGACAAGTAGCAATGAAGGAAGCAAGAACAGCACATGAAAACAACATATCGGGATATGCTTTCCATCCAGAAGGAGAAATGATGTAAAAAATCATTTATATACACTAACACAAAACAAAAATCAAAATATTATAATTTAATTATTATTATTTTTTGTAGGGACACTCTCTTTGAAATTAAAGATCATGTATTTCTATATAGATATGTTGCTGAAACAATGAGGCCAGGATTGGAAATCACCGGAGAAGTAATCAATTGTTGGACATATATTTTGAATGAAGAAGAAAAAAGAAGATCAAAAGACAACAAAACTCCAAGATTTTTCTGTACTATTCGAATGCTGGTAAGATATATAAAGCGCAATTTTTCTGTATTATAGAAATAATATTCGTATAATGAAGTATTTTGAAGTTTGATTGAATGAAGTTTTATAAAACGCAATTGCCAGTTTTATTTCTTTCATAAAACGCAATGCTTACTTTGTTTGAATGAAGTTTTATAAAACGCAGCTGTATGTTTTATTACCTTCATAAAACGCAATAATATGTTAATTTGTTTAATGTTATGCAGGCTTTAACATCGAGTGATAAGGAAGAAACGGAAAATGAAGAAAAGATGATAGAAGCATTCACAAAGAACTTTGAAAAAATTCTTCAAGGTGCAAAGCTAAAAAGCATAAAGGATTTTAAAATTATCCTTGTCCCGATTCTCCTTTCAGAGCATTTCTTTGTGATCTCGTTCAATCTTGAACATAAACAAATATTCATCATTGACAACAGTGCGAAAGAAGAAACAAATAAAAATAAATATGGTGATGTGCCTGAAAATACAGTAAGTATTCTTACTTATGCTTTTAAAACACAAATATAAACCACCTAATCTTTTTTTTTTTTTTTTTTTTGTAGAGGAATGCTTTGGCAGCTTACCTTAAATCTGTTGGACATGAAAAAGCAGATGAAATAAAGGGAATAACCCCTGTTAGAATGGAGATGAAATGGAGGACAAAAGATAACAGCATTGACTGTGGTATATTCTGTATGCGTCATATGGAATGTTATAATGGTGAAGCAGTCGAGAAATGGGATTGTGGGTTTAATGAGGAATATGAAGAACCTGCAAATATCAAGAAGGGTAAAAACAAAAAACCAGTCAATAAGCAGACCGCACAACTTGATGATTTAAGAAGAAAGTTCATCGCAAAGATATTATTGCACGAAATCAACGAACAAAAAGATTATGTTATTGAGGACTCAAAGAAGTTTCGAGACCTCAGTGCGAAACTTAAAAAACAATCTTATGACACTAGTTTAGAAAGGATTAAAGACAGGCTTGCTCTTGCTGGTTTACTTTGATTTTGAAATGCTACTTATTATAAAACGCAATGTTTTTTCTTTTAGCATGGTTTTAATATAACTCATTATTTTCTTGATATTGCTGGTTTACTTTGATTTAGAAATACTACTTATTATAAAACGCAATTTTTTCTTTTAGCATAATTTTAATATAACGCAGTATTTTCTTGATCTTGCTGGTTAGTTTGATTTAGAAATGCTACTTATTATAAAACGCAATATTTTTTTCTTTTTGGATAATTTTCATATAACGCAATATTTTGTTGATATATTTAAAATGCTCTTATTTGTTTGTTATTTTAAAACGCAATATGTATCCTTTCTTTTAAACATATTATTTAAACATTATTTTGATAAAAATTTTATATAATATATTTAAAATTTATAAAAAGGATACATATATAGTGAAATGTTATTAATATAAAACGCAACATTTTAATAGTATGCTATAACTCAACATTGTCTATTTATTTGTTGTTTGACATAAGTTATTTACTCTAAAACGCATTACAAAGTGTTTCCTAATTATTCATTTCCAAACATATAACGCAATATACCTTTATAACGCAATGAATTTTTTTTTACTATTTTTATAACACAAAACACAATTAAAAGTTTAATTACAATAATGACAATCATAAAACTGATATATTATAATCTTCTAAAACGCAATGTTATAAAAAAATAATAATAAATGAATAGTAGATAAAACAAAGAAAAAATTGATAGCTTAATGACAAGGAAATTGATTAGACAAAAAGCCTTAAAAAGCCTTTTGGATTCCTGATAAAATACTGTATGATTGAACAATCAATTCAAAGAAAAAAACAAAATATAATCATTTTTATTATTAACACACTTGATTCAAATCCCTCTACCAATCCATTATATAAGAACAAAAACCCTAAACTATTTTCACATTCCTCTCATCATACACCAATACCCAACACACACAAACCCTAAAATGGCTAATCAACAACTATCAGTTTGGTGGGTTAAAAGGGACAATTTCGTTCTTCAATTCCTTGATGGAAAAAAATAAAATACCATTCCGTTGCTTATGTTCTTCAAAACTGCAATGATAATGTTTTGAGAAGGATGAATGAAATAGGTATACCACCTGCTTGTTACACAGATCAGACAGTCGCACTGTTCAGAATTCTACACAAAAGATTTGGAAATCCTAATCAAACTGCAACTGAAGATGCCCAGGTTACATCTTGGGAGTTCATTGAGGAAACTTTCAAAGTTTCAGTGACTTGGGACGATGGTGATGTGGAGATGTATGACCCAAAGGACATATCTACCAGTGAGGATATAAATTTTTTGAAGCAATTATCTGAAATACCAATCATCAACAACTCTGCTAGCAAATTTGCAGAGAAGCTTCAAAAGACAGTAGTCTCACAGGTTGAACTTTTGGTTGAATCTGAAAGTGATGAGGAAATCCCTGATGGAAGCTTAGGGTTCTCATCCGAAGAAGAAACAAACTTTGATCCATGATGCTGATCATGCTAGTAATTTTTATTTTATTTTGTAGTTTGAAAACATCATCTTTGTTTAAAACTATCATCATCTAGATAACGCAATGTTTATGATATCCACTTGCATTTCTTGTTTAATTTGATCTATGATCTATGTTATAATAAAACGCAATAATAAAAAAATTCCATTTAAAGTATATTATTCTATGTATAAAACGCAATAACAATATACTGTTGTTATCATAAAACGCAATTAACCAAAAAAACCTGATATTTATGAAGGATATCACAAAACGCAGTAACAAAAAGAGATGAAACCTATACATCATAAAACGCAATGACAAATTTTTTTTCTTATTGATATCAGAATTTGACAGAATTTGTATACATACTTACATTGCATTGCTAGAACCTATAGCATTAGAAGAAACCTTATCTTTACATGTGCGACTGTTATGTCCTTTTCCACCACATACACGGCACGATTTCTGGATCTTTGATGATTTCTGAATTGCAATCTCATGATTAGACTTGATCCTTTTTTGTACACCGCATCCTTTGGTCCTTATTTTGATCGGGACACGAATCATAGAATCTGATTTTTCTAAGTTCCCTCCAATATCAGCAAATCTTTCTTTGCGACTAGGAGGCGGCGCAACAACCATAACCTCATCCGCTTTATCAATATAACTTTTAATATGATCCCTGTAACGACACAACTCATCTAAATCCCCAACCAGCCTATTAACCACATACTCATTTGCAACAACGATTTCTCTATAAACTTTATCAATTTCACTATTCCTACCAATTTCATCAAACCGAATATTGCAATGATTTGATCCATTTGAAACAACATCTCTCATCCATCTTCTATGAACATATCTTCTAGGAAACTCAGTTATATCATCATACCGTAGAACATAAAATATATGGCGGCACAATATACCAAATTGTTCAAACCGTTTGCAAGAACAACTTATACTTAAACCATCTTCTTGTTTGCTGTATTGCACCTGTAAATAAGATTAAAAAGCTATATAAAATTAGTGAAACGTAATATAAAATGCAATGAATAATAAATATAATACAGAAATAAGTATATGATCATATAATGATAAAACGCAACAAAAGATGGAAAAAAATAAAACGCAATAGATATTTAAAACAATATAAATTTAAAAAATACCTTGAATAAAGATGTGCATGGCTGTTTGAAATCCTTTATTTCATAATATTGAACATCACTCACAGTATCAAGAGACTTTGACATACACTTTGTAATGGCAGCATCAATTTCAATCTGAATATCCTTAAAAATTGTTTTAGTATATATTTCTGATGCTTGTTTCTCCAATACAAAGTCACTCCAGGTCTTACACTGAATATACCTTGTATCATGATCATTCCTCCTATGCTCATGCCTTTGAATATCCATTGCAGTCTCAAAATGAGTGAAAAATTCAACAAGTGTACATCTTGGATTGCAAATCTGACCAAAGAAGTAATTCTCGCTTTCACATCTAGACGTAGTACGCATAAGACCAGCCAAATCCTCTCCATGGTAATAAGCGGGAATCCAATCAAATCGAAGATCGTACATATCTTTTAACCACTCATGATTTTCCCATCCAAAAGTAGACATTATTGAATGCCACTCAGTTTCAAAATCTTCTGGAATAATAGTATCATTCCAAACAACATGAGTCATTCTTGTATTAAAATCAACTAGTTTAAGAACCCGAGAGGTTCGCGGGTGGACTAAAACACAAATGAATAAGTTTAATTTATTGAACTAATCGTTTGAATTAAATGACCGTTCAAGTAATAATAAATTAGTAAACTACAATGAGACAAATAATTTAATCTCTCGAGATACATGATGATGCAAATTTGTGTAATATTGTGTTTATGGGAAGGAAAGAATCTTTGATAATTTAAATAACTTTTTTTTAAAAACGTGGGAAGGAAAGAATCTTTGATAATTTTGTAAAAGTTTAATACAGTTCAAATATATCGAACAACTAATATCATATATATCCAATGTAGATCAAAAATAGGTAAATAATAACATCAAATAACATTGCATTTTAACATTTCATTGAAAGCTTAAAAAAGTATATATAAATAAGTAAAAGAATGCCATGTAACATAAAACAATGAACGGGTCATTTTGTAATACAATCGCATGGAATAGATGATCGAATATTAAAACCAAGAAGATGTGCTTCCGGAATTTTAGGCTCAAAAATGATGTTAGTCAAATCCGTTGATCTCAAAATGTTTCCTGCAAATTATATTATAGACTTTTAAACAAATAATTGGGGTAAACTTAAATGTTATTAAACAAAATAAATAAAACTAAAACACTTACTGGTGCTCCAGTAAACCAACTTGACCCGAGCAACGTATATTATAGACTTTTTTTCTATATTCATTCGAGTTGAAACATATCCAAATCTTCTCATGTCATACAATTCCATTTCAATAACATGTCCCCTGCTAGATTTTAATTTATTCTTAAAAAGTAACTTTTAGATAATGTATAGTCACCAAAGAGTTGACTTACGTGAAATCTTGTAGGAATAACCTAAACATATATTTCTCTTTGTCTCTTTCGCCACATATTATTCTTCCAACAACATCTATAAAAGGTACAACTATTAACATAAGTATTCAAATAAATGAAAATAATATAGTATAATAAATAATAGATAACAACTATAATTAAACTTTAAACAATAACATGTAATCAATCAAGGTTAAAAGAAATTAAACTTACCAACAATATACTTTTCACGTCTTCTGTCATGAGCTAATGTTTTAATGCATGGTGTCAACGGGTACAAAAAAAACCTTTAGGAGGATCAACTAAAAAAGGTGTTACTTTTGAAAATTCATTAAATACGATCTTTTTGTTTGTTGAAACAATGATGTAGCCTTCATATCTTGGATACTCATGATACATGAGATTTTCGATTTTGAATTGAGACAGAGAATATACACCACCAACCATCTTACTAAATGGGTATAAGTTAGTCAAATTAATAGGCACAATTGCTGCAATCTTCTGCCTCTAAAAAAAGTCATGCAAAACGAATTTCAATTAAGTAAACTTAAACGAAATGTATAATTCGAAACTTTAGTAAACATGTTATGAAGTTACCTGTTGGTCGAGTAGAACAACAATCAATCTGTCTAACTCTTTGTCATGCCATACAAATTCAAAGCTAACAAAGATAATAGAATACCAAACACCATCTTCTTTCAAATCAGAAAACAAATCAACGGATTCCACTTTTGCCATTTCCTTCATTTAGAAAAGACTTACTTTAAAAAAACATACAATAGCATAACAAAGCAATAATTCATGGAAAATGTTATCAACACAACGAATGACATACATACCAAAATGCAAAAGGAACATCTCTTATTAATATAATAGCAACCACACAAAAGGATAAAATCATGAAAGTCTAACACGGGAACCATTAATAGGTTTACGAACCTTGATGGTATAGTCATCCTGGTTGAGATTCAAATTTTTCAGCGACGTGATGGCTGGTTGTTCCATTCTACATAGCATGCAAAAAAAGAATAAATTAAATGGACATAAAAAATAAGATAAACAAAAAGAACATTTAAAATACTACATTGAAATCAATATCAAATAACGTATTGAAACTCAAAGCAAATTCATACATTCGGATGAGTGAACGATGATGTTTCTTAGAATGAAGAAGCGAAGTTGTGAATGAAACTGTATTTCGAAATTGGTATTTATGCTAGTATATTATTTTTGGTCATTATTTTTCCCTTAAATATATAAATCAGTAAAAATTTGTACAATCATTTAAGTAGTTGAATTGCGAAGTATATTCAATCAAACTTTTATTTTAAAATAAAATTACAATCATTACCATATTTCAATTTCCATTTTCAATTCCACCTCATAAACCGCATCCAGATTACGCTTAAGTTCCTTTTCCATCATCGTCACAGAACTACTCTTGACAGGACCAGAGGGTGTGGTAAACATGCTCTTGTTCAACTTAGAAATCGGAGTCTCATCATCACCCGTACGGGAAACAGAATCCTGTCAATAATATATAAAAAGGTAAGTAGATGAAATAAAGGAAGACTAACTATTAATCCCAAAATCATACATATACCACAATAATCCTCAACCCAGCAACTCTCAACTTAAACCAACCACCCACAAAACTAAAGTCCAAAAACAATACCAAAACAAAACCCATACACAAAATTAAAGTACCAAAACATACCACCAAGCTACTGATTGGCGATGCCGCGGCCGCTAAGCCGCCATAGACCCACCCGTCAGAACCCTAACTTTCGCCTCAGCCCACCTCTGTAACAATCGTCTCCTATAATCAACAATTCAACACCATACCTTAAAATTAGTTGTATGACTTAAATGTAAGGACCCAAGAATAGTGACACCACTTCATGTAGCACAAAATCTAGTTAAAACCCCAAATTTCTTTGATTTATTGCTTACCAACTCAAAAACAAAATGTATACCATCTCCAGTTTGAAGAAAAAAACGTTAAAATATCAAATAACATACCAGATCGACAAACAAAATCGGAAACAAACTTAAACATTATAAACATTATAGATTAGTTGCATATTCATCTATTTCAATTTGGTTTATAAAATGTTCATTGAATTAAAAACTAACATTATGTAAAAAAGAAAATCAAATTATTATTATTGAATCCTATGATAATCATTAGTGTTCAATATAAAGCCCTAACAATTTCTCCCAAAAAACCCCAATTCCAAATACTATAAACCCTAACATACACTTGTAACTAAACCGGATAGATCATAGAAATTATGAATCCACTGTAGTAGCACATGAAGTAAATCTAACAGGAAAGCAACATATACAATTATGAGTCTACTATCAGCCCAATGTTACAATTTAAAACAGAAATTATTATGCAAAATATATATCCAAAATGTACCTTCTGAGTCAAATCATAGTTGTTTAAACCAAACTTCAACACAGATTTGAATCCAGACAATCCAGAATGTCTAATAGCGGTTTCGACTTATCAATCGTCAGATTAAACTCCATTAGTGTAAAGCGAAATAAACAAAGGAATCTCAGATTGAAAGATCAAGTAAACATACCTCGAAATATCACTGGTGGACATGAGAAACATATCTCGTTCTTGGATTTGTAAGACTGAATCGCCGATTTGCGGGGAAGAACTTGTTGTAGTATTAGGGTTTGTGAATGTGGCTGATGATGAAAGAAAAAGGGATAGAATTAGGGTTAATGTACGGGATGAAAGAAAAAGGGAAGAGTATGTGAGAAGAAATAGGGCCGCGTGAAATAAAAAGAGGAGAAAAGTATTCCCGCTCAAAGTTCTATTATCTTGCATAAGAGGGTTGCCACATCAATAAATGATTTTTTAAGAAAATGACATGTGGCATTAAGTGTATTGTTTTAGTATAATAGGTAGATGTTTGCTGACAAAACAGGACCAACCTGTATAAAAAGTAATAAAATTATTAAACATAAAACGCAATAATTTAGAACGCAATATATTGAAAATGATAAACATAATGCATTGATGGTAAAACGCAATTGCTTTGTAATACTATTGATAAAAGTGTTTGGGGATCTTATTGTATAATACATAAAACGCAATAATAAAACTATATAAAATTGCAGTTTGTTATATCATAAAACGCAGTTAAACCTTTGTCTTCAATTTCTCCCATATATGCCACATACATAACCTATGCCTACTTCTTGAAAGTACATCCTTAATAGCTCTCTTCATTGCAGCATCTTGATCAGTAACAACAACTTTAGGCTCACTTCCAAAAGCATTAACAAAGCACCTTAAAAGCCATCTATAAAAATCTGCAGTCTCCGAACCAAGTAATGCACCACCAAATGTGACATTCCTAAAATGATTATCAATACCAGTAAATGGTACAAAAACCAAATCATACCTACATAAAAACAAATTAAAAAAGCATTAGAAAAAATAGAACAGGATATATAACGCAATAGAATATATAACGCAATAAATGAAAAAAAACTTACTTGTTTGATTTATAAGTAGCATCAAAACCAACTATGTCACCAAACACTGTATAATTTGTTTTTGATTGCTCATCAGCCCAGAAAAGCCCTTTCAATCTTCTATCTTCAGCAATAACATAATCACATGTGAAACCATGACAACATTCTTTCTTCCTAATAAGACGCCTAACAACCATTTCTGCATCATACTCTCCTATGTAAAGATTCAAATCCCTTCTATAATTCTTACAATCAACTTTACTAGGTGAACTTCACCAAAACCACCATACATTGTTTTCATAATATTGAGTGCTTTAACAGGTCCAATATTGATTGCAGACAATCTAGATATAAAACTTTCTTTAACATAATCGATACTTCTGGCAGCCGGCAAGAAATGAATATCTTCATCTTCAACAAAGATATGATTATGTTCTTCTTCAAAGTAGTAGGTTTTAAACATATTATTGTTCTCTAATATTAATTTCACATGAGCATTGCATCCAACTCTTTTTGAACCTCTATTACGTCTAACAATCTTTTTACTATTCTCATCAACTGAACCGGAATCTATTTCTTTGCTAACATGAAATCCTTCTTTTGAGCAGACAATATATCTTATTTTCACTAAACCACCACCATTTTTCCAAGAGGTATTTTTTCTTGCAGAAAAACCTGCAGCAAGTGCATATCTCTGATAAAACGCAAAAGCCTCATCAAATGATTTAAAAAACATTCCAACAGCAGGTGTAATGGATCCAATGACTTTAGGTTTGAAAAACTTTCTTCCACTGTTTAAGCATACACGTTCCTCCCACTTGGAAATATTATCTGAAACAATTAACAAATAACTATAAAACGCAATACCTCTTATATAATAATGTTTTTAGTGATAAATCTAAAAATATGTTAATAAAAATTTAAAAATACAGACCTTTAAAGTTTGTATATGAACTAATATGGATAAAAGCATAAAACGCAATACGTTCAGTAAAACGCATCATGTGATCTGAAACACTTAACAAATAACCATAAAACGCAATACAACTTATATAATAATGTTTTTAGTGTTAAATCTCAAAATATGTTAATAAAAAATTAGAAATACAGACCTTTAAAGTTTGTATATGAACTATTATGGATAAAAGCATAAAACGCAATACGTTCAGTAAAACGCATCAAATGATGAACAAACAAAACAATGTATGAAACGAACAAAACTCTAAAATTGTACAACAATGACAGTTATAGCTTTATATTACATAAATCTTAAATTAAAAGTTTGTATGCATATAATTTGATTAATATCATAAAACGCAACTCTTCACTAAAACGCAATAAATGATGAAGAAACAAAACGAACAAATTATGTTAAATTATATAACAATAACAATTAAACTTATGAAAAATCAAATATTAATAACAGAAACACGAATTATAAAACGTAAAACAATGAATTTCGGAAAAAATAACAAAAATTTACTCAAAATTGAAGCTAAACATACCAGCAGAGTCTGAAGAAGACATTGAGGTTATCGAATTGACGAACGAAACAAGATTAATGATTGAAAAGAGGTGAATTTGCGATCGATGGCGATTTAGGGTTATAGAATCTTCAATTCTGTTATGAGAGTGATGAACTAAGAAGAGAGGTAACAAAATCTATAATCGAATTAGAACGAAGATATGATACGCGTCCAAAATTTAAAAAAAAAAAGATGAACGGCTAAGATTGCTTCCTATACTTTCTAGCCAAAATAAACTTCCTATTTGATCTTTTCCATATTTATTATACGCATTGTTTAGTCTTATAAAAGGAGAAATCGGAATATGGAATTTTAAAATGAACTACTTGGGACTTTGCGAGCCTTTTTCAGTTTAATATTGTTTCAAATCAGACGAACGTTACTCAGATGACTCACTATTTACTCCATTTTCAAACGGGTAGGACCCAATTTGCAAGCTCAAAAAGCAGGATCTGCAGACGACTTTCGTATAACGTACGCACGCCCCTTTTCATTTGAATTTCAAATTCTCACTAAAATGAGCTGTTGCTAGTAAACGGGAAACTTACCTTGACCTATTTTACGTTCAGGGTTGTTTTTTCTCAGTGTTTCGGCTTCGATCGACATGGGAGAATCGACATGCCTCATGCATTCTGTATCTTTCACCTCTGGCATGCCCATTGAATCCAATAATCATGTAAGTTGTGATAAATTAAGGGTTTTGGTTATTGAGCGCCAGGTGTTTGATGAAATGCTTCAATGAACTCAATTTGTTTGAAACCTTTTCTTTTGGGTAATGTTTTTGTAGGGAAACAATGTACATGCTCTTGGGGATTCGGTGTCTTTCGGGAGATTCACATCGGAGTCGTTAGCTTGGGAAAAGTGGTCAGCTTTTTCGCATAAGCGATACGTTGAAGAAGCCAAGAGTTATGCCCAACCGGGGTCTGTTGCGCAGAAGAAGGCGTTCTTCGAAGCTCATTACAAGAAAGTCGCTGCTCAAAAGGCGGCTGCAGCAGCTGCATTGGCTGAGCAAGAAAAGGCGAAATCCCAAACTGAAGAAACAGAAACAGTTTGTGATGTAAATCATGGTGCTCATGATTTAGAAGCAATAGCGTTGCCGAAATTATTACCGACACGAACGCCAAACTTACATGATTTACGAACAAGTATGGTGCACACAAATAAATCGCAACCCATAGCGTCGAATTTGAAAATGGCTGTTAATGAAGAACAGCAGATCTTAACTCAAGATGCTGTTAATCATAGTTCAACTGTCAATTTAGTTGAACCTCAAACCGAGAAGACTGTGGTTGCTGCTGATATAAAGAACAAGGAATTATTAAGTAATGTTCAGGATGTTGAGGATAGTGCTTCTGTTTCGGTTTCAGAGGATAGTAGAACATCTCAAATGGGAAGACCATTGTTGAAGGTTATACTCCTTTCGTAACATACACACACACACTTTGATTCTTTATAAACCAATTATTAAACTGAAGTGTTTGATTCTTTTGCAGTCAAAATTGAACACAGACCAAGAAGTTTTGCAGCCCAAGATCAAGCGGAAACCAGCTGTACCGTCTTTTAGGTCAACATCAGTTGGCAAAAAACCGTCTAGAATCCCATATTCACCAGCAAAATATGTAGCTTCTATGCATTCGAAGAAAGAAAATATGGTCACTCCAAGAACCAAAAACTCGAATACAATCGAATCAATTGATCAAAAGAAATCAGCCCCAAGATCTTTGTACACGTTGATGAAATCTGGTTCGGTTAAAGAACCAGTCAAGTTAAACTCCCCAGCGGTTCGAAAGACGGAAAGTACAAAACTTGCTCCCGGTGCACATTCGACACCGAAATGCTCTGCAACGCCTATGATAACACCTTCTAAGGTAATAAAATTTTCTGAACAAAATTGTTGTCATTCGTTTATTCAACTAAAACTTATGTTAATCTTGCGTTGCAGGTTGCAAATGTGGTGAATAAGCAACCGTTAGCAACCCCTTCGGTAACAAGAAGGTAAACGATTCAAATTATTTTGTGATAGTTATTAGGCAATTGTCAAATTCATAGTTTTTTATATGAATTAACCTTTTTTATATACATATTGAACATTGAAGGATGGAAACACCTGTTCATCCTTCAGCTGTTGGAAGCAAAACACCTGGCCAAAAATGGCACATTTTCTCAGCTGTGTAAGTTGTTCCGCTAATGAGTAATCATACTTTAGTTCTTGCCTCATATGGGCTAACAAACACATCTAAGTTTTGTTATTTTTGTTTGTCTGTGTACCGATAGCTCAAAGTCCCTTAGCGCATATAGAAACAAGTTACAATCACCAACTGTATCATCCCCGTTCACCTTGCGAACAGAGGAAAGAGCCGCCCGAAGAAAACAGGCAAGAATTCACATTGGTTTCTCTTTTGGTGAAAGCACAGGCCCGGTTTCTTAATTTGTATTATGCGTTTGTTCATTTTCAGAAGCTCGAAGAAAAGTTTAATGAAAAAGAAGTGCAGAAAGTGCAGCTGCAAACGACATTAAAGGTAATTTCTCAATTTGTATCCCAGTTTTTTATTTTTTTATTTTTTTGCCTTCATTTCTGACAAATTTAAAAATGTGATAAATGCATAAATTGACACCTCTAGCATATAATATTGCAGGAGAAAGCAGAGACTGAATTCAGAAGACTGCGACAAAGCTTTTGCTTTAAAGCTCGACCGCTACCTAGCTTCTATAACGAAAGAGAAACACCAAAAAGCTCAATAAAGAAGGTATCAAATGGGTCGGGTCAGGGTTATCTTTATGTAACGGGTCGGGCCAAGTTGACCTGAATCGCCTGTTGTCCATTTCTTTATAAATAATTAGGGTGTCAAATATGATTATAAAGGTATATAACGGGCCGGGTCGTGTTTCTTTTGCAGACTCCACAAGCAAACCTAAGGTCACTAACACCTGCACGAAAACCTCCGACAACAATCTCACAGCATTCTGAGACCAAGAAGTCTTCTAGAAGACTTTGGAAAACTAATGATCAAAACCCGAATACTCATCCTCTGGCTTCATTAGCAAGGCGGATAAACCATGAGAATGTTTCTCCAAATATTCAGAATTGAACTATAGCCTAATTATTGTGATTCGACTTCTAGTTGAAATTCAGGTTCTGTGCATAATATTTATTGATTCATGTCTTTAGGGATTACATTTCCATTACTATCTGTCATTGCAAACATTTTAGTATGAAGGCAATATATGTTGTACTTGAGAAATAGCCGTAAGCGTCTTCGATAAAACTCGGTTTATCATTTTCGTTTTTGAGGGTTGTGTTTATTTTACAGATTTAAAGTATGTCGTTACAAATTTTCATCTTTTTGATTGATGGACGCTAGGTTCATGTGTTAAGTCTAGTCATGTGCAATGCGCATGACGGAAAATATTATTAAATGATGATTAAAGACGAAAGATGCAACTTCTGCCAGTGGAGTTGTTGACGGCGGTGGCAGTGTCAAAATGGTGGAGGTGCAGGTGACGGCAATGACAGACGACGACAATGGCGGTGGTGGCTGCGACAACACAACGGCTCTTAGACCAACAAAGTTGCTAGTTTTATAGGAGTTAAATAACAATGATTAACATGAAAGAAGTTATAACTAATATTCTAACACAAAGAAGAAACTGTAACGTGTAAGCAGGCCGATTTAATTAAATTATCTATGAATTTTTAAATTTCTGGATTAAATTCAAAGTTACTTTCCTTTCAAAAAAAAAAAAAAAATTCAAAGTTACTTATCATCTAATCTTGTGGGGCCGAAATTGAAATGGGTGGGTCCTTTTTTGTATTAAATATTGAAACATGGTCCCCCAAAATTAACAAATATTAACGTGTAGGAGTTAAGAGGGAAATAAGTGCACAACAAGAATTGAGACAACTTTATTCAAATGGTACACAAACAATATCATACATCATAATTAACAAGTAATAACAATAATTTATTTAGATCAAACCCATAACCATCAAGGATAATTAGAATATGATGATAGTGTGAATTTAACCAAAAGAATTGGAATCTACCACATTTCTCCACCCACCAAATACCATCCATCATCATCTCCATATTCATCCTCATCTCCATGTCCCCAACATAATCCAACATCACAAAAGCTCATGGTCTCGTCTTCATCGTCATCGTCATCATCAGTTTTAACATCGACATCATTGTCACCCTCATCATTATCATTATTATATTCATAACCATAACCATAACTATAATTGTAGTTTTCTTCTACTCTATCATCGTAATCATAATCATAATCATCGTTATCATAACCACCATCCGCCAAATAAGCCAAAACACCGGTGGCAGAAGTCCCAAAAGAATATTTGGCCAAGTCGTTTTCGTGATCAATCGATCTGATCTTCATGGCACCTTTTGCCTTGGCTTTGGACTTGCAAACCGGGTGGAGATGACATCCATTGCATCGTGGCTTTCGACATTTCCCTGTGAATTTTGAATGGTTTGTTGGCTTTGTGGGAACCTTGGCGAACAAGCCCATAGTTGATGCAGAGTCCACCATCTTTACAAATCTTTGTCGAGATAGTGAAGCTGGAAGGTTATGATAGCAACTAACATAACCATGTTGACGACCCTCTCGTTTCATATTTTGTGATGTTTTTGGAAGTGTTTTTGTGTACAGAATTGTGAAAATGTGTGTATGTATAGATTTCTGAAGGAATAAGATGGAAGAAAGAGGTTAGATTCTTGAAGACGATTTGTGAAGTTGATACGCAACATGGTTTATTTTTTTGGTCAACTGTGCGTATTGGCCAAGATGACAGCCTATCTTAAAGTCATAACAAACTATTTTTTTAATTTTTAATTAGGTTATCTATTTTATGTATGAAAAATAGTAATTAACCTCTAGTTTGTTTTTTTGTTAGAAGATATAATAGAATTAACTATGACTTTTTAAAAAAAAAAAAAGTATGGTAGTCATTATTTAACACCTTAGGCAAATCCTACATCGGTTTTAGATAAAAGAGTTGTGTTCATAAAAGATGCCCCACCTCAATTACCGTCGATTCATTTTGAGTGTGTCAGCCATTTACTAGAGCATACCTACGCTGCACCCGCCACCAAAAAACAAATCCGTGAGCAATGAACAATATTAGTTGGTATGAGAAGCCTGATGTTACCATTAACACCTGTTTACGTCTTTTTCTCTCTTATTACTTTTTTAATTTTGTCATATGTTTACGTCATATATTTGTGTTGCAAGGCATCCATATCAACAGATTGAATCCTAAAACATTTCGAAACAAGAACTAATTACGACCATGTGAAAGTAAGAACCATTAGATATATGCACATTTTAGTATACATCATGTTTTTTGTAAGCAGAATGGGATCAGTCTCTTTTTTTTAAATTAAAATCTAGCAAATTTTGGCTTCATGCATCTTCAGAAGGTGCAACAAGTGGTTCCTGACTCAACAAGTCTGGACTCAGTGATTTCACAGTCTTTCGAGCAGGGTAGAGCACATAATGTTGCACGATGAACAGGAGGTCAAAGAAGATAGACACCTGAATACACCACATATACTTAATATCAATACAAAAACTATATAGAATTGTTTTAAATAACACAATTTAGTAGGATCACATATACTTGATAGCAATACAAAAACTATATAGATTTTTTTAAATAACATGCTTTAGTAGGATATGACTTATGAGCGTTTGATTTGAGTACACACACTTTGGAAACTTTCAACCCGTTTGACTCATTTGACCCGTTTGACTTTTAGTTGCTCCTATAATATACCGGGGACATAAATCATAATCCTAATTGACCTAGATTTAGGAAGAAAGTGGCGTACCAAAGAAAGCAACGTCTTGCCTATATTCCCATAGAAGTTCACCCATGAATCTGAGAAACACGAGTAAAAATGCAAAATTAAGCATATACTAAACCTTAGATTGTACTACCGGCTTTTGAGATTTGAATGTGAATTTGCATAAAAAGAGGACATACTTTGATCTATAGATTGGACAGCCATTTGTCCATAATTTGCTAATCCTCCACCCAGATCAAGCAATATGTTGCCAATGCTAAATCCAACTGTGCTCTTTCTTTGGAAGTTCATAACAGCCTGAATACATAAATTTACTTAGCTGGTACATTCTTATGCTAAGAAAATGTTCTTCCATAAGTTACAAACCAGTTGAATTTACGCAAATCAATAATACAAAGCTCAAACTCCATCTTTAACAAAGTGAAAAGAATCCTCAACTTAGCAACCCGAATCATAAAGAGACACTTACTTGAGGTATATACTTGATTACTGTCATGACAACCTGTAATGTGCTGCAATTGAGTGATGACTACCATGAGATGAACTCACCAAATTTTTGTTCAAATATGCATTGAATCCATTAATGAAATGAGGGAAATAGTTGAAAATGGATGTTACCTAAAGCAGGAAACCAACCAAAGCCAAGAATGATTAGGTATGGCTATGAACACGCAGATAATAACAGTTAACCAGGCTACCGAGAGTATAGAAATACTAGTCTTGGACACCTTCTGACCTCCACGCTACAAAATTGATAACGCTCAAAAACGAAAGAAAAAAAAGGGTTCTTTCAAGTTCTATTTGAATACACGATAATGCAATAGCTGAAGAAATCATCTTTGAGTATTCATCAACACTTCATATCAACCATTTTTGTTAATCATCCGGTGTGAAATATTTAAGAAAAACAATGGATACTTACATCATAGATGGCTATCTGAAATAAGGTAAATGCAGTTAGCACAACCGCATGGATCGAGAAAGCTACATCATTCGCTGCAACAGGTATCATCTGCATAGGCAAGTAAGTGAACATACGTTAAATTAAAAAATATTGAAAAAAAAAAATCCAATTCATGTTATATGATTTTATTCACCTAGGGTTTTAGATTTATATATAAATGGTCAAATTCTAAATAAAAAAAATCCTGCCTAAATACAGAAATCACTGGAAACCTAATTCATGTAGAAAACTTCACTTTATCAGTTCAATCCATAAGTAATAAATAATTACCTCATTAAATCCATATTTCTCGTGATACTGACGCTGAACAGCGTCGCTAAAGAACACAGAAGCGTTATATATCAAATACGACGAATGTTTGGTCAAATTCAGCACCACAAAATCGAAATTCAACCCTACAACACTACAAATTCCATTCCAAATCTCAATCAAATCACAAAATATCTTCAACAATTGAAATAAAAACATACCGAATTAACTTAATCAAATTCAATCAGACCTAAACCCTAACAATCATCAAACTATGTTACCTTTTTCGTTTGAAATTCAAAATAACCTGTGGATAGAAGCTGATCGACCAAGAACAAAACGCAACCCAGCCGAATACACTCGAAATAACCTCCATCTCTGTTGAATTCCATGATGATCCCATTTGATTGAATGATTGAAACTCACACACACACAGAGTGTGTTTATTCGGGGGCAAAACTTAAAGAAGAGTCCACTGAAATTATTATTATAAAGTTGGTTTCTGGCTTTCTGCAATTGTGGATTGACGTACGGTGGAATTTATATGGAGGTTTGGATCCAGTGCGGGAAGGGCCTATGAGATGGTAAGGTGGGTTCCGGTAATATGGGGACACGTGGCAAGGTCGTTATCAGATAAGATGAAGAGAAAGTTGATAGCGAGAGTGAATATGTCCGGTTTTGTTGCCAAGGGGGAAGAGGATGAAAGTCCGAATTTCGATAAAGAAAAAAACATTTCTTATCTTCTAAAAAGTCGTTTTTATGTTATGCTAATGGGTTTGGGGGACGCCGCCGTCTACGGCAGCAGGTGTGAGGGATGAGCCTCTTTGTATATACATGTATGTATGTATGTATGTGTGTGTTGGAGGACTGTCGCCACCGGTTTGAGGAGGACGAGGACGGGACGAGCCTGGGGGGGGGGGGGCCGTGTAGCCGGTCCTAGCCGGAGCTCCCCATCACTTTCTCTCTCTAAATGTGTTTTCTCTCTCTCACTTTCTCTCTCTAAATAAATTTTCTGTAAGGAAATTGAATGTGAGTGTGTGTAAGGAAATTGAATGTGTGTGTGTTTGGGAGAAGAAAAGAAAGATAAGGTAGGGGCAAAAATGACTTTTCACACATTACTAACAGTTAAACAACCGTTAACTTGATAGTGAGTCCAAGATTGATGCAATTGGGACTAGACAGGGGGTAAGACAACAAATTTTGAAAATAGGGGGTAAGAGTGTCAATACCTCCAAAACACAAGGGGTAAATTTGCAGTTTAGTCTTTAGTGTCCAAAGAATTTGACTCCAGCCAAACAGATACTTGAGATAAACATCGTTAGAAACAAGAAGGATGGTTCTTTGAAACTATCCCAGGAGAAATACATAAGGAAAGTGTTTGAGAGATTCAAGATGAACTATGAAAAGACCAAGCCTATAGAAATACACCATTGGGAAGTCATTTGAAGCTTACCCAAGATCAGCCTCCGAAATCTGAAGAAGAAAGATCAGAATTGTCTAAAGTTCCATATGCATCAGCGGTCGAAAGTCTCATGTATGCCATGGGCTGCACTCGATCAGATATTGCTCATGTTGTTGGGGTTGTTACTCGGTTTATGTCGGATCCGGTAAGAGAACATTGGGAACCTGTTAAATGGGTGCTCAGATACTTGATCGGTACACAGAAGATGGAGTTATGTTTCGGAGGGAACGATATCATTTTAAAGGGTTATACAGATGCTGATTTGGGTGGATGTAAATGGACAGTCAAGAGCACTACAGGGTATGTCTTTACAGTGGGAGGAATAACAGTGAGTTGGATTTCCAGACTTCAGAAAAGTGTGGCTCTATCAACTAGAAGTCGAGTACATGGTTGAAGACTTTTCTTGAAGAATCGGGTTATTAGTAGCTTGATTACTCATTGTACTGTGACAATGAGAGTGCAGTGAAACTTGTTAAGAATCTCGTATATCATGGGAAGACGAAGTACATCGGGATGAGGTATCACTTCGTGAGAGGATTGATAAGTGGTGGAACAATCAGCTTGAAGAACATTTCAGGTGCTAAGAATCCAACAGATATGTTTACCAAGTATGTGGTGCTGGATAAGCTGAAACTATGTAGCTTTAGCCAGGCCTTCAGGAATAGTGTTGAGAAGGCGGGGTAACCAGGGAGATTTTAGGATCAGGGATTTCTTCATTTACAGAAGTACAGAAGAGATGGTGTAGCTAGAGGTCCGAAGACACCTAGTAGGGGATTGTTGGCGATGTATGTTGTCATCGGCCCACTAACTAGCCGAGAATCAGAGAGAAGGGAAAGGGTTCGGCCGGCCCTAACCCTAATGGGCCTAGTTTACTTAGTATCTTGTTTAGCAAGTTTAGTAAAGGGTTGCACCCTAATAGGCTAGTATATATATATATATCTCTTGTACTTGTAACTCTATAATTCACTCAATAATACGAAACCCCTGCACCCTAATAGGCTAGTATATATATATATATATATATATCTCTTGTACTTGTAACTCTATAATTCACTCAATAATACGAAACCCCAATTGCCCCCGTAGGCGTAGGTTGCACACCACGACCGAACCACGTAAATCTCGTGTCAAATTTCTTGTTTTTCTGTTATTTGTGTTACTTGCGATCGATCCTAACAATAACCAATAAAGCTTTATCATAGTAAGGGGCTAGGAGCCGTAAAAAAAGTTTGTTAAATCATTATGTGACAGTTTGGTTACAAGGATGTTCTGAAAAGAACTGAAATATCATAAAGAAGTTGAGATTTTAAGTTGAAATAAGTTCCAATAATCATATGCTGTTCCGTTGGTAATAATTTGTTAAAAAGTTGGATATGCAAGAAACTGAAATGACAAACTACTCTTTAAAACCTCACTCCCCCATTTTATCGCATATGATTCCTAAATCTTGATCACACATGGGATGACACGACATTATTCAAGGATTCTGATCACAGAAAGGAGATGATGGCAAGATACAGCCATCAACCATGTTCACGAATTATTATCAACAACAAACAAAAAAACTTACAAGCATGTTCTAACATAATCCCAGAACGAAAAAGGGATAACAGGTCATCATTTTCCCTATAAAATTCAATCAGATGAAAAAATAACACTTAAGTTTGAAGGCTCTTGATGTTCTGGATTTGCTTCCCAGGGTTCAGCCCCTTGGGGCAGGCACGTGCACAATTCAAAATTGTATGACAGCGATACAACTTGAACTCATCATTTACAGCATCAAGACGCTCTTTTGTATATTCATCACGACTGTCCATGATCCACCTGATTGAAGCAAAGAATGCACTCATTACATTCGAGTATATGTAGAGGTACAATTACAATGTATCAAGATAACAATACACAAGAATTGTCACAGAAGTTATATCGGCAAACATGTGATGCCAGTGCCCATAAACAGGCGCCTATTATCAGTTTCTCAATAGTAAAATTCTCTGTGCAGCTGAACAGTACAGTGATTTTAGATATCAGGTTTCTAAAACCTTAAGGATTGATACTATGCATCCTACTGAACAGAAACTAATGCATAATTATGAAATATAAGCATATGATCTGAAAGTATGAACAAAACAAACCACACTAATAAAAAACTAGTATGAAAATCTGGCAATTGTAGAAGACAGTAGAAAAAATCGATGACAAACAACTATACATAGGGATACAATAACAATAACTAAAGCCTAGGGCTGGCAATTTCTAACCTGTTTTTTTATACATTTCTTAAAATAATCAAAATTAGGAGGCTAGGCTCCATCATTTCTCCTTCTTCATACATAGAACATGCAACTATGTTATAGACATGAGGTATTATATAATTAAACAAGTTGTATTCATATTTGATACTTGTGTTAATCGCGATCTAGAACACGATAAGACATGTTTTGCTAGTCCTAGCACTGCAAACGTTCGGTGAACAATTCGTGAACCGTTCAACGGGAAGTTCGTTTGTGTTTGTTCGTTTATTAAACAAACGAACACGAACAAAAAATTCCGTTCGTTTAGTTAAATGAATGAACATGGACAGAGGTCGCGTTGAACAGAGGTCGCGTTCGTTCATTTACGTTCATGAACGTTTGGTAATGTATTTGTTTGTGTTCGATAGTTCATTAGTGTTTTTAGTTTTTATATTTTATTTAAATACTTCAAAACTTCAACAAATAAAATATCTAATAAGTGTCAGTGTATTCTATATTCTGTTACTGAACGCTTGTTTGTGTTTGTCTATCTCTATTTATGGTCATAAACATTAGTTTGTGCTGATTTGTGTTCATCAACGTTCGTTCCTAAAAGTAACAAACAAACACAATCGAACACGAGCTAGTTCATTTCCTTAACAAACGAACACGAACATAAAAACTCGTTCACGGACAGTTGGTAAACACAAATATTTCTTAACAAACGAAATTATGGCAAACATAAACAGACAGCAAACACGAAGATTATACCGATTGGCGTGCAAAAGCGCAGCGGGGCCGAGATACGACTCCGGATTCCACCAATAGCTAGGGCAAGAAGTGCTACAACAAGAACACAAAATACACTCATACATCCCATCCAGCTTCGCCCGATCCTTCTTACTCTGCAAAACCTCCTTCCCATCCGTCGCGGGAGTCTTCCGCTTCAACCAGGGCTCAATACTCTTATACTGATTATAAAAATTGGTCATATCCACCACCAGATCCTTGATCACAAACATATGCGGTAACGGCGTTATCATGGTGGCATCAGTTGACGGAATCTTGGTCAAACAGGCTAGTCCGTTACATCCGTCGATGTTCATAGCGCATGAGCCGCAGATTCCTTCACGGCAGGACCTGCGGAAGGTTAAGGTAGGGTCGATTTCGTTTTTGATCTTGATGAGTGCGTCGAGAACCATGGGGCCGCAGTCGTTGAGGTTGATCTGGTAGGTTTTGAGCTCTGGTTTTTGGGGGTTGTCAGGGTTCCAGCGGTAGATTTGGAAGTTTTTTAGGTTTTGTGTGGATTGTGGTTCGGATGCGTGTGCTCGGGAGAGTAGGAGGGTTGCTGGTGGTAATGAGTGAACCCTAGAAAAAGCACGACGGACGAGACCGGTCGCCATTGTTGGGGGAAGAGAGGATCGGTGAACTTGTGTGTGGGGGATTGTGATAGTTGTGGCGTCTGGAGGGTATTTTTGGAATTAGAAAAGAGGAATATGATGACGTGGATGTTATGGGACCGTTAGCGAGAATACGGGTAGTGTGGTGTGCACGTGAACGCTAACCCAACAGCAACCAAGTTTATCCTGGACACACTACTACATTTTGAGTTATTAGACCATAGGTTGTACATTGGCCAGTCAATGGCGTAGAGGGCGGAGTGGGGTTTGAGGCGGCAAGTTTTTCACCGGCGTAGAGGTGTTATGTGGGGTTATGTGGCACGTTTTGAGTGGACGTGGTTATATAAGGCTATGGGGTGTGGGATAAAGCTCTTAGGGGCTTTATCACGTCACGTCAGCGTCACGTCTGATCCACATCAGCCAGGGGGCGTTAAGGCTCTTCCCTTTAACTTTTAACGGGTGTGGGATAAAGCCCCCTATTAAACAAAGTAAAAAAAAAAAGATTTTATTGGATGAAATGCATGTGAGCCCCACCTGCACACAGCTTCTTCCTCGTTACCATGGTGGCGGACAACCCATGGCACCCCCTCCCCCCCCCCCCCCCCCCTTGAATGTCTCGGTGTGGCAGATGGCGCCACCGGGGCGCTATAGAGCATGAGATGGCACGGTGGCACCCTCCATACCCTCCGGCCTAGCCATTGTGTGCCAATAGTAAAGTTTTTAAAAAAAATTACGTTTTAAACATAAATTACATCTCCTATATAAACAAACCCATTTCTTCCATTTTTTTAGAAACTCTCTCATCAACTCATCTAATTTCCTCTCAACTTTCTTTACAATTCCACTTTAAAAATTTTCAAGAAAATGGCAATGATTTCGTAGACCGAAAAAGGGGACATCACGTTGTGTGAGTCGTGGGTTGAAGCGCTTACCCACTACACATCTCGTAATCGCATTGTGACATCACCAGAACCGTGGATACACTTTCTTCTCGTTTTAGGACTATCCATTTGGATAGTGAAAATTTTGACACGGTGCACAACGCGATGGAAAATGAGGGCGGTGACCTTGCAAAAGACGACATCATACTAGTCGCCCTCATCAACTACAGGCACGCCTACAACCGTGACTTTAAACACATCCGACGTGGCAGATAATTAGATTTTTTATTTAATTATGTTTAGATTAAACGTGTTATTTTAGTTATGTAATCTTTATTTTGTTTATTTCGTGTGTGTTTTTTTAGTTTCGTTTTTTAGTTATGTAATCTGTTTTTTTTAAATTATATAATGTTTTCTTATTAATGTTATTTGTTTAATTGCTACTAATTTTTTAAAATTAAATAGATTTTATATAATAATGAATAATAAATTGATAATAAAAAATGGTGTCACGTGTCGAATAACGACACTCTTTCACGCTTCAATCCTCCCATTTTCGTACCATGCCACTTTTCTAATGCATCCTGACGTGTCATCCACATGTCACATAACGTCACATTTTCAAGCACTCATTTTAAGGTTCGTAACTCTAGCTCTCAAAATCTTTACAATTTTGATTAGGAACTTGTATCTAGAGTTTATCATTGCCCTCGGCCCAAATATTATGTTTTCTCGATAGCACACATAAAAATGTACGGATGGCACACACTTCTATGCTACATGTCTTAAAAGCTAAAATAACTTGAAGAAAATAATGTCAAGTTGGTCTGGTAGTTTACCACTTGGTCTCTCTCCTCGAGGTATCAAGTTCAACTCTCACTAATATCACTTTGAAAGATATTGATGGTGGCAATGAAGTTTAGAACTACGCATCTCTATCTGATACAATGGAGAGTGGAACTCCATGTAAAGATACAACTTCATCTACATACAACTTTGCCAATCTTTCCATGCTAAAGGTTTCTTTCATAGGTAGAAAGTGAGCTGATTTGGTTAATCGATCCACAATTACCCAAATCGCATCATTACCTTTTCTGGTTTTGGGTAACTTAGTAACAAAATCCATTGTTATGAGTTCCCATTTCCATACAGGCATTTCTAATTGTTATAGTAGACCTGAAGGTTTCTGATGTTCTGCCTTAACTTGTGAACAAGTAAGACACTTATAAACATATCTAGCTATATCCTTCTTTATGCCTATCCACCAGAAATTCTTTCTTAAATCTTGGTACATTTTATTGTTTCCAGGGTGCATGGTATACCTAGATTTATGGGTTTCTTCTAAAATCTTATTTCTTAATTTTCCTTGCTTAGGTACCCAAATTCTCTTTTGGTGGAATTTCCAAATTCCATCAGCTCCTTGTTCTAATTATTTTATTCTTCCTTTTATTCCTTCAGCATCATCCTTGATTGTTGTAGCTTGAACATTCTTCAATTGTTTCATTAAATCTATCTGTAGATTTAATCTGAGAGCACTAACTCGCTTTTGTTTTTCATAATATTTACGACTTAAGGCATCTGCAACTACATTTTCCTTTCCTTCATGATATTGAATATCACAGTCGTAGTCACTTAGGATTTCCATCCATCTTCTTTGCCTCATATTTAACTCTTTTTGCCCAAATATATATCTTAAACTTTTATGATCTGTATAGACAGTAAACTTACTTCCGTACAGATAATGACTCCAGATTTTCAGGGCAAAAATTACGGCTCCTAATTCTAAATCATGAGTCGTATAGTTTTCTTCGTGCTTTTTCAATTGTCTTGAAGCATACGCAATTACTTTCTTGCGTTGCATTAGCACACATCCAAATCCTAGTTTTGAAGCATCACAATATACTTCAAAATTTTCATTTCCTTCTGGTAAGGCTAAGATTGGAGCATTGGTTAATTTCTGTTTCAAGATTCTAAAGGCTTCTTCTTGTTTAGTTCCCCATTTAAACTTAACTGCTTTACAGGTTAGCTTAGTTAATGGTACAGCTATTTTGGAAAAAATCCTTAATAAACCGTCTATAGTATCCAGCTAAACCTATAAAACTTCTAATTTCCATTGCGGATTGCGGAACCTTCCATTTGGTAATTGCCTCTATCTTAGCAGGATCTACATGAATACCTTCGTGATTTACCATGTGACCTAAGAATTGCACTTCTTGTAGCCAAAATTCACATTTTGAGAATTTGGCGTACAACTTTTCTTTTCTTAACAAAGTTAAAAGTGCATACAAGTGCTCACAATGTTCGTCTTGACTTTTGGAATAAATAAGTATATCGTCGATGAAGACAATTACAATTTTATCCAAGTACAGTTTACAAATTCTATTCATCATGTCCATGAATGCTGCAGGTGCATTCGTTAACCCGAAGGACATGACTGTAAACTCGTAATGACCATACATAGTTCTGAAAGCAGTTTTAGGTATGTCTTCTTCTTAAAGTATATATATTTTTATATATAATTTAAAATTTGCTAAATAAGTATGATGACTTAATTAACTAGTCATTATCATGGTTGGATATTGGTTAGTGCTGCCTTGTTTAAGCATAGTTGATCAGTCCATGCCTAAGTAAGGCTAGGCTATCCAATACCTGCCCCTGATAATAACCCTAGTACCTAAAAATAATACTAATACTACTATTATTAATATATTATTATTAATAATTAAAATTATTAATAATGAGTAACTTAAACATAAACTTAAATGAGAGTATATCTCAATATAATTTTTATACATATATATAAAATATAAATTCTTCACCTCAATGGTTTAACAAAATTCATTGACTTGATATCAAAGAGTCACCGTTTTGCAATAATGCGGTTCACAGTGCAAAGAGCGGAATGATATTTGAGTTTTAAATAAAACAACAAATTGGAATGAAGCCCTCCAGTGGTCTTCATAAATTAAACGAACCATATGCGCAACAAACAGAGCATGTGTAACGTGTGAATTTACCAGGAAATGAAATAGATCAATATTTGCCATTATGAAAGAAATCCTCATGGTATGATGACCATTAGGGAAAGTAGAAATGCGAAAGTCAATTTATTATATGCAGAAATCAAAATTTCAATGAAAGAAATATAAGAACTTTATCTGGATTTTCGTGTGATAACCGTTGTTTAAGTGAGATTACCAGTGAATGTCAAATAAAATGAAATAGGGGAGTTGCAAAGGTATGTGACTCCTTTTTGCAAGGATAATAATTAGGACTCTGATTAGACTGTGCACCGATGGTTGTGAAATCTTGTTACAATATACCTCAGCAAAATTCATGTCGTTTGTAGGATCGCGTGGTAAAGTGCTTCTTTTTTATTAGTAATTCTTCCACTGACGGAATTAGCATTGGTGTCATCGTGCCTAATTTATATTTTCCAAGGGTCTTGCCTTGAAAGTCGTGTGTGACATACTTCAACGTCTGTGGATTTATAATTAATTTTTCATGTGTTTTCTTGTGCATTAGCACAATTTTGCATGCTTCTTGCGTTAATAGTTTATGGTAACGCAATTAGAATTTCTTATACTTTTGATGGTGTCCCAACTTAAAGGGTTCTTATTGCACGAGTTACGAGGTAGATGATCAAACGAAATAATGTTTGATATCGGAAAAGAGATTCCTAATAAAGAAATCTAGATTTATTATTGACACATATGCTTGTGCTTTAATTGACTTTTGGAATTCCTTATAGATATACATATCTATATAATCATATATTTCACATGCTGTAATAATACATACCCTCTCTAAGGTCAATGTATTTAACAGATTCATATTTCCAAAAACAAGTCAGATATCCGATCATGATACTATTTAGGGAAATCTTGTCACTTGTTTGACATATTATATACCCTGTCTTATCCGGTTCGCGCCGGAGAGGTAATCCCAGTATATCCGGACAAGCTGGAGAGTCTGCTACACCATACCCAGTCTTGCCGGAGAAAATTTTCTATTTCCCATAAATAGTATCTTTTCAAGATTTTAAAAGTGCCTCTTTTATTAGGGCTTTTATCCTGAATTAAGGAAATTTGTATTTCCATAACATATCTTTATTCTAGATCAAGTAATATCAATAAGCAAGGATTAATAGCAATTAAATGTTATTGCTTATTTATCATATCTTGCAATATTCTAATTACCATTCTCAGGGCATACCAAAACTCATCACAAGTATTTAGCTTATCTCGAAGCTTATACTAAGGCATCTTTTCTTAAGTTCAAGTCTAAATACTATCCTAAGTGCTACCATAAAATATCAAGTTCCTAACTCTTCGTTTAAACTTTAGGTATTTTATTACAACACTTATTGACTTAAATCAGTGGCTCTGATACCACCTTCTGTCACGACCCCCGACCCACCCTGGACGGAATCGGGAGCCGCGAACAGCCAAGTGGTACCGGTGATTATTTTGAAAAAATATTGCAGCGGAAATTTCATCAGGAACGTGAGTTAGGAAAAATATCAGAGTTTAGAAAACACCGGATTTTATTTATTAAATAGATGGGATAAACCCATGTTTTATAATGGTAGCTTTAATAAAGATAAACTTTACTATATAAAACAATATTTCTTAATTTAATTTAATTAATAAAATAAGCCACTTCTTGCAGCCTTTCAGTGCCGTATCCATCTCTTACTCCAATCTAATGTAATTACCTGAAACATGTTTGAAAAAGGTTTTGTCAGCGGGAAATACTGGTGAATCATTCTATTTATTAAAATGACACATTTGTTATAATTTACAGTATTAAGAGAGATTACAATGTTTCAGATATCAACCAACTACCCACAGTATTTATCATCGACTCGTTTCGGTGACTGTGGTCATATCACTATTGAGTCCGTTCACCCAATAATGACGAATATCACTACTTAGGTTCGCCCACCTAAAGTGATAAAAAAGCAGTAATGTGCACAATACCCCACATACCGGCTGTAATTTGGTGATTACATAAACTTAATCATTGTAATTATAACTTTGAAAATGTACGTGATTTTGTAAACAAATTTGATAAAAAGAGAATGACTCACATTATAAGCATGCTGATTCATACAGCAAAGTTTAGTCTATAAATAAGCCTTGATATATTGCAGATACAGGCAGAGCTTAGCCTATTGATTAGTCTTGTAACCTAGTGCACATGAACTAGGTAAGTAACTAATACAACATTTACGATAACTCACGAGATTAAAACCCTCACAACGAATGACAAAGTGCAATCACTTAAACATCCATCGGATTCACAACGAATGACAGAGTATTCTCCGAGTTCGGGTGGTACTCAAACTGTCACACCCCAACCGATGGCGGAATCATCGGGGCATGGCACTGAGCGAAACAGATTGTCAAGAAGTTTCCATAACAACTATCATTACCATTCAATTAAAGCAATACGTCCCATACCGTATCTTAAATAGTCAAACAAGTTATTACAGATAACATCAAAACAAATATTCTGTTCCGACAACTCAGATTTAAACATAACAAATTTGTTTGTTGGTTTCTAGGACTCCAGTTCCTAGCTTCGATTTCATCACATCACAAAGAGCAAACAAGCGACCTAAGCACCTGTCACATACGTTAAAATAAAGTTAATACATAAAATGTAAAGGTGAGCATACAAGTTTGATAATAGCATATAGAGTTCGAATTCGTTTACGCATAACCAGCACGTACACATAGTGAAATGAAGCACGTTAGTTATCGACATAGATCCATCGATACCAATGACTGCGGGTTGACTGCCCGAGGCAGTTCGCAATACATGATTACCACCGTAATCCATGCAAGTAAAAGATCCTTAACAACCCCCGTGTGAATGGGTGCTGAGTCCAAACTATAGTACTATCGTTGCTAAGGCAGGTAGACAGCATTCCATGTGTAAACATAACAACAAGCATTCATAAGCCACGTATAACATGCATAAATGGTTTAGCTTTAAAATAGCTTGAGTAGTGTGATAGTTGTAGTTTGAATATTCGTAACGTATGTAACACCCAAAAGTGCTAAAGCAAAAAGGGTTCGAGTATACTCACAGCGATTATGGATTGAAGGGAGCGCTTTTCAGCGAGTACGGTTAGCCTGAATAGATTCGATAACGTAACGATAAGTGGCGCGTAAAACAGTACAAAGTGAGAGCGGGTAGGATAACTGATCGTGCGGATCAACTATCCGTGGGAGGAAGTTATCCGTGCGGGCGAACTATCCGTGCGGATGGTGATCCGTGCGGATGGTGATCCGTGCGGATGGTGTCCGTGCGGATGGTAATCCGTGCGGATTAGTCGCTCGTGCGGGTTGTTTATCCGTACGGACAAGTTGTTCGTGCGGATAAACGTTCAAGTGGATTGTTTCTTCCTAAGTTAAGGATGTGTTTGTGTATGATGGCTTGTGCTTTGGAGTTTTCGTTGTATCATTTAGAAAACACCTAAGTACCTCTACCCTTCAAGCCGGTCGCGCGGACAACAATCCGTCCGGATGGCAGTTCGTGCGGACAACGTCTTTAAGGCTGAGTCACTAAGTAGATTAGGTAATCCGCCCGGATGGTAATCCGTGCGGATAGTGACAATCCGTCCGGATAGCTTACTCGTGCGGACAGTGACAATCCGTCCGGATAGTCTGTCCGTACGGGCAACCTGTCCGTGCGGATGAACATGTTGAAATTTGTTTTAAGGCCTTAGTATCTCATGATCCGAAGAGTAATCCATTCAGAGGTCGTCCGTCCGGATTGCTCATTCGTCGATACTCAAACCTTGTTTGGAAAGTGGGTCCCAAGGGTAGCTCGTCCGGGCGACAACCCGTCCGGGTAACCTATCCGTGCGGACAGCTTGTCCGTGCGGACAACTGGTCCTTGCGGACAGTCCCTGGTCTGATTATTCCGTCCGTCTACTCTTGGTTTCTGTTGTCATTTATCGAGACGTTCTGATTGCGTGGTAACCACTTGGAATCGTATTCTTACTCGCATGACTAAGCCGGCCAGGAACCACCCTGACTCGACTTGTCGGCGACTCAGAACGGTCGTTCCGGTTCATCTCGTTATCAGGTGTCTCGCGGGTAGGATTCCAGATCTAGGACTAGTGCACCACTATTATCGAGTAGAGACTAGAACCGATCAGATTCGTACCGATCTTAAGGGTATAAGAAGGAGAGAACTTAGGTTTATTTCTTTCAACTCTTTTATCCTTAGAAAAGCTTAGATTTAGGTGAAATTGTTGTGAAATCTTATGGAAATCGTTCAGATCTGAGTTATTCTTGGTGGAATGAGGTCAAGCTTGAAGTTCATAAGAACTTCATGATGACGTCACCCGAGGATACCTCAAATCTTGATGATTTCATGGTTAAAAGTTGAGATTTGAAAGATGAAAAGGTGTAGAAGTGTGTAGTGATCAAGAATGTACAAGAATTAGTGCAAGATCTTACCTGGATTGAGAGAAATCTGAGAAAAAGTGAAGAATGCGTGCGGTTCGAACGTCACTTGCCAAAAGTGGAAAAGTTGGAGAGTGACCCGTGTATTTATAGGATGCTAAAAGGGGAAAGGGTGAGCCGTGCAGATGGCACGTAACCCGGATAGGCTATCCGTCCGGATTGGTCATCCGTGCGGATTGGCAATCCGTGCGGATTGGCAATCCGTGCGGATTGGCAATCCGTGCGGATTGACCATCCGTTCGGATGTCGCCTGATTTGGTGCGTTCGGTGCGACGACGCTTCGGCTTCGGTTTTCGAGCGATTCGATAGGGTTTCCTAGTCAAATTACTTTCAGTCCCAACTACTTCTTATATGGTTCGACACAGAATTCGGGTTCGGGTTCGTTTACATTCGAGTTAGACTTTGAGTTCGATTGAGTTCGCTTGATTATCACAACGTATCATAAAATAAACATGCACAGGTAACACGTAAGGCACACACACACGTATAAACAACAAGTAAAGTACACCGTTCGAGTTGCGGTTCGATGTCGATTCGATTAGTATAGTTTGATTATTAGTCGATTAACTTTATCGCATTGTTACTTCCTATCGTTCACAGTCGTGAGTCGATTGGAATACGGTTAATATGAGTCGATTATTGCAATGTACGACACTTACTCCACATAATATAATTAAAATAAAAACATTTCTACGAGTCGAGTCGCGCGAAATCGGTCGTTGACTTTTACCTTGACTTTGACTTTCACTCGTGAAAATACGGGGTGTTACAGCCTCCCCTTGTTTAGGGAATTTCGTCCCGAAATTAAGCTGAAGCTGTAACAAGGTCGTGAATTACGTGTGAGAGTTCTTCGTTTGGACCGATTTTGACTTGTAACGTGCGGAATCCGTGCACGATCGTGACCAATCATAATCGCAACGGAGTCGAATCGGGACCTACATGTGGTATCTGAGCAGGTGCTCGATTGCGATGATCAAACACACTCAGATTTGTCGAATTCTCTTTACTTCTTTTATCTTTTCACGTTTCTAACTGAAAATCGCCAAATTAAACGACTTTTTACGGATAGAAAATTGCTAAAAATTTGGATATGTTGTGCGAAACACTTGATTTAAAAGTCTATAAAGTTTCAGATCTTAATTCAAGGTCATTTGTGAGAAATTTGAATTTTTGTAGGTCCGGATTCACCTCCGATTCGATTGCGTAACAACACGTTCGACGTGCGGAATCCGCGAACGTGTATGTCCGAACACAAGAATGTACAATAACCGTGATTCTATTGATTATGATGACGTATACAAGCACTGAGAACCACGTGAGAGACTTTCTCTCTCTAGACTTTCTCTCTCTAAGATTATCTCTCTAATTAAACAACTGCGGGTACTTGGCCTTCATGTCGCTTTCGAGTTCCCAAGTAAACTCCGCGCCTCGCTTGCCTTCCCATCGGACTTTCACAATAGGAATTCGTGAGCGCCTGAGTTCTTTGGTTTGGCGATCCATGATTTCGACAGGCTTTTCCACGAAGTGTAATGTTTCGTTCACTTGCAGATCGTCTAGAGGGACATGTAAATCGTGGTCGGCGATGCACTTTCGGAGGTTTGACACGTGGAAAGTCGGGTGGACATTGCTAAGTTCCTCCGGTAATTCGAGTCTGTAGGCGACTTTTCCGATCCTCTCCAGAATCTTAAAAGGTCCAACATATCGAGGCGCGAGTTTCCCCTTCTTGCCGAATCGGACTACACCCTTCCAAGGTGATACCTTTAGGAGTACGTAGTCACCAACGCCATATTCACGGGGTTTGCGCTTTTTATCGGCGTAAACTTTCTGTCGATCCCGAGCTTTCGCTAGGTTGTCTCGAATTTGGAAAATTTTGTCTGTCGTTTCTTGTAGCAGCTCCGGACCGGTTAGTTGCGAGTGACCGATCGCGTGCCACACAATAGGCGATCGACATCTTCTTCCGTATAAGGCCTCGAAAGGTGCCATCTGGATGCTAGCCTGGTAGCTGTTGTTATACGAGAATTCGACTAACGGAAGGTGTCTATCCCAATTACCACCGAAGTCTAGAACACACGAACGGAGCATGTCTTCAAGAGTACGAATCGTTCTTTCAGTCTGACCGTCGGTTTGTGGGTGGAACGCAGTACTTAGATTAAGCGTTGTACCGAGTGCCGTTTGGAATGTTTCCCACAATCGTGAAGTAAACCGAGCATCACGATCAGAGATAATGTCACGAGGCGTCCCATGTCGACAAATGATCTCGTCGGTGTAGATTCGGGCTAATCGTTCTACCTTGTAGTCTTCTCGTATTGGCAGAAAGTGAGCTGATTTAGTCAAACGGTCAATAACAACCCAAATGCTGTCGTGACCTGATGACGTGGTTGGAAGCTTGGTTACGAAGTCCATAGCTATGCTCTCCCACTTCCACATGGGAATTGGTGGTTGTTCGAGCAAGCCAGAGGGTCTTTGATGTTCAGCCTTGATTCTAGCACAGGTTAGGCATTTTCCGACGTAAAGGGCGATATCCCGCTTCATACCCGGCCACCAGTACCTATAGCGAAGATCATGGTACATTTTGTCAGCACCGGGATGGATAGAGTACCGGGACTTGTGGGCTTCATCCATGATAATCTGTCGCAAATTGGTTCACTTGGGAATCCAAATTCGGTCTAAGAAGTGGAATATCCCATTTGATTTGCTTACTAGTTGGGCTCCATCGTGGTAGATTCTTTCTTTCTTCAAGGTGCGTTCGTTGAAACATGCATGTTGTGCGTCGCGGATGAGAGCTTCGAGGTTGTGCTGGGCTTGAACATTACGAGTGCTAAGCAGATAGCTCCGCCTGCTAAGTGCGTCGGCAACAACATTTGCCTTGCCTGGGTGATAACGAATCTCACAGTCGTAATCGTTGAGAAGTTCTACCCATCGGCGTTGACGCATATTTAGTTCCCTCTGATTAAAGATGTGTTGTAGGCTCTTATGATCGGTGAAGATCGTACACCTTGTACCATACAGGTAGTGTCACCAAATCTTTAATGCAAAAACAACTGCGCCTAGCTCGAGATCATGGGTTGTATAGTTCTTCTCGTGGACTTTGAGCTGACGAGATGCGTAGCTATGACCTGGTCTCGTTGCATGAGGACACAACCGAGACCAAGGTTGGAAGCATCACAGTAGACAATGAAATTATCGTTTCCGTCGGGTAGTGTGAGAACATGAGCATTGCAAAGCATGTGTTTAAGGGTTCGAAAGGCAGACTCTTGTTTGGTTCCCCAGAAAAAAGGCTGGTCTTTATGTGTAAGAGAGGTAAGTGGTACATCAATCTTCGAGAATCCTTCGATAAATCGTCGATAATAGCCCGCCAGCCCGAGAAAGGAGCGGACTTCAGACGGGTTCTTAGGCGTAACCCAGCTCTTAACAGCTTCAATCTTCGCAGGATCGACGTGAATACCCTGACTATTTACAATGTGACCCAGAAACTGAACCTCCCCCAACCAAAATTCGCACTTGGAGAATTTGGCGTAGAGTTGGTTCCCCTGGAGTAACTCGAGAACCAAACGTAGATGTTGCGCGTGCTCGGCTCTCGTTTTGGAATAGATCAAGACATCGTCGATGAACACGATGACGAAACGGTCAAGATATGGTTTACACACTCGATTCATCAGATCCATGAAAACCGCTGGTGCGTTGGTTAGGCCAAAAGGCATGACAACGAATTCGTAGTGGCCGTAACGAGTACGAAACGCGGTTTTGGGTATATCCTCCTCCTGTATACGCAACTGATGATATCCGGAACGTAGATCGATCTTCGAGAAACACGTAACGCCTTGTAGCTGATCAAACAAATCGTCGATTCGAGGCAGGGGATAGCGGTTCTTGATAGTCAACTTATTCAATTCCCGGTAGTCGATGCACATCCGGAACGACCCGTCCTTCTTTTTGACGAAAAGGACTGGTGCGCCCCAAGGAGAGGTGCTCGGGCGAATAAAGCCTTTCTCAAGTAATTCCTGGAGTTGGGTTGAGAGTTCGCGCATTTCGGACGGCGCGAGTCGGTAAGGAGCTCTGGCAATAGGATTAGCTCCAGGAATGAGATCAATGCGAAAATCAATATCGCGCTTTGGAGGTAGTCCGGGAAGATCCTCTGGAAAAACATTAGGAAATTCTCGAACCACAGGAACGTCTTTTACTTCCTTCTTCTCTTTCTTTTCCTTCTCCGCTGCTACGACGTTAGCCAAGAAAGCCCTGTATTCCTTGCGGAGATACTTGCTAGCTTGTAGGCATGACATAAGCTTGAGACCCTTCGAAGTAGTATCACCATAAACGCGCAAAGAATCACCATTTGCGAGCGAAAAACGAATCATCTTATCGAAGCACACAACTTCGGCATGGTTTTCTCGAAGGAAGTCCATGCCTACTATGACATCAAAGCTTCCTAGTTGCATCGGAATGAGGTCGATTGAGAAAATGTGATTGTTGAGTTCGAGAGTGCAATCACAAATAACAGAATTTACAGCGACGGTTCTTCCGGTAGCGACTTCGACATCGAATGCAGAGGAGAGTCGGGAACGTTTACGACTAAGGAGTTTCTCAAATTCGAGCGACACAAAGCAATTATCGGCTCCAGTATCAAACAAACATGAAGCATAAATACCATTCACAAGGAACGTACCATTGACCACGTTGTTGTCGGCCTGGGCTTGACGCACATTGAGATTGAAAGTTCTGGCGCGTGCGGCCTGTTGTTGCTGCTGCTGTGGTTGCTGCTGTTGCGGTTCTTGTTTCACTACCCTGTTCGGGCACATGTTGGCAAAATGATTCGGGTCGCCACACGTGAAGCATGCTCTGGCTTTGATTGCGGGTGCCGGAGGAGCTTGTTGACCCTGTGTGGTAGCGAGTAGAGCTTGATTGGCAGGAGCTTGGCGAATACGGCAGTTGGCAGTAAAGTGGCCGTAGACATTGCAATGAGCACAGAACCGGCATTGAATAGCTGTCGGGTGATGACAGGTGCAAGTAGGGCAGAGCGGGTGTGGCCCAGTATATGCACGCTTTGCAGGCGGTGCGTTGGCCACAGGCGCCGCTACTTGACGCTGTTGGGCAGGTACAGCTTGGATCGGTGCAGCAGTAATCGCACAGTTCTTGTTGGTGGAGCTGTTCTTTCTCTTGTTTCTTGATGAGGTAGGTTCAGCAGTCGGTGCGGTAGTGGTGGTTTGATGCAGATGCTTGGAGGTCTTATTCCATACCCCAGCCTTAACCCTTTTGTCATTGATTTCGGCGGCCAGCAGATAGGTTTCCTCGATCGTGGTAGTCTTAGCCGCTTGCACAAAATCAGCAACGTAGTCGGGCAAAGCTCGGATGTACTTCTTGATGGTCATCTCAGGAGTCTTGACCTGGTCGGGACAGATAATGCTGAGCTGTTTGAAGCGAGCAGTAAGACCAGCATTGTCTCCATCCTTCTGATGTATGTGCCAGAATTCATCTTCGAGCTTTTGACGTTCGTGAGGAGGGCATAATTCCTCTAGCATGACTTCCTTGAGCTCGTCCCACGACAAACCGTAGGCTGCATCGTTCCCTCGCTTGTTCCTCTCGGCCGTCCACCAGTCTAGAGCACGGGACTGGAAGACGCCGGTAGCGTTCAGAGTTCGAAGGTCATCAGGGCAACCACTCTGTCGTAGAGTAACCTCGATAGAGTCAAACCAGTGAAATAATGCAGTCGGACCTCCTTCGCCAGTGAATTCTTTCGGCCCACATGACTTGAATTGTTTGAAACTGAAAGGTCTTGTGACAGCTTTAGGACCTTCAGTCCTCGACTCCTCGGATGATTTGCTGGCGTTCTCATAGGCATTGCTCACAGCTTTTGCCACACTTTTCGCGATAATAGAGGCAAGGCGTCTGTCCCTCTTTTCCTGACGAGAGAGCGTATGACGAGATCCAGACGACATTGTCTGCAATAGACATCGCCACGGAATCTCAACACATGTATTCGAATCTCACCTCACACGTCTATTACTACTAAAGCTCAGTAACACGTACCATGTAAACGCATATAGTCACAAAATCACAGAATTGCACAAAATCACATAACACATAGAGCACATAATCACAGTATTCCTAAACATGTAAGCACAATAGCAGATCACACATGCCTTAGTCACTAGAGGTATACACGAGCATTCTGAATGCCTCTATTGTTGATTTGTTAGCGTTTTGAGGTAGAATTTCAGTGCGAGTCGTGTGGGTCGATTGAAAAGAGTAAACTTTCAAAAGCCTAAACACATAAAAATAGGAAAAAGGCACATAAAACACATAAAATCGACAATTCATCAGAGTTAGCAGTGGTGAAGATAGATTGTCTGCGGCTATTAGACTTTAACTAACCAAAGTGGTTCGACTATTCACAAGGATCCTGTGTGCACAATTACCTCCAGGACTATGCCTTTGCCTCGATTCTTGGGCGTTGGCGCAATTCCCATTGGTTATATTGTGTCTTTAGATCGTTGGAGTTCATCGAAACTTTGGTGGGAGTTTTTGTATAAAAGCAGGACGAGTCGTCAAGGTTAGGGTTTCACCCCTATCTTGCAACTTCCGTCCCTGTTTTTGATAAAATTCGAGGAGATTATTCATCAAAATATGGATTTCACTCCTAATTTGGTATGATTCTCCTCGTTTGTAGCTAAAATGCAAGCTGATTAGGCAACTTTAGTCGAGAGTTTGCGGTTTTCACACCTATTCTCAGCCTCATTACCTACTCATAACTTGAAAATTCGAGTGCAGTGGTAGAAAAGAGCGAGTGATAGTGGCGAGTTTACGCATACGCGTGAGTTGGTCTGTTGGTTCTTAACTATATACTAGGTCTCTAAGACTTCGACCCGGACTAGGTTGAGTCTTGCCTAATTCCCTATAGTTATGGCTCTGATACCAATCTGTCACACCCCAACCGATGGCGGAATCATCGGGGCATGGCACTGAGCGAAACAGATTGTCCAGAAGTTTCCATAACAACTATCATTACCATTCAATTAAAGCAATACATCCCATACCGTATCTTAAATAGTCAAACAAGTTATTACAGATAACATCAAAACAAATATTCTGTTCCGACAACTCAGATTTAAACATAACAAATTTGTTTGTTGGTTTCTAGGACTCCAGTTCCTAGCTTCGATTTCATCACATCACAAAGAGCAAACAAGCGACCTAAGCACCTGTCACATACGTTAAAATAAAGTCAATACATAAAATGTAAAGGTGAGCATACAAGTTTGATAATAGCATATAGAGTTCGAATTCGTTTACGCATAACCAGCACGTACACATAGTGAAATGAAGCACGTTAGTTATCGACATAGATCCATCGATACCAATGACTGCGGGTTGACTGCCCGAGGCAGTTCGCAATACATGATTACCATCGTAATCCATGCAAGTAAAAGATCCTTAACAACCCCCGTGTGAACGGGTGCTGAGTCCAAACTATAGTACTATCGTTGCTAAGGCAGGTAGACAACATTCCATGTGTAAACATAACAACAAGCATTCATAAGCCACGTATAACATGCATAAATGGTTTAGCGTTAAAATAGCTTGAGTAGTGTGATAGTCGTAGTTTGAATATTCGTAACGTATGTAACACCCAAAAGTGCTAAAGCAAAAAGGGTTCGAGTATACTCACAGCGATTATGGATTGAAGGGAGCGCTTTTCAGCGAGTACGGTTAGCCTGAATAGATTCGATAACGTAACGATAAGTGGCGCGTAAAACAGTACAAAGTGAGAGCGGGTAGGATAACTGATCGTGCGGATCAACTATCCGTGGGAGGAAGTTATCCGTGCGGGCGAACTATCCGTGCGGATGGTGATCCGTGCGGATGGTGATCCGTGCGGATGGTGTCCGTGCGGATGGTAATCCGTGAGGATTAGTCGCTCGTGCGGGTTGTTTATCCGTACGGACAAGTTGTTCGTGCGGATAAACGTTCAAGTGGATTGTTTCTTCCTAAGTTAAGGATGTGTTTGTGTATGATGGCTTGTGCTTTGGAGTTTTCGTTGTATCATTTAGAAAACACTTAAGTACCTCTACCCTTCAAGCCGGTCGCGCGGACAACAATCCGTCCGGATGGCAGTCCGTGCGGACAACGTCTTTAAGGCTGAGTCACTAAGTAGATTAGGTAATCCGCCCGGATGGTAATCCGTGCGGATAGTGACAATCCGTCCGGATAGCTTACTCGTGCGGACAGTGACAATCCGTCCGGATAGTCTGTCCGTACGGGCAACCTGTCCGTGCGGATGAACATGTTGAAATTTGTTTTAAGGCTTTAGTATCTCATGATCCGAAGAGTAATCCATTCAGAGGTCGTCCGTCCGGATTGCTTATTCGTCGATACTCAAACCTTGTTTGGAAAGTGGGTCCCAAGGGTAGCTCGTCCGGGCGACAACCCGTCCGGGTAGCCTATCCGTGCGGACAGCTTGTCCGTGCAGACAACTTGTCCGTGCGGACAGTCCCTGGTCTGATTATTCCGTCCGTCTACTCTTGGTTTCTGTTGTCGTTTATCGAGACGTTCTGATTGCGTGGTAACCACTTGGAATCGTATTCTTACTCGCATGACTAAGCCGGCCAGGAACCACCCTGGCTCGACTTGTCGGCGACTCAGAACGGTCGTTCCGGTTCATCTCGTTATCAGGTGTCTCGCGGGTAGGATTCCAGATCTAGGACTAGTGCACCACTATTATCGAGTAGAGACTAGAACCGATCAGATTCGTACCGATCTTAAGGGTATAAGAAGGAGAGAACTTAGGTTTATTTCTTTCAACTCTTTTATCCTTAGAAAAGCTTAGATTTAGGTGAAATTGTTGTGAAATCTTATGGAAATCGTTCAGATCTGAGTTATTCTTGGTGGAATGAGGTCAAGCTTGAAGTTCATAAGAACTTCATGATGACGTCACCCGAGGATACCTCAAATCTTGATGATTTCATGGTTAAAAGTTGAGATTTGAAAGATGAAAAGGTGTAGAAGTATGTAGTGATCAAGAATGTACAAGAATTAGTGCAAGATCTTACCTGGATTGAGAGAAATCTGAGAAAAAGTGAAGAATGCGTGCGGTTCGAACGTCACTTGCCAAAAGTGGAAAAGTTGGAGAGTGACCCGTGTATTTATAGGATGCTAAAAGGGGAAAGGGTGAGCCGTGCAGATGGCACGTAACCCGGATAGGCTATCCGTGCGGATTGGCAATCCGTGCGGATTGGCAATCCGTGTGGATTGACCATCCGTTCGGATGTCGCCTGATTTGGTGCGTTCGGTGCGACGACGCTTCGGCTTCGGTTTTCGAGCGATTCGATAGGGTTTCCTAGTCAAATTACTTTCAGTCCCAACTACTTCTTATATGGTTCGACTCGGAATTCGGGTTCGGGTTCGTTTACATTTGAGTTAGACTTCGAGTTCGATTGAGTTCGCTTGATTATCACAACGTATCATAAAATAAACATGCACAGGTAACACGTAAGGCACACACACACACGTATAAACAACAAGTAAAGTACACCATTCGAGTTGCGGTTCGATGTCGATTCGATTAGTATAGTTTGATTATTAGTCGATTAACTTTATCGCATTGTTACTTCCTATCGTTCACAGTCGTGAGTCGATTGGAATACGGTTAATATGAGTCGATTATTGCAATGTACGACACTTACTCCACATAATATAATTAAAATAAAAACATTTCTACGAGTCGAGTCGCGCGAAATCGGTCGTTGACTTTTACCTTGACTTTGACTTTCACTCGTGAAAATACGGGGTGTTACACAAACATCCTGTCGGAATCACGACTAATGACAAAGGATAGCGCTTAAACATCCGGTCGGATAGTTTCAATCGATCGGACATTGAATCGTAGCAGCGATCGAGTTAATATCCTGTTATCGCGGCAACGATTAGTGATCCGTGTGTGTTGTGATAGTAAACAGAGCGTATCTCAGTGTCTATTTCGACTTTTTACGTCGTTCAAGCGCCCAATTTCAAGTCCCAGACACCCCTATTTATACACAAAAATTGACCCCGCTTACGGACCGTAAGCCTCATCCCTTACGGTCCGTAAGGGACACGAAAAGTTTATAGGGTAGCCACGTCCTTGACTAGCCTTGCTGACTTGACTGTTTCTCAAAATTCGTTTTTGACAGCGATATTTCAAGATAATCGTAACTAGGGTTTTACCCCCCCTGAGTTTTAGGGGCCCTGATCCTGATTCTGATGATTCTGAAAATTTTAAGGTTTGTGCAGAATTACTTGGGTGTCTCAATTAGGGTTTCCTATTGGATAAAATAATAAAATAAATAGGACTTTTAATGAGAGTTGTTACACCTACATTGACCCGTAGTCCAACCCATCTGACCCGTCCATTTTGCCACCACTAGTGAGATTCAAATAACATACCTTGTCGACTATATCAACTTCTTTGTTTCATGCTTTCATTGAGTACTCGCATGTCTGCATGACCAGGTTCATACAACACTTGTTCTAGCTCATCAAGCTCAATATAACTGATGAGGCTGTCGTGGGCCACTCAAAAATAAAAATAACCTAACTTTACCTATAGACAGGGTAAGTCGGGTGTCAAATCCACGAGGAGCATGTGGTTAGTGTTACACGTTTTGTTTGTAAATTTTACTAAACTAACTGATGATTCTAAAACTGATATGGAATTAAAAACACACGAAACAAGTTGCAATTAAGAAAAAAATTGAGTTGTAATAAACAATGATGAGAAAAGGTGATCACTCCGGTATTCAGATTCTGTAATTACTAATAACCTAGTTCTGATTTTATTGGATGCTATTGATTGAATAGTAAATCTGTCACATCTATCAATTACCTATGCAGTTCAAAATATTAATATTACTTGATCAGATAAATATTAAAACAAACATACATAGGAATCATTCAATCAACAAAAACGTAATTGGATTCAAAACATAATTATAACTCTGACTGTCACTCAGGATTTATCTGTCACACAAATTATTTAATCACGCAAATAGTCGGCTGTCACCCGACTACAAATCCAAATCTCAATACAAAACAGAAACTAGAATTAAAAGTGTCTCACAAGAATCATTCACCCGAAGGCTGTGTTCCAGAGATCCACTTAACAGGGGGAGGGGAGGGAAAATGGGGTTTTTTTTGCCTGAAAATAGTCTTTCCAATTTGGAAAGACATGGAGGGGAGGGAAGGGATTTTTAACTCGGGAACACACCGGAAGTGTCCACGAGAAATTTAGCCGCTCATGATACTCGTTCGATCTTCAAAGGCTTGAGATGAGATTGAAGGCATGATGACTTGGTGAGTGGTGGATCGATTGATGAGTGATGATGGATTGAAAGCAAAGAAAAAAATATGAAGTATCGCCCCCCAAAGTCGATGATGATCCCCCCTCTTGTGGCTGCCAAAATCTCGATGGTATGCCGCTGACTTTCGTGGCCCAAGAAGCCCAATTGTATAATGCGGCCGCCAAAATTGTTGTAAAAACTGCCCGTTGTCGAGAGCCCAGCAGAAGTAAAAAGAAGTGTTGCATGTGAGGCCCAAAATCGATGATAATGATGTTGATGATGAGGTTATGGGAGCCCACCAAACAATAAATGAGTCCTGCTCCAATAATCGATATAGTGGCTGCCCAAAAGTTGTTTATTGCTAGCATGTGATGTGATGATGTATGAAGATGATAATATTCTAGAGCCAAAAGGATGAGTGTTCAGCTGCCAAGTTTCGATGATGATGAAGTATCTTTTTCTTCATTAATGTTGCTCCTCAAAAGTCCACTATTCACGTGATGATGATGTGATTTTATATTAATCACAGCTTCCCAGAGTCATCCAACTATGTTCAGCATGTGAATTTATAATCATGAATTGATGTGAATTTATGTTAGACAATTAAAATCATGATGCCAAAATATCTTGTTCCTTTGAGCTATGTATGTTTGGATCCGAACAACTCCCATTTAACGCGATATCTCTTTAATAATCATCCGTGCTTCGCTTTCTCTAACCTCGCCATATTACGTGTTTTGTGTTTTACCTGTAGAATCATAAACACTCGTAGTTAACATATTCAAGGCGCGTAATTGCTCAAAACACAATAAGATACATAATTTAACACACTTAACGCTCGTGTTTTGCACTCTCCATCAATAACCGCTTCCATCTTCATAAAAAAAACATACGCTTTGTGTAGATGCTCATCTGCAAATGAATTGTCACTGCCACAAAGTACAAACTCTCCACACTCGGGTACGCTGTACGCCATTGCCATCAACATCAGTCTAATGAATGAACAAATGGTAGAATTTTAGCATTCACAATCTTTTAGCATTACCACATCCATGAGCCGTCAGATCTCAGGTTAAGACAACTGTGAACCGACTTTCTTTAATAGTTCATCAAATGTAACTCTCCCATCACCATCAATGTAAACATATCTTTAATCAGTAATCACTTCTACTTCTTTAGTAGACAGGTGTTCTGCAACATAAACCTGACACTCTCAAATATAAGAATCGAATATGGAACTATTGAGTTCTACATAGAAATAACGCGCAGACAAAATGGTCATGCTTACTCTCAATCAGGGGCGGACCTGTAGGCTTAACGGGCGTAGCCCGGGCTACGGCTCAAGTTTTGACCAGTAGTGTAAAATTTTTTTTTTCCGATTTTTATACACAGGACACCCTTTTTTTTTTCCGATTTTTATACACAGGACACCCCTGAACAAGTACGAGAACACCCCTAAAAAAATTTGGGATACCCCTGAGTTGAAGGTCTAGTTCCGCCACTGCTCTCAATGCTTTCTTTTTTTAACGAATGTCTCTTATCACTCCAACTTGAGTGTTTACATCAACCTTTAATATTAAAAATCAATTAGTTCCATTATTCTAACACCACCCTTAATCAGCCATGCTAAGATAAGAAACTCACACATGTCGTCTCAGGGTCGCCACCAAGAGCTCGGGGGGGTTGCCGTGGATCCCTACCCAACTACCATTAACAAGGATTTTTGTAGATTGAGGTAAAGCAGCAGGTGATATTTCCTACAAAAGAATCCGATTTTCTTCAATATTATATTCATTTAATTTGAAAGCAGAACACTAAAGAGAGAAAATGACCTCAAGAATTGGATTTGCTGCTGCTCCAACTCTTATGTACACCATTAATGATAGATTCTTTACAAGTCCACAGAACTTAATATATTTTTAAACAGAAAATATTAGAATTGCGATTATAAGTATAATAATAATGATAAACCAGTGAATGATAGTTGCCGTTCAGGTGTTTCTGCAGAACATATCATTCCCCAGTGTGAGTTGCGAAGCTGACGTGGCTTTACCAGTATACCTTCTCATCCAATTGGCAAGTTTAATCTACACAAGTGGGAGAGTGTGAATACATATGTTAATTGGTTCAATGCTCATTGTAAAGGTAAAAAAAGATTAATACCAAGATAATTTTAGAAAGAGATTATAAAAAAGATTATCTGACATGGCAAAGAAAATGACCTGTTAAACTCCAGTTCTAGAGCCAACTGAGTTGGCTTGCCCCGGTTCCCGGTAGCAAGCGAGTACTTAAGGCCGCTAGTAATTGTTTTCGCCTTTAATTTCAAGTTACAATTAATAGCCGACATAGTATAATTGTAAATATGATATTATAGAAATAGATATCTCTAGATATCTCTCCAAAGAATAGGAGATATGGTTTTTGTAATTATATATTCAGTTGTCTTGTATCAATGCAAAATCAAGCAATTATACAATTCCTTCATGCCGCCGATCCTAAGCACCCTCCCACCTCTCTTCCGTTTACAACTCACCTTCTCCTTCACTCTTCTTCAATGGCTTCTAACCTACACCCTGCAGTCACAGTCTCGAACTTCAAACAACTGTTTCCTGTCACTCTTGACATCGAAACCGGCCACTACACAACATGGTCGGAGCTTTTCAAAATACAGTGCAAGGCTTATCAAGTCTTCGATCACCTTCAGCCGAAACCCGCAACATCTTCTTCAACAGACAAAGAAAAAGACGCGGCCCAAACCGAGTCTTGGGAGCGGCTCGATTCTATAGTTCTGCAGTGGATATATGGTACGATTTCTACTGATTTGCTTCACACCATTCTCAAACCTAACACTACCGCTTATGATGCTTGGACGGCACTCGCCAATCTTTTTCAAGATAATAAAGCTACCCGTATTATTGATCTAAACAACAAGTTTGCTAATACCCGCCTTGACCAGTTCTCTTCAATGTCAGCCTATTGCCAGGCCATGAAGGTCATCTTCGACCAATTAACGAACGTTGGATCTCCGATATCCGACGAGCAACTTGTTTTACAGATTCTCACCGGGTTGACAGAACAATATGAAGGAATCGGCCTCCTCATTCAACAAACCAAACCCCTACCAGATTTCTATGAAACCAGGTCCCGTTTGTGCATGGCCGAAACCCGAAAAATCAGTCAGGCAAAACACGCTCCACAGGCAGCAGGTACCGCTCTTAACACTGTTGAATCTTCTCAACGAACTGATCGGACGACGGATACTGCGGAGCGGGGCAGGGGAAGAGGCCGCGGACGAGGACGCGGCAGGGGACGCGGGTCTGGACGGGGACGCGGATCAAATTTTTCACCACACCAGTCTCAAAATTACATGCCATGGCAGCCCAACTCTTTTGCTTCCTGGCCCAACTCCTACCCGAATAGCAACCAGGCTCAACAGTGGGCTCCTTGGGGCCCGCTACCTCCTTGTCCGTATCCAACTGCACCAACTGCACCAAGGCCCAACTCGTCTGCTTCAGGCCAGGGTATTTTAGGCCCACGTCCAGCCCAGTCATATGCTGCCAGTTATGCACCAAGTTACGCTCCAACGGACATTGATCAAGCTCTCCATGCCATGTCGCTCAACTCAGCCGATCCATCATGGACTATGGACACTGGTGCTACAGGTCACATGACTCCTAACTCTACTCTTTCGTCTACTTTTAATACTGGCATTAATAAAAATATAATTGTGGGCAACGGTAACACCATTCCCGTTTATGGACAAGGCAACCTTACCCTACCACCTCCCCTACCTCCTTTTAAACTAAACCAAGTCCTATATGCCCCCTCCTTGATTAAAAATTTATTATCTGTTCGTCGTTTCACTACTGACAATAAACTATCTATTGAATTTGATCCGTATGGTTTTTTGGTGAAGGATCTCAAGACCAAGACCCCTATCCTACGATGCAATAGCTCCGGGGATCTTTACACATTCGATCCGACACAAGTTCTCAAGATCACCTCACCTACCGCCCTCACCGCTACCACTCAAGACACATGGCACCAACGTCTCGGTCACCCGGGATTTAATTTATTGCATTCTCTTAAAAAATCTGAATTTATTAAGTATGAAACATTGAAAAATAAAGTTTGCCAATCTTGTGTTTTTGGGAAACATATCAGACTTCCATTTGTTGATTCTATGAATTTTACTTCCTTGCCTTTTGATATCATCCATAGTGATCTTTGGACCTCCCCTGTTTTAAGCATGGGCGGTCATCGTTATTATATCTTATTTCTTGATGATTTTAGTAATTTTCTGTGGACATATCCGTTAAGTAACAAATCTGATGTTTTCTCTACCTTCACTACTTTCTATAATCTTATTAAAACTCAATTTGAACGTCACATTAAACAATTCCAATGTGACAATGGAAGAGAATACGCTAATTCTATGTTTCAACAATTTTGTAAACAAAACGGCATGCAATTTCGTTTTTCGTGCCCACACACTTCCTCTCAAAACGGCAAGGCCGAACGTAAAATCCGAACTATCAATAATATTATTCGGACACTTCTTGCCCATTCGTCATTACCTAACAATTATTGGCATCATGCCCTCGAAGTGGCCACATATCTTCTCAACATCTTACCTAGTAAACTTCTAAACAACCACTCTCCCACCCAACGATTATACCAACGTACCCCATCTTACACACATCTCCGTGTTTTTGGATGCCTTTGCTATCCTTTACTACCCTCCACCACAATACATAAATTAGCTTATCGTTCCATGTCGTGTGTCTTTCTCGGTTACCCCCTAACCATAGGGGTTACAAGTGTCTCGACCTAGCTACCCACAAAATCATCATAAATCGACATGTGATATTTGATGAAACCGTGTTTCCATTCGCAAATAATCCAACACCATCCCTCCACTCCTATGACTTTCTTACTCAGCCCATAAACAACATACCATGGGCCGCTATGCCCTCTCCTCCCACTCCCTCTACCGGCGGCCCAACCGACTCCCCTACAAGCCCACATCGGACAACACCTCCACCTCCTACTCCACAGTCTACCCAACCTGTTGTCCGTTCCTCTCCTATCTTACACACTTACTCACGCAGACCTAGGCCCAACATCACCACTACTCAAGCCCAACAAACACAGACTACTCCATCTCCCACTTCATCACCCATTCCCACTCCACCGCCCCCTCCTACTCGTACCATTCGTACACGAGCAATGGATGGTATTTCGAAACCTAAACGAATTCTTAATCTTTCTTCATCTACCATTGTTCCTATACCTAAAACCCCAAAGGATGCCTTGTCCATAACGGAATGGCGTGACGCCATGACCACAGAATTTAATGCCCTTATTAAAAACAAGACTTGGGAGTTAGTTCCACGGGAGTCGAACATGAATGTCATTCGTAGTATGTGGATTTTTCGGCACAAATTTAAATCGGATGGAACTTTGGAACGATACAAAGCTCGGTTAGTATGTGATGGTAGCACACAGCAGATTGGCATTGATTGTGGTGAGACTTTTAGTCCAGTGGTCAAACCCACTACGATTCGCACCGTCCTCACTCTTGCAATATCTCAAGCCTGGCCGATTCATCAACTTGATGTTACCAATGCTTTTCTACACGGTAATCTATCTGAAACGGTATACATGTATCAGCCAATGGGCTTTCGACATCGTCACCTTCCAAATCATGTCTGCCGCCTCAAGAAATCATTATATGGGTTGAAGCAAGCTCCTCGGGCGTGGTATCAAAGGTTCACAGATTTTGTTATGACTCTTGGTTTCTATCAAAGTAAATGTGACAACTCGCTCTTCATATTTCACAAAGATCATTTGACAGCTTACTTACTAATTTACGTCGATGATATTATTCTTACCACCTCTACAGACGAACTTCGTGTTCATCTCATGTCACGTTTGGCAAAAGAATTTGACATGAAAGATCTGGGGCCGCAAAGTCACTTTTTGGGGTTACATGTAGCTCGAAATGGTTCCACTATGTTTCTTTCTCAACAGACCTATGCCAAAGACATTATTGAACGGGCTGGGATGTCTTCGTGTAAGCCCATCGCTACTCCGGTCGAGTCTAAACCAAAGGTTAGTGCCACCGTGAGTTCAGAATTTGAAGATCCTACTCTATATCGCAGCCTGGCTGGTGCTTTACAGTACCTCACCTTCACCAGACCAGACATTAGTTATGCTGTTCAACAGGTATGCATGCATATGCACGCTCCACGGGTTGATCATTGGAACGCTTTAAAACGTATTATCCGTTACATTCAAGGTACCTGTTCTTATGGTCTTACTCTCACATCGTCCAATGACAAAACGCTTCGGGCCTACACTGACGCAGACTGGGCCGGATGTCCAGACACTCGTCGATCGACATCAGGTTATTGTGTTTACTACGGTCCAAACCTACTATCTTGGTCTTCTAAACGCCAAGCGGTCGTCTCGCGTTCTAGTGCCGAGGCGGAATACCGTGGGGTCGCAAACGTGGTTGCCGAACTATGCTGGATTAGAAATTTGCTGTTAGAATTACAACGACCAGTTACAACTGCTAGTTTAGTATACTGTGATAACATCAGTGCCATATACTTATCCGGGAATCCAGTGCAACATCAGCGAACCAAGCATATTGAACTCGATATTCATTTTGTGCGAGAGCTTGTTAAACGCGGGGCTGTTCGTGTGCTTCATATTCCAACTCGCTGTCAAGTTGCCGACATCTTCACAAAGGGGCTCCCAAAAGTGCTTTTTGATGACTTCAGATCCAGTCTCAACATTCGACCTCCTCTCGCTTCGACTGCGGGGGTGTAATAGCCGACATAGTATAATTGTAAATATGATATTATAGAAATAGATATCTCTAGATATCTCTCCAAAGAATAGGAGATATGGTTTTTGTAATTATATATTCAGTTGTCTTGTATCAATGCAAAATCAAGCAATTATACAATTCCTTCAACAATGTTTCCCGGTATTAACACTCTACCTCATCCAGATAACTTCATTAGGCACTAATAATAACATTTTTTCGGAAGAAAGGTCGATTAAGCGAGGAAATTATGAACCTTCTGAGCATAGTACCTCCATCTCGTGTGAGCTTCCTGAATAACTGGATCATTCATCAGAAATCAAGTTCTTATAAGAAATAAAAAGATAAAAACATAAATGTTCTATGAAAACGGACCATATGTACGAAATAATACAAATCCTTTTATGATATGGTACGACAACGCATAAAATGGTATGAAATAATACAATATCGCAAAATGGTTAAAAGGGTCATTTGGTACATGGTCAAGTTGGGCTAGGTTGACCCACCAATACCTTTTCATCCATTTTTTTCTATCCGTTCAGTAAATAAATTTAATGCACCGAAAGCACATTATTACAATGATAATGGAATTTGCAAAATGTACCGAAAGCACATTATTACAATGATAAATGAATTTTCAATAAAGCAGTTTATGAGGTCTATGCATTAAAAATAGATACACACTCAACAACTTATGACAGCCCAACCCAGTTACCTTTTAAGCTAAATTTTTCTTTTATTCACCCATTTGACCCATTAACATAACCAAATTGACAAGTTCATATTTCATAACTAAATGGGTCAAAATAAACGCCTCTAGACCAGTGGCGAAGCTTGAAATTTTTTACGGGGGGGTCGAAAACGTATATACCCAAAAATTTCTATAGAACCGAGGGGTCGAAAACATATATACCCAAAAATTTCTATACGAAAACTACATATATAACACTACTGGCCGAAAAGTTCGGGGGGTCGGGCGCCCCTCCCGGCCCCTTCAAAGCATCGCCCCTGCTCTAGACACAATAAAGTTTTCATTTTTCCAGAAACAGCTTAATAATTTATTAATTATATCACTTTTTCTTTCTATATATTGTTAAAAATAGAAAAACAGATGAAAAAGATGTTCAGATCAAACAAGTCTACCCAATTCAACATCATGAACTGCCCACTTTTGACATATTCCCCAATAATGATTAAACACAAACCTTACGAATCAGCAGCATAGGGATTCACTGTGAAACCTACAGTTAACTCTGTCATACAAGCACCTGTAAACACGTCGAAAGAACACTAATTTTCCAGGTTAATCGATTCAGTAACATGTGAACTTGCCATGTAGAATTGTAGATTCATTGGCCTCCTTTGTCCGTTTTAAATCCATTAAAAAAAAGGTTGCATATATTCATCTACCAGTCTAATAAGAAAATGCTATTATTACCAAACACGATCTGCTGTTCTCAGTTCCTGCAACAATCATCTGTTCCTCCTTGTAAACTTTAAAGATGCGAGTCCCTCTGTTCAAAATTAAAGTCACATTTGCAAAAGAAGTAAGCCCTCTGAAAATTTAATCTTTATTTCCTGTAAGAAATTTAAGAAAACGCGAGTATTTATTACGCATATTATACTCATCAATGCATGTGAATCATTTACATCAAATGAATATTTAAACCATATTTACTTTTGAGACTCTTATCAGACATAACTTGAGCGATCATTGTCTGCAAGTTTTTTTCTGTCCTTAATAAAGAGAATTATGGATGAATAATCAGCAGTCGAATATTTTATTAAACTACTTGACAAATCAAAACCTTGCATTGATAACGAAATGTGCATCTATATTAGTGAGGGTTGTGGTGATTAATAGCTAATAGCGGAATATGATAATAAAGTAATGGCTTAACCGTGGTAGTCATAGATTGGTTCAATTTAAAACGAGTGAAAGAGACAACTCACATGTAGCATGCCTCTGCAAGTGTGGGTCTACTCTTTTTTTTTTCAAAATCACTACGGTTGGCATTAATCTATGGGATATCATGAACGTAGGCTTCTATCAAGAATGCAAATGCAATAAACGTTTAGAAACCGAAACTGCAACAAAAATATTGTTTAATACACAATAATATATGTATACACACACAATATTATAGAAGTTAGTATTATCTAGACAATATCAGCTAGGATACGGGAAAAGATGCATGCATATATCGGCGTTACAGAAGAAGAAGGTTACCTACGATTTTTTCCTTAAGAGCTCATTTCACTTCCAAAATGGAATTATAGAGCTCTAAGTTAGAATATACCCCCATCATTTCATACGATTTTTGATGGTTTTTTGGGGGCTTTTATACCATTTTACTTACATGTACAAGTCAAAAAACCCAAGGTACAACATTTTTATGCAGTAAAACGCCTCATATACATGAGGCGCGCGCCTCAGGCCAAAAAGCCCCCAAAAAACCATAAAAAATGCGCCTTTTGGTCGCTTCCTGTAATTACACAAGGCGCTGAGCAAAAAAGCCCCAGGCCCTGCGTCTTGTTGCGCCTAGGCGCGCCTAGGGCGCGCTTTTTAAAACCAGGTGACCAGGGCAAGATGAACTGTTCGTTCTACATCCATACTTGTATGGGTGGCTATGGTGCATTCTGTAGTAGGCATGTAAACGAACTGAACGTTTATTGAATTGTTTAGTGGCAAGTTCGTTTATTTAATAAGCAGACGAACATGAACAAAAAAAATTGTTCATTTAATTAAACGAACGAACATGAACACATGTCACTTCAGTTCGTTTATGTCCGTTCGTTTAAATATTAATACAAAAGCACCATATATATACATATACATTGTACATATGTATTATATTTTTTAATACAAAAGTTCATGAACTGTTGGTTAAGAATGTCAATGAACAAACACAAACATGAAGATCCGTTTATTTAACTGTCCGTGGTTGGTTAAAGTTAAATGAGTGAACACGAACATGCCCTTGTTCGTGTTCATTTGGTTCATTTACAAACATCATTGATAGGTTTCACCACTGTGACCTTCTCATGGTCCTGCATCTTGGATCAATGAATAACAGCAAAAATATTGTAGAATCAACTCAATCATACCTTTTATTGCCTCTGATAATAACCAACAATTTCCCCCATTTGTGCATCAGAATCTTGTATTGGATTGGGTATCAGGTATGTATCTGACGTTTTTCGATTTTTTTACCCATTTTTTTTGAAACATTACCCCTATAAGGATTTTCTAGATCCGCCATTGTATAATTTTGAGGTCAAAATTTGATGTATGTCATTTGAACTGATCACATAATAAAGTTACACCCAGAGGTAAATTCGTTATATGCATTAGCATTATATATGCATATTACCATTAAGAGAGTTCCTTTATAGTTTTACATGCTTCTTACCTTTTCACACGTGCTGCAGTTTAACCCAGCTGGTCTTTGCAAATATGGAGATTCATGTAGATTCAATCACTCAATGTTAGAGGCTGAAAATCTTCCCATGCAAGTTAACTATCTTGGTTATCCTAAAAGATTGGTAATTTATTTCAATAGATCTTGTCTACCGTGCTAATTAATGATCTAATTAAATGATTTATGAGAGTTGCAGAGCATGTTAGCGATAAATGGTCTGTCGTAAACTGTATTACCTTTGTGACCAGGGCAAGATGAATTGTTCTTTCTACATGCGTACTGGCATGTGCGGTTGTGGTGTATCCTGTAGGTTTCACCACCCTAATCCTGTCATGATTTTTACTCCTGGACCGATGAGTAACCACAAAGAAGCTGTGAATTTGACTCAATCGCACCTTTCATTGCCTCATGTAACAACCAAAAATTTCTCATTTGTGCCTCAAAAATCGTGTATTGAGTGGGTACAATGTTATATACAATGATACCTAATTAGTAACTTTTAACCTCAAGTTCTTTCATATGTTGGTAATTCTTTGCAAGGTATCTGAAGTTATCAGTGCTTTACGATATAAATAGGCACCAAAAGGCAAGGAAAAAACTTAAACCGCTGAGGATTATACTCCAAAAAAGAGAACCTTGTGTTCTCAATGATGTTGCTCTACCAATAAGCCCTGTAAGTATTTAAATCTCTAAAATCTGACGTGAAGCATTGTTCCTTTCATGTTATTTCAATCAATGAATCTTTAAATGATAGCATGTTGGTTGTATCGATTACAAAAAGAAGCTATGATGGTCATGTATTTTTATTTTTGTGATATCCATCACCGTATGTTTTTGGAAACAGGGAAAGGTGTATTGAAATTATGAAAATATAGGTCTATGTAATTGGGGTCGTGCCTGTGCATATGACCATCCCAAGAAGCATTCATCATCGCGTGGATCCACTTCTGCGTCTCCTTCCTGTGTTAAGCCACAGGAGAATGTCACATTATAGGAATAAGTTTTAGGCCATGATGTAGTTATCCATATATGATGGTTTTCTATTCACTAATCTTTCTGCTAGGAACATTTTTGGTTCTTTACTTGGCTTATAAAATATAACCTAATAAGGGTAAGACTTAAGATGTGCCTTTGGAAAAAATACATTCCTTGTTTTCTCTATTTTCATGAACATGGACTTTTTTGTTCCATCGATTGCTTGCTTTCTTTAACGATACCATGATGGTTACCATACATCTATAATTCGCCCCTTTATTGTATATTAGATCTAGTTTTACTTTCTACGCCCCGCTTGCGGTATGCGCATATATTGTATATATGTGTGGGCGCTCGGGGGGCAAAAGTGATAGTGCACTAATTTTAACATTATTTTACTAATTTCGTGAAAATAACATTAAAAGAAGGGGATGGTTAATCTTGCATCATGTGATGGCCTTGATAGCTGAAAGACAAGGGAATAGATGCACTAATCGGCCTTTGTCTTAATTGCTGAGTGTTATGTGCCTTATGTCCATGGCTTGATGCAAAACTACTATCGAGCCGGGGGTCTCACCGGAAGCAGCCTCTCTATTCCTATGGGGTAGAGGTAAGGTTGTTTACATCTTACCCTCCTCAGACCCTACGTTAGCTTTGCTATTGGTGGGATTTACTGAGTATGATGATGATGATGAGTTCTAGTTTTACTTTCAAACATGCATTATCATATTACACATATTGCGAACCAAGATAATCTAGACCATAGAAACAAGACATCTACATTATTCTGGGGCACTGACATATATACCGGATCAAGGTCATTAGGACCTAAATTTTTTCGGATAACGGCCACCAAATTCAAGAGCCACCATGGACAAGAAGCCACTTAGACCGCAAGTCACCTGTGAAGCATGAGACATCTCGACCACTAGTCTCCCACACCAAGTACTGAGGTAATATACCAACATCTATGACACTTAACGCTTTATGTAGCCATCCATAGTAAATTTACTAAAGACAACCGGAAAGAAGATGCAAAGGAAGTGAATATATAAGTCTAGCCTGATGTAGTCAGCACTACATCATACTATTTGGGCCCAAATACCAATCTGGTTTGTCTAACGAGCTTAGGTCCATCACCCTTTCCTATAAAGGAAAGAAAAAGGAATTCCTTTTTCCCTTCCCTCCTACTCCCACTAAAGATGTGCTATCCTAGCTTTCCCTCAATATCATTTCTTTCCGTACAACTTAATTGTCGAAGGTATTCGTCGTGCTTGGGGCTTAGGCCACATTCTAACGATTTTTCTAAATCTTGCAACACGGATCTAGACTTGGGAATATGTCAGGTATGCTAACTAAACAACCCAACTACGAGACACGATTTGGATTTTGTTGTAGCAACATGTAAAGTCAAAATGAAAGCATGTCCAAACACGCGTTTTGTAAGGAACAACAATAGCAACCTTTCTTATAAACTCCAACGAAACGCTTTCAAAGTTCATGTGCCCAAACCTTATATAAGACTCAGATTTTTTAGTATTATTTTGATTGTAGAAATTGTTCTTTTAGTAATTAGATAAGCCTATTTGGTATTCTATGATCTTAACAAAATTAATTGTTGATAACACTTAAGGGGTAAGTTAACTAAGGGAGCAAGTTACTTCTCATATAAAGATTAGGGAGTTTTATTAGGAATAAATTCTCATCCAAAAATCTATATATAGGATTTCAAGCTTGTACCTTTAATATGATTTGAGTATGATTATTTGATTTGGTATTTACCAATTAGGGGAGTCAATCGGCCTCTCGAACGTCGATTAAACCTTTGTATTATTAAATAACTATTTTTGCTCTTTTTTGTCATGATAATAGATTTGGGTCTTATAACCTTCCATATGGTGTGTAGTTTTTTATTTAATCACAATAATGTATCGTATTGATCTAGGATGTAATTAAGTTTCTTTTTAATGGCAAAGGGAAACTTTATTCCACCAAAACTAGCAAGAGGCTAGATACAACGCAACAGAACCACAAAGAATAATAAGAACGAAATCACAAAACCACCCCCACACACACAAAGACACCACTCCCGTATGAAAAAGTAAAACGTAGAAGTACAAAAAACCTCCAAACACATGAGAAACTAGAGAAACCCCAAGCGCATCATGGCGGGTATGCCGGAGGAAACATGAAAACCGGCTTAGGAGGGGTTGAAGCCGAGATGCCACTAACCTTCACACAATTAGGTTTAACTCCCTTTTTCTGCTTCCGAACGGGGTTGCCATCACCTTTTCTACCTTTTCCTTGACAGTTAGTCGAATCTCCTGTTTTATTGGATGACCCTAAACCATTTTTTTCATCGGCCTTAGAGAGAATCTTGGGTTGCTCTCGAAGGACCTCCACAAGCTTCGCTTAAGATAACAAGAGCGAGTTCAAGTTCTGCTTCGTAGAAGGGCCCGTGGGCTTAGGATTAACTGGATCCAGAATGATTGGGTTTTGAAAATTGATCAGGCCAAAAAGCTCGTCTAGACGAAATGGGTCGGGATCTATCCGATATCTTATTTTGATTGTGGAATGAAAGATAGGTTAAAGGGATTAATTAGGCTATGGTAAACTGCAGGGCTAATAGATTTGGGCCTTACATGGCTAATAGGTTAAAGGGATGTAACTAAGTGACGTCGTGATGGAATTAAAACTTCCATAAAAAAATTGCTTGGAATCTTTCGGCTAACCATGACCAAAGAAACATCACCATAAAAAAGTATAATAATGACAACATCCTCAAATCAGTTTTGTCAAACATTCAAGCAGCTTATGACATTCACCAATCAAATACATCATGGCATCATTAAAGAAAGCAATCGACGAAACAAAAAGTTCATGTTCAGAAAAATAGGAAACAAGGAATTTTTTTTTTCAAATACACATCTTAGGTCTTACCCTAGTTAGATTGTATTTTATAAGTCAAGTAAAGAACCAGAGATGTGCGTAACGGAAAGATTAGTTTAGGAATAGAAAGCATCATATCTATATGGATAACTACATCATGGCCTCAAACTTATTCCTATGGTGTGACATTCTCCTGTGGCGTAACACAGGAAGAAGACGCTGAAGTGATCCAGACGATGATGAATGCTTCTTGGGATGGTTATATGCACAAGCACGACCCCATTTACATAGACCTAAATTTTCATTATTCCAATATACCTTCTTTCCCTGTTTCCAGAAACATAAGGTGATGAATATCACAAATAAATTTATATGTGATATCATAGCTTCTTTTTGTAATCAATGCAATCAATATGCTATCATAGAAAGATTTATGATTGAAATAACATAAGAGCAACAATGCATCACACCACATGTTAGAGATTTGTATACTTACAGTCTTATTGGTACAGCAACATCATTGAGAACTCAAGGTTCTCTTTTTGAAGTATAATCCTCAGCGATTTCTTTTTTTTCCTTGCCTTTTGGTGCCTATTTATATCATAAAGCAATTATAAAATCAGATACTTTGCAATGAATTACCAACATATGAAAGAACTTGAGGCTAAAAGTTACTAAAGTATAGGTAGCATTGTATATATCAATGTACCCACTCAATACACGATTTTGAGGCACAAATGGGAAATTATCGATTGTTACCAAAGGCAATGAAAGGTATGGCTGAGTCGAGTTCACAGCTTCTTTGCGGTTACTCATCGGGCCATGAGTAAAAATCATGATAGGATCAGGGTGGTGAAACCTACAGGATACACCATAACCGCACATGCCGGTACGCATGTAGAAAGAACAAATCATGTTGCCCTGGTCAAAAAGATAATACAGTTTACTACACACCATTTATTGCTAGCAGGTTCTGCAACTCTCATAAATTAGTTAATCAGATCATTATTTAGCATGATACAAATGATATATTGAATTATATTACCAATCGTTTTGGATAACCAAGATAGTTAACTTGCATGGGAAGATTTTCAGCCTCTAATATGGAGTGATTGAATCTACATGAATCTCCATACTTGCAACGACCAGCTGAGTAAAACTGCAGCAGCATGTGCGAAAAGGTAAGCAACGTGTAAAACTATAAAGGAACTCCTCTTAATGGTAATATGCATATATAATGCTAATGCTTGATGTCTCATTGTCTTGCAGCTCATTACATGTGTATGCAATGAACTACAATTCTTTAGCATATAAAGAATTTACCTCTAGGTGTAACTTTATTATGTGATACATAAATTTTGACATTAAAATTAAAATTATAAATGTACTGAATTTCAAAGCGTTAACATGATCTGTTAAGACATGTATCGTGCTCTTAAAGTGAGTCGTCCTACAAAACTAACCAAGTCACTAGTAGAGTATCAACTTGTTTTGATTGGGGATTTGCAAATGAGACATAAATCACAGCAAGTGTTTGTTTTGAGGGTATAGATTCCAAATCTTGCCAAATCGGTTGTCCATGTGAAAGGAGGAATATACTTATATGGGTCATATAAAAAGGCGACATCATATACTTTATTTTTTTCTTAAAAAAAGCTTAACCAGTCAAATCATACATAAAGGGGTGCGTTTAGCCGACCACAATTAAACCCATACCCATGGCCGGCCCTGAGGGTGGGCGGGGAGGACCACCGGCCAGGGCCCGATATTTCGAGGGGCACGCTTTTTATGAAAAAAAACCCGATATGTATATGTAAAATATTTTTTTAATTGGGTACATCCATACAAACACCAACATAGGCCCCCTAACAAAACTATTCTTATGGTTTAGATTAGTTATTAACCACTTTGGTATTAGGTTTAGACCTTTAGTAAGCCAAATACCCAATTTCGTTAAGACCTAAGGGCACATTTTTTCGAGCTCGAACAGGGTACACGAATTCTCAGGGCCGGCACTGCCCATACCCATAGCGATTCCTATCTACATGTACCTTGCACGGAATCTTGGATGAAGTTCCACCACCATTTCCATTGCTTTTATCCCCATCAACCTTCACATAAACACAAAAAAAATATATATATAATTTATCAACAAAAATCCCAAGTTTATCTAGGAGAGAGAGTAAATACCGTTAAAACAGGGTGATTGAACTTGCACGATGATCCGAACTTGCATGTCCCGGTTCGAACGAAAAAGGAGCAATCTTCGGCATCAGGTCGGGTCGGGTACTTTCCGGTGTATGCCATGGATTTGATGAAGAGAAACCCTAACGATGGTTGATAGGAGGAAGGTGGTGAACAAGGCAAAGTGAGAGTCGTAAACCCTTTTGAGAGACATAATTTTGAATATAGGGAGGGTGATAATAAGATACAATGTTATTGTATAAAATTATGAAAATATGATGTAATATAGTTATTTAAATATTAGTAATAAGATACAATCTTGTTATATCAAATTAGTTAATTTAATTAATGTGTGAGATACTATTTGTGATATTGCCAATAAGATACAACTAGGAGTCAGAGCTACGCGTAGCGCGGGTCCATTATAACATCAAATAGATTAGTTCAAACGTTACGTGATACGTACACTGTATGAAAACGTGTATTTTGACGTATTCGATTTAACTCAATAGCATTGCGGTTGGATTAAAATGTAAAATAATCAAATTTGTAATGTACAATCATAACGTATTTATATATGACCCGGCTCGTACTTAAGAAACGTACAAAAAAGCATAATCAAAGGTTGAAATTTTACCCCTAACGTGTTGCGGCGAGGTCGAAACGTAGAGTAACTCGATACCCCATTCGATTCAGAACTAAATTTATGGCAAAACGTAGACTGTAGGTCCGGCTAGGGGAGGATCTAGTCGCCTAATCCTTGTTGTCAAACACACCCGGTTGTGCGGAATCCAACCGGAGATGCAAACCGAGATAGAAAGATGGACAAGAACACGAAAAGGAGACCGAGACTCAACGATTAACACCAATGTATTAATACTTGAAAGACGGTTACAAATCAATGTTTACAAAACAATCTTTGCAAACTCTCTCTCGAATCTCTCGGTTCTCTCTTGTGCGATTCTTCACTCTTGTCTGCCTTGTCTCTCTTGTCCACCACCGAAATCACTAAGATATTCGGTATTTAAATGATGTTCACTTGTGCGATTGGACTTTGGATCGGCCCATGTGACAAAGGCCCAAACATTCTAATTGGCCCAGATTTCATGTCACATGCACGTACAGAATTCTCAAAGTTATATTTGCCAAGCTAAGTCAACTTATGACATCATCATGACATCATCATGATGATGTCATGATGATGTGGCAGTGGGAACCGGCTTGCGGCGCTCCGTGCTTCGCGTGTCGAACTCTGGGACGCACGACGGAGGAATGTCGTGACGTCGGGCTTGAGCCGAACCTAACCGGGTCAAACCGAACCGAGTTGAACCGAGTCGAGTCGCGTCCACATAATATGTATCAACAAACTCCCCCTTGGACGCTACTCGTGAGGTTCAACTTCCATATCTTCCACGTCGGAGGATCTTCAAAGTCTTCACGCGTCGTAAGAAGAAAGTGTATCAACAAACTCCCTTTTCATTTAGGTAGTGTGTCAATAAACTCCCCCTTAAAGTAAACTCTCCATTGAGTTATGCTCGTGAATCTTTCGATCGTTAATTCTTCAGATCCTTGTGGTGTTGATGAAGGGTTAGCGGCGACTCGATCATTTTATCCTTTGAGTGCCTCCACTTCGTGTCTTCATTCCAAAGCTTGTCATTGAACATGTTCTCCTCGCCTTTAGCATCTGCACATGCAAGAAAGCTAAACGCATAATGAGAACAACCGCTTGGAATATAGTTAACATTTAAACAAATGACACATATGAGATCAAATCTCAATCAACTACCGACCGACAACAGTTTGAAAGTTTAAAAAGATTTGTTCAATTTTAGTTCTTAACTTTCAAAACTTGTTAACTTCGACTGTTTATGAAGATGCAATTGTTTTCCGGGTTACGATCAAGATTTTGGGTAGGATAGACTCGAGTTCCAACATCAGTCAATCAAAAAATAAACTAGAAGCAAAATCTTTTTGGTTTTCATAAAGTTTATATTAAAACACACCTAAAATCTTTTTGGAATTTTCATTTTTCAAATGTAAAGACGGAAAGCAATAAATAAATATATACAAAGATGCAGAAACTGAAAGCAGTAAACAAATATTTACAAACATTCTTTTTGCGAGTTTCGAGGGTAAGAGAATCATATCAGTGTACGGTCATGCCAAAACGCTCTTTTTGTTCAATTAGTTAACAATTAGATAAGCATCCTATAACAATTATCGGTATTGTTGTCCACATAAGCTCAACTTATCAGATGTAATCATGGCGAGGGGATACGTTAAGGTATGATTTATACTTACCGACCGGTGTTCATCCACATCACGACACATTCCCGTATCAAGGTATGCACGAGAGTTCATCTTACCGGTGAGTATACCGATTATCATCTGTTTGACCGTATATGATGTGAGATACTCACTTATTTTGATTTGAAAACAAGCCCTATGTGATAGAATCACTTATTGATGAGGAACTTGATTTTCATATGCATGAGGGCACAGGAGCAAGTCCGTGAACAGGTCAGTACTTTCGTACAGCAGAGAGACGAACTTGACTCCCGGATAAATGTGATATATTATCACTTATTTGTTTGGACATGTGATTGTTGATCACTTATTGAGGTCGTATGCAATATGTACACGTATGTATGGTATCATGGAAGATCTAGACTTGCGTCCCCGTTATTTTTCGGTAAAAGATACAACCATGATACCCAGATGATAAGCAGCATAAAGACCGAATATCTCAGAACCTTGGCAATCTCTCAAACGAAATTTCGGTACTAAGACCATATGTCAATGAATGGTTCCCACCTGGTCTTCAGTCGATTTAAGATTTATATCACCCTGCACACTTTAAAATGATTGTGAGCCTACCGATACATCTTATATAGAGCTGCTTAACATTTTTCATTTTGCATTTCAGTTTAAAGAGGTTTCAACAGACCACTGATTTACTATCATTTTCTCTTTTTCTCGCCAGGAAACTCATTTTTGTTTTTCCAATGTTTTTTGGGTTTTGAAATTTTTCGATGTTTTTGAATTTTCAAATTTGGATTTACTCCCCCTAAAATCAACAAACTAAGATAAAATTTAAAAACACAAAGGTATTTACAAAATCGATTTCCCGATGTTGGTTAACTCATGTTTTACGTCAATGCCGTTTACCAAAATTAATTTTGAATCAGAAATGATTTATCGAATTTTGGAAAAAAATGAGTTGGCATGTCGGTAAGCGGTGCGGACCATGACAACATTGTCTGGCCAAAGAGTGCTGTACGAGATAATACTAATTCATAAAGCAGCTTAAATATCGACAAGTAAAAGAGAGATTAGAATTTTAAAACCGTATCCTGCAACTGCTTCGTGCATTGCAAGGAATCTGAGTGCTCTCCCAAACTGGATATCCACCCGGTGTGGATTTCAAAGTCGATTTTGTAGCTACTGAAATCTCTTCACAGCAACAAGATCAGAAACCTTTGGGTCCGGCTGGACTTCCACATTGCACCAGCGAAGGTTTTTGTCTTTCTCTTTCAGAAGTAGTGTGCGGTTGTTCAATCCACGCCAAGGCATCCGCACACCCGGTTGGTTTGTTCAACAAACACATTTTCTTCAATCACACCGCGTAGAAATGTACACTGCACGTTCGTCTTGTTGATTTTGAACTTCAAACGTGCTGCAGGTGCGTACATTTTGATTGAATCTATCCTGGGGACCCGATTATAACCTTGAACAATCAAACTTTGAAATGATTTGCATTTTGTCGAAGCTTTTAATCTCTTTCGACAGACAATTCTGTCTTCTTTTCTTTTTCTTCTCTCCATCACAGGCAACAACTTCTTTGTCGCCGTTCTTGTGCATGGACACTCCACTATCAACAATCCTATGACTATCGATAGTTCCTCCTGGAACATCCTGCACACTCACTCAGAGATTAGTTGGAGAGAGGGACCCAAGCCTTAACAGACTTGGGTCGTCCTTCATCATCGAGGATTGTGACTTCGATTTCCTGATGATTCGGAATGGATTGAGCTTCCCCTGAACCAGTTACCGATTTTGGTTTCCAAATCTGTTTTTGTTTTTCATTTTTAATTTCTAACTTAACAGACTTTGTTTGGACAACCTCCGGTTTTAACGCCTTTTCAACTACTTTGACGTTTTGACGTCGTTGTTTTGTTTCTTGTTCTTTAACAATTCTTTTATCATGTTTTGGAGAAACAGGACGACGTTGTGAGTGACCTTGTTCAGAGGGGGCTCTTTCAACAAAATTTGGTTTGGGCGAGTTTTTGCAGTCTTTAATGATGTGCCCAACCTTCCCACATTTGAAACAAGTTCTCCTTTCAATAAACTTAGGAGAACCTGTTCGACTAACATATGTCGAACCAGTCGAACCTGAGGTACTTGCTCTTTCATCACACCCATTTGTATGTTGAGTGTAATTGTTTTGACTGTTACGTTTTAAAATCTTGACTTGTTGGATAAAATCGGTGTTGGATTTGTTTTCAAAAGTCTCAATTTTATCAGTACCTTTTGATGCTACAAACTTGACATCTTTTGCTTTCTTCTTGTAACGAGCTCCTTTTGATTCAACCTTAGCCTTTGGCTTTGGAGCTCGTTGTTGCTGTTGTTTACCCTTAAAAGCGACAGGTTGTTGCTTTGTCGGTGATTTTTTATTTCCAAATTGTTTCCTCACTTCAGCTTTTGGAATAGGATCACACTGAGTTACTGAAACTCTCGGGATCGCTTTTCCCAAAAACTTAGTTGTATTATCTTCAAACACTTTATCAATCAATGATTGATTGACGTTTTTGATTGGAAAATCTTTGTTTGAATAAATTTTGTTATCACCGACTAAAGTATACAACAAGTTATTGCTCTTAACAGCAGACACACATTCATTGTCATCTTTGACATCCTTGACAGGATTTATCACTTGCTTGGCAACAGGTTGCACGGCAGGAGTAGGAGGATCACAAAGAATATGATTCTCAATTGGAATTTCTACTCCTTTCGTCTCATCAAGTGATTCATCCTGGTCATTCACATCTGATTCTGATTCATCATCAGACGACTCATAGTCCTCAATGATTGGAGAACTTTGATTTGAAGCACATGATGACTTTTCTTTCCGATCAGATGAGCCCTCCGATGAATTGTCCGGTTTGAACCCTAGGCCAGTAGTAACTTCCTCATAATCAAGAGGCACACTGGGTTCATACCGAGGCATATCCTCTTCATCGGGCGACTTGGTATAGTCGTTTCTCAACGGGGGCGGACATGACTTATACCCAACGCCTTTCACATTACCCTTTAGTTTCTGAACGTCAATGATGTGATCAAGCACATATCGGGAGTTAGAATAACTATCCAATTTGAGCTTGATCGCTTCATATTCACACTTGGCCGTGGCTAGCTCTTTCTTGGTTTCCTCAATGATATTAATGTAGTTATTAATACCAATTTGTTTGTTGAAAACAGTTTTTGTTAATTCGGAAACACTTTTCTTTTGGGTTTCAATAACTGTTTTAAATTCCTTTTCATTGCGAACTAAGGCCATGTTTGCCTATTTGCACTTTGACAGTTCAACAACTAAACTCTGATTGTGACTATGAATCGTATCACATTCAAGTTTCACTCTATCACATTCATGTTTTAATTCTTCAAAAGCATGTTTAGCATTAGCACATTCATGTTTCAAATCAGCACAATCACTACATATGCTAGGAGTTTCGGATTTTACCTGACTCGTAGAGGCCAAGACATTTGCCATAAAGGCAGTCTGATAAGAAAAAGATCCATCTTCAGTGAGAATCTTCTCCATTTCTTCTGATGTAGCATCAGCTTTCTTGATCAAGTCCGATTTCTCGTTAGCATCATTCGACAAATTATCAGCTTCAGAATCAGTTCTTTCATTCAAATCCGATTCTTCATCCGAACTGTCACTGTATCCCGAACTATCATCTTTTCCTGAAGATTCACCATCGCTGACATTCTTGACAATTTCAGCATAAAACGCAGTTCTTGTTTGATCACCGTTTCCCAACTGTATGGCCGGACCACAATCGACACTTGGATCGAATTGAGGTTGTGTTGTGGAAACTTGAGGTTGAGGTTGGGGTTTAGATTGTGAAAGATAAGCATTTTGATTGAACTGTGGAAACGGAGATGAGTTTGTATTTGATACAAACGCCGTTTGTAACTTTGGTTGCTGAGCTGAACTGGAACTAACTAACGGGTTAAAACCTCCTCCAAGATACATTTCGGTATTTTGAGGAGCAGGAATTTGTTTAGCTTTCCGAATTTCCTCTTCGTTCTTGTGCTCCAACTTCTGAATGAATTCATAGATATTAACATTGACAACATCTAGAACGCCCGTATGCTTTAAAAGCTCAATTAATGGGCTCCACTTTGGAGGTAGAGCATCAGCAAACCGTGCTACAATTTCCTGTTGAGATGCAAGAACACTAACATAATACATTTCACTCATCAAATGATAATAACGAGTAATTATATCATTTAGGGTTTCATTCTCTAAGAAATGAAATGATTCGAATTTCTTCTTCAACAGATCATGACGTGTCTTTCTAGTAGCTGCATATTCTTCTCCTCTCGCTACCAAAGGATTTTGTATATTTTGATTTTGATTTGACACCATTGCCCATTGACTTGCACTGATTGACTGTTGTTGTTGAGGTATGGTCCTCCTCATATATTCGGCCATCGACATTTGTTTTAGATCTGGTTGTGGATCCGGACTCCAATCCCAAGGGCTCGTACAACTCATGTTTGATGTATGTAAATGAAAACCTATTGAAATCACTTAAACAAACAGTTAACAAAGAAATAAAAATCTCCTGTTAAAAAAATGAGTGATTTCGTTGAAATGGACAATAAGTGATTTCGTTGTTGATGAATACAAGTGATTTCGGCAACAAATAGTGATTTCGGCCAGAACTAGGAAAACATCAAATGATTTCGTTGATAAGGCCCAATTCTTAAGCCCAACTCTTCTTGTGCGACTGAAAGATGTTGTGCGACTGAAACTGTTGTGCAATTGAATATGTTTTGCAATTGATACAAATCTTGTGCGATGCAATCCTTGTGCGATTGAATATGAATTGTGTGATTATATATCTTATGCGACTGATACAAATTGTGTGATTATATATCTTGTGCGACTGATACAAATTATGCGATTATATATCTTGTGCGACTGATACAAATTATGCGATTCAATCTTGTGCGTTCCCACCTTCTTGTGCGACTGGTTAAGCTTGTGCGAGCCAATCAGATCTTGTGTGATGTAATCAACCTTGTGCGAGTTGATCTCTTGTGCGACTGAACATGAATGTCTTGTGCGGCTCAGGTCTTGTGAGATTCAAAACAAATCTTGTACGATCAAATATCTTGTGCAACTTAACTCTTGTGCGATCCACTGACAAAGTATACACAATTTGTAAAGAATCTGATCTTATTCTTGTGCGACTAGACTTAGACCCAATTAGGAGCCCACTTCTTTAATGACAAAACAGCCTTGTGCAAGCCCAATTTTTATGCGTTAGGCCCAACTTCTTGTATGATTGGGCTGAAGGTCTTGTGCGACTGATACAAGTTGTGCGATCCACTGACAAAGTCAGGTCTTGTGCGACTGAATTAATGTGAGATCCAAGTACTTGTACGACTGAAACAAATGTTGTGCGATTGAGAATGTTGACTTTCTGTCCACTGACACAAAGCAGATCACTTTCGGCTACACCAACTTTTGGAAACACAATTTTCAATTAAACATCATCATTCCTTGTAGACAACTTTCAACCCAAATATTATATTAAACAACAACAAAAATTCAAACCCAAATCAGATCAAACAAGAATATTATCAAGAACATTTTGAAGCTTGCTTGAAGATATGAAAAACAGCCCAGAAACTTTGCATTTTCCGGTAAACCGACAACTTTCCGAAACCCGATTTATGCTCGAAACTTCACTAAAAACCAAGGTTTAACATGTGAAAATGAAAAATAAGATGGTTTTTGTAAGAACTTTCAGCAAAACACCAGAAATTTCGAAGTTTTGAACTGATTTTTTTAGAAAATTATGAACTTCAAAAAAATCTGAAACACACCTGAAAACAACTCGGTTTTAACAAGGAGAAGAGCCAAGGCTCTGATACCACTTGTAGGTCCGGCTAGGGGAGGATCTAGTCGCCTAATCCTTGTTGTCAAACACACCCGGTTGTGCGGAATCCAACCGGAGATGCAAACCGAGATAGAAAGATGGACAAGAACACGAAAAGGAGAACGAGACTCAACGATTAACACCAATGTATTAATACTTGAAAGACGGTTACAAATCAATGTTTACAAAACAATCTTTGCAAACTCTCTCTCGAATCTCTCGGTTCTCTCTTGTGCGATTCTTCACTCTTGTCTGCCTTGTCTCTCTTGTCCACCACCGAAATCACTAAGATATTCGGTATTTAAATGATGTTCACTTGTGCGATTGGACTTTGGATCGGCCCATGTGACAAAGGCCCAAACATTCTAATTGGCCCAGATTTCATGTCACATGCACGTACAGAATTCTCAAAGTTATATTTGCCAAGCTAAGTCAACTTATGACATCATCATGATGATGTCATGATGATGTGGCAGTGGGAACCGGCTTGCGGCGCTCCGTGCTTCGCGTGTCGAACTCTGGGACGCACGACGGAGGAATGTCGTGACGTCGGGCTTGAGCCGAACCTAACCGGGTCAAACCGAACCGAGTTGAACCGAGTCGAGTCGCGTCCACATAATATGTATCAACATAGACCAACTGAAAACATACCTAAAATAAGCACGAAAACATATTATATTTGACCTGACTTGTTTAAAAATGTTTACGTCAAAACGTAGACCAAAATTTGAAAGAAATGCAAAATGGTGTAACATTGTATGGGTTAAAACTGTAATTTTCAAAAGTTAAGGTTTGTATGATCAATGGAAAAAATAAGAGACAATTTGTATAAAAGCCATAAAAAAGAAGAGACCATTTATGTAAAAGCAACCAACAATTAAATTTAAGATGATATACAATGTTATTTTATAAGGGGAATGTTCATTTGAGAAGAATCTTCTTGCAGGAAGAAAAATAAATTAATCTAGGCCCTATATTTTTTTGATCAATGATTGTGAATCAAGATATAATTTTTGTCTACTTTTAATTAATGCTTTAATTAAGAAGGGTAGGATAGACATTTTGATGTAGAATACTAATAAATAATAGAGTAAACTGCCATTTTGGTCCTTGAGGTTTGGTCACTTTTGCCACTTTAGTCCAAAATTCAAACCTTTTGCATCTGGGTCCCTGTGGTTTCAGTTTTATTGCCATTTTGGTCAAAAAATGAAATTAGGTCATATTTGTCTTATAAAATCCTGCAATTTTTTCATTTTCCTCAGGGGCAAATCAGGTCATATTTGTCTTATAAAATATGGTATTTATTTATAAAAAATGATCATTTTGCCCTTGCGGAAAAGGACAAAATAGCAGGATTTTATAAGAAAAATATGACCTAATTTCATTTTTGGACCAAAATGGCAATAAAACTGAAACCACAGGGACCCAAATGCAAAAAGTTTGAGTTTTAGACTAAAGTGGCAAAAGTGACCAAACCACAGGGACCAAAATCACAGTTTACTCTAAATATTAAAAGGGCTACTCAAGTTTTATTAATGTCACCATAATTTCCTCTTTCACCACCATTAATGTGTTGGTCCTACAACAATTTTATTAGAAGTGACCAAATTATTAAAAAGTGTTGTGGTCCTACACGTATTTTATTATGAGTCGCAAAATTACTTAAAAGTGTTGGAGTCCTACACATTATGTACCTTACACCAAAACATTGTTTTTATGGTGTAGGAAACATTGTTTTTATGGTGTAGGAAACCTTGAATATGTAGGATCATGTGCATGATTGTTTTGATTGTGTAAGGTGCAAAACTATTTTATAGGGTGACTCATTGAATGATTTTTTTTGGAAGGTGACTTTCTATGTGCTGGACCAGTGGTCACCGGGTTTATGTCAAAGACATTCCCCCGTCAGCCCCGCATCTGCGAACGCGATGTTCGATTGGGCCCCGGCCTGCCGCGTGAGCTGACTTCCGCCCGGAAACCATACTGCCCCCACACGAGAGACTCGTTGGGGTAACAGCTGGGTAAAACCGGGTTGCCCTCAAGACCGTTCCATGCCTCGGTAGGAGACGATCCATCATCGGGACATCCCAACCCCCAAACCGTAGATGCCGGGATTCGAACCGGGGTGGCCATTGGCAAACCCCCGGCCTCCTCCCAATTAATTTGAATAGTAAAAATAAAGAATAGACTCATTAAATGATTTATTCAAATTACCTTTGTACACTTTATTCTTTTTATTCTTAATTTATAATTTCTTCTCATTTGAACTCTCCACTATTTTATAATATATAATTAGTAAGTTGTCTAACGAGAGAACTTTGTATATGTGTATTTACAATATGACATATTAAAGCATGTATGAAAGTCACTTATGATAGCACTATTTTATAATATATAATTAGTAAGTTGTCTAACGAGAGAACTTTGTATATGTGTATTTACAATATGACATATTAAAGCATGTATGAAAGTCACTTATGATAGCAAAAAAATATATTTTGAATAAAACTTTGTTTTTAATAAAGTTTATATGAGAATCTGAGAGATAAAAAAAAATTAAGATCGTTAGAGTTCCCTTGTTCGATGCGACAAGAATTTTGTAGATGTATATCTACAATCTTACCTATCAAAACACGTGTAAAAGTCGTTTACGATACAAAAAATAAATATATTATTTTGAATACAACAATGTTTTCAATAAATTAATATAGAAGTATTGAAAAAAAATAATAAACATCGTTAGAGTTGCCCCGCTTAATGTGACGAGAGTTATGTGCATGTATATCTACAATCTGACCTATCAAAACACATGTGAAAGTCATTTATGACACTAAAAAATATTTTATTTTGAATACAATTCTGTTTTCAATAAAGTTATATCAGAGTGTTCAGTAATATTTATATTGAAATGATAGAGAAAAAAAAAAAGAAACATAACTGTGTAATTTAGAATAAAAAAAAAAACAAAGAAAAGTTAATAGAAAAAATTAAAAATAAATGATTAAAAATTATGAAGTAAAAATTAAATAAGCTAAAGATGCATATTATTTATAGGTTAAGTGGAGATGCATATGTCTGTAGCTTTCGTCTGTATCTAGTCTTAAAGTAACCTGTTTGATGTCTTTAGTATGTTTAAAGTATGTTTTGTATTGAATCCGGGATGAAACATGGTGTTAGGATGTTTTGTAAGTCCATCCAGACGGATGGGCTAGATAGTGTTTCATCCGGATGGCTGAGCCTATAAATAGGGTGCTTGGGTTTAGTTCTTTTGGCACCTAAGGCGAAGCTCTGTCGAATTCTCTCTGGAACTTGTAACTGTTGCTGATTATCAATGAGAATGACGATGTTAAACGTTGTCTGCATTGTTTCTCTCTCTCCTACTACATTCTTGGATTCCGCACGAGGCTGTAGTTGCTAATCCGGTCTGAGTGCGTTCGAGTAACCGAACTTCCGGTCCTCACATTAAGAGATAAATTTAACTTAAAAAAACGAGTTGTGATTGCTAAAGTTACTACTAGGAAAATTCTTCCGCGCATTGCGGCGGGAATTTGGTCGGTATTGGTTCAGTTCACTTGAAAAAGAAACTAAAAAATAAAGTCGTGATATGCCCAAAAGGATGATGATACGTGTTTTACATCGATTGAATAGAAAACTCAAAAATAAAGTCGTGATATGCCCAAAAAGATGATGATATGTGGTTTACATCGATCGAATACGAATATCGATAACAGGCTAACGGTTCCGATAGTACCAATAATAAAATTTATATAAACAAAAATTTAACTAAAGAAAAAAAAAAACACTTAAACATCAATTCTATATAAACAATACTAAAACAAACTAATGAATAAATTCAGTTAAATTATTGAGTTTGGGATTTGTAAAACTATATAGTTAAGTACTAAAATAATTATTATTTAGAAAATAAAAGTAAAAAAACAGTAGAAAGAGAAAAGAGAATAAATTAGAAAAATAAAAAACAAACTTGAAGAATAAATTGTGTTTGGGATTGCTTTTTCAACCTGATCTTTTTATTATTGTGTTTTGAAATCGCAAAAAGTTTATTTTGAGTGTTTGGTAAAAATTAATAAAAACAGATTTTTTACGTTTTGTAGAGATTAAAACGTGATAATCCAAAAGTAGGTCACTCCTTACTGCAGGAAAACGGGATTCCACAATAGCTGATTATCTAAGTATTTTTTTTGTCATTTCACTTATTTATTTAAAATATATATATATATATATATATAATAAAATCCAAACACTATCTTTCTGCAGCACGTTTTGTTACAACTAATTAACTAATTATCTGATTCTGATTATTCAAACCGCATCATATATTTTCAAAACTCAACCCCAAACACCCTCTAAAAAGATGTGTGGGAAGGTGTCAAACTCGAAAAGCTTCTATTGAAATAAATTACACACACCACCACTAGACCAATTTATATTTTTGTAAGTTTAAACACTTTTATAAGTATATATCTTAAATATGCAGCATGAAAGTTTAAACACTTCTATAAGTATATATCTTAAATATGCAATGTGAAAAGATAAAAAAAAATTAATGAATGTCATGTGACATCCATTGATTGGCCAAACATCACCATTAACCAATGAATGCAAAGTACTATTAATGATCACTTAGCAATTAGCAATTATATATAGTTAATAATTAATAATTAATTAACTCATGTGATTGCTTGAAGTTTGTTTGTTATTTTACATGGTAGTTAATTTATCATTTGAGTTAAATTGTTTTTTTATAATAACTTTGAATATAGGGTGATAAGATACAATGTTATTGTATCAAATCATGAAAATATGATGTAATATAGTTATTTAAATATTAGTAATAAGATACAATGTTATTGTATCAAATTAGTTAATTTAATTAATGTGTGAGATACTATTTTGTTGGTTCAGTTCTGTTTTTACATGAGGGAAAACATTAAAACATACATTTGATTGCATCAGTACAGTGGAGAATCCAGTGAGAAAAGACGACATAGAGTTCGACATAAATGTCAGTGTGATCCGGTTCCTCCTTAGGGTGCTAACTGATGATGGGGACTTAGAAAACCGAAAGGGTATCGGCTGTAGGCAATGTTGTAGAAGGCGCTAGGCGCTAGTCGGGCGGTGAGGTACCGCCTAGGGATTAATCGGAATGGGATTGTTATATGTATTTTTTCAAAATTATATATATATACCCAATAATATAAAAATAATACTTCAAAATTCACATAAATACTTCAAGTTTCAGATAGTATGGTTCGATTTTGACCGATTTTGACTGATTCTGACCAATTTTGACCGCCTAGGACCGATTTTGACCGATTAATATAGTCCGATTAATCCGATTTTTGACCGCCTAGGACCGATTTTGACCGACTTTGACCGACTCCGATTAATTGACCGACTAGCTCAAAATTAGTCAGTAAGTAGCCGCCTAGCGCCTAGGCGCCGATTAATCGGCCGCCTAGGCCGATTTTTGCAACACTGGCTGTAGGAGATGGAGGTCGAATTATGATGTTATTATCTTATGGGGTGTGTCTGATTGTGTAACTGAGTAACCCCTTAACCTCCACATAATTCTCCTTATATAAGCACCCAGGAGGAAACCTAATTAGTTAATGAGGGTAATATGGTCCATCAACAATTACCAACTAATTATTTAATAGGTTATTATATATTTTGATCTATATTATGTAAATTATTATAATGGCTATAGATTAAATATTAATAAATAATATATTTAATCTTACATTCTCCCACTTAGCCGAGTAATCATTTACTATGAGTATTAGATAAGCCTGATCAGGAGTTAACACTCATTTTAGCCTTAAACAAGTACTATAGCAGAGAAATACAGCCGTTGAATCATTATGCGACTCAGGACCCCATTAATCATACTATAGCCTTAATTTAAAACCTAATCGTTATGATCAAAATACGCATAAGCCCTTTGTTTGATTTGTAACTTTATTTGTCTATATGCCGTTATGCTAGCTTGACATATTCTTAGAGACATACAAAATCAAACTGATGAGGAAAAATTAACTAATAGTTAGTCATTCATAGTACGATATGCAGTTGCGCATGGCCATTAATTAATACCCGTCTCTGAGCTCTCTTAATAAGACTTATGGGTAATAGCCCTTCAGTTATTGGATCCTTAAGCATATCATGAATGTATTCGATACAAAACTTAGTTTCCTCAATTCGTTCATAAACGAATAATTAATTGCGTATCGAAAATTAATGCAGCACCTCTTGAACTGTTACTGTTCAAGGAGTCATGGTAGCTGACTTTATCACACTAAGTCTTCAAAAACATTAATTATATGGAGTTAATAAACTTATGAGTCCACTGATAAATTTCCAACAACATTTAGTGACTATATTATGTCGTTATAACTTAGGTTGTTAATATCAGTGCATTATGACTCCTCCATGAAATAGGTTTTGTCTGCTGACATAAAGATATACCCGAAATTACATTTTATCATCTTTGAATATCTCAAAGTTAAAGTAATAAACCGGTTTGAGTTCTCACTTCTTCTTTAAAATTATAGTCTCTCGTTTCCTTTAAAGATATTGTAGTACTCCATTGGATGCTTCACATTAATCTAGACATATCTAGTGTGTTGCAATGTGAGTAATATCTAAACGAGTGTAGACTTGAACTTACATAAGGCTTCCAATTAATGAAGCGTAAATAAATAATCTCATTTATCCTATTATCCTCTAAAAGAAGAGCAGTATTGTTTGTTACATACGTAAGGACCCATTTAATGTTAAACTTATGGAACAGAACTAATATCCCATTGGGTCTATCTCAGTATGTTATGATATCAATCACGTAAGAGATATCTCTGAGATTTATTATATCAAAGTTTGTGTTAACAATGCTTTGACTTATGTAACACATACTTGTCGAAAGAATGTCATCTATATAGACAAGTTTATCTTAGTTGCTCCCACTCATTTTGAGGTAGGTACATTAATCCACTTGATTCTTGATGAAAATAATTACGTTAGCTTTTCATCACATTATGATGTTTGCATTAACCCATACATGGATATTATTGGCTTACAAATAAAGTGTTCTTTAACCTTCAGTTTGAAACTTTAGGTTGTTATCTAATGAACATGTAAATGTGTCAGCCATTTGTTAGGGAAAATTGTTTTAATGTTCATCTAATGTAGCTTTAAACTATTATAAGTCATGTATTCCTTACAAGTCATGATAAGGACTTTGACTGCTCCCACTGACCTTAGAAATCTTTAGGAACTCAGCATGCTTATGGTCAATATGTAACGACCAACAAATTCTAATAGAAAAACGAGTTAATGACGTTAGTCGTTGTAGTTTCTCTTGTTGAGGATTATGTTAGTTTAGGTAAGAAATCTAAGTGCGCCCACAATTAGGCAACAATGAAACTTTTGTAAGAGTAGCATTAGATTTAAGGAGATAAGTTATGATAGAACAGTGTCATAATGGAGCAGTGTCTTGTACAAGAGGTGTAAATTGAAGTAATATAAAGTTTTCACTCCCCACCTCTTGCAACTATTACAAGTTATTATTAAGACACTTAATGCTCCCACTGATCTTTGATATCTCTAGAAATGCTACAAGAGAAGTTTCAATGAGGTACGTGACGTGGGAACCTATCATATATATGTTAGACTTTATTTGATTTCTTTAATGTCCAGATATCATAAGAAACTTTAGGGACATATTTAATAGAAATCTTATTAAGTACATACATGAATAGATTTCTTCTAAGAACGTGGGCCATATGCGACAAAAGTTAGATACAAGTTGATAGCCTTTTAAATGATAAATGAATTATGTCTGAATATTCCATTTGGAATAAGTTTCACGAATGTCAATGAATGACTTATGATGGACCCATACTTATTCCTTAAGCCAAGTAATATTTAGGGCTATAACGTCATGATTTAAAATCACTTAGAATGAGATTAGATAAAAAATCATCCTCATTAACCATGTCATGATTACTCATGAATTTCGGTTATAATGGATGAAATTTATAATTCTCATTTTTTCCTTTTGTCAAATTCTCATGTGCATGATGACAAAAGTTGTGAAAGTGTAAGGTATCATCTAGTTTTATCTTAGTAATGTTTCAATCCAGATATTTAGAACAAATAAAATAAGAGTTTAAGGTAAGTGTGACTTTATGTTGACCATGCAAACCTCACAACCTTCATAACATAGCTTAATTATGATACTATATTCTGATTAATATTCAGAATATATAAGGTATCGAAAAGCTTTGTTGGAAGACTGCTTATTATGGTTCTTATAGCCTTAACATTTAATTTTGTCACTAACTCTCATGTTAGTTATTTGTCGAGTTCTGGTAAGGAAACGTATGGAACTAGAGTCAACTAATCATGTGTTAATTGGAATATTTAAAAATTATCAGACTTAAATATCATTAGGAAATGACTACCTAATTAACTTATCCAACTGTTCTTTAGAGTAATGGATAGTCTCGTTGCTTATGCCTAGTCTAATGGCATAATTATGCAGTGAGATTTTCTCTTGAAGAACCTTAGAGTTGGGATTAGCACTTGTACTTTGTCTATGGACCTTAGAACAATCCTCTGTTAAAGTTTAAGTGGTTCTAAGGTGAGTAACAACTTATTTTCCAGCTTCAAACATTTATTTCTTTGTACATATGTTGCTTATCAACACACTCATTATACTTTGGTACTTTTGAGTGTTATAGTTGATTTATAATGCATCAAATTGTACAAGTGAAAATCTTAGTATGTAATGTACTGGAAAAATGTACTTATTTCCATGAGTAAGCCCTTAACTTTATGGGTCACGGTATTGTACATTATAATATATTCACATATACCACTTAGCTTTATAATTTATAATTTTAAATGAAGGCATGCATCTTAGGAGTTCTTGTGATTAAACCACACATAATAGATTAGTCTTAGGAAAAACTTAATCTGGAATAACCTTAGTGATAGCATTTATGTTAGAGAGATCTTGATTATCATAAGAGACATCATGTTCGATTTGTCCTGTTCATCATGCTCTAATTATCTTCTGTAGTACCTTTACCAGAAGAGAGCAGTATGATTATCGTGTCTTAAGAGATAATCAATGATTTAATTTAAGAGCTAATTCTAATAGAAACTTTAAGCAAAACATATTAGATTTAGGAATTAGAGTGGATGAGATATAGACTTATAGAAGAAAATTATAGTGAGTAAAATTATGGGTACTAAGAATAAGACAGACGAAATGATCATAAAAATTAATTAAGGATCATTAATATAAGGATCATTATGTGAAGAGGTTGTGATATGTCTATTACTAACATCTAAATAATAGACTTAGCTAAAATTCTACTTAAACGAAGACAAAACAGCTTTGGCCAGAAGTGTAATCATTTAAGCATATGTGCAAAGTGGTTGTAACAAATCAGCTTTGGCCAGAAATTGAGACAATCACTTTAGTTATGCACTTGTTGAGTATGCCATCTATGAATGAATTAAATCAGCTTTGGCCAGAAATTAAGACATTCATGCTTATGATGCACACACAACATAGCTTTCGTAATACTTGAACGATAAGTAGATGTGTCAAGTCAGCTTTGGCCAGAAATGATACATCAAAAGCTCATTCAAGTAAAGCCATTTTGGTTTTGTAAAACATTATTTGATCCTTATTAATTAACTAAATATTTACAAAAACCACTTATTTAATAGCAAACCACCCGTTAGCGTGGATCGAACTTGTGCGATCAGTGAGGCCCAAAACTTGTGCGATCAATAAGGCCCAAGTAAACTTGTGCGATCAGTAATGCCTTGTGCGATCAGTAATGCCTTGTGCGATCCACAAGTCTTGTGCGATCCACAAGTCTTGTGCGATTATGCAGTCTTAACTTGTACAATATGCTTAATCAGTTGTACAAATATTGTGCGACTGTCTTGTGCGATCAGATCATCTCTTATGTGATCTGATCTTGTGCGATTATCTTATGCGATCAGATCATCTCTTATGTGATCTGATCTTGTGCGATCCATAAGCTGTTTATTGTTATAAGTTTGAAATTCGAAAACTTAGGGATCATGGGATCAAATTTTCCTATTTTAATGCTGATCTAAATATATCAAAATATTTCGAAAATATTATCCGTTTATCTCATAACAAAATTTTGAAAACTTTACTAAATAAAATAGATCAAAACAATGGAAACACCCAATAATCCAAATTATATTCCAGAATAAGAGAATTTTTTCGAATTTGATTATGAACATATGATGAACCCTAAATAAAATATTCAAAGAATTCATCCGAAATCTGGAATTATTTTTACACATTTAAACATGTTTCTCAAACTGTTGATTTCGGATGACAGAAAACGAATTCAATTATGATTTCGGATGACAGAAATCGAATAGTAATGATTTCGCATGACAGAAATCGAATTCAATTATGGTTTTCAAATCCTGTTTTCCAGTTTTAATCCAGATTTACAGATACAAAACAGAACTGACTAATCAACATATGCTCTGATACCACATGTTGGTTCAGTTCTGTTTGTACATGAGGGAAAACATTAAAACATACCTTTGATTGCATCAGTACAGTGGAGAATCCAGTGAGAAAAGACGACATAGAGTTCGACATAGATGTCAGTGTGATCCGGTTCCTCCTTAGGGTGCTAACTGATGATGGGGACTTAGAAAACCGAAAGGGTATCGGCTGTAGGAGATGGAGGTCGAATTATGATGTTATTATCTTATGGGGTGTGTCTGATTGTGTAACTGAGTAACCCCTTAACCTCCACATAATTCTCCTTATATAAGCACCCAGGAGGAAACCTAATTAGTTAATAAGGGTAATATGGTCCATCAACAATTACCAACTAATTATTTAATAGGTTATTATATATTTTGATCTATATTATGTAAATGATTATAATGGCTATAGATTAAATATTAATAAATAATATATTTAATCTTACATATTTGTGATATTAAACACTATAAATAAGCAAGATCTTAGTGCATATATGTGTTGTAAGTTGGGCTTTGGGAGTCTTTCAAAAAAAAAGGAAATTTTCCTTTTTAACCCTAAGGCTTTAATATTTGACAATTTAAATTTAAACTTCTAATCTTTGTTTCCTTTTTAACCCTAAAGTTTTAATCTTTGACAATTTACCCTAAAATTTTAATCTTTGACAATTTAAGTTTAAAATTTTTAATCTTTCTTTCCTTTTTAACCCTAAAGTTTTAATCTTTGACAATTTAAGCTTAAAGTTTTAATATTTGGTAGGTAATTTAACCCCTTTGATTAATTTGATTATTTTACTTCTAATTCAAACGTTTCCATCTTTTGCGATTTAACCACTTTGATTTTTTTTTTACTTATGTGTTGTAATTTTGGCTTTAGGGGGTTTTTCAAAGAAAAAATGGTTATGCATATGGTTGTTGTAACCTTGGCTTTGGGCTTTTAAAAAAAAATGATTTTTTTACTTTTTGCCCAAAAGTATTTCATAAATTACTTTTAACCCAAAACTATTTGTTTTTTTTTTTTACTTTTAACACAAAACTTTTTATCTTTTGCAATCTATTCTCACAACTTTTTTACTTTCAACTTCGGTCCTTTATAGTTTTCATTTTCCGCAAATTTTTCGCTTTATGCTTCGTTCTGAATTTTGTGACTTAAAACATCGTAACGTGCGTCTATGGTTTAGCATTTTTCACGTTTCGTTCTAAACTTTGCGAGTTAACACGACGCAACGTGCGTGTGTGGGTGAACGTTTTTACATCGTCTATTTTTTCCCGTTTGACAGGTTCAACATAACGTGCGCGTCCTAAATCGACTTAGTTATAACTAAAGAATCCCCGCCGCATTGCGGCGGGTCGTAATTCTAGTTGCCAATAAGATACAACTAGGAGTCAGAGATACGCGTAGCACGGGTACATTATAACATCGAATAGATTAGTTCAAACGTTATGTGATGCGTACACTATATGAAAACGTGTATTTTGACGTATTTGATTTAACTCAATAACATTGCGGTTGGATTAAAATGTAAAAAAAATAAAATTTATATTGTACAATCATTAGGGCTGGCAAATCGTGTCTTATCGGGTTTAATAGGTCTCTAACGACGCGTGTAACACAAGTATTAAACTTGAATACAACTCGTTTAACTACTTTATATCTCATGTTTATAACACAGTGTTACGTTTTATGTACCAAGAAGAAGAAATGATGGATCCTAACCTCATAATTATATTTATTTTTAAAAAGTAAAAAAATCAAGTTGTGTATTTTTTCAGTAAACATGTCTAATCGTGTCTTATACAGATATCTATTGTCAGCCCTAATAATCATAACGTATTTATGTATGACCCTGCTCGTACTTAAGAAACGTACAAAAAAGCATAATCAAAGGTTGAAATTTTACCCCTAACGTGTTGCGGCGGGGTCGAAACGTAGAGTAACTCGATACCCCATTCGATTCAGAACTAAATTTATGGCAAAATGTAGACCAACTGAAAACTTACCTAAAATAAGCACGAAAACATATTATACTTGACCTGACTTGTTTAAAAAAAGTTTACGTCGAAACATTTACCAAAATTTGATGGAAATATAAAATGGGGTAACATTGTATGTGTTAAAACTGTAATTTTCAAAAGTTGAGGGTTTGTATGATTGATGGAAAAAAGAAGAGACAATTTGTGTAAAAGCCAAATAAAAGAAAAAGAGATCATTTATGTAAAAGCAATCAACAATTAAATTTAAGATTATATACAATGTAATTTTATAATACACTAGTGGGAAGTTCCGCGCGTTGCAACGGGTGTCCCGACTAATATCATATTCAATTATGTCTATTACGAACCACAATTGATATTCAATACATGAATTTATGTAAGTTTCGTTTATCTTCTATTGTGTACCTCAACAATGGCATCAAAGGAAGATAAAAGAATTTGAACTTTTACACATCCATTTTCATCGTAAAATTCTAAATCTCTACTACACCAACTTACATTGAAAGTCAACTGAAGTCTACTAAGATAAAGAATGAACAGACATATTTGAGAAGATCCTCAAAATGTTTCAACTCTTTAACACACTCTGAAACTCTCAAATTGATTCGATAAATAAGGTTCAGATCTCAAGCACACTAACATCCATCGAATTGATATTGACCTAACTACACATAGAATACTTCTGATTAAGAAAAAATAAAGCATAAAAACCCATATATGAAGTAAATAGTAGAATATCATAAAAGAAAAAAATTAAGCAGTTCAACAAAAATGCATGTCACCCCCAAATGTCAACCATAACATAAAAATAACCTACAAAAGTTGAAGACAACCATAATCCAAATTGCAGATACTTTGAAAACATATTGTAGACAAAAAACATATCACAGCCTCCTTCCTCTTCTCCCACTCTTTCAACGAGTGCCATCTATTGCAATTGGTGTCACGTCCTCTGTCATCATCAAAACATACAACTTACTTATCAGCTACTCCTTAAATATAAATAAAAGTTCTTCAAAGAGCAAAAAGAACAAATACAAAAATTCGTATATAAAAAACAAAGAATATAAGCATACCAATGCGACCAATCTTCATGCCAGAACGGGCAAGAGCTCTGAGGGCTGACTGTGCACCTGGACCGGGTGTCTTTGTCTTGTTACCTCCAGTTGCCCATAGTTTTATGTGGAGGGCATTGATTCCAAGCTCCAGTTTTTACAGCAGGAATTTGTTAGCTGTAATGTATCAAACAAAAACAAACTGCTATGATTACCATATAGCAATACACTAAAAGAAACAAGTAAAAACCTTGCATCTTGTTGAAACATCTTGTGCAGCAAGCATAGTTGCATATGGAGACGACTCATCTCTATCAGCCTTTACCTTCATTCCACCTAATGAAAAAAATAAAAGGATAGTAGATAAATATTATAAAAACTATAAACCAAACACTCAATAGCATTTAAATTACAGTAAATATGTTGTGGAAAAAATATTAAAACTACTAACCACTTTCGAAAAAAAAAATTGTTGAGAAAAAAGCCTAGACAAATAAACTTAATTCATGTTTTCTTTGCAATGGATCAGAGAAACAATGTGCATGTAATTATATCTCCCAGTATGAACAAAATAAAACATTGGTCGCAAAAAAATTGAACATACAACACATGTTCCTAGCGGAATATATATTATATACACATGAGTGTGTTTAGCATTTACTTAAGGGTTTTAACTTCAATATCAGTTACGGCTTTTGGTTTGTATATAGATTAGTGCAAGGCTAAACCCTTCAAATACTAATAGTTAATTTCCTCATCAATTCAATAAATGATGGTCTTGATGATCATTACTTATTAGTAGTACCCATAACTCTTTGAATTATTTCTATTTAAAAAGGTGCCAAAATCCCTAAAGTGTCTTAAATTTTTTTGACAATGTGCAAGTTTACCCCCTCTAAAATAGCTTGGCTCTCTTGTACAAGTTGCTTCAAAATATGTACACAATGTAAAATTACCATAAGGGTGGAAAACCTATTTATAGTCCATATAAATCTATTCATTATATTTATACATACTATTAAATCATGAAAATCCCAAAGGCTGCATGTCTAACCTTTAATTTAATCAATTAATTCCTTTAATTATTATAAAACTTTTATTTAATTCCTTAATTTAATTCAATTAATGGAAGACATAAGTGAGCATGGATTCCATGAATGAAATGTCTAGATTGCCCTCAAAGTGTCTTAAAACTTTGAAGAATGTCCAAGTTTTCCCCCTCTAAAATGGCTTGCTTCATTTGTCCGGTGCTTCAAGATTTGTACCTTTGGCAAAATTACGAAAAGGGTAGAAAACTCAATTCTCTTAATAAGGTATTATAGATAATTACTAAGTTGTCTAACGAGAGAACTTTATATATGTATATTTACAATATGACATATTAAAGCACGTATGAAAGTCGTTTATGATAGCAAAAAAAAATATTTTGAATAAAACTTTGTTTTTAATAAAGTTTATATGAGAATTTGAGAGATTAAAAAAATTAAGATAGTTAGAGTTCCCTTGTTCGATGCGACAATAATTTTGTACATGTATATCTACAATCTGACCTATCAAAACACGTGTAAAAGTCGTTTATGATACAAAAAATAAATATATATTATCTTTAATACAACAATGTTTTCAATAAGTTAACATAGAAGTATTGAGAAAAAATAATAAACATCGTTAGAGTTGCCCCGCTTAATATGACGAGACTTATGTGCATGTATATCTACAATCTGACCTATCAAAACACGTGTGAAAGTCAATTATGACACCAAAAATATTTTATTTTGAATACAACTCTGTTTTCAATAAAGTTATATCAGAGTGTTGAGAAAAAAATTAAATGTCATTAAAGTTGCCCCACCCAATGCGGCAAGAGTTTTGTACGTGTATATCTACAAGCTGATGGTTGTAAACGAACCGAACGTTCATGAACTGTTCATGTATCACGTCCCCCGACCACACCCTGGACGTGAGCCACGAGCAGTCAAGTGGTACCGGTGGTTATTTTGAAAATATTGCAGCAGAAATTTCATCAGGACTGTGAGTTAGGAAAAATATCAGAGTTTAGAAAACACCGGATTTTATTTATTAAATAGATGGGATAAAAGCATGTTTTGAAAGATAGCTTTAATATGGGATATACCCGAATACGTAAAACAACGTTTAATTTAATTTAATTTATTTGATAAAATAATCCACTTCTTTAAGCCTTTCGGTGCCGTCTCGCCACTCTTGTTCCAATCTGCTATAATTACCTGAAACGCGTTTTAAAAACACTAGTAGGGTGCCCGCGCGATGCGGCGGGGTAACACTTTGTATTGCGGCATTCATTTTTGGTAGTTTTCTTATTCATGTAATATATGTTGTAGTATTATTGTAGTGAAGATATGTCAAAAGTGTTACACATGTCTTGTGGGGAACCCACGCGTGACGCAAACACAACTCAAACCTTATCTAATATTGTTTGGTTAGCTATAGCATTGGAGCGAAACTAAGGAAAACAAATGAGAAGCGTCTAATTTAAATAAAAATGGTAACATTAATGTGTAATCAAGGAACAAAACATTTAATGAAGCTTAAACATTTATCCAACGAAGTCATCTCAGCAACCATGTCCAATTAACATTGAACCCCCCCCCCCCCCCTCCTCCCCCCACCCCACCATATATAATTTTGTCTCCCTAACAACTAAATGTAGCAAATAGCATTGAGGGTTAAGACCATTATAGTTAGGGTTAATATCTACATAAACATACAGCAACAACACTATTATAAAACAGTTGGATCAGACAACAATCCACGAAGTGGTTTTTGACCATTTGCCATGTAAAGAGCATCTTCAACATTACATTCAAACAAATTCCTGTTAAGCAATCAAAGACAACAAAACCAATAACTATGGGCGAATAGGTTATTTTACATGGAAGTTTTCATACCTTCCAACAAGCTGATCTGGCATGTTCTACAGCTGTGCAACAAGATAATTTGTAGCAAGTATTACCATGTCCTTATTTGTACTACAAAAACTCAAAGTACTATGTGGGATACCAGAATTTGTTGAAAGGTTGCGGTTTATCCACCACCTACTCTTTGAAGTTGTAGTATGACGGGTCAAGTTTCAGTCATAAGTGTTCTAAAAAGATTTCATTTGGTTAACCTACATTTTTTGTCAACCCATTTGACTTAGGTCTAATCAAACTTGGATTTGGTTAACCCGATATTATTTGCTTTCAACCCATTTGGCCCCCTTTTTTTGAAAATTTAATATTAGACCCGTTGTGGGTCAAAATAAGTCTGATCAGATCGGATTTGGTTAATCGACCAATATTTTTTCTTAAAACCCGTTTGACCCATATCCCTTTTTAGTTGAAAGTTTGTTATTAGACATAGGTCTAATCAGACTTGGATTTGGTTAACCCGATATTATTTGCTTTCAACCCATTTGGCCCGTTTTTTTTTTTTTTGAAAATTTAATATTAGACCCTTTGTGGCTCAAAATAAGTCTGATCAGACCAAATTCGGTTAATCGACCAATATTTTTTTCTTTCAACCCGTTTGACCCATATTAGACTCGTTGTGGGTCAAAACGGGTCTGATCAGACTGGATCCAGTAAAAACACAAATATATTTTTTTTGCGCTCGATCCTTTTAACCCGTTTTCTTTTTCTTTTTTTTTGTTGTTGTTGAAGTTTTGTTATTAACCTAAACAGACCGGTTTCGGTCTGAAAATATGAAGGAACATAATAAATAATAGACAAATAGTAGTGGATAATTGCAATTAGTACCTAGAGTTAACTTCAATGGGACGATCATTGTAGAGATGTTCATTCGAGTACCTCATGTAGCAATTCAGATTAAAACACCCTTGCTGCTACTCTACTGCTACAACAATCACATATCTCAGTAATTGTACCATACAAACACTCACTAAAAATTCTGAGATTTTCAGCATTCAAAACAAACACTAAAAATTATCCAACTAAAACTAATAGCTGAACCATTAAAATTAGGTTAAAATCAAGGAAAAACTTTACCTTCGTTAAACAATAGAAGAGATGTGACAAGAAGAAATAATCATTTCAACCTAAATCCGAATCAGATAACAAATTGTTATGAGATTTATGCAGCATGACCATCAAATCGAAATAAAAACATAAACAACAATTTAATCTCTGAGTTCGGAAACTAAAATCGAATCATAAAAAATAATATCGCAAGCATCAAGTAACGATTTCATATAGACTACCAAATCAGGATTGCATCTCTGTGTTTGGAAACTAAAATCGAATTAGAATGAGCGATTTTGAAAACCTACCTTGTCTATTGGTTAGTGTATCCTTCGTTGATCACTATTGCCTCCAAAAACCAAATTATCATAACAAAACAAAAACTCAAACTCTAATTTAAAAAAAACTGATAAAAATTGATTTATACAAGAAACTGAAACTTACAAAATTTAGGTTCTTTTACCTGAATATGGAAACGAAGGGAATGACATCTAGATCTGAGTTGACGGCACATTGATATACAGTTCTGAGGTGCCCTTGTTCGTTTATCAATCTGATCAGTATGGTCATGGTCATCAGTATAGCGTCGTTGGCTGGGAAACAATTCTCCAGCTAGGGGAAATTTAACCGCAAATCAGCCTGAATCGTCTGATCAAGCTCCATTCAATTTGCTGATTATCAATCCTAACATCTCAATTCCACAAAATCAACTTCCTAGCCTGATATTAAACAAACATATTTCAAAATTCGAACAAAAATCAACAGAACAATCATAATATACCGTATCAGGCGGTCCAATAATTGTGACGCTCCTATCAAACTGTTTGTTTTCGTCAACAAGACCAGTAGAGATATGTAAAAAAAGATACAGAGAATTGGATGAAAGCAAATCGAAATATGAACCCTAGAAATGAAAGAAATAGAGACCTTTTATATGTTTCTGAAGGAGGCTTGATTGAGAGGGAGACGGGATGGAAAGTCACAGAGAGAGATTGATAAGCAAAACCTCTTGGTCGATCCATAGCTAATTGCAAAACCTAGTTTTGATTTCCCAGCCAAGCACACAACATTTAGGGAGAGAGAGAAAGCGAGGCAAGAAGAAAGTGAATTTTGCAGTGAGAATATAGGGTGTATATATATTTAGGGTGAATTCGAAGATCTTTTCAATTTTGAATTTCACCAGCTGCTAGATATATCCCTCTCATTTAACCCTGCATTGCATAGCTGGATCTCCTTTAAAATAGAAATAAGATTTTGTTACTCCTTTAAAATAGGAAGGTTTGTTGATTAAAATAGATATAAGATTTTATTACTCCTTTAAAATAGGAAGGTTTGTTGATATTTAACTTAAGTGTAAAATAATGTTTTTAATCAATTATTTAACAGTAGTTTTAGATTTAAAAGTGATAAGGCTTTTAGCTTGTAGTCTATATTTTTTTAAGATGATAGACTAAAAGCATGTCGGGTTTTAATCAGTTATACACTGATGCATCATCCACTTGTACCTTTTAATCCGTGCGTCGATATTGAACAAGACAACTATCGAAACGTCGACAAAAATGTGTAGGTCATGATGCTATCTTGGGTAAAAAAACAAATGTTGGCTTTAATCAATTGTACATTTACGCATCGGCTATTTGTACTTTATGAACGCACGGCGAAACTAAAAAAGACAACTATCGAAACGTTTAAAAAAATGTGCCGATCGTCATGGTACCTTCGGATTTTTTTAAAACATTACGGGTTGTAAGATATCGCAGGAATACATTAAAGAATTAAAGAGGGGGGGAAGTGTAACTAATTATCCATAATTATGTTAAATGTCAAGGATTTAAATGTAATAGATTGAGGGACTAAAAAATAATTATGGTTTAAAAGACCACTTTACCCTCATTCTAGGGGTTTATTTATAAATAATGGGGGAAGAAGTTCTTAACTTTTGGGAATCCTTCCCTCATGTATTATAATATAGTATAGATTTTGGTCAGCAGGAAATACTGGTGAGTTCATTCATTTTGTACAAAAACACATTTGTTATAATTCACAGCATTAAGAGTTTTTATATTTGCCCCTATCTTATAATTAGCTGGTTCAGCTGTCAGTCGACCGGATCTATGACTGTGGACATATCACTAATTAGGCTCGCCCACCTAAAGTGATAAATCGTTAGTAGTAATGTGCACAAAACCCCCACATACTGCTAGTAATTAAAGATTAGCAAAGACTTAATCACTGCAAAGCATAACTGGAAAACATTTAGGGTTTTGTAGAGCAATTTGATAAAAACAGAATGACTCACCTTGTTAGCATATAGTCTTTGATTAAACAAGCCTCCTGATTCTATGCCTTCTGATAACTAAGCATCTACTTTATAATTCTGAATCTACTGATGATTAAACATCTTGTTTGATTGTAAGTGTATAGTTTGGAGTTTTCTGATAGTTAAACATTTAGTTTAACAGAGTGGAATACGTATTAGTGTTAAACCCAATTAAACCTAACGATGGTCACGAGATCAGAACCTTAACGAAATTCACAAAGTATAGTCTTGTTTAGACAGCACTTTGGCATTCGTTTCAGAACCTTAACGAAATTCACAAAGTATAGTCTTGTTTAGACAACACTTTGGCATTCGTTAGTTGGTTCCCGAATCGATCGGACAGAATATCGCATCGGTGATTATTGGTTAGAACACCAACGTATAGAGAGAAGAAGAAAAGAAATGAGCAAGGAAGAATGAAATCCTAGGCTCCTATTTATAGGTAAGGAGTATGAAATTTCTAGGAAGTTTCCTATATACTTTTCTAGGAAGTTACCTATACATTTTCTAGGAAGCTTCATACCCACATATATATCCTCTTGCACCTTCCTTGTACCTTCCCCATATATATCTATGTATATCTATTTAGGTGTTTAATTTACTTAGTTAATTAATCTTACTTAGCTGATTAATTAATCTTACTTAGCTTAATTAATCTTACTTAACTGATTAATTAATCTTAACTTAATTAATCTTACTTAACTGATTAATTTTCCTTAACGGTTTAATCAAGTAATTTACTTAGCCGATTAATTAAATAACGTAATTAGCTGATTAATTAACTTACTTAGCTTGCTTAACTGCTAAGTTTCCTTTCCTGTTAAGTTTCCTTAGCTATTAAGTTTCTTGACCGCTAAGTTTTCTTAGTTGCTAAGTTTTACATAACCATTAAGTTTACTTAATCACTAAGTTTACTTAACTATTAAGTTTACTTAACTATTAAGTTTACTTAACTATTAAGTTTACTTAACTACTAAGTTTATTTGCTAAGTATTCTAGTTTAACAACTCCCTGGTTATGAGTTCTAATTTCTAGATATAATGGAACTCGTATTAGTGTATTAACTCAATTCAACTTTAACGATAATCACAAGATCAAAATCCTCACAACGAATGACAAAGTATAGCCAGATATTGGCAGCACTTAAACATCCATTGGATTGGTTTCAATCGATCGGATAAAGTATCATACAAGTGATTAGAGTTATTACCCTAATAACGGGCAGAGTTTCGGGGTTTTAGGGGTATGATATCGAGCTACTATTTTGCTATAATAGAGGCTGAGAGAAGAAAAGAATTGAACGAATTGAAATGAAACCATCGGCTTCCATTTATAGGCTGACATCGGGGCGCGTCGCGACCCGCGAAGCTCATCAGCTTCTCCTTCGCGGCCCGCGAGGGAGTCTGGTCGGAGCGAAGGTTGCTGAGTCATGGTGTGGTCTTGACACGTGGACGACACATGTCCCTCAAGCTTATCCGGAAACTTGCAGAGCTGTCGCGCCTCGCGAAGACTCTCTCTTATCCCTTCGCGGCCCGCGAGCGAGTACCAAATTTTGATTTTCTTCGTTTTTCATAAAAATTAAGGTTTTATGGGCTCGGGTTTTCACTTACGGAGCGTTTTAAGACATTTTGGTGCGAGTCGTTACATCATGAACTTGTTCGGTGGGAAGTTCGTTTATGTTCGTTTATTTAATAAACGAACTAATATGAACAAAAATATTTGTTCGTTTAATTAAATGAACGAACATGAACACACCTTGTGTTCGTTCATTTATGTTCGTGAACATTCTTTTATGTTCGTGAGCGTTCGTTTATGTTCGTTCAAATTTTAATAAATACACAAATAGTTATAGTTACATAAATATTAGGTTTTCTAACTAGTTATATAAATATAACTAGTTAGTATATCTATGAACCTTTATTTAGATGTGTTTTCGTATGAAATGTAATATATTAGACTTGTTTCTTCAATCATGTTAATTTATGTTTGTTCAAATATGTTCAGTTAATTTTTTTTATGTTCGTTTGTGTTCGTGAACTGTTCGTTTAGGCTTTAAACGAAAGAAAATAAACGAACACGAACATGCCCGATTTCTTAATGAACGAACACGAACAAAAAAATGTGTTCGATTACATGTTCGTGTCCGTGTTCGTGTTCGGTTAAAGTTAAATGAACGAACACGAACATGCCTATGTTCGTGTTCGTTTGGTTCGTTTACAGGCCTATGCTGACCTATCAACACACGTGTGAAGGTTGTTTACCATACCAAAAAAATATTGTATTATTACATATAACATTATTTTAATTTTTATCCTATTTGAAAAATATAACAATTTTAATGTATTTTGTATTAACAATTTTATAATAATTTTTTTATCATAAAAAAATATAACATTTAACAAAAACTAGCACGTTTAGTCGAATAACTTTTATTTCTAATCATAAAACCTCCTACGTCATTTTGTTTGAGTTATTACTCTAAGGCTACACCATGCTTAAGCTAGCTTCTTTGTCTTTGCAATCATCAAAATGGGGAGAAGCCGAAGATGAAGTGCATGACAAAACAAGAGGTGGCTTTTCTTTTCTAGTCTTGTTAATCTATAATTTTTGACATAAGCAATCTTATTTACTTAATTATTTTCTAATCTTGTTAATCTATGATTTTTACATAAGCAATCTTATTTACTTAAGTGTTTTATGTTTTTAGGAAGCACTTGAAGAAATGAGGTTGAGATCTTGGTGGTTCATATTTAAGGGTGTAAGGAGTGGTTAAACACTTGAGAGTGGCAAACTAAAAAATCAACCAATGAGAGTGTGTCATGTCAAAGTGGTAAACTATGCTCAAAAGTGTTGGCAATGGTTTAGACACTTGGTGAAGTGGTAAACTATTTAAAAGAAAAAGAAAAAGATGTGATTGGTTGAGATTGAAATGGACCCCACCCCACACTACCCTCTCTCTCTCACATACACTCTTCCCCGCATCGGCATGCAATCACCGACCGACAAACAAACCGCTTCAACAAAAGGTTGGCGGCGGTGTTTGCTGCACAGCAATAGAGTTTGCCGAACCCTTTGCCGAGCCCACTCTGGACACCCTAAAGGGTGACATTTGGCACATGAAACAATGATGCATTGGAGGTTATTTACATTTAGAATTATGATGGGGCCCTTTTTATATAAGCATTTTAACTTTCCTTTTCCCACAACTTAATACATTTTTTTAATTTCATTTCACTCGTAGTTCTTTTTTTTTAACGCCTAATAAATCAATCCCGAACACTCTTGGGATACCCACTGGACAAACAGAGTAGTCCGATAATAACCCGAATCGCCCACCACCAGTTCCGGGGAAAACCGGTAACCCACCCACCCGTAGGCATGACAGTAAAATTACCGGTAAAACCCGTTTGGCTCAAGGATCGAACCCAGATTTCCCTGGTTCTCCTATCATTGTCCACCAGTGTCTCACTCCTTTTTTGCAACAAATGAAAATTGAACTTGAGTCTTCAAAAGAACTTAAGTCCTCTTACCACTTGAGCTAAAGGTCATTGGCTTTCACTCGTAGTTCTACAATGATGAACCATTGAAGTTTCTTTCTTTTCATAACTTAACAGTAATAAGTTAAAATAAATTGAATTTCAATTGAAACTAACGGTAATATTGTTTAAGAATAATAGTAACAAAATATACTTTCCAAACCAACCACTATAAATACAACCATACAAATTTACATTTTATCACATCTAAAATCTCACATAAAATCAATATTCTCGGAATATTCATCCTTCAAAATCATGAACCCAAACTGGAACCAACATTCGTTTACTCAATTATTAAACAACTAGTTGCAAGCCCCCGCGTTGCGGGGGGCGCAAAACCTAACTACAAGCATTTTTTTTCCTTTTTTTTGGGGGGGGGGGGGGGGGGGTAAAACGGTGCTAAATAGCAAACAAACAACGACCAAATCAAGAAAAACGAGGGTTCAAAGTAAGTTATATTGTATATTTTTTTTAGAAAATTGGGGCCATAAGTTTCAAAGTTATATTTTTTAGCAACAAATAGAGAATTATATTAATCACAAAAATTATAACCCCATTAGTAAGTAGGTTAACAACAGGGACCACAAACACAAATGCAAACAACCAAAACACCCTAAACAACAAATACCCACAAAGTTGCATATCCCCACAAATACAAACCTACACCAATTTTCATACAGAATGCCTCTAAGCTTAGACCTCATAGATATCGACCAGAATGATATCTCATTTATGCCTTCGATCACCTTGACCACTGAAGAGGGTGATCTTCTGAACACCTTCTTGTTTCTATGCATCTAAAGGTTCCAAGTTGTGCAAAAACAATAGCATAGAGAACCTCCCTTTTAACACCAGAACCTCCCACATCTAGGATGAATTCCTGATGTTGTAATGACAAAAAAATTGGCAGGAATCAGCACTTTGACCACATCCAGCTCCTGCATTTCAGAACAGATAGCGGGTCAAAGGGGGGCAACCTTTTAGTACCTGTGGAAACAGGTTGGGTTGAGCTGAATTTTTTTTTTGTTTTTGTTTTAAGAACATGTTATAAATAAATACTAATCCGTTAATTCGTCAATTATGCTTACAAAAAACATATGGTTACAATAATCTATTTTATTCTAATATAAAGTGACTTAGCTGGACCACTAATCTGAGGCCCACTCCACCAGTTGCTACCACCGCCTTCAAACGGGGGTGGCCCACCCTAATCTCGCAGTATCCTCATTGCAACTTCCGGAGGAGCAAGGACAAACGGAAAATGGCCAGCAAATAAACATATCTATTATTGTATTAATCTATTTGTGATATTTAATGAGAGATAATTATAAAAATAATGTTAAAAAATAAAACAAAAGGTGCTTTGTGTTGATCCGTTCGACTGTTTTTTTACTTATTCTCCAACCAGCCCGGCGCACCTATTTGAATACCTCTAGAATAAGTGAACTCACCCAGCACCAGGTACACCCCTATCAAATCTTTCACCGCTATTGTTTCTACCGGCATGTTCTCTTTGGTTATCTTTCAATCGGTTAGCAATACCAGGCGTATGCCTTTGGGGCATATCTGTCAAAACTTCAAAGATTGTATCACAAAACAAGATAAAATGCAGATTTATTACAAGACTTCTTCGAATAACAGTACAAGGACACTAGCCAGTCATCACAGATTGACAGGCTTTACAATTGAATCAAAAGATTTGAACAAGAACCAAAATGATTCCTCACGTATGTACGTGTGAGGGATCTGTAGATAGAAGGGTTCGAGAAGGAGAAACAATGAGAGGCGGTGTGCATGATACCGAGGCAGAGCCCTCCTTAAATAGCACAAGACCTTTAAGCCCACAAACATAAGCAGCCCAGCAAAGAGCTCCAAGCCCAAACGAACAAACCTCAAAAAGAGATAAAGAGAGCAACGGTTAGAATATATAAAAGGGAACAAATAAATAGCCAAAATAGAAACATTTAAACTGAATATATTATAATTTTAACATCCCCCATCAGTTTAAATGTTTAAACAGATTTGTAAGCCCTAAGGACTTACACATTGCGTCATGATTTCTTGGCAACAACCCTTTTGTAAACATATCCGCGAGTTGAAACTCTGTTTTTATGTCGGCTATCTTGATAATACCAGCAGCTATTTTTTCTCTTACAAAAAACAGGTCTACCTCAAAATGTTTGGTCTTATCATGAAATACAGGATTAGCAGCTATAGATAAAGCTGCAGTATTGTCACACCTGAGAGTTACCGGAAGGTCAACCTTGATCTTTAATTCCCTTAAGATATTTATTAGCCACATAATTTCACATGAAGCACTGCACATAGACCTGTACTCAGCTTCTGCCGGGGAACGAGAGACAACACTTTGTTTCTTGCTTTTCCAAGAAACCAAAGAATTCCCAAGAAAAATACAGAACCCTGTGACAGATCTTCTATTGTCAATGCACTTAGCCCAGTCTGAATCAGCATAGGCAGATAAATTAAATGAATCACTTTGTTTAAACATAATTCCGCAACCGGGAGCATTTTTTAAGTATCTCGGCAGCCTAAAGGCAATCTGAGAGTGAGCTTCGGTTGGTTTATGCATGTATTGGGACAGATAATGAACAGCGTAGGCAATGTCAGGACGTGTGTGGGAAAGATAAATAAGTTTAGCTACAAGTTTTTGATATTCAGTTATACTAACTTCCTTTAATTCTTCATTTTTACTCATTTTTGTCAAAATATGATTTTGTTCTATGGGACAGTTAACCGGTTTACATCCGCTCATCCCATATTCATTTAAAAGATCCATACAGTATTTTCTTTGGGTGAGACAAATACCATCATTGTTTTTAATGACTTCAATACCAAGAAAGTATTTCAAAAAACCAAGATCTTTGATTTGAAATTCCTTCTTTAAGAAGGATTTGACTTTGTTAATTTCATCAGGGTTGTTTCCTGTTAGCAAAATATCGTCCACATAGACTAATAAAACAGTAAACACAGAGTTATCAGACTTAACAAACATAGAATGATCACACTTAGACTGAACAAAGCCAATTTTAACAAGAACTTGAACAAGTTTTTCGTTCCACATGCGAGGGGCCTGTTTTAAGCCATATAAGGACTGTTTTAATTTGCAGACCTTATTTTTGTTATTTATATTTAAACCATCAGGAGGGGTCATATAGACTTCTTCCTTTAAGTTACCATAAAGGAAGGCATTGTTGACGTCAAGTTGATAAATGGGCCAGTCATTTTGCACAGAGAGACTGATAATACATTTGACCGTGACCATTTTGACGACAGGAGAAAAGGTCTCCTCAAAGTCTATGCCCTCAATTTGACTAAAGCCTTTGGCCACCAGCCTGGCTTTAAACCTATCTATTTCACCATTTGATTTGTATTTGACTTTGTAAACCCATTTACTCACAATGGGTTTCTTCCCATTTGGAAGATCAACAATGTCCCAAGTATCATTACTATATAAAGCAGAAAGTTCATCATTCATTGCATCTATCCACCTTTTATCTTTACATGCTTCTTTATAGTTAATGGGTTCCGAGGTCTTATTTAAGTTAGCAGCAAAGCACATATTTTCACTAGATAGATTTGCATAGTTAACAACATTATTATAACTATATTTAGCATTTCCAACAATGAAGTCATTGAACCTTTTAGGGGCAGACACATGTCTAGTGGACTTTCTAAGGTTAGATTGGTTACCCTCAGGAAGGACTGATTCGTCATTTGTACCACTGGACTCAACCCTCACAGACTCACTTTGAGACTCACTATGATGCTGAACATTAGCCATGTCATCAGGGGTAAATGACTGCTGAGCGTCAGCAACATCAACTGGCTCATTCGAGCTACTGTGTTGCTGTGTCTCAGGTACAGAATCAGACAACTCCTTCTCTTCATCGTTGGGATTTGTATCACTTGAAGACTCATAGATGTCAAAAAAGTTTGAATGATTCAAAAGGTTTGTTTTGTCTAGGTCAGTTTCAGAAAATAGTTTGGTTTTAAAAGGGAAAACGGTTTCATAAAAACTGACATCTCGTGAGAAGGAGAATGTCCTTTGATCCAAACTCCAGAGTTTGTATCCCTTTTTTAGATTTGAGTAACCCATAAAGACACATCGTTGAGCTCTCTCTTCAAGTTTATCGGTATTGGTTAAAACAGTAAAATAACATAGACATCCAAAGACTTTCAAGTGATCAAGAGAAGGTTTAAAACCATAAAGTAATTCATAAGGGGTTCTACCACCTAACACAGAAGAGGGAGTCCTGTTAATCAGATAAGCAGCAGTGAGAACACATTCAGACCAGAACCTTAAAGGAATACTAGATTGAAACAATAAAGCTCTTGTAACATTCAGAAGGTGCCTATGTTTTCTTTCAGCAATCCCATTTTGTTGGGGAGTGTAAGTACAAGAAGTTTGATGGATAATGCCATGAGTTTTAACAAAATTTTCCATTTGAGTGTTAATAAATTCAAACCCATTGTCACTTCTAAAAACTTTGATTTTTGTTTCAAATTGAGTTAGGATCAGATCATATAAATTTTTAATGTTTTCAAACACTTCAGTTTTGGACCCCATCAAGACTGGGTCGTTTGTAGACGGATCTGGTGTAGTCGTCTACAATAGTGAGAAAAAATTTATACCCATCAAGACTGGGTCGTTTGTATGGACCCCAAACATCAAGATGAACAAGGTCACCAACCCTTTTAGACTTATGGTTACTTAATGGAAAAGGAATTCTATGCTGTTTGGCCTTGTGACAAGTGTCACATGGTTCAGCTTGACCTGATTCATTTTTAAGATTTAGAACGTGTAAGACTTGGTCTGAGGGATGACGAAGTCTGGAATGCCAAAGCTTTATCGTTTCAGTCTTATTAAAGCAAGCAATAACAGGTATACTAGAGTTACCACAGAAATAGAGCCCATCAGTTTGCCAACCAATCACCAGGTTTTTCTTTAAGGATACATCCTGAATATAACAATTATGTTCGTCAAAAACAACTTTAAGTTTATTATCTTTAGCAAGTTTGTGAACAGAGATAAGATTCACACAATATTCAGGGACAACGAAAACATCTTTCAAAATCACATCTTCGGACAGTTTAAAACATCCTATTTGTTTAACTTTAGCATCGGTTCAATTAGGATGTTTAATAGTAATATCATACTCAAACACATCAACAAGATTAAACATATTGTCATTGTTCATAACTGATGTGGGGTAAAATACACATATCTGTCCCGTGTAAATTGTATAATTTTTGTATAGTCTTATTTGTTTTTATTTAGTTTTAGTATTATACTTTATTATTTTATATTGTTACATGTCCCGGTGCGAAAATGAATGAAAAACGAGCTTAAACGATTAATGCACGAGGAATTGGGAAATATTAAATAAAGTTAAAAGATGAGGAACTAAAATCGCCTTGTGCTGAAAGTTGAATTAATTCATCACTAAATGACAAAACATAGAAATTTACCTATAGTCTTTGCCACCGACCAGCTTCTCCGTTTTTTGTCTTCACATGTCGGTGTCTCTTCTCAAAACAATAGTCAACACTTCAATCCCTTCAAAACTATCATCAAAACCTCAAAACAACCACCTTAAAAATTGAAAAATCTCATCATCACGGATCAAACCATGCCTCATCTCATGTCGTCAATATCTAGATCTCCGCCTTCAGCGAGACACTCCGCCATAGATCCACGGCAGTCGGAGCCGCCGGCGCCGGCGGTTGTCGGAATCCAGTCGAAGTGGTGGTCCCCGGCGGCTTCAACAGCGAGGAATCAGAGCGTGAGCATGTGGATGATGAACTGTGGATTTAGGAATAGTATATAATCATGATTGATTATGTTGGGGATTGAAGCCATCCTCATAAAGAATGTAGTTCATATGATTTTGAAAAATAAATAATAGTGATTGTAGTCTATGAATTTGCTACCTGAAGTGTATGATTGAGAAAGGATGAGTGATAAACAGATGCAAAAAGGAGGTTTTAACTTTTAAAGGGCAGAGCATATTGTTGAGTTTTTTCCCAAATTGTTGTGTTATAGTTAGTCCTTCTGGTTTTGGAAAATTGTTATTGTTTGGCTTTATTGAATTGGAAAGTGTGTTATAGCATGGTTTGATGTGCAATTTTCTAGAAAATGATTATTGAGTTATTGTGGTTTAAATTAAGTTTTTTTGTCAATGAGCTGGTGATGGAGTAGTAAGAAAGAAACCTGATCTTTCAAGTGATCAAGGTTTGCTTCTTACCCTACTCTTTAGTTTCGGTGGCACCTGATGATGATGGCGGTGGGGTTTCCCACTGGTTTTGCTTCTCCATACTTTCACGATTTTGTAATTTTAGCCCCTTTACTTTGGTACCTTCAAAATTTCATAAATTGGCAAATTAAGTCACTAAACTACTACTTCATTTTACAAATCGTTTACTTTTAACACCCCAACTTTGTAGTAGTTTCTTTTTCAGCCCATCCCAAAACTTTATCAAATTTTATATTTACCCTTTCTTAGCCATTAAGTTCAGGAATTGCAATTTTTAACCACTTAACTTTTTACGAACTTTGTAAATGCCACTTTAACACTCTCTAGAGTTACTAGCTTGACGATATAAATTCGAGTTAGTCGGGTCGCATATAACACGTTATGATCGTACGATATAAATTCGATTTATGTTACGTTTTGATCCAATCTCAATGCAACTCTAGGATACATTGAGTTCAATCGGATACGTCAAAACGTACGTTTTCATATGGTTAACACATCACATAACGATTGGACTAATACATTCGATATTTGCGAAGTACCCGCGCCGCAACGCGCGCGGGTCTTATTACTAGTTCACATGAATTGTGAATTGTGTTCTCTGTTGACCGAAGATTTAAAAGATGAAAAAAAAGCATATATTTCATTACGGTGGGCTCCAGCGAAGGATAGGGTTTAAGCCCATGTAATTTATGTAAAGTCAATTTTTTTGGGCTTGTGGGTATCAGCAGCCATATGTTTGGACGAATAGGAATAATAGAGAGGGGCATATTTTAATTGACATAAGGGCTGAGGAAAGGAACATCAGCCGCACATCAGATAGAGGACGCACAATCGGAGACGAGGCGATCATAAGGGCTACACAGTTGGCGATCAAGAGAAAAAAGGTTTATTGGATCGAGCTTCAAGAGTGGGATTTAAGATTCGGGTCGATTAGGCAACGAGTTATTGTTCGGTTTGTTTTACTTTTTGTTTTCAAACTTGATACTATGACTTCTTTGTTATTTGAGACTTGTTTGTTATTTTCGTTCTTTACTATGTTCCTTGGCTAATTTTCTAAACTACCTAGGTTAAGATGACTATTTAATAAAGATTGGATTTCTTTTTGTTTATTATTGTGTGTATGGATTTTTTCTGAAAAAGTAAAGAACTTTGGAACCTTTAATTTAGTGCATATGCGTATCTAGTTTTGATTATTGATTGTTTATTCGTTTCACATGAACCTTGGTGAATGTCTTTCATAGGATAGGTTTGTGTTGATCGTTCGAGTCTTTGCGGGTTCGGGTAGTCTTTGGGTGAATTTGCCAATAGCCCTAGAAACGGTAAATAAAATATATTTAGAACTTGATATTCTTCTAATCTTGTCGTTGAGAGGCTCGAGGTTATTAATAGGTCTCGGTTTGATATATAGCTAGGATTAGGTTTTGAGAGAAATCGGTCTTAGTTCCCTAATCTTATTCGTGTTTATTAAACTAAATTAAAATCCGTAGTTGCCTTAGACTTTCGCGCTGAGAGGTAGATTGTCGGATTAAGACACTTTTAAAGAAGTTAGAGGACTGAGAGGAAGTCTAACCAACTGGTAGTCATAACAGCCCTGTAGAGTCTCACAGGTTTCTTCCTGAGAAGGGTCGGGAAGTCTTAGTAGGGATTTCTTAGGGTTTAGCACACAAAGATCCCGGTTCCATACCACTTTAGTTTCGAATAGAAATCTATTCCTAGTTAAATAGGATTCTAACCTAGGTAGTTATTCATGATCTCTGGTCTCAATCTTCGTCCAAATTCGTGTCTAGTTAGTTTAATTAATTAGCTTAAATTTAATTGCAATTTTAGGATTGTTAGAAAACCCCCCAAACAATAAAAACAAGTAATTCAGTTAGGTCGGTTAAGTTAGTCGAGTCTAGTCAACGTAATTAGAGAGTCTCGTGGGTTCGATACTCGGACTTGCTTAGGCTATACTACATTGACCGGTACACTTGCCGGTTGTGCGGTCTAGGTTTAGAGAGTCTTAGTTATAAATTTAAAACTTAGAGAGTCTAGTTTAGGGTTTAATTTAGTTAATTTATTTAGACCACTTTTAGCACATCAATAACCATATGTTGATTAGCCCCCGAATCAACGATCCATTTTAGTTTATTTTGATGAAAAAAACCGGAGTTAAAGTAATAGGTGTTTTTATATGACCCTAGAGAAGTGAAAGCATTATAGCACTTACCACTCATATTAGATTTGTGAGAATCTTCCAGCTTATTTTCATTTAGAAGGCCTAGCAACTTAGAAAATTGATCAGCAGTTAAAGCATTCAAGGAGGAATTGGCAGTTTGATCATTCATAGTATTGGCAACAGAGTTATTAGCAGACAAGTTGGATTTAGACCATTGAGAATTGTTTTGATTAGATTTATTTCTATAATTTGATAGATAGCCATGAAGTTCAAAACAATTTTCAATCACATGACCAACCTTATTGCAGTGTGTGCATTTTAAGTTGGGATTATGACCTTTGTTAAAACGTTTTTTGTTGTCATTATATTGTGTTTCCTTGGCAACAAAACCAACATTTGGAGTTTTTGAGGATTTATTTGAATCTCTGTGAGATTCTTCCCTAGAGATGACAGAAAAGGCAGTTTTAACAGTAGGTAAGGGATCCCTGGTTAACATGTTTGTTCTAACAGGTTGATAAATGTCATCTAATCCCATTAGGAACTGCATAAGTTTGATCAATTGACTGAACTCATTGTATTTAGATGAGGCATCACAAGTACAGGAAGGCAATTGAACCATGGCATCAAATTGTTTCCACATAGTGTTGAGTCTATGATAATATTCAGAGACACTTGTGCCATTTTGGCTAACACAATTAATCTTTTGGTATAACCCAAACACAACCGACCCATCAACCCTATCATAGGTGTCTTTTAAGTCACTCCAGACTTCACTAGCAAGACTAGAGTAGACTTGACCAACATATAATTCTTCAGAGACAGAGTTGAGAATCCAAGTTAAGACAACTGAATTACACCTATCCCAATGACTTGCTAACACATCATCTTTAGTAGACTTGGTGCAAGTGCCATTTATAAACCCTAGCTTATTTTTAGCAGTTAAAGCAAGTTTCATAGCATTTGACCAAACCACATAATTCTCAGTTCCTTTAAGTTTAATATTGACAATAGAGAGACTACTAGAGTCACTAGCATGAAGATATAACGAATCACTTGCATCCAATTTACTAACCAAGGTGACAGAGGATTCACCTTGTTTTTCTGTATCAGACATTATAGCACACAGTTACAAACAAGCAGATAAACACAGCAACAGCAAGAAACAGTATGGCAGATAATCACACAGTCACATGAGAACAGATAGTCACAGAAACACCACAACAAAAACAACAGGAAAAATAGAAGGGAACAAAGAGGTCAGGGACAAAGCGAAGCCTGAACAGAGGTCCGATCAGAGGTTCATCACTCAAAGGGTGCCTCCGCAGACAATATTCAGGGAGCTTAATGACACGGACTAATGCAACAAATAAGCAAATAAGACACGATCAAGTGCCGGCCCGACTAGTCCGGTAAACAGAGGATGCCTAGACACACAGACTCAGTGATGTAGGAAATGAAAAGAAAGTAAATGAAGAACAGAGATAGAACAATCTCACAGTGGGTGCTTACAAATCCACGAGATCAAGACTTGTAACCTTCACTTAGGGTTACAAGAACTTGATCAGAAGACAGAGGACCAGATCTGTTGGTTTGCCCTAAAAGGGACCAACAAGAAATTCTTCAAACAACCAGATAAGAAAACCCTAAAAATTAGGGTTTCGTATTCCCAACAACGGCGCGCAACCACAATGAAATGGAACCAAGAAATAGATACGGTGGACCACAGGACCACCAAGAAACCACCACCACAAAACAACCTTCAATCTGAGTCCTTGGACCGATTCGACCGGAGAAGCAGGCAACGGCGAGTGCAGCGGAAGATTACCAGAGCACCAAATTAACCTTGGAGCTCTGATACCATGTCAGAACTTCAAAGATTGAATCACAAAACAAGATAAAATGCAGATTTATTACAAGACTTCTTCGAATAACAGTACAAGGACACTAGCCAGTCATCACAGATTGACAGGCTTTACAACTGGATCAAAAGATTTGAACAAGAACCAAATGATTCCTCACGTATGTACGTGTGAGGGATCTGTAGATAGAAGGGTTCAAGAAGGAGAAACAATGAGAGGCGGTGTGCATGATACCGAGGCAGAGCCCTCCTTAAATAGCACAAGACCTTTAAGCCCACAAACATAAGCAGCCCAGCAAAGAGCTCCAAGCCCAAACGAACAAACCTCAAAAAGAGATAAAGATAGCAACGGTTAGAATATATAAAAGGGAACAAATAAATAGCCAAAATAGAAACATTTAAACTGAATATATTATAATTTTAACAATATCCTTTTGTAAAACAGATTCAACAATCTTACCAAAATTTTGAAACGAAGTGTAAAGTTAACATCTATATCAGATTCAACTTCACTCTCTTGTATATCAGTTGCTAAAATAAAACGAAGTGTAAAGTTAATTGTATATCATGTAGTTTCCACTCTACACTATTTTTATAGGAAAACATCAAACAACACATAAAACCATTATGATATAAAAGAATGTAGCAGAAGTAAAGGTTTTACGGTAATGACAGCTGCATAATACGTATCCCAGCAGGTGCATCTTCATCACTACAAATTTTAGACATAATCAATAAACTATAAACAACATTTTCTAACATAGAAAGAAAATAAGGTGGTAAAAAATGACCTTACTTCATACAGTTTTGAAAATACAGATCTTCACGAACTTTAGAGGTTACTTCTATTGCAAGTTCACGGTGTTTCAACTTTAAATGCTTATGAACAAATTCAGCAGCATGAAATAGCTTTGTACATCCCTTAGTCCCACAACCATATTTCAACCCATATTTCTCATCCCAGATCAACCCACCAATCTCCCTCCATTATGAAAAGGCAGTCTCATCCCAGATCACCCGCCGCTTCATCTCATCCCGACGCACTTATTATTTTGAAACCAAGCCCTCATGTAATTATATGTCTTAGCCAAAAAAAAACATCTTTCATCACAACCAATAAACCGCGGATCGTCAAATGCAGGAAGTTATATTATGAAAAGGCAGTTTCATCATCAAAAGAACATTGCATACCACCAAATTGTACAGATCTAAGAGGCTCAGAGAGTGTAAATGAAGGAAACAACCATGGCTTGATTGAAGGCTGGAAGTTAAAACCTATCATCTCCAAACATGCCACGCCATGGTTGAATCATCAACCCAATTTACACCCACACAGTCATCATCACCTCAGTAATGGAAACTTTAAGCCAGGGTTTCATACAAATAAACAGAACTATATCATAAGAAGAACTTTAAATACCTACGCTTTACGGGGCATGGATCTTAAAATCGTGTTAAACGCTCAAAATAGGGAAAAATCTTTTAAAAAAAGCTAATTTATACCGCCACGTGACGTGAAACATATGCAACAATAAACACCAACTTATACCGTGTACAACAAATCAAACTGCCAAAATCTACCGTCTCTCAAACACGTCGTGCCAAGGTTAAATCCTCATTTTTGTTTACACTAAGACAATCATCATCGCCTTTGAAAGGACGTCGGCAACAACCAACGCCTCAGGCTAGGAAACCCTTGAGTGGCCACAGTGAAAACCCCCAAATAGTTGAAGGCATGCGATGATCTAGGGTTCAGAACCGGGATTCCGATCAATGCCATAGGCACCCTTGGATCGACGAATAGTTTCGGTGATCACGATGGAACCAGCAGATCGCTGGCGACGACGACTTTCTGTTGCTCTCTCTATCTCTCTCTAGCCTCTCACTTGTCTCTAAAACGCAATTGCCAAGAACATAAAAGAGAGTGATGGCAGATGTAGGTTAATTAAACCGGGAAACCGGAACTGTTCTTAAGATCGACGCAAATTGTATATATAGAATAATATATATCGTTCGTAGCTGATCAGTTTTGTACGAAACTTCAGGGTAAGCGGTTTGCTCGTCACCCAATGACTCTTGCACGGGTGGCTTGTCACCTAATGACTTTTGCACGTAAGAAGGCTGACCAACGTCTTCTTGTACTCCCGAGGCACCACTAACGAAAACGTTATTGCCATATTCTTCATGTCCGTATGAGGCACCGTAACCGTCTTCATAATACGGAGATCCATAACCATGATCATAGCTACACACGTTCAGATCTGGTAACAACGGTTGGCTGGGCATAGCAGACTAAAAAAACCAACGGGTAAAAGGTAATGGTAAGTTTAACGCCGAATAGAAAAAAGTAAATATATATACTTACCTCGTTGAGGTCTGGAAACAACGATTCATTGTGATGGGGACGATAGCCGGACACGACCTCGTCCACACGATCATCATTTCCACTCCAATCGTAAGAATCAGTGACATTAGATCCCCCTAATAAAAACGGTGTGCTAAGTATTTCATAAAAAAAAAAACAGAACAAGTTAAAAAAATGATATACCACACTGCTATTCGGAATAAACGTGCTCGTGTTTGCGTCAGACGGCTCGCCGAAAATGTGGTTGTACCAAGACATGTTTGTTAGTGAATGTGAATATATAACGAAGACAATATATATCATCGTCTTCTTCATCGTTTAAATAGGGGAGGCATAATTCGAATTCAGAATTCAATACGGGTCGTATTGCCCTATACGCATTGTATAGGGCTTACGTCAATCACTTTACGTCACTCAACAGTGACAGAAATATGCTCGTACTTCCTTAAAAAAAGTAATACGCATCGTATAGGCCTATACGATGCGTATTATGATTACCCAAAAAAAAAAAAAAGTAATACGACCCTTCCTTTGTACCACAAAAAAAAAAGTCAGTTCAGAGAAAAAGTGTGTGTGTACAAGGGTTAAAAAATAATGATACTTGTAGATGAGAATAAAAATACAAGGATTAAACTGAACCTACTAAACATACAACTCTCATACAAAAGAAAGGGTACTACACTGGTTTTTACACTTTTTTTGACACCAATCTCCAAGTAACCCCTGTATCTTCTAAAGTCTGGATTGACCCTCCGCATCTTCTGAATCACCAGCCCCCCATATCTGAATCACCACCGCCCCCCAAAATCCCCAAAACCAGATCTATAATCTTTCACATCCCCAAAATCTTTAATCTGAATCACATCCCCAAAAATTTTCTGATTTGAAAAGCAAACTTCAACAGAAAATCTAATAAAAGCAGTGCATCCAATCTATTGTTTTGAACTTTTTGAGTTTAAATGCTGGAAAAATGAGATTTGATGGTGACGACGGTGGAACTCACCGATGGTTAGGGTTTCAGTGGCGGCGTTAGGGTTTGGCTCTGATGGTGACGACGGTAGTTAACTCAGTGGTGGTGATGGTGGTACGGTGGTGGTGTGGTTGATGCGGTGGTGGTGATGGGGTTGGTGTGATGGTGGTGGTGGTATGGTTGGTGCGGTGGCGGTGCAGTGGGGGTGTGGTGGTGGAGGGTGCTAGTATGTCTAGAGAGAGTGTGTGTGCGCAGTGACTGAATGTGTGTATAATTAGTTTTATATATAATATTAAAATCTTATGCATTAAAGTCTTGTTCATTATACTTTTGTGTATATAAGAGTTGTACTTTGTGTGTAAATGGCTAAATTGCCCTTGTAGCTAACAGACTTTGTGGATTAAGTTAAAAAATTGGAGTCAAATGGTTAAGAAAAGTACTTATAGGGACTCAGAGCGTTAAACATTTTAATTTTGAACTCAAATAGTTAAAACCCTAAAACACAGTAGGGAAAAAGTAATTTACCCTAATTACATTACATTACACACATATATTAAAAACTAAACGTAATGAACAGTAGTCACACATCTAAAGAGGCAACCCCACACACAGGGCATGTTTGGGATTCCTTCTCAAAACAACTTATTACTTATATTTCACTATTCAAGAAGTTAATAAGTCAGGATTTCCTGCCTTATTGACTTCTACACTCACATCAAAAGAAATCCCAAACACTTAAAAAGTCCTTTTTCACTATTCAATAAGTTAACAAGTCAATAAGTTGAAAGAATAAGGAATCCCAAACACCCTCACATATGACAAAACCAACACACACAAAAGTTAGAGACAAGGGGAACGAGGGAGAAATCTTTATACAGTCAGGGAGGGAGAGAATCGAGAAGAAGAAGTCCGACCATCGTTTCCGACCGACCGGTCATTCTGTTCGGGCTATGGTGGTTGCGGAGGTGGTTACCGGCGACGGTGACATTGAGGGTTCCATCGGGCGCCGTCGGTTGTTGTGATCGATGATGGCGGTGGTTCCGAATAAGGGATGTGGTGGTTGTCGACGGTGAGCAGCGTCAGTGGTGGATGTAGTCGGAGACGGTGAAGATGGTTAGGGTTGAAGTCGAAACAGAGACGGAGACGAAGATGGTAAAGACTTCAAGCAGGTTTTGTTGGCGGCGGCGGCGGTTCCATAAGCCTCAAGGGCGGCGGCGAACACAACGTTCAGATCCACGTAACCAACGGTCACTGGATAAAAGTGGTTCGATGAGAATTCCGACGGGAAAATAACTAGGGTTCCGGTGATGTTGGACGACGATTTCAGGTATGACTTAAGGTTGCATGAAACTCTTCCATATAGATCTAATTTCTATTACTGCCATTGATTCTGGTTGGATAGGCATGCAAGGGATTGCATTGGCTTTAAAATATTTGCTTTTTGAAGGCTTGGGAATTGTATTGTTTGGATAATTCTGATGTACCTAGAACCAAAGACCTTCCAATTATGCCATTCTTGATATCCCGAGCTCCGGTAAGATATTTGCTTTTTGAAGACTTGGAACTGTATTGTTTAACATGAATTTATAAATCGGCTACAGGAAGCATACCCGTTGAATCGTTGTCCGGCAAAGCTTCTGCGAACATCATCTGCAAATTGTTTCCATCGCCAATTTGTTACTTGCTCTGCCGCATCTATCGAACCGGTAGCTTGCAGGTATGTCGTTTATTTTCCTTTGACATGGATTTTGCTTTAGTTTGGATGATGAATCTTTGTTTGATATCATGATTGTGTTTACATTCAGAGACTTCACCCAAATTTCATCTCCCCACTTCGCAAGTAATCATCATCGTCATACATCGTTGGGTATGTGTTGTTGTGACAAGCCGATAGCGTCGTATGGCAATGGAGGCTTCTGATCGTCGGTGTAGTGGCGGGTGTGTATAACTGTCGTGGTCAACCTACAACCTTTTTGGTGTGGCCGCTATGCGCCCGTCCAGCGGTAAACAACAACTTCAATATCTCCGGTAATAGGTTTGATGTTGATGTCTATAAGTTCATATCAGTAACTATACATATCAAAACGGGTCGCGACCCTTACTGATGTAGCATTACTCCACCCAGAAGTCACCATGGCCTCAAACGGGTCGCGAACCTGGTTGTGAAGCCGGTTTGAACTCGAACCTAATCGTAGGGTTGCAATCGGTTTTAACCCTATATTGTGGAACTGGTGAACCCAAATTCTTTGGGCATGAGAGAATTAACAAAACAACACTAGATTTTGAGCACTATGTCTGTTTTGATATAGTGGTTTGCTTTAAAATAAAGTTGCTTTAGTAACTGTAGTGTTGTTTTTGCACCTAATATATTATGTGATATGTGACTACATAAATGTCAGATGATAAAACATATGTTTGTTAAAATCAATTGAACTGTGCTATAATCTTTGTCTTTGTTGGATGTTAGTAAAGAACAAATTCAAAAGTTTGTTTATTATATAGGCCTGTACTTAATTGAAGACTTAGATCCACCATCAAAAAAGCCGGGTAAAGGCGGCTTGGCGGAGTAGACCACGATTCGTAGAAGAAAGCCCTTTTTTCCACCTATAAGAAGCAGCCAACGTGGGATAGCAGTGAAGAACCAGAATCGCTAAAGCGTTCCTTTTGTTCAGACCATCCTTGAAAAAACAACACATCTGCGTAGATAACCAGCCCGATGTATTAGCTAGTGTTGGATCTGAGTTTCTTTTTGATTGTATTTTTGTTTGAAATAAAGATGGAAATGAAAGAGTTGTGCAGCGGAATTAAGATGAAAGCAAACTTTGCATACAATCAAACGAGAGTAATACTTTAATCAAACATCTTTACACAATGAATCGAAAGATTGAATTTGTTTCAACAACGATTACAATGATTGATGAATGAATGCAAACTCCCCCTCAGCCAGAGCTCAGTAGTTTGTTCGTGCAAAGAAGACGATGTGGTGAAAGAGCTAATAGAACAGTACAAAGTACTGAACTATTTATAGGCACTTGCAAACCACTGAGCATCTTAGCTGACGTCACCATGAAAGTGACATCTAACCTCCTAACAAACTCTAACCTCTGATCTATAAATACTGATGTACTAAACTACTGCTATTACATTACATTACATTTACATAAAAGACACTTAAACAGCTGTTGCATCCTTCCACTGCTGTGATCCCAGCAGTGCTTGTCCGGATCAGCAGTACTTGACTCAAGGCAGTAGATTGAGTCAGCAGAGCTTTGGTCTTCCATCAGTCTTTGACTTTGGGTAGTAGATGCAAGGCAGCAGTTGTAGGTCAGTACTTAACAGGATCAGCAGATAGGAGATCAGCAGATATGAAACCACTTCCAAGGGGAGAGATTTGCATGAACCAACTGTAAACGTCTGCTTATTCTGGATCCACTGCTCTGATCCAGTTTTGGCTTTAATTATCTGTTCCTCTGATAGGGTTCAATCCCAATAATCTCCCCCTGGAACAGATAATGCCAAAACTCTTCATTATTTGTGGAAATCTTTATTGCCTCATCAACAGCTCCCTTATCTGACCTTTAAATTGTAATTCAAAGTCTAGGGCATCTGTATCTTCATCATCCCTGCTAAGTGGAAGATCAAGGAGATCCTGCAAATCTTCAAGACTCAGGCCAAGAGCTTGTTCCCTTGATATTTTCTCCACTTCTCCACCAAACCTGAGCAAAGTCAATACGCAGGTCTGTTTGTCAGTTTCCCACTTTTGTATTTTTGAGCCTGGTGGGTTTTCTTGGGAGATGTTTATTTGCAGAAGTATTTGGAGAGGCTGGCCTGTTCATAGCTGGCTGAGCAGCACTTGCAGATTGTTCCAATTCAAGATCTTCTTTTATCATTACTTCCGTGCCAGCTTTTACAATGGCATCTCCGGCTAAAAGATCTTGAATTGTTTCCATGCTAAACTGGTTTTTGCTCCTTCTTTTGTAGATGGCAGCACCAGCTGGAGCACTGGTTCTTTTGACTTGCAGCTTTGGTGGTCTGTTAGAAACCTCTGCTTTGGAATAGTCAGGCTTTTGTGGAACTCTTGGATCTTTCTTTCTAAGTTCCTCTAATCTTTTATAAGTTGCCCTGACTCTATCTTCTCCCCACTTTGACACTGAATTCTTTGACCCATAATCTGCTGTAATCAGCTCCTCTTTCATTCTCTTCAGCTCTAACATCTTTTCAGCTTCAAATTGTTTAAACTTTTCAGGAGGAGTCTGCTTGACCTTATTTTTGATCATATCTTGAATCCTGGCTGCTTCTTTTTCAAGCTCAGGAATGGTCCAGTTTTTGTACATGTGTTTCTCCCCCTTTTATTTCTTGTAGGTTATGATGTTTTCAATGTAGTCTTTTCTCAAGGACTCATCTGCCCTTTCTGAAATTTTCTGACATACATTTTTAGCAAATCGCTCCATAGTATTGACCTGTGAGAGTAAAAACTGATAGTTTTGTTGAAAATCTCTATCAGATTTCCCTCTTCTGTTTTTGAGTGCAATATCCTCTGCTTGCTTGGCCTTGAGTTTCAAGTATTCTTCAATATTGTTAGGCCTGGGATATTCTGCAACTGATGGCAAACTCCTTTTGGCTGGGTCATCTTCATAATAAAAAGATTTGATTTCTTCTCTGACTGCGATGAGTTCCAGAGGAAATGAGACACCAGCAGGAGGTAATGATTGCACAATTTGAGCTGAAGAGAGAGGTATGGGTTTTGGAATAGTGACAGTTGACCGGGATTTTGAAGATGTTGGTGATGGAGATGTGTCATCATCTTTTAAAATTAGTCTTCTCCTTTTTGTAGGAGGGACTGATGATGGTTTGGATGGAACAGTGGTGGTAGATATAGTGGCAGTGGATTGTGATTGACTAACAGCTATTGAAACAACTGGTGTTTCAACCACTGTTGTCATTACAACAGATGTTATAACATCTGCTGTCTTCTGCTGTGTGTCAGCAGGTGTTGTTTTTGGTGGTGATGATGGTAAAGCAGTGGATGTTGTGTGTGTTGAAGTGGTGTGTGTTGATGGAACAACTGTTTGGTAAGCAGTAGTTTTTGTAACTCCTGTTGCATCAGCTGTTTTGTATGGTGGTTTTTTAGCAGACTTTGAACGTCTGGTTGGAATGGATTTGGGTTGCCTCACTTTTCTAGTAGGCTTCTTCTTTTCCTCAACAGGATTTTCATGATCCTTTGACCCAGAAGTACCCTGATCTGGATGATCCATTCTTTCCACCCTGGCTTTCCTTTTGGCCTCTCTATCCCTTTTTACACTTGCAGCTGCTTCTGCTAGTGCATTTGTTGTCACATCAATTTTCTTGCTGCCATCTGGCAAAGGGATCTTTTTGGTCATGTTTGAATTTTCTGGTTCAAGATAGAGACCATCCTCTATACCCTTCCTTTTCCACTCCTTAATTTTCTCCCCCTTTTTGGCATTATCTTCTGGGAGTTGATAAATGTAGCGGACTTTTGGAGGAGCAGTGCCAGTGGTGTGCAAGATCTGAGTTTTGAGAGCCTTTAAATCAGCCTGAGTGGTTTTGAATCTTGACTCCATTGCATTTCTCAGCTGTTGTACATGGTTTTCATGTTGCTGATCTGATAATTGTGATTGTTGTTGGAGAAAAGATTGAAATAGATTCCAGAGCTCTTTTGTAGCAGGTGCCCTTTGTGGAGCAGGTGCTTGAGGTGGAACAGTAGTTGATTGTACCTTCTGAACTTGTAACACCTGTTGTAGCATATCTTTGAGTTCTGCAACAGAGTTATCAAGCTTTGCAATACGATCCGTCAATTTCTGGTACTTTAAACCATCACCCAAGTTAATGGGATCATCTGATTTCCCACTAGTAGTGGTTTTATCAGTGGTAGATGTAGGGAATATACTCCAAACATTAACTACTGATGCCCCTTTGTCTTGGTACTGGGGTCTTCTTCCTTCAACACTTGACAACCTTTTGATGTTGCCAGTAGGATAAATAAATCCACTGGTGGTTGGCAGAGGTGCTATCAAAGGAATTGCCTCCAAGGAAGTCTTATTAATGTAACCACTGTCCAAATGTAACCCAGTGGGTGTAACAAGTGTAGTGGCTGCTTCACTTGGATTACCACCAAGAGTTACTTGTAACTCAAAGGGTCTAACCTCCTCAGGTTGTGTTGGTGGGTTAGCAAAGATTGATACAGCAGACCCAGTCAGTTTTTGAGGTATATTCTCATTAGTAGGTGATTGAGAAGGACTGGATAATGCCTGGTTCAAATCAATTGCATCCAACAGCAGTTTTGTTGGTGGGGGAATTGTGGATGTGAAGGATGGTGTAGAAAGTGGAGTTGCCCCGGGTATTGAGCTGTGGATGATAGAAACGAGTGTTTCTAGAGCATCATGATGTGGAGACCCTATTTGTACAACCTGTTCTTTTTGTGAAGAAACAGGAGGAGTTTCGGTTATGGTTTGAGATATTTGTACCATCTGCTGTGAGGAAGTAGCAGCAGTGGTTTCTTGTGACTTTTGTGTTGTCACTGGCAGGAGCTCTGGTATCTCATCCTCCAGAGATGCCTTTTTGATGGGTTTTGTGGGTTTTTGAGTTTTTCTTTTTGGCTTTTTGGAGATAGTAGGTGTGGGTTTCAAAGCAGTTGTGCTGCTGCTTTGATCACCTTGAGCAGTGGGCTCAGCAGCAGATACCTGAGGAGCAGTTGTAACTGCTAAAATCTGCTCAGGCACCTCTGCTTGTGTTTTGCAAGGTGCTAACATTCTTGAAAAAGTTTCAGTTGTTAAGCTGTTTATTTGTGTAGAATCACCTTGGTTTATTATAGCTAAATCATCCTTACTGAATTTCTTTGTAAAATAATAACTTAAAAACCTTGGAAACAGTAAGAATGATTTTGTGTCAACATTATTAACCAAATCTTTAAAAATTTCCCGAGAATAATTAAAATTTTCTCCTTGAAGAATTGCATATCCCAGATTTTGAATCTTTAAAGGGATTTCATTGAAAGAAGTGGTTTTGTTGGAAACACATAGTAGGAGGGTATGAAATAAAAATCTGGTTGCAGACGGAAAATAACCTTTTTCTAAGGTAATTTTCTTCATCATTGTGGCTTCATACCCTCTCTCAATGAAGTCAGTTTGTAACTCGTTTTTAGTGAAAGAAATTTTACCTTCCTGATCACCGAGTTGAAAGACCTCTGAAATGGATTGTTGCGTGATTTGGACAACTTTACCCTTTATAGAAGAGTTTATGGTGGTTGCAGTGTCTCCTTGTTTTTCAAGGGTTGCATTTTTCCAGAACTCCCTTTGGGTTGCCAAATAGATTGGTGCATCGGCAGTGAACAAAGTTTTGTACTTTGATTTTGCCATGAGATCAATGATGGAATCGAAAACTTTGGTGGTTCCTGGTTTTGTGAGAAGACCCAGGAGATTGTGCGATGGTTTATGTGGAATTTCAGTGGAGATTTCCTTTTGCGAGGCTGTTTTCGACGATGATTTGGATGAGGGTTTTGAAGATTTCTTTGATCTTGTCATTTTGAGGATGAATGATCGAAGAAATTTGTGGAAGATGAGATGAAAAACTGTTTTGAGAAGAGAATTTTTGAGAATTCAATTCGACAGTAAAACCCTGTTTTGATGGTGAGTGGGGGATTTTATAGGGAAGAAAGTGAATGCTGAGGTGGCAGTCGTTACAAAAAGTCTGATCAGTATGTACTGCCCACGTGACAACCCCTGGTGAAAGTGAAGGACAGTACTTTTGTGAAAGTGACTGATGAAGGCAGTGGTATGAAAGCAGTGGATGATTTTTACTATCAGCGGATAGCATATCAGTGGATAAGACACTGCTTTTGAACAACAGAGTTTATCAAATGAGAGAGCAGGGGTTGACTTTCAGCAGTGGACAGACTTTTGAAGTAGAGCAGACTTTTGAACAATCAGTGGTTAATGGCAGACTTTTAAGGACTTTAATGAAAAATTTTCATTTTTAGCTATTTTTAAGGATGGAATTTTGATTTTCTGAAAACATTTTGTTGCTTTTATTCATAGAAAAACAAGATGTTGCTTGTTATTCCATGTTCAGCAGCCCAATTCTAGAGACCAAGCTTTCAAAAGTGGCTGTATCAAGTGCTTTTGTGAGCACATCAGCCAGCTAGTCTTTAGTTGGGACATGATGCAGAGAAATCAAACCTTTTTCATAGCAATCCCTCACAAAGTGATGTCTGATGTCGATGTGTTTGGTGGTTGAATGGGAAACTGGATTTTTGATGATATTTTCTGCTGCCTAACTGTCCAACATGAGTGGTGTCTTCAAGGCAGTGATACCAAAATCCAGTAACTGATTTTGAAGCCACAGGAGTTGGGCTGTACAGCTTGCAGCAGCAATGTATTCAGCTTCAGCAGTGGATGTTGAAACAGCTGCTTGCTTTTTTCTTTGCCATGAAACTAAGCAATCACCTAGAAACTGGCACCCTCCTGATGTGGACTTCCTTGTGGTGTGACATCCTGCAAAGTCACTGTCTGAGAAACCTGAAAGCTTGATGTTCCCATTAGCTGGATACCAGATACCAAGTGTGGGAGCACCTTTTATGTATCTGAAGATCCTTTTTACAGCAATGAGATTTGATTTTCTGGGAGCTGATTGACTTCTTGCACAAACACATGTTGCAAACATGATGTCTGGTCTAGATGCAGTTAGGTACAATAAAGACCCAATCATGCTTCTATAAAGTGTTTGGTCAATCAGCTCATCCTTTTCATCAGACATGACCAGCTTATTTGTTGCCATGGGTGTGATGCATGGTTTACAATCATTCATATCAAATTTGGTTAAAAGTTCTTTAGCATATTTGCTTTGATGAATGAAAGTTCCATTTTGCAATTGCTGGACTTGGAGACCAAGAAAGCATTGCAGCTCACCCATAGCACTCATTTCAAACTCAGCTGTCATGAGTTCTCTAAACTCTTCACACATTGAGTTACATGTGCTTCCAAAAATAATGTCATCCACATAAATCTGGACAATCATTAAATCCTTCCCTCTCCATTTTAAAAATAGTGTCTTATCAATGGTACCTCTTTTGAAACCATTTGAGAGTAGGAAGTTGGAAAGAGTTTCATACCAGGCCCTTGGTGCTTGTTTCAAGCCATACAAGGCTTTGTTTAGCCTGTAGACATGATCTGGATAAAATGGATCCTCAAAACCTGGAGGTTGACAAACATACACCTCTTCTTGAATTGTACCATAGAGGAAAGCACTTTTGATATCCATTTGAAACACCTTCATATTGTGGTTGACAGCAAAAGCCAGGAACAGTCTAATGGCTTCCAATCTTGCAACAGGGGCAAATGTTTCATCATAGTCAATCCCCTCTTCCTGTCTGTAACCTTGAACCACAAGTCTGGCTTTATTCTTGACAACAATACCCCTTTCATCAGTTTTGTTCTTGAAGACCCACTTTGTGCCAATGGGACTAACCTCTTCTGGCAGTGGTACAAGCTCCCATACTTGTTTTCTTTTAAACTGTTGGAGCTCCTCTTGCATAGCTTCTACCCAGCTGTTGTCTTTCAGTGCCTCTTGGTACTTGACTGGCTGATGGAGTGATAGAAAACCAACAAAAAGACAAATGTTTTGGGTTTGACTTCTTGTGAGCACCCCTTCATTTATGTTGCCAATGATTTGATCAGGTGGATGAGATCTCAAGAAGATTAAATCTCCTTGGTATGGTATGATGGCATTGGTTGGTGAAGGCTGCAAATGTGTATCATCTGAGCTAACCACTGCTGGGGACTTTGATGATCCAGCAGTGGCTTCAAAAGGTGGTGGTATAGGAGGTAATGAAGTGGACAACTGCTGACTTTTATCCACTGTTTGAGGACTTTTGTCAGCAGTGTTTGAGGATGTGGAAGCAGTGGTTGATGGGCTACTTTGGTCAACAACTGTTGAGGTAGCAGTGGTTGAGCTTTGACAACTGTTTTGAACAGCTGGTGCTTTTCCCTTTGTGGCAGACCTTTGAGGGATGATGATTTCATACGCATAGTCTGGTGTTGTATCCTCTGATGGACCTGCACTGTTAGTCTTGACAGCAGTATTTTCAAAAGTAAAATTTTCAAGATCAAACAGATCTGTAGGGTTTGCTGGGATTTTCATTGATGAAAGTTCATTGAACTTTACATTCAAAGTCTCCTCCACTGCCTTGGTCCGTGTATTGAACACTTTGTAGGCCTTGGCAGTGGTTGAGTATCCCAGATGATAACCACAATCAACTTTGGCTGCAAATTTTGAAATGGAATCTTTTAAGTTCAAAATAAAGCATGGGCAGCCAAATACTTTGAAATATGAAATCAGTGGTTTAATTTTATACAGAATTTCATAGGCAGTCTTTTTGTGCCTAGGGTTTATTAAAACTCTGTTCTGAACATAGCAAGCAGTGTTTACTGCCTCTGCCCAGAAAGTTAATGGCAAACCTGAATCTGCAAGCATGGTTCTGGCAGCCTCAATCAGAGTTCTGTTCTTCCTTTCCACTACCCCATTCTGCTCTGGTGTTCTTGGGATGCTGTACTGCCTTACAATCCCTTTCTTCACACAGAAGGCATCCAACTCCCTATATTTGAATTCTGTGCCATTGTCACTCCTGAAGCTTTTCACTGGAAGGTCAAATTGCTTTTCAACCTGTATTACAAAGTCTTGCAAGATGCCTGCAGTTTCATCTTTTGAGTGCAAAAAGAAAGTCCATGTGAACCTAGAAAAGTCATCAACAATAACCAAACAATATCTTTTCTTTTTGAGGCTCATGACTTGAACTGGGCCAAACAAATCCATGTGTAGCATTTGCAAACACTGGGTTGTTTTGGACTCTTCAATGGACTTATAAGAACTTTTATGTTGTTTTCCTTTTAAACAGGAAATGCAATGTTCAGGACATGAAAACAATTTTTGTGGTAGGCCTCTCACCAAACCATTTTTTGAAATTTCTGAGATTGTCTTAAGATTTGTGTGTCCCAGCCTTCTGTGCCAAAGTTCTGTCTCTTTGTTAGAGGCAGCTGAGAACAGACAGGCATCAGCTCTGGGACACTCTTTTGACATGTCAACAACATAAACATTGCCACTTCTTTGAGCAACAAGTTTAGTTTGACCAGAGTTGATTATTGCTTCAATCTTTTTGACCATTTCTGGTCCAACAATCCTACAACAGTCTTTTGTGAAGAATGACCCAAATCCTTTGTCACTCATTTGGGACACACTCAGAAGGTTGAATTTTAGATTGTCTATTAGATTGACATTTTCAAATTTTACTTTTCCAGACTGCACTGTACCAGACCCCAGAACTTTTCCTTTACTATTATTCCCAAAGGATATATCACCCCCTCCATGGATTTTAAAGTCTTTGAGGAGGGCTTTACATCCTGTCATGTGCCTGGAGCCTCCACTATCTACATACCAAAGACTATCAAAGCATGCAGAAGCTCCCTGCACATGAAGTAAAAGGATTAGTTCATTAAGGTCTCCAAAGCCAACAAGGCTTTGGATGGGGTCTCAACAGTGTCTGGGATGGATGCAGAATGATGGACAGTGGTTAGGTCAGGGGTTTGAACTGTTTTAGGACAGTGTTTCTCTAACCACTGTTGTGGGTCCTGACCAATCATCTGCTGATAACCAAAAGGATGTTTGTTCACTTTGGGTTTAGAGGGCCTTTTGTAGGTCTCATAAACATGAGGAATCCTTTGGTAGGACTGTTTTTCTCTGCCTTTCTTGAACTGATTGGCAGGGGGTGCATCAGTAACCTGAACATCTCTTTTGACAGATGTTTGGTTCAGCTGTTTTGTAACAGCTGTTTGAACTAGCACAAACAGTGGTTGTTTCTTGGTAAATTTGACAGATGTTGATGATGATGGTGGACTCAAGGATGTTTTAGCCATGTACTCATTCTTTTTCACATCAAAGTTTTTGAGGTACACACATGCTTGAGTTTTGTGGTTTGTCTTACCACAAACAATGCAGCTTTCTGCTGAAACAATGACACTTGTTTTGTTTAAATTATAAGCTTTCAAGTGGAAACAATCTTTTGTTAGATGATTCCTTTTTTCACAAAATTCACAAAACAAGTTATCAATTTTTTCTTTCTTCTTTCTCTTTTCAGACTCCTTTGCAGCAGAGGTTTTAACCACTGCTGGGATGTCCTTGAGAGGTATGACTTTAGCTTTTGGAGCTTTAACACCATCAGTTGATGTAAAGTCCATTGGCTTGAAATTTTCAAGAATATCACACTCGTCAGACCAGGTAGGTTTAAACTGATATTTTTCAAGTTCTTCAAAAGTTGAGGAACTCCTTGTTCTGCCAAGTGTGATTTTGTTACCAAGTTTGTCAGTGATTTTCACTTCTTGGCCATTCTTGTTTGTGGGGATGAACTCAGTGGTTACATCAGTGTTTTGAACAGATTTTTCACAAGCAATGTGTTCATCATCATATTTTCTATACCCAACCCCAAATTTCACATTACTTTCAATCTGTTTAGCAAGCATCACCTCATATCCTCTGCAGGATTCCACCCATCTTTCACAAGTAATCTGGGTGGATTCCAACTCCTTTTTGCAACTTTGGTATTTTTCTACCATAGTTTGAAGTTGGGTTTTAGTGATGCTTTGCTCTTCTTTTAGACAGCTGATTTCTTTTTCCTTTTCAGTCAATTTGTTTTTAAGTTCTTTTAAAGAGCTTTCAAATTTGACCTCATCAGACAAGATTTTATCCCGAAGGTTTTCATTCACCTCTTTAATGTTTGCAAAAGCAATTATGCAATTGTCAGAACAGAGTTTTTCAAGAACTTGAGGAGATACCTTGGCAGCTGCCATCATTGCACAATCACATTGATGATCTTCCTCATCATCAGCTTTCACCTCTTTTTCACCAGCCTTTTCTTCTTTCTCTTCTTGTTTGTCCTCTTCGGACCATGGATCTGTCAGTGGTTCAATCAGGGAACCTGAACTTTCTCCCAACAGTATTTCACCAGCCACAGCAGTAACCACTGCTTCAGTCACCTCTTCCACTGTTTCAAAGCACTGCTGTTCCTCCTCAGTTTCAACCCCCTCCTGTATTGACTCTAATGCCATCAAACAAAACTCATCATGAGAAGAATCATTAGAAGCATAGAGTGCAAAATTTTCATCATTAAGGTCTTCAGGCATACTGCTCCAGTCAACAAACCCTTGAGTGAAAAAACTTTGTTGATCTGGTTGTGCTGCTGCTGGAGCAGTGGTTTGAGGTGCAACAGGTTGCACTTGTACCTGTGGAACAGGGGTTTGAACATATTGGATTTGTGGAACAGTAGTTTGGACATAATGTACTGGCACAGGGGCAGCAGCATAGTGAGCAGTGTTCACTTGAGCTGCTGGGGCATATTGGGCATAGTGCACAGTGTTTTGGTTTTGAGGTCTAGGATTTGAGCTAGGATGAGTAATTATGGGACCAGTAGTTTGACTCCTACATTCCCTAGCGAAATGTCCCAACCTATTACACTTGTAGCACTTGATTTTCGATTTATCCAACCCAACCCTTAGATTCCCATGCAAACCTGGGAATTTTCGCCCTGTTCTTTTGTAGAACTTGCTAGTTCTAACACTTAGCAAAGCCAGTTGATGCAAGATGTCCATTTCCTCTAAATCAGTGGGGTCAAAATGTTGCAAATCATTTAGTTCAAAACTTAAATTGTCTGACATCTGGTTTTCGTTAGCAGTGAATGCATAACTTGCAGAGTGAGGATCAGGGTTGTTAAAATTTGCACCAGCAGTTATGTCAATGAAGTGATCATAACCCTGATCCTTACCACTGCTCCCAGATTCTTCTTGACCCAGAAGAGCAGTATTACCGAAAGTGTAATCATCGGTAACTTTTCCTGACTCTTGTAACCTCCTTTTCTGGTTCAACTCCCTTTCGTAGGTCAGGAGTCGACCATGGAGTTGGGTCAAGGTCAGATCCTTGAATTCAGGTGAATTTCGGGTGACAAAAGCTATGGTGTCCCATTTTTATGGCAGTGACCTGAGGAACCTGCTATTTTGAGTTGAGTTTGTAAAAGTGGTGTTAACAAGCCTCAGTTCACTGATGAGACAACTGAAACGCTCAAATTGTTGCGTTAGTGATTCGCCTTTAACATAGCAAAATGTTTCATACTGTTGGTTCAGGATTTCCCTATTGTTTTCTATGACTTCTTCAGTTCCCCCAAACTGTTCCTTAAGTGCGTCCCATAACTCTTTGGCACTGTTACAGTGTAACAGTCCAGCGTATATCTCATTGGGCAGCGCTGACGCTATGATGCTAAAAGCTTTAGCATCTAGTTCGATCTTTTGAAAGTCGGTTTCGGTATAATTTTCAACTGGTTTTGGAACGAACTTTTTAACATCTTCAGCGCTTGGCACTGAAGGAACATGGGGACCATAAATGACAGACCTCCAACAACCTGTGCTTTGTTGAGCAAGGATGTGACCCATCCTTCTCTGCCAGATGTTGTACTCATTTCTTTTTAGCATAGGTGGTTTAAAAAGTGAGCCGATGTTGTTTTTATCATCTTGAGATTGTGACGTCATTCTTGTTGTTTTACAGACACTGAGAAATCAACTTTAATGGTGATTAATCCTTGCTCTGTTTTTCAACGGATGAACAAACGATCAGTATCAACTGTTATGAGCTGAACTATTTATGTCAAAATGATTGTTAAATCAAATTTGACTGTCCAAGCTCTGATACCAATTGTTGGATCTGAGTTTCTTTTTGATTGTATTTTTGTTTGAAATAAAGATGGAAATGAAAGAGTTGTGCAGCGGAATTAAGATGAAAGCAAACTTTGCATACAATCAAACGAGAGTAATACTTTAATCAAACATCTTTACACAATGAATCGAAAGATTGAATTTGTTTCAACAACGATTACAATGATTGATGAATGAATGCAAACTCCCCCTCAGCCAGAGCTCAGTAGTTTGTTCGTGCAAAGAAGACGATGTGGTGAAAGAGCTAATAGAACAGTACAAAGTACTGAACTATTTATAGGCACTTGCAAACCACTGAGCATCTTAGCTGACGTCACCATGAAAGTGACATCTAACCTCCTAACAAACTCTAACCTCTGATCTATAAATACTGATGTACTAAACTACTGCTATTACATTACATTTACATAAAAGACACTTAAACAGCTGCTGCATCCTTCCACTGCTGTGATCCCAGCAGTGCTTGTCCGGATCAGCAGTACTTGACTCAAGGCAGTAGATTGAGTCAGCAGAGCTTTGGTCTTCCATCAGTCTTTGACTTTGGGCAGTAGATGCAAGGTAGCAGTTGTAGGTCAGTACTTAACAGGATCAGCAGATAGGAGATCAGCAGATATGAAACCACTTCCAAGGGGAGAGATTTGCATGAACCAACTGTAAACGTCTGCTTATTCTGGATCCACTGCTCTGATCCAGTTTTGGCTTTAATTATATGTTCCTCTGATAGGGTTCAATCCCAACAGCTAGGGAAACTTGAAACTGAGTGTTAACTGTAGACTAACGACAACAAGATATATGCCTAGGCATACTTGATTTTGTTCACTACATATACAAAATGCAACATGATAAATTAATGACAAGTCGCTATTAACGTATATACGAATCTAACGTGTAATGTCGCGCAACGCGCGACTGAGAATACCCCTAGTAAAATTAAATTAAACAGTTTTGAATAACTATTTTGATATATAAACCATTTATGCTAAAGTAAAAAAAAAAAAAAAACTTTTAATCATATCCAACATGTCATCAAATGCAACTATAAAAAAGCCAAAAAAGTTATAAATATAGAAGTTAAAATTCTATGAAAATAAGAAAATACATACAACTTCAAACTAATTGAAAATAAACCCCGGCATGCAAATCCCCTTCACTCTAAAGACATACAAAATAAATGAATATTCTGTACTTCATTACTTCAACCTACAACACTTTGACCAGTGAACCCGTGCTTGAGCCACATCGATCCATCTTTCATCAAGTTTACACTCAAGCTCTTGAGTCACTCTCTCGAATATTGTCGTGATGCCTTCCTCCAACCTGTTCCTGATGATGAAAATTCCTTGAAACTGATTTGACCATCCTGAGAACAATGTTTGACCAGCCATCGAAGTCAACAAATTGTTACGGATAAGTCAAATCTGGTTAAAAGTGCCTACGTTGACCCGTAGTCCAACCCATCTGACTCGTCCATTTTGCCACCACTAGTGAGATTCAAATAACATACCTTGTCAACTGTATCAACTTCTTTGTTTCATGCTTTCATTGAGTACTCGCATGTCTGCATGACCAGGTTCATACAGCACTTGTTCTAGCTCCTCAAGCTCAATATAACCGCTTCCATCTTCATCAAAAAACACATAAACGCTTTGTGTAGATGCTCATCTGCAAATGAATTGTCACTGCCACAAAGTACAAACTCTCCACACTCGGGTACGCTGTACGCCATTGCCATCAACATCAGCCTAATGAATGAACAAATGGTAGAATTTTAGCATTCACAATCTTTTAGCATTACCACATCCATGAGCAGTCAGATCTCAGTGTAGGTCCGGCTAGGGGAGGATCTAGTCGCCTAATCCTTGTATACTAACCACTCCGGTTGTGCGGAATCCAACCGAAATAGCAAACCGAGATAGAACACGCAATAACACGACATGCAATATTCAACGATTAACACCACTTGTATTAAACGTATGAAAGGTTCAGTTACAGCTCAATGTTTACAAATCAGACTTGCAAACTCTCTCTAGTGTGTGTGTGTGTTCTCTATCTGTCTGAGTGTCTAACTATCGAAGTGAACATAACACACGGGTATTTATACCCAAACAAGCAGGTCTGGTCGAAGGATCATGCTGACTGGTCGAAAGATCATCTTTCGACCAGGAACAGCTCGAAAGATCAACATGTACCACGAAAGATGGGATCTTTCGTGGTCCATCTATCGAAAGCTATCTATCGAGCTTATCATCGAAGGATATAAGTGATCCTTCGATGACACATCCTTCGAACCAAACAAATTACACACATAATGTTTACTGTTTGGCCAAGTCAAACCGGAGGATGGTTGACTTGGTCAAACTTACAGACTAATAAAGACATCGATCAGTAACAAGACAAAATACAGACAAAGTACAGACAAAGTACAGACACAAGTGCACCAACAAACTCCCCCTTGGCTGTAGCTTTGTCTCGATCTTCGAGATAGTTTTGTCTTGATTTTCATTCTTGTAAGTCTCTCATGTCTTCAAGTCTTTGACGTCTCTTCACGTCTTCAATGTCGGAGGATCTTTAAAGTCTTCACGTCTTGAAAGCAGAAAGTGTATCAACAAACTCCCCGTATCACGTAGGAAGTGTGTTGACAAACTCCCCCTTAACATAAGCTCCCCCTTGAGTTATGCTCGTGAAAGTCTTTATCTTTATGAAGTGAGATCCTTGTGGTGTTGATGATGGTCAGCTGCAACTCGATCATCTTCATCATTTGAGTGCCTTCACGTCGTGTCTTCATTCCGAAGCTTGTCATCGACCATGTTCTCCTTGCCTTTAGAATCTGCACATGCAAGAGATCTAAACGCGTAATGAGAACAACTGCTTGGAATATCATAAGCAAACAATACACATGTGACCATTGTTTAAGCAAACACCGTCCGACAGTTTGAAAGTTTAACAAATTTTATCAATTTCAATTTCAACTTTCAACACTTTGCAAATTTCGACCGTTTATGAAGATTCAGTCGTTTTGGTTTTCGTTCAGGTTTCAGGTAACGAAGACTCGAGATCCAACATCGTACGATCGAAAATAATATAGAAATAAAATCTTTTTGGCTTTTATAAAGTTTATATTAAAACAAACCTAAAATCTTTTTGGTATTTTTGATTATTTCAAATGTAAAGACTGAAAGCAGTAAATAAATATATACGAAGATGCAGAAACTGAGAAAAAGTAAATAAATATTTACAGACATTCTTTTTGCGAGTTTCGAGGGTAAGAGAATCATATCAGTGTACGGTCAGGCCAAAACGCTCTTGTTGTTCAATTAGTTAACATTAAGATAAGCATCCTATAACGATTATCGATATTGTTGTCCACTTAAGCTCAACTTATCAGATGTAATCATGGCGAGGGGATACGTTAAGGTATGATTTATACTTACCGACCGGTGTTCATCCACATCACGACACATTCCCGTATCAAGGTATGCACGAGGGTTCATCTTACCGGTGAGTATACCGATTATCATCTGTTTGACCGTATATGATGTGAGATTCTCACTTATTTTGATTTGAAAACAAGCCCTATGTGATATAATCACTTATTGATGAGGAACTTGATTTTCATATGCATGAGGGCACAGGAGCAAGTCCGTGAACAGGTCAGTACTTTCGTACAACAGAGAGACGAACTTGACACCCGGAAAGAATTTGTGATATTTTATCACTTATTTGAGGGACATGTGATTGTTGATCACTTATTGAGGTCGTATGCAATATGTACACGTATGTATAGTATCATGGAAGATCTAGACTTGCGTCCCCGTTATTTTTCGGTAAAAGATACAACCATGATACCCAGATGATAAGCAGCATAAAGACCGAATATCTCAGAACCTCGGCAATCTCTCAAACGAAATTTCGGTACTAAGACCATATGCCAATGACCAAACAGTAAACATTATGTGTGTAATTTGTTTACTGTTTGGCCAAGTCAAACCGGAGGATGGTTGACTTGGTCAAACTTACAGACTAATAAAGACATCGATCAGTAACAAGACAAAATACAGACAAAGTACAGACACAAGTGCACCAACACTCAGGTTAAGACAATTGTGAACCGACTTTCTTTAAGACTTCATCAAATGTAACTTTCCCATCACCATCAATGTAAACATATCTTTAATCAGTAATCACTTCTACTTCTTTAGTAGACAGGTGTTCTGCAACATAAACCTGACACTCTCAAATATAAGAATCGAATATGGAACTATTGAGTTCTACATAGAAATAACGCGCAGACAAAATGGTCATGCTTACTCTCAATGCTTTCTTTTTTTAACGAACGTCTCTTATCACTCCAACTTGAGTGTTTACATCAACCTTTAATATTAAAAATCAATTAACAGTTCCATTATTCTAACACCACCCTTAATCAGCCATGCTAAGATAAGAAACTCACACATGTCGTCTCAGGGTCGCCACCAAGAGCTCGGGGGGGGGGGGGGGGGTTGCCGTGGATCCCTACCCAACTACCATTAACAAGGATTTTTGTAGATTGAGGTAAAGCAGCAGGTGATATTTCCTACAAAAGAATCCGATTTTCTTCAATATTATATTCATTTAATTTGAAAGCAGAACACTAAAGAGAGAAAATGACCTCAAGAATTGGATTTGCTGCTGCTCCAACTCTTATGTACACCATTAATGATAGATTCTTTACAAGTCCACAGAACTTAATATATTTTTAAACAGAAAATATTAGAATTGCGATTATAAGTATAATAATAATGATAAACCAGTGAATGATAGTTGCCGTTCAGGTGTTTCTGCAGAACATATCATTCCCCAGTGTGAGTTGCGAAGCTGACGTGGCTTTACCAGTATACCTTCTCATCCAATTGGCAAGTTTAATCTACACAAGTGGGAGAGTGGGAATACATATGTTAATTGGTTCAATGCTCATTGTAAAGGTAAAAAAAAGATTAATACCAAGATAATTTTAGAAAGAGATTATAAAAAAGATTATCTGACTGAGTTGGCTTGCCCCGGTTCCCGGTAGCAAGCGAGTACTTAAGGCCGCTAGTAATTGTTTTCGCCTTTAATTTCAAGTTACAATGTTTCCCGGTATTAACACTCTACCTCATCCAGATAACTTCATTAGGCACTAATAATGACATTTTTTCGGAAGAAAGGTCGATTAAGCGAGGAAATTATGAACCTTCTGAGCATAGTACCTCCATCTCGTGTGAGCTTCCTGAATAACTCGATCATTCATCAGAAATCAAGTTCCTATAAGAAATAAAAAGATAAAAACATTCAACTCATAAAATGTTCTATGAAAACGGACCATATGTACGAAATAATACAAATCCTTTTATGATATGGTACGACAACGCATAAAATGGTATGAAATAATACAATATCGCAAAATGGTTAAAAGGGTCTTTTGGTACATGGTCAAGTTGGGCTAGGTTGACCCACCAATACCTTTTCATCCGTTTTTTCTATCCGCTCAGTAAATAAATTTAATGTACCGAAAGCACATTATTACAATGATAAATGAATTTTCAATAAAGCAGTTTTTGAGGTCTATGCATTAAAAATAGATACACTCAATAACTTTTGACAGCCCAACCCAGTTACCTTTTAAGCTAAATTTTCTTTTATTTACCCATTTGACCCATTAACATAACCAAATTGACAAGTTCATATTTCATAACTAAATGGGTCAAAATAAACGCCTCTAGACACAATAAAGTTTTCATTTTTCCAGAAACAGTTTAATAATTTATTAATTATATCACTTTTTCTTTCTATATATTGTTAAAAATAGAAAAACAGACGAAAAAGGTATTTAGATCCAACAAGTTTACCCAATCCAGCATCATTGGCCTGTTTGTCGATTTTTAAATCCACTAAAGAAGGTTGCATATATTCATCTACTTGTCTAATAAGAAAATGCTATTATTACCGAACACGATCTGCTGTTCTCAGTTCCTGCAACAATCATCTGTTCCATGACACTGCAACAAAAACGAGAGAATTTCAGTATCATGCTTACATTTTATAAATCCGCCTTGTAAACTTTAAAGATGCGAGTCTCTCTGTTCAAAATTAATAATAGTCTTCATTTTCCCAATTTCATTAGCATGTAGAAAGTAATAATCTTTGGCTGATTCACCAATTTCACAATATATCATGTTAGTATTCTCAAATCTGAGAATTTAATCTTTATTTCCTGTAAGAAATTTAAGAAAATGCGAGTATTTATTACGCATATTATACTCATCAATGCATGTGAATCATTTACATCAAATGAATATTTAAACCATATTTACTTTTGAGACTCTTATCAGACATAACTTGAGCGATCATTGTCTGCAAGTTTTTTCCTGTCCTTAATAAAGAGAATTATGGACGAATAATCAGCAGTTGAATATTTTATTAAACTACTTGACAAATCAAAACCTTGCATTGATAACGAAACGTGCATCTATATTAGTGAGGGTTGTGGTGATTAATAACTAAGAGCGGAATATGATAATAAAGTAATGGCTTAACCGTGGTAGTCATAGATTGGTTCAATTTAAAACGAGTGAAAGAGACAACTAACATGTAGCATGCCTCTGCAAGTGTGGGTCTACTCTTTTTTTCAAAATCACTACGGTTGGCATTAATCTATGGGATATCATGAACGTAGGCTTCTATCAAGAATGCAAATGCAATAAACGTTTAGAAACCGAAACTGCAACAAAAATATTGTTTAATACACAATAATATATGTATACACACACAATATTATAGAAGTTAGCATTATCTAGACAATATCAGCTAGGATACGGGAAAAGATGCATGCATATATCGGTGTTACAGAAGAAGAAGGTTACCTACGATTTTTTCCTTAAGAGCTCATTTCACTTCCAAAATGGAATTATAGAGCTCTAAGTTGGAATATACCCCCATCATTTCATACTCTGCTCCCTTAAAATTTTTACATCGATCAAGTTCGTCTCACGGGCTTAGGCAAGTCACTCTCCCTTATATAAAATCCTTACAATTGCAAGATTTGGTGGTGTAAAAAATGTTTAAAAAATACAAAGGAGGGCAACCTTTCAAGATGAAGGAATCCTCTTCTTTTGATATTTTCTATTGTGCTAATTAATGATTTGATAAATTCATTTATGAGAGTTCATTTGCAGAACATGTTTAGAGGTAAATGCTCTGTAGTAAATTGTATTATCTTCTTGACCAGGGCAAGATGAACTGTTCGTTCTACATCCGTACTTGTATGGGTGGTTATGGTGCATTATGTAGTAGGCATGTAAACGAACTGAACGTTTATTGAATTGTTTAGTGGCAAGTTCATTTATTTAATAAGCGGGCGAACATGAACAAAAACATTTGTTCATTTAATTAAACGAACGAACATGAACACATGTCACGTCAATTCGTTTACGTCCGTTTGTTTAAATATTAATAGAAAAGCACCATATATATACATATACATTGTACGTATGTATTATATTTTTTAATACAAAAGTTCATGAACTGTTGGTTAAGAATGTCAATGAACAAACACAAACATGAAGATCCGTTTATTTAACTGTCCGCGGTTGGTTAAAGTTAAATGAGTGAACACGAACATGCCCTTGTTCGTGTTCATTTGGTTCATTTACAAACATCATTAATAGGTTTCACCACTGTGACCTTCTCATGGTCCTGCATCTTGGATCAATGAATAACAGCAAAAATATTGTAGAATCAACTCAATCATACCTTTTATTGCCTCTGATAATAACCAACAATTTCCCCCATTTGTGCATCAGAATCTTGTATTGGATTGGGTATCAGGTATGTATGTATCTGACGTTTTTCGATTTTGTTACCCATTTTTTTTGAAACATTACCCCTATAAGGATTTTCTAGATTCGCCACTGTATAATTTTGAGGTCAAAATTTGATGTATGTCATTTGAACTGATCACATAATAAAGTTACACCCAGAGGTAAATTCGTTATATGCATTAGCATTATATATGCATATTACCATTAAGAGAGTTCCTTTATAGTTTTACATGCTTCTTACCTTTTCACACGTTCTGCAGTTTTACCCAGCTGGTCTTTGCAAATATGGAGATTCATGTAGATTCAATCACTCAATGTTAGAGGCTGAAAATCTTCCCATGCAAGTTAACTATCTTGGTTATCCTAAAAGATTGGTAATTTATTTCAATAGATCTTGTCTACCGTGCTAATTAATGATCTAATTAAATGATTTATGAGAGTTGCAGAGCATGTTAGCGATAAATGGTCTGTCGTAAACTGTATTACCTTTGTGACCAGGGCAAGATGAATTGTTCTTTCTACATGCGTACTGGCATGTGCGGTTGTGGTGTATCCTGTAGGTTTCACCACCCTAATCCTGTCATGATTTTTACTCCTGGACCGATGAGTAACCACAAAGAAGCTGTGAATTTGACTCAATCGCACCTTTCATTGCCTCAGGTAACAACCGAAAATTTCTCATTTGTGCCTCAAAAATCGTGTATTGAGTGGGTACAATGTTATATACAATGATACCTAATTAGTAACTTTTAACCTCAAGTTCTTTCATATGTTGGTAATTCTTTGCAAGGTATCTGAAGTTATCAGTGCTTTACGATATAAATAGGCACCAAAAGGCAAGGAAAAAACTTAAACCGCTGAGGATTATACTCCAAAAAAGAGAACCTTGTGTTCTCAATGATGTTGCTCTACCAATAAGCCCTGTAAGTATTTAAATCTCTAAAATCTGACGTGAAGCATTGTTCCTTTTATGTTATTTCAATCAATGAATCTTTAAATGATAGCATGTTGGTTGTATCGATTACAAAAAGAAGCTATGATGGTCATGTATTTTTATTTTTGTGATATTCATCACTGTATGTTTTTGGAAACAGGGAAAGGTGTATTGAAATTATGAAAATATAGGTCTATGTAATTGGGGTCGTGCCTATGCATATGACCATCCCAAGAAGCATTCATCATCGCGTGGATCCACTTCTACGTCTCCTTCCTGTGTTAAGCCACAGGAGAATGTCACATTATAGGAATAAGTTTTAGGCCATGATGTAGTTATCCATATATGATGGTTTTCTATTCACTAATCTTTCTGCTAGGAACAGTTTTGGTTCTTTACTTGGCTTATAAAATATAACCTAATAAGGGTAAGACTTAAGATGTGCCTTTGGAAAAAAAATACATTCCTTTTTTTCTCTATTTTCATGAACATGGACTTTTTTGTTCCATCGATTGCTTGCTTTCTTTAACGATACCATGATGGTTACCATACATCTATAATTCGCCCCTTTATTGTATATTAGATCTAGTTTTACTTTCTACGCCCGCTTGCGGTATGCGCATATATTGTATATATGTGTGGGCGCTCAGGAGGCAAAAGTGATAGTGCACTAATTTTAACATTATTTTACTAATTTCGTGAAAATAACATTAAAAGAAGGGGATGGTTAATCTTGCATCATGTGGTGGCCTTGATAGCTGAAAGACAAGGGAATACATGCACTAATCGGCCTTTGTCTTAATTGCTGAGTGTTATGTGCCTTATGTCCATGGCTTGATGCAAAACTACTATCGAGCCGGGGCTCTCACCGGAAGCAGCCTCTCTATTCCTATGGGGTAGAGGTAAGGTTGTTTACATCTTACCCTCCTCAGACCCTACGTTAGCTTTGCTATTGGTGGAATTTACTGAGTATGATGATGATGATGAATTCTAGTTTTACTTTCAAACATGCATTATCATATTACACATATTGTGAACCAAGATAATCTAGACCATAGAAACAAGACATCTACATTATTCTGGGGCACTGACATATATACCGGATCAAGGTCATTAGGACCTAAATTTTTTCGGATAACGGCCACCAAATTCAAGAGCCACCATGGACAAGAAGCCACTTAGACCGCAAGTCACCTGTGAAGCATGAGACATCTCGACCACTAGTCTCCCACACCAAGTACTGAGGTAATATACCAACATCTATGACACTTAACGCTTTATGTAGCCATCCATAGTAAATTTACTAAAGACAACCGGAAAGAAGATGCAAAGGAAGTGAATATACAAGTCTAGCCTGATGTAGTCAGCACTACATCATACTATTTGGGCCCAAATACCAATCTGGTTTGTCTAATGAGCTTAGGTCCATCACCCTTTCCTATAAAGGAAAGAAAAAGGAATTCCTTTTTTCCCTTCCCTCCTACTCCCACTAAAGATGTGCTATCCTAGCTTTCCCTCAATATCATTTCTTTCCGTACAACTTAATTGTCGAAGGTATTCGTCGTGCTTGGGGCTTAGGCCACATTCTAACGATTTTTCTAAATCTTGCAACACGGATCTAGACTTGGGAATATGTCAGGTATGCTAACTAAACAACCCAACTACGAGACACGATTTGGATTTTGTTGTAGCAACATGTAAAGTCAAAATGAAAGCATGTCCAAGCACGCGTTTTGTAAGGAACAACAATAGCAACCTTTCTTATAAACTCCAACGAAACGCTTTCAAAGTTCATGTGCCCAAACCTTATATAAGACTCCGATTTTTTAGAATTATTTTGATTGTAGAAATTGTTCTTTTAGTAATTAGATAAGCCTATTTGGTATTCTATGATCTTAACAAAATTAATTGTTGATAACACTTAAGGGGGTAAGTTAACTAAGGGAGCAAGTTACTTCTCATATAAAGATTAGGGAGTTTTATTAGGAATAAATTCTCATCCAAAAATCTATATATAGGATTTCAAGCTTGTACCTTTAATATGATTTGAGTATGATTATTTGATTTGGCATTTACCAATTAGGGGAGTCAATCGGCCTCTCGAACGTCGATTAAACCTTTGTATTATTAAATAACTATTTTTGCTCTTTTTTGTCATGATAATAGATTTGGGTCTTATAACCTTCCATATGGTGTGTAGTTTTTTATTTAATCACAATAATGTATCGTATTGATCTAGGATGTAATTAAGTTTCTTTTTAATGGCAAAAGGAAACTTTATTCCACCAAAACTAGCAAGAGGCTAGATACAACGCAACAGAACCATAAAGAATAATAAGAACGAAATCACAAAACCGCCCCCCCCCCCACACACAAAGACACCACTCCCGTATGAAAAAGTAAAACGTAGAAGTACAAAAAACCTCCAAACACGTGAGAAACTAGAGAAACCCCAAGCGCATCATGGCGGGTATGCCGGAGGAAACATGAAAACCGGCTTAGGAGGGGTTGAAGCCGAGATGCCACTAACCTTCACACAATTAGGTTTAACTCCCTTTTTCTGCTTCCGAACGGGGTTGCCATCACCTTTTCTACCTTTTCCTTGACAGTTAGTCGAATCTCCTGTTTTATTGGATGACCCTAAACCATTTTTTGCATCGGCCTTAGAGAGAATCTTGGGTTGCTCTCGAAGGACCTCCACAAGCTTCGCTTAAGATAACGAGAGCGAGTTCAAGTTCTGCTTCGTAGAAGGGCCCATGGGCTTAGGATTAACTGGATCTAAAATGATTGGGTTTTGAAAATTGATTAGGCCCAAAAGCTCGTCTAGACGAAATGGGTCGGGATCTATCCGATATCTTATTTTGATTGTGGAATGAAAGATAGGTTAAAGGGATTAACTAGGCTATGGTAAACTGCAGGGCTAATAGATTTGGGCCTTACATGGCTAATAGGTTAAAGGGATGTAACTAAGTGACGTCGTGATGGAATTAAAACTTCAATAAAAAAATTGCTTGGAATCTTTCGGCTAACCATGACCAAAGAAACATCACCATAAAAAAAGTATCATAATGACAACATCCTCAAATCAGTTTTGTCAAACCATAGTCACAGGAAACGTAGAACCCCCCTCGAATCTCGAATCGGTTCGGCCGTACCAGAATCGGGTACAGAGTCGTACCATTCGGCCTGGGTTCGCGAACCAGATCGGAAAAAAGACCGTACCCGATTAACACAATACTCGTTCCGAATCACTGAAAAACGTGTTTCCGATTGAAAAAATCGCCGTTTCGGAACGATTCGATTTGCGTACCAGGCTATAGATGCACGAATTGCAAACCTTAGACATTTTTCCCGCCTTTTTAATGAAGCCTATAGCCGACCTATAATAATGTAACTGATTGCATTATTTTAGGATCTATATTTGTATTTGATATTATTATATTTAGAAGATATATCTGACAGATTTTAGAATAGGTATTAGGGATTATAATTATACATCTGCATGTATATTATTATATTTAGAAGATACACTATATATTATTAATATATATTGGCTATTGGCGCCAATTTTACATCTGCACGTGTATATATATATGATTATGGTTATGAAATGCTTTTGAATTTTGGATATGATTATCAAATTTGTTTTTGAGATTGGATTTTTTTATAAACTATATTATAATTATTGTTTTATATACGATACGACGTACCAAACTATATGGTACGCCGTACCGCGTACCGAATTGGCGTTCCGAATGAACCTACCCCCCCTCGTACCGAATTTTAAACTTTCACGAACTACGTACCCGTTTTCGTTCCCCGTACCGGACCGAACCGCGTTCCATGTGACTATGTGTCAAACATTCAAGCAGCTTATGACATTCACCAATCAAATACATCATGGCATCATTAAAGAAAGCAATCGACGAAACAAAAAGTTCATGTTCAGAAAAATAGGAAACAAGGAATTTTTTTTTTCAAATACACATCTTAGGTCTTACCCTAGTTAGATTGTATTTTATAAGTCAAGTAAAGAACCAGAGATGTGTGTAACGGAAATATTAGTTTAGGAATAGAAAGCATCATATCTATATAGATAACTACATCATGGCCTCAAACTTATTCCTATGGTGTGACATTCTCCTGTGGCGTAACACAGGAAGAAGACGCTGAAGTGATCCAGACGATAATGAATGCTTCTTGGGATGGTTATATGCACAAGCACGACCCCATTTACATAGACCTAAATTTTCATTATTCCAATATACCTTCTTTCCCTGTTTCCAGAAACATAAGGTGATGAATATCACAAATAAATTTATATGTGATATCATAGCTTCTTTTTGTAATCAATGCAATCAATATGCTATCATAGAAAGATTTATGATTGAAATAACATAAGAGCAACAATGCATCACACCACATGTTAGAGATTTGTATACTTACAGTCTTATTGGTACAACAACATCATTGAGAACTCAAGGTTCTCTTTTTGAAGTATAATCCTCAGCGATTTCTTTTTTTTCCTTGCCTTTTGGTGCCTATTTATATCATAAAGCAATTATAAAATCAGATACTTTGCAATGAATTACCAACATATGAAAGAACTTGAGGCTAAAAGTTACTAAAGTATAGGTAGCATTGTATATATCAATGTACCCACTCAATACACGATTTTGAGGCACAAATGGGAAATTATCGATTGTTACCAAAGGCAATGAAAGGTATGGCTGAGTCGAGTTCACAGCTTCTTTGCGGTTACTCATCGGGCCATGAGTAAAAATCATGATGTTGGTGCACTTATGTCTGCACTTTGTCTGTATTCGGTCACGATGTAAAACGATGTCTTGTTAGTCCTGTAAGTTTGACCAAGTCAACCATCCTCCTGGTTTGACTTGGCCAAACAGTCAACATTATGTTGGTAAGATGTTGGGTCGAAGGATGTGCCATCGAAGGATTGCCTATATCCTTCGATGACCTGCTCGAAAGATAGCATTCGATAGATGGACCACGAAAGATCCCATCTTTCGTGGTACATGTTGATCGTTCGAGCTGTTTCTGGTCGAAAGATGATCTTTCGACCAGACTGTTTGATCCTTCGACCAGACCTGCTATGTTGGGTATAAATACCCGTGTGTTGTGTTCATTTCAGTAGAGTTGGACAGATAGTTAGAGAGTGAGACACTTAGACAGATCAGGAACACACACACACACTAGAGAGAGTTTGCAGAACTGATTTGTAAACCTTGAGCTGTAACCGGACCTTTCATACGTTTAATACAAGTGGTGTTAATCGTTGAATATTGCGTGTTGTGTTTTTACGTGTTCTATCTCGGTTTGCTATCTCGGTTGGATTCCGCACAACCGGGTTGGTTTGTACACAAGGATTAGGCGACTAGATCCTCCCCTAGCCGGACCTACAAGTGGTATCAGAGCCTTGGCTCTTATCCTTGTTAAAACCGAGGTGTTCTTGCTGTTTTTCGGGTTCTTAAAGTTCATATTTTCTGGAAAATCTTGCTGTTTTTGCTTGGTGTTTTGTTAAAAACCTTGTTATCCTTCATGTTTTTATGCTAGTCTTGGGTTTTTGTTAAACATTTTAGCAAATATTGTGTTCCGAAAGTTTGTGGGTTTACCGGAAAACTCAGATATTTGGGCTGTGTTCTTGACATATTCAAGTTGGTTCTTGTTAAAATTCACTCTTTGATCTTAAAAATTTGAATATTGAAAATGTTTGTGTGTTGGGAAGAGTATTTTGATTAAAATATTGGGATCATTACCTAGTTGGTGAAAGTCTGCATGTTCAGAGCTGAAAGATATGGTCTGACCATACTTTCTGCCGAAAGTTTCTACCAACCCGTCAACTTTTCACCAACCCTGTCACATTTGTCAACCGTGTCAGTAAGTTCGAAAGATATCCTTCGAACTCGAAAGACCATCTTTCGATCAGTAGAGGTTCGATAGATCATCATCCTTCGAACCAAGGAATCATTTCGAAACATTCATCTTTCGATCTACTGTTCATTTTCGAAAGACTAGGATCCTTCGATTGGGGAGTCTTTCGAACTCATCTTTCGTGATTTATCTTTCAGTCTACAGTACGTTTTCGAAGGATAAGGATCCTTCGTTGGAGAATCTTTCGAAAACATTGTTCGAAACTCAACAGTGATCTTTCGAACCTTGTTGATCTTTCGAACAGGTGTTGATCTTTCGATCCTTAGTCTGTTTATGCTTAACAGTTTGTGTTTCTTGTCTTTCGATCTCAGATCCTTCGAACAGATCCTTCGGCTGGTGTAATATTATTTTTCTTGATCAAAAATGAATTCGATGTGGGGTGTTCCGGTAAATGCCGAGATGTATTTTGGTACTCCAGCTCCGGATTCGGGTTCGCAAGCCAATGCTACATCTACCGGTCAATGGGCATTCGTATCAAATCAAGCTCCAAGTGTTCAAAGCATTTTACTAAGCGAAAGTGAAACGGGAAGTTTGAATAGGCCTCCAAAGTTGATGCATTTAAGTGAATATCCGGGATGGTTTGACAGATTTCATACATATGTCCTTGGTCAAAATACAGAGTTGTGGTTGCGGTTCATCACAGATTTTGATCAAACAATAGAGGTTGCTGCATCATCTGCTGCTACATTTGCAGATCTTACCGAAGATCAAAAGAAAGTCTATGATTTGGAGAAGAAAGCATATGCCATTCTTACTCAGGCATTAAACAAAGATATTTATCATCAATTCGTCAGTTTCAAGACAACGAAGCAGTTGTGGGACGCATTGAAGATAAGGGGCATAGGAAATGAAGCAACACGTCAATTAAGAAAAGATCTGCTAAAGAAAGAGTTTGATGGTTTTGTTTGTATGCAGAATGAATCTCTAGGAGATTTGACAAGTCGATTTACTCATTTGCTAACTGAATTGGCAAATACTGGGGTTGTAACAACTTCAGTAGAGATAGTGAAGAAGTTTGCAGATGCACTGCCACCTCAATGGAGTAATTTCATAGAAATCATGAAGTACAATGGCACTTTGGATACAACAAGCTTCAGTGATTTTGCTCAACTCCTGGAGAACAAGAATCAGGAAGAAACTCTAAAGGCAAAAAGAGTTGCAGTGCCACAAAATCCTGAAATTTATTATGGAACTGCTAGCACTTCTACAAAACCATCTTCACACGCTCCAATTCAAACAGCATTTGTGTCTAGCACGAGCTTGTATGGCACTCCTCCTCCAACAACAGACATGTTTGGAAATCCGCTTAATCCAGCTCCTCAACCAGCACCACAACAGCAACAGCAAATCAGAGCAACTGATATATTCGGGAATCCACTTCCTCCTCAACAGCAAGCTTGTTATGGAAGTACATCATCTGCTGGTCAACAATCAAAGCCAAATACAGTACGGCTCGACACTTCAAGCTTTTCTAAAGTCAGTGTTGAAGTAGCAAAAGAACATATGGAGCTGCTAAACACTGTGGTGAGCGCATACTGTGGATTAGTGGAGGGTCAGATTGGTAATATTAATCTGACACAAGAAGACTATCAGCAGATAGATAAAGAGGAGATGGAGATGATGGATATCAAGTGGGCCTTTGCCAGTGCTGTTAGACGAGCAAAGGATTTCATGGAAAGAACAGGCCGAACCAGCTTGGAAAGCAAAAAGGACACCAAGTATGGGTTTGATAAGCAAGCTGTTAAATGCTTCAATTGTGGTGAACGTGGTCATTTCAAGCGTGAATGTACAAGACCAGCTCAGCATGGGAACCAGAATCCCTTCAGAGGTCAAGGAAACAGGGCCAATCAGAACCAAGCGAGGAGCAATGATCGCACACTGGTGCCTGTCAACAACCAGACTCAAGCAGGACCATCAAATGCCAATCAGGCACTTGTGGTTCAAGTAGATGAAGGCTGTGATTGGTCAATCCAGTTGGGAAATGATGCACCAGATGGAACAGCTTATTTTGCTGAAGTGGTTAATGATCTTAAGCACGCCAGTGGTGGAGAATCTTCCACCAATGGTAGTGAATCTTCTGAGGATGAAGACTCTTCCGGTTATAGTGGAAGTTCAGATGAAGAATCCTCCGCTTCAGGCGATGATCATGCGGATGACACATCAAGTGCGTCAGTCGATGCAAATATTGATGAGCTTTTGGATGAAGCTGCAGCAGGAATTCAAAGAAGATCTATTTTGGTGGATCAAGCTGCTTTTTCTTCGTCTTCTCTCCATTCAGCCTTTATGGCGAATGTCGACAGTTCATCAAGTCAGGGTGTTCCAGGAGGAACTATCAGTAGTCATTGGATTGTTGATAGTGGGGCATCCAGGCACATGACAGGCGACATGAAGCTTCTCTACGACGTCAAATCTATTAGAGGAGGTTATGTTGCTTTTGCTGGAGATAAGGGCGGATATATAACGGGTGAAGGAATGATTTCCAACGGGGTTGTTAGCTTTGACAAGATCAACTTTGTGCAACAACTTGATCACAATCTTCTTAGTGTTTCTCAAATTTGCGACAAGCAGTTCTCAGTACACTTTGATGCTAATGGATGTTATGTGCTGAAACCCGGCTTCAAAATTCCAAAAGAATGGATTCTCTTGTCGGCTCCAAGGATAAATGATCTGTATGTCCTTGATATGAGCCAAGCTATCACAACGTCTGCACAAGCAACATGTTTCGTTTCCAAAGCCACGGAAAAAGACACAATCTCTTGGCACAGACGAATGGGCCACATTCACTTACGCAAAATGAATCATTTGGTGTCAAATGAATTGGTGAATGGTGTTCCTCTTAAAAATTTCCATCTTCAAGACGTCTGTGTTTCGTGCCAGAAAGGAAAACAAACGAAGAAGCGACACCCTACAAAGAAAGTCAACACGGTGGCTGTTCCTCTTGAACGTTTGCACATGGATTTGTTCGGTCCTGTCAAGCACAAAAGCATTAGGAATGATCAATACTGCCTCGTGATAACTGATGATTATTCAAGATTTTCGTGGGTGGCGTTCATGGCACACAAGAGTGAAACCTTCGGTATTATCAAAAACTTGATCATTCAGATTGAGAATCTTTACAACTTGAAGGTTAGGCGGATACGTAGCGACAATGGTACTGAATTCAAAAATCATGCCATGGCGGAGTTTTGCAATTCAAAAGGTATTCTTCACGAATTTAGTGCAGCTTATACTCCTCAACAGAATGGTGTCGCTGAACGTAAGAACCGCACATTGATCGAGACTGCTAGGACTATGTTGGTAGAGTCGCAGCTACCCATTCCATTCTGGACTGAAGCTGTGTCTTCTGCATGCTATACGTTGAACCGAGTCCTTACAGTCAAAAGGCACAACAAGACCTGCTTTGAGCTTATCAACAAACGGAAACCAGACTTGTCTTATCTTGAACCGTTTGGAGCTCCTTGCACAATAATCGATCCTAATGGAAAGTTTGGGGCTAGAGCCATTGAGGGATACTTTCTTGGGTATTCCACCCCGAACTTAAGAGTCTGGAATCTAGAGACTAAAAGGGTCGAGGAATGGTCTGAAGTCAGAGTACAAAGGCACACTTTACCAGTTAGAAATCCTGGTCAGCCTTGGATGTTTGAGTACGATGACTTTTTCAATTCGATCAATGTTGAAGCCGTTGAAGAAAGTGCTGCGGCAAGGATGTTTTTCGAGAGCGACAATGCAACAGATTCACCGTTGGTTCGTCCCATTATAGTCAATCAAGAACCATCTTCAGTGAACAATAATGCTCTCGACAATGAGGATTTTCAAGATGCTACCGAATTGAACGAATCTTCAGAGGATGATGAATTTCTCGATGCAGATCAAGAAGCTCCAACAGCAGTTCATGGTATTTCAGAGGGTACACCTCCAGTGGATGTCCCTCGAACAGCTGAAACTTCTGCATCATCCTCTTCGTCAATTCCGGGGCTTGAATTGATTGTTGATCTGAATCTCAACAATCTGGGTACAAATATTCCAGTTCAAGATAATCCAGAAACAAGGATTCATAATACCCATCCTCAACAAAACATCATCGGGAATGTACAAAGTGGCGTTCAAACAAGAAACATGTTGCGGAACAACAACAATGCAGGCTTGTATGCAACTATCCGAGAATCCGGTCAACAGAATGATTGGTCTTTCGCGTGTTATGTCTCACAGGAAGAGCCAAGAACTTGGAAAGATGCTTTGAAAGATAGCTCATGGGTTGAAGCGATGCAGGAAGAACTGCAACAATTCCAGAAGCTTGGTGTCTGGAAACTCGTAGAGAAACCTGCTGGTTACAAGAAGATTGGTACCCGTTGGGTGTTTAAATGCAAAAAGGATGACCGTGGGATTGTTATCCGAAACAAAGCAAGGCTAGTCGTTCAAGGTTTTCGTCAGATTGAAGGGATCGACTACAACGAAGTGTATGCACCTGTTGCACGTCTAGAAGCCATTCGGATCTTTCTGGCTTATGCCTCATTCAAAGGTTTCAAGGTATACCAGATGGACGTGAAGAGTGCCTTCTTACATGGTGTGGTGGAAGAAGAGGTGTACGTCGAGCAGCCTCCAGGTTTTGAAGATCCTATCCATCCCGATCGGGTTTGGTTGCTCAACAAAGCTCTATATGGTCTACATCAAGCACCGCGAGCTTGGTACGCAACCTAATCTAATTATCTGCTGGAGAACGGTTTTCGCAGAGGTCTTATCGACTGCACTCTTTTCATCAAAGAACAAGATGGAGATCTTCTACTGGTACAGGTATACGTTGATGATATTATTTTTGGTTCTACTAATGATGTGTTGTGTAGGGATTTCGAGCGTGTAATGCAGGATAAATTCGAGATGAGTGCTATGGGGGAAATGACCTTCTTTTTGGGCCTACAAGTGCAACAAACCGAGTCTGGGATATTCATCCATCAGACTAAATATGTTGGTGACATCTTGAGCCGGTTCCAGATGTCTGATGCAACGCCCATCGGTACCCCATTGCCACAAAATCACGGAATTACTCCAGACTTGAAGGGTCAAGATGTTAGCCCCTCATACTACCGCGCGATGATAGGATCTCTTATGTACCTCACAGCATCAAGACCAGATATAATGTACCCAACGTGCCTGCTTGCCAGATATCAAGTGAACCCGAAGGCCTCACATCTTGCAGCTGTAAAAAGGATTTTTCGTTATTTGAAGGGTTGCCCTGACACCGGTCTGTGGTACCCTAGGGATAATAACTTTGACTTGATCGCTTTCAGTGATTCTGATTTTGGCGGATGCAAAATCGACGGCAAATCCACAACGGCTGGATGTCAGTTTTTGGGAAATCGCCTAGTCACATGGCAGTGCAAGAAGCAGACGTGCGTCGCTACATCAACATGCGAAGCCGAATACATTGCTGCCTCAAGTTGTTGCTCCCAAGTCCTATGGATCCAACAACAAATGCGTGATTACGGTTTTGAATTCCTAACTACTCCTATTTACGTCGATAATTCTGCTGCCTTACAGATCACTAAAAATCCTGTGCAGCATTCAAAGACTAAGCACATCGACATTAAGTATCACTTCATACGTGATTGCTTTGAGAAAAGGCTAATCGATGTTGCTTACGTCCACACCGATGATCAACGTGCCGACCTTTTTACCAAAGCTTTTGACAAATCAAGATTTGATTATTTATTATTGGTAAACGGCATTAAGGTCAAGCAAGAGTAAATCCAACATCGGAAAATCATTTTTGTAAATACCTTTGTGTTTTAAATTTGTCTTAGTTTATTGATTTTAGGGGGAGTAAATCCAAAAATTTGAAAAATCCAAAAACATTGAAAAAGTTCTAAAACACAAAAACAATAGAAAATCAAAAATGAGTTTCCTGGCGAGCAAAAGAGAAAATGATAGTACATCAGTGGTCTGTCTAAACCTCTTTAAACCTTAAAATGAAAAACGATAAGCAGCTCTATATAAGATGTATCGGTAGGCTCACAATCATTTTAAAGTGTGCAGGGTGATATAAACTTAAATCGACTGAAGACCAGGTGGGAACCATTCATTGGCATATGGTCTTAGTACCGAAATTTCGTTTGAGAGATTGCCGAGGTTCTGAGATATTCGGTCTTTATGCTGCTTATCATCTGGGTATCATGGTTGTATCTTTTACCGAAAAATAACGGGGACGCAAGTCTAGATCTTCCATGATACCATACATACGTGTACATATTGCATACGACCTCAATAAGTGATAAACAATCACATGTCCAAACAAATAAGTGATAAAATATCACAAATTCTTTCCGGGTGTCAAGTTCGTCTCTCTGCTGTACGAAAGTACTGACCTGTTCACGGACTTGCTCCTGTGCCCTCATGCATCGAAAACCAAGTTCCTCATCAATAAGTGATTCTATCACATAGGGCTTGTTTTCAAAACAAAATAAGTGAGAATCTCACATCATATACGGTCAAACAGATGATAATCGGTATACTCACCGGTAAGATGAACCCTCGTGCATACCTTGATACGGGAATGTGTCGTGATGTGGATGAACACCGGTCGATAAGTATAAATCATACATTAACGTATCCCCTCGCCATGATTACATCTGATAAGTTGAGCTTATGTGGACAACAATACCGATAATTGTTATAGGATGCTTGTCTTAATGTTAACTAAATGAACAAACAAGAGCGTTTTGGCATGACCGTACACTGATATGATTCTCTTACCCTCGAAACTCGCAAAAAGAATGTCTGTATATATTTATTTACTGCTTTCAGTCTTTACATTTGAAATATTCAAAAATACCAAAAAGATTTTAGGCGTGTTTTAATATAAACTTTATAAATACCAAAAAGATTTTATTTCTATCTTATTTTCGATCGTACGATGTTGGAGCTCGAGTCTTCGTTACCTGAAACCTGAACGAAAACCGAAAACGACTAAATCTTCATAAACGGTCGATATTTGCAAAGTGTTGAAAGTTGAAATTGAAATTGATAAAATTTGTTAAACTTTCAAACTGTCGGACGGTGTTTGTTTAAAACAATGGTCACATGTGTGTTGTTTGCTTATGATATTCCAAGCGGTTGTTCTCATTACGCGTTTAGATTTCTTGCATGTGCAGATTCTAAAGGCTAGGAGAACATGGTCGATGACAAGCTTCGGAATGAAGACACGACGTGAAGGCACTCAAAAGACGAAGATGATCGAGTGGCCGCTGACCATCATCAACACCACAAGGATCTCACTTCATAAAGATCAAGTTTTTCACGAGCATAACTCAAGGGGGAGCTTATGTTAAGGGGGAGTTTGTCAACACACTTCCTACATGAAACGGGGAGTTTGTTGGTACACTTTCTGTTTTCAAGACGTGAAGACTTTGAAGATCCTCCGACATTGAAGACTTGAATAGAAGTCAAAGACTTGAAGACACGAGAACTTACAAGAATGAAGATCGAGACAAAGCTACAGCCAGACAAAGCTACAGCCAAGGGGGAGTTTGTTGGTGCACTTATGTCTGCACTTTGTCTGTATTCGGTCACGATGTAAAACGATGTCTTGTTAGTCCTGTAAGTTTGACCAAGTCAACCATCCTCCTGGTTTGACTTGGCCAAACAGTCAACATTATGTTGGTAAGATGTTGGGTCGAAGGATGTGCCATCGAAGGATTGCCTATATCCTTCGATGACCTGCTCGAAAGATAGCATTCGATAGATGGACCACGAAAGATCCCATCTTTCGTGGTACATGTTGATCGTTCGAGCTGTTTCTGGTCGAAAGATGATCTTTCGACCAGACTGTTTGATCCTTCGACCAGACCTGCTATGTTGGGTATAAATACCCGTGTGTTGTGTTCATTTCAGTAGAGTTGGACAGATAGTTAGAGAGTGAGACACTTAGACAGATCAGGAACACACACACACACTAGAGAGAGTTTGCAGAACTGATTTGTAAACCTTGAGCTGTAACCGGACCTTTCATACGTTTAATACAAGTGGTGTTAATCGTTGAATATTGCGTGTTGTGTTTTTACGTGTTCTATCTCGGTTTGCTATCTCGGTTGGATTCCGCACAACCGGGTTGGTTTGTACACAAGGATTTGGCGACTAGATCCTCCCCTAGCCGGACCTACACATGATAGGATCAGGGTGGTGAAACCTACATGATACACCATAACCGCACATGCCGGTACGCTTGTAGAAAGAACAAATCATGTTGCCCTGGTCAAAAAGATAATACAGTTTACTACACACCATTTATTGCTAGCAGGTTCTGCAACTCTCATAAATTAGTTAATCAGATCATTATTTAGCATGATACAAATGATATATTGAATTATATTACCAATCGTTTTGGATAACCAAGATAGTTAACTTGCATGGGAAGATTTTCAGCCTCTAATATGGAGTGATTGAATCTACATGAATCTCCATACTTGCAACGACCAGCTGAGTAAAACTGCAGCAGCATGTGCGAAAAGGTAAGCAACGTGTAAAACTATAAAGGAACTCCTCTTAATGGTAATATGCATATATAATGCTAATGCTTGATGTCTCATTGTCTTGCAGCTCATTACATGTGTATGCAATGAACTACAATTCTTTAGCATATAAAGAATTTACCTCTAGGTGTAACTTTATTATGTGATACATAAAATTTTGACATTAAAATTAAAATTATAAATGTACTGAATTTCAAAGCGTTAACATGATCTGTTAAGACATGTATCGTGCTCTTAAAGTGAGTCGTCCTACAAAACTAACCAAGTCACTAGTAGAGTATCAACTTGTTTTGATTGGGGATTTGCAAATGAGACATAAATCACAGCAAGTGTTTGTTTTGAGGGTATAGATTCCAAATCTTGCCAAATCGGTTGTCCATGTGAAAGGAGGAATATACTTATATGGGTCATATAAAAAGGCGACATCATATACTTTATTTTTTTCTTAAAAAAAGCTTAACCAGTCAAATCATACATAAAGGGGTGCGTTTAGCCGACCACAATTAAACCCATACCCATAGCGATTCCTATCTACATGTACCTTGCACGGAATCTTGGATGAAGTTCCACCACCATTTCCATTGCTTTTATCCCCATCAACCTTCACATAAACACAAAAAAAAATATATATATAATTTATCAACAAAAATCCCAAGTTTATCTAGGAGAGAGAGTAAATACCGTTAAAACAGGGTGATTGAACTTGCACGATGATCCGAACTTGCATGTCCCGGTTCGAACGAAAAAGGAGCAATCTTCGGCATCAGGTCGGGTCGGGTACTTTCCGGTGTATGCCATGGATTTGATGAAGAGAAACCCTAACGATGGTTGATAGGAGGAAGGTGGTGAACAAGGCAAAGTGAGAGTCGTAAACCCTTTTGAGAGACATAATTTTGAATATAGGGAGGGTGATAATAAGATACAATGTTATTGTATAAAATTATGAAAATATGATGTAATATAGTTATTTAAATATTAGTAATAAGATACAATCTTGTTATATCAAATTAGTTAATTTAATTAATGTGTGGGATACTATTTGTGATATTGCCAATAAGATACAACTAGGAGTCAGAGCTACGCGTAGCGCGGGTCCATTATAACATCAAATAGATTAGTTCAAACGTTATGTGATACGTACACTGTATGAAAACGTGTATTTTGACGTATTCGATTTAACTCAATAGCATTGCGGTTGGATTAAAATGTAAAATAATCAAATTTGTAATGTACAATCATAACGTATTTATATATGACCGGGCTCGTACTTAAGAAACGTAAAAAAAAGCATAATCAAAGGTTGAAATTTTACCCCTAATGTGTTGCGGCGAGGTCGAAACGTAGAGTAACTCGATACCCCATTCGATTCAGAACTAAATTTATGGCAAAACGTAGACTGTAGGTCCGGCTAGGGGAGGATCTAGTCGCCTAATCCTTGTTGTCAAACACACCCGGTTGTGCGGAATCCAACCGGAGATGCAAACCGAGATAGAAAGATGGACAAGAACACGAAAAGGAGACCGAGACTCAACGATTAACACCAATGTATTAATACTTGAAAGACGGTTACAAATCAATGTTTACAAAACAATCTTTGCAAACTCTCTCTCGAATCTCTCGGTTCTCTCTTGTGCGATTCTTCACTCTTGTCTGCCTTGTCTCTCTTGTCCACCACCGAAATCACTAAGATATTCGGTATTTAAATGATGTTCACTTGTGCGATTGGACTTTGGATCGGCCCATGTGACAAAGGCCCAAACATTCTAATTGGCCCAGATTTCATGTCACATGCACGTACAGAATTCTCAAAGTTATATTTGCCAAGCTAAGTCAACTTATGGCATCATCATGATGATGTCATGATGATGTGGCAGTGGGAACCGGCTTGCGGCGCTCCGTGCTTCGCGTGTCGAACTCTGGGACGCACGACGGAGGAATGTCGTGACGTCGGGCTTGAGCCGAACCTAACCGGGTCAAACCGAACCGAGTTGAACCGAGTCGCGTCCACATAATATGTATCAACAAACTCCCCCTTGGACGCTACTCGTGAGGTTCAACTTCCATATCTTCCACGTCGGAGGATCTTCAAAGTCTTCACGCGTCGTAAGAAGAAAGTGTATCAACAAACTCCCTTTTCATTTAGGTAGTGTGTCAATAAACTCCCCCTTAAAGTAAACTCTCCATTGAGTTATGCTCGTGAATCTTTCGATCGTTAATTCTTCAGATCCTTGTGGTATTGATGAAGGGTTAGCGACGACTCGATCATTTTATCCTTTGAGTGCCTCCACTTCGTGTCTTCATTCCAAAGCTTGTCATTGAACATGTTCTCCTCGCCTTTAGCATCTGCACATGCAAGAAAGCTAAACGCATAATGAGAATAACCGCTTGGAATATAGTTAACATTTAAACAAATGACACATATGAGATCAAATCTCAATCAACTACCGACCGACAACAGTTTGAAAGTTTAAAAAGATTTGTTCAATTTTAGTTCTTAACTTTCAAAACTTGTTAACTTCGACTGTTTATGAAGATGCAATTGTTTTCCGGGTTACGATCAAGATTTTGGGTAGGATAGACTCGAGTTCCAACATCAGTCAATCAAAAAATAAACTAGAAGCAAAATCTTTTTGGTTTTCATAAAGTTTATATTAAAACACACCTAAAATCTTTTTGGAATTTTCATTTTTCAAATGTAAAGACGGAAAGCAATAAATAAATATATACAAAGATGCAGAAACTGAAAGCAGTAAACAAATATTTACAAACATTCTTTTTGCGAGTTTCGAGGGTAAGAGAATCATATCAGTGTACGGTCATGCCAAAACGCTCTTTTTGTTCAATTAGTTAACAATTAGATAAGCATCCTATAACAATTATCGGTATTGTTGTCCACATAAGCTCAACTTATCAGATGTAATCATGGCGAGGGGATACGTTAAGGTATGATTTATACTTACCGACCGATGTTCATCCACACCACGACACATTCCCGTATCAAGGTATGCACGAGAGTTCATCTTACCGGTGAGTATACCGATTATCATCTGTTTGACCGTGTATGATGTGAGATACTCACTTATTTTGATTTGAAAACAAGCCCTATGTGATAGAATCACTTATTGATGAGGAACTTGATTTTCATATGCATGAGGGCACAGGAGCAAGTCCGTGAACAGGTCAGTACTTTCGTACAGCAGAGAGACGAACTTGACTCCCGGATAAATGTGATATATTATCACTTATTTGTTTGGACATGTGATTGTTGATCACTTATTGAGGTCGTATGCAATATGTACACGTATGTATGGTATCATGGAAGATCTAGACTTGCGTCCCCGTTATTTTTCGGTAAAAGATACAACCATGATACCCAGATGATAAGCAGCATAAAGACCGAATATCTCAGAACCTTGGCAATCTCTCAAACGAAATTTCGGTACTAAGACCATATGCCAATGAATGGTTCCCACCTGGTCTTCAGTCGATTTAAGATTTATATCACCCTGCACATTTTAAAATGATTGTGAGCCTACCGATACATCTTATATAGAGCTGCTTAACATTTTTCATTTTGCATTTCAGTTTAAAGAGGTTTCAACAGACCACTGATTTACTATCATTTTCTCTTTTTCTCGCCAGGAAACTCATTTTTGTTTTTCCAATGTTTTTTGGGTTTTGAAATTTTTCGATGTTTTTGAATTTTCAAATTTGGATTTACTCCCCCTAAAATCAACAAACTAAGATAAAATTTAAAAACACAAAGGTATTTACAAAATCGATTTCCCAATGTTGGTTAACTCATGTTTTACGTCAATGCCGTTTACCAAAATTAATTTTGAATCAGAAATGATTTATCGAATTTTGGAAAAAAATGAGTTGGCATGTCGGTAAGCGGTGCGGACCATGACAACATTGTCTGGCCAAAGAGTGTTGTACGAGATAATACTAATTCATAAAGCAGCTTAAATATCGACAAGTAAAAGAGAGATTAGAATTTTAAAACCGTATCCTGCAACTGCTTCGAGCATTGCAAGGAATCTGAGTGCTCTCCCAAACTGGATATCCACCCGGTGTGGATTTCAAAGTCGATTTTGTAGCTACTGAAATCTCTTCACATCAACAAGATCAGAAACCTTTGGGTCCGGCTGGACTTCCACATTGCACCAGCGAAGGTTTTTGTCTTTCTCTTTCAGAATTAGTGTGCGGTTGTTCAATCCACGCCAAGGCATCCGCACACCCGGTTGGTTTGTTCAACAAACACATTTTCTTCAATCACACCGCGTAGAAATGTACACTGCACGTTCATCTTGTTGATTTTGAACTTCAAACGTGCTGCAGGTGCGTACATTTTGATTGAATCTATCATGGGGACCCGATTATAACCTTGAACAATCAAACTTTGAAATGATTTGCATTTTGTCGAAGCTTTTAATCTCTTTCGACAGACAATTCTGTCTTCTTTTCTTTTTCTTCTCTCCATCACAGGCAACAACTTCTTTGTCGCCGTTCTTGTGCATGGACACTCCACTATCAACAATCCTATGACTATCGATAGTTCCTCCTGGAACATCCTGCACACTCACTCAGAGATTAGTTGGAGAGAGGGACCCAAGCCTTAACAGACTTGGGTCGTCCTTCATCATCGAGGATTGTGACTTCGATTTCCTGATGATTCGGAATGGATTGAGCTTCCCCTAAACCAGTTACCGATTTTGGTTTCCAAATCTGTTTTTGTTTTTCATTTTTAATTTCTAACTTAACAGACTTTGTTTGGACAACCTCCGGTTTTAACGCCTTTTCAACTACTTTGACGTTTTGACGTCATTGTTTTGTTTCTTGTTCTTTAACAGTTCTTTTATCATGTTTTGGAGAAACAGGACGACGTTGTGAGTGACCTTGTTCAGAGGGGGCTCTTTCAACAAAATTTGGTTTGGGCGAGTTTTTGCAGTCTTTAATGATGTGCCCAACCTTCCCACATTTGAAACAAGTTCTCCTTTCAATAAACTTAGGAGAACCTGTTCGACTAACATATGTCGAACCAGTCGAACCTGAGGTACTTGCTCTTTCATCACACCCATTTGTATGTTGAGTGTAATTGTTTTGACTGTTACGTTTTAAAATCTTGACTTGTTGGATAAAATCGGTGTTGGATTTGTTTTCAAAAGTCTCAATTTTATCAGTACCTTTTGATGCTACAAACTTGACATCTTTTGCTTTCTTCTTGTAACGAGCTCCTTTTGATTCAACCTTAGCCTTTGGCTTTGGAGCTCGTTGTTGCTGTTGTTTACCCTTAAAAGCGACAGGTTGTTGCTTTGTCGGTGATTTTTTATTTCCAAATTGTTTCCTCACTTCAGCTTTTGGAATAGGATCACACTGAGTTACTGAAACTCTCGGGATCGCTTTTCCCAAAAACTTAGTTGTATTATCTTCAAACACTTTATCAATCAATGATTGATTGACGTTTTTGATTGGAAAATCTTTGTTTGAATAAATTTTGTTATCACCGACTAAAGTATATAATAAGTTATTGCTCTTAACAGCAGACACACATTCATTGTCATCTTTGACATCCTTGACAGGATTTATCACTTGCTTGGCAACAGGTTGCACGGCAGGAGTAGGAGGATCACAAAGAATATGATTCTCAATTGGAATTTCTACTCCTTTCGTCTCATCAAGTGATTCATCCTGGTCATTCACATCTGATTCTGATTCATCATCAGACGACTCATAGTCCTCAATGATTGGAGAACTTTGATTTGAAGCACATGATGACTTTTCTTTCCGATCAGATGAGCCCTCCGATGAATTGTCCGGTTTGAACCCTAGGCCAGTAGTAACTTCCTCATAATCAAGAGGCACACTGGGTTCATACCGAGGCATATCCTCTTCATCGGGCGACTTGGTATAGTCGTGTCTCAACGGGGGCGGACATGACTTATACCCAACGCCTTTCACATTACCCTTTAGTTTCTGAACGTCAATGATGTGATCAAGCACATATCGGGAGTTAGAATAACTATCCAATTTGAGCTTGATCGCTTCATATTCACACTTGGCCGTGGCTAGCTCTTTCTTGGTTTCCTCAATGATATTAATGTAGTTATTAATACCAATTTGTTTGTTGAAAACAGTTTTTGTTAATTCGGAAACACTTTTCTTTTGGGTTTCAATAACTGTTTTAAATTCCTTTTCATTGCGAACTAAGGCCATGTTTGCCTCTTTGCACTTTGACAGTTCAACAACTAAACTCTGATTGTGACTATGAATCGTATCACATTCAAGTTTCACTCTATCACATTCATGTTTTAATTCTTCAAAAGCATGTTTAGCATTAGCACATTCATGTTTCAAATCAGCACAATCACTACATATGCTAGGAGTTTCGGATTTTACCTGACTCGTAGAGGCCAAGACATTTGCCATAAAGGCAGTCTGATAAGAAAAAGATCCATCTTCAGTGAGAATCTTCTCCATTTCTTCTGATGTAGCATCAGCTTTCTTGATCAAGTCCGATTTCTCGTTAGCATCATTCGACAAATTATCAGCTTCAGAATCAGTTCTTTCATTCAAATCCGATTCTTCATCCGAACTATCACTGTATCCCGAACTATCATCTTTTCCTGAAGAAGGTTGTGTTGTGGAAACTTGAGGTTGAGGTTGGGGTTTAGATTGTGAAAGATAAGCATTTTGATTGAACTGTGGAAACGGAGATGAGTTTGTATTTGATACAAACGCCGTTTGTAACTTTGGTTGCTGAGCTGAACTGGAACTAACTAACGGGTTAAAACCTCCTCCAAGATACATTTCGGTATTTTGAGGAGCAGGAATTCGTTTAGCTTTCCGAATTTCCTCTTCGTTCTTGTGCTCCAACTTCTGAATGAATTCATAGATATTAACATTGACAACATCTAGAACGCCCGTATGCTTTAAAAGCTCAATGAATGGGCTCCACTTTGGAGGTAGAGCATCAGCAAACCGTGCTACAATTTCCTGTTGAGATGCAAGAACACCAACATCATACATTTCACTCATCAAATGATAATAACGAGTAATTATATCATTTAGGGTTTCATTCTCTAAGAAATGAAATGATTCGAATTTCTTTTTCAACAGATCATGACGTGTCTTTCTAGTAGCTGCATATTCTTCTCCTCTCGCTACCAAAGGATTTTGTATATTTTGATTTTGATTTGACACCATTGCCCATTGACTTGCACTGATTGACTGTTGTTGTTGAGGTATGGTCCTCCTCATATATTCGGCCATCGACATTTGTTTTAGATCTGGTTGTGGATCCGTACTCCAATCCCAAGGGCTCGTACAACTCATGTTTGATGTATGTAAATGAAAACCTATTGAAATCACTTAAACAAACAGTTAACAAAGAAATAAAAATCTCATGTTAAAAAAATGAGTGATTTCGTTGAAATGGACAATAAGTGATTTCGTTGTTGATGAATACAAGTGATTTCGGCAACAAATAGTGATTTCGGCCAGAACTTGGAAAACATCAAATGATTTCGTTGATAAGGCCCAATTCTTAAGCCCAACTCTTCTTGTGCGACTGAAAGATGTTGTGCGACTGAAACTGTTGTGCAATTGAATATGTTTTGCAATTGATACAAATCTTGTGCGATGCAATCCTTGTGCGATTGAATATGAATTGTGTGATTATATATCTTATGCGACTGATACAAATTGTGTGATTATATATCTTGTGCGACTGATACAAATTATGCGATTCAATCTTGTGCGTTCCCACCTTCTTGTGCGACTGGTTAAGCTTGTGCGAGCCAATCAGATCTTGTGTGATGTAATCAACCTTGTGCGAGTTGATCTCTTGTGCGACTGAACATGAATGTCTTGTGCGGCTCAGGTCTTGTGAGATTCAAAACAAATCTTGTACGATCAAATATCTTGTGCAACTTAACTCTTGTGCGATCCACTGACAAAGTATACACAATTTGTAAAGAATCTGATCTTATTCTTGTGCGACTAGACTTAGACCCAATTAGGAGCCCACTTCTTTAATGACAAAACAGCCTTGTGCAAGCCCAATTTTTATGCGTTAGGCCCAACTTCTTGTATGATTGGGCTGAAGGTCTTGTGCGACTGATACAAGTTGTGCGATCCACTGACAAAGTCAGGTCTTGTGCGACTGAATTAATGTGAGATCCAAGTACTTGTACGACTGAAACAAATGTTGTGCGATTGAGAATGTTGACTTTCTGTCCACTGACACAAAGCAGATCACTTTCGGCTACACCAACTTTTGGAAACACAATTTTCAATTAAACATCATCATTCCTTGTAGACAACTTTCAACCCAAATATTATATTAAACAACAACAAAAATTCAAACCCAAATCAGATCAAACAAGAATATTATTAAGAACATTTTGAAGCTTGCTTGAAGATATGAAAAACAGCCCAGAAACTTTGCATTTTCCGGTAAACCGACAACTTTCCGAAACCCGATTTATGCTCGAAACTTCACTAAAAACCAAGGTTTAACATGTGAAAATGAAAAATAAGATGGTTTTTGTAAGAACTTTCAGCAAAACACCAGAAATTTCGAAGTTTTGAACTGATTTTTTTTAGAAAATTATGAACTTCAAAAAAATCTGAAACACACCCGAAAACAACTCGGTTTTAACAAGGAGAAGCGCCAAGGCTCTGATACCACTTGTAGGTCCGGCTAGGGGAGGATCTAGTCGCCTAATCCTTGTTGTCAAACACACCCGGTTGTGCGGAATCCAACCGGAGATGCAAACCGAGATAGAAAGATGGACAAGAACACGAAAAGGAGACCGAGACTCAACGATTAACACCAATGTATTAATACTTGAAAGACGGTTACAAATCAATGTTTACAAAACAATCTTTGCAAACTCTCTCTCGAATCTCTCGGTTCTCTCTTGTGCGATTCTTCACTCATGTCTGCCTTGTCTCTCTTGTCCACCACCGAAATCACTAAGATATTCGGTATTTAAATGATGTTCACTTGTGCGATTGGACTTTGGATCGGCCCATGTGACAAAGGCCCAAACATTCTAATTGGCCCAGATTTCATGTCACATGCACGTACAGAATTCTCAAAGTTATATTTGCCAAGCTAAGTCAACTTATGACATCATCATGATGATGTCATGATGATGTGGCAGTGGGAACCGGCTTGCGGCGCTCCGTGCTTCGCGTGTCGAACTCTGGGACGCACGACGGAGGAATGTCGTGACGTCGGGCTTGAGCCGAACCTAACCGGGTCAAACCGAACCGAGTTGAACCGAGTCGAGTCGCGTCCACATAATATGTATCAACATAGACCAACTGAAAACATACCTAAAATAAGCACGAAAACATATTATATTTGACCTGACTTGTTTAAAAAAGTTTACGTCAAAACGTAGACCAAAATTTGAAAGAAATGCAAAATGGTGTAACATTGTATGGGTTAAAACTGTAATTTTCAAAAGTTAAGGTTTGTATGATCAATGGAAAAAATAAGAGACAATTTGTATAAAAGCCATAAAAAAGAAGAGACCATTTATGTAAAAGCAACCAACAATTAAATTTAAGATGATATACAATGTTATTTTATAAGGGGAATGTTCATTTGAGAAGAATCTTCTTGCAGGAAGAAAAATAAATTAATCTAGACCCTATATTTTTTTGATCAATGATTGTGAATCAAGATATAATTTTTGTCTACTTTTAATTAATGCTTTAATTAAGAAGGGTAGGATAGACATTTTGATGTAGAATACTAATAAATAATAGAGTAAACTGCCATTTTGGTCCCTGAGGTTTGGTCACTTTTGCCACTTTAGTCCAAAATTCAAACCTTTTGCATCTGGGTCCCTGTGGTTTCAGTTTTATTGCCATTTTGGTCAAAAAATGAAATTAGGTCATATTTGTCTTATAAAATCCTGCAATTTTTTCATTTTCCTCAGGGGCAAATCAGGTCATATTTGTCTTATAAAATATGGTATTTATTTATAAAAAATGATCATTTTGCCCTTGCGGAAAAAGACAAAATAGCAGGATTTTATAAGAAAAATATGACCTAATTTCATTTTTGGACCAAAATGGCAATAAAACTGAAACCACAGGGACCCAAATGCAAAAAGTTTGAGTTTTAGACTAAAGTGGCAAAAGTGACCAAACCACAGGGACCAAAATGGCAGTTTACTCTAAATATTAAAAGGGTTACTCAAGTTTTATTAATGTCACCATAATTTCCTCTTTCACCACCATTAATGTGTTGGTCCTACAACAATTTTATTAGAAGTGACCAAATTATTAAAAAGTGTTGTGGTCCTACACGTATTTTATTATGAGTCGCAAAATTACTTAAAAGTGTTGGAGTCCTACACATTATGTACCTTACACCAAAACATTGTTTTTATGGTGTAGGAAACATTGTTTTTATGGTGTAGGAAACCTTGAATATGTAGGATCATGTGCATGATTGTTTTGATTGTGTAAGGTGCAAAACTATTTTATACGGTGACTCATTGAATGATTTTTTTTTTTTGGAAGGTGACTTTCTATGTGCTGGACCAGTGGTCACCGGGTTTATGTCAAAGACATTCCCCCGTCAGCCCCGCATCTGCGGACGCGATGTTCGATTGGGCCCCGGCCTGCCGCGTGAGCTGACTTCCGCCCGGAAACCATACTGCCCCCACACGAGAGACTCGTTGGGGTAACAGCTGGGTAAAACCGGGTTGCCCTCAAGACCGTTCCATGCCTCGGTAGGAGACGATCCATCATCGGGACATCCCAACCCCCAAACCGTAGATGCCGGGATTCGAACCGGGGTGGCCATTGGCAAACCCCCGGCCTCCTCCCAATTAATTTGAATAGTAAAAATAAAGAATAGACTCATTAAATGATTTATTCAAATTACCTTTGTACACTTTATTCTTTTTATTCTTAATTTATAATTTCTTCTCATTTGAACTCTCCACTATTTTATAATATATAATTAGTAAGTTGTCTAACGAGAGAACTTTGTATATGTGTATTTACAATATGACATATTAAAGCATGTATGAAAGTCACTTATGATAGCACTATTTTATAATATATAATTAGTAAGTTGTCTAACGAGAGAACTTTGTATATGTGTATTTACAATATGACATATTAAAGCATGTATGAAAGTCACTTATGATAGCAAAAAAATATATTTTGAATAAAACTTTGTTTTTAATAAAGTTTATATGAGAATCTGAGAGATAAAAAAAATTAAGATCGTTAGAGTTCCCTTGTTCGATGCGACAAGAATTTTGTAGATGTATATCTACAATCTTACCTATCAAACACGTGTAAAAGTCGTTTACGATACAAAAAATAAATATATTATTTTGAATACAACAATGTTTTCAATAAATTAATATAGAAGTATTGAAAAAAAATAATAAACATCGTTAGAGTTGCCCCGCTTAATGTGACGAGAGTTATGTGCATGTATATCTACAATCTGACCTATCAAAACACATGTGAAAGTCATTTATGACACTAAAAAATATTTTATTTTGAATACAATTCTGTTTTCAATAAAGTTATATCAGAGTGTTCAGTAATATTTATATCGAAATGATAGAGAAAAAAAAAAAGAAACATAACTGTGTAATTTAGAATAAAAAAAACAAAGAAAAGTTATTAGAAAAAATTAAAAATAAATGATTAAAAATTATGAAGTAAAAATTAAATAAGCTAAAGATGCATATTATTTATAGGTTAAGTGGAGATGCATATGTCTGTAGCTTTCGTCTGTATCTAGTCTTAAAGTAACCTGTTTGATGTCTTTAGTATGTTTAAAGTATGTTTTGTATTGAATCCGGGATGAAACATGGTGTTAGGATGTTTTGTAAGTCCATCCGGACGGATGGGCTAGATAGTGTTTCATCCGGATGGCTGAGCCTATAAATAGGGTGCTTGGGTTTAGTTCTTTTGGCACCTAAGGCGAAGCTCTGTCGAATTCTCTCTGGAACTTGTAACTGTTGCTGATTATCAATGAGAATGACGATGTTAAACGTTGTCTGCATTGTTTCTCTCTCTCCGACTACATTCTTGGATTCCGCACGAGGCTGTAGTTGCTAATCTGGTCTGAGTGCGTTCGAGTAACCGAACTTCCGGTCCTCACATTAAGAGATAAATTTAACTTAAAAAAACGAGTTGTGATTGGTAAAGTTACTACTAGGAAAATTCTTCCGCGCATTGCGGCGGGAATTTGGTCGGTACTGGTTCAGTTCACTTGAAAAAGAAACTAAAAAATAAAGTCGTGATATGCCCAAAAGGATGATGATACGTGTTTTACATCGATTGAATAGAAAACTCAAAAATAAAGTCGTGATATGCCCAAAAAGATGATGATATGTGGTTTACATCGATCGAATACGAATATCGATAACAGGCTAACGGTTCCGATAGTACCAATAATAAAATTTATATAAACAAAAATTTAACTAAAGAAAAAAAAAACACTTAAACATCAATTCTATATAAACAATACTAAAACAAACTAATGAATAAATTCAGTTAAATTATTGAGTTTGGGATTTGTAAAACTATATAGTTAAGTACTAAAATAATTATTATTTAGAAAATAAAAGTAAAAAAACAGTAGAAAGAGAAAAGAGAATAAATTAGAAAAATAAAAAACAAACTTGAAGAATAAATTGTGTTTGGGATTGCTTTTTCAACCTGATCTTTTTATTATTGTGTTTTGAAATCGCAAAAAGTTTATTTTGAGTGTTTGGTAAAAATTAATAAAAACAAATTTTTTACGTTTTGTAGAGATTAAAACGTGATAATCCAAAAGTAGGTCACCCCTTACTGCAGGAAAACGGGATTCCACAATAGCTGATTATCTAAGTATTTTTTTTGTCATTTCACTTATTTATTTAAAATATATATATATATATATATATATATAATAAAATCCAAACACTATCTTTCTGCAGCACGTTTTGTTACAACTAATTAACTAATTATCTGATTCTGATTATTCAAACCGCATCATATATTTTCAAAACTCAACCCCAAACACCCTCTAAAAAGATGTGTGGGAAGGTGTCAAACTCAAAAAGCTTCAATTGAAATAAATTACACACACCACCACTAGACCAATTTATATTTTTGTAAGTTTAAACACTTTTATAAGTATATATCTTAAATATGCAGCGTGAAAGTTTAAACACTTCTATAAGTATATATCTTAAATATGCAATGTGAAAAGATAAAAAAAAATTAATGAATGTCATGTGACATCCATTGATTGGCCAAACATCACCATTAACCAATGAATGCAAAGTACTATTAATGATCACTTAGCAATTAGCAATTATATATAGTTAATAATGAGTTAAATGTCATTTTAGTCCCTGTGGTTTGGGCCATTTTGCCAGTTTAGTCCAAAGGTTTCATTTTTAACCTGTGGGTCCAAAAAGGTTTCACAGTTGCCATTTTAGTCCACTGTGTTAACTTCATCCATTTTTTCTGTTAACGAGAAGGCCAATTCGGTCATTTTATATGGCTGAATTGCCCTTTTAGTTAACAGAATTACATACAAAATGACCGAATTGGCCTTCTCGTTAACAGAAAAAATGGATGAAGTTAACCAAGTGGACTAAAATGGCAGCTGTGAAACCTTTTTGGACCAACAGGTTAAAAATGAAAGCTTTGGACTAAACTGGCAAAATGGTCTAAACCACAGGGACTAAAATGGCATTTAACTCGTTAATAATTAATAATTAATTAACTCATGTGATTGCTTGAAGTTTGTTTGTTTGTTTGTTATTTTACATGGTAGTTAATTTATCATTTGAGTTAAATTGTTTTTTTATAATAACTTTGAATATAGGGTGATAAGATACAATGTTATTGTATCAAATCATGAAAATATGATGTAATATAGTTATTTAAATATTAGTAATAAGATACAATGTTATTGTATCAAATTAGTTAATTTAATTAATGTGTGAGATACTATTTTGTTGGTTCAGTTCTGTTTGTACATGAGGGAAAACATTAAAACATACCTTTGATTGCATCAGTACAGTGGAGAATCCAGTGAGAAAAGACGACATAGAGTTCGACATAGATGTCAGTGTGATCCGGTTCCTCCTTAGGGTGCTAACTGATGATGGGGACTTAGAAAACCGAAAGGGTATCGGCTGTAGGCAATGTTGTAGAAGGCGCTAGGCGCTAGTCGGGCGGTGAGGTACCGCCTAGGGATTAATCGGGATTAATCGGAATGGGATTGTTATATGTATTTTTTTCAAAATTATATATATATACCCAATAATATAAAAATAATACTTCAAAATTCACATAAATACTTCAAGTTTCAGATAGTATGGTTCGATTTTGACCGATTTTGACTGATTCTGACCAATTTTGACCGCCTAGGACCGATTTTGACCGATTAATATAGTCCGATTAATCCGATTTTTGACCGCCTAGGACCGATTTTGACCGACTTTGACCGACTCCGATTAATTGACCGACTAGCTCAAAATTAGTCAGTAAGTAGCCGCCTAGCGCCTAGGCGCCGATTAATCGGCCGCCTAGGCCGATTTTTGCAACATTGGCTGTAGGAGATGGAGGTCGAATTATGATGTTATTATCTTATGGGGTGTGTCTGATTGTGTAACTGAGTAACCCCTTAACCTCCACATAATTCTCCTTATATAAGCACCCAGGAGGAAACCTAATTAGTTAATAAGGGTAATATGGTCCATCAACAATTACCAACTAATTATTTAATAGGTTATTATATATTTTGATCTATATTATGTAAATTATTATAATGGCTATAGATTAAATATTAATAAATAATATATTTAATCTTACATTCTCCCAATTAGCCGAGTAATCATTTACTATGAGTATTAGATAAGCCTGATCAGGAGTTAACACTCATTTTAGCCTTAAACAAGTACTATAGCAGAGAAATACAGCCGTTGAATCATTATGCGACTCAGGACCCCCATTAATCATACTATAGCCTTAATTTAAAACCTAATCGTTATGATCAAAATACGCATAAGCCCTTTGTTTGATTTGTAACTTTATTTGTCTATATGCCGTTATGCTAGCTTGATATATTCTTAGAGACATACAAAATCAAACTGATGAGGAAAAATTAACTAATAGTTAGTCATTCATAGTACGATATGCAGTTGCGCATGGCCATTAATTAATACCCGTCTCTGAGCTCTCTTAATAAGACTTATGGGTAATAGCCCTTCAGTTATTGGATCCTTAAGCATATCATGAATGTATTCGATACAAAACTTAGTTTCCTCAATCGTTCATAAACGAATAATTAATTGCGTATCGAAAATTAATGCAGCACCTCTTGAACTGTTACTGTTCAAGGAGTCATGGTAGCTGACTTTATCACACTAAGTCTTCAAAAACATTAATTATATGGAGTTAATAAACTTATGAGTCCACTGATAAATTTCCAACAACATTTAGTGACTATATTATGTCGTTATAACTTAGGTTGTTAATATCAGTGCATTATGACTCCTCCATGAAATAGGTTTTGTCTGCTGACATAAAGATATACCCGAAATTACATTTTATCATCTTTGAATATCTCAAAGTTAAAGTAATAAACCGGTTTGAGTTCTCACTTCTTCTTTAAAATTATAGTCTCTCGTTTCCTTTAAAGATATTGTAGTACTCCATTGGATGCTTCACATTAATCTAGACATATCTAGTGTGTTGCAATGTGAGTAATATCTAAACGAGTGTAGACTTGAACTTACATAAGGCTTCCAATTAATGAAGCGTAAATAAATAATCTCATTTATCCTATTATCCTCTAAAAGAAGAGCAGTATTGTTTGTTACATACGTAAGGACCCATTTAATGTTAAACTTATGGAACGGAACTAATATCCCATTGGGTCTATCTCAGTATGTTATGATATCAATCACGTAAGAGATATCTCTGAGATTTATTATATCAAAGTTTGTGTTAACAATGCTTTGACTTATGTAACACATACTTGTCGAAAGAATGTCATCTATATAGACAAGTTTATCTTAGTTGCTCCCACTCATTTTGAGGTAGGTACATTAATCCACTTGATTCTTGATGAAAATAATTACGTTAGCTTTTCATCACATTATGATGTTTGCATTAACCCATACATGGATATTATTGGCTTACAAATAAAGTGTTCTTTAACCTTCAGTTTGAAACTTTAGGTTGTTATCTAATGAACATGTAAATGTGTCAGCCATTTGTTAGGGAAAATTGTTTTAATGTTCATCTAATGTAGCTTTAAACTATTATAAGCTACTAGAACAGTGATGATCCTCAAAGAAATCTTCTATAAGATATGTAATAAAGATTCTTTAATAATTTATCTCTTCCTAAGTACAACCTTTGACAATCAATCAAGCTTCTTCGTGTCTTAACGCTTATATTAGGATTTGGTTTAGTTATGAACACTCTTAGGCAATTCAATCAAATCCCAAACGTTATACGAACACATAAAATCAGTTTTACTAGAAAACAGTTTTATTCCATTTAAAATAATATTGATTGACACTAATGGCTTAATTTGAAGAGATAGGATCAGTAAATATTTCCAAAATCCATCCATTTCAACTTCAGTTAGGAAGGTTATGTAATCATCAAAGTTAGTAGGCTTTTAAACCTAAATAACCTCCTGAGTTGCTTATTGGGTTCATTAGAAGTTTCAGTTTTATTGATTAGCTCTTGGTTAGGTTGCTATCATTTTCCTTTTAAGTTTGAAAGAGTTGGTGCAGTATGGTGTACAAGAGGTGTAATCGGAGTTAAATTCGGAGTGAAATTTAATGACACTCTTCCCCCCGCCTCTTGTATTCCTTACAAGTCATGATAAGGACTTTGACTGCTCCCACTGACCTTAGAAATCTTTAGGAACTCAGCATGCTTATGGTCAATATGTAACGACCAACAAATTCTAATAGAGAAACGAGTTAATGACGTTAGTCGTTGTAGTTTCTCTTGTTGAGGATTATGTTAGTTTAGGTAAGAAATCTAAGTGCGCCCACAATTAGGCAACAATGAAACTTTTGTAAGAGTAGCATTAGATTTAAGGAGATAAGTTATGATAGAACAGTGTCATAATGGAGCAGTGTCTTGTACAAGAGGTGTAAATTGAAGTAATATAAAGTTTTCACTCCCCCACCTCTTGCAACTATTACAAATTATTATTAAGACACTTAATGCTCCCACTGATCTTTGATATCTCTAGAAATGCTACAAGAGAAGTTTCAATGAGGTACGTGACGTGGGAACCTATCATATATATGTTAGACTTTATTTGATTTCTTTAATGTCCAGATATCATAAGAAACTTTAGGGACATATTTAATAGAAATCTTATTAAGTACATACATGAATAGATTTCTTCTAAGAACGTGGGCCATATGCGACAAAAGTTAGATACAAGTTGATAGCCTTTTAAATGATAAATGAATTATGTCTGAATATTCCATTTGGAATAAGTTCCACGAATGTCAATGAATGACTTATGATGGACCCATACTTATTCCTTAAGCCAAGTAATATTTAGGGCTATAACGTCATGATTTAAAATCACTTAGAATGAGATTAGATAAAAAATCATCCTCATTAACCATGTCATGATTACTCATGAATTTCGGTTATAATGGATGAAATTTATAATTCTCATTTTTTCCTTTTGTCAAATTCTCATGTGCATGATGACAAAAGTTGTGAAAGTGTAAGGTATCATCTAGTTTTATCTTAGTAATGTTTCAATCCAGATATTTAGAACAAATAAAATAAGAGTTTAAGGTAAGTGTGACTTTATGTTGACCATGCAAACCTCACAACCTTCATAACATAGCTTAATTATGATACTATATTCTGACTAATATTCAGAATATATAAGGTATCGAAAAGCTTTGTTGGAAGACTGCTTATTATGGTTCTTATAGCCTTAACATTTAATTTTGTCACTAACTCTCATGTTAGTTATTTGTCGAGTTCTGGTAAGGAACCGTATGGAACTAGAGTCAACTAATCATGTGTTAATTGGAATATTTAAAAATTATCAGACTTAAATATCATTAGGAAATGACTACCTAATTAACTTATCCAACTGTTCTTTAGAGTAATGGATAGTCTCGTTGCTTATGCCTAGTCTAATGGCATAATTATGCAGTGAGATTTTCTCTTGAAGAACCTTAGAGTTGGGATTAGCACTTGTACTTTGTCTATGGACCTTAGAACAATCCTCTGTTAAAGTTTAAGTGGTTCTAAGGTGAGTATTTTCCAGCTTCAAACATTTATTTCTTTGTACATATGTTGCTTATCAACACACTCATTATACTTTGGTACTTTTGAGTGTTATAGTTGATTTATAATGCATCAAATTGTACAAGTAAAAATCTTAGTATGTAATGTACTGGAAAAATGTACTTATTTCCATGAGTAAGCCCTTAACTTTATGGGTCATGGTATTGTACATTATAATATATTCACATATACCACTTAGCTTTATAATTTATAATTTTAAATGAAGGCATGCATCTTAGGAGTTCTTGTGATTAAACCACACATAATAGATTAGTCTTAGGAAAAACTTAATCTGGAATAACCTTAGTGATAGCATTTATGTTAGAGAGATCTTGATTATCATAAGAGACATCATGTTCGATTTGTCCTGTTCATCATGCTCTAATTATCTTCTGTAGTACCTTTACCAGAAGAGAGCAGTATGATTATCGTGTCTTAAGAGATAATCAATGATTTAATTTAAGAGCTAATTCTAATAGAAACTTTAAGCAAAACATATTAGATTTAGGAATTAGAGTGGATGAGATATAGACTTATAGAAGAAAATTATAGTGAGTAAAATTATGGGTACTAAGAATAAGGCAGACGAAATGATCATAAAAATTAATTAAGGATCATTAATATAAGGATCATTATGTGAAGAGGTTGTGATATGTCTATTACTAACATCAAAATAATAGACTTAGCTAAAATTCTACTTAAACGAAGACAAAACAGCTTTGGCCAGAAGTGTAATCATTTAAGCATATGTGCAAAGTGGTTGTAACAAATCAGCTTTGGCCAGAAATTGAGACAATCACTTTAGTTATGCACTTGTTGAGTATGCCATCTATGAATGAATTAAATCAGCTTTGGCCAGAAATTAAGACATTCATGCTTATGATGCACACACAACATAGCTTTCGTAATACTTGAACGATAAGTAGATGTGTCAAGTCAGCTTTGGCCAGAAATGATACATCAAAAGCTCATTCAAGTAAAGCCATTTTGGTTTTGTAAAACATTATTTGATCCTTATTAATTAACTAAATATTTACAAAAACCACTTATTTAATAGCAAACCACCCGTTAGCGTGGATCGAACTTGTGCGATCAGTGAGGCCCAAAACTTGTGCGATCAATAAGGCCCAAAACTTGTGCGATCAATAAGGCCCAAGTAAACTTGTGCGATCAGTAATGCCTTGTGCGATCAGTAATGCCTTGTGCGATCCACAAGTCCTGTGCGATCCACAAGTCTTGTGCGATTATGCAGTCTTAACTTGTACAATATGCTTAATCAGTTGTACAAATCTTGTGCGACTGTCTTGTGCGATCAGATCATCTCTTATGTGATCTGATCTTGTGCGATTATCTTATGCGATCAGATCATCTCTTATGTGATCTGATCTTGTGCGATCCATAAGCTGTTTATTGTTATAAGTTTGAAATTCGAAAACTTAGGGATCATGGGATCAAATTTTCCTATTTTAATGCTGATCTAAATATATCAAAATATTTCGAAAATATTATCCGTTTATCTCATAACAAAATTTCGAAAACTTTACTAAATAAAATAGATCAAAACAATGGAAACACCCAATAATCCAAATTATATTCCAGAATAAGGGAATTTTTTCGAATTTCATTATGAACATATGATGAACCCTAAATAAAATGTTCAAAGAATTCATCCGAAATCTGGAATTATTTTTACACATTTAAACATGTTTCTCAAACTGTTGAATTCGGATGACAGAAAACGAATTCAATTATGATTTCGGATGACAGAAATCGAATAGTAATGATTTCGCATGACAGAAATCGAATTCAATTATGGTTTTCAAATCCTGTTTTCCAGTTTTAATCCAGATTTACGGATACAAAACAGAACTGACTAATCAACATATGCTCTGATACCACATGTTGGTTCAGTTCTGTTTGTACATGAGGGAAAACATTAAAACATACCTTTGATTGCATCAGTACAGTGGAGAATCCAGTGAGAAAAGACGACATAGAGTTCGACATAGATGTCAGTGTGATCCGGTTCCTCCTTAGGGTGCTAACTGATGATGGGGACTTAGAAAACCGAAAGGGTATCGACTGTAGGAGATGGAGGTCGAATTATGATGTTATTATCTTATGGGGTGTGTCTGATTGTGTAACTGAGTAACCCCTTAACCTCCACATAATTCTCCTTATATAAGCACCCAGGAGGAAACCTAATTAGTTAATAAGGGTAATATGGTCCATCAACAATTACCAACTAATTATTTAATAGGTTATTATATATTTTGATCTATATTATGTAAATGATTATAATGGCTATAGATTAAATATTAATAAATAATATATTTAATCTTACATATTTGTGATATTAAACACTATAAATAAGCAAGATCTTAGTGCATGTATGTGTTGTAAGTTGGGCTTTGGGAGTCTTTCAAAAAAAAAGGAAATTTTCCTTTTTAACCCTAAGGCTTTAATATTTGACAATTTAAGTTTAAACTTCTAATCTTTGTTTCCTTTTTAACCCTAAAGTTTTAATCTTTGACAATTTACCCTAAAATTTTAATCTTTGACAATTTAAGTTTAAAATTTTTAATCTTTCTTTCCTTTTTAACCCTAAAGTTTTAATCTTTGACAATTTAAGTTTAAAGTTTTAATATTTGGTAGGTAATTTAACCCCTTTGATTAATTTGATTATTTTACTTCTAATTCAAACGTTTCCATCTTTTGCGATTTAACCACTTTGATTTTTTTTACTTATGTGTTGTAATTTTGGCTTTAGGGGGTTTTTCAAAGAAAAAATGGTTATGCATATGGTTGTTGTAACCTTGGCTTTGGGCTTTTTAAAAAAAATGATTTTTTTACTTTTTGCCCAAAAGTATTTCATAAATTACTTTTAACCCAAAACTATTTGTTTTTTTTTTACTTTTAACACAAAACTTTTTATCTTTTGCAATCTATTCTCACAACTTTTTTACTTTCAACTTCGGTCCTTTATAGTTTTCATTTTCCGCAAATTTTTCGCTTTATGTTTCGTTCTGAATTTTGTGACTTAAAACATCGTAACGTGCGTCTATGGTTTAGCATTTTTCACGTTTCGTTCTAAACTTTGCGAGTTAACACGACGCAACGTGCGTGTGTGGGTGAACGTTTTTACATCGTCTATTTTTTCCCGTTTGACAGGTTCAACATAACGTGCGCGTCCTAAATCGACTTAGTTATAACTAAAGAATCCCCGCCGCATTGCGGCGGGTCGTAATTCTAGTTGCCAATAAGATACAACTAGGAGTCAGAGATACGCGTAGCACGGGTACATTATAACATCGAATAGATTAGTTCAAACGTTATGTGATGCGTACACTATATGAAAACGTGTATTTTGACGTATTTGATTTAACTCAATAACATTGCGATTGGATTAAAATGTAAAAAAAATAAAATTTATATTGTACAATCATTAGGGCTGGCAAATCGTGTCTTATCGGGTTTAATAGGTCTCTAACGACGCGTGTAACACAAGTATTAAACTTGAATACAACTCGTTTAACTACTTTATATCTCATGTTTATAACACAGTGTTACGTTTTATGTACCAAGAAGAAGAAATGATGGATCCTAACCTCATAATTATATTTATTTTTAAAAAGTAAAAAAATCAAGTTGTGTATTTTTTCAGTAAACATGTCTAATCGTGTCTTATACAGATATCTATTGTCAGCCCTAATAATCATAACGTATTTATGTATGACCCTGCTCGTACTTAAGAAACGTACAAAAAAGCATAATCAAAGGTTGAAATTTTACCCCTAACGTGTTGCGGCGGGGTCGAAACGTAGAGTAACTCGATACCCCATTCGATTCAGAACTAAATTTATGGCAAAATGTAGACCAACTGAAAACTTACCTAAAATAAGCACGAAAACATATTATACTTGACCTGACTTGTTTAAAAAAAGTTTACGTCGAAACATTTACCAAAATTTGATGGAAATATAAAATGGGGTAACATTGTATGTGTTAAAACTGTAATTTTCAAAAGTTGAGGGTTTGTATGATTGATGGAAAAAAGAAGAGACAATTTGTGTAAAAGCCAAATAAAAGAAAAAGAGATCATTTATGTAAAAGCAATCAACAATTAAATTTAAGATTATATACAATGTAATTTTATAATATACTAGTGGGAAGTTCCGCGCGTTGCAACGGGTGTCCCGACTAATATCATATTATGTCTATTACGAACCACAATTGATATTCAATACATGAATTTATGTAAGTTTCGTTTATCTTCTATTGTGTACCTCAACAATGGCATCAAAGGAAGATAAAAGAATTTGAACTTTTACACATCCATTTTCATCGTAAAATTCTAAATCTCTACTACACCAACTTACATTGAAAGTCAACTGAAGTCTACTAAGATAAAGAATGAACAGACATATTTGAGAAGATCCTCAAAATGTTTCAACTCTTTAACACACTCTGAAACTCTCAAATTGATTCGATAAATAAGGTTCAGATCTCAAGCACACTAACATCCATCGAATTGTTATTGACCTAACTACACATAGAATACTTCTGATTAAGAAAAAATAAAGCATAAAAACCCATATATGAAGTAAATAGTAGAATATCATAAAAGAAAAAAATTAAGCAGTTCAACAAAAATGCATGTCACCCCCAAATGTCAACCATAACATAAAAATAACCTACAAAAGTTGAAGACAACCATAATCCAAATTGCAGATACTTTGAAAACATATTGTAGACAAAAAACATATCACAGCCTCCTTCCTCTTCTCCAACTCTTTCAACGAGTGCCATCTATTGCAATTGGTGTCACGTCCTCTGTCATCATCAAAACATACAACTTACTTATCAGCTACTCCTTAAATATAAATAAAAGTTCTTCAAAGAGCAAAAAGAACAAATACAAAAATTCGTATATAAAAAACAAAGAATATAAGCATACCAATGCGACCAATCTTCATGCCAGAACAGGCAAGAGCTCTGAGGGCTGACTGTGCACCTGGACCGGGTGTCTTTGTCTTGTTACCTCCAGTTGCCCATAGTTTTATGTGGAGGGCATTGATTCCAAGCTCCAGTTTTTACAGCAGGAATTTGTTAGCTGTAATGTATCAAACAAAAACAAACTGCTATGATTACCATATAGCAATACACGAAAAGAAACAAGTAAAAACCTTGCATCTTGTTGAAACATCTTGTGCAGCAAGCATAGTTGCATATGGAGACGACTCATCTCTATCAGCCTTTACCTTCATTCCACCTAATGAAAAAAATAAAAGGATAGTAGATAAATATTATAAAAACTATAAACCAAACACTCAATAGCATTTAAATTACAGTAAATATGTTGTGGAAAAAATATTAAAACTACTAACCACTTTCGAAAAAAAAATTGTTGAGAAAAAAGCCTAGACAAATAAACTTAATTCATGTTTTTTTTGCAATGGATCGGAGAAACAATGTGCATGTAATTATATCTCCCAGTATGAACAAAATAAAACATTGGTCGCAAAAAAATTGAACATACAACACATGTTCCTAGCGGAATATATATTATATACACATGAGTGTGTTTCGCATTTACTTAAGGGTTTTAACTTCAATATCAGTTACGGCTTTTGGTTTGTATATAGATTAGTGCAAGGCTAAACCCTTCAAATACTAATAGTTAATTTCCTCATCAATTCAATAAATGATGGTCTTGATGATCATTACTTATTAGTAGTACCCATAACTCTTTGAATTATTTCTATTTAAAAAGGTGCCAAAATCCCTAAAGTGTCTTAATTTTTTTTGACAATGTGCAAGTTTACCCCCTCTAAAATAGCTTGGCTCTCTTGTACAAGTTGCTTCAAAATATGTACACAATGTAAAATTACCATAAGGGTGGAAAACCTATTTATAGTCCATATAAATCTATTCATTATATTTATACATACTATTAAATCATGAAAATCCCAAAGGCTGCATGTCTAACCTTTAATTTAATCAATTAATTCTTTTAATTATTATAAAATTTTTATTTAATTCCTTAATTTAATTCAATTAATGGAAGACATAAGTGAGCATGGATTCCATGAATGAAATGTCTAGATTGCCCTCAAAGTGTCTTAAAACTTTGAAGAATGTCCAAGTTTTCCCCCTCTAAAATGGCTTGCTTCATTTGTCCGGTGCTTCAAGATTTGTACCTTTGGCAAAATTACGAAAAGGGTAGAAAACTCAATTCTCTTAATAAGGTATTATAGATAATTACTAAGTTGTCTAACGAGAGAACTTTATATATGTATATTTACAATATGACATATTAAAGCACGTATGAAAGTCGTTTATGATAGCAAAAAAATATATTTTGAATAAAACTTTGTTTTTAATAAAGTTTATATGAGAATTTGAGAGATGAAAAAAATTAAGATAGTTAGAGTTCCCTTGTTCGATGCGACAGGAATTTTGTACATGTATATCTACAATCTGACCTATCAAAACACGTGTAAAAGTCGTTTATGATATAAAAAATAAATATATATTATCTTTAATACAACAATGTTTTCAATAAGTTAACATAGAAGTATTGAGAAAAAAATAATAAACATCGTTAGAGTTGCCCCGCTTAATATGACGAGACTTATGTGCATGTATATCTACAATCTGACCTATCAAAACACGTGTGAAAGTCAATTATGACACCAAAAATATTTTATTTTGAATACAACTCTGTTTTCAATAAAGTTATATCAGAGTGTTGAGAAAAAAATTAAATGTCATTAAAGTTGCCCCACCCAATGCGGCAAGAGTTTTGTACGTGTATATCTACAAGCTGATGGTTGTAAACGAACCGAACGTTCATGAACTGTTCATGTATCACGTCCCCCGACCACACCCTGGACGTGAGCCACGAGCAGTCAAGTGGTACCGGTGGTTATTTTGAAAATATTGCAGCAGAAATTTCATCAGGACTGTGAGTTAGGAAAAATATCAGAGTTTAGAAAACACCGGATTTTATTTATTAAATAGATGGGATAAAAGCATGTTTTGAAAGATAGCTTTAATATGGGATATACCCGAATACGTAAAACAACGTTTAATTTAATTTAATTTATTTGATAAAATAATCCACTTCTTTAAGCCTTTCGGTGCCGTCTCGCCACTCTTGTTCCAATCTGCTATAATTACCTGAAACGCGTTTTAAAAACACTAGTAGGGTGCCCGCGCGATGCGGCGGGGTAACACTTTGTATTGCGGCATTCATTTTTGGTAGTTTTCTTATTCATGTAATATATGTTGTAGTGAAGATATGTCAAAAGTGTTACACATGTCTTGTGGGGAACCCACGCGTGACGCAAACACAACTCAAACCTTATCTAATATTGTTTGGTTAGCTATAGCATTGGAGCGAAACTAAGGAAAACAAATGAGAACCGTCTAATTTAAATAAAAATGGTAACATTAATGTGTAATCAAGGAACAAAACATTTAATGAAGCTTAAACATTTATCCAACGAAGTCATCTCAGCAACCATGTCCAATTAACATTGAACCCCCCCCCCCCTCCTCCCCCCACCCCACCATATATAATTTTGTCTCCCTAACAACTAAATGTAGCAAATAGCATTGAGGGTTAAGACCATTATAGTTAGGGTTAATATCTACATAAACATACAGCAACAACACTATTATAAAACAGTTGGATCAGACAACAATCCACGAAGTGGTTTTTGACCATCTGCCATGTAAAGAGCATCTTCAACATTACATTCAAACAAATTCCTGTTAAGCAATCAAAGACAACAAAACCAATAACTATGGGCGAATAGGTTATTTTACATGGAAGTTTTCATACCTTCCAACAAGCTGATCTGGCATGTTCTACAGCTGTGCAACAAGATAATTTGTAGCAAGTATTACCATGTCCTTATTTGTACTACAAAAACTCAAAGTACTATGTGGGATACCAGAATTTGTTGAAAGGTTGCGGTTTATCCACCACCTACTCTTTGAAGTTGTAGCATGACGGGTCAAGTTTCAGTCATAAGTGTTCTAAAAAGATTTCATTTGGTTAACCTACATTTTTTGTCAACCCATTTGACTTAGGTCTAATCAAACTTGGATTTGGTTAACCTGATATTATTTGCTTTCAACCCATTTGGCCCCCTTTTTTTGAAAATTTAATATTAGACCCGTTGTGGGTCAAAATAAGTCTGATCAGATCGGATTTGGTTAATCGACCAATATTTTTTTCTTAAAACCCGTTTGACCCATATCCCTTTTTAGTTGAAAGTTTGTTATTAGACATAGGTCTAATCAGACTTGGATTTGGTTAACCCGATATTATTTGCTTTCAACCCATTTGGCCCGTTTTTTTTTTTTTTGAAAATTTAATATTAGACCCTTTGTGGCTCAAAATAAGTCTGATCAGACCAAATTCGGTTAATCGACCAATATTTTTTTCTTTCAACCCGTTTGACCCATATTAGACTCGTTGTGGGTCAAAACGGGTCTGATCAGACTGGATCCAGTAAAAACACAAATATATTTTTTTTGCGCTCGATCCTTTTAACCCGTTTTCTTTTTCTTTTTTTTTGTTGTTGAAGTTTTGTTATTAACCTAAACAGACCGGTTTCGGTCTGAAAATATGAAGGAACATAATAAATAATAGACAAATAGTAGTGGATAATTGCAATTAGTACCTAGAGTTAACTTCAATGGGACGATCATTGTAGAGATGTTCATTCGAGTACCTCATGTAGCAATTCAGATTAAAACACCCTTGCTGCTACTCTACTGCTACAACAATCACATATCTCAGTAATTGTACCATACAAACACTCACTAAAAATTCTGAGATTTTCAGCATTCAAAACAAACACTCAAAATTATCCAACTAAAACTAATAGCTGAACCATTAAAATTAGGTTAAAATCAAGGAAAAACTTTACCTTCGTTAAACAATAGAAGAGATGTGACAAGAAGAAATAATCATTTCAACCTAAATCCGAATCAGATAACAAATTGTTATGAGATTTATGCAGCATGACCATCAAATCGAAATAAAAACATAAACAACAATTTAATCTCTGAGTTCGGAAACTAAAATCGAATCATAAAAAATAATATCGCAAGCATCAAGTAACGATTTCATATAGACTACCAAATCAGGATTGCATCTCTGTGTTTGGAAACTAAAATCGAATTAGAATGAGCGATTTTGAAAACCTACCTTGTCTATTGGTTAGTGTATCCTTCGTTGATCACTATTGCCTCCAAAAACCAAATTATCATAACAAAACAAAAACTCAAACTCTAATTTAAAAAAAACTGATAAAAATTGATTTATACAACAAACTGAAACTTACAAAATTTAGGTTCTTTTACCTGAATATGGAAACGAAGGGAATGACATCTAGATCTGAGTTGACGACACATTGATATACAGTTCTGAGGTGCCCTTGTTCGTTTATCAATCTGATCAGTATGGTCATGGTCATCAGTATAGCGTCGTTGGCTGGGAAACAATTCTCCAGCTAGGGGAAATTTAACCGCAAATCAGCCTGAATCGTCTGATCAAGCTCCATTCAATTTGCTGATTATCAATCCTAACATCTCAATTCCACAAAATCAACTTCCTAACCTGATATTAAACAAACATATTTCAAAATTCGAACAAAAATCAACAGAACAATCATAATATACCGTATCAGGCGGTCCAATAATTGTGACGCTCCTGTCAAACTGTTTGTTTTCGTCAACAAGACCAGTAGAGATATGTAAAAAAAGATACAGAGAATTGGATGAAAGCAAATCGAAATATGAACCCTAGAAATGAAAGAAATAGAGACCTTTTATATGTTTCTGAAGGAGGCTTGATTGAGAGGGAGACGGGATGGAAAGTCACAGAGAGAGATTGATAAGCAAAACCTCTTGGTCGATCCATAGCTAATTGCAAAACCTAGTTTTGATTTCCCAGCCAAGCACACAACATTTAGGGAGAGAGAGAAAGCGAGGCAAGAAGAAAGTGAATTTTGCAGTGAGAATATAGGGTGTATATATATTTAGGGTGAATTCGAAGATCTTTTCAATTTTGAATTTCACCAGCTGCTAGATATATCCCGCTCATTTAACCCTGCATTGCATAGCTGGATCTCCTTTAAAATAGAAATAAGATTTTGTTACTCCTTTAAAATAGGAAGGTTTGTTGATTAAAATAGATATAAGATTTTATTACTCCTTTAAAATAGGAAGGTTTGTTGATATTTAACTTAAGTGTAAAATAATGTTTTTAATCAATTATTTAACAGTAGTTTTAGATTTAAAAGTGATAAGGCTTTTAGCTTGTAGTCTATATTTTTTTAAGATGATAGACTAAAAGCATGTCGGGTTTTAATCAGTTATACACTGATGCATCATCCACTTGTACCTTTTAATCCTTGCGTCGATATTGAACAAGACAACTATCGAAACGTCGACAAAAATGTGTAGGTCATGATGCTATCTTGGGTAAAAAAAACAAATGTTGGCTTTAATCAATTGTACATTTACGCATCGGCTATTTGTACTTTATGAACGCACGGCGAAACTAAAAAAGACAACTATCGAAACGTTTAAAAAAATGTGCCGATCGTCATGGTACCTTCGGATTTTTTTAAAACATTACGGGTTGTAAGATATCGCAGGAATACATTAAAGAATTAAAGAGGGGGGAAGTGTAACTAATTACCCATAATTATGTTAAATGTCAAGGATTTAAATGTAATAGATTGAGGGACTAAAAAATAATTATGGTTTAAAAGACCACTTTACCCTCATTCTAGGGGTTTATTTATAAATAATGGGGGAAGAAGTTCTTAACTTTTGGGAATCCTTCCCTCATGTATTATAATATAGTATAGATTTTGGTCAGCAGGAAATACTGGTGAGTTCATTCATTTTGTACAAAAACACATTTGTTATAATTCACAGCATTAAGAGTTTTTATATTTGCCCCTATCTTATAATTAGCTGGTTCAGCTGTCAGTCGACCGGATCTATGACTGTGGACATATCACTAATTAGGCTTGCCCACCTAAAGTGATAAATCGTTAGTAGTAATGTGCACAAAACCCCCACATACTGCTAGTAATTAAAGATTAGCAAAGACTTAATCACTGCAAAGCATAACTGGAAAACATTTAGGGTTTTGTAGAGCAATTTGATAAAAACAGAATGACTCACCTTGTTAGCATATAGTCTTTGATTAAACAAGCCTCCTGATTCTATGCCTTCTGGTAACTAAGCATCTACTTTATAATTCTGAATCTACTGATGATTAAACATCTTGTTTGATTGTAAGTGTATAGTTTGGAGTTTTCTGATAGTTAAACATTTAGTTTAACAGAGTGGAATACGTATTAGTGTTAAACCCAATTAAACCTAACGATGGTCACGAGATCAGAACCTTAACGAAATTCACAAAGTATAGTCTTGTTTAGACAGCACTTTGGCATTCGTTTCAGAACCTTAACGAAATTCACAAAGTATAGTCTTGTTTAGACAACACTTTGGCATTCGTTAGTTGGTTCCCGAATCGATCGGACAGAATATCGCATCGGTGATTATTGGTTAGAACACCAACGTATAGAGAGAAGAAGAAAAGAAATGAGCAAGGAAGAATGAAATCCTAGGCTCCTATTTATAGGTAAGGAGTATGAAATTTCTAGGAAGTTTCCTATATACTTTTCTAGGAAGTTACCTATACATTTTCTAGGAAGCTTCATACCCACATATATATCCTCTTGCACCTTCCTTGTACCTTCCTCATATATATCTATGTATATCTATTTAGGTGTTTAATTTACTTAGTTAATTAATCTTACTTAGCTGATTAATTAATCTTACTTAGCTTAATTAATCTTACTTAACTGATTAATTAATCTTAACTTAATTAATCTTACTTAACTGATTAATTAATCTTACTTAACTTAATTAATCTTACTTAACTGATTAATTTTCCTTAACGGTTTAATCAAGTAATTTACTTAGCCGATTAATTAAATAACGTAATTAGCTGATTAATTAACTTACTTAGCTTGCTTAACTGCTAAGTTTCCTTTCCTGTTAAGTTTCCTTAGCTATTAAGTTTCTTGACCGCTAAGTTTTCTTAGTTGCTAAGTTTTACATAACCATTAAGTTTACTTAATCACTAAGTTTACTTAACTATTAAGTTTACTTAACTATTAAGTTTACTTAACTACTAAGTTTACTTAACTACTAAGTTTATTTGCTAAGTATTCTAGTTTAACAACTCCCTGGTTATGAGTTCTAATTTCTAGATATAATGGAACTCGTATTAGTGTATTAACTCAATTCAACTTTAACGATAATCACGAGATCAAAATCCTCACAACGAATGACAAAGTATAGCCAGATATTGGCAGCACTTAAACATCCATTGGATTGGTTTCAATCGATCGGATAAAGTATCATACAAGTGATTAGAGTTATTACCCTAATAACGGGCAGAGTTTCGGGGTTTTAGGGGTATGATATCGAGCTACTATTTTGCTATAATAGAGGCTGAGAGAAGAAAAGAATTGAACGAATTGAAATGAAACCATCGGCTTCCATTTATAGGCTGACATCGGGGCGCGTCGCGACCCGCGAAGCTCATCAGCTTCTCCTTCGCGGCCCGCGAGGGAGTCTGGTCGGAGCGAAGGTTACATCATGAACTTGTTCGGTGGGAAGTTCGTTTATGTTCGTTTATTTAATAAACGAACTAATATGAACAAAAATATTTGTTCGTTTAATTAAATGAACGAACATGAACACACCTTGTGTTCGTTCATTTATGTTCGTGAACATTCTTTTATGTTCGTGAGCGTTCGTTTATGTTCGTTCAAATTTTAATAAATACACAAATAGTTATATTTACATAAATATTAGGTTTTCTAACTAGTTATATAAATATAACTAGTTAGTATATCTATGAACCTTTATTTAGATGTGTTTTCGTATGAAATGTAATATATTAGACTTGTTTCTTCAATCATGTTAATTTATGTTTGTTCAAATATGTTCAGTTAATTTTTTTTATGTTCGTTTGTGTTCGTGAACTGTTCGTTTAGGCTTTAAACGAAAGAAAATAAACGAACACGAACATGCCCGATTTCTTAATGAACGAACACGAACAAAAAAATGTGTTCGGTTACATGTTCGTGTCCGTGTTCGTGTTTGGTTAAAGTTAAATGAACGAACACGAACATGCCTATGTTCGTGTTCGTTTGGTTCGTTTACAGGCCTATGTTGACCTATCAACACACGTGTGAAGGTTGTTTACCATACCAAAAAAATATTGTATTATTACATATAACATTATTTTAATTTTTATCCTATTTGAAAAATATAACAATTTTAATGTATTTTGTATTAACAATTTTATAATAATTTTTTTATCATAAAAAAATATAACATTTAACAAAAACTAGCACGTTTAGTCGAATAACTTTTATTTCTAATCATAAAACCTCCTACGTCATTTTGTTTGAGTTATTACTCTAAGGCTACACCATGCTTAAGCTAGCTTCTTTGTCTTTGCAGTCATCAAAATGGGGAGAAGCCGAAGATGAAGTGCATGACAAAACAAGAGGTGGCTTTTCTTTTCTAGTCTTGTTAATCTATAATTTTTGACATAAGCAATCTTATTTACTTAATTATTTTCTAATCTTGTTAATCTATGATTTTTACATAAGCAATCTTATTTACTTAAGTGTTTTATGTTTTTAGGAAGCACTTGAAGAAATGAGGTTGAGATCTTGGTGGTTCATATTTAAGGGTGTAAGGAGTGGTTAAACACTTGAGAGTGGCAAACTAAAAAATCAACCAATGAGAGTGTGCCATGTCAACGTGGTAAACTATGCTCAAAAGTGTTGGCAATGGTTTAGACACTTGGTGAAGTGGTAAACTATTTAAAAAAAAAAGAAAAAGATGTGATTGGTTGAGATTGGAATGGACCCCACCCCACACTACCATCTCTCTCTCACATACACTCTTCCCCGCATCGGCATGCAATCACCGACCGACAAACAAACCGCTTCAACAAAAGGTTGGCGGCGGTGTTTGCTGCACAGCAATAGAGTTTGCCGAACCCTTTGCCGAGCCCACTCTGGACACCCTAAAGGGTGACATTTGGCACATGAAACAATGATGCATTGGAGGTTATTTACATTTAGAATTATGATGGGGCCCTTTTTATATAAGCATTTTAACTTTCCTTTTCCCACAACTTAATACATTTTTTTAATTTCATTTCACTCGTAGTTCTTTTTTTTTAACGCCTAATAAATCAATCCCGAACGCTCTTGGGATACCCACTGGACAAACAGAGTAGTCCGATAATAACCCAAATCGCCCACCACCAGTTCCGGGGAAAACCGGTAACCCACCCACCCGTAGGCATGACAGTAAAATTACCGGTAAAACCCGTTTGGCTCAAGGATCGAACCCAGATTTCCCTGGTTCTCCTATCATTGTCCACCAGTGTCTCACTCCTTTTTTGCAACAAATGAAAATTGAACTTGAGTCTTCAAAAGAACTTAAGTCCTCTTACCACTTGAGCTAAAGGTCATTGGCTTTCACTCGTAGTTCTACAATGATGAACCATTGAAGTTTCTTTCTTTTCATAACTTAACAGTAATAAGTTAAAATAAATTGAATTTCAATTGAAACTAACGGTAATATTGTTTAAGAATAATAGTAACAAAATATACTTTCCAAACCAACCACTATAAATACAACCATACAAATTTACATTTTATCACATCTAAAATCTCACATAAAATCAATATTCTCGGAATATTCATCCTTCAAAATCATGAACCCAAACTGGAACCAACATTCGTTTACTCAATTATTAAACAACTAGTTGCAAGCCCCCGCGTTGCGGGGGCGCAAAACCTAACTACAAGCATTTTTTTTTCCTTTTTTTTTTGGGGGGGGGGGGGGGGGTAAAACGGTGCTAAATAGCAAACAAACAACGACCAAATCAAGAAAAACGAGGGTTCAAAGTAAGTTATATTGTATATTTTTTTTAGAAAATTGGGGCCATAAGTTTCAAAGTTATATTTTTTAGCAACAAATAGAGAATTATATTAATCACAAAAATTATAACCCCATTAGTAAGTAGGTTAACAACAGGGACCACAAACACAAATGCAAACAACCAAAACACCCTAAACAACAAATACCCACAAAGTTGCATATCCCCACAAATACAAACCTACACCAATTTTCATACAGAATGCCTCTAAGCTTAGACCTCATAGATATCGACCAGAATGATATCTCATTTATGCCTTCGATCACCTTGACCACTGAAGAGGGTGATCTTCTGAACACCTTCTTGTTTCTATGCATCCAAAGGTTCCAAGTTGTGCAAAAACAATAGCATAGAGAACCTCCCTTTTAACACCAGAACCTCCCACATCTAGGATGAATTCCTGATGTTGTAATGACAAAAAAAATTGGCAGGAATCAGCACTTTGACCACATCCAGCTCCTGCATTTCAGAACAGATAGCGGGTCAAAGGGGGGCAACATTTTAGTACCTGTGGAAACAGGTTGGGTTGAGCTGAATTTTTTTTTGTTTTTGTTTTAAGAACATGTTATAAATAAATACTAATCCGTTAATTCGTCAATTATGCTTACAAAAAACATATGGTTACAATAATCTATTTTATTCTAATATAAAGTGACTTAGCTGGACCACTAATCTGAGGCCCACTCCACCAGTTGCTACCACCGCCTTCAAACGGGGGTGGCCCACCCTAATCTCGCAGTATCCTCATTGCAACTTCCGGAGGAGCAAGGACAAACGGAAAATGGCCAGCAAATAAACATATCTATTATTGTATTAATCTATTTGTGATATTTAATGAGAGATAATTATAAAAATAATGTTAAAAAATAAAACAAAAGGTGCTTTGTGTTGATCCGTTCGACTGTTTTTTTACTTATTCTCCAACCAGCCCGGCGCACCTATTTGAATACCTCTAGAATAAGTGAACTCACCCAGCACCAGGTACACCCCTATCAAATCTTTCACCGCTATTGTTTCTACCGGCATGTTCTCTTTGGTTATCTTTCAATCGGTTAGCAATACCAGGCGTATGCCTTTGGGGCATATCTGTCAAAACTTCAAAGATTGTATCACAAAACAAGATAAAATGCAGATTTATTACAAGACTTCTTCGAATAACAGTACAAGGACACTAGCCAGTCATCACAGATTGACAGGCTTTACAATTGAATCAAAAGATTTGAACAAGAACCAAAATGATTCCTCACGTATGTACGTGTGAGGGATCTGTAGATAGAAGGGTTTGAGAAGGAGAAACAATGAGAGGCGGTGTGCATGATACCGAGGCAGAGCCCTCCTTAAATAGCACAAGACCTTTAAGCCCACAAACATAAGCAGCCCAGCAAAGAGCTCCAAGCCCAAACGAACAAACCTCAAAAAGAGATAAAGAGAGCAACGGTTAGAATATATAAAAGGGAACAAATAAATAGCCAAAATAGAAACATTTAAACTGAATATATTATAATTTTAACATCCCCCCTCAGTTTAAATGTTTAAACAGATTTGTAAGCCCTAAGGACTTACACATTGCGTCATGATTTCTTGGCAACAACCCTTTTGTAAACATATCCGCGAGTTGAAACTCTGTTTTTATGTCGGCTATCTTGATAATACCAGCAGCTATTTTTTCTCTTACAAAAAACAGGTCTACCTCAAAATGTTTGGTCTTATCATGAAATACAGGATTAGCAGCTATAGATAAAGCTGCAGTATTGTCACACCTGAGAGTTACCGGAAGGTCAACCTTGATCTTTAATTCCCTTAAGATATTTATTAGCCACATAATTTCACATGAAGCACTGCACATAGACCTGTACTCAGCTTCCGCCGAGGAACGAGAGACAACACTTTGTTTCTTGCTTTTCCAAGAAACCAAAGAATTCCCAAGAAAAATACAGAACCCTGTGACAGATCTTCTATTGTCAATGCACTTAGCCCAGTCTGAATCAGCATAGGCAGATAAATTAAATGAATCACTTTGTTTAAACATAATTCCGCAACCGGGAGCATTTTTTAAGTATCTCGGCAGCCTAAAGGCAATCTGAGAGTGAGCTTCGGTTGGTTTATGCATGTATTGGGACAGATAATGAACAGCGTAGGCAATGTCAGGACGTGTGTGGGAAAGATAAATAAGTTTAGCTACAAGTTTTTGATATTCAGTTATACTAACTTCCTTTAATTCTTCATTTTTACTCATTTTTGTCAAAATATGATTTTGTTCTATGGGACAGTTAACCTGTTTACATCCGCTCATCCCATATTCATTTAAAAGATCCATACAGTATTTTCTTTAGGTGAGACAAATACCATCATTGTTTTTAATGACTTCAATACCAAGAAAGTATTTCAAAAAACCAAGATCTTTGATTTGAAATTCCTTCTTTAAGAAGGATTTGACTTTGTTAATTTCATCAGGGTTGTTTCCTGTTAGCAAAATATCGTCCACATAGACTAATAAAACAGTAAACACAGAGTTATCAGACTTAACAAACATAGAATGATCACACTTAGACTGAACAAAGCCAATTTTAACAAGAACTTGAACAAGTTTTTCGTTCCACATGCGAGGGGCCTGTTTTAAGCCATATAAGGACCGTTTTAATTTGCAGACCTTATTTTTGTTATTTATATTTAAACCATCAGGAGGGGTCATATAGACTTCTTCCTTTAAGTTACCATAAAGGAAGGCATTGTTGACGTCAAGTTGATAAATGGGCCAGTCATTTTGCACAGAGAGACTGATAATACATTTGACCGTGACCATTTTGACGACAGGAGAAAAGGTCTCCTCAAAGTCTATGCCCTCAATTTGACTAAAGCCTTTGGCCACCAGCCTGGCTTTAAACCTATCTATTTCACCATTTGATTTGTATTTGACTTTGTAAACCCATTTACTCACAATGGGTTTCTTCCCATTTGGAAGATCAACAATGTCCCAAGTATCATTACTATATAAAGCAGAAAGTTCATCATTCATTGCATCTATCCACCTTTTATCTTTACATGCTTCTTTATAGTTAATGGGTTCCGAGGTCTTATTTAAGTTAGCAGCAAAGCACATATTTTCACTAGATAGATTTGCATAGTTAACAACATTATTATAACTATATTTAGCATTTCCAACAATGAAGTCATTGAACCTTTTAGGGCCAGACACATGTCTAGTGGACTTTCTAAGGTTAGATTGGTTACCCTCAGGAAGGACTGATTCGTCATTTGTACCACTGGACTCAACCCTCACAGACTCACTTTGAGACTCACTATGATGCTGAACATTAGCCATGTCATCAGGGGTAAATGACTGCTGAGCGTCAGCAACATCAACTGGCTCATTCGAGCTACTGTGTTGCTGTGTCTCAGGTACAGAATCAGACAACTCCTTCTCTTCATCGTTGGGATTTGTATCACTTGAAGACTCATAGATGTCAAAAAAGTTTGAATGATTCAAAAGGTTTGTTTTGTCTAGGTCAGTTTCAGAAAATAGTTTGGTTTTAAAAGGGAAAACGGTTTCATAAAAACTGACATCTCGTGAGAAAGAGAATGTCCTTTGATCCAAACTCCAGAGTTTGTATCCCTTTTTTAGATTTGAGTAACCCATAAAGACACATCGTTCAGCTCTCTCTTCAAGTTTATCGGTATTGGTTAAAACAGTAAAATAACATAGACATCCAAAGACTTTCAAGTGATCAAGAGAAGGTTTAAAACCATAAAGTAATTCATAAGGGGTTCTACCACCTAACACAGAAGAGGGAGTCCTGTTAATCAGATAAGCAGCAGTGAGAACACATTCAGACCAGAACCTTAAAGGAATACTAGATCAAAACAATAAAGCTCTTGTAACATTCAGAAGGTGCCTATGTTTTCTTTCAGCAATCCCATTTTGTTGGGGAGTGTAAGTACAAGAAGTTTGATGGATAATGCCATGAGTTTTAACAAAATTTTCCATTTGAGTGTTAATAAATTCAAACCCATTGTCACTTCTAAAAACTTTGATTTTTGTTTCAAATTGAGTTAGGATCAGATCATAGAAATTTTTAATGTTTTCAAACACTTCAGTTTTGGACCCCATCAAGACTGGGTCGTTTGTATGGACCCCAAACATCAAGATGAACAAGGTCACCAACCCTTTTAGACTTATGGTTACTTAATGGAAAAGGAATTCTATGTTGTTTGGCCTTGTGACAAGTGTCACATGGTTCAGCTTGACCTGATTCATTTTTAAGATTTAGAACGTGTAAGACTTGGTCTGAGGGATGACGAAGTCTGGAATGCCAAAGCTTTATCGTTTCAGTCTTATTAAAGCAAGCAATAACAGGTATACTAGAGTTACCACAGAAATAGAGCCCATCAGTTTGCCAACCAATCACCAGGTTTTTCTTTAAGGATACATCCTGAATATAACAATTATGTTCGTCAAAAACAACTTTAAGTTTATTATCTTTAGCAAGTTTGTGAACAGAGATAAGATTCACACAATATTCAGGGACAACGAAAACATCTTTCAAAATCACATCTTCGGACAGTTTAAAACATCCTATTTGTTTAACTTTAGCATCGGTTCAATTAGGATGTTTAATAGTAATATCATACTCAAACACATCAACAAGATTAAACATATTGTCATTGTTCATAACTGATGTGGGGTAAAATACACATATCTGTCCCGTGTAAATTGTATAATTTTTGTATAGTCTTATTTGTTTTTATTTAGTTTTAGTATTATACTTTATTATTTTATATTGTTACATGTCCCGGTGCGAAAATGAATGAAAAACGAGCTTAAACGATTAATGCACGAGGAATTGGGAAATATTAAATAAAGTTAAAAGATGAGGAACTAAAATCGCCTTGTGCTGAAAGTTGAATTAATTCATCACTAAATGACAAAACATAGAAATTTACCTATAGTCTTTGCCACCGACCAGCTTCTCCGTTTTTTGTCTTCACATGTCGGTGTCTCTTCTCAAAACAATAGTCAACACTTCAATCCCTTCAAAACTATCATCAAAACCTCAAAACAACCACCTTAAAAATTGAAAAATCTCATCATCACGGATCAAACCATGCCTCATCTCATGTCGTCAATATCTAGATCTCCGCCTTCAGCGAGACACTCCGCCATAGATCCACGGCAGTCGGAGCCGCCGGCGCCGGCGGTTGTCGGAATCCAGTCGAAGTGGTGGTCCCCGGCGGCTTCAACAGCGAGGAATCAGAGCGTGAGCATGTGGATGATGAACTGTGGATTTAGGAATAGTATATAATCATGATTGATTATGTTGGGGATTGAAGCCATCCTCATAAAGAATGTAGTTCATATGATTTTGAAAAATAAATAATAGTGATTGTAGTCTATGAATTTGCTACCTGAAGTGTATGATTGAGAAAGGATGAGTGATAAACAGATGCAAAAAGGAGGTTTTAACTTTTAAAGGGCAGAGCATATTGTTGAGTTTTTTCCCAAATTGTTGTGTTATAGTTAGTCCTTCTGGTTTTGGAAAATTGTTATTGTTTGGCTTTATTGAATTGGAAAGTGTGTTATAGCATGGTTTGATGTGCAATTTTCTAGAAAATGATTATTGAGTTATTGTGGTTTAAATTAAGTTTTTTTGTCAATGAGCTGGTGATGGAGTAGTAAGAAAGAAACCTGATCTTTCAAGTGATCAAGGTTTGCTTCTTACCCTACTCTTTAGTTTCGGTGGCACCTGATGATGATGGCGGTGGGGTTTCCCACTGGTTTTGCTTCTCCATACTTTCACGATTTTGTAATTTTAGCCCCTTTACTTTGGTACCTTCAAAATTTCATAAATTGGCAAATTAAGTCACTAAACTACTACTTCATTTTACAAATCGTTTACTTTTAACACCCCAACTTTGTAGTAGTTTCTTTTTCAGCCCATCCCAAAACTTTATCAAATTTTATATTTACCCTTTCTTAGCCATTAAGTTTAGGAAATGCAATTTTTAACCACTTAACTTTTTACGAACTTTGTAAATGCCACTTTAACACTCTCTAGAGTTACTAGCTTGACGATATAAATTCGAGTTAGTCGGGTCGCATATAACACGTTATGATCGTACGATATAAATTCGATTTATGTTACGTTTTGATCCAATCTCAATGCAACTCTAGGATACATTGAGTTCAATCGGATACGTCAAAACGTACGTTTTCATATGGTTAACACATCACATAACGATTGGACTAATACATTCGATGTTTGCGAAGTACCCGCGCCGCAACGCGCGCGGGTCTTATTACTAGTTCACATGAATTGTGAATTGTGTTCTCTGTTGACCGAAGATTTAAAAGATGAAAAAAAAGCATATATTTCATTACGGTGGGCTGCAGCGAAGGATAGGGTTTAAGCCCATGTAATTTATGTAAAGTCAATTTTTTTGGGCTTGTGGGTATCAGCAGCCATATGTTTGGACGAATAGGAATAATAGAGAGGGGCATATTTTAATTGACATAAGGGCTTGTAAGTCCCTCTCGAGGATGAGATAAAAACCTTTTCCTTGTTATATCAAACACACTAGCGAGTGCGGAATCCAAGCTAGCATGCAACCGAGAATTTATACGAGAACAAGCACAAACACAACACGCAAGATTCACCGATTAACACCACATGTATTAATACGAATGAAGGGTCCGGTTACAAGCTCAATGTTTACAGATATGTTCTATAAACTCTCAAAGTGTGTGTGTGCTCTCCTGTCTCTCTCTGCTCTGTCTAGTGTCTAACCTATGTCATTACTTGCGAAGAGAACACAACACACGGGTATTTATACCCGACACAGCAGGTCTGGTCGAAGGATCAGACAGAGTGATCGAAAGATCATCTGTCGACCAGAAATCCCTTCGAAAGATCACATTCACCACGAAGGATGATATCCTTCGTGGTCTATCCTTCGTGGTCTATCTTTCGAGCTCATCATCGAAGGATATAAACTATCCTTCGATGATTTATCCTTCGACACACACACCTAACAACCAATGTGCTAACTGTTTGGCCAAGTCAAACCAGGAGGATGGTTGACTTGGTCAAACTTACATCGAACGCACATTGTAACAAACTAAGACGTAACCCAGACTAACGTAAGACATCGTTTTGTAACATTACGAAATACAGACAAAGTACAGACACAAGTGCACCAACAAACTCCCCCTTGGCTGTAGCTTTGTCTCGATCTTCGTGTCTTCAAGTCTTCAAGGCCGAGTCGAACCGAGCCGAGTCGCGTCCACACAAAATGCATCAACAAACTCCCCCTTGGACGCTACTCGTGATGGTTCGTCTTCTATGTCTTTCATGTCGGAGGATCTTCAAAGTTTTCACGCGTCGTAAGCAGAAAGTGTATCAACAAACTCCCCGTTTAATGTAGAAAGTGTGTTGACAAACTCCCCCTTAGATTGAACTCTCCATTGAGTCATGCTCGTGAATCTTTTGACTTGACAATTCTTCAGATCCTTGTGGTGTTGAGGAAGGGACAGCGGCAACTCGATCATTTTATCCTTTGAGTGCCTCCACTTCGTGTCTTCATTCCAAAGCTTTTCATCGAATATGTTCTCCTCGCCTTTAGCATCTGCACATGCAAGAAAGCTAAACGCATAATGAGAACAACCGCTTGGAATATAGTTAATATTTAAACTAATGACACTTATGAGATCAAATCTCAATCAAACACCAACCGACAGCAGTTTGAAAGTTTAGAAAAATATTCATTTTAATCCTTTAACTTTCAAAACTCGTTAACTTCGACTGTTTATGAAGAAGCAGTTGTTTTCCAGCTTACGATCAGGATTTTGGGTAGGATAGACTCGAGTTCCAATATCGGTCAATCAAAAATAAACTTGAAGAAAAATCTTTTTGGATTTTATAAAGTTTAAATTAAAACACACCTAAAATCTTTTTGGAATTTTCATTTTTCAAATGTAAGGACGGAAAGCAATAAATAAATATATACCAAGATACATAAACATGAAACATTAAATAAATATTTACAGACATTCTTTTTGCGAGTTTCGAGGGTAAGAGAATCATATCAGTGTACGGTCATGCCAAAACGCTCTTGTTGTTCTTTTAGTTAACATTAAGATAAGCATCCTATAACGATTATCGGTATTGTTGTCCACTTAAGCTCAGCTTATCATTTGTAATCATGGCGAGGGGATACGTTAAGGTATAATTTATACTTACCGACCGGTGTTCATCCACATCACGACACATTCCCGTATCAAGGTATGCACGAGGATTCATCTTACCGGTGAGTATACCGATTATCATCTGTTTGACCGTATATGATGTGAGATTCTCACTTATTTTGATTGAAAACAAGCCCTATGTGATATAATCACTTATTGATGAGGAACTTGATTTTCGATGCATGAGGGCACAGGAGCAAGTCCGTGAACAGGTCAGTACTTTCGTACAGCAGAGAGACGAACTTGACTCCCGGAAAGAATTTGTGATATATTATCACTTATTTGTTTGGACATGTGATTGTTGATCACTTATTGAGGTCGTATGCAGTATGTACACGTATGTATGGTATCATGGAAGATCTAGACTTGCGTCCCCGTTATTTTTCGGTAAAAGATACAACCATGATACCCAGATGATAAGCAGCATAAAGACCGAATATCTCAGAACCTCGGCAATCTCTTAAACGAAATTTCGGTACTAAGACCATATGCCAATGAATGGTTCCCACCCAGTCTTCAGTCGGATTTAAGTTTATATCACCCTGCACACTTTAAAATGATTGTGAGCCTACCGATACATCTTATATAGGGCTGCTTATCGTTTTCCATTTAAGGTTTAAAGAGGTTTAGACAGACCACTAATGTACTATCATATTCTCTTTTGCTCGCCAGGAAACTCATTTTTGCTTTTCTATTGATTTTGTGTTTTTTTTTTTGAAATTTTTCGATGTTTTTGGATTTTCAGATTTTGGATTACTCCCCCTAAAATCAATAAACTAAGACAAATTTAAAATACAAAGGTATTTACAAAAATGATTTTCCGATGTTGGTTAACTCATGTTTTACCTCAATGCCGTTTACCAAAATTAAGTTTTAATCAGAAATGATTTAGCAAATTTTGGAAACATAATCAGTTGGCATGTCGGTAAGCGGTGCGGACCAAGACAGCATTGTCTGGCCAAAGAATGCTGAACGAGATAATAATTCACAAAGCAGCTTAAATATCGACAAGTATAGGAGAGATTAGAAATTTAAAACCGTATCCTGCAACTGCATCGTGCATTGCCAGGAATCTGAGTGCTCTCCCAAACTGAATATCCACCCGGTGTGGATTTCAAAGTCGATTCTTTGTAGCTACTTATAAATCTCTTCACAGCAACAAGATCAGAAACCTTTGGGTCCGGCTGGTCGTCCACATTGTACCAGCGAAGGTCTTTGTCTTTCTCTTTCAGAAGTAGTGTGCGGTTGTTCAACCCATGCCAAGGCGTCCGCACACCTGGTTGGTTTGTTCAACAAACACATTTTCTTCAATCACACCACGAAGAGATGTACACTGCACATTCATCTTGTAGATTGTTGAACTTCAGACGTGCTGCAGGTGCATACATTTCATTTGAATCTATCCCGGAGACCCGATCAAAGCTTTGAACATTCACATTTTGAAAAGATTTTCATTTTGTCGAAGCTTCCAATTTCTTTCATCAGACATTTCTTTTTCCCTTTTCTCTTCCTCTCCATCAAAGGCAACAATTTCTTCTGTCGCCTATCTTGTGCAAGGATGCTCCACTATCAACAATCTTACGACTATCGAAAGTTCCTCCTGGAATATCCTACACACTCACTCAAAAATTAGTTGGAGAGAGGGACCCAAGCCTTCGTGGACTTGGGTCGTCCTTGATCATCAAGAAAAGTGATTTCAATCACTTGATGATTAGGAAATAGAACCTGCGGTGCTCCCCCTGACTGAATTACCTGTTTTTGTTTCCAAGCTGTTTGTTCTGTACCAGTATTTGCATTAATTGTTTTAGCATTTACTGGTTTAACAGTTTTAGGTTTTGCTTGAACAGGTTTTTCTTCTTTGACCTCTGATTTTAAGGCCTTTTCAATTACCTTTTGATTCTTTTGTTTTAACTTCTTTTCCCTTTCTTTCAAGACACGTGGATCTTGTTTCGGGGGAAATGATCGTTTTTGGTAATTGGTTTCTTGGGGAGCACTTGTTTTTGCCTTCAACTTTTGCAGGTATGGGCAGTATCTTACAATATGCCCAATTGTGCCACACTCAAAGCACATTCTCCGCTCTACAAACCTCGGAGAAACACGTTGATGACCAGACTGAGAACCAGACAATGAACTTTGTGATCTAGACGTGCTTGGACCTAAATCACATCCGTTGGTGTGTTGGGTGTAATTATTCTGATCATTTCGTTTTAAAATTCTAACTTGTTTTATAAAATCAAGGTTAGATTTATCCTGAAATGTTTCAAGTTTGTCTGAACCCGTGGATCCAACAAAGTTCACTTTCGGTTCTCGTTTCTTAACAGGAGCTCTTTTGTTTTGCACCCATTGTTGTTGAACCTTAGGTGCTTGAACATTCTTGTTCTGAGCCTTCTTTCCCTGTCCCTTACCCTTTCCGGAGTTGACTTGTTGTTTTCGCTCAACTTGTAGTTTTTGGTTTCCGTATTGTTTTCTAATTTGGTTACACGGAATTGGATCACATTGAGTGACGGTAACTTTGCCACTTTTGTTTCCCAAAAACTTGTCAGTACATCCTTCAAAAACTTGCTCAATCAAATCTTGATTTACATTTTTAATTGGAAAATCTTTGTTAGAGTAAATTTTGTCATCTCCTTTGAGCGTGTACAACAAGTTACTCCCTTCAACACTTGATACAATCGACTCCATTGGTTTTGACGTTTCAGTCTTACTCGGTTTCACTGGTGGATCACACAGGATGTGATTCTCAATTGGAATATCTGTTGTAACCGAGTTAGACTGTTGTTTCACAATTACTTCAGATTCATCATCCGAAGAATCAGCATCCTCAACAATGGGAGGACTCTGTTCCTTAACACATGATGAATCTGTCACATTCTCAGATTCAGATTCAGTTTCAGATTGGCCCGAGGATGATGTACCAGTTGTGAACCCGAGGCCTGCTGCAAAGTCATCTAGACCGAGTGGCACAGTAGGTTCAAAACGGGGCATATCCTCGTCATCAGGCAATTTGGAGTAATTGTGATTCATTGGGGGAGGACATGATTTGAATCCCATACACTTCTTATCCCCCTTTTTCTTTTGAACATCAATAATGTGATCCAATACATAGCGGGAATTGGAATAACTTTCCAATTTCTGCTTGATTGTTTCACATTCACATCGAGCGGTGGCCAATTCTACCATCTGCTTTTCAATTGTGTCTATAAGATCATTGTTAGCATGTTGTTTTCGCAAAACAGCTTTTTGTAATTCTGAAACATCATGTCTTAATGACGCAATTGTTGTTTTAAATTCCTTTTCATTTCTGGTTAAAAACACGTTAGCTTCAGCTGCTTTAGAAAGGTCTACAATCAATTCTTGATTGTGTTTGGATAGGATTTCAATCTGACCTTCCTGTTCAGCATATTTAACATTTAAACTATCACAATTTTCACAGCTAACTACAGTGGGTTCATCGACACATACCTGACCTGATGAACTGTCGACATTAGCCATAAAGGCTGAATGGAGAGAAGACGAAGAGTAAGCAGCTTGATCCATCAAATTAGATCTTCTTTCAGTTCCTGCTGCAGCTTCTTCCAAGAGCTCATCAATATCTGCATCGACTGACGCACTTGATGTTTCATCCACATGATCATTTCCTGAAGTGGAGGATTCTTCATCTGAGCTTCCACTATAACCAGAACTGTCTTCATCTCCAGAAGATGCAACACCATTGGTGGAAGATTCTCCACCACTGGCGTGCTTTAAATCCTTTACGACTTCAGCAAAACATGCTGTTCCACCATTTCCTCCTTCTCCAAGCTGAAGCGACCAATCACAACCCTCATCTATTTGAACCAACAGCCCCCGGTTGGTATTTGATGACCCTGCTTGGCCTTGGTTGTTGACAGGTATCAACGTACGAACATTGTTCCCGTTCTGGTTGCCTTGATTTCTGAACGGATTTTGATTTCCATGCTGAGCTGGTCTTGTGCATTCCCTTTTGAAATGACCCCGTTCCCCACAGTTAAAGCACTTGACAGCTTGCTTGTCGAACCCATACTTGGTGTCTTTCTTGTTTTCCAAGTTGGTTCTTCCCGTCCTTTCCATAAACTCCTTTGCTCTTCGAATTGCACTAGCAAGAGCCCATTTGATATCCATCATTTCAAACTCTTCTTTATCCACTTGCTGATAATCTTCATTGGTTAGATTGATATTCCCAATCTGACCCGCAACTAATCCACAATAAGCACTAACCAAGGTATTCAACATCTCCATATGCTCCTTGGCTACTTCGACACTGACTTTGGAAAAGTTGGAAGTGTCTAATCTGACTGTGTTAGGATTGGAAGTGGCTTGAAAGTTTGAAGAGCTTCCATAAAACCCTTGCTGTTGCGGTTGTTGCTGCTGAGCTGTCGGTTGCACATTCGGTCTTGAACACATCGTGTAGGCTGAAGGATCAAACTGATCTGTTGTTGAAGGTCCGGTGTTAGAAACGAAAGCTGTTTGAAGCTTCGCGTGTTGAGAAGCTGGTCTTTCTCCACTGATACCTCCTGCAATCCCAAAGTACATTTCTGGATTTTGAGGAGTTTGTGTTCTTTTTGCCTTCAGCTTTTCTTCTACATCCTTATTCTCCAATCTTTGAATTAATTCATAAACGGTGATCGTTTCTAGAACACCATTTTCTTTGAGAATTTCAAGATAACTGCTCCACTTTGCTGGTAAGCTATCAGCAAATCTCTTCACCAATTCTTGTGGAGTGGCAGTGACTTTAAAAGCAAACATCTCGCTCAACAAGTGATGAAACCTTGTAGATAAATCTGCCAAAGTCTCATTCTCCAAACACGTGAATCCTTCAAACTCTTTCTTCAGTAATTCTTGCTTGATCTTTCTAGATTGAGCATTTCCTTCACACCGTAACGTGAGCATATCCCACAAGCTTTTAGTAGTCGTGCAGTAAACAAACTGGTGGTAAATGTCTTTATGAAGAGCTTGTGTGAGAATCATGAATGCTTTCTTTTCTAGCTCAAACTTCTTTTTATCTTCTTCAGACAAAGTGCTGTAAGTTTGTGGATTCGATCCTGCAATTTCCAACTCATTTTCAAAAGCTGTGAAGAAGCACATCCATAGATCTTGACCTTGTCCCTGAACATAAGTTCTCAGCCTTTCTTTCCACCATCCCCAATCATTGATGTGATTTAACTTTGGCGGTTTTGTGCTTGTACCAGTTTCACTGTCGTTCTGCATCATAGATTGAATGCTGTTGCTTTGATTTGTGACCAAAGCCCATTGATTTGCAGTTATCATTGCAGCTTGAGGTGGGGCAATAGCTCGCATCCATGCAGTTTTGTCGAAATCTGACGTAGATTGCGTAGATTGCATAGCTGATGATTGTGGAGTCGAAGTTATTTGAGTCCACGCGGTTGGATCCCACTGACCGTTTGTTCCCATTTTATGATAATTAATATATTAAGTGAAAATTGATTTAAAAATTTGAAAAATAAGTTTTCTCCTTTTAAAAATTTAATTTTCACAAACTATGTTAAAATCTCGAAGGATAACAACCAGCCGAAGGATCAAGAGTCGAAAGACCTGAAAAGCACAATCTGTTAAACTTAAACAGACAAGGATCGAAAGATCAACACCTGTTCGAAGGATCAACAGTGTTCGAAAGATCACTGTTGAGTTTCGAACAATGTTTTCGAAAGATTCTCCAATCGAAGGATCCTTATCTTTCGAAAATGAACTGTAGACCGAAAGATATATGTTTCGAAAATATTCCTTGGAACGAAAGATAAGTCTCACACTTCGAAGGATGCTCGAATGATGACTATCTGTCGAACCTCCTTTGGTCGAAAGATGATCTTTCGACTTCGAAGGATATCTTTCGAACAGCTCTGACACAGTTGACAACGGGTGACAGGTTGGTGAAAAAGGTGATGGGTTGGTAAATCTTTCGGCAGAAAGTATGGTCAGGCCATGCTTTTCTGCAAAAACAGATTTTGTATGATTATTTTAATCAGTTCCCTTTTCCAATACACCAACAACTTTCGAAAATACCTAAACAAGATCAAAAGATGTAAACTTTGAAGAACACTTGAAGATATTATGAACACAAAGGGTTTTCCGGTAAAACTACAAACTTCCGAACAAGATTTAAACCGGATAAAACAAAGTTTTTCAGAAAAATGCAACTTTTCAAAACCCGAAAAACACCCAAGAACACTCGGTTTTAACAAGGAGAAGAGCCAAGGCTCTGATACCACTTGTAAGTCCCTCTCGAGGATGAGATAAAAACCTTTTCCTTGTTATATCAAACACACTAGCGAGTGCGGAATCCAAGCTAGCATGCAACCGAGAATTTATACGAGAACAAGCACAAACACAACACGCAAGATTCACCGATTAACACCACATGTATTAATACGAATGAAGGGTCCGGTTACAAGCTCAATGTTTACAGATATGTTCTATAAACTCTCAAAGTGTGTGTGTGCTCTCCTGTCTCTCTCTGCTCTGTCTAGTGTCTAACCTATGTCATTACTTGCGAAGAGAACACAACACACGGGTATTTATACCCGACACAGCAGGTCTGGTCGAAGGATCAGACAGAGTGATCGAAAGATCATCTGTCGACCAGAAATCCCTTCGAAAGATCACATTCACCACGAAGGATGATATCCTTCGTGGTCTATCCTTCGTGGTCTATCTTTCGAGCTCATCATCGAAGGATATAAACTATCCTTCGATGATTTATCCTTCGACACACACACCTAACAACCAATGTGCTAACTGTTTGGCCAAGTCAAACCAGGAGGATGGTTGACTTGGTCAAACTTACATCGAACGCACATTGTAACAAACTAAGACGTAACCCAGACTAACGTAAGACATCGTTTTGTAACATTACGAAATACAGACAAAGTACAGACACAAGTGCACCAACAGGGCTGAGGAAAGGAACATCAGCCGCACATCAGATAGAGGACGCACAATCGGAGACGAGGCGATCATAAGGGCTACACAGTTGGCGATCAAGAGAAAAAAGGTTTATTGGATCGAGCTTCAAGAGTGGGATTTAAGATTCGGGTCGATTAGGCAACGAGTTATTGTTCGGTTTGTTTTACTTTTTGTTTTCAAACTTGATACTATGACTTCTTTGTTATTTGAGACTTGTTTATTATTTTCGTTCTTTACTATGTTCCTTGGCTAATTTTCTAAACTACCTAGGTTAAGATGACTATTTAATAAAGATTGGATTTCTTTTTGTTTATTATTGTGTGTATGGATTTTTTCTGAAAAAGTAAAGAACTTTGGAACCTTTAATTTAGTGCATATGCGTATCTAGTTTTGATTATTGATTGTTTATTCGTTTCACATGAACCTTGGTGAATGTCTTTCATAGGATAGGTTTGTGTTGATCGTTCGAGTCTTTGCGGGTTCGGGTAGTCTTTGGGTGAATTTGCCAATAGCCCTAGAAACAGTAAATAAAATATATTTAGAACTTGATATTCTTCTAATCTTGTCGCTGAGAGGCTCGAGGTTATTAATAGGTCTCGGTTTGATATATAGCTAGGATTAGGTTTTGAGAGAAATCGGTCTTAGTTCCCTAATCTTATTCGTGTTTATTAAACTAAATTAAAATCCGTAGTTGCCTTAGACTTTCGCGCTGAGAGGTAGATTGTCGGATTAAGACACTTTTAAAGAAGTTAGAGGACTGAGAGGAAGTCTAACCAACTGGTAGTCATAACAGCCCTGTAGAGTCTCACAGGTTTCTTCCTGAGAAGGGTCGGGAAGTCTTAGTAGGGATTTCTTAGGGTTTAGCACACAAAGATCCCGGTTCCATACCACTTTAGTTTCGAATATAAATCTATTCCTAGTTAAATAGGATTCTAACCTAGGTAGTTATTCATGATCTCTGGTCTCAATCTTCGTCCAAATTCGTGTCTAGTTAGTTTAATTAATTAGTTTAAATTTAATTGCAATTTTAGGATTGTTAGAAAACCCCCCAAACAATAAAAACAAGTAATTCAGTTAGGTCGGTTAAGTTAGTCGAGTCTAGTCAACGTAATTAGAGAGTCTCGTGGGTTCGATACTCGGACTTGCTTAGGCTATACTACATTGACCGGTACACTTGCCGGTTGTGCGGTCTAGGTTTAGAGAGTCTTAGTTATAAATTTAAAACTTAGAGAGTCTAGTTTAGGGTTTAATTTAGTTAATTTATTTAGACCACTTTTAGCACATCAATAACCATATGTTGATTAGCCCCCGAATCAACGATCCATTTTAGTTTATTTTGATGAAAAAAACCGGAGTTAAAGTAATAGGTGTTTTTATATGACCCTAGAGAAGTGAAAGCATTATAGCACTTACCACTCATATTAGATTTGTGAGAATCTTCCAGCTTATTTTCATTTAGAAGGCCTAGCAACTTAGAAAATTGATCAGCAGTTAAAGCATTCAAGGAGGAATTGGCAGTTTGATCATTCATAGTATTGGCAACAGAGTTATTAGCAGACAAGTTGGATTTAGACCATTGAGAATTGTTTTGATTAGATTTATTTCTATAATTTGATAGATAGCCATGAAGTTCAAAACATTTTTCAATCACATGACCAACCTTATTGCAGTGTGTGCATTTTAAGTTGGGATTATGACCTTTGTTAAAACGTTTTTTGTTGTCATTATATTGTGTTTCCTTGGCAACAAAACCAACATTTGGAGTTTTTGAGGATTTATTTGAATCTCTGTGAGATTCTTCCCTAGAGATGACAGAAAAGGCAGTTTTAACAGTAGGTAAGGGATCCCTGGTTAACATGTTTGTTCTAACAGGTTGATAAATGTCATCTAATCCCATTAGGAACTGCATAAGTTTGATCAATTGACTGAACTCATTGTATTTAGATGAGGCATCACAAGTACAGGAAGGCAATTGAACCATGGCATCAAATTGTTTCCACATAGTGTTGAGTCTATGATAATATTCAGAGACACTTGTGCCATTTTGGCTAACACAATTAATCTTTTGGTATAACCCAAACACAACTGACCCATCAACCCTATCATAGGTGTCTTTTAAGTCACTCCAGACTTCACTAGCAAGACTAGAGTAGACTTGACCAACATATAATTCTTCAGAGACAGAGTTGAGAATCCAAGTTAAGACAACTGAATTACACCTATCCCAATGACTTGCTAACACATCATCTTTAGTAGACTTGGTGCAACTGCCATTTATAAACCCTAGCTTATTTTTAGCAGTTAAAGCAAGTTTCATAGCATTTGACCAAACCACATAATTCTCAGTTCCTTTAAGTTTAATATTGACAATAGAGAGACTACTAGAGTCACTAGCATGAAGATATAACGAATCACTTGCATCCAATTTACTAACCAAGGTGACAGAGGATTCACCTTGTTTTTCTGTATCAGACATTATAGCACACAGTTACAAACAAGCAGATAAACACAGCAACAACAAGAAACAGTATGGCAGATAATCACACAGTCACATGAGAACAGATAGTCACAGAAACACCACAACAAAAACAACAGGAAAAATAGAAGGGAACAAAGAGGTCAGGGACAAAGCGAAGCCTGAACAGAGGTCCGATCAGAGGTTCATCACTCAAAGGGTGCCTCCGCAGACAATATTCAGGGAGCTTAATGACACGGACTAATGCAACAAATAAGCAAATAAGACACGATCAAGTGCCGGCCCGACTAGTCCGGTAAACAGAGGATGCCTAGACACACAGACTCAGTGATGCAGGAAATGAAAAGAAAGTAAATGAAGAACAGAGATAGAACAATCTCACAGTGGGTGCTTGCAAAATCCACGAGATCAAGACTTGTAACCTTCACTTAGGGTTACAAGAACTTGATCAGAAGACAGAGGACCAGATCTGTTGGTTTGCCCTAAAAGGGACCAACAAGAAATTCTTCAAACAACCAGATAAGAAAACCCTAAAAATTAGGGTTTCGTATTCCCAACAACGGCGCGCAACCACAATGAAATGGAACCAAGAAATAGATACGGTGGACCACAGGACCACCAAGAAACCACCACCACAAAACAACCTTCAATCTGAGTCCTTGGACCGATTCGACCGGAGAAGCAGGCAACGGCGAGTGCTGCGGAAGATTACCAAAGCACCAAATTAACCTTGGAGCTCTGATACCATGTCAGAACTTCAAAGATTGAATCACAAAACAAGATAAAATGCAGATTTATTACAAGACTTCTTCGAATAACAGTACAAGGACACTAGCCAGTCATCACAGATTGACAGGCTTTACAACTGGATCAAAAGATTTGAACAAGAACCAAATGATTCCTCACGTATGTACGTGTGAGGGATCTGTAGATAGAAGGGTTCGAGAAGGAGAAACAATGAGAGGCGGTGTGCATGATACCGAGGCAGAGCCCTCCTTAAATAGCACAAGACCTTTAAGCCCACAAACATAAGCAGCCCAGCAAAGAGCTCCAAGCCCAAACGAACAAACCTCAAAAAGAGATAAAGATAGCAACGGTTAGAATATATAAAAGGGAACAAATAAATAGCCAAAATAGAAACATTTAAACTGAATATATTATAATTTTAACAATATCCTTTTGTAAAACAGATTCAACAATCTTACCAAAATTTTGAAACGAAGTGTAAAGTTAACATCTATATCAGATTCAACTTCACTCTCTTGTATATCAGTTGCTAAAATAAAACGAAGTGTAAAGTTAATTGTATATCATGTAGTTTCCACTCTACACTATTTTTATAGGAAAACATCAAACAACACATAAAACCATTATGATATAAAAGAATGTAGCAGAAGTAAAGGTTTTACGGTAATGACAGCTGCATAATACGTATCCCACCAGGTGCATCTTCATCACTACAAATTTTAGACATAATCAATAAACTATAAACAACATTTTCTAACATAGAAAGAAAATAAGGTGGTAAAAAATGACCTTACTTCATACAGTTTTGAAAATACAGATCTTCACGAACTTTAGAGGTTACTTCTATTGCAAGTTCACGGTGTTTCAACTTTAAATGCTTATGAACAAATTCAGCAGCATGAAATAGCTTTGTACATCCCTTAGTCCCACAACCATATTTCAACCCATATTTCTCATCCCAGATCAACCCACCAATCTCCCTCCATTATGAAAAGGCAGTCTCATCCCAGATCACCCGCCGCTTCATCTCATCCCGACGCACTTATTATTTTGAAACCAAGCCCTCATGTAATTATATGTCTTAGCCAAAAAAAAACATCTTTCATCACAACCAATAAACCGCGGATCGTCAAATGCAGGAAGTTATATTATGAAAAGGCAGTTTCATCATCAAAAGAACATTGCATACCACCAAATTGTACAGATCTAAGAGGCTCAGAGAGTGTAAATGAAGGAAACAACCATGGCTTGATTGAAGGCTGGAAGTTAAAACCTATCATCTCCAAACATGCCACGCCATGGTTGAATCATCAACCCAATTTACACCCACACAGTCATCATCACCTCAGTAATGGAAACTTTAAGCCAGGGTTTCATACAAATAAACAGAACTATATCATAAGAAGAACTTTAAATACCTACGCTTTACGGGGCATGGATCTTAAAATCGTGTTAAACGCTCAAAATAGGGAAAAATCTTTTAAAAAAAGCTAATTTATACCGCCACGTGACGTGAAACATATGCAACAATAAACACCAACTTATACCGTGTACAACAAATCAAACTGCCAAAATCTACCGTCTCTCAAACACGTCGTGCCAAGGTTAAATCCTCATTTTTGTTTACACTAAGACAATCATCATCGCCTTTGAAAGGACGTCGGCAACAACCAACGCCTCAGGCTAGGAAACCCTTGAGTGGCCACAGTGAAAACCCCCAAATAGTTGAAGGCATGCGATGATCTAGGGTTCAGAACCGGGATTCCGATCAATGCCATAGGCACCCTTGGATCGACGAATAGTTTCGGTGATCACGATGGAACCAGCAGATCGCTGGCGACGACGACTTTCTGTTGCTCTCTCTATCTCTCTCTAGCCTCTCACTTGTCTCTAAAACGCAATTGCCAAGAACATAAAAGAGAGTGATGGCAGATGTAGGTTAATTAAACCGGGAAACCGGAACTGTTCTTAAGATCGACGCAAATTGTATATATAGAATAATATATATCGTTCGTAGCTGATCAGTTTTGTACGAAACTTCAGGGTAAGCGGTTTGCTCGTCACCCAATGACTCTTGCACGGGTGGCTTGTCACCTAATGACTTTTGCACGTAAGAAGGCTGACCAACGTCTTCTTGTACTCCCGAGGCACCACTAACGAAAACGTTATTGCCATATTCTTCATGTCCGTATGAGGCACCGTAACCGTCTTCATAATACGGAGATCCATAACCATGATCATAGCTACACACGTTCAGATCTGGTAACAACGGTTGGCTGGGCATAGCAGACTTAAAAAACCAACGGGTAAAAGGTAATGGTAAGTTTAACGCCGAATAGAAAAAAGTAAATATATATACTTACCTCGTTGAGGTATGGAAACAACGATTCATTGTGATGGGGACGATAGCCGGACACGACCTCGTCCACACGATCATCATTTCCACTCCAATCGTAAGAATCAGTGACATTAGACCCCCCCCCCCTAATAAAAACGGTGTGCTAAGTATTTCATAAAAAAAAAACAGAACAAGTTAAAAAAATGATATACCACACTGCTATTCGGAATAAACGTGCTCGTGTTTGCGTCAGACGGCTCGCCGAAAATGTGGTTGTACCAAGACATGTTTGTTAGTGAATGTGAATATATAACGAAGACAATATATATCATCGTCTTCTTCATCGTTTAAATAGGGGAGGCATAATTCGAATTCAGAATTCAATACGGGTCGTATTGCCCTATACGCATTGTATAGGGCTTACGTCAATCACTTTACGTCACTCAACAGTGACAGAAATATGCTCGTACTTCCTTAAAAAAAGTAATACGCATCGTATAGGCCTATACGATGCGTATTATGATTACCCAAAAAAAAAAAAAAGTAATACGACCCTTCCTTTGTACCACAAAAAAAAAGTCAGTTCAGAGAAAAAGCGTGTGTGTACAAGGGTTAAAAAATAATGATACTTGTAGATGAGAATAAAAATACAAGGATTAAACTGAACCTACTAAACATACAACTCTCATACAAAAGAAAGGGTACTACACTGGTTTTTACACTTTTTTTGACACCAATCTCCAAGTAACCCCTGTATCTTCTAAAGTCTGGATTGACCCTCCGCATCTTCTGAATCACCAGCCCCCCATATCTGAATCACCACCGCCCCCCAAAATCCCCAAAACCAGATCTATAATCTTTCACATCCCCAAAATCTTTAATCTGAATCACATCCCCAAAAATTTTCTGATTTGAAAAGCAAACTTCAACAGCAAATCTAATAAAAGCAGTGCATCCAATCTATTGTTTTGAACTTTTTGAGTTTAAATGCTGGAAAAATGAGATTTGATGGTGACGACGGTGGAACTCACCGATGGTTAGGGTTTCAGTGGCGGCGTTAGGGTTTGGCTCTGATGGTGACGACGGTAGTTAACTCAGTGGTGGTGATGGTGGTACGGTGGTGGTGTGGTTGATGCGGTGGTGGTGATGGGGTTGGTGTGATGGTGGTGGTGGTATGGTTGGTGCGGTGGCGGTGCAGTGGGGGTGTGGTGGTGGAGGGTGCTAGTATGTCTAGAGAGAGTGTGTGTGCGCAGTGACTGAATGTGTGTATAATTAGTTTTATATATAATATTAAAATCTTATGCATTAAAGTCTTGTTCATTATACTTTTGTGTATATAAGAGTTGTACTTTGTGTGTAAATGGCTAAATTGCCCTTGTAGCTAACAGACTTTGTGGATTAAGTTAAAAAATTGGAGTCAAATGGTTAAGAAAAGTACTTATAGGGACTCAGAGCGTTAAACATTTTAATTTTGAACTCAAATAGTTAAAACCCCCAAAACACAGGGAAAAAGTAATTTACCCTAATAAAATTAAATTAAACAGTTTTGAATAACTATTTTGATATATAAACCATTTATGCTTAAAGTAAAAAAAAAAACTTTTAATCATATCCAACAGGTCATCAAATGCAACTATAGAAAAGCCAAAAAAAGTTATAAATATAGAAGTTAAAATTCTATGAAAATCTATATATATTATGAGATGATTTGGGCTATTTGTCATGTGATGGTGGAACAATTTTGCTTATGTGGCATGCTATGGTGGAGTAGTAGAGGATGGTTTTGGGAGGGAATCCATTCTATTAACTTTGGATGCGGGATCCGTTTTTACAATGGGTGACCCGATATCAAATGGATCATATATGTCGTATTTGACAAATCCTAAAGCTTTACAGCCACACTTCTCTCAAACCCTAAATTCCTCTTTGCGATTCTTCATGTTCTTCACCGATTATTCGTGATTGATCTTAGGTATGTTATTGTTCTTTCATCTAGGTATGTTATTGTTCTTATTCTTAATCCGTTTTCTAACGTGTATTGCTGGTTCTTCTTCATTCTTCACCGCGATTCATTGTCCAAAACTGATCCAGAAAGCATGCTACTCACCACAGCGAAAAGGTACACATTTTTTAATGTTTTTTCGAGATCTTAGTAAGGGGAGTGCTCTGTCAAGGCTGCCTTGGTTCTGTTGGGTCATATGCTTTCCAATCTTGCTCTGCAATCTCGGTAAGTTATGATGTTTCGTGACACGTTTTTTCTTTGTTTTTGATATATGTAATCTGTAATCTTAATTCATGTCTTGAACGATGAGGGTTTTGTTTTCCTTTCTCAATCAGTTATTCTTTTTGAAATTAGGGTTCCGTTTGCTTGAGATTTGAATCTTCCGATTGTTGAAGTCTTTGAAGCCGATCGTTTTAAATTTCCAGTCCCCGAGGTATGATCTGATTGTGTTTTAAGTGTAGATGTTGTTTGACGATCACATTAATTAGGTTTTTGATTCAGATTATGTGATTTTGTTTATACTTTTTTATGTGATTTTGAAACTGATGAATGATGATTTGATTTTACTTTTTTAGTAAGGGAAACGATTTGTGTTTCTATGTGATAGTAATATCCGAGCAAAGGTTAGCATTTAATATGCCCTAGAATTTGTCACATGATTGACAACCATTTGTGTTTTTGCCTAACATTATGCTTTGTTTCAATATGATGCAAACAATAAAATGCCATTAGAGTTACCATAGTGGGATCCCTGCTAAAGATCGAAGGCGTACACAAGAGTTGTTCTTTTCAAACAAGATACGAGTGGTATACAGTTATTACAAGCGTTTTAGTATAAACGAAGTGGACTATAAACAAAGACCGTATCTTTTCTTAACATCTTTTTTTTTCTCTTTGAAGATTGTTGCAACAGTTGCGTTTGGTATGGGGCTTGATAAAAGCGACGTTGGAGCTGTAAGAATGTAACACCCGTTCTTATATATCAAGGTTTAGCGTATTATTTACGAAAACAATCATGTAATTAAGATTACATATCCATCGGAAAAAAAACGGGTTTACTAAAACCTTTTACAATTTAAAAGTTTAGAACATAATGTAATTAAGTTCGTCACTTAAAAGAAACAATGAAACGACATTCGTCATTTAACATAATAACGATACATAGTGCGGAAGCTTATTTCGTGATCGTGTTCGGTTCTTGCTCGTCGCTTGATCTTCATCCGGGCACTCATGGCAATCACCTATGATCAAAACCAACTTAAAAGTTAGTTTTGATAGTCAAATATGAAGTTCAAACAAGTACAGGGGTTAAATATGAAGTTCATACAAGTACAGGGGTTAAATATGACAAAAAATAACATTTTTCCGAGTTTGGGGGCGTCGCGTGACGCCAAGGGGCGTCGCGTGACGCTAGGCCCCCTTTTCAGCAGAATGTTGCTGCATATTCCATGTACGATCTGATTTCACGGAAACGGCCATAACTTCTTCGTTATTGATCCGTTTTACCCGATTCTTTTTCCTACGCGTCCGTAATTTAATTCTCCATCTAATGGTGTTAAAATCCAAGATCTTACATAATAAAATTTCAGACTTTAATTCTTCGGCTTATTACCCTTTTTACCGACTTTTGACCCATTCGTGATTTTATCACACCAACATTTTTATTGACCTTTAAACTCATGAAATTCATTAATACAATATCTCATATCATATTAATCTCAAATCACGGGTTTCTCACTTAATAAAATCCCGTTTACACTTAAATGCTTGTTTTGACCCGTTAAGGGTATTTACGCATTTTAGTCTAGAATTTGTACCTTTCTTTTGTCGCTACAAAAGTTCCATATCTAGTTAACTACAATTATTCCACCACAACTAATTTGTGGTGGATTTATCATAACGAACCCCTTTTTCCCAAATTTTACCCATCGGTTGATCATTTTACGCAAATGACCACTTTTGAGCATTTGACTCGCGAATGTGCATTCCTATGACCTTTATACATGTCTAATGATTCCATAATCTTAATGTAAGTTTCTAAGCAACCCCTATGAGTCGTTTGCCTAATATACCCTTCAAGGGTATTTTAGTCAACTTTAGTCCCTCACTAATCGACGAAGGACTTTCGCTAAATATTTGACCAAATTGTATGTTTAACTAAAAGCTTGATTATACATACCTGGCTCAGGTCAAAGTATTGACCCGATTACATAACTTTTGCTTTAAATCTTTCTAGTTAAAGCGATGCAAGCTTATGTTATTTCCTGTGATTACAAAACTCAACAAGTGATTGTCAAATGTTATTGTCAAATGGTGTTAACAACACCATTTGACCCATCTAGTCTAATATGAGATGGTATTTAATTACCATTTCATCCCCTTAAACCCTTTTTCCGGTTTTCCTTTGAACTTGTTTCACTTAAGCCGTTTTTATTTATTCGTCATTACATGACCAATTTACCATTTTACTCCTTTTATTATAGTCATGATTTCTTACCATTTTCCATTATTCCGACTCTCATTGAATCATGTCGGAATATCATGTACTAACCATTTAGTAGCATCAATATTAATACTTGAAATTTAGTAACTTCGCAAATAGTGAAAAAGGGGCGTAAGTTCTACTTACCTCGCATCCGAACTACGCTTTTCCTTTCCTTCTTGATTCGTTTGACCCGCTCCCTCATCAAGCTTCCACCTAGCTTGTCAAGAGTCAAACTATCATCATGATTCGTAAGACGGTTAGATTAGTCATCATTATTATGACTATTTCATCTTACGGATTCTATGTCGAAACTACTATTCGACTTCATCAATTAGTTAACTTAACTTATCAAAGTCAACTACTTTCAATCACATGATTTACAACATTAAGTCTAAATCAACATGATATTTAGAACTCTTACCGTTTTATATTTCGCATAATTTGCCATATTATTCGAATGTGCTTTTCACTCGAAAATTCAACATATAAACATTCACTTAGGCATTTTAACAAACACCTTGTGGGCATATTCTATAAAATCAAAAATCAATTTTTCATAACTAGTTATTTACCCAAGTTTTAACATCATTCACAAGTTCTTATGTCTAGCATGCATATCAACACCTAGACTTACTTCATGGAAGTCGAATAACACCAAATTGATGATCATGAATCTAGTGTTCATCATCTTCCCCCAAAACCCACTTAGCACTTACATAACTAGTTAACCGAAACACTAATTTATGGTGCTAAATTAACGAGTTTACATCTAGGGTTTGTTCCCAAGCATAAATTTAACACATATCACTCATACACTCCATTTTCATTCACGAATTTTGATCATGAGTGTTCATAAGAAATTCTAAAACATCACCATATTACAAAATTTAACATACCTTATGATCCCCTTGACTTGGTGATCGTTTATACGTAATCATGCATTCGATTTCAGCTACTTTTGCCCTCCAATTTGGTGAAATTGAGATGAGCTAGGGTTTACCCCTTCTTGGTCGCCCCTGTAGATCGATCCACACACACAGCTTGTGTGTGTGGTGTGTTTTTTTTTTATTAAATAAAACTTGTTTCCTGTTTAACGATTTTGGTCCCTCAAGTTTAATTTTAATTATTAGGGACTAGAACTCCATGTTTTATTACTTATTTGCACCTCAATAGCTAGGTTAATTATTCCTAGTTAACTTAATGGGTTCGGGAAACTATAACTCGTTATATTTTAAGTCCCGTTAACTCGGGCTCTTATAAACTCAATTCCTTAAAACTTTGATTCGCGTGTATTTATTATTAGGATTTCTTATTTAAATCCAAACATTCACCTGATTATTTTTACTACTAACGGTACTTTACCCGTCTTTTAGTATTAATGGAGTTTGATTACCAAACCCATTTTCGGGGTGTTACAAGTCTACCCCCTTAAAGAGGTTTCGTCCTCGAAACCTTTCTCACATAGTTCATTGAGTTCTAAACTGAATGCATTTGCCCTGAGTAATCTTTTAAGCATTACTCATACTTTAATCAATTGTTAGTATTACCAGAAAAGTATGATAGTATCCTTTTTGGTTACCATTCATCTACGTATCTCATACGGCATAATGCGACTTGAAATAACGTAATTTCGTTATTTCTACTAGTTTAGTTAACTTAGCGATATCCATCGCTTTTATATATTATCGAACTCTTTATGAATCCGTTACTTTGACCCGTTTAAAGGTCTTTTAGTGAAATCTTTCACCTTTAGCAACCATTTCTTTTGTTTTCAATTTCATTTATTCGATTCAGTTATACCGAATCCATCGCTTACAAGCGACCAAAATTATTTATATGACCTTAACCGGTCTCACTAACTAGACTTATTAGTCCAGTTACTTTTTACCGCTCGCCTGGTTATGATGTGATTTTACTTCACATTACATTTCCTAACTGTGATCGTGTCACATCATGCTTAGTTTGTATCAACCTTTCATTTTCGAAAATATCACTTTTCGAATGTATCGTCTTGTGCCTATCACTGTCAAGACTTGAACCTTTCATGCTTACTATTCAAATTCCTATCAGAATTTATATTTGTAAAAACGTTATTTCTTACTAAAATCAAAGTTTTAGTTTTAGGATCTTCTCTTTAACTTTTGTCAATTATCCATACCAGGATATTGACAGTCCATCATTTATTCTTTTACAGTCTTAGTTTTATGCGGGGATTCTCAACCGATTGTGACAACTGGCACAAACCGGTAATTTCCGTACACATTAATTATTGCTTAATGACTGCAATTATGAGTTTAAGTGTCAGCAATGTCTGAACACATGATTAAACAAGTGAATTCATGCATGTGTATACTACAAAATATTTGCTTTATGCATAAACGAGAGCGTTGCGTCAATAGTAAACTCACCGGTAAGACACACTGTGTCGACTGAACTGCAGAAAGCAGTCAGACATTATAATTGAGGCCTAGGTGTAGGTCCGACGACAAAAGTACATTAAAACCCAAGAGTACATACAAGGGTTTAATTTATATACATTGCGAAAGCAAAAATAAGCACTAAAAGCACCCGAAACGCACTTTAAGTGCAGAATTTATAAAAATTCAGCAATAATCAGCATTTAAGCATGTAAATATTATGCAGAAATGTCATTTTATTATCCAGAATATTTCCCTAAGTGTTGGGAATGGAAAGAGTACAAGAAGGGTACTAAAAAGACCCTAAAAAGTGTGATTTAGCACTTTAACGAATCGGTATGTAACCGAACAACCGGACTATACCCGGAACATGAAAATATTGTCATTTACATTGTTTTTCTTTTTCTGCGCCAGTTAGGGTCCCCGGATACCCTAACACCCGTCAAAACACGCTATACATTACTAACGGAGTTTAATACTTAACTAACCTATTTAACATAACCATTAACCTAACTAGCACTTGAAATCGAACCAAGGGACCCCCCCCCCCCAACCGAATCGGTCACCTAGGGGACACCCCCATGTACTTGTTGATTTGGCTAATCTTGTGTGCATAATATCAAGGGGACATACTAACCATTGGTTAATAACATCTAGTTTGCCTATAAGTAAGCACTTAAACACATGAGAGTTCATTCACTTCACCACATCAACAAACTCAACTCTCTCTCTTGCTCTTGAGGTCTCGGCCGAACACCCCAGCCCCCTTACACCCACTTTCGGCCCTTGATCATTCCATTCCAAGGTCATACAAACATCAAAGGTCGAGTATTAGGAGCTTTGGTGCACTCGGAACGCGAAGGACCACTTCCGTTAGCTTTTATCCACCCACTTTTCGCCAAGATTCTTCCCTAGCCTTGAGCTAGAGGTATATCATTTAAAACTTGTTTTTACACTCATCTAAAGTGGTTAAAAGGAATATTGTCGGTTGAATCTCGTTAAAATGAAAGATGATGATTAAAAGTCTACTAAAAACACTTAAAGTGGTGGTTAATAGCATATAACTTGTGTAAAAGTCGTAGGACTTGAAATATGTGATTATTGAGACCCGATCTATGATGTGGTAGCTCAGATCTTCGTTTAACCCGACTTTGTAAGATCATGGATCTTCACATAAGCTCGTGTTTGGTTACTACAAGGGTTAAAAGGCGAAACTCTACCACACTAGAGACATGAACTTGTGTAGAAATATTTTACTTGTGTAAAAGTAATTTAACTTGTACAATGGATTTTAAAACTAGCAGATCTACGTATCTGCAAGTGGTATTTTTGAAGAACCACACTTTAAAGAAATCACATGTTCTAAACCGGGTCTTACACAAACAAAAGTGGTTTTTGTGAACAAACAAGTGTGTGGATACTTGTGTAACAAAGGTTTTAACAAAGAAATAATTTTCGTAAAAACCGACTAGAAGTTGTAAAACTTCATATTCTTTAAAAATAAAGTTTTTAAGAAATTAAACTTATTTTTAAAGATAACAAGACTTACTAAATGTGCTAGTAAGTTACTACACATTTTTGTAAATATTCAAGTTCATGAAATTAGTGATTATTGTTGATAAGTACGGTTGATAATTGTTGTTGATGATTATTGATGATTAATGATGATTTAAAAGAAAATAAACACACGTTTTGAAAACGTGGGAAACCTCCATTTTTAGGGGAAACTCTGTCAAAATTTTTATAAATTTTAACACTTAGAAAAATATAAGTTTTTGAGAAACTTATTCCCTAAAAATGTGTTTAAAAGCATTAACAAGGTTTCCCTAACTTTTGACGATAAGAAATGGTGATTTCTTGAAGAATAAAAATGGATAATAAGTATATATTTTTGAGAGAAAAATATATATTATTTTATCACCAAATTTTGTGCTAAGTGTATATAGTATGTGTTAAACGTGCTAGTGTATTAAGACTTAAAAATACACTAAATACTCATGAGGAGTAGAAATATAGAAATACACATACAAAACACAAGATACACGATTCGGGTGCAAAGTGCAAAACACAAAAGACTTATATTTATTTTTGAAGAAAATAATATAAGTAAGATACGTAGTTAAAAATATGGAATATTTTTAACACAAGAATATATACACAAAAGAGAGTGACTGTACTTGTGCGACACAAGTCTAGTGACTAACGTTAAGAAAACGCGTATAGGTTACGACGTTAATTAAGCAAATCCGGTGGAGTTTACGACGCTAGGAACGCAAAGTTGTGAGTTCATGCTCCCCCTTTTCTCTTAACTGTTTTCAGTTTTATAACTTCGGGGGTGAAATACATGTTACGTGGTATAATAAACGAGAATTGATACTGGGTATAATAAACGAGAATTGATACTTAATATAATAAACGAGAATTGATACTTGGTGTAATAAACGAGAATTGGTACTTGGTATCATAAACGAGAAATAGTGTCACGAATAGGGTACCATAAGCACCATTAATCGTGTACATACTTAGACCGCAGAACAAAAGGTTAGATCTAACGGGTACTCGGGCAGCCCCACTCTTGGTGACCACTAGTACCGAGGAGTGTTTTTGTGTCTCCGTCGTGAATCGACAACTAGAAAAATGCCTATGGTTTGGTGACTTCCTATGTTGTGCCACACGTTAATGGCCTTGCAACCCATTAACTAAACAAGAATACATTATTTGGTTTATACTACAAGAATACTTTATTTTCACAAGAATACTTTATTCGGTTTACACCACAAGAATACTTTATTTACACAAGAATACATTATTTGGTTTATACCACAAGAATACTTTATTCGGTTTACACTACAAGAATACTTTATTTGGTTTACACCACAAGAATACTTTATTTACACAAGAATACATTATTTGGTTTATACCACAAGAATACTTTATTCGGTTTACACTACAAGAATACTTTATTTTCACAAGATACTCGTTATGTTTTCATACAAAGTATACAAACGTGTTCAACACAAAACTGCATGAATTCACACCAACTTTATGTTGACGTTTTTCCAAAAACTCACATGTATTTCAGGTAACTAGAATGGATGTGCGCGCGGTTTTACTCATGCTCTTGGATGTCGCTTTGTTTATCTTTGAATAAAGTTGTAAACTTATCAGACAAAATGCTGTCTTGTGATGTAAACACATAAACCATGTTTTCGGTTATGAAATGTTTGACATTTTGAAACTAATTTATGAGCATGTAGTATGTTTACCTTTCGTATGCAATGAGAACCTTTCATGATCACACCTCGTGCTTCCGCCTTAGAAAGGGGTGTGACAGATTGGTATCAGAGCTACGATTGTAGTGAACCAGGATTCATTCTCGAGTCTAGTCTACAATCTCTAGGATCCATTCATGAAAACAATTTTCAAAGAGTTTTCATTGCATAAAACGTCCCGCGACATCCACTACTTGAAACTGTCTACATGAGTCTAGAAAGGACACTACGAGACTTAGAGTGCACTTGAGTAGCACTTGTCGTTGACTAGAAATTACTTGCAATTATGTGTGATAATTAGCATGTACTAGAAGTAGAATGTCACAAGTATATGTGACTTTACCTGAAGCGATGGCCCATCTGAAGGGAGAAATACGAGGATGAAACGAACTGTGCGGACTGTGCAAGGAGTTACGTAATTATGGATGCATACGTAATTATGGAATTCAGTGCACAGAAACCACAGCAAGTCTTGTCACGTGTGGATTCCCTCAGTGCAAGCCTACTAAGTACTCTGCTAGAGTAATAATTGTTTGATGTCACTTATGTGGTATATATACCTGTGAATATATATGATGCTACAGTCTAGTGTGACGATATCAAACCAATGTCTAACCCTGTTGTGTTATGTTCTGTCAGAACATGGCACCCAGGAAAACTGTGAATGCTCGCAATGACGATCAACCTCCTCCTCCCCCACTGCCAAGAACTGCTGAAGAGCTGAACGCTTTGCTAGAGGAAAGGATCTCCGCTGCTATCGCCCAGTACGAGGCGAACCGAACTCAAGACAGTGGAGGACCAAGCAACGCTAGGCGTAATGGGAATGGAGATTCGTCTGGAGGCAATGCAGCTCAAGGCTGCACTTTCAAGCAGTTCCTCGACTGCAAGCCGATAAACTATGACGGCACAGGAGGTGCAGTAGCATTTGTGCGCTGGACGGAGAAGACTGAAGCTACTTTCCTCATGAGCAAGTGTACCGCGGATCAACAAGTCACTTTTGCTACTGGGTTATTCGTCGATGAAGCTCTGACTTGGTGGAACCTGCAAGCCCAAACTTTGGGTGATGACGCCGCTTATGGCCTCACTTGGGAGGAACTGAAGGAAAGAATGAGAGAGAAGTATTGCTCTCGTGCTGAACTCCAAAGACTGGAAACAGAGTTCTGGCACCTGACCATGGAAGGTGCTGACATAAATGGTTATACTCGAAGGTTCCACGATCTGTCTAGAGTACTTCCCTACATGGTGACTCCTAAATTTAAGCGTGTGGAACGCTACATTTGGGGACTGGCCTCAGAATTTCGTGGCATGGTAACGGCGGCCAAACCACAAACAATCACCGAGGCTGTAACTCTGGCTGTCAGCCTGACTGAAGATTGTGTTCGTATGAAGAAGCTCTCACTGAACCCAACAGAAAATACCGAGACACATGCTGAGTTGTCCGGTGACAAGAAAAGAAAACATGCAAACCTGGGTCAAGCAACTCGTAACAACAGGGGTTCCAACAAGAAGCGTGACACTAACCCGCCGCAGGGGGCGAAATCTCTTGCGGCCATGAATGACGCTCCTGCCAAGAGGTACCTGGGCACTCGGCCCCTTTGCAACAATTGCAAGCGTCACCACGAAGGGGTTTGTCGCGTTCCAAAATGCGATAAGTGTGGAAAGTTGGGTCACTATGCTGAGGATTGTTGGAGTAAAGGAAGGAATGGGAATGGAAACCGCAACGATACTGGTAATAGAAACAATGGTGGAAATGGGAATGGCAATGGTAACCGAACTGGGAATGGAGCTGGGCGAAGTCAAGGATGCTTCAGTTGTGGAAGCAACGAACATTTCATGAAAGATTGTCCAAAAGGAAACAACGCTCCGGCTCGAGCATTTGTGATTGGAGCAAGAGACGCACGCGAGGACCCTAACGTGGTCACCGGTACGTTTCTCATTAACAATCACTTTGCATCCATATTATTCGACACTGGCGCCGATTATAGCTTCATGTCTGTGGAATTTAAACGCATACTCGGAATAGAATCTAGTAGATTAGAAATTCCTTATTCCATAGAACTAGCCAATGGTAAACTTGTTGAATCGGGCGAAGTTGTTAGAGGCTGCACACTGGAACTTGGCGAACAAAAATTTAGCATCGATCTCTTGCCTATTCAATTGGGTAGCTTCGATGTAGTGGTCGGAATGGACTGGTTGTCCAAAAACAGAGCTGAAGTTATCTGTCATGAGAAAATCATTCGCATCCCTCTAGCGAATGATGAAACTCTCATCGTGCATGGAGAAAAACCAGACGCGCCTCTTCGAATCATCAGCTGTATGAAGGCACAGAAGTGCTTAAGGAAAGGATGTGTCGCTTTCCTAGCACACGTTATAGACAAGAAGGCTGTGGAGCCAAAACTCGAAGACATTCCTGTGGTGAAGGAATTTCCTGATGTGTTCCCTGAAGATCTGCCAGGATTACCTCCGCAACGACAAGTCGAATTCCGTATAGACTTGGTCCCAGGAGCTGCTCCTGTAGCCAAGGCACCCTATCGACTTGCACCATCCGAAATGCAAGAATTATCTACACAGCTCCAGGAGTTGTTGGATAAAGGATTCATAAGGCCAAGCTTCTCACCCTGGGGAGCTCCAGTATTATTCGTGAAGAAGAAGGATGGAACACTACGGATGTGTATCGATTACAGGGAACTGAACAAGCTCACAATCAAGAATCGGTATCCGCTACCAAGGATTGATGACTTGTTTGATCAACTGCAAGGATCAAGCTACTATTCCAAGATCGACCTTCGATCTGGATACCATCAGCTGAGAATCCAAGATGAAAGCGTGCCAAAGACTGCATTCAGAACGCGATATGGGCACTACGAATTTCTTGTGATGCCGTTTGGATTGACGAACGCGCCAGCGGTCTTTATGGACCTAATGAACCGCGTATGCAAGCCATATCTCGATAAATTCGTGATTGTATTTATCGACGATATCCTGATTTACTCGCGAACGAAAGAAGAACATGAGCAACATCTCCGGACTATTCTGGAACTACTGAAGAAAGAGAAACTTTATGCAAAGTTCTCGAAATGCGAATTCTGGATTCGCGAAGTACAATTTCTTGGTCACGTGGTGAATGAGAAAGGCATTCATGTAGACCCGTCCAAGATAGAAGCAATAAAGAATTGGGAAGCTCCCAAGACCCCAACTGAAGTTCGTCAATTTTTGGGCTTAGCGGGCTACTATCGGCGATTCATTGAGAATTTCTCGAAGATAGCTCAACCGCTAACGACCCTGACTCAGAAAGACAAGAAGTACGACTGGGGTCACAAACAAGAAGAAGCCTTTCAGCTACTTAAGAACAAGCTCTGCGATGCACCGATACTATCGTTACCCAAAGGCACTGAAGACTTCGTGGTATACTGCGACGCCTCACGGCAAGGCTTGGGTTGCGTGCTTATGCAACGCCAAAAAGTCATCGCTTACGCTTCAAGACAACTGAAGGTTCATGAAAGAAATTATACCACTCACGACCTAGAGTTGGGCGCAGTGGTATTCGCCTTGAAGATTTGGCGACATTATCTATATGGTACTCGATGTACAATCTTCACAGATCACAAAAGCTTACAACACATATTTGATCAGAAGGAATTAAATATGCGCCAGCGACGTTGGGTCGAGCTGCTGAATGATTATGACTGTGAGATTAAGTACCATCCTGGAAAGGCAAACGTTGTAGCAGACGCGTTGAGCCGAAAGGAAAGGGTTAAGACCCTAAGGGTTCGAGCATTGGAAATGACGATTCGAACGAACCTCACTGCACGCATTCGGGATGCACAACAAGAAGCTCTTAAAGAAGAGAACCGTAAAGCTGAATACCTCCGGGGTGCATTGAAATACATGGTGCCAAATGAAGAGGGAGCCTTATACTTCAAGAAGCGTATTTGGGTTCCACTCTATGGTGGCATACGAGAAGTCATCCTTAATGAAGCCCACAAATCGAGATATTCGATCCATCCAGGATCGGACAAGATGTACCAAGACTTGAAAGAGTACTATTGGTGGCCGAGACTCAAAAGCGACGTTGCTGTCTATGTTGGAAAATGCCTAACCTGTGCGAAGGTTAAGGCCGAATATCAGAAACCGTCCGGCCTATTACAACAACCAGAAATTCCCGTATGGAAGTGGGAACAAATCTCGATGGACTTCATAACGAAATTACCCAGGACCCCGAGAGGGCACGATATGATATGGGTAATAGTTGATCGATTAACAAAGTCTGCACATTTCCTACCAATCCGAGAGAAGGATAGCACTGGAAAGCTTGCAGAGATATACTTAAAGGAAATTGTGGCACGTCATGGAGTGCCAATCTCGATCATTTCAGACAGAGATGGACGTTTTGTCTCAAGAATCTGGCAATCATTTCAGGAAGCCTTTGGATCTCAGTTAGATCTGAGCACGGCATTCCACCCACAAACAGACGGCCAGAGCGAACGGACTATACAAACGTTAGAAGATATGCTTCGCGCATGTGTCATGGACCTAGGCGGCAGCTGGGATACTCATCTACCTTTAGTTGAGTTTTCCTACAATAACAGTTATCATACGAGCATAAAAGCCGCGCCGTTCGAAGCTCTGTATGGCCGCAAATGCCGATCGCCCTTATGTTGGGCAGATGCCGGAGATAAACGTATGGTTGGTCCTGAACTTGTACAAGAGACAACCGACAAGATTGCGCAGATCCGAGAACGCATTAGGGCGGCTCGAGAGCGACAAAAGAGCTACGCGGATCCAAATAGAAAATCGGTAGATTTCGAGGTGGGAGACAAAGTGTTGTTAAAAGTCTCACCATGGAAGGGCGTAGTCAGATTTGGAAAACGTGGAAAGTTGAATCCACGATACATCGGACCATTCAGAATATTGAGAAGAATTGGTACCGTGGCATACAAGTTGGAGTTACCGGCAGAACTTAATGGAGTACATGATACGTTTCATGTATCCAACCTGAAGAAGAGTCCAACGCAAGAAAACGTGACCATCCCGTTGGATGAAGTGCATATTGATGAAGCCCTCCGATTTACAGAAAAACCCGTTGGGGTTACTGACTGGAAAGTCAACAAGACCAGGAGGAGCAGTGTGAAACTTGTTAAAGTACGTTGGAGCTCTAAGCACGGACCCGAGTACACATGGGAATGTGAAGACCAGTTCAAGAAAAAGTATCCCCACCTATTCAAGAAGACTCCAGCGAGAGTTAGTTCAGTCTGAATTTCGGGACGAAATTCTTTTAACGGGGGGAGACTGTGACAACTGGCACAAACCGGTAATTTCCGTACACATTAATTATTGCTTAATGACTGCAATTATGAGTTTAAGTGTCAGCAATGTCTGAACACATGATTAAACAAGTGAATTCATGCATGTGTATACTACAAAATATTTGCTTTATGCATAAACGAGAGCGTTGCGTCAATAGTAAACTCACCGGTAAGATACACTGTGTCGACTGAACTGCAGAAAGCAGTCAGACATTATAATTGAGGCCTAGGTGTAGGTCCGACGACAAAAGTACATTAAAACCCAAGAGTACATACAAGGGTTTAATTTATATACATTGCGAAAGCAAAAATAAGCACTAAAAGCACCCGAAACGCACTTTAAGTGCAGAATTTATAAAAATTCAGCAATAATCAGCATTTAAGCATGTAAATATTATGCAGAAATGTCATTTTATTATCCAGAATATTTCCCTAAGTGTTGGGAATGGAAAGAGTACAAGAAGGGTACTAAAAAGACCCTAAAAAGTGTGATTTAGCACTTTAACGAATCGGTATGTAACCGAACAACCGGACTATACCCGGAACATGAAAATATTGTCATTTACATTGTTTTTCTTTTTCTGCGCCAGTTAGGGTCCCCGGATACCCTAACACCCGTCAAAACACGCTATACATTACTAACGGAGTTTAATACTTAACTAACCTATTTAACATAACCATTAACCTAACTAGCACTTGAAATCGAACCAAGGGACCCCCCCCCCCCAACCGAATCGGTCACCTAGGGGACACCCCCATGTACTTGTTGATTTGGCTAATCTTGTGTGCATAATATCAAGGGGACATACTAACCATTGGTTAATAACATCTAGTTTGCCTATAAGTAAGCACTTAAACACATGAGAGTTCATTCACTTCACCACATCAACAAACTCAACTCTCTCTCTTGCTCTTGAGGTCTCGGCCGAACACCCCAGCCCCCTTACACCCACTTTCGGCCCTTGATCATTCCATTCCAAGGTCATACAAACATCAAAGGTCGAGTATTAGGAGCTTTGGTGCACTCGGAACGCGAAGGACCACTTCCGTTAGCTTTTATCCACCCACTTTTCGCCAAGATTCTTCCCTAGCCTTGAGCTAGAGGTATATCATTTAAAACTTGTTTTTACACTCATCTAAAGTGGTTAAAAGGAATATTGTCGGTTGAATCTCGTTAAAATGAAAGATGATGATTAAAAGTCTACTAAAAACACTTAAAGTGGTGGTTAATAGCATATAACTTGTGTAAAAGTCGTAGGACTTGAAATATGTGATTATTGAGACCCGATCTATGATGTGGTAGCTCAGATCTTCGTTTAACCCGACTTTGTAAGATCATGGATCTTCACATAAGCTCGTGTTTGGTTACTACAAGGGTTAAAAGGCGAAACTCTACCACACTAGAGACATGAACTTGTGTAGAAATATTTTACTTGTGTAAAAGTAATTTAACTTGTACAATGGATTTTAAAACTAGCAGATCTACGTATCTGCAAGTGGTATTTTTGAAGAACCACACTTTAAAGAAATCACATGTTCTAAACCGGGTCTTACACAAACAAAAGTGGTTTTTGTGAACAAACAAGTGTGTGGATACTTGTGTAACAAAGGTTTTAACAAAGAAATAATTTTCGTAAAAACCGACTAGAAGTTGTAAAACTTCATATTCTTTAAAAATAAAGTTTTTAAGAAATTAAACTTATTTTTAAAGATAACAAGACTTACTAAATGTGCTAGTAAGTTACTACACATTTTTGTAAATATTCAAGTTCATGAAATTAGTGATTATTGTTGATAAGTACGGTTGATAATTGTTGTTGATGATTATTGATGATTAATGATGATTTAAAAGAAAATAAACACACGTTTTGAAAACGTGGGAAACCTCCATTTTTAGGGGAAACTCTGTCAAAATTTTTATAAATTTTAACACTTAGAAAAATATAAGTTTTTGAGAAACTTATTCCCTAAAAATGTGTTTAAAAGCATTAACAAGGTTTCCCTAACTTTTGACGATAAGAAATGGTGATTTCTTGAAGAATAAAAATGGATAATAAGTATATATTTTTGAGAGAAAAATATATATTATTTTATCACCAAATTTTGTGCTAAGTGTATATAGTATGTGTTAAACGTGCTAGTGTATTAAGACTTAAAAATACACTAAATACTCATGAGGAGTAGAAATATAGAAATACACATACAAAACACAAGATACACGATTCGGGTGCAAAGTGCAAAACACAAAAGACTTATATTTATTTTTGAAGAAAATAATATAAGTAAGATACGTAGTTAAAAATATGAAATATTTTTAACACAAGAATATATACACAAAAGAGAGTGACTGTACTTGTGCGACACAAGTCTAGTGACTAACGTTAAGAAAACGCGTATAGGTTACGACGTTAATTAAGCAAATCCGGTGGAGTTTACGACGCTAGGAACGCAAAGTTGTGAGTTCATGCTCCCCCTTTTCTCTTAACTGTTTTCAGTTTTATAACTTCGGGGGTGAAATACATGTTACGTGGTATAATAAACGAGAATTGATACTGGGTATAATAAACGAGAATTGATACTTAATATAATAAACGAGAATTGATACTTGGTGTAATAAACGAGAATTGGTACTTGGTATCATAAACGAGAAATAGTGTCACGAATAGGGTACCATAAGCACCATTAATCGTGTACATACTTAGACCGCAGAACAAAAGGTTAGATCTAACGGGTACTCGGGCAGCCCCACTCTTGGTGACCACTAGTACCGAGGAGTGTTTTTGTGTCTCCGTCGTGAATCGACAACTAGAAAAATGCCTATGGTTTGGTGACTTCCTATGTTGTGCCACACGTTAATGGCCTTGCAACCCATTAACTAAACAAGAATACATTATTTGGTTTATACTACAAGAATACTTTATTTTCACAAGAATACTTTATTCGGTTTACACCACAAGAATACTTTATTTGGTTTACACCACAAGAATACTTTATTTACACAAGAATACATTATTTGGTTTATACCACAAGAATACTTTATTCGGTTTACACTACAAGAATACTTTATTTGGTTTACACCACAAGAATACTTTATTTACACAAGAATACATTATTTGGTTTATACCACAAGAATACTTTATTCGGTTTACACTACAAGAATACTTTATTTTCACAAGATACTCGTTATGTTTTCATACAAAGTATACAAACGTGTTCAACACAAAACTGCATGAATTCACACCAACTTTATGTTGACGTTTTTCCAAAAACTCACATGTATTTCAGGTAACTAGAATGGATGTGCGCGCGGTTTTACTCATGCTCTTGGATGTCGCTTTGTTTATCTTTGAATAAAGTTGTAAACTTATCAGACAAAATGCTGTCTTGTGATGTAAACACATAAACCATGTTTTCGGTTATGAAATGTTTGACATTTTGAAACTAATTTATGAGCATGTAGTATGTTTACCTTTCGTATGCAATGAGAACCTTTCATGATCACACCTCGTGCTTCCGCCTTAGAAAGGGGTGTGACACCGATTCCCTCGCTTTATCTAATTAACCCGTAGGTTTTATCACTTTGCCTTATAGGCTATTTCATTAGACTTTCATATCTTTAAGGCGAAGTTCTTATAACTTCTTTCTAATCATGACCCGTGGGTCGTTTTAGTCCCGTAGATCTTTCATTTGTTTATAACCCTAAAGGTTTTGTTGATCCCGTAGATCACTCTTTACTCATGTCATTCTTAAAATACATGTTTGGTGTCAAGGCACCCTGTTTTGTTCGAAGAATCGTTCGGTTTCAAGCTTAGGTCCCGTTAACCTTGATTGTAGTGTCACACCCCTTTCTACGGCGGAAGCACGAGGTGTGATCATGAAAGGTTCTCATTGCATACGAAGAGTAAACATGCTACATGCTCGTAAAATAACATCAAATACCATAATTTGAAAACATAAGTTTAGCGTTTACGTCGCTAGACAGCTTAAAACATTGTCTTAAGAGTTTACAACTTTATTTAAAGTTAAACACAAGCGACATCCACGAGCATAAGCAAGACCACGCGCACATCCATCCTAGTTACCTGAAATACATGTGAGTTTTTGGAAAAACGTCAACATAAAGTTGGTGTGAATTCATGCAGTTTTGTATTTCATGTTTGTATACTTTGTATGAAAACATAGTTTGTGAGTAAATCAAGTTTTCATATATAAATCCAGTTTCATGTGTACACCACGTACCCATGTATAATTCAATCTTTTCTTGAGTACCCCACGTACTTCAAGTTATATATCAATTTTAGTATGGTATGAATTTTATGTAAATACAGTATTTCTGTAATTATCAGATTGTTAATGGGTTGCAAAGCCATTAACATGTGGCACGACATAGGAAGTCACCAAACCTAAGGCATTTAATTGGTATATTCTGAGACACAAAAGCACTACTCGATTCTCGCCCCGACCGAGTGTGAGGCTGCCAGGCACCCGTTAGATCTAACCTTTTGTTCTGCGGTCTAAGTATGTACACGATTAATGGTGCTTCTGTACCCTATTCGTGACACTATTTCTCATAACGCATCCTACTTGGTTCTCGTTCTCACCAAGCGCGTTCCTTGTTATCATTTCTCATAGCGCCTCATACTTGGTTCTCGTTCTCACCAAGTGCGCTTCTCATATTCTTATATTTCATCACACTTGGTTCTCATTCTCACCAAGTGTACTTCTTGTATTCTTATATTTCGTCACACTTGGTTCTCGTTCTCACCAAGTGTACTTCTTGTATTTATATCATACCAATTATAAAATTTTGTACATTTGTACATGTATTTCACCCCCGAAGTTATGAAAACTGAAAACAGTTAAAGAGAAAAGGGGGAGCATGAACTCACAACTTTGCGTTCCTAGCGTCGTAAACTCCACTGGATTTGCTTAATTAACGTCGTAACCTATACGCGTTTTCTTAACGTTAGTCACTAGACTTGCGTCGCACAAGTACAGTCACTCTCTTTTGTATATATTCTTGTGTTAAAAATATTCTATATTTTTAACTACGTATCTTACTTATATTATTTTCTCCAAAAATAAATATAAGTCTTTTGTGTTTTGCACTTTGCACCCGAATTATGTATCTTGTATGTTGTATGTGTGTTTTTATATTTCTACTCCTCATGAGTAATTAGTGTATTTTTAAGTCTTAATACACTAGCACGTATAACACATACTATATACACTTAGCACAAAAGTTGGTGATCAAATAATATATATTTTTTTTTCAAAAATATATATACTTATTATCCATTTTTATTCTTGAAAAATCACCATTTCTCATCACCAAAAATTAGGGAAACCTTGGTAATACTTTTAAATACATTTTTAGGGAATAAGTTTCTCAAAAACCTATACTTTTCTAAGTGTCAAAATTTATAAAAATTTTGACAGAGTTTCCCCTAAAAATGGACGTTTCCCATGTTTTCAAAACATGTGTTTATTTTTTTTTTAAATCGTCATCGATCATCAACAACAATTATCAACAATAATCATCAACAATAGTCACTAATTTCTCCATTTCATGAACTTGAATTTTTACAAAAATGTGTAGTAACTCACTAGCACATTTAGTAAATCTTTCCATCTTTAAAAATAATTTTAGTTTCTTAAAAACTTTATTTTTAAAGAATATGAAGTTTCACAACTTCTAGTCAAGATTCGCAAAAATACTTCTTTGTCAAATTTTCTTGTGACACAAGTGTCTACACACTTGTTTATTTACTAAAAATGCTTTTAGTTCGGATAAGATCCGGGTTTTAAACAAGCCTAATATTTTTGCTTGGTTCTTCCGAAAAACCACTTGTAGATCTTTAGATCTACTAGTTTTGAACAATATTTTGCAAGTAAAAATACTTTTACACAAGTTCATGTTTCATGTGTGGTAGAGTTTCACCTTTTAACCCTTATATCTTCTAACATAACCTTATGTCATGATCCAAGAACATGACTACATCGGGTTAAATGGTGGTCCGAGCTACCACAATCATAGATCGGGTCTCAATAATCATACATTTCGAATACTACATCATTTACACAACTTATGTGCTATTAACCACCATTTTTAGTGTTTTAAGTAGGCTTTAAAGCATCATCTTGCATGTTAACGAGTTTTATCCGATAAAAATCCTTTTAACCACTTTAGATTAGTTTAAATACGAGTTCTAAGTGTTATACCTCTAGCTCAAGGCTAGGGAAGGATCTTGACGGAAATGGCGTGGATAAAAGCTAGAGAATGAGGTCCTTCGCGTTCCGTTTGCTCCAAGACTCCTAATATGCGACCCTTAACACTTGTGTGATGTTGGAATGATGATGATCAAACTCGAAAAATTGATGGATAGAATAGGGGTGTTTGGCCGTAACCTTTGGGAGAGAAAGAGAGAGTGGGATGTTGGTGAAGATGAAATGAACTAGTGTTACTCTTATAACCATCTAAACTCCTTACCCAATGTGTATTGTGTCTATAAAGTACCCAGCATATCCTTACACAAATCTTTGAGAAAGATTAGGGTAGATTGTGAAGCTTATGTGATCTTAGAGTGGGGCCACTCATATGGGCCGTCCACTTTGAGAAGGGGGGGGGGCAATGTGTAACTTGCAAGATCTTAATTAGATTTACCAAATCTAAGTGTATCAAAGTGAATCTATGAAAGATCTTGTGAATCTAAAAGAGATCTATGAAAGATCATGTAAGATTTTAAGGGATCTTGGCAAGATTATTATGGATTTGGAAAGATCTAGTAAATATTTGGATGTTCCGGGTAATATCCGGTTGTTCGGTTAGACACTGATTCGTTAAAGTGCTAAATTGCACTTTTTAGTGTCTTTTAAGTACCCTTCTTGTACTCATTCAATTCCCAACACTTAGGGAAACATTCTGGATAATAAAACGACATTTCTGCAAAATATTTATATGTCTAAATGCTGAATTATATAAATTCTGCACTTAAAGTGCGTTTCGGGTGCTTTTTAGTGCTTATTTTTGCTTTCGTATTGCATATATATTAACCCTTGTATGTACTCTTGGGTTTTAATGCATTCTTGTTGTCGGACCTACACCTAGGCTCCAATTTTATTGTCTGACTGCTTTCTGCAGTTCAGTCGACACAGTGTGTCTTACCGGTGAGTTTACTATTATTCTGACGCAACGCTCTCGTTTATGCATAAAGCAATATTTTGTAGTATACAACATGCATGAATTCACTTGTTTAATCATGTGTTCAGACATTGCTGACAATTAAACTCATAATTGCAGTCATTAAGCAATAATTAATGTGTACGGAAATTACCGGTTTGGGCCAGTTGTCACAGTCTCCCCCCGTTAAAAGAATTTCGTCCCGAAATTCAGACTGAACTCACCCTCGCTGGAGTCTTCTTGAATAGGTGGGGATACTTTTTCTTGAACTGGTCTTCACGTTCCCATGTGTACTCGGGTCCGTGCTTAGAGCTCCAACGTACTTTGACAAGCTTCACACTGCTCCTCCTGGTCTTGTTGACTTTCCAGTCAGTAACCTCAACGGGTTGCTCTGTAAATCGGAGGGCTTCATCAATATGTATTTCATCCATCGGGATGATCACGTTTTCTTGCGTTGGAATCTTCTTCAGGTTGGATACATGAAACGTATCATGTACTCCGTTAAGTTCTTCCGGTAACTCCAACTTGTATGCCACGGTACCAATTCTTTTCAGTATTCTGAATGGTCCGATATATCATGGATTCAGCTTTCCACGCTTTCCAAATCTGACTACGCCCTTCCATGGTGAGACTTTTAACAACACTTTGTCTCCCACCTTGAAATCTACCGATTTTCTATTCGGATCAGCGTAGCTCTTTTGTCGTTCTCGAGCTGCCTTAATGCGCTCTCGGATCTGCGCAATCTTGTCGGTGGTCTCTTGTACAAGCTCAGGACCAACCATACGCTTATCTCCAGCGTCTGCCCAACATAAGGGCGATCGGCATTTGCGGCCATACAGAGCTTCGAACGGCGCGGCTTTTATGCTCGTATGATAACTGTTATTGTAGGAAAACTCAACTAGAGGTAGATGAGTATCCCAGCTGCCGCCTAGGTCCATGACACATGCGCGAAGCATATCTTCTAACGTTTGTATAGTCCGTTCGCTCTGGCCGTCTGTTTGCGGATGGAATGCCGTGCTCAGATCTAACTGGGATCCAAAGGCTTCCTGAAATGATTGCCAGATTCTTGAGACAAAGCGTCCATCTCTGTCTGAAATGATTGAGATTGGCACTCCATGACGTGCCACAATTTCTCTTAAGTATATTTCAGCAAGCTTTCCAGTGCTGTCTTTTTCTCGGATCGGTAGGAAGTGCGCAGACTTCGTTAATCGATCAACTATTACCCATATCATATCGTGCCCTCTCGGGGTCCTGGGTAATTTCGTTATGAAGTCCATCGAGATTTGTTCCCACTTCCACACGGGAATCTCTGGTTGTTGTAGTAGGCCGGATGGTTTCTGATATTCTGCCTTAACCTTGGCACAGGTTAGGCATTTTCCAACATACACAGCAACGTCGCTTTTGAGTCTCGGCCACCAATAGTACTCCTTCAAGTCTTGATACATTTTGTCCGATCCTGGGTGGATCGAATATCTCGATTTGTGGGCTTCATTAAGGATGACTTCTCGTATGCCACCATAGAGTGGAACCCAAATACGCTTCTTAAAGTACAAGGCTCCCTCTTCGTTTGGCACCATGTATTTCAGCATACCCCGTAGGTATTCAGCTTTACGGTTTTCTTCTTTAAGAGCTTCTTGTTGTGCATCACGAATGCGTGCTGTGAGGTTCGTTCGAATCGTCATTTCTAGTGCTCGAACCCTCAGGGTCTTAACCCTTTCTTTTCGGCTCAACGCGTCTGCTACAACGTTCGCCTTTCCAGGATGGTACTTAATCTCACAGTCATAATCATTCAGCAGCTCGACCCAACGTCGCTGGCGCATATTCAGTTCCTTCTGATCAAATATGTGTTGCAAGCTTTTGTGATCTGTGAAGATTGTACATCGAGTACCATATAGATAATGTCGCCAAATCTTCAAGGCGAATACCACAGCACCCAGCTCCAGGTCATGAGTGGTATAATTTCTCTCGTGAACCTTCAGTTGTCTTGAAGCGTAAGCGATGACTTTTTGGCGTTGCATGAGCACGCAACCCAAGCCTTGTCGTGAGGCGTCGCAGTATACCACGAAGTCTTCAGTGCCTTCGGGTAATGATAGTATCGGTGCATCGCATAGCTTGCTCTTAAGTAACTGGAAGGCTTCTTCTTGTTTGTGACCCCAGTCGTACTTCTTGTCTTTCTGAGTAAGGGTCGTTAGCGGTTGAGCTATCTTCGAGAAATTCTCAATGAATCGCCGATAGTAGCCCGCTAAGCCCAAAAATTGACGGACTTCGGTCGGGGTCTTGGGAGCTTCCCAATTCTTTATTGCTTCAATCTTGGACGGGTCTACATGAATGCCCTTCTCATTCACCACGTGACCAAGAAATTGTACTTCGCGAATCCAGAATTCGCATTTCGAGAACTTTGCATAAAGTTTCTCTTTCTTCAGTAGCTCCAAGATGGTTCTGAGATGTTGCTCATGTTCTTCTTTCGTTCGCGAGTAAATCAGGATATCATCGATAAATACAATCACGGATTTATCGAGATATGGTTTGCATACGCGGTTCATTAGGTCCATAAAGACCGCTGGTGCATTCGTCAACCCAAATGGCATCACAAGAAATTCGTAGTGCCCATATCGCGTTCTGAATGCAGTCTTTGGCACGCTTTCTTCTTGGATTCTCAGCTGATGGTATCCAGATCGAAGGTCGATCTTGGAATAGTAGCTTGATCCTTGCAGTTGATCAAATAAGTCATCAATCCTCGGTAGTGGATACCGATTCTTGATAGTGAGCTTGTTCAGTTCCCTGTAATCGATACACATCCGCAGTGTTCCATCCTTCTTCTTCACGAATAATACTGGAGCTCCCCAGGGTGAGAAGCTTGGCCTTATGAATCCTTTATCCAACAACTCCTAAAGTTGTGTAGATAATTCTTGCATTTCGGATGGTGCAAGCCGATAGGGTGCCTTGGCTACAGGAGCAGCTCCTGGAACCAAGTCTATACGGAATTCGACTTGTCGTTGTGGAGGTAGTCCTGGCAGATCTTCAGGGAACACATCAGGAAATTCCTTCACCACAGGAATGTCTTCGAGTTTCGGCTCCTCAGCCTTCTTGTCTATAACGTGTGCTAGGAAAGCAACACATCCTTTCCTTAGGCACTTCTGTGCCTTCATACAACTGATGATTCGTAGAGGCGCGTTTCGTCTTTCTCCATGCACGATGAGAGTTTCACCATTCGCTAAAGGGATGCGAATGATTTTCTCATGGCAAATAACTTCAGCTTTGTTCTTGGACAACCAGTCCATCCCGACTACTACATCGAAGCTACCCAATTGAATAGGTAGGAGGTCGATGCTAAATCTTCGTTCCCCAAGTTCTAGTGTGCAGCCTCTAACAACTTCGCCCGATTCAACAAGTTTACCATTGGCTAGTTCTATGGAATAAGGAATTTCTAATCTACTGGATTCTATTCCAAGTATGCGTTTAATTTCCACAGACATGAAACTATAATCGGCGCCAGTGTCGAATAATATGGATGCAAAGTGATTGTTAATGAGAAACGTACCGGTGACCACGTTAGGGTCCTCGCGTGCGTCTCTTGCTCCAATCACAAATGCTCGAGCCGGAGCGTTGTTTCTCTCTGGGCAGTTCTTCATGAAATGGTCATTGCTTCCACACTTGAAGCATCCTTGCCCTTTCCCGTTACCATTCTTGTTACCAGCACCATTCCCATTTCGGTTCTTTCCTTTTCCCCAACAGTCTTCTGTTTGATGACCCAATTTACCACATTTGTCGCACCTTGGAATGCGACAAGCTCCATCATGATGATACTTACATTTTTGGCATCTAGGCATGGAGCCTTGGTATGCTTTGGTTGCATGGGTTTTCATCTCCTGAGGCGGATTAGTGTCGCGCTTCTTGCTGAAACTCTTGTTCTTGCGAGTTGCTTGGTTCAAACTTGTATGCTTTCTCTTTTTATCGCCGGACGACTCAGCATGCGTCTCGGTCTTTTCTGTTGGGTTCAGTGACAGCTTCTTCATGCGAACACAGTCTTCCGTAAGGCTGACAGCCAGAGTTACAGCCTCGGTGATCGTTTGAGGTTTGGCCGACGTCACCATGCCACGAAATTCTGAGGCCAGTCCCCAAATGTAGCGTTCAACACGCTTAAATTCCGGAGTCACCATGTAGGGAAGCACTCTCGACAGGTCGTGGAACCTTCGAGTGTAACCATTGATGTCAGCACCTTCCATAGTCAAGTGCCAGAACTCTGTTTCCAGCCTTTGGAGTTCCGCACGAGAGCAGTACTTCTCTCTCATCCTTTCCTTCAGTTCCTCCCAAGTGAGGCCATAAGCGGCGTCATCACCCAAAGTTTGGGCTTGCAGGTTCCACCAAGTCAGAGCTTCATCGACGAATAACCCAGTAGCAAAAGTGACTTGTTGATCCGCGGTACACTTGCTCATGCGGAAAGTAGCTTCAGTCTTCTCCGTCCAACGCACAAATGCTACTGCACCTCCTGTGCCATCATAGTTCATCGGCTTGCAGTCGAGGAACTGCTTGAAAGTGCAGCCTGGAATTGATTCAACCAATTCACATGTGAGCAATCGAAGAAATGATGAAACAAGGACCGTTCATAAATTTCCTCATGCTTAGCACAGTGTCTTAAGGTTACCTTGGGCTGCATTGCCTCCAGACGAATCTCCATTCCCATTACGCCTAGCGTTGCTTGGTCCTCCACTGTCTTGAGTTCGGTTCGCCTCGTACTGGGCGATAGCAGCGGAGATCCTTTCTTCCAGTAGGGCGTTCAGCTCATCAGCAGTTCTTGGCAGTGGGGGAGGAGGAGGTTGATCGTCATTGCGAGCATTCACAGCTTTCCTGGGTGCCATGTTCTGACAGAACATAACACAGCAGGGTTAGGCATTTGTTTGACATCGTCACCCTAGACAGTAGTATCATATATATTCACAGGTATATATACCACATAAGTGACATCAAACAATTATTACTCTAGCAGAGTACTTAGTAGGCTTGCACTGAGGGAATCTATACGTGACAAGACTTGCTGTGGTTTCTGTGCACTGAATTCCATAATTATGTATGCATCCATAATTACGTAACTCCTTGCACAGTCCGCACAGTTCGTTTCATCCTCGTATTTCTTCCTTCAGATGGGCCATTGCTTTCAGGTAAAGTCACATATACTTGTGACATTCTACTTCTAGCACATGCTAATTATCACACATAATTGCAAGTAATTTCTAGTCAAGGACAAGTGCTACTCAAGTGCACTCTAAGTCTCGTAGTGTCTTTTCTAGACTCATGTATACAGTTTCAGGCAGTGGATGTCGCGGGACGTTTTATGCAATGAAAACTCTTTGAAAATTGTTTTCGTGAATGGATCCTAGAGATTGTAGACTAGACTCGAGAAGGAATCCTGGTTCACTACAATCGCAGCTCTGATACCAATCTGTCACACCCCTTTCTACGGCGGAAGCACGAGGTGTGATCATGAAAGGTTCTCATTGCATACGAAGAGTAAACATGCTACATGCTCGTAAAATAACATCAAATACCATAATTTGAAAACATAAGTTTAGCGTTTACGTCGCTAGACAGCTTAAAACATTGTCTTAAGAGTTTACAACTTTATTTAAAGTTAAACACAAGCGACATCCACGAGCATAAGCAAGACCACGCGCACATCCATCCTAGTTACCTGAAATACATGTGAGTTTTTGGAAAAACGTCAACATAAAGTTGGTGTGAATTCATGCAGTTTTGTATTTCATGTTTGTATACTTTGTATGAAAACATAGTTTGTGAGTAAATCAAGTTTTCATATATAAATCCAGTTTCATGTGTACACCACGTACCCATGTATAATTCAATCTTTTCTTGAGTACCCCACGTACTTCAAGTTATATATCAATTTTAGTATGGTATGAATTTTATGTAAATACAGTATTTCTGTAATTATCAGATTGTTAATGGGTTGCAAAGCCATTAACATGTGGCACGACATAGGAAGTCACCAAACCTAAGGCATTTAATTGGTATATTCTGAGACACAAAAGCACTACTCGATTCTCGCCCCGACCGAGTGTGAGGCTGCCAGGCACCCGTTAGATCTAACCTTTTGTTCTGCGGTCTAAGTATGTACACGATTAATGGTGCTTCTGTACCCTATTCGTGACACTATTTCTCATAACGCATCCTACTTGGTTCTCGTTCTCACCAAGCGCGTTCCTTGTTATCATTTCTCATAGCGCCTCATACTTGGTTCTCGTTCTCACCAAGTGCGCTTCTCATATTCTTATATTTCATCACACTTGGTTCTCATTCTCACCAAGTGTACTTCTTGTATTCTTATATTTCGTCACACTTGGTTCTCGTTCTCACCAAGTGTACTTCTTGTATTTATATCATACCAATTATAAAATTTTGTACATTTGTACATGTATTTCACCCCCGAAGTTATGAAAACTGAAAACAGTTAAAGAGAAAAGGGGGAGCATGAACTCACAACTTTGCGTTCCTAGCGTCGTAAACTCCACCGGATTTGCTTAATTAACGTCGTAACCTATACGCGTTTTCTTAACGTTAGTCACTAGACTTGCGTCGCACAAGTACAGTCACTCTCTTTTGTATATATTCTTGTGTTAAAAATATTCTATATTTTTAACTACGTATCTTACTTATATTATTTTCTCCAAAAATAAATATAAGTCTTTTGTGTTTTGCACTTTGCACCCGAATTATGTATCTTGTATGTTGTATGTGTATTTTTATATTTCTACTCCTCATGAGTAATTAGTGTATTTTTAAGTCTTAATACACTAGCACGTATAACACATACTATATACACTTAGCACAAAAGTTGGTGATCAAATAATATATATTTTTTTTTTCAAAAATATATATACTTATTATCCATTTTTATTCTTGAAAAATCACCATTTCTCATCACCAAAAATTAGGGAAACCTTGGTAATACTTTTAAATACATTTTTAGGGAATAAGTTTCTCAAAAACCTATACTTTTCTAAGTGTCAAAATTTATAAAAATTTTGACAGAGTTTCCCCTAAAAATGGACGTTTCCCATGTTTTCAAAACATGTGTTTATTTTTTTTTTAAATCGTCATCGATCATCAACAACAATTATCAACAATAATCATCAACAATAGTCACTAATTTCTCCATTTCATGAACTTGAATTTTTACAAAAATGTGTAGTAACTCACTAGCACATTTAGTAAATCTTTCCATCTTTAAAAATAATTTTAGTTTCTTAAAAACTTTATTTTTAAAGAATATGAAGTTTCACAACTTCTAGTCAAGATTCGCAAAAATACTTCTTTGTCAAATTTTCTTGTGACACAAGTGTCTACACACTTGTTTATTTACTAAAAATGCTTTTAGTTCGGATAAGATCCGGGTTTTAAACAAGCCTAATATTTTTGCTTGGTTCTTCCGAAAAACCACTTGTAGATCTTTAGATCTACTAGTTTTGAACAATATTTTGCAAGTAAAAATACTTTTACACAAGTTCATGTTTCATGTGTGGTAGAGTTTCACCTTTTAACCCTTATATCTTCTAACATAACCTTATGTCATGATCCAAGAACATGACTACATCGGGTTAAATGGTGGTCCGAGCTACCACAATCATAGATCGGGTCTCAATAATCATACATTTCGAATACTACATCATTTACACAACTTATGTGCTATTAACCACCATTTTTAGTGTTTTAAGTAGGCTTTAAAGCATCATCTTGCATGTTAACGAGTTTTATCCGATAAAAATCCTTTTAACCACTTTAGATTAGTTTAAATACGAGTTCTAAGTGTTATACCTCTAGCTCAAGGCTAGGGAAGGATCTTGACGGAAATGGCGTGGATAAAAGCTAGAGAATGAGGTCCTTCGCGTTCCGTTTGCTCCAAGACTCCTAATATGCGACCCTTAACACTTGTGTGATGTTGGAATGATGATGATCAAACTCAAAAAATTGATGGATAGAATAGGGGTGTTTGGCCGTAACCTTTGGGAGAGAAAGAGAGAGTGGGATGTTGGTGAAGATGAAATGAACTAGTGTTACTCTTATAACCATCTAAACTCCTTACCCAATGTGTATTGTGTCTATAAAGTACCCAACATATCCTTACACAAATCTTTGAGAAAGATTAGGGTAGATTGTGAAGCTTATGTGATCTTAGAGTGGGGCCACTCATATGTGCCGTCCACTTTGAGAAGGGAGGGGGGGGGGGCAATGTGTAACTTGCAAGATCTTAATTAGATTTACCAAATCTAAGTGTATCAAAGTGAATCTATGAAAGATCTTGTGAATCTAAAAGAGATCTATGAAAGATCATGTAAGATTTTAAGGGATCTTGGCAAGATTATTATGGATTTGGAAAGATCTAGTAAATATTTGGATGTTCCGGGTAATATCCGGTTGTTCGGTTAGACACTGATTCGTTAAAGTGCTAAATTGCACTTTTTAGTGTCTTTTAAGTACCCTTCTTGTACTCATTCAATTCCCAACACTTAGGGAAACATTCTGGATAATAAAACGACATTTCTGCAAAATATTTATATGTCTAAATGCTGAATTATATAAATTCTGCACTTAAAGTGCGTTTCGGGTGCTTTTTAGTGCTTATTTTTGCTTTCGTATTGCATATATATTAACCCTTGTATGTACTCTTGGGTTTTAATGCATTCTTGTTGTCGGACCTACACCTAGGCTCCAATTTTATTGTCTGACTGCTTTCTGCAGTTCAGTCGACACAGTGTGTCTTACCGGTGAGTTTACTATTATTCTGACGCAACGCTCTCGTTTATGCATAAAGCAATATTTTGTAGTATACAACATGCATGAATTCACTTGTTTAATCATGTGTTCAGACATTGCTGACAATTAAACTCATAATTGCAGTCATTAAGCAATAATTAATGTGTACGGAAATTACCGGTTTGGGCCAGTTGTCACATGTAGTTTCATGGCTATAATTGTTTTCTTTCGGACAATTTTCCGATTTTATGACTTCTCACGCCATTTATGCGTCAGTTCTTCTTATGCTTACTGTTATTTGGTTTGCATATATTCTTATTTGGTTATATCCCATTACCGGGCTCATTATTCTCTTGCATTTAACGCTACCTTTATCTGGCTAGCGCTCATTTGTGCCATTCGGCGTTATTTTGTATTCAACATGTTCGACCTATTAATGTGAAATCCATCACTTATAAACAATCAACTTTATTCCTTATTCAACCCATTCGACTTCGAATAGTTGAACATATTTACTCACAATTTCTATATACGAGATTTTATAGTCATATCTCGTAATCCAAGTCCTTTGATTTTTTTTTTCAACCCGCGTTCACGTCTCTTGGTTTACGCATGTGTTTAATTCTTACCCATCAACCGGGTGTTTTACCGAAGTCGTTATTATTGCAACCCTCCCGGTATGCATTAAGACCTCGCTTCATTTTTATATTCCGACTTTGTCTTTAAGTTTGACGTTTTACAAAAACGACCCGTTAAGGGACATATTTGCATTTTCCGGGTTCGAGTGTAAGTACACTCCCTCCCAATACTTGTCTAAATCATTTTACATGCTTGCGTTTCCTGGGTTCGAGTGTAAGTACACTCCCTCCTAATACTTGTCTAAATCATTTTACATGCTTGCGTTTTCTGGGTTCGAGTGTAAGTACACTCCCTCCCAATACTTGTCTAAATCATTTTACATGCTTGCGTTTTCTGGGTTCGAGTGTAAGTACACTCCCTCCCAATACTTGTCTAAATCATTTTACATGCTTGCGTTTTCTGGGTTCGAGTGTAAGTACACTCCCTCCCAATACTTGTCTAAATCATTTTACATGCTTGCGTTTTCTGGGTTCGAGTGTAAGTACACTCCCTCCCAATACTTGTCTAAATCATTTTACATGCTTCTTTGTCCCTTCACTCGGGCTCATTATCCTAATTTAATACGCTTCCGTCACTCGGTTGTGCGTTTACATTATTATCAAATATTTTGCTTATCTGATTTATTTGGGTACTTTTTAATTAGTCTCATTCACCCCGCCCTTACTACATCGGATGTAAACGTGTCCGCCATAAGAAGTTCATGGTACCATATGCCACTACTTACTTGGCCAGAGTAAGCGATTAACACATGACATACATGACCTTTTTATAGTTTTCACATCACGCCCTATGTAAGTAATGCCTTTATTTGTTTCTCTTGGAAACAATATCCCGAATACATTTTCTATTCGGTTTTCCAAGTTTCTAATTTACATATGCAACAATCATTCTCTACATGTTTGTTGCATATTGCTATTTGTGCGTTTACATTTAAAAGCGTGCACCTGGTAATGTTTGCCCCGACGGGCGTTCCTTGCCATTAACTTATTCGCAATCGTTGCGCGATTTAGGTCCTTGGTGAGCATGCTCCTCTTGTCATACTTCGGACCGTTCTTCTATCATATCCGTAATTTGTTCAATCCTCGTCCTCTTCAAATGCGAGTTTCCTCCAATTAAAACATTCATAAAAGTTAGTAATATCAACTTTACTAAATGCCCGTATCATAATACAAGGCTTTTCTATTATACGCGTCAATGCGCGCAATTTCGTCAACTATATTCATCATTTAATTTAGGTAACGTGTATCACACGATAGCCTTATGTGTTGTTTACAACACTTTAGCATGCTAAACTATTAACATACATGTACTTACCGGATTTGCGATCAAGCCACGAACCGAACACCAATCTTTATTAAGAGCATAAGGTTTAAGTCCAAGCATAGTTTTCCCACCATACTTGAATCTCTTAAACCAAGGCTCTGATACCAACTTGTAACACCCGTTCTTATATATCAAGGTTTAGCGTATTATTTACGAAAACAATCATGTAATTAAGATTACATATCCATCGGAAAAAAAACGGGTTTACTAAAACCTTTTACAATTTAAAAGTTTAGAACATAATGTAATTAAGTTCGTCACTTAAAAGAAACAATGAAACGACATTCGTCATTTAACATAATAACGATACATAGTGCGGAAGCTTATTTCGTGATCGTGTTCGGTTCTTGCTCGTCGCTTGATCTTCATCCGGGCACTCATGGCAATCACCTATGATCAAAACCAACTTAAAAGTTAGTTTTGATAGTCAAATATGAAGTTCAAACAAGTACAGGGGTTAAATATGAAGTTCATACAAGTACAGGGGTTAAATATGACAAAAAATAACATTTTTCCGAGTTTGGGGGCGTCGCGTGACGCCAAGGGGCGTCGCGTGACGCTAGGCCCCCTTTTCAGCAGAATGTTGCTGCATATTCCATGTACGATCTGATTTCACGGAAACGGCCATAACTTCTTCGTTATTGATCCGTTTTACCCGATTCTTTTTCCTACGCGTCCGTAATTTAATTCTCCATCTAATGGTGTTAAAATCCAAGATCTTACATAATAAAATTTCAGACTTTAATTCTTCGGCTTATTACCCTTTTTACCGACTTTTGACCCATTCGTGATTTTATCACACCAACATTTTTATTGACCTTTAAACTCATGAAATTCATTAATACAATATCTCATATCATATTAATCTCAAATCACGGGTTTCTCACTTAATAAAATCCCGTTTACACTTAAATGCTTGTTTTGACCCGTTAAGGGTATTTACGCATTTTAGTCTAGAATTTGTACCTTTCTTTTGTCGCTACAAAAGTTCCATATCTAGTTAACTACAATTATTCCACCACAACTAATTTGTGGTGGATTTATCATAACGAACCCCTTTTTCCCAAATTTTACCCATCGGTTGATCATTTTACGCAAATGACCACTTTTGAGCATTTGACTCGCGAATGTGCATTCCTATGACCTTTATACATGTCTAATGATTCCATAATCTTAATGTAAGTTTCTAAGCAACCCCTATGAGTCGTTTGCCTAATATACCCTTCAAGGGTATTTTAGTCAACTTTAGTCCCTCACTAATCGACGAAGGACTTTCGCTAAATATTTGACCAAATTGTATGTTTAACTAAAAGCTTGATTATACATACCTGGCTCGGGTCAAAGTATTGACCCGATAACATAACTTTTGCTTTAAATCTTTCTAGTTAAAGCGATGCAAGCTTATGTTATTTCCTGTGATTACAAAACTCAACAAGTGATTGTCAAATGTTATTGTCAAATGGTGTTAACAACACCATTTGACCCATCTAGTCTAATATGAGATGGTATTTAATTACCATTTCATCCCCTTAAACCCTTTTTCCGGTTTTCCTTTGAACTTGTTTCACTTAAGCCGTTTTTATTTATTCGTCATTACATGACCAATTTACCATTTTACTCCTTTTATTATAGTCATGATTTCTTACCATTTTCCATTATTCCGACTCTCATTGAATCATGTCGGAATATCATGTACTAACCATTTAGTAGCATCAATATTAATACTTGAAATTTAGTAACTTCGCAAATAGTGAAAAAGGGGCGTAAGTTCTACTTACCTCGCATCCGAACTACGCTTTTCCTTTCCTTCTTGATTCGTTTGACCCGCTCCCTCATCAAGCTTCCACCTAGCTTGTCAAGAGTCAAACTATCATCATGATTCGTAAGACGGTTAGATTAGTCATCATTATTATGACTATTTCATCTTACGGATTCTATGTCGAAACTACTATTCGACTTCATCAATTAGTTAACTTAACTTATCAAAGTCAACTACTTTCAATCACATGATTTACAACATTAAGTCTAAATCAACATGATATTTAGAACTCTTACCGTTTTATATTTCGCATAATTTGCCATATTATTCGAATGTGCTTTTCACTCGAAAATTCAACATATAAACATTCACTTAGGCATTTTAACAAACACCTTGTGGGCATATTCTATAAAATCAAAAATCAATTTTTCATAACTAGTTATTTACCCAAGTTTTAACATCATTCACAAGTTCTTATGTCTAGCATGCATATCAACACCTAGACTTACTTCATGGAAGTCGAATAACACCAAATTGATGATCATGAATCTAGTGTTCATCATCTTCCCCCAAAACCCACTTAGCACTTACATAACTAGTTAACCGAAACACTAATTTATGGTGCTAAATTAACGAGTTTACATCTAGGGTTTGTTCCCAAGCATAAATTTAACACATATCACTCATACACTCCATTTTCATTCACGAATTTTGATCATGAGTGTTCATAAGAAATTCTAAAACATCACCATATTACAAAATTTAACATACCTTATGATCCCCTTGACTTGGTGATCGTTTATATGTAATCATGCATTCGATTTCAGCTACTTTTGCCCTCCAATTTGGTGAAATTGAGATGAGCTAGGGTTTACCCCTTCTTGGTCGCCCCTGTAGATCGATCCACACACACAGCTTGTGTGTGTGGTGTGTTTTTTTTTATTAAATAAAACTTGTTTCCTGTTTAACGGTTTTGGTCCCTCAAGTTTAATTTTAATTATTAGGGACTAGAACTCCATGTTTTATTACTTATTTGCACCTCAATAGCTAGGTTAATTATTCCTAGTTAACTTAATGGGTTCGGGAAACTATAACTCGTTATATTTTAAGTCCCGCTAACTCGGGCTCTTATAAACTCAATTCCTTAAAACTTTGATTCGCGTGTATTTATTATTAGGATTTCTTATTTAAATCCAAACATTCACCTGATTATTTTTACTACTAACGGTACTTTACCCGTCTTTTAGTATTAATGGAGTTTGATTACCAAACCCATTTTCGGGGTGTTACAAAGAACAACTCTTTAGTATTCAAGATCTTAAAAAAATTCACATAAAAATGCTGATTCCTTTTATATTTTGCATATTTTACAGGTAATTCACTACAATTTACCTGAAAGTTTGGAAGAGTATGTTCAGGTTTGTAGAATTATTCACTACAGTCTACAGGTGGCAACTTTGACCCATTTATTTATGAAATGGTGATTTGGGTTGTCTTTTATTTCAAATGGGTCAAAAATTAAATTAGCTAAAAAGGCAGACAACTCAAATGGGTAGGGTCACCCAAAGTCTATCTGTAATGTTTAATTGCTTACAACTTCCAAAGTAATTTTTATTTGAAGATATAGATTACAATTGTAATGATATAATTCAGCTTGAACAAACTTATTAGTTATCCAATTTTTTAGAACGGAACAATATTTGCAGGTCAACCCAACCTGCCGAGCTCTGTTTTGAGCTGCACTAGAACTGACCCACTTCAACCTGAACTTATTTGACCCGTTATTCAACCCTTTTTGGCTCACCAATCTTGCCACATCTGTTATCCACCAGGCGGTTTCCGTGGCGATTATTATATCACTCAATTGATAGTATGTTATATTTATAGGAAATTGGACGTGCTGGGCGAGTATCTTATTGCCATTTATTTTTTGATGACACTACATACTTTAAGCTCAGAAGTCTTATGTACTGGTAACTAAGGCCAAACTGCAAGAAATGGGAATTAATTTTTACCCTTCTTCACCAGGCGGTTTCCGTGGCGATTATTATATCACTCAATTGATAGTATGTTATATTTATAGGAAATTGGACGTGCTGGGCGAGTATCTTATTGCCATTTATTTTTTGATGACACTACATACTTTAAGCTCAGAAGTCTTATGTACTGGTAACTAAGGCCAAACTGCAAGAAATGGGAACTAATTTTTACCCTTCTTTCTTAATTGCTTCACAGTATAAGAAAAATCTCTTTTGATGGTAATTTTACTTTTTGAATTTTGATATTTCATTGATTTTTTTCAGAAGTCAAACAACAACTCGCAGCCCTTTATTTCATTTAATTTGAAACTTAAAAAAAAAGATTACATCAATGAGTTGATAAATAAAACTAATTATTTTTTGTTTTGCTGAAGTATGATTATTAAGGATCAGTTGCCTGCTATGAAAATTCAATTAAGAGATGTAGCAAAACCACCAAGAGCTGTTAAAAATTGTTCGAGTGTTAAAGTCCAAGTATCTCTTGATCTGAAGAGTAATCCGATCGGATAGCAATTCGTTCGATACTCAAACTTCAGATAAAGTTGATTAAGCGTGGGACCCAAGGTGTAAGCCGTTCGGATGACCTAGTCGCCCGGATGGCTTATCCGTTCGGACAGTAGTCCGGTCGGATAGCACTCCGTGCTGGTCGTTCCGTTCATCTTTCATTTGGCCGTTTTGATTGTTTGTCGTTTTATCGAGACGTTTTGACCACGTGTTAACCAACAGAACCCTATCTTGACCCAAGTGACCCGAACGAACAAGAATCACCCTAGTTCGACCAGTTAATCGGTTCAAGACAGTTGTTCTTGGTTAACCCGAAATCGGTGGTCTCGTGAGTAGAATCCAGATCTTGAAATAGCACAACACTAAGAATGATTAGGAGACTAGAACAAGGCCCGATTCTATCGGTTTTGAGTGCATTGAGTGTAAAAGAGTTGAAAGAAAGTTAGAAACCATTTTTCAATCCTTTTTCACTATGATTATGTTTAGATCTATGCAAGATCTTTGTGTATTCGTGTGGAAAACGATTAGATCTAAGTTGTTCTTGGTGGATTGAGGTCAAAACATGGAGTTCATAAGAACACCATGATGACGTCATCCTAGAACACCTTAAATCTAGTGATTTCACGGTTAAAAGTTAAGATTTAAAAGATAGAAAGGTGTAGGAGTGCGTGTAGATCAAGAAAGTACAAGATTTAGGACAAGATCTTACCGGAATCGAGAGAAATCGAAGAAAAGGTGAGGAGCATGAGCTGTTCGGACAAAGAGTTTCCAAAAGTAGAAAGAATGAAAGTGACATGGGTATTTATAGAGTTCCAAAAGAGGAAAGGGTAGGTCGGTCGGATGGCATCTGGCACCAGATCAAGTGACAGCCCGGTCGGATGGCAATCCGGCCGGATGGCACTGGGTTCGGGTGTTCGGCGCGATGATTTTTTTTGCTGTTTCGATTTCGATTGCGATCGTTTTGATGCGATAGAGTTTCCTAGTCAAATTACTTTTAATCCCAACCATTCATATCTCGCGCTATCTCTTCTCCACTAATTATCATAGTTCGATTTTGATTGAGTTCGATTGCGTTTCGATTGCGATAGAGTTTCCTAGTCAAATTACTTTTAATCCCAACCATTCATATCTCACGCTATCTCTTCTCCACTAATTATCATAGTTCGATTTCGATTGAGTTCGATTGCGTTTCGATTGCGATTCGAGTTCGATTGCGTTTTTGATTGATTACCACATCATAACATAAATAAACATGCACAGGTAACACATAAGGCACACACACACGTAAGACAATAACCAAAATGCGTAATTCGAGTTGCGAGTGCGATTGCGATAGCGATTAGATTGGATTGATTAGCGTTTAGTTAACTTTATCGCATTGTTACTTCTTATAGTTCACAGTCGTAAGTCGATTAAATAGCGAACAACATACGTCGATTATTGTGATTATTGACACTTACTCCACATAATACAACTAAAATAAACATTAAAAGAAATTCACTACAAGTCAAGTTGCGCGAAATCGGTCGTTGACTTTGACCTTGACTTGACTTTGACTTTTAAAAACACGGGGTGTTACACACGGGTTACGAGAAACGATCCTAACGGTTCTTGAAATCCTATATAAACCCACTTGTTCTTGCTCTCATTTCACACTTGATCTGAATTGTTCTAAGTTGGCGCTTCTATGCTTCATACCTGAGCATTCTATATCAATTCCATCCTTGCTTGGACCCTTTGTAAGTGTCCTTTCGTGCTTACACTATGTTCCCGAGTCTCATTTAACAAGGGGGGGGGGAAGGAAAATGAATTAAGAGAGAAAAGGAGGGAAAATATGTGATTTTTTTCGTGTTCCCGAGTTTAATGAAATGTAAATGAAAAGAGAAGAAATCAAGCATTTTATGTGTTCCCGAGTTAGGAGGAAAAGAAAAGAAAATAACAATTTTACCATTATACCCTTTAAACATAAAACATTTTAATTAGATTGGAGGGTAATTTATTAATTTATAGGATTTTCTCTCCTAATCTCTCCAATTTGGGAGGATGAATATATGGATAAATTTTCTTCCTTTTTCCCCCCTTTTCCCTCCCCTCCCCCTGTTAAATGAAACTCGGGAACATGGTTTTTCATATTTTCATCTCTTTTCCCTCCCCTCCACCTGTTAAATGAGACTCGGGAACAGAGTGTAGTTTAATTGTTTGGCTCTTAAAGCCGAAAAGTCAAGCGTTCGTGATAAACGCTTTGAATTTTAAATGATCGAGCCATTGTTCGCAAAGAACATGGCTACGTGATCGTAATTAGGTATGTATTAAACCCTCAAAAAGGGCACCTCCTAATTACCACGTTTGCTTAGTTAATTGTTGGGTCAAAGTAATTAAAATAAAAGTCAAGCGAGTCGGTTTTTAAACAAAATTCATAACTAATGATGTAAAGGCAATAAAATCAGTTTTGTCACTTTAATAACTTGGTAAATATTAATTGAACATGTCTAGGCATGTTCAACCCGACAATTCTGAGTTTAGGCTCGGGTCGGAACCGAAAGTCGCAAAAGTAGACTTTTGCTTTGACTTTCAGTTCTGACCCGATTTAGCTTAGTTTAGATATGCCTTAGGATTCCTTTAGGACCATGTTATAGGTTAGTATAACTCTCTGAGGTTATACAACTTGGTTCCTTAGAAATCCTAGTTTATTGCATGTTTCCGTTAATTGCCTAAAAGTTGACCATTATGCCCTTTTGATGTAAAAACAAGATTTTTGAAAATGTGAGAGGATAAAAACCTTTATTACTGATTTATAAACATGACCTAAAAATTTGACATCAGTTTGAGGTCTAAATTAAGAATTATGCGCGATAGTGTAAATTGAAAGCTTTTTATTAATTAAACGGCATTTTCGGCATAAAGCCTATTTAAACCCAAATTTTGACACCAAACTTTCTACCCACTGATGTAATATAATATTTAGGTATTTTTGGAAATTTTTATTAAATTTTAAACTGATCATAACATAGGGTTCTTGCATTGATTCGGTAATTGACAGTTATGCTCTTTTTGGCTAATAAAATGAGTTTCACACATCCTTTACATATCAAACCTTTTTCTACTAATTTTATATATTAAATAAATTATTTTAAACAGTAAAGGTTGTTCAAAATCTCTAATTTACTTATTTAACCCGAATACCGTCAAATACCGACTTTTATGCGATTTAGGCGCATAGTATGGTTTAAAACCATATTAGGCACCTAAAGCTTGATACCTACTGATGTAATGAATAAATTTTTATACTTTAACAGTAAATAAAAGTTTTGAACTCAGATTTCCAAAATTAACCCTTAAAGCATATGTGAAATTAGGGATGAGATTTTTTACCGAAATACCGGTACCGTACCGGTACCTTACCGGTACCGTACCGATGCCGTACCGTACCGATCATAAACGGTACCGGTATCGGTAATAGATTTTTCAAAATTCGGTATCGGTAAAAAACGGTATCGGTAAAGGTATTTTTCGGTAAATACCGATATTAATACCGAATTTAATAATGAATTCCAAGGGGGTTTTAGGTTGGATTACGAAGAGTCGAACTAATCTTACTAGCTACTACTACAATGTACTAAACTAATATATAACAAACCCTTGCGTGTTCAACTCATGTTGTAATTCAATGGAACACAGACAGGTTCATAGAATAAACATTAAACCTCACTCACAAGGTTCTTAGTAGTTAGTAGGTATAATATTCATGTTTGCTTCTTTTTTCTATGAACTCGTATGGATAATTGTGGGTAACAATAGCTTTAGATTAGGAGATATTTGATATTCTTAAAAGATCTAATTGTTAGGATGACAAGAATATGAAAGGCTAGATATACTTTTATAATTCAAGGTTTTCTTATGATTCACTGACGTGGTTTCTTTCATATAAGGCTACAATACAGTATAGTTGTATCTTTATTTACTACTATCATTTATGTAAATTGTAAGATTAGAGGTCAAAATTTAAAAAAATTGGTTGTCAAGTCTACTTTCACAAGTTGTTATGTATTTTATTAATATTGATTAGTTGTTATGTATGGGTTGCGTATGATATTTTTTAGGTGAAACAATGGATGACACCAAAGCGGTACCAATGTGGTAAAGTACCGAAATACCAGTACCGATACCGGTACCGTACCGGTACCGAATCTATAAATACGGTACGGTAATCGGTATCCACATTTCCTCAATTTCGGTAACGGTATTTACGGTATCGGTACCGGTACGGTACCGGTATCGTACCGATCTCATCCCTATGTGAAATGACCAAAATGCCCCTACAGTGCATAGTTTGGCCATAAATGATAAATTTCACATATGTGAGATATCTTACTGATATAACTTGACAAAATAAATATTTTTACTGATTATTTTAGACCAGAACCTCGGATTACTATTTAACCTCTTTTATAACCTTTAAAATGACCAAAATACCCCTACGGGGCTTAAATTGGTTTTAAATTCGTTTTGGGCATAATGGAAGGTATCCCACTGATATCACAACATATTTAAGGCATATTAACTTGTGAAACATGTTCATGACTCTCTTGGTTACCCGTCATGCATTTTTCGCGTTCGGTACGATTTATGTAACTAGTTTGCATAAATTAACCGAAACGGGACAAACCTTATCATTTTTATTTCAAAATCCAGAAGGTGTTTAGTTTACCCATATTATACAAGTCTCCATACTTGTCGGTTCTAAATCACATTTTAATCCAGTCTTCGCTAAATCTTGCGTTTTGAACCGTAAACCTTTCCTTAAAACTAACCGGTCTAAGTTACAACTTAAATAAGACCCGTTAGGAATCTAATAGGTTAATAAAACCTTCGTTCCAGATTGAGAGCCCCAGTAGAGGTACTTGTGCTTGCTGATTAGAATATACGGCTGAGTATAAATTGCATTTTAAGCTCAGGTAAATACTCTTAACTTATTTTCCCTATACGGGCTTGGGATACGGTATTATAATAATACCGCTTGGTCGGGTATTGAATGTTTAATCGGATTGTGATTAAATTATTGAGGTAACCTGTTTTAATCTGTCTTGTTTGAAATAAAGGCCTTTGGGGGTTAATGACCATGTCCCGGATATCCTTGGCATCATTATTAAGAAATGGCCACGTCTTAAGCACGGGGTGTAGGCATACACCTGACAGTTGCGTAAGGGAAACGGTATCTCACTCTCTGGTGGGCCTATACTTGTGGTGTGTCTGTTAATCTTGACTCGGTTTCTAACATCGAGCCCTGAATGTATAACAAACATATAAATCTGTATACAAGATTATTTTAAAATAATTGTCCCAAGTTATAAAAGGATATTTGTGCCTTGTGCATTTAAATCAATTTTCATAAATGTTTTCAAAAGAGTCAGTTAATTGTATTTACTAGTGTAAACTGACGTATTTTCCAAAAAGATTAAGTGACAGGTACTGTACGTAATTGGCTGGGAGCTCAGGGCGTTAATAAGGAATCTTGCAAGTCCTAGACGTCTAAAGTCTGTTGAACAGTGTTTACTTTTCTGTTTTAAGATCCGCCTGTGGATCCATCTTACAATCCGATTGTAATAATTGATGTTACTTTTGAATCGGTTTGTAATATATTTACTTTAGACTTCCGCTGTGCATTGAACTGTGATTATTTGACTATGATGATATCAACTACGTCACGATACTCCCCACCGGGCCCACCGGTAATACGTGGAAATATCGGGGTGTGACAGGTTGGTATCAGAGCCAACATTGAGTGAATTAAACACTAGCCTTTTGTGTTTAATCTCAATGACACAGTAGCACATTCCTTGACTTCCGAGTCTAGACTTGAACTAGGAATGATCTCATGTAACATCCGCCAATTTTAGAGCTATAGGAGTAACGCACCGCCCCCTTTATACTCGGGTCATGTTGAATGTATTAAACTTCTTGCGTAAACATTGGTTTGGCTAGAAATATTGCATGCCATGTTAGATCTCGTATTAACAAAGTTGCCATGTGGATTCGTTGTAAACATTTTTATGCTTATACATATGCTTAAACTTGTATACTCGCCTTTGCTTTTGCATTGAATTGTATTTTAAACATGTTACAGGTTGATGATGACGATGCTACGAAATGAAGTAGTGATGATGCCTAGATACACATTTAGACGTTTAGGTTTAATATGATGTATCAATTTTGATTATGTTGTTATGTACTTCTTTTGAACTTGTTGTTACTTGAAATTATGAATTGTTGACAATTGGAAGTTATGGAATGAAATTGGAATTATTTAAATAGTGTCGCAAATAGTGTTATGATGTCTCGAGCAATCTTCACACTTCGTCTCATCCCGATGTTTCCGCCATTGGTTGGGGTGTGACAGATTGGTATCAGAGCCATAACTATAGGGAATTAGGAAAAGTAGGAATGCTTTAACCTAGTCTATAGTTCTAGAGCTTTATTCGTATGTTTTACTTGAAACTACTTGCATGCTATCTTATTTGCTTTTATGTATTCTCTTTTGATCTTGTAAGCATATGTGTCACTTATGTGTTAACACTTAACATACTATACTTGTTTTTATTATGTGTAAATACTTGTTTCATCGTTTTATCTTTTATGTGTATTCTTGACATACTTTTTATGCGTTAATATTTGTTTCATCATTCCACTTTTATTGTGCTATTCTTGACATGTTATACTTGTTTGTTTAATCTTTAATATACACTTTTCCTCATGCATTTTACTCGATTATTCTAAATCCGACAACACCCATATTACAAAAATGAGACGACCTCACCAAAATAGGCGTGAAACCCACAATTTGGTGAATGACTCTCGATCCTTCCACTTTTCTTTTCTTACGCGAAATTCACCACCAAGTTAGGAGTGAAATCCTTACCTTGATGAAGAAATTCGAATTTCAAATTCTAGTGGACCCTCGCCAAAGTGTCGAAATTAACTTTTGACCCGACGAGTACCAACCACACTTAGGATACTAAATCGCCAAGTTAGGGGTGAAACCCGCACCTTGTCGACTAGTTCCACTCCTTGATTTTCATTAATCCCGCCAAGTCTCGAAATTTCGATTGAATTGGGGACATGTAGTAACTGGAAGGGTAAATACCGTCAACCGACTTGTCGGCGAGAGTATTTCACCTATTAGGCCAAAGCATGCTCCTCAAGTTCGAAAGACTTTTCAACTACTTTGGTTAGTCAAAGGTTCCGTTTGGAACCATCCGAATTTTAAGCAAACGTGTTTTACTATTTATCTTACGCGATGCAATCTTTCAAATTCGAATTTACTTTCGATATTTTCTTCTCACACACACAACATATTGAATCTTTTCCATGCATTTATACATAAGCAAGATTTCATGTAATTTAAATTCATATTCCTTGTAACGACAAGTGGAGACATATCCTTGAGATAGGAGTGATTTCCTTACCTTGATGATTAACTCCACTCCCCTTTTCTTAAAACGACCTCACCAACGAGTTCGGGGTGATTCCCTTACCTAGGTGATCGTTACCAAAACGCCTCTTCAAAATATCTTATTATGCAAACTCAATCATGTTTATATCTAAATTATTGATCATTATTCAAAATACATACGTGTACGATTTCAAAATACATTGTTTCGTCAAGCATACTTTCTATCCTGCAACCTATTTGTACCTAACTCACATACACGGATTCTTAACTTAACTTAAACGTTTTACTACACAAATTTCCAAACCTTACGAAATGCTACCTATCACTTTAATCGGTCAAACAAATCTCTTGCCCATGAACTTCATATTCGACTTAATCACTAAGACGCACTCATGATATATATCACCAAACTAAAGACTTTCATTCTCAATCGGAGGATCAAACCAACCTTTCTTTTGCACCTATAAGATCTTATGGATGTTATATGATCGTTTTACCAAAGATTCTTTTCACATCAACAAATCATTTGTTAGAACTTTTAACAATCTCAAAGTCCTTTTGCTAAAATTCTTTTCTAAGAATCCTCGTTTTCATAAGAACCTCCTAAATTCATAACTTCTTGTTTGATGAAATGAAATTACTTTTGATTGAAAACCTTTTTACGCCAATTTACAAAACACGTGGGCAAGAAGACTTCTTGGAGACCGACCACCCTTGGATTTCGTAAACCTTTTTAAAACAAAAGTAGCATTTCCATTTATTACAAAATGCATTGGGCTTAACCAATGAGTACCTTATGTCCTTTTTCATATGCAACTACATTCTACCTTTCAAACCAAGCTCAATCTAATTTTGATACGATAAACTCAACGTTTCATTTAAACAACTATACCCACGTATCGTCCTACACGTTTTAGTCGTTTAACGCGACAATTCACTTATAATCATTCGTATTTACATACTTAACCTTTTGGACGATTTTATACACCTAAGTCCGTGATGTTCCAACGTACACTATTTACGTAAATTTAAATATTCGTACCTACACTTACATTCATACGTTTTATGCCTATACTATTAATCGTATTCATACTTATACTTATACTCATACGTTTAATGTTTTATTTATACTCGTACGTTTCATGATTTTACCTATACTCGTATATTTCATGATTTCACTTCTACTCGCACGTTGCGTACTTATGCATATACACATACTACTCGTACGTGTTATGTCGATACACATACTTGCGTGCTTATTCATACCTAAACTTATACTTATGCTCACACTTTCATTCATACTCATGATCTATGCATTCGTACCTATACGCGAGTGTAATCTGAGAGATTCACTTGCGTGGGTCCCATACATACTTAAACATGGACTTGCTTACATACTACATTCTTACACGTGCACATTCTTAATTTTTTTATTTATTTATGGATACCCTAATTCGTACACAACTAGTGCAAGCTGTGCGGATCAGGCGACGATCAATATAATCACGGGTGCACACGGGATTATAGTGATAAGCGTATGAGAACCATAGAGTGTACAACTGTGTATGGTAAGACACGGAACGTAACACGACACCGGATACGAAACGGACGTAACATGGTCGAAACATGGTGGATACGCCGCTGGTACTTCCTGTATATAAGTGTTTTCACCATATTACCAAATTTCGTAAAACGTGCCATGAGAAATTCGGTGTTTTGCAGACCTTTTGGACCTAATACAACTTCGCACAACTCACAAACGCATTATATCCGATTATCCGTGACGAGACTTCATCCTTAACACTCTACGCTCATCTATCCAACACTTGTGCTATTCTCATACTTGTACTCTTTAAGAGTCATTCGTTCATTCTATACTCGTATCATTCTCCTTATCCTTTTAGTTCATACAAACCTCGTCCGCCATGAAGCTTGTTTAAACATTCGAGTCCTAACTTACCTCGCTACCTATAAAATAGTCGTCCTATTTTGGATTCTTGTGTAACTATACTTAGTATACCTTTAATGCTTTACCTATAGTGCCAAACCTTCTCGTTTCACTCAATAAACAATCTTCTACAAATGTGATTTAGTTACCACGTCCCATCAAAATACAAACCATTTGCCAACACTTTCTTTCTTAATGCGTCACTTTTATTATACGTCACCTTTAAATACGTCGCCAATTTAAGTTACTCAAACTTGTTTAGACTCACTCCACCTGTATACGCACCTACATGTTTTCAACTATGTTAGATACCTCAAATCTTTTTAAACAATGAACACACTCACAAATTTACCTTGTCACTCTCCTAAGTTTTGTGCCTTTCAAAATGTTTCAAAATTTCAAGTCTCAAATTTTTACAAAAACTTTTCAAGTCTACATCTTGAATAAATTTCGGGACGAAATTTCCTAAAGGAGGGGAGACTGTAACGCCCCGCGTTTTCATACTTTCTATATTTAGAAACCATCGTTTGTAAAACTATTTTTGGAAACTTCGTAGTCTTGTAATCGTTCTTTCATTTAAAAGTGACGTAAAATCCGAGACTTGGATTATGATTTGAACTCGTATTTTGTTAATCACATGATACACATACTTTATATAGTCTTATACATTCAATTTCGTGGAACAATTGTTACTTATTCGAAATTTTTGGAAACAATGTGCTAAACTTGTAAATACATGAAACCTATGGCCAAAATGTGTTTTGAACGTAAACGACACTTGATTATGATACTTATACACTCAATTATACTTGGTTTATACTTCTCGTACTTGAACTTACCTTAAAACATGCTTTTATGGCAAGACTGGTCCTTAAAAGTCCCAAAAACATCAAAATAAACAAGTCTGGGGGCTAAAGTGTAATTTTTGAAACTTATAACCAATAACCCAACCCCGGGCGGCCCGCTTTGACTTGCATGAAACCTCATGCGGGCCGCATTAGCCTTGTATTCGTAGAAAACACAACCAGCTTCGATCAGACGCGATTTTTGCACGAAATCCAACTTCTAAACACTCCCCAATCACCATTTAGCCACCTCTAAACACCTCCAATCACCTCCAAACTCTTCCACTATAAATATAACCCCTCTCCAAGCCTTCGTACACTTTCAACACTCTCAAATCACTCCAAGTTCACTCTCAAATCAGTTGCAAACTCCAGATTCGGGCAGATTCATAACCTTGCACAAAAGTGAGCATAACTTGCTCATTTCTTAATGAAATCACTTGATTCTTCTTCCTAATTGCTTGGATAATCATAGGGTATGATTCCTTGACTTCTCCTTGGAGAAATCAGACCTGGAAATCCCCTGAAATGATCCAAAAACTTTCTGCTTTGATTTATGTTCTTACAAACTTGTTTAAACTTCATCCAACTTGTGTCTAACACATCTCACACCAATGTCCTAATGCTTACAACCTCTTTGATGGTTGGTTAAGCTTAAAAACATGGTTGAGACACTATAAATCAGAGGTTAAAACCTCAAATACTTTCTGTTTTGTTAGGGTGTTTTGACCCACAAGTCATGTTCGAGCTAGTTCTTGATGTAGAGTGATTATGGAACAACTTGGGTTGTTCCAAACATACAATCCTCACATGATTTGATGATTTCTCTTAGTTAGATTGTTTATATTATTGTATTGATCCTAGTTCGTGACCCTCCTTGGTTGTTTTTACATCAAGAGAAGTGGTGAACATTCAAGGGGTCCCTAAACGGAAGCTAGTTCTTCCTACCCCATACTTGACATCCATGACTACTCGAGGTGCCTAAATGGAGATTTAATCTCCTACCTCCTACTTGAATTATTGGACTAAAGAATATGTATTACTTAACCTAAATATGTATATATACTCATTCGAACCTTTGATGTTGAACTTGTGTTTATATGTTAAAGTAGTAGAACACCATCTAAAACCAAAGCCTTGTTGCGATTCTTATGGGTGTTCAACTCATGAAAACATTATCATAACCCTTGTGGTTACCAAGTGTCATACAAGTGTTAAGTATTGAAGATAATTATTTTCACATGTTAGACTCATATCTTATTTTTATGATGTTTTAAATACCGAATCTCGACCCTAAACCTACTTGAACCTTAACCCTTACGCATTCAATCTTTTAACCTCATCAACTCGTCAATAATTGGATAATTGGAAAGCATATGCAAACTTAGTGAGTATACTCGTATTTCCCCCTTTTTCTTTTACCACTTTTGGGGTGTAACATGTTTACTTATCAAAAAACTTACACATGAACATTTTGCTTAAACACAAAATAATCCATTATATATGAATACTTTGATACATCTTGATGCTTGTTAATACTCATATTCCCAAAAAAATGAAAACTTATCATCAAGACAGGGGTGATTCCCTAACCTTGATGATTAGCTCCGCTCACTTTCCAACTTCACCAATGAGCTTGGGGTGACACCCTTACCTCAGAGGTAGTTACCAACTTTTCTTCGTTCTCAATGAAATTTTATGATTAAACGTCCCTTTTCAAAAAATTTGGAATTTATTTCACGTGCATGCTAATATGTTATACTGGATTCGTGTTACTTGGGTGAAACTTTATGTGATAAACTTGTCATTAACTTCGTAAGAAGCCACACCTTAACATACACGATGGGTTGACCTGTGTATTCACATGCCAGGGATACGTTAATCTTGTTAACTAAGTATGTCATGTGGATTGTTCTAAATTTTTATGCAAATACGTTAATCTTTTATTTCGAGGACGAAATCTCCTAAAGTAGGGGAGACTGTAACATCCGCCAATTTTAGAGCTATAGGAGTAACGCACCGCCCCCTTTATACTCGGGTCATGTTGAATGTATTAAACTTCTTGCGTAAACATTGGTTTGGCTAGAAATATTGCATGCCATGTTAGATCTCGTATTAACAAAGTTGCCATGTGGATTCGTTGTAAACATTTTTATGCTTATACATATGCTTAAACTTGTATACTCGCCTTTGCTTTTGCATTGAATTGTATTTTAAACATGTTACAGGTTGATGATGACGATGCTACGAAATGAAGTAGTGATGATGCCTAGATACACATTTAGACGTTTAGGTTTAATATGATGTATCAATTTTGATTATGTTGTTATGTACTTCTTTTGAACTTGTTGTTACTTGAAATTATGAATTGTTGACAATTGGAAGTTATGGAATGAAATTGGAATTATTTAAATAGTGTCGCAAATAGTGTTATGATGTCTCGAGCAATCTTCACACTTCGTCTCATCCCGATGTTTCCGCCATTGGTTGGGGTGTGACATCTCATCCCTGTTATATGTATGCATTGTTTTCAATATTTCTGTATCTCCAGATCGTGTCGCCGAGCAAAGCTGCCATTGGTGGAGGCTCTCCAAATCCGAAGTTTAAGAATGTAAAGCTTCGTACTACAGCTCGAATTAGCATACGACCAGTATGGAGGAAGGACCATTGAGCCCATTAACCATATTTCAAATTCAGTACCCAAGACTATTGAAACTTCAAATAAGAAGCCAACATCGGGGGAGTTCATACCAGTTTTCCCTGAAGCTCCCGCTCCAAAGATAATGCCTAAGGACCCAAAGGATTCATTTTTTTTCTTACCTCCAAGCCTTGAAATCCCTATAAGGACATATATATCTTTTAAGTCCCTGAGTGGACAATGTTATTTCTTTTAAGTCCCATTTAGGGGCATCTATGTACTTCGTTCCTTTCATGATTCAAAAATTCATTACCGATATATATAAATGAATATATTATATAAAATAAATCATAATATCCTTCCTTTTTATATTTGATCAGCCTATATATTGAAAGGAATCTTAAAGGCATAACCTAGCCGATATGTCGTTTTAGACATGGCCATAATGGTAAAACCTATTTAAAAGATTCAAATACTTGTTAACATCTGAAAATATGTTAGCACTCCTGACAACAGTGATAAAATGAAATCACACATGTCATCTTTACACTAAATTTCTTCCAAATCTTTAAATAGCCCAATGATCTGGAAATCATGGCTTACATCATCAATTAAGATGATCATTTTTACAAACATCCATTTGTGATGAAGTGCCTACGGGCCATATTCAATGTCTAACGAGACAAAAGACAATGGTAGTCTATGACTCCCTGTCAAGAAAAGGTAATGAACTATGTTCAAACCTTAATGCCTCGATTCTCTGAAATCGTGGCTTATAAATTTAAAACTGTCCTTGTGATTAGGCCTGTTGTGCCACTTTAATATCCTTAATGTTTTATAACTAGGATAAATTATAATGAAAATACTAATATAATTAACAAATTAACCAATATGGTTTATATTACCATGGTTAATGAATCGTCAAAAATGATGATTCCATAATAACCTCTGAATAAATCATTGTCAATATTTATGTAGCAATCAAGCTACATGGCTGGATCAGATGAGGTTAACAGCCACCCGAGGGAGAACAATGATACTACCAGAGTTAATATAACTGGTGCGGAACTGCAGGCATTAATAGATAATGTTGTTACTCGAGCTCTTGACAGACAATATAATGAATCAAGTGGTACACACTCTAAGACTCTATCTGTGGCTCGTAGTAAGCCCCATACTAAATCACATGAGTCAAAGGAGGACGATGTTCATCACTCGTCAAATCAAAGGAGTGTTCCGTCTAGACAGATGGTGCTTAACCAAGAGCCACATGTTAAAACTTGTTCATATAAATATTTTGTCTCCTGCAAGCCCAGAGACTTCACAGGAGAAAAGGGAGCCATCGACTGCATGACGTGGCTCGATGAGATGGACACCGTTGTTGATATTTGTGAAGTTTGTTTCACAATCTTTTAAAGGAGAAGCTCTAGCTTGGTGGAGGTCACTAATCCAAGCTACTGGGAAGATCCCGTTGTATAATCTGACATGGGATCAGTTTGTTGCTCTTATCAAAGAAAATTACTGTCCTTAACATGAAGTTGAGACTGATTTCTTGACATTGGTCATGAAGAACCTAGATTGTCAGGCATATCTTACAAGTTTCAATACCATTTCTCGATTGGTTCCTTACTTGATCACACCAGAACCGAAGCGTATAGCTCGCTTTATTGGGGGTCTAGCCCCAGAAATCAAGGCAAGTATGAAAGCATCGAGACCTACTACATTCAGGTCAGCGGCAGATCTGTCACTATCTCTCACACTCGATGTGGTCAGAAACAAGGCTGCCAAAGCTTCTGATGATGTAAAGCGTAAAAGGGAGGATGAGAATTCTCATCGCTCCGATAAGAGGAAAAAGAGGAACTCAGATCATAAGAAAAGTTCCGGGTTTAAGAAGGATAACCAGCAGTCGGGTGAAAAGACCAAGTGCAAAACCTGTAGGAAATACCACCTCGGGAAATGCAGATTTGAATCTCAGCCTCTACCTTGTGGAATCTGCAAGTCCAAGGAGTATAAGACCTTGGAATGCAAGAAGTTGAAGGACGCAACCTGTTATGGTTGCAACGAAAAGGGGCACATTAAGACCAACTGCCCAAAGAATCAGAAGGAGCCTGAGGAGGCTAAGAAGCCTAATGCTCGGGTCTTTCAAATGAACGCCTAGGAGAGGTGTAGAATGATGACGACATAACAGGTACCTTTCCTTATCAATGATGTGTATGCGAGAATTATTTGATTATGGCGCAGAAAAGTCTATTGTGGACAATAAATGTTGTAAGTTGTTGTATCCGTCTATTAGGACTTTAGGCATATAACGCGAGGTGGAATTGGCTGATGATACTTTAGAGACTGCTTCAACAATCTTAGATAGATATTTTATATTAGGAATTACTCTTCTCCAGTATCCTTATGACAAGCTTTCAAGCTATCCAAAAATCATCAATATGATAAAGACAGATGTGGCATTTTGATCCCCTGTCAAAAAGGTGATGGACTAGGTCCAAACCTTAAATGCCATTGATGGTCCTTCTATGGCCTAGGCTAAGTATAATTGATATATATACATATCTAAATAACGTTCATTGAGAATGTTCGTACTATATTAGCCTGTATGGTTTAATGATACCATGGTTAGTATATGTTAGGTCATCAGGATGATGAATAGCGGTTGTTGGATTGCAACTAAGTAATTGTTTTATTTGGTGTTAGGAACCAAATATAGAGTATGACAAACTCGGATAAGACAGCCGTCGATCGTGTCATGGATGATGCGACACATGCTAATGATGCTACAATTGTGAACCTCAGAATTTCCAAAGATGTTCTCCAAGTTATGATAGACGCAGCTGTTGGAAAAGCTGTGAGGAAGGCCGTGAAAAAGTTCAAGGAGCCCAATGCTACTTGCTCCAAATCTCATCCAAGACCACACTTCCTTATTCACGAGAAGGACCTTGTTCATGCCTCAAATGCAAAGGATGAACTAAAAAGGAAAGGGAAGGAAGATAACTCCCAGAGTTCTAAGAAAAAGGGTAAGCAAGAGTCCAATAAGAAACCTGTATGCAAGACCTGCAAGAAGCGCCATCTAGGGAAGTGCAGGTTCGAACCAAAATCCCAATCGCAGCCTAGGGCTTGTGGGATCTGCAAATCTAGTGAGCATAAAGCATTAGAATGCAAGAGGATAAGAGATGCGACTTGTTACAACTGTAACGAGAAAGGGCATATCAAGTCAAATTGCCCAAAATATGCAAAGAAGCTTGAAGAAGTTAAGAAGACCAACGCTAAGGTCTTTCAGATGGGTGCAAAAGAGGCCATGTGAGATGACAATGTTATAAGCGGTACGTTCCTGTATATGCAAGGGTATTGTTTGATTCGGGTGCAGGTAAGTCGTTCGTGGATAATAAATTTTGTAAGTTATTAAATCTGCCTGTTAGAACCACTAAGCATAAAATATGAAGTAAAATAAATGCTAAGAGTTCTGTTTTGAATAGGATACCAATAAATCCTTCATAGATTGTAAGTATAGCAAACTCTTAAAGTCTTCCATAAGAACCCCAGAGGTTAAGTGTAAGGTAAAACTTACAGACGAGAATCATAGGAACCATTTCTTCTGTTCCGTCAGAAATCTTCAGTCGTAAAAATTCTAGAGTGCCCTCTCTCCAGATGATGTACGTCAGCATATGTAGCTGATATCTCTTTGATCTCTATTGATTGCGAATACCAGACGGCATGACAAAAGCGCCATATGAGGATTGGTGTATCTTAATATGTTCCATAGATTGCTTCCATGCCTGATCAGTATGGAAGTTTAATGCATGGAACCACTGAGATATCCTGATGGCCATATGGTACTAGAGTCGGCTAGTGGTATTCAAAGAAGATATCCAATGTAGGAATTATCCAAGTACGTGTCTCTGATTAAGGAATCCGTGGACTTATAAAGAAAATGTGTCATTTATCTGACACAGGCAATATTAGTAGAACCGGGGGCCTGAGATTTGGAAAATCTCTGTAATTTCCTTGTGTCTTGATTATCTTCTCCAAAGACTACCCTGTTTACCTCCGAAGACAAGTAGAGTTAAGATTTACATCCCGCATAGGGCTACATTATCGTGAAAACTCCATGACGATTAGTGCCATCATTATTGGAAGAATCGAAAACCCTAATTAGATGAATTTAAGATAAAGGTTCTTAAAGCCTAATTCAAAATTTTGAGAATTTCGGTATTATAAGTTAAGAAAGACGGTTCATTATACTCATACATTGATTACCGCAACCCTATTTAGGCAACAATTAAGAATCGCCATCAGCTGCCCAGGATCGTCGATTTGTTCGACTAGCTGTAAGGATTAGCTATTCCTTAAGATTGGTTTTAAGCAGTGGTTGGAACAACCATCTCACCTTAAATAAGCTATTCTATAACTAATAGTCGATATATAAGTACCAAGGCTGCTCCTTTGAAGACCTTGTATAGATGGGATGTTAAACATCTGTTGTTAGACAGAAGTTCGGTAAGTCCGAATTAGCAGGACCTGGAATTACCTTGGAAACAACGAATAAGATCATTCGAATTCGTAATCATCTGTAAGTTTCCAGTAATCGGCGGAAAAATCAAGGATTGATGAAAGTCGCAACCCTCTTAAGTCCTTAATACGGAATAAGACTCAATTGAAGGTATCGCCCTAAGAAGGGTGTGCTGAATTTTAATTTATCAGGGTAAGTTAAGCTCTAGATATATAGAATCATTCGAGGAAATCGAATATATCAAGACCAAGTAGCTTGTAAGCTAAAACTTACCTGAGGAGCTTGATGAAAATCAATGTGACCCACACTAGTGATTTAAGGATATGTTTCGCCGATAAGTCAATAAGCATTATCACATAATGATATGCAAATTTATGATATGATAAGAAACCCATATCGATTAAGGATCGACAGGTTAAGAAGCTCCAAAAGGATACATGTACCTATTATAGAGGTCATCTTAGGTGCTTGAAGAGGCCCCATATATGCTATAGAAGTTAAGTCCATTATGCGACAAAAAGTACTTCCATCATTTTAGAAAATCTGGAGGTCGAGATTTCTTTTAAGGGGGTGAGGATGTAACACCTCTTAAAAGCACGTCCAATGATGTATTGACACGTGTGATAAACCCTAATAAAGTCAAACGTTGACTATGAAAGACTAATTTTGCGAAAAATAAAAAACTTTGATTATGTAAGGACTGGAAGTGTTATCATGCTTAGAATAAGTCTCTGAATAACCTATTACGGTATTTATATTCATAAATGAGCCACTTGTTGATCGAGTGTAGCAGTTTGCGTAATTAATTGAAAGTTTGCGCAATGAAGGGTTAAAAGCGTCAACATGTTAATTCTTACCTCTGAATGACCTTTTAACAAACCCGAAGCATCGTGATGTTTATTAATACTCTCAAGAATGCCTAATATGGATTAGATAAGGCTTCGATGCTATTAAACGATGATATACTCAAGTTTGCGCATTAGAGGGACTAATTGCGTCAAACTGCAAAAAGGATACCAATTCGTATGATATTGAACCTTCCGGAATATGATAATAAGTTAAACATGCCCTAAATATCCTTTACTTAGCTTAGATATAGCCTTAGAGGTGTTTGGTGCGCAAAAATAAACTTATTTGATCAATAGGGACTAAAAGCGTCAAAAAGTGCATAAGTTTGCATTTTCGCGCATATCTTACGTTCTGAATATATCCGGACATCCAAAAATTTATGTAATCATTAAAATATTTTATTTTAGTGATTGGCATGATAAAATTCCATTCGTCGTGTAATTTGGATCGTTTTTCGCGTCCGTTCGTGTTTCGTCGTAACTAGCCGAACAACGCAACCGTACGACCAAACGAACCGACATCCGACATATTTTTGAGCATGTTTTATGTTCCCTATGTTTAGACATCGTTGTAGAGCCTTGATAATGGCTTAACGGGCTTTAAACGGGTCAAATATGAGCTTAAACACATACAGGGACCAAAACTGCAACTTCTGAAAGTTTGTTTGATCTGTGCAGGCCGTAGCCTACGCCCCCTGCAGCGTAGCCTACGCCCAGGTCTGGGCAGATTCTTATTTTCAGCATTCTGGTCGTTTTTCAAGGGCTTTTATGTAAAATTCTCAATACCATGAGCTGGTTTTCAACCCACGTTGTATTTAGAAACCATGGGCACACATGGAGGGCCAAGATTGAAGCACGGGTTACGAGAAACGATCCTAACGGTTCTTGAAATCCTATATAAACCCACTTGTTCTTGCTCTCATTTCACACTTGATCTGAATTGTTCTAAGTTGGAGCTTCTATGCTTCATACCTGAGCATTCTAGATCAATTTCATCCTTGCTTGGACCCTTTGTAAGTTTCCTTTCGTGCTTAGTTTAATTGTTTGGCTTTTAAAGCCGAAAAGTCAAGCGTTCGCGATAAATGCTTTGACTTTTAAACGATCGAGCCATTGTTCGCAACGAACATGGCTACGTGATCGTAATTAGGTAGGTATTAAACCCTCAAAAGGGCACCTCTTAATTACCACGTTTGCTTAGTTAATTGTCGGGTCAAGGTAATTAAAATAAAAGTCAAGCGAGTCGGTTTTTAAACAAAATTCATAACTAATGATGTAAAGGCAATAAAATCAGTTTTGTCACTTTAATAACTTGGTAAATATTAATTGAACATGTCTAGGCATGTTCAACCCGACAATTCTGAGTTTAGGCTCGGTTCGGAACCGATAGTCGCAAAAGTAGACTTTTGCTTTGACTTTCAGTTCTGACCCGATTTAGCTTAGTTTAGATATGCCTTAGGATTCCTTTAGGACCATGTTATAGGTTAGTATAACTCTATGAGGTTATACAACTTGGTTCCTTAGAAATCCTAGTTTATTGCATGTTTCCGTTAAGTGCCTAAAAGTTGACCATTATGCCCTTTTGATGTAAAAACAAGATTTTTGAAAATGTGAGAGGATAAAAACCTTTATTACTGATTTATAAACATGTCCTAAAAATTTTACATCAGTTTGAGGTCTAAATTAAGAATTATGCGCGATAGCGTAAATTGAAAGCTTTTTATTAATTAAACGGCATTTTCGGCATAAAGCCTATTTAAACCCAAATTTTGACACCAAACTTTCTACCCACTGATGTAATATAATATTTAGGGATTTTTGGAAATTTTTATTAAATTTTAAACTGACCATAACATAGGGTTCTTGCATTGATTCGGTAATTGACGGTTATGCCCTTTTTGGCTAATAAAATGAGTTTCACACATCCTTTACATATCAAACCTTTTTCTACTAATTTTATATATTAAATAAATTATTTTAAACATTAAAGGTTGTTTAAAATCTCTAATTTACTTATTTAACCCGAATGGGGAAGGTTCATTTGAGAAGAAATTTAATGTGAGAAGAAAAAGAAGAAAGGGCATATTAGTAAAATACTATTTCATTTATAACTCATATCATTAATTTTTATCTCTTTAATTAATTAGTCAACTAATCATTAATTATTCTACATACAATCTACAAAACCTACATATATCAAAATTTTCCTACATATACCCTACACATTATAGAATTTTATCCTACACAGCCGAAATTTATCCTACACACCTCGAAATATATCCTACACAACTCGTAATTTATCCTACACAACTAGTAATTTATTCTACACTTTAGATTAAGTTGGTTTTTTTTTAATTTGGAAAAAGTATATATTTTGAAAAGGAGTTACAAATTTAATTTAGTTAGTTATTTAAGGTGAAGAATACAAATTAATGATTTATGTAAGTTTACCAATATACCCTTATATTAAAATTAAATGCAAATATTAAATGAAGTAAAATGAAGCATTCTTATTGGTTAAAACTTCTTCTTTTTTCTTCTTACAAAAAAATCTTCTCATTTGAACCCTCCACTAACCCGAATACCGTCAAATACCGACTTTTATGTGATTTAGGCGCATAGTATGGTTTAAAACCATATTAGGCACCTAAAGCTTGATACCTACTGATGTAATGAATAAATTTTTATACTTTAACAGTAAATAAAAGTTTTGAACTCAGATTTCCAAAATTAACCCTTAAAGCATATGTGAAATGACCAAAATGCCCCTACGGTGCATAGTTTGACCATAAATGATAAATTTCACATATGTGAGATATCTTACTGATATAACTTGACAAAATAAATATTTTTACTGATTATTTTAGACCAGAACCTTAGATTACTATTTAACCTCTTTTATAACCTTTAAAATGACCAAAATACCCCTACGGGGCTTAAATTGGTTTTAAATTCGTTTTGGGCATAATGGAAGGTATCCCACTGATATCACAACATATTTAAGGCATATTAACTTGTGAAACATGTTCATGACTCTCTTGGTTACCCGTCATGCATTTTTCGCGTTCGATACGATTTATGTAACTAGTTTGCATAAATTAACCGAAACGGGACAAACCTTATCATTTTCATTTCAAAATCCAGAAGGTGTTTAGTTTACCCATATTATACAAGTCTCCATACTTGTCGGTTCTAAATCACATTCTAATCCGGTCTTCGCTAAATCTTGCGTTTTGAACCGTAAACCTTTCCTTAAAACTAACCGGTCTAAGTTACAACTTAAATAAGACCCGTTAGGAATCTAATAGGTTAATAAAACCTTCGTTCCAGATTGAGAGCCCCAGTAGAGGTACTTGTGCTTGCTGATTAGAATATACGGCTGAGTATAAATTGCATTTTAAGCTCAGGTAAATACTCTTAACTTATTTTCCCTATACGGGCTTGGGATACGGTATTATAATAATACCGCTTGGTCGGGTATTGAATGTTTAATCGGATTGTGATTAAATTATTGAGGTAACCTGTTTTAATCTGTCTTGTTTGAAATAAAGGCCTTTGGGGGTTAATGACCATGTCCCAGATATCCTTGGCATCATTATTAAGAAATGGCCACGTCTTAAGCACGGGGTGTAGGCATACACCTGACAGTTGTGTAAGGGAAACGGTATCTCACTCTCTGGTGGGCCTATACTTGTGGTGTGTGTGTTAATCTTGACTCGGTTTCTAACATCGAGCCCTGAATGTATAACAAACATATAAATCTGTATACAAGATTATTTTAAAATAATTGTCCTAAGTTATAAAAGGATATTTGTGCCTTGTGCATTTAAATCAATTTTCATAAATGTTTTCAAAAGAGTCAGTTAATTGTATTTACCAGTGTAAACTGGCGTATTTTCCAAAAAGATTAAGTGACAGGTATTGTACGTAATTGGCTGGGAGCTCAGGGCGTTAATAAGGAATCTTGCAAGTCCTAGACGTCTAAAGTCTGTTGAACAGTGTTTACTTTTCTGTTTTAAGATCCGCCTGTGGATCCATCTTACAATCCGATTGTAATAATTGATGTTACTTTTGAATTGGTTTGTAATATATTTACTTTAGACTTCCGCTGTGCATTGAACTGTGATTATTTGACTATGATGATATCAACTACGTCACGATACTCCCCACCGGGCCCACCGGTAATACGTGGAAATATCGGGGTGTGACAAGGCATCTGCAACTACATTTGCTTTTCCTTCGTGATATTGAATATCACAGTCGTAGTCACTTAGAATCTCCATCCATCTTCTTTGTCTCATGTTTAATTCTTTTTGCCCAAATATATATCTTAAACTCTTATGATCTGTATAAACAGTAAACCTACTTCCATACAGATAATCTCTCCAAATCTTAAGGGCAAAAATTATGGCTCCTAACTCTAAGTCATGAGTCGTATAGTTTTCTTCGTGCTTCTTTAATTGTCTTGATGCATATGCAATTACCTTCTTGCGTTGCATTAGCACACATCCTAATCCTAGCTTAGAAGCATCACAGTAAACTTCAAAATCTTCTGTCCCTTCTGGTAAGGCAAGAATTGGGGCGTTTGTTAACCTTTGCTTTAAAATTTTAAAAGCCTCTTCTTGCCTAGATCCCCATTCAAACTTCACTGCTTTACAGGTTAGCTTAGTTAATGGCACATCTATTTTAGAAAAATCCTTAATGAATCGCCTATAGTACCCAGCTAATCCTAGAAAACTTCTAACTTCCATAGCTGATAGTGGGACCTTCCATTTGGTGATTGCTTCTATTTTGGAGGGATCTACGTGAATGCCTTCGTGATTCGCCATGTGTCCTAAAAATTGCACCTCTTATAGCCAAAATTCACACTTCGAGAATTTGGCGTAAAGCTTTTCTTTTCTTAACAAAGTTAAGAGTGCATGCAGATGTTCACAATGCTCGTTTTGACTTTTGGAATAAATAAGTATATCGTCGATGAAGACAATTACGAATTTATCCAGATACGGTTTACAGATCATATTCATCATGTCCATGAATGCTGCAGGAGCATTTGTTAGTCCAAAGGGCATGACTGTAAACTCGTAATGACCATACCTAGTTCTGAAAGCAGTTTTAGGTATGTCTTCTTCTTGTACTTTCAACTGATGGTATCCGGAGCGTAAATCTATCTTAGAAAAATATCTAGCTCCCTGAAGTTGATCGAAAAGATCATCAATCCTAGGTAATGGGTATCGATTCTTAATGGTAACCTTATTCAATTCCGTGTAATCGATACACATTCGCATTGAACCATCTTTCTTTTTCACAAACAACACAGGCGCTCCCCAAGGGGATGAACTAGGTTGTATAAATCCTTTACTAAGCAATTCATCTAACTGCTTTTTCAATTCTAGCATTTCAGTGGGTGCTAATCGGTAGGGTGCTTTAGCTATGGGTGTAGTTCCAGGAATCAGATGAATTCTAAATTCTACCTCCCTATCTGGTGGTAATCCTGGTTGTTCTTCTGGGAATACATCCGAGTATTCTGATACTACAGGAATTTCCTTAAGTTCCTTACCCTTAGTGTTAATGATTACCGAAATCATATATACTATTCCTTGCTTTCTTTCTTTCATAACTAGCAACTTTCATTACTGAAATGAACTTCATTGGTTTACGCGGTTTATCCCCAGTAATCATAATTACTTCTCCTGTGGGTGCACGGATTTCTATTGAATTCTTATCACAGAGGATTCGAGCATGGTTGGCTACTAACCAATCCATTCCTAACACCACATCGAATCCAGCTAAATTCATAGGTATCAGGTTTGCAGAAAATTTATGGCCTAAGAGTTCTATCTTTTCTTCTCGCAAGACCTTATCTATGTGGACAGAATTACCATCTGCGGTTTCTACCGTAAAAATCTGCCTAAGGTTGGTTAAGGGTACGTTAAAAGCTTGGCAGAATGAAGTATTTATAAAACTTTGGTTTGCACCAGAGTCAAATAATACTTTTGCATAAACGTCATGAACTAATAACGTACCAGCTATCACGTCAGGAATTAGTTCTGCTTCTTGGGTAGTCAACTGGAATGCTCTTACATTCTTCTTAGTAGTTCCTTCTGCAGGTTTGGCTTTGTTATCAGCTGGTTTGATCAGTTTAGGGCAATCTGGCCTAAAATGTCCAGCTTCTCCACAGTTGAAGCAAATTGTGGATTTCTTTCTTCTGCAGTCTTCTTCTTGATGCCCTGGAATTTTGCAGAAATTGCAATACCCTTTGCATTTTCCAAAATGCTTTCTTTTACATGTACTGCAGAATGGAGCAGTGGAAGGTTGCCCGGTTCCCTTTTTCTTGAAATTACTACTATTACCCATACGAAATCCTTGGGTAATCTTTTGGGCCACTTCCTTCTTTCGATTTTCTTCTCTTGTGCGTACCAGCCCGTCGGTCAAAGTATTGGCTAATTCTACAGCATCATCAATAGTGCGGGGTCTTGCGGCTTTGACAATGTCACGAATTTCGCCAATCAAACCCCAGATGTTGCGAGAAATAAGTACCGGTTCTGGCGAGGCCAAAGTTGGTACAATTCTGGCATATTCGAAGAAGGTCGAAGTATACCCTCTACAATCAACATCCACCATCCAGTGGTTTAGGAACTTATTTGTCATTTGTTCCTTTTCATATTCGGGACATAATTTCTTTCCACCAATCTTTTAAATTCTTCCCAATTCATGGCATAAGCCACATCACTCCACTTGGCTTGTAGTACCGTGTTCCACCATTCTAGTGCTCATTCTTTAAAAAGATGTGACGCGTACATGACATTGTCTTCCTCGGCACATTTAATTACTGCTTCGGTTTTCTCTAACCAACGCAGTGCTGCAGTTGCCCCTTCATTGCCTGCAAATTCCACCGGTTTACAGGCAAGAAATTCCTTGTAAGTGCAACCAGGCGTTGCAGCTTTCATTCTTTTAAGAAATGGGGCTTGTATCACATCATCGTTATTATTTTTGTTGCCGCCTCCATTTACACTATTACTGAAATTGTCATCACGAGTACGTTTGCTGGGAATAGGTGGTGGAGGTTCAACTGGATTTCGGGCAGCAGCAAGGATTGCTGGAATAGCAATGGCTATTCCTTGAGCAACAATATTTTCTATATCTTGTCTGTTAAGAAAGTGATCTTCATTGTTTTGCTCAGATTGGTTAACCTCGTTAACTGGTTCATTACCAGCGTGTTCCATCTGGTAATTAATATATATAAGTTATCAGCACAAGATAAATAACAACCAAACATCATAAAATAATCACACATAATCACATCAACACGTATAGCCAAAATTGTCGACTTTGCGACTTCCATATTTTTATATATTTTAGTATGCATTCGTACACACCAAATATTTTACAAAAGTTTTATTTTAGGTTATTTTACATGATTATTATTTTTATTATTATGATTATTATTTTATTATTATTAAACATGTAGCCACAACCACAAACGATCCCTGTCAGTTGGCACTTCAGAAACGACGTTCCCTCTCGTCGTATTTCCAGGATATCCTTTCCCCCACTTCTCGGATTCTATTTCCTGCTTCCACCAACTCCTCGCCATAGTGGCGGAGTTCAGCCAGGTTTTCTGTGCTCATAGGTGGATGTAGTGGAGGCTCAGGGTCAAATTGGGGGAAAAATGTGTTAGGGTTATTCATGTGATTCTGAAATTGCTAGTCAGTTGTCCACCATTCTTCTAGCTCTCCTGGTAGAGGTCGGGGGTTGACAATAGGATCTGGGATAGCAGGTTCCAGATTAACTGGAAGTTGTGCTTCAGCTGGGTAATTGAAAAGGTTTTCATTGGCAGGTCCGATGAAGTCGCTATTTGCTAGTTGGCGGTCCAGCTCTTCCCATGGTGGTATTTCCTGGGCTTGCCCGGAACTTTCTCCGATCTCCTTTCCTTTTCCTTTACCCTTCGGATCCTCAGTCTTTATAACTTTCTGTGTTGCTGGTCTCTTCCAACGTATACGCCTCCAGCCTACGAGTCTTCTTCTCTTTTTCGGCTTCAGTTTCTCCTGAGGTTGGGCTTGGAATACCATTGGCTCTTTGGTATCAGCCTGGTAGCCAGTGAAGGTACCGGTGGTATCCATATCTGTGCTATGGATAGAAATATTTCGGAGTGCCTCCGATAATTCATTCATGCTGTTAGCACAAAATTCTAAGTTAAAATCTCGTTTATCAACTTAAATTCACAGAATGGCAATCAGAAAATTAAGTATTTCTAAATACTTAATTGGCTTAAATCAGTGGCTCTGATACCACCTTTTTCTGTCACGACCCCAGTCCCGGTGTGACCCGGTCCAGGAGTCGCTGACAGAAACCCGTGGTATTTATTATTTGAATTGACAGCGGAAGTTTAACAGGATCTTTTAAAACTTGAAAATGCCCAATTATTTTATTTCATAATTTGGGACAAACCCCGTAATTTACAATAGAGGAATTTCACGAGGAAATTCCATGTTTTACAAAACATGTTTATTTATTTAACTGAGCCACCACTTCAAGCTTTATTAGTGCTCCGTAGCACTTTTCCTTGATTCACAGTAGGTCACTTGAAACATGTTTTAAAAATATTTTATCAGCGGGGAAATACTGGCGAGTAACTCAAATTTGATAAAACGACATATAGTTATAAATTACAGCATAAGAGCGATTACAATGGCTACTATCTTAGTTTTATCTGGCGCCTTGTCACACCCTGGTGACGATGGTCATACCACTATTGGGTCCTTTCACCCAAGTAGTGATGATTATCACTGTTAGGTTGATGAACCTAACCGTGAGAAATTAGTAATGTGCACAATACCCCACTTGCCAATGATTCAAGATAACCAAGACTTAATCCCTGTAATTATAACTTTTTGAAAACAAATAGGGTTTTTGAAACAATTTGATAAAAAGAGAATGACTCACATTGCAAGTTTAGTTGAGCAGAGTTTAGCCTACTGATAAGGCTGATAACCTAATTTAAACAACAATGCATACGAAACTAGGTCAGTAACTTAATACAACTTTTACGATAAGCTCACGAAATCAAAACCCTCACGACGAATGACAAAGTATAGCCCTGATTTGGGCAGCACTTAAACATCCATCGGATCGGTTTCAATCAATCGGACATTATATCGTAGCAGTGATCGAGTTATTACCCTGTTGTCACAGCAGAGCTTCGTGCTTGTGTGTTTTTGCACTAAACAGTGAATATCTTAACGTAGGAATTGAATTTTAACGTCGAAATAAGACAGACTTTCAAGTGCTAAACCCCTGCATTTATACTGAATTTTTTGTTCCCCTGCGTGGCGCGCCAGGGTCACCTGACCCCTGCGCGTGGCGCGACGGGTGCTCTTCTAGGGTAGGGTAGCCTCGTGTTATCCTAGCCTAGGTGAGTCGACCGTTCGACGAAATTCGCATTTGACAACAAACTGTGAGGATAATACTAATTAAGGAATACCCCCCCCCCCCCCCCCGAGTTTTAGGGGCCCTGATCCTCGTTCCAACTGTTCTGAAAATTTTAGGGGCCATGCAATATTACTTGGGGGTCTCAATTAGGGTTTCCTATTGGACATAATAAAATAAGAAATAATAATTTTTAATGAGAGTTGTTACAATTACTCATTGAACTTTTGGTCATTATGCATTGCAGATGTGCAGCTATATGTGCAGACCCATTATGCATTGCAGTTTTGGACATATGCAGTGGTCATCATTACAGATGTGCAGCTATATGTGCAGACCATTTAGAGGTATGTTTCTTGTTATATCATGACTTTTGACATTTGTTGGTCAAAATACAGTTTGGATATGTTGACTAATCTGGTAATATCAATACATGTGTAGATATATACAATCAAGGACTAGGATTTTGCATTCAATTTCATCAAAAGTGTACAATTACAACAAGAACACAGTTCATACTACCTAAACATATACAACATTATGCTAATGGCAATAAACAAGGTTAACACATATTGCTTGTTCCATTTCGACTCTGTTCCAGATATCTTTGCTTTCAACCACCTATTCTCTTCTACTAAGAGCTTATTCTGTAAGACCATGTTTTCATATTTCAGGTCTTCAGCACTGAACCTGCCATGGGATGCATGTTGGTTGAACATTTTGTCGACATCTTCTTTCCATAAGAAGAACTTGCAGTCTGATCTATGCAAAAGCCAACAATACTGCAGTTAATCAATCAATTCAATTCAAGCAAAATACTTGGAGTTACGGTGGAACATACCGGCCAATGAGAGCATCCATAAAATTGTTGACCTTGCCGCACACTTTTCCGTCCAACAACTCGAATAACTGCTACAACGTCGTGATGGCAATACACATTACCCTCCAAATCAACCTTAAACAATTTAGGGTTTTTGAATACTGTGGATGAAGACGTAGATGAGGAGCTCATTTTGATTCAAGATTAGGGCTTCTTCTTCAGGGAAATCGGCCGGATCGTATGATGTTTCAGTTGCTCCTCCAAGGTGCGTCTGGTGTTATGATTTAGGATTAGGGTTTTTGAAATGAGCTCTTGTCTTGTTAGGGATTGTTAAAGAAGATGAATCAGAGTATAATTGACACGTAGGGAAATGCCACATCAGATAAAATTGCCACATAGGCTCATTTTACTAACCTGGTTAGAGAATATTTAACGAGGGGGTGCCATGACAATCGATGTGTTAAGTTGGGAGTGGTCTGAGACAAAGTGAAAGTTGAGAGTGCCATCGGCCTAATGGCAATAGTTGGGGGTGTTTAAATCCATTAACCCTATAAAAAAATAGCCCTCTTTTATGAAGTACTTTGTTTGATCTAATTATACGCGTCTTAAAAATATTAATGTGTTTTTCTTGTTGTGTGGTTGTCTAGCATACCTTTTTAGTGTTAAAATTTCACTTGTTAAAAGTCTAAAGATTTATGGTATTGTCAAGATGTGTTTACATGTTCTCCATTTTGTTATGTTTCTTTAATGAACTCACCTAGTCACCCCTCTGACACACATATGACATATAAGGTGGCTCTCTTACAAACCTTTTTAAAGAAAGATACTTAGCAAGCTAAGAAGAGACGATATGTTTGTTTTTTGTGAGGGGTATTTATAGGGCTGTAAACGAACCGAACGAACACGAACAAGGCCTTGTTCGTGTTCGTTCGTTAAGGAAATAAATGTGTTCACGAACGGTTCATGAACACTTACCGAACGAGATTTTATGTTCGTGTTCGTTTATTAAGGAAATGAGTGTGTTCGCGAACGGTTCATGAACACAAATAAATTTGGCGAACGCGACGAAGGATAAAGATAGATGGCCCAGAGAGTAGCACTCGAACTTGAATCCCTTATTGTGGAACGGAGGTCGATTGTATTCGTGGATGTAAATAATGAGAATTGAACTGGAAATGATGCATAAACAAGGTGAAAGTGGGTTTCCTAGTTTAACTGTTAGGGAAATAAAATAAATAAAAGTTTAATAATATAAAAAGTACAAATAAAATATAAGAAAGTACAAAGATCTTCAATTAAAACACAAACATACGAACATAAACGAACGCAAATCAACGAATGTTCACGTACACGTTCACGAACACCTTCCCGAACGTTCACGAACACAATCGAACGAACGAGACCTCTGTTCATGTTCGTTCATTTAACTAATCGAACGAAATTTCTTGTTCATGTTCGTTCGTTTATTAAACGAACGAACATAAACGAACTTCCCGCCGAACGGTTCACGAACTGTTCGCTGAACGTTCGGTTCGTTTACAGCCCTAGGTATTTATATTCATTTATGTACACTATATACTTCTCTCTTTCGTCTTGTTTGCTGATGTTATGGAGCCGGGGGTCTCTCAGGAAGCAGCCTCTCTATTCTTAGGATAGAGGCAAGGTTTGCCTGCATCCCACCTCCCCCAGACCCTACCAATAGTTCAGATGTTTGTGGGATTTACTGGGTATGGTTGTTGTTGTTGTTGTATGTACACGATTTTCTACCATACACATTTGCACATTGTAAATATGATAGAGACATCATATAATGCGTAATCAAAACTCGTTAGAGTTAGACGTGCATTTGTACCGTGTAGATGAGTTTAACATATGCATTGTTTAAATAGGTTAGATCACATTTGCAATGTGCAAATGAGGGCAAGGTCATCTATTTACCCCCTTCTTTTCATCGGAAATAAGACCCACGCTCTCATTCTCTCACTCTTCAAGTCATATGAACGATCATATTTTGATAATTGGTAAACCCCAATTTCACACTTTTGCCCCCAAGATAGCGCATCAGCTCTGCATTCAATTACCATATAATTCATTCACGCCAACTTGATTAAGGTGTTCTTGAATGCAAAATCGATGAGACATTATATCGGTGCATCTAAAACTACTTGTAATGTAAGGGATGCATACACCCTCGCCCCTAAAAAAATTACATGTGTCACATCGTGGATACTGCGTACGCCGTGCACACAAAAATCACTTTGTACATCAACAACCCCAACCCTGTTTATATAAATAGAAATCAAGACCAACAACGAAACTATGATTCAAGATTTCTAGGATTAAAGTGATGTTTTGGTTCCAACTTATTTAATGGTTCTATATAAAAAAAATGTGAACTTTCAAAATTATAAAATAGCAAATAAACAAAGAATATATCAGGTACCTTTCAGTATTTCCATAAATAACTGTAACTACAAATTGCAGTCAAGAAATTCAAAACAAAATGTCACAACAGAATTGCTCATTTCCATTCTGCACTTAAAATACAACTAGAGCAGCTGAAGACTCATTTTTTACTTATTTAACCTGTTAGAGATACAAAATCATCCCGTTAACAAGTTAATGGGTCGAAACTATCACCTCTATGCACTATGAACATGTCATTTAATAGATTCAACAATTTGCATAGAAAATCACCTTATTTTTTGGAACGCGGGTCACGGCTAAGACCATGCTTCCTCAAGGTGTCAATGTAACTTCTCATGAGGGTGAATTTGTTGCTTCCAAGATAATAAAAATAGTCCCATGTATATATCCCAGTTTTATGCAAGTCATCAAAAAGCAACCTAAATTAACCACCAAAAACAAAACTACTCAACTTAATATTTGTAGCGGCTGTCACTAGACTATCATTTAATCGTCAATACCTACCTTACCCCGTAGTTTCCTATGGGTTCTGCAGACATGATCCCTACATGCCGGCGCCCATAAATGACCTGGTTCAAAAAGGTTTGATGCTTGTATCAGAACATAGTGATATGCAAATCCATGTTTGATATAATGGTCCATCAGAAACTATTTTAGTAATGACCACATTTTCTAGCTTCAAGAAATGGATAATCAAAAACTTCAATAAACGGGCCAAGTTTAGGTTGACATGTTCACACAGACATGTTATATGGGTTGACATGTTTAACCCATTTAATTAAAAAGACGACCCACTAACCCATTTATTACAACTCACTAACGCGTTTGACGCTCAGATAGATGGTTAAACGTGTCACATTAAGGTCACGCAACATCAATCTAATAACCGGACACAATGGACGGCCCTAGATTGAGTTGGATGAAGAAGCATAGCTGTTTATCCAGTTTGCATGACCAAAAACAAAAAGTGTAGGTTTGAATTGAAAGTTAAAGAAGATTACCTTTTGACCAGCAATTGATCTGATCTTACTATCAACAGCAGGGCTGAAGACCCTGAGATATTCAGCCTGCAACTTGTACAGACTTCCATCAGCAAATTCAACCTCAACCTAACTCCAACATCCCAAAAGTTAATTAAATTTACTAAATAGGCACTCATGTGTATCTAATATGTAGCTACTGTATAAACGAGACAAAGAAGAGAAATTAAAGTAGAATAAAATACATGCTTTGGAGGATGGAGAGCAAATCTGAGCAATCGAGGGCAGTCTCCGGCCGTCGTGCTTAAGCTCCGTTTGGCTCTCCATACGGCAGACATTTTTACACACAACTCCAAAGCTCTTGATATCTCTCTCTATTGCTAACAAACGGCAGTTATTTGGCCGTACGTGTTAAGAGATCACCTCTCGGATGGATTCCGGTGTCAATTCCGGCAACTTTATGGAGAAGATTATACGCCAAACAGTGGATCGTTCGATGTGAGTTCCAAAACCTCGAATGGTGCCGGTGAAGTGCAGGTTAATCCTTTTGGGCCAGCCCGTTGGGCCTCTGTTTGTTGGAAATATCTTCTTCGAGTAATTTTTTGGGCTTTTTCGTTGTACTTACTACTTAGTGAGAACAGTATGAAACATAAAGTAAGAGGTGTAAAAAAAAAACTGTACGCGGAACCGGACCTGAGAAAAAAAACATGAAACCGGTTATTTTTTACCCGGGTATTTTGTACCCGTAATCGAATCCGACTCTACCCGTAGGGTATGGATAGAGTATACATTTTGAGATCAATACTCGTACTCGATTAATACCCGAAAATACCCGGAACCGGTCATACCCTATTCTGAACCCATACCCTATACCCGATACCAGTTTTCTTAATACCTGATAGAATACCTAAATTTTTAAATTATATTTTTATGTTTACTTTACAACTTTTGTATTTAAGTTTTTTAAAAATGTATATTATAAATCAAATAATTTATACTTGAGTGAATTTATGTTATTGTAATCTGTTTTAATTATTTTTATAAATTACAAACCAAATTTAATTTTTAAACGAATTTATTTTTGTGTAAAATAATAAAGAAAAACTTATTATTTAAAATCGGGTATTAACACCCGAACCCATACCCAGTTCCAATACCCGGTCAATACCTGAACTCGATCATACTCTACCCAGGTACATAGGGTATGTTTTTTCCTCAATACTCGTACCAGACCCCTACATTGTTTCTCTCAATACCCGATTTTCCAATATCTTATTATATCCGAAACCGAATTCGTACCCTGAACCCGGTATTAAAAAAAACCCAATTTGTGCACCTCTACTAAGAAGTGTCCTTTGTTTTAGAGGTGTACAAAAAATCCTAATTCAAAATCTATCTAAAAAATAAATTGAAATTGATTAGATAGGAAATCAGATTTTTTGAAACTGGGTACAATCCAACATGATCCGCAGGATCCAATTCGAATTTCAAACTTTTCAACCCACCAAGTTTTTTTTGTATCTACTCACATTGGATACTATCCGGATTCTTTTGGTGTGGATTTTAAAAAAAAAAAATCCGGTTTCTTTTTCTTTTCATAATATGGATTTTACTGAGTTTATCTTATATACTTATTATTTGTTAATTTGGTATTTCTTTTATCAAGTTATTTTATGTTACTTGTAAAAATCTATAAATATAAATTTTAGTGAGTTTATTTTATTTATTTACTAGGTTAGAACCCTGTGTATTACACGGGTTGATTAAATATATTTTTATATAATAAAAAAGTTACATCTTTAATTAACCTTGTATAACATGAGTTGAATAAGCACGTGTACTACACGGCTTGAATAAATATAATGTAATCAGTTAACACACACAGTCGTCAAAATACGTTTTTGGTAAAAAGAACTTTGATATACTATTTTATTAGAACAATTTACTTTGTTTTTTTATTTTTCTATTATTAGGTTATAAACTTGTGTATTACAAAAGTCCATTAAATCCACTTATTTCTTCTTTCTCCATTCATGACCCATTGCTTTGTACCTAAATATTAGTTTTTATTCTTCCCTACTTAATACATGTAATCTCAATCAAGTAATCAAAACTAAAGAGGAAAACAATTACAAAAAACGATATGCACTTTTTAATTTGAATTCACATACAGAACTAACATGAGGCTATCAACCTCCAAATATGGCTTGTTTGGCATTTAGTCAGCGAAACGTGGGGTGGATCTCTCCTCCGAGTGGATGTTAATAGCTCGGAATGAAAAGGGGCTTGCTCCATGTGAATGACCCCTTAAATTTAAGAGATCCAATTGTGTTTGGACTACATCTCCGGTGAAAACAGAGGCAATTTTGCTTGGGTTTCAGGCAGTTGCGTTTGCACCACATCCCCATTCCATTTTGCGAGTCAGTTGATGTCGGTCATCAAACGATAGTGGGATCCTCACATGTTAGGCATGTGAGGGAAATAAACTGAGATAATTAACTTGGTTAGTCATAAATGATTAAACCAACAACAAAAATAAACTTAAAGGATGTTTTTAGCAAATTTTAAAAATTAAGGCTGGAACCTGCAAGTTTGAGAAAACATAAAGGACGTTTTGTGCAATTTACTAGCAAAATAATAAACGAAAGATAAGTATAAAGATTATATTAGAAGATAAATATAAATATAGAGATATAGTTATAGATAAGCGTCGACTTAAAATACGGGATAACTTGATAAATTATTTTAAAACTTGTAATTTTTAAGATAAAAATAAACATAAATATATTGCAAGAAAACTAAAAAATAGATGTCTCTCGTATCGACACGTGTCCATCAATTGGTTTCTTTTATTATACGTATAAATTATTTTTTTTTCATGTTTATTTCAAGCACGTATTTTAGTCAAAGAATCTAAAAAGTATCATGTATTTACACTAGTAGGGTAATTATAATTACTCCACATAATTACTTTACTAGAGTAAATACACGATTTGTTTTTGGCATTTTACAACTGAACATTATACTTAAGTAGATGAGAAAAAAATTCAAAAAAAAAAAAAAGTAAAATCTTCCTTCAATTCTTACGTTAAGACCCATTTGTATTTGATATTTACACTCAGGGGCGGACCCAAGTTGTGGGGTGGGTGGGCGGCCGCACCCCTTGAAAAAAAAATTAGTGGTATTTTTCGCGAAAAATCCAGACCGCACCCCTTGAAAAATTCCGACCGCACCCCTTGGAAATTTTCGTCCGCACCCCTTAGAAAAAAATGTTAGAAATTTATGTAAAAAATTGTGAACACGGATTGAAACCCGATCAAATTATGTAAACAAATTAGCCTACTAACCCCTTTAATAAAACTTAAATTCAATCCATAAAGCCCAATAACTTAATACCCATTCAAGCCCAACCCAACTACTAGTTTTGTTAAACAAATCAGTCCACATAAAAAAAAAACCCCAAATCGCTGCCACTTGCCAGCGACTCCCGCCCTCCCTCTGCCTCACTTCAGCGCCCAACGACAGCATAATTCCGGCCGGCGACTACAAAATTTCGGCTGCAAAGTGGTTAATTCAGGTTGCCCCTGACAGGTACATGTTTTTTACTAGGACTTATAATAATTACTAGGGCTTGAAATCACAAAATTTTGGTTGGCAAACATGTTTGTTGATTATATGATTGTTGGTTGGCAAATAATAATTACTAGGGCTTGAAATTCAAATTTTTAAATTGAAAATTAAGGAACATGGGCTATGGTTGAACACTTGAAGATCCTTGTTTATTTTGTATGTGATAGGATTAGGAATGAACAATGAGTAGGGAAGTTATGCTGCAATTTCTCAAGAGGAAAGGGGTTGAACCACTTTTTTTCGCCGGATTATTCTAATTAAAGACCAATGTATGTTATAGATACGTTTTTTTGTTCTTTTATTGAATGATTAAGAGAAATAAAAGTAGGGATGATTTGAACTTTGATGTTTTTTGTTTGTTAATGTGATAGGAAGTTAGGAACTAGGGTTTGATTGTTTGAGAATTGAAATGGACCCGACCCGATCTGATTCGACCCACTATGAAACTTTGTTTGTTTGTTTTTACTTGTTTTACATGACCAGACCCGATCGACCCGCTATGAACCGATTTTTTTATATAGCTAGGAGTCTAAAATCTTTAAAAATTTCCGCACCCCCAGGAAAACAATCCTGGGTCCGCCACTGTTTACACTTATTTTATATATTTATCATTTCTTTTATTTGTTTTGTAATCCAAAATTCCGATTAATTTGCAGATTTTTAGAAAAATCGGGTTTGGATAATCCGATCCGCATGTTATTTCTCAATCCAGTTTTGACCATCATTTAACTTTTCCAAATCAGATAAAATCCGATTACTTATTTTTTTAATTCGATTTGTGCACCTCTACTTTGCCTGGCTCAATGTATGGATTTGAGTCGAGATAAGGATCAACTCATTAAGCTCAATCCGACCCACATCCCCCCCCCCCCCCCCCCCCCCCTTATAAAAAACATGTACTGAGTGGAACAAGTCTCTATTCTCCAATTAAAGATCTTGAATGTACTCTTTACTTTGTATTATCCTTTCAGGTACATGTTACACACAAACGCACACATAATGACTGCTTATAACGAAATTTCTTCATATTGAAGCCAAGTCAGACTCGCGAACTTAAACAAAACTTTCACATGTAAAGTTAAACTTACATTCCATTTTTTTATTCGATCCTTTTAATTTTATATCTTAGGTGTTATATAAGATAACTGATAGAAATTTGGTTTCCACCAACCCGTTACAAAAGTACGTTGAACTTTCTAAGGGGCTGTTTGGTAGCCTCTTAATCCATTCAGAGGCTGCCTCTTAATGAAATCATTTGTGGCCCTTATGTCTGAATGAATAAGAGGTAACCTTATGTCTGACTGAATAAGAGGTAACATCTGAATGGTAAACCATCACATGTCACATTCTTCTACATTATCTTTGTTAAACTCTTAAATGATTTCATTAAGAGGTAGCCTCTTAATGTCATTCAGATGCTACCAAACAGCCCCTAAGTTTGATTTAACCATTGTTGTAATGAGTTTTTATCATGCAAATACCCTTCCCCCATTCAAAGACCTTTCTGTTATGGACTAATATCATTACAAGGTACGAGACTTGTCCTAATGTCCCACATCGGTTGTATGGGCAACTGATGTGGGGTTTATATACCAAACGGATTCTCTCACCCACCAGACTAGTCTTTTGGGTTGAGTTCTCTCGTTTGGTATGTAACATTGTCTAACCCTAAAACTCACACATGTGTATGTGTCGCCTCCTATAACCTACCCTTATATAGGACTGTCTAACCCTAAAACTCACACATACCCATATATAGGGATGGCAATCAAACCCGAACCCGCTCGGTAAATCTGAAACCCGATACATTTGGGACGGGTTTGGGGTCGGTTAATCGGGTTTGGGAATAGTTTTTATTTTTTTCGCGGGTTTGGGACGGGTTTGGGATTTAGTGATATACCCGTTTACCCGACCCAATTACCCGATAAAGTGTACCCGTTTACCCGATTGTTTACCCAATATAATTTCTTTTATATTATTAAATATGTATATATATGATACATCCATTTTTTACACATATAGGTATTCTATTCCGTATACATTGTAGTTATTTGATATATATTTTTATAATGACGTTACAAAATGTAACCGGTTAATAGTTATCCGATAGATACCCAATGGGTTTTGAGACGAGTATACCCAACAAGTAATCTTTTTAAATTAACGGGTTTACCCGAAACCCACGGGTATACCCCCTACCCGATGGGTATTTACCCGCTAGAAACCCGACGGGTCTTGGGACGGGTTTGGGACAAGCTTATCTAACCGGGTTTGGGTTTGGGATTACCTAAACCCGTCCCAAACCCGACCCATTGCCATCCCTACCCATATATAGGGTAGTGGCAGACCCAAGAATTATTTGTTGGGGGTGTGGATGAGGGGTATCGTCTGTTTTTTTTCTTCCAAAAATACACTAATTTTTTTTTTCATGGGGTGCGCCCGCCCACCCAAAAGAACACATAGGTCCGCCCCTCATATCGGGTATGTGTTTGTTGACTTACAAAGTCAGAAAAAGGGTAATCAAGTATAAAGGTATATAAGCTAACCATTAAATCGTAACATTCTACTTGTTCCCTATTCGAATGCTAGTTTGTAACACAATTAAGCTCAATCCTTTCCTTTTTCAATTAATTTTTTTTGAACAATGACCTAGTACAACAGAAATGGATGACAACAATATAACATTTACAGATTACAAAGAATTGTTTCCTAAAAGGAAAAATAGGTCATCTTGTTGATTGAAACAATCCCATAACAACAATGAATCTACACCATCAACCCATTGTTGTAAAGAATCATCTCCTTCAACTAAAAAGGATTCTCCAAGGAAAGAGTTAGGGTTGACTGAACTTGAATGCTCAAAGGAAAGTGAATTAGAATCACTTTTTGAATTTGATGTTGGTTTATCTTGGTTCGTGTTTGTACATGAGTCCACGTCGAAGATCTTGCACACACTATCGTTATGTTCCTTGGAGTTCATGTCTTTTTCAAGTGTAAATTCATCTATCCTCGCAAAATCGACTTGGGTATTTTCATTAGTTGACACAATGTCGCATTCTTCGTGATTTATGGCTTCCACATGTTGTTTCTTGTCTTCCATAACATGTTTTTGGGTATTTGAGTCTACTCCAAGAAGCTTTAGCTTTTTCTTGATTCGAGTATTCCAATGATTCTTGATTTCATTATCCGTACGCCCAGGAAAATGTGAGGCTATCTTAGACCATCTAAAATAGTTCAAAAGTAAAAATGTCATTCATTAGATAAATGCTTATTTGTAAAGATAACACCACATAAACGAAGATAAACAACTAGCTAGTTTACCTATTACCAAGACGAGCATGAAGTTCAATAATCTGATCCTCTTCAGCTTCGGATAATGTACCTCTTTTGAGGTCCGGCCTCAAATAGTTAATCCATCTCAATCTACAACTTTTCCCGCATCTTAGCAAACCTTCAATAACAAAACATATAAACAAACCTTCATTATTTTAAGGAATGATGTTTATTTATTATGGACATTTTACAAACCCGCCATTAGTTACAAGAAGGAGAATAAACCTGCAAGCTTAGGAACCATTCGCCAACATTGGATGCCATTATTGACGATGAAATTCATAAGCTTTCGGTCTTCTTCCATTGTCCATGGACCTCTTTTCAATCCTGCTCGATCACAACAAGGTTGTCTTCCCATGAGTATCCCAGTCACACCACAAAACAAATAACTAGAACCGTTGTGTGTTCTTGGTCTCGTTCTTTACCTTACACACCCAAACCAAACAAACCCCTTTATAAACAAAGTTAAGATTCCCTTTGAAAGGCAATTTATGAATATTAAAAAACAAGTACAGTTTGGTTGGATAGAGGTTGATGATGTTGATGAATATTGTATACATGACACCTTAAGGAAAACCCAAAAAAATATGGTCACCCACTCTTTTTTTATTTTAGTTTTTGTCACTTTGGGTTCTTTGTGTTTGTAATTTGGTAAATATTACTAAATAATCCAGCTAATTTATATTATTGTATCATTTTATATATAGCATGAAAGTTATGGATGCTATATTAATTTACTTCAAAGGGCCACAACATACTTTATAAATAGTTATGTCGGATAACCATAACAACATATATAATAATCATATACAAAGATAAATTTTCAATGTAGCATTCAATAATAAGTAGTACAAAGTTTTAAATTGTGAGAATCGTGTAATGCGTTTGTACATAATGCTTGATAATTATATTAAGAGATAGAAATAACTTAACACCTCCTTACATATCACATTTTCTAGCAAAATGTGCAAGTGTGCATAGTTCGCTACTTAAAGTCAGTGAGTAAATTACAACCGGTGTCCTTTACGTTTGCATCAAATTATAACTGATGTCCTTTAACTAAAGAAATTACCGGCTCTATACTTTATGTTACCGGTTTTTAACATGTTATGTCCTTTAGACCCTAATTAAGTTATTTGGTTAAGTCTTACTATGTGCCTCTCACATAAGGGAACATGGTCTTTTCATCTCAATTTTATATTAAAAAACGAAATAAATAAATCTTTTTTAGCCCCTCCATTTTTTCAGTCGATTACTCCTTTTTTTTTTTTTTCATTTAATCCAAACAAAAATATAATGCATGGTTTGGAATTGAAATTATAAAATCAAAGTAAAATATTTAAAGAATGAGTAGTCTTATCTCTTCATTACATGTTGACAATGGAACAATATTTTGGAATTAATCTTTGTTTTCTTATCAAACCAATCAAAAGAACTAACCATTAGAATGGTCGGCTCGTATGCAAACAACTTCTTATGAAAACTATGATGGGATTAATATAAAAGCTACGATGATGTTGGAAGCTTACAATAAATTTCATCGATGTCGTTTTGTTCTAGTGCTTGTCATATGTAGAAGGCACCCATTGCAAAGTTTGATTCACGTTCCTTTTTTCTATAGAGTTTTTTTTTTATCGAAGTTTTGAAAGACATAGCCAGTAGCGATGGTTTTTGAGATGAATATGAACAATCAAATATTATGAGATGCAAGGGGGAAATTGAAATTCTTGTTAAATTGAGATGAAAAGACCATGTTGCCCTCATGTGAGAGACACATGGTAAAACTTAACAAAAAAAATAATTAGGTTAGGGTTAAAGGACATAACATACTAACTAACTGCTAACCCGGTTAGCGACATCATAACCGTACGTCGTTAAAAAAAATATATCTTATTACTAGAACTTAGAATCTTTATCTAATGGTGTGAAAACATAAACAACATTTAATATGCAACAAAAGCCCAAAAGTCGTCCGTTAAAACTTTTCTAAGTTTGAGATTCTAAAGCATGGAGAATATTAAACCAATAAGATTAGGGTTGATGAGTGTATATATTATTTTGGCCCCTTAAAGAGCTGGCCAGTTTTGTCTTTGAAGGCAAACTCTTCATACCTCATAGATGCCATTTTTGCACTTCCTGATTCGTGCATTAATTTTATAATCATTAACTATTTAATTTTGTCGATTAGCATGTTGTTCTTTATAGCTTCTTGATAGAAATGGGACACAAGTGGAGTGATGACATTTTTTTGGTCAATATTCTAAGTCAAAAAATGGTTTTTAAGTGGTGAAAACCGGTCGAATTTTGGTTTATTAATGTCTTGACTAATGTTTCACATGGAGTAAAAATATATTGAACATGAAGTAGACAGGCATGAAATGAACCCTTAAATAAACTAAGTACTTATGTTCTTTGGTGAACAGATAATACTATATGGGAAAAGCCAGAAATATTGGACGAAAAGACATGTCATGAAATGGGCCGTGTGTTGACATGTGGTGCATTACTATAATTCAACTTGTTACCAGTTGGTGCTTGTCAAGTCTAACTGGTTATTTGCCAATCATTTATTGAACTTTTCAATAATTAATAGGTTATTGACACTTGATCATATGATATTTTAACAAATAAAACAATTAATAGGTTACTGACACTTGATCATATGATATGATATTTCAACAAATAAAACAACATCAAGCTATATTAAGCCAATAACATATATATAAGCATAAGATAGAGATAGAAAGAAAAGAAAAGAAAATGAACATAACAAAATAGTGGTTCGAATAAGCGTATTTCAAACACTTGGTCTTATGTTCATGCATTTCCTCTCGATCGAGAACCAAGTCCATCGACGACAACGCTGTCTTTTCTGTTACATTGAGCAATAATAACCTATAAAGTTGAATGTTGTCTTTTCTGTTACATCGAGCAATAAGTTGAATGGCATTGATTCAATATTTTCCCTCATAACACACTAATCCAAATGAGCAATAATTATGAATTGAAGAACCAAATGATCAAGATTTTATCTCTTTGAAATTCTTGTTGGGAACAAATGTGATGTCGTGGTTCTGAAAGAGCATACGATGGATATCTATCATTTTCGTAGAAATCTAACAACTCTTGACTTTTCAAAAATTAACATTTGTTTTTTTTTTTTTTTGTAATTCGCTTTTGACCCTTTTATAATAATAATAATAATTCAGGTCACTTGTTAAAATGCTTTTCTGAATTTATTTCAATTAAATACTCATGTGATTTTAAATTCCTGATGGATAATTTTAGACGCGTATGTATTACTAAAAATCCGACAGAGAAAAAGTCTCCAACAGGATTTCAGTTTATTTTTCCCTGTTGCTTCATCTTTGTTTATTTATTTATTGGTTTTCTAATCAAAGATACAGCTTCTTGAAATTTTCTTCATTTCATAAATGGACTTTTTAAGCGTGCTCATATTAGAATACCTTGGGTCAACAAAACTTTCGGGCGGGTTGCACCATCTTTACTCAGTAATATGGGTTTAAGGCAATCGTGGTATTCACGATTTGTTACAAGATCCTTGTAGTTTGTGGACTTACGTTGATCCATCGTCGACATTAGCAATGCATATCTTATCTATCAAGTTCTTGAAGAGGTCTACTAGATCTATGAGACCGCGACCAACTTATATTATTATGTATTAAGGTCTGTCTAGCATTGGGTTGTAGATCGGTAGTGATATCCTCATGTGTGTCAATTTGTGATTCCAAGATTCGTTCGAGTTTTATAGGTGTGTAACTCCAACAATTGAGCTATCCTATCATCTACAACAATTGCGCATATAAGGCACAAATGATATTTGAGGTCTAGTATTTTTATGAACCTAGCATCACCCCCTCGTGGGTCAGGATGAATAATTCTTTCCAAAGTCGCTAAAGTTGCTCCGATTTCACTTGTAACATTTGACTTTTCATACCGGTCAATATTGCATGTTTTGTTTCACATGAGTTCGCAACCAAGATCTCACAACTTTGCTTTTTGACGCATCAATACTTGGGGTGAAAACTTTCTAAAGCCCACCCATTCTAGAATTTATTTCACCTACACACGCGTAACTATGAATTTTTCCTATCATCCACAACCATAAGGCCTAAAACATGTGATGTTTTCTTAGGACATGTGTTATCTAAAAACCATACATCCCTCTTGGATTAGCAATGAGTGGATAATACTTTATTATTATTATTATTATTTTCTGTATCCCCTGTGGTGTTTCAGTTAACTTTAAATGTAAAGATGTGTAGTGTTGCAAATAAGAAACTAAAACCAAGATTAGGACCCTTAGGTGGATAATATTAGTGTCAACAATGCCCAATTTTCCTTTGACGACCAAGGAAGCACCATCAATGACCAACATCCATCATACTTACCTTTAGGGAGAACTTGCTATAATGCACTACTCTTTGTTTTAATAATTTTAACATAAATCCAAATACCTAAAAACAAACGTACCCTAGTTCTCATGATTTCCATAAATCCTAATGCTCTTAAGTTTTTTTTCATGGTTTACCACATTCATTAGATTGATTTGTGTAATGATTTCCAAAAGTTATGAAACATAATGGAATACTAAATGCAAGGATTAGGCATTAAAAACACATAAGACCACCGGGTATGGGGCACGTCGCCGGCCCGTCCCCCTCGTCGTGGGTCGTCCCACACCGCCCCCTGGGGCACGTCGCGGCACCTCCGTCCTCTCCGAGACGTTGGAGATGGACCAAAAGTTTGAAAATTGTGGGCCCCCTTCATTAATCATTCATGTTTCTCTCTCTCCCCTTAAATATATATTGATTTTTTTATTAAAGTGGGTAGTCCCCCACACTCTTGGGCCTTGGGTAGTCCCCAAGTGGATGGTCCTCCTCCCGTGGTGATGTGACGCCTACGTGGCGGGTAGTCTCTTTGGGGACTATCCAAACCATACCCCATGGTCTAAGCAACTTGCTTTCTGAGTTTAGGGTGGAGGGTATGGTCAATCACCCTAGGGTGTTTGAGTGAAATCCTACCCAATAATATTATGTCATGTCAACTCCCCATTCCACTCCCCATTTTGCACCCAATCAGGGGGTATAGTAAATAACCCTAGAGTGTTTGAGTAGTTTAAAAAATAAAAAATTGTGATTGGTTAAAAGGGATTGGGACCCACAATTTTCTCAATCGATCACTCTCCTCCTTTTCGGTAAACACTCACCGAATTCCCCACCCTCTCTCCAACTCACCGAACACCCTCAATCACTCGGTATAGTCACCGATCGGTGACTTATACTACCCGCTCAACTCCCCGCACTCTATACCCTCTACCCTTACAATGTAAACCAATGATTATTGGGTAATGGATGAAGGAATCATTACATGGAATCTTTGAAACTACGTGTCATGTAGTCATTGTCGTTTCGTTTAGTTTAGGAGCTTGATGTAAATTATTAATTTCAAAAGAAAATAGCAGAAATAACATTTTATTCATGTATCTTATCAAAATGATATCGACTAATCAAATTTCTCTCACAAACATTGACCATTCGGACCAACAATAGGCTGACACGTAACGTAATCAGGTAAATATTTCACCAAGATATGACACTATCAGGGTTTCGCACGTTTCTACGGGAGTAAAGGGTTGTGACTTCGTATTAGTGGTTGCATGCATAGGCAAAACTTTTAAGGGGCGGGAGGGGGCAGCCGACCCACCGAACTTTTCGCTTAGTAATCAAGCCCATGAATAACATCTTTATGCCTCTTCTCTACCCTTTGTTCACCACTTTGTTCGAAAAAACCATCTCATTGTTAGTTTTCCAAATGCACCAACAAACAACAATAATAATCAAGCCCATGAATAACATCTTTATACCTCTTCTCTACGCTAATGGATTTATGAATTTCAAAAAGTCTAAACAAAAAAGCACAAACATTCAGAATACCACGATTCACCTGTTTACCACACCACCGAAGCCACCAAACAAGATATAAATAGATGATCGGTCAACTCATCCTCTGAATCACAAAACACACATCTCTGCAGACCGACTAAACATTCCTCAGAGCCAAAACTATTTTAGTGGGAAGTCATCTCGACTCTCCATATAAAAAATCACATTTTTTTACACGGACTTACATGTTTATAAAAAGGTTATAATAAAACTCTTTCGAAATATAAATTATTACTTTCAAAATTTGAAAATATAAAGAATGTGTTTAATGTTTGGCTTATTACTGCCAATGATCTCTAGATCAAGTGGTGGAGAGCTTGCATTTCTCTTGAGAGATGCATGTTCGACTCCCACTTGGTGCAGAGTGAGGCACTGGTGGGCAATGATAGGAGACCCAGGGAAATCTGGGTTGAATCCTTGAGCCAAACCGGTTTTACCGGTAATTTCACCGTCGTGCCTACGGGCGGGTGGGTTACCGGGTTTTCCCCAGAATTGGTGGTGGACTCGGGTTACTCTCGGAGTACTCCGTTTGTCCAGTGGGTGCCCCGAGAATGCTCGGGATTGAGTTTGTTGGCCATTGAAAAAAAATGTTGGGCTTATTACTATGCGCTATCAGTCTCACAGCCTGAATTCTACGCATTGGGCAAACCCATATTGCAGCCCAATAAAGTCAACGGTCGTGGATGCAGGTTCACCACAAGTCCTCCAACACGTGCTACACAGAATCAAAACCCTAAATAGTAGCCGTTTGAGCCCTCTTGAAAACAGTGTAATAAGAGCCAACAATCAAATTCAAAAATCCAGCCGTTATGTCATCAATTCCCCTCTTCTCTCTCTAACCCCCCCCCCCCCCCCCCCCTCCCCCTCTCTCTCACAGACAATTCAAAGGTTTGTGAAAATGGTGGAAGAAGAACCAAAACGAAGCCCTCCGAAACAACCCGAAACAGGAGGGAATGCGAGTTGTGTATTCAGCCCCGGGTTTAGATCTGCGGCAGCGATGGCCGGTTGGGACGAAGAAGCACTGCTGATGGCTTCGCTTATCGTCGAAGATACGCCTGTTCGTGATTCCAAACAGAAGAGACGAACCGATCCGATGTTCAAAACTCCACCTACTCATTCCAGAAGGTACCAAACCCTAATTTCTCAATTACTTGTTATAACTTATATATGTTTTTAAAGTGTTGAATAATTAATATAATTTATAAAAATTAGGAAGCGTAGAGATCAGAGGAAGAGTCCGGTTTCGAGTTTCGTGGCCGTTCTTGATCTTGAAGAGGAAGGTTCTAAAAAAGGTTGGTTGTTTTTATTTTTATTTTTTGCATTTATTTGGTATTTTTTTTTTTACAAAATTGAACCCTAATTTGGTGTAATGTGGTGACAGAAAGTTTAGAAGAGAAGAAAGAAGAGAAGATTGATGCGGTTGTTAGTGGTAAAAAGGTTGAGAAATCGAATGAATCGAGTTCTGGTAACGCTTTGATTCCTTGTTTGGATCGGCTTCGTGAAGAACTCTCTTGTGCGGTAAGTGCGATTCGATTTCTTTAATGAAAAGAAACAATTTGGTTTTCTATATGGTTTAACTGGAGTGTGTTTGTTGTTTTTACAGATTTGTTTGGATATTTGTTTTGAACCGAGTACGACTTCCTGTGGGCACAGGTACAGTTCATAATTTGCTTTGTGGCTTGATAAAATTGACCCGATTTATGTTAGGGTTTTAAATTGACTTTCAAATTGTGTAGTTTTTGTAAGAAATGTCTGAGATCTGCTGCTGATAAGTGTGGTAAGCGTTGCCCGAAATGCAGGCAGCTCATCAGGTAATACTGTAAACCCTGTTTATGCAGTAGATGATTAAATTTTTTTAAATGTTCATTATGAATTAATGGTAAATCTTTGGTTTGTTGATTTTTTGTTTCAGCAATGGAAGATCTTGCACCGTCAATACAGTTCTATGGAACACGATACAGCTCTTGTTTCCACAAGAGATAGAGGCAAGAAAGGTGTCGGCAGGAGGTTCAAACGCCTCGGAATCCGTTGATCTCCTAAGCCCACCATCAAGGCGAAGGAACCAATACCGGAGCGTAATTCAAGCGTTAAATAGTCCTGAAGGAGAACAGCTAAGCTTGGAAAGGAGGCGGAGGACCAGTAATAACCACAACCACAATTTGAGACACCAAAGTTTCCGTCCTGCTTCTGTTGTGTTACTGAACAGCAGAGAAGCTGGAGATAACAGCGTGAGCAGGAGGAGGAGGAGGCTGCCACAAGTGCAAGATGACGATGTTACTTTGGCTCTGAGATTGCAGCGAGAGGAATTTATGGGAGCGTTTGGAGGGCCTGAAGAACAACCGCGAGAGCAACAGAGAAGAGGCTCTGTGGCAACAGCCTCTAGTAATCTGAGGGCAATGGCATCTCGAGCTATTAATCTTCGTAATCTTCGTGGCCGCTGAACTTAAGACTCACTAGTTGGTTTGGTCACAATTTCTGTGATAATTTCATTTGGAGTTTGTGCTATTAGTCAAGCATACTAAAAACTGTTGATGATTGAATCACCATCTTTAGGATTTTTGGTTGGTATGTTGACTTGTTATGTTCTTATTTTTGCTGGAATTCCATTAATATTTAAGATTTATCAAATCACAAGCAAATCAAATATCATACCACCCTCGGTGGATGCGTTTGTAGGTGCATTAGCTGCTGATTAAATGAGAAATCTTTTAAGCAATCTCAGAAAGAGTGGGTAAAAACAAACCATAAGCAATCTTTTAAGCGGACATTATTAGTATAATGGGTCAGATGTTATATGATTTTAAGTGGCGTTACCATTTAAAAGAGAAACAAATACATCAATACAAGTTGAGAGATTCATTGAATAAATCCATCAGTACAAATGTTACAATATTGTTGTTACAAGGGAAAGAACAAGTATGTCAACAGGGGGATCATCAATCAACATGGGGGTGGATATCTCTCATAACTCAACTATATTCTAACATAACCGTGTATTGTACAAAAAGCAGAACAAAACCTGAAGGATGTCTTTCGGTTTATACTCAATCCCTCTGTATCCTTCCTTCCAAAAATTCGTTTGCTTAATATGAGAACTCATGACCTCTAAGCGAGATGTATTTCTTGACCCATATGGCAATATCTTCTGCACACGCCTGAGCTTCCGGTGTCCTAAGAAGCATGTCAAGAGTAGCAAATTCATGAACACAGTCCTTGTAATCCAGAACTGGTGCATCTACATTCACCTTCTTTAGCTCCTGCGCGTACGCAATGGCACGGTCCCTCATCCAATCATGTTCTGCCACAACGGTCAATGTAGGGGGCATTTGCTTCAAAGGGGGCCCACCTCTGTTGGGAATCAGAGGATTGGCTGCAGGATGGTCCAGGTTAAACTCATCTTCTGGGAGGAAGAGTCTCCATGCTAGTATGCCCATTGACTTGTCAAAGAAATACGAGTTTGATAGTTTTATCTCAGAGTGTGTGGGAGCATTTCCAATGAAGAATGGATACATCAACACTTGAGCCACCACTTTAAGTGGGTTCAGTAGGGTACCAGATTCGACTGCTTTTCGAGCCACATAGTCAGCAATGTTTGCACCACAACTCACCCCAAGAAGAACGCATCTGCATACAATGTTCATCAAAATTTGAAATCACAATCAGCAATGAAAGATCTTGATTTAAAAACTTCATTGGTCACGTAGAAAAAACAAACTTGGTAGTATCATTTCATATGATTTCTTATATAAGAAGTATCAAATTTAAAATTATGGCTTACAATCACTTCATTATTATTGCTTGTTGTGAAGAATATTAACTGAAACTATTAATACATTTTCAGTATCACCACATCCAGTAACAGATATGCAAAACTAGACCAACAATCTGCTTTTTGTATACTATGTGCATATCTTAAGGTCACCAACGCCCCTTCGTTTTACAAAGGTTATCTTTGTGAGGGTTGTATTCCTTGACTAAAACGAGGCTTGAAAAATAGACAAGAAAAGCTAATACTGGTATTTGACTATTTAAAAGTGCATAATCACCAATGGGTGAAAAACTGAAAATGTAGTAAGAGTGAGGTGTTTCAATTCGGTTATTATAGTTTCATAACCATTCGACTCGCCGATGTGGTTGATTCAGTTGACCATCGTTTAACCGCCGGACTTGGACGTGGGTTGATAATATCAGATTTAAGTTATTTCTAATATCTGAAATTGCAAATTTAGAATCATTGTTTATATTCACTTCATTGGCAGTGTTTATTACCATAATTGAACTTTTAACATGATAACATCATTTTCACTATCACCACATTCAGTAACGGAAATAAAAGCTACGCCAACAATTTGCTTTCCATTTACTAGCTGCGCCTGCACACCATCTACACTCCCTAATAAAAAAAACTCTAGGTCCTACGCATAATTTCATTAATTTGTGTTCTATAATAATTTCTGCTATCATTCAAGTCACTCTTCAACATCAAGCAATATCAGTAACTTCAAATTCAACTACTAACTACAAGAAACCAACAAAAAGCTACCTGGATAGATCTCCATGCGCAGCCAGCCAAGGCTCAACCAACGAAGCCCCAAACGCATCCGCAATATGCCCTTGCACATCCGCCTTCCTTGAATCAACCTTCCTCCCCAACGACTTCCCACACTCGGCCAAATTCGCCTGTTTCGCCAGCCAATGCAGCACTTTCACCCCATCCTCAAACGCAGCCGGATACCGACTCTCAGGCGCCAGCCTGTACCCAACCGCCACCACAATCACATCACACACTTTCGCAATCCTCCGACAAAACAAATCATTCGCCACCGAGTCACAACTCCCTGCCACAAATCCTCCTCCATGAAACTGCACCATCACAGGCAGCTTCCTACACCTCTTACTAATCGGCGAATAACCTCTATACGCACAATTCTCCAATTCCACACTCAAATCACCCGTACTAAACCCATTACTATAACTACTCCTCCGATTACTCTCACTTCCAACAACATTATACGTTTCCGGTGAGCCGTAACTGTTACGCCTATGAAACGATCTAGATTCAAGTTCAGATCTCTTCGTTCCAACAGTTCTAACCCTAGCAGCAACGGAATCTGGCGATGCGAGACACGTGTCAGGAAGGAATATTCGAATTGAGAGGCATGAAGCAGGATCTATGTGAATGTCTTTGGTGGCAACGCCGTCGGTGAACGACGGATTTACGGCGGCGATGGTTTCTTCGGGACGTGACGTGACGCCGAATGAGGTGGTCATCTCATCGGTTAAATTAGGGTTCTGGATTCGGTTGTGTAACCGTCGCTTTAATATTAATTTGAAGAATAGACTGTATAATTTGACGGAAACACTAGGCATTTCCTTATATGGAGAAACCCTAACTGCACAGAGTTTACAGTTACGTGTTTTGAGATCAATTCATGAGAAATGAAACAATGTGGAGAGATTGATTACGTGGAAGTGATGATATTTACTGGTTGTTGAGTGATGAAGGTTGTGAGAAATAATGGAGGTTCTTCAATGGCGGATGTAGAGAGAGAATGTAGGTAGAGAGAGAGGATGAAAGGTGCGAATGATGGTGCCAGGTGAGCACACATACATTTGCGCTGTGTTGTGTTTTGGCATTTTTAGGGATTATTATTATTTTTTTAATTATTTTTTTTACAATCAACTAAATCACTTTAACCAAATCACTAGACAAGTATCCTGCAAATCTGCAATGCACTCAGTCGAGCAAATGCATCCCTTCTTTTATAACAGTCAGAGTTGGATGCACATCCGAGCCACCAGTTTTGAGGAAAACCCACCCGCCCGAAGGCCCACCCCGGTAAAACCCGGTTAGGCTCGATTTTAAACTGGCGACCTTCAGAGAAGCCTAGTTCTAAACTTCACAATCACCACCAAGAAGAAAAACCAAGTGAATAACTGTTAGACCAACTTTTCTACACTATCTAATTATTTTTAAAGTTAAACGCCATTGTAGTCCCCATGGTTTGGCCATTTTGGCAGTTTAATCCAAATGTTTCATTTTTCGCCTGTAAGTCCAAAAAGATTTCACCGTTGCCATTTTAGTCCACTGCGTTAATTTTATCCATTTTTTCAGTTAACGAGAAGGGTAATTCGGTCATTTTATATGTAATTCTTCTAACTAGAAGGGCAATTCGGCCATTTAAAATGGCAACGGTGAAACTTTTTTGGACCCACAGACGAAAAATGAAATCTTTGGACAAAACTGGTAAAATAGACCAAACCATATGGAATAAAATGACATTTAACTCTTATTTTTATTTTTGTTTGTTTGAATTAAGATGGGATAATGTGATGCTGCTAGTGGAAGGTAATGATACAATACGTCGCACGTCTTGCTTGGTATGATGGTTCGCGCTTTACGTGTAGTACAATTTGTACAAGCCTTTTTCAGTTTCAATCAACGATAAGTATTTAATATTTTTTATTTGTTACTAAAAAAAAGAAACATAAATCATACTGGTAGAGTCCTCTGATGTTAAAATGGATCAAGGGATTTGAGTTACGGTGTAATTCAAAAGGGTTAATTTGTGGGATTGAAACTTACCTTTCAGTCGATGAACTTTCTGATTAGAGCCGTAAATGAAACGATTATTTACTTATTTAGAAATATTTAAATTTATGGTAGTCTGGATTAAGAATTTTCTGTATTTACCATAAAAAACTAAAGAGGGAGTAACTATCTTTTCAAGTTTAATAATCCAATTGCAATGTTTCATGAAACTCTACCTCGGTTGTCTTAGATTGCCAGTTACATATCTTATACTCAGTTAATACTATCATGTGATAATATGTGTAATGCTTTCATATATTGACTGGATCGGTCGGTCAAACTAAGAACCAACTGTAGAACATGTTCGTGTTAGTGTGTTTGAACCATTCCCATTTGAATCATCTGGTTATCGACCCGAACATGTGATCGAACTGTAATCTTACCTTTGTTCCTTCAATTTACTAGTTACAGTTCACTTCTACCAAAAATGTTGTCAAGAGGCCTAACCATTTTTTTCTCATAAACATTATGTTGTTCTTGATGTTGATGTTGAGTGAGGGTCTTTCCTCAAATGGGACCATATTAGGTATATCCATAAGGTTATGTGTTATGTTTCTATTTTTTCACTACTATGTCAAAAAGTGACTGTCAAATCATCAAGAGACTTTCACTCACTTTTTTTTTCTTTAGTCGTGTAATGATTTCACTATCCTCACCAGATACAATAATGTTCAAATCAAATAAATTCTAAATTAAAAAATAAAATGGTGGTGATTTGTTGGTTTGTTATTGATTGAAAGAAGAAAAGGAAGTGGGTCCCATGCATCACTCTCATCTTACCGGCATGAAGGAACCACGCCTTCCACGCTCCTCGGACGGTGTGTCACACCTGAGTTACATTTTGATGTTGCTACTTCACACGGGATGTTAGACCATAACGCTTTTTGAAATTCTATATTGGTTGGTCATAAATGTAATTGTGGTTAACAAAAGATACAAATATAATATCAATTCTTAAATTCATAAAATATGATTATGAGATTTAAAACCAATAGATTAATCACAATCCCCTTTTGTAACTTTCATATCAAAATAATTATTGGTAATCCTGCATATTAGTGAATAACCAATATATAATATATAAATAGGAATAAATTACCACTTTTGTCTGTGTAATTTTGACCAAAATTTCGGTTTTAATTCCTAATATTTATGTTTATGATTCCCCTTTATATTTTTATCATTTCAGCTCTTAGACATTAACTCTGTTACATACAATGTGCTCTCTAAAGAAAGTGCAACTCACATCTTATCTTATTCTTAAAGAGCAAATGTTTTGTGAATATCTTTTATTATTCTCAACTTGAACACACCGAACATATCAAACATGAAACATAAGTCCAAACAAAATTATGTTTGCATCGTACAATCTTTCTTCCCTTGGAAAATCAGATAGCAATTTTATACATTTCAACACTTGACCCCGGCGAGCAAGCTTATGGGTAGACACATGTCCTGCGCGCTGCAGTAACGAAGAACAGGAAATCAGTTTGATGCAAAGGTTACTACATGTACTGATGATGCACGAGTCAACTCATTTATCTTTTTTTTTTAAATTGAAATTTTTTTTTATATATAAAATACTGGCCGAGTTACATCAATATCGCAGGTAAGCGAGCAACAAGCTGCGCCGCTACCCCTTTCTGAATAGCAAACCCTAGCCTATTAAAGACAAACCTCTGCCCCCCTGTTGATGAGCAACTGCTGTCAACAACCTTTTGGACCCTAGTTAACAAACGGATAGCTTCTGGAGCTAGGGAGCCAAAGGTGTCAAAGGCGAAGGGGACAAATGCATGTTGGTTATCAGCACATGCTTTAGCGTGTTTATCCACCTTTTTAGATTCCGCTTTCTTTATAGCCTGTCCTGCTACAAACCCGCTTTCCCTTAAACCAGCTAAGGGGGAGACTCCTGTGAGATCCACACAAGCGTGTTTCCCTCCCGCCCAACCAAAGACGAGCAGATCCGCTGGTCTCAATGTAGATCTCCCTTCCATGGGATCTGTAAGGAAATTCACAGGGGCCTCCTTCTTGGCAGAAATCCCCGCTCTCCTCAAGATGTCCCCCAAAACATCTCTCACCCAGTCGTGCCGATATTTGAAACCAGGGAGCTCCTTACAATGAATAGCATGCTCCCCGTATTTATCCATGCAGGCTTTACGACAAATTGGGCAGGTTTCGTCTTCTGAATACATAGGGATCATCAGCCGGTATTTGAGGATAGCCCTATACTCAACAGCCGACATGCATTGCCCCAGCCCCTCGATCGGGATAACAGTAAAAAAATCTTGTGCATGGGGGCCCTTCAAGCACTCAATCACCGCCTTCTGGCGGGGAGACAAATCGAATGCTTCTCCCAGACTCCAAGCGATTTTGTCAAATAGGGCATTCGCCAAAGTTTTTTGTGGCTTTGGGGGGGCGGTGTCCATATTAGAGAAACCGCCAATATCAAAGTCTGGAAGAGAGATACTTAAGTACTCAAGGGCCTGTTGGTAGTCTACGTCAAGCTTAACAACCCCACTGTTCCGAAGGATATGGTCTTGCAATACACACGACTGAGCTCTAGACGCCACAAAAGCATAAACTCCAACATCCCGAGCTGAGAGAAGGCCCAAACCACCCAAACGCATCGGCAAAGATGCCAATCGCCACTGAAGGTCACCGAAGTAGGACCCCCCGCAAACAACAATGTCTTCGATAGCCTCTCGAAGACCATCATCAAAACAGGATACCGCATTGGCCATCAAGTGGGGTTGGCAGGTCCGCAGCCCAAACAGTAACTTCGCTACCCCCATGCATGACCTTAAAAGAAGAAGCTCGCACTGGGGGTCTTGGAGGCAGGGCAAGAGTTTCATAAGGTCAACTGCTGTCAATGCCCGCCGCTCTGCTAATTCCCCGATAAAAATAGAATCTCGGCTAACCGCCCCCCCCAAGGAGCTTAACCCCCCTCTCAGGTCTACCTATCCCTCGCGGGAAAAGGCCGTCCTGAACTTTGAGACCGTCACACGATGGCCAGTACACTTCCGTTTTCTTAATATTGAGATGGAGCCCTAGGGATGGTCCTTCCGTGTTGATGATGTCCAAGGCTTTAGCAACTTCCATTGCATTACCTATAATCGTGCCATCATCCAAATACCAAGCATGAAATGGGAGGTTACAGTGCTCCTGGACACGGAGAATAAGTGGGTGTAAGGCTAGGGCAAAGAGAAGGGGCCCCAAGGGATCTCCTTGTTGCACTCCAGTGGTGGCCCCAATACAATCGCTGCCGACATACAACCTAGCGGGTTGGGCGTACAGGAACTGGACCCACCGATAGATAGATGGACAACGTTGGTGGACCTGTTGGAGGAACGCTGAGCGGTCAACCATGTTGAAAGCATTGGTGAAGTCTACCGTGAGCAAGGCCATGGACCCATCTTCATGAAAAGAGTTCAGGAACCTGTTCACACTATGAAGCACCGCCTCCGCCCCATTTGGTGTACCAACCCCGAATTGAAAATCCCCCAAATACTGGGCCATGTCCTTCCCAACCTTCTTCATAGCCACCTTAGAGACCAACCTACGCCAGATGCCCCCCACGGCGATAGGCCTAATACCATTATCAGGTTTCAATAAGGGGGTGAGGGGGGCTGAGGCCACAAACTCGGCCAACACCTTAGGGCACAGCCCCTCAAGCCATAGGTTGACAACTCCAGTAATGGCTGTGAGCAAACCCGAGGAACTTACCGAACCCTCACAACCAATAGCATCCAACAAATGTTGGGCCCGCATCCCATCTCTGCCACAAGATGTCCCTCTAGGGAAGGATTGGATACATTTAAGCACGCAATCCTCTGCTGCAATAATAGTGGGCTGGGCAATAGGGTTGGAAGGCAATGATGGAGGTGGCACCACAGGGTGTTTATCAATAAGAGCTTTCATGGTCGATTCTCCAAAGGGAGCAACCCCACTGGAACATAAAACTTTGACCGCCGCCGTAAAATGCCCATCCCTGACCTTCCGCAGGCATTGCTTGATATTGGGATCCTTTTTATTGTCTTCGCCCCTTCCGGAATCCCTTCTAGGAACCCCAACATCCCCCCCACTATTCAAGAGAGAGAGGAGACCAGATCTGTGAAACCAGACCCATCTTTTTAATTATTTTTAAATAAAAATAAATAAATGAAATTTATTATAGATAAATTTTGTTATCAATTTCTTCTAGTAAATCTATAACTTGTTATCCTACATTTGTTAACAAGAAAAAAATGATGAACTTCAAAAAAGTTTAAAAAATAAAAAAACAATGATGAACTTCAAAAAAGTTAAAAAAAGATATATTCTATCTCACATGAGGAAGAAAATAAAATAGAGCTAAAGAAAATGTTTATAAAACATGTTCATCCTTCCAACGTCGGTGAAGGAACAAATTTGGGTAAAAGAAAAAAACTATTTATGGCATATAAGAGTAAAAGATCAAAATGGTACTTGAGTTTACGACATTTTTGGCACTTCAGTCCAAAAATAAAACGTTTTGTATCTGGATCCCTAAGGTTTCATTTTTGTTGTCACTTTCGTTCAATTGGCAAACTGGGTTAGAATTTTCTGTTAACTTATCCCTTTTTGTCTTTTTCCTCATTTAATTAAAATATATTATGAAATAAAATGATGAATATACACTTCATTTAAATGAAGAAAAAGACAATATGGGGAGAAGTTAACAGAAAATTTGCCAATTGGATGAAATAGCAACAAAAATGAAACCTTAAGGACCCAGATACAAAATGTTTCATTTTTGGCAAAAATAATAATACAAACCAATAACTACATATGAAATAAGCTAGTGAGCTAAGGATGTATAAAGCAACTTACAAGGATCTGTTATAATAGTAGTGGCATAACTAAAATCGCAAACGCCGGTTATACGATAGTTAAGATCGATAGCATAAGACGCATGATTTTGCCGCGTATCAGGTTCAAAGCATGACTCGCCGGGTTGGATCTCCTTGCAGTCGACTATCCCGCACATATAGTCAAGAACTTCTTGCAACTTTGACTCTGAAAGATGGCTTTGAGCTATACACCATTTTTTCTCCTATACATACATTTTAACAAGAAAAAAAAAGCAGGAAACCATGTTAAAATCATCATATAACTTATATCTATTTTCATTGTCTAATAAATATTTGACCTGTGCGTAATTGGGGCACACAATGGAGCATAAAAAGAAACTTATAAAGCATAATGAGAAGGTTACTCTTGTCATGATTTTATGAATCAGTTCTGAAATTGTCAGTTCTTTATATACATATATGTGTAGACCAATAAAATTGATTAGATGTGTTTTATTAACGATTTTGGAAATAAAACTTTAATGAGAGAATACTGAATTTATTGGTTTTACAATAGTTGCAATTAATTGAATATAATTTCTAATTACTGTGCAAGATCAAGAAAATATATATTTACAGTTTCAAATGTTAATTTCTTCATGACACTTTAAATGAGAAAATACTGAATTTATTGGTTTTACAATAGTTGAATGACCTCTATGGATATGTTATATTACTAACGGTTTTCGAAAATTTAAATATACGTACATTTATATACATACAATCTCCAAACTCCACTTTACTCATAGAACATTGTGTTTGTGAAAATTCCTGCAACAAACGACCATCACTAGTCTCTAGTACCGGTGGTCACGGGTATGGGCTTAAAAGGGAAAAAAATTCGGGTACGGGTACGAGTATGGAATTTAGTGATACCCGCCCGATACCCCGCGGTACGTCCATTTACCCGAATAATACCCGAAAGTATCATATTATAAATTTCATATATATAAACTTAGTATATGCACTTATTACCTTCTCTATAATACTAGAGTTTAGTCTTCTCTTAGAGCATTCTCATCCAATCCATCAAAACTTGTGAGGGTGAGTTTTTATATTGTAAAGGGTATAAAAAGTGGTGATGAGTGGAGGAGAGAGAAAATGTTACTGTCCATCTGTATATTTGGGGGGACACTGTTCACCCAGTATAATTTTTTTAATATATATTGAAAGTGGTTGTGAGTGAAGGAAAGAGCAAAATGTGATGATAATATTATTTAATTGAAAAGGAGAGAGAAAAAATATTTGTTTTTAGTGGAAATATATTGATATAGGAGTTGTTTTTTAGTGGAATGTATGTATAATTTGATGGATTGGATGAGAATGCTCTTAGTCATCTCTTCAAAATTATATTTCCAAGAAAAGATATACACTGCAGTACTACAATAGCTATCACAAGTGAACTTACCTTTTTGAATACATATCTCTTTTATTATAGCAAAATAACTTTGACCAATTGACCATGATGTGGCATAACTATTTAGGCTGATAATTGTGCATTGAGCGGCAAAATGGATTTCCTCTGTTCTCCTTCACTTCTGATGGGCGGCAAAAAGGCTTTTCCTCCATATTCCTTCAATTGTGAAACCGCCTTATGTGTTCTTCATATGGAAACTCCAATCAATCATCAATCCCTTCAAAATTTTCTACAAAATTATGAATCCGTTTCCATTATTATCGCTTCAATATCTTCTCCTTCATGGCGTTTTCTTCTTCCTTCTGCTTGAAGCCTATCTTTTTCCTTCACAGTGCTTTGTTCTTCCTTCTGCTTGAACCTCTGCAATCTGAAGAAAGCAACAACAGAGAGGATGGTCGATCTATGTATCGATTCATGGTTTTGTTTGCCCTAAATCTCTTTTATATGATTGAAAGCAAGCATCAAAACCCTGGCACTCATCAACGTTCTGTTCTGAATGAAAAAATTGATCAGGTTTGAGATCCTTCTCTAATTGCGAAGCATTGATACGACTCCATCATACATCGATTTTGTCTTCATTATATTTTTTGTTATGTTTATCGCTTTATACTCAACTCATATTTGGATTCCTCTGCTATTGCGGTCACAAGCGAAGGATTTTTTTTTACTATAAATTCTCTTTGATTGACTATCTTGAATGTAAGTTTATGTTTTAAGATTAGTATATTTGATTAATGATTTTTGCCTTTGATTGTACCAATTGATTAATTAGGGTTTGAGAAATTTGATTCTATATGTACTTTTTTTAATTTTAGGGAAACCCTCATTCTTTCAGCTTTAATCTTATTTGACCAATTAATACTTTGTCACTGATTAATTAGGTAATAGATTACAGTTTGCGTAATTTTGTAATGATGAATTTGATTTCTTTCAAAAGGCAGGGTGGTGTTTCACACGCTTTCCTCAGTATGAAGCCCATTGGAGAACACCCTACAAGAATTTATATGGATGATTGGCGGTTTTTGCAGCTGTTGTAGGGTTCTGCTATTGGGGATATGAGGAAAGCGAAGAAAGATAGTGAAGGTAGGTGAGGTAACGCCGGTAAGGTTTCACTGTATCATTTGGTCAGTAGCATATGAATTTGTTTCTAATTTTTTTGCTTTTGCTGTAGCTATTTCGTCTTTAAAGATTTTTTTGTGTAGGTTCTTGCGATTTGGTTTGATTTCGTCTTCGCTATTGTCTTTGTTCTCTGATTCAGTTGTTGGTGGTATGTGTGAAATTTGGTTACTATCTATTTCTGCGGTGTATTTGTTTAGTTCCTGATTTTTCCACGATTTGTGTTGATATTTTTTTGGGTTTTTTTATTTTTTTTCCAAGTTTTTTATTGTGGTTGTCTGTTAGAGTGAACTAGCGATGTTTGAGGAGGCACTATTTGAGGAGGTTGCTCAGCATTTTTTAGTTATGGTAAGTGTTAAGCAGGTAAATTTTTAAAGTTTCGAGTCCTTATTTCATCGAGCAAAAGTAGTTTTCTTAATATCTTCTTTTATTTATATCAATGATGGAATTTTGGGAATAAGAAAAATGTTCAAAAAGTTTACTTGGTTGTAGGCTTTCTATAACATACATTGTTTTTTGTTGTGTAAAGTTTAGTTAGACTAATGTTGCTGTCTTTTTAAGCATTTGGTATTTGTGGATGTTGTTTGGCTGTTGAGTATGTGTGTAGATACGGGTGTCATGTTTATGTTTTTTTTGTAGAAATTTAACCTTTTTTAACGTTTCTGTTTAGAGGTATAGGGGTAGGTTTACTTGGAACTAGGGGTGTTGAGGTGTTCACGGTTTGGTTTAAACCCGTGAAACCGTCTAAACCGGTCATCGGTTTGGTTTCACGGTCTGTTTTTTAATATCTTTCGGTCGATCGGTTTCGAAGTTCTCAAACCGTAATGAACGGTTTGGTTTGCGGTTTCAAAAATTTTAAACCTGAAAAAACCGAACCGGACTGCAAGATTTTAATACATATTAACTTTTTAAATATTTTATATCATATGTATTTGATTATTTATATCCTTTATGATATTTAGTAAAAAGATAATAACGTGGATGACTATAGATTTCTAAAGTGTAGTGTAGCAATGTAAATTGCAGTGGGTCATCAGATAATTTGGTTTAAGATTTAACATTTTATTCCAGCTTACAACTTTAAGGCTTACTTCAAGGTTGTAGCACTATTTGACTTTATTCTCATTAATTTCATGATATTGGTGGGTAGATTGTGTTTTTTTGGTTGTTTTATTAGATCTTTGATGTTTTTGATTTGGGGATCTTGAAATTAGGTTTATTAATTTGTGGTTTGTGTTAGACTTGATGTAGTATGCATGTTTGATAGGGCTCATAGGGTATTTTGACAAATGATTTAGAAGTAAGTTTGAATAAAGATTATAGTTTTATTAGTCTTTTTAGCAATGGATGACTGAGAACTAATAAGCAGGAGGAAATCATCAACCTTTTATATGGTTTGATTGTTCAATTTGTAGCAAGTTTTAATCTTTTAAAGTGACAAATTTCACAAAAACTTGATAGTGGTTCTGTTTGGTTAATAGAGTGATTATTTTTTAGGGGTTTTTTTTGATCAAAACTTGATTAGTTTTTGACATGTTTTGTTTAGCTATTATAGGTTGAATAAGATATCGTCATATTCTCATATTCTGATGCTTTCGGTTAGCTGCATCTATTTTTAGGTTTCTATTCTTGTCGTTCTTCTCTTTGTGATTTGTACGTGTAAATTGTTTACATACCGTATCTTGACGAATACAAGTAATTTGATACATCTATACTATATAATCTCACATAATTTACGAAAACGAGAGATAATTTAGCGGTTATTGATGCGCTGTTGCTGTATTGGAACCTCTTTGATACGGATCGTGTTCTAGATGAGCTCGGGAATGCATCTTATTCACTTAAAAAAAATTGTATACGGGATTCGTATGAGCTCGGGTCGGGCATTGTATTTGGGTCACTAATAAATGGATCCTATATATTGTTATTAACAAACCCTAATGCAACTCTACTTTTATGGTTATTATTACTTTTAATAAGGTATTAATAAATGGATCCTATATATTATTCATTACTTTTGGATTAGCTTTTATGGTTATGTTTTCTGTTTCAGCATCATATTAGGGACCAAAATGGAAGCAATTTTTTTGTTTCTTTATAAAAAAACAGCTAATAGACTTTTGGGCTGTTTAGCGTCACTCTGCAAACGCCAAGTCATGAGGTGCATTTGCAGCCTCGAAACCAATTGAATTCACTGGCACTTCACTTTCTTTTGTTTTCAACTTTTTTATTTTGTTACTATTATTTAAAAAAAAAACTTAAAAAGAATACCAACAAAGCGTATTCGTTCTGGTTATATATTACGACTCTTTTGTCAGGTCAAAACCGGGGATAACCGAGTACTTCAAGAGCAACTCAACTTCAACCAGAAGGTATTTTGAACCTCGTGCTGAAGTTTCCACCTACAACATTATTATTTTTATCATGCTTACGATTTAGTGAAGTTTTATGAGTTTTAGCACTCCAATATCGCCACATGTCGTTGAGATGATTGGAATTTAGGATCAAATTGTTTGTGCGAAATCTTAACCGTAAACTCAATACTTTTTTTGACAACACATTCTCATTTTGTTGCGATGCGCGATTGAGCTCTTTCATTTATCAGGTGATGAAGTCAATATTGGTTAGACAATAATGATGGTACACTTTAATAGGAATTGTTTATTTTTTTCGTCTTACACAATGTACACTACAGATTGTTGGATATGCACCAACATGTGAAGCAATGGTAAAGCCATTATCTTTGTTTATTAGTTGTTACCTTCCAACATTTTGTATATACATTTGCACAATGATATTACTGATGACTTTACTACCTTTTTCTGATATATACATATATTTTTATTATTATATAAAGGCTTCAAGAGATGAGCATGAGAGCTAAGGATGCATATCTGTACTTTGTGATCAAATCACAAGAGACAACAATATCCAAAAACGGGACCTTGGTCAATTGGTATGTCACATCTTTTAAATCTTCTTTATACCAGATTAACGTTCCACTTAATTTACCTTCCCTTTGTGCCAAAAGAAATTCTGCTAATTATATCCTTTTCAGGCCAGTAAAATTTTGTCTTTATTAGTCAAGTTTTGACTCAAAGTTGAAAAATAATGGTAACCACATTGCGGTATATAAAAGTACCGAACATTAAGAGATTTTATGACTTTTGACCCATGACAATGGCCGACATGATACATGTGATGTATAATATCTGATAAATACCTAATTTTTCATCTTATTTTGTGTGTATTTTATTTCGGAAAGTTGTGTTCAATAGGATTTATTGTATTTTAGGAATTTTGGGGTTTCGCCACTACTCAATTTGCTTCTTTTGCTTCGACGAGCGGTATATTCTAACTCGCACTGGTATATTAAGGGAAAACTCCCACGTTCTTTGTCATGCCAGTGAAAAGAAAATGGAGGAGCGAGTAGAAGAATTATGCTGTAAAAGACCGCTTTCGATGAAAAGAAAGGAGGTATAGTGACCATGCCTTTCATCATAGGTACGAAATAATCCACATTCTTGAAGTTAAATTTTGAAACTATTGTGATTTTACATCATGGGTTCCTTGAATCTTGAAGTTTTATGTTTTATTAAAAAAGTTTTTTGGTGTTACAGTTTGATTGTATATGTAAAATTTTTAGTGTTTTAGGTTGAATATCTATTATTATTATTATTATTATTATTATTATTATTTACTACTACTATTATTATTATTATTCATTGACATTCTTATTTGTCTTAAACCTTCTATTTTGAAGTATTTTTTATACAACATTCCCCTCATATTGGAGTGTTCAACATCTGTTCCTTATGATCACTATTCTTGGTCTAAAAGTATATGTTATTAAGTGTTTGCCTTGCCACCACAACTCACTAAGTAAGTATCAAGAACCAGACTGGACTGCAAATCAACATCTTCAATCTTAATTACTCAATTACATAGTGTTTCAATACACCACTAATTTTCATGAATTGGTTTTACCTCATGTGCATCAGTTTCTGACGTGTATATATGTCTATTCGAAACTCATATTTGCTATTAAAAGAACAATTTCAGCTTTTCTTATATTAAAAATAGCTTGACCCGTTTGAAGTATATATTGATCATAAAGACCAATTTAGAGTGTATTCCGCTTATTTAACCCATCGCAAATGTGTTTTTGTCATAAGGACCAATTTAATTTACTCTATAGTGTCTTCAGCTTATTTGACCCGTTGCAAATGTGTTTTGGTCATAAGGATCAATTCAAATTGCGTTCGGGTCTTTTGACCCATTTGTTTCATTATAATATCAATTAAGTATATGTATGAATTTTTTGCAGTTCAAAAATAAACTATATATATGAATTAGAAGTCATAAAAACATGATTTGTGTTTCAGATTTGTAAAAACTTGCTGTTTTCCAATTACATGTCGTGAATTGTGATTCGTATTTCAAATATGTGAGATGAACACCGGTGACAGTGCCTGAATACTTGCTGGGTCGATTTCAAAAGGACCAGAAATAGTGGTTAGGGTTTTGAAATTGATTGAATCTGGTCTTTTTGATAAAAGGTAACAGTCGTACTCACACAAGGCAAATATGTCCGTGTCATCTGTTCGTTGCACGTGTTTACGAGATCGAGCATTTGATTCTGATTGTTTTTGTGGTTTTACAGGTTGAAACGATGAGGATTTGAGGAAGTTTGGGGGTTTGAGAAGCTAGGGTTTGTGGTTTTGGATGTAATGTTGTGTTCTGGTGTGTTTTTTTTTTTTGGTAAATTGCCTTTTGATCTCTCTTCGCTTGATAAGAGGATGCTTTTCATCGATTTGTTTAAAAAAATTATTGATAGCACCGGAGACGAAGAGGGGTTTGTTATGATTTAGGGTGATGAAGACATTCTCATATGGTTCTGATGTGGCTTTGTTAATAATTGATGATGTTGGTTATTATGGTGGATGCCGGCGGCGAGACGGCGGTCAAAAGGCTATGGTTCCGATCTACTTCCGACACGTTTCTGGTAAGCTTTTTTCTATTGCATGTTCTCCATTTGGTTAAGTTGGTTGTCCATGAACCTTAATCCGACGACTCATGTTGATCTCATATAGTTTGGAATTATTGTGAAATTAGGAATGGAAAAAGAGTATAATGGCATCCATATCCATGAGTAGGACGAACAGGATGTTCATGGGTGTTTAAAGATTGATTATTGATGTTCGTGTGAACAAAAGTCACGTTTACCAACTCTTTTTTGACCTGCCTTGACCTGTTGGCCATTTGACTTCTAATGTATTCCACATGTTAGAATATGTAGGGAGAAGATTATCGGCAATGTGTATGCAATGTAGAAGACAGGTGGTAGCTTATATTTATCAAACCGATTATCGTCAAGATTTTATAAAAAAACACTTAAAGTTGGTTTGCTTCTTACTTTCTTTGTTTTTAGGTTGAACATGTGAAAGCAGAAAGAAATCTACTTGCAGAAGTTGACAGTAATTGCATTGTTAAACTTTATTGTTCATTTCAAGATGAGGAATATCTTTACCTAATAATGGAATATTTACCTGGTGGAGATATGATGACTTTACTTATGCGAAAAGATACGTTAACTGAAGAGGAAGCTAGGTTTTATGTCGGAGAAACTGTTTTAGCAATCAAATCCATTCACAAACATAACTATGTTCAGAGGTTATAACAATTTTCCTTAATTCACCTCATACAAACACGTGACGGTTTTTTTTTTAATCAGAAATGTAATGTTTTTTAACTGTGACAAGGATATTAAACCTGATAACTAGCTGCTTGATAAATTCGGGCACATAAAACTATCAGATTTTGGATTATGTAAACCGTTAGACTGCACTAATCTTCAGGAAAAGGATTTCACTGCTACAAAGAACTTAAGTGGGGCTCTTCAAAGTGACGGACGCCCTGCTGTACCGAGACGCACTCAACAGGAGCAACTGCAGCATTGGCAGAGAAATAGGAGGATGCTGGTATGTTATTTTTGTTTAGAGTAAAATGCCATTTTGTCGCTGAGGTTTGGCCAGTTTTGCGACTTTCATCCAAAGGTTTGTTTTTCCGCATCTAGATCCAAAAGGTTTGAAATATTGCCATTTTTATCCAACGCCTTAACTCCATCTATTTTTTAATGTTAAGCCAGGGGTATAGAAGACGAAAGCAAGGTATATTTGATAGTGAGAAGCCATTTCGTGTTAAAGAGTAGGGGATGTTAAAATATGTTAATAATCATAACAATGAATGCATTTTTTAGGGTTACTTGGTATATTGTGTTATTGTTTAAAATTCTGTTAGGGTTTTGTTTGAAGTTAGTAAATCTTGCTCATTCTGAAACAAAGTTTGGATTTTTATCTCAACAACAGTTTGTTTTCATCAAGGGTCACTACGAGTTTTCATGTTTTGTTTCATAATTTTATTAGAATATAGTAGTTCTTTGAAAAGATTTACTTTCGTTCCAACGTTGAAGGGTAACTGGTTTCCATGGAGTGAAGAGGCATTTGAATAACCTCACAAGAGGGATGTGCCCATTTTCTTATCATGTACGTTGTCTTATGTTCATGTCCTTCCCTTGATTTATATTTTGTTAACTCTAGAGAGTAGCATATGATTTCTTGAAAGTTGGATGCCTTACCTCCACCGGTGAGTCCCTTATCCTTGCATAAATTGTTATATTTTAGCTTCTTTTGTTCGTAACTTATAATACATTAAGCAAGGGTACCACTTTTCCTAGCGCCTAGGTTATGATAATAATTGATTATACCTTTGTATTATTACATACCTTTTTTTCACACACATGGTCAATTGTACATAGCTTTATCGTGGGTTACAAGACGAGATGGAATCAAGCTACTAATACTTGACAACGAAGGCATACCTATAAATAAAACAATGAATGTTGTATATAAAGAGATCTTCAATGAGTTGTGAAATTTTTATGGTTTTTATGTATTTCCGTTATTTCACGTACTTTCTATGATTTATGTTAATATTTGAATGTACATGTAATAAATTATTTACGTATTAAAGTATAAATTTTTTGTTGTGTAGCCACCCGTGTATTACACGGGTACTTAGACTAGTTTGGATATGAAGACAAATAATACTTCATATGCGGATATGTATTTGGCAGCTGCGTGCGTAGTGAACAAATAACTTATTTTGAGCATGTATATTGGATATGGAAGCTAACACCATTATGTGGATGTTTATGCAATGAGGTGGTCCTCATACAATTAATCAATTAAATAATCGTTTTGATTTAGTTTGGTATATGTGGTCTGAATATGATATGTAAGTTATTAATAATATCTTCATTTGTTATAGTTATTAAAATTGTAAATTATATAAACATCAAAGTAAAATTGCACATTTGTCTCAACGGGTATTCTTAAGAAATTAACGGGTATACCCGATACCTGCAGGTATGCCCGATACACGACGGGTAACGGGCCGAGTATAGGAAAAAGAATTATAACTGGGTACGGGCCTGGGATTACCAATACCCGGCCCATTGCCATTGTTAATACATTGAACGATGTATTACCTTTTCCCAGTCATGATTACCTGAAAAACCTTATTGTAGCTCTTATTTTTATCGGTTGCAACGATAAGTTATCATTATATATGTGACCCAGCCAAACCCGAACCAAAAATTCAGAATTCGAATTAATTTAAGTCCGAGCACCAAAAGCCGAACCCATTGCATGTACACAAAAAGAAGGTACATAGATAGCACAAAACGGTCTTTCATAAATAATTAATAATAACAACAAAAATCAATATACAACAAAGAAGAAAACTTGCAAGAAAAGATGATGATTCATGAACTCACATGAACCAACAGTATAGAGCTGCAACCAGCATGAATAAGTAGATATTAAAACATCTCATTTGTTGTGAGTCACTTGAACCTGGAGTATTCTTAGATGTGGTGGTTACACACGAGATAGGGTTGACCCGTTGACCACATCTGGCTGGTAACTCTTGGGCCTGAGTGACATTGATACCAGCCCTCTCAGCATTTTTAGTACCTTGATTACTTATCATACTGCATAGGCATTCTGGGTTAGACTTGATCACCGATTTTAGCGGATCGCAACAGCTGTCCGGTGGATCCCGACCCTGTTGCTGGTTGTTTAGGTAACTAAGGCATGGAACAAGCTGATTAACACATGTTGATCCACCACCATTGTTGCCTTGTACCTGTGCATTTGCCCAAAATACCCCTGACATTGTTATCATCAGTATCATTGCATGTATGCAGTTTAACAACATCTTCATTTTGATCTTTGTGTTTCCTTTGTCTTGGATGTTTGTTTGAATGGTTTGGATGATTTACATGTAATACTGGGGGGATATAAGTAGTCTTTGATGCATGGTGTTGGTTGGTGGGTGTAGTTGATCAAACTAAGAGCTAGCTAGCATGTTGACTTTTTGATATAAATAGTCAACCTGGAAGAGGTTGAACTACCAAAACCCTTAAAGGAAAAGTATTGCTATTAATCGAATACATCATTCAAAATCTCAGTTTATCAGTTTAGTGACAAGATGAAAAGATATTATATTTTAGTACAAGTTTATAAACTATCTAAATTTGCATGGTATTATTATTATTACTTTATGGTGTTGTAGAAGAATGTCACGAGTATTTAAATCGTTTTATCAACATGAATAACCCTTTTAACATGTATATTTTTAAGCTCTTTATGACACTTTTAACTATCATCATTACTTTCACGATTAATACAAGTGTTACCATTAGTATTATTTAAAACGATAAAAAGGAAATGGTTTTTGGAATTTGTTGAAAATGGTTTATTTTAAGGGAGGATAGGTTTTGAGATAAGCAGTGTTTTTATTTTATTTTTGAGATAGAACAGAGAGATTAAGGTGGAAAGAAATTCTCATGGCTTTCGTTTTTATTTAGAGACCAGGTTCGTGTTAGGAAATGGTAATGAACGTGTTTGTGTTAGTTTGTGTTAGCTCGTTAATTTTAAGTGACGAACACAAACAAACGCAAACGAATACAAACTAACGTTCATGAACACAAACGAAGGCTCATGAACACAACACCAACAAGCGTTCATGAACACAAACGAACTTATAAGTGGCCAGAAGACGAAGCAGGTGGTCCTCGAGAAGATGGCATCGTCAATGTAGGTGACTGAGAAATTTTCAAAGGTCGTGAACCCTAAATTGTTAAAAGGTGTTTAACATACAATACAATTAAATATTTTATTAGTGGGAATTTTAAAGTAATTAAATAAAATATAAATATTAAAAACCATAATTAACTATTGAACACAAAGGAACACTAATGGGAATTTTGAAGTATTTAAAAAATATAAAAATTAAAAACCCTAATGAACTATTGAACACAAACGAACATAAATGAACACATTACCAAATGTTCACGAACATAAATAAACGGACACAGTCTTTGTTCATGTCTGTTCCTTTAACTAAATGACCGAACTTTCTTATTCGTGTTCGTTCATTTACTAAACGAAGTAACACAAACGAACTTCCCGCCGAACAGGTTCATGAATTGCTCATTGAACGTTTAGTTCGTTTCCGACCCTGTCACTAGGTGATGAAACATCTGAATTCATATGATGATCTAAAGGGTTGGTGCATGCACCAAAAGAGGGGATCGTTAAAGGGTTTCGCGAAAATAACGTTAAAAAGAGGGGATCGTTAATCAGGCATCATGTGGTGGCGTTGATAGCCGAAAGACAAGGGGGTACATGCACCAATTGGCGTTTGTCTCAATTGCTGAGTGTTATGTGCCTTATGTCCAAGGCTTGATGCAAAACCACAATCGAGCCGGGGGTCTCATTGGAAGCAGCCTCTCTATTCCTACGGGGTAGAGGTAAGGCTGTCTACATCCCACCCTCCTCAGACCCTACCTTAGCTTTGCTATAGGTGGGATATACTGAGTACGATGATGATGATGATGATGATGATCTAAAGGGTTGGTGCAGAACCTGGTGATAAATACAACTGAAACTGGCTATTTGCATAAGAAGGTAACAAACTTAGTAGAACTATAACAAAACCCACCAAACTTTGCTGACTCTTTTTATGTAGAGTTGAACTGGGGCTGACGGCATAAGTTAGATACTACTTCATGCTGTCAAAGTTTGAGATTACACATCAAAAGTGGAATGGACTCATGCTTCGCTATTCCAATAAGTTTAGAATAAGATTATTCAACTTTGCGCGTTTTTGTTCCAGAAGTCATTTCTGTTTATTAAAAAAGCATTGTTGATGATGAATGAATGGTTAGTCTGTAATCCATTGCCAATTGCTGAATTCGCGATTGTTTCAATGCTCTTTAATGGAATCTCTGTTTGATCGATGCATTGAAAATCTCCTCCATTGGTACAAGGCCATCATTTGAAACTGGATAACAAATCATCAGCATTCTTACTATCATCGCTTTCAGATCTGAATTTTACATTTGAGAATTTTATTCTCGGTAATGAAGTAGCTTATACTGACAGATGCATAATGGATCATCAATCATATTAAACGGGTAGACAAGTTTAGGGGCTAACGCTGGCATTGCATTGAACTACTACTTCGTGAGAAATGAGATTACAGACATGTTTTAAACACTTACAAAACTATCATCACACCTACAAAACACTAACCTAGTTATAAATAATGTGATTTTCAATGAGATAATCTATCAACAATTTCACAAACTTGAACAAACAACACCTTATTGTGACCGCCTTTTCTCATGCTCAAATCCTTTTACAAATAAATCAAGTAAAAGAAGCCAAACATTGGACAAGACATGATGAAATGAAAGAGTGTAATCAAAAGCCAACAAAACCGTTCAATTACAACGTAATCAAACAGTTATAAAACGATATCTTGAATTGTTCCAACTCATAAACCATTAAGCAAAACAGAACCAACATTACCGAATCAGCGAGTCGCATTAAGCCCAAGAAGCATCTGACTATCACCACCAGGCAAATACATAACATTCCCACTCCTCGCCAAAGTCGACGAAATCTCCCTCGACGCCTCAATCCTCCTAAGCTCAATCAACCCCATACCCGCCGCAGCAGTCGCATCCGAAATCAGCTTCGCACTCTCACTCTCCCCTTCCGCCCTAATAATCGCCGCTCTCCGCTCCTGCTCCGCCTTCGCCACAACAAATTTCGATCTCTCCGCCTCCTGCTGCGCCACCTGCTTCTGCTCTACTGCCTTCGAAAACTCCGCCCCATACGACAAATGCGTAATCGCCACATCATCAAGCACAATATTAAAATCCTTAGCCCTACGAATCAAACTATCCCTAACCAAAGCAGACACATGCGGCCGTTCAGTCAACAACTGATCAGCATTAAACTGAGCAACAACAGCTTTCAAAACCTCATTTCCAATTGAAGGAAGCACCTTCTCATCATATTCTAACCCTAGGGTTTTGAAAATGGAGGGTAATTTGTTGACTTCAGGGCGAGATAAAACCCTAAGGGTTAGGTTAACCATCTGGAGATCTTTTGTGCCGGAGATTGAAGAGAAAGTGTGTGGTCTTGTACGGATGTCGAATATGTAGGGTTTTTGGAGCCATGGAATGAGGAAGTGAGTACCTTCGCCGATGGTGTCGTCGATGACGCCGCGGAAACGGTCGAAGAGGACGGCGCGTTGGCCGCCGTCGACGGTGTAGAGCGCGGAGTTGAGGAAGGTGGCGGACGCGCCGAGGCCTAAGGCGGCGCGTGCTAGGTTGGTTAAGAAGGAAATGGCTGGTTGGTTGCTACCCATTGTCGGTTAAGAGTGAGAGAAGGATGTGGAAGGAGGGTTTTAGACATGGAGTTGGTTTGTGGTCCAAGTCAAGATTGGTAAAAGTAAAACCCTTGTTTGAATCATGGAGGATGTTTGATGATGCTTTGGTTTGGCCCAATTGAGCCCAAATAGTAAGAATTGTTTGTTGTTTTAGGTGGTGTTTGTTTTTTGCTAGAAGCACTTCAGAACCTCTTATGTCTGCGCCGTGCAGATCACACGCACACATAAGGGTCTGCAGCTTGTTTGTTTTCTCGCAGACCTTTCATTAAAAAAGGTTTGCGAGAGCTCTTCTTCATACAGACATGAATCAATGTCTTCTAAGGTCTGCACAATCTCTTCTCCTCCACATTTTGAAAACACAGAGAACCCTTCTCCTCCTCCACCCTTCTCCTGCTCCACAGACCGCCGCCACCTCCGACGTCTCCCGCACATCTCCAGCCGCACCCCCACCACCTCGAGAACTCCACCGTCTCCCGCACATCTCCAGGTATGAATTTAGGGTTTTTTTTAGAGAGAGACCGTAGAGAGAGAGGGGGCGGCAGGAGAGAGAGAGGGATAGAAGAGAGAGGGATCGGCGGTGGTGGTGGGTTTTGATGGCGGTGGTGGTGGGTTTGATGGTGGTGGTGGAACGAAGAGAGAGAGAGAGGGGGGGGGGGGGGGGGCGACAGTAGAGAGAGAGTGAAAGAAGAGAGAGAGATCGGCGGTGGTGGTGGGTTTTGATGGCGGTGTTGGTGGCGGTGGTGGTAGCCGACGTGGTGGTGGCGGATGGTTGTGGTTGTGGTGGTGGTAGATGAAGGCAGAGAGAGAGACAAGAGAGAGGAGAAGGTCTGCAGTGTGTGTTGTGTGTGTGTTGAAGAGGCTTTTATGTAAAAAAACAAACTCTCTTCTCCTTGCAGACTGCAGACATTTGGTCCACCTCTTCTCCTGCAGATGCCTGCAGATGTGGTCCGCAGACTGCAGACCTTTTACCTCTTTAAAAACAAACACCACCTTAGACTCAGGAGGGCAAAAAAACCGGTTAGTTAACCAGAACCGACCGGTTATTAGTCGAAACCGGAACATGTTATTAACCAGTTAATGTTTAATTTTAACCGTCAGTTACTAACCGGTTATAAATATTTAGTATAGGAACCAATTAGTAACTGGTAAACCGGTTAACCGAAACAAAAACTGAAAAGTTTAAAAAAGCAAAAAAAAACCATTATTAACCGAAAATAACTGGTTAATTAACCGAGTCAGTTAAAGTAATTAACCAGACCAGTTAAAAAAATAACCGGTGAAAGTCAAAAAGTCTTAATTAACCGGTATAATCAATTAACCGAACCGGTTATTGAAATTAACTGGTTTGTGCACCTCTATTATAGAGGTATATGTTTCGGGTTTTTTTGTGAAACTGGTTTGGGTTGTAGAGCAAATGAGTTTGGTTAACTTTGGTGAAAACCAAGTTGAGTCGAAATTGGTTATGAGGAAAATATTTGAACCCTATTACACAAATTGGTTTGGGTCGGGTTGGACCGGGTTTTTCAAATCGGTTCACGCCAAAGTGTTTTTAGTAATGAAAGTAGGAATCGATATATAGACTGAGAGGTTTGGGTTGGGTTGGAATTGGTTTGGGTCAAACTAGTTTCAGGTGTGGTATCGGGTCGTGTTAGTATTAGACTAGGAATATTATGTGAACATTTGATGTGTGTCGTATAGTAAAGTATCAATATTGTATTGATATAAAAATTGTATCAATGAGAATGTACACACGATTTTGAGACATTCAAATAGTTAGGAACCGGTTTGGATATCCAAACTCGTTTCTTTGTAAATCTCTACTTGTTTTCTTGTTAATCATTGCGAAATGAAAAGAGTTGGATAAAACAAAAGACCTTACAAGTTACAAGATGAGAGTTTATACTTAATAAGTGGATTTGGATAAAAGAAAATACCAATAACTCAATAAGTTACGTGCTTTTAAATGTTACACTATTAGGTGTGGAGGAGGTTGGGTTTGGGGCATTGCTCGACACATGTCAGTTGTGAGCTCCACCAGTCTACACCCAAAAAAATGGGGTGTGGAAGAGGCGTGGCCAGGTTGGCGTTGGGGTGCCATGTGGCACCTCCATCTCTTTCTTCAGTCAGCTAGCCAAACGGTCATCAACACCCAGCCAACCATTGCCAGATATGTCACCCCATGCCAGCGCCCCACGCCAAGCACTATTACCACGCAGGGGCGGAACCAGAGGGGGGTCAAGAGGGTCCGTTGACCCTCCGGTCACCAGAACTTTTTGAATTTTTGTTTATAAATTTTTAGTTTTTGAAGAACAAACTTAGGGATGGACCCCCTAATTTGAACCAATATAGAATATAAGCTTATGATGACCCCTAACTAAATTGTTCTGGTTCCGCCACTGTTACCACGCCAAACGGGCAACGCCCACCAAAACGCCAAACCGGGGTGGTGTACCCGGCATTAAAGGGCCAGCAACGCCCCTTGGCCACGCTCACACCCACCGGTCTTAAATCGTATAGAAATACCCTTCATTATTATCGCATATCAAATAAGAGGATGGAGCAGAACAAATGAAAATAATGTCTCCTCAAGCCATATTGTTTGTAAGTTGGAGTCCTGGACACATGATTAAACACCACCTCAGATAAACCCTAAATGATTTGAGTTTCACATTTGAAACATATTAGCCTCAAGATTGTGACATTTAGGCATAACGGTTAAACCATTATACCCTCTTTTCAAAGTTGATTACTTTAAATGTTAGCTTTAAGAAGTTACAAGTTGTAAGAACCTATAAGGTTAATAACTTAATAATTTAATTTTTTGATCACTTAAAAAAACTTTGTGATTTGTTAACAAATATTTCTTATGAAAACTTGTATATTTTTATTCGAAATAAGTAACGAGATTAAGGATAAAAAGATGTCACCGTATAAAAACAACAATTTATAGTGCTAAGTGTGAATGTTAACTAATCCATTTAAATTGTTAAACAAGTAAACCAAAAAAAAAAAAAAAAAGCTTAACAATTAAAACCCATTGCAAATTCATAACAACTAGCAAAAACACCCGCGCGCGTTGCGTCGCGGCCACAGTGCAAACATCGAATGGATTAGTACAAACGTTACGTGATGCGTTAACCATATGAAAACGCGCGTTTCGACCTATCCAATCGAACTTAATGTAACCTATATAAGTATTGCGATTGGATCAAAACATAAAGTAAATCAAATTTATACCGTATAATCATAACGTATTATACCAATGATCTCTTGTGCTAGTGGTCAAGGGGAGGTGAGAAGCTTTGCTTCTCTTGGAGGTCTTGGGTTCAAATCCCGACACTGGGGAATTTTAATACTAACTTGGTGATACTAACTACTAACCCGATTAGCGACATCCTATCCATATACCGTTTAAAAAAAAAGTTAAAAAATTAAAGTGGTTAAATTTAAAAGATAAAAACATTTGTGTTGAAAATGAAAAAATCAATTATTTTTTGAAAGACCCCCAATACATAATGTACAACAACATAAAACAACTTTATGTTGCTAATTTATATTATGGTAATTATATGATTATTGGGTTTAGAGTAAATTGTCATTTTAGTCCATGAGGTTTGTCCTAAATTATTATTTTAGTCAAAATAGTTTTTTTCTTCTCTGGATCTCTAAGTTTTTCATTTTTTTGCCATTTTAATCACAGTGTCTAACTCCGTCTAAAAAACCCAATTTTAACCAGGGGTATTTTTGGCATTTTACGTTTATCTTTTCTTTTTTTACCATTTTCATCCAAAACTCATTTCTATATTTATGTTCTTTTAATCATTTATTATAATAATAAAATAATAATAATTCTTATTATTATTATTATTATTAACAAAAAAACTCTTAATAATATTAATATATATGCACACACTCATCTTCCCACTTCTCTAAATAACTGGCACCGTAACTTTCCGGCCACATCCACCACGACCATGACCACCACACCACCACCACCTCTCTGCATTGTCAAGACGTCAACCACCACTGTAATAACCACCTATCTCACCGGAAATAACCACCGAGAAACCCTTTCTTACACTCACAACCTCAGCCACTGCTCAGCATCACCATTCCACACCATAACCTCGGACCACTGAACCACCACATCATCGCTCAGACCACCAAATAATTGCTCGGCCCACCACTATTACCACCATGGCACCGTCCACCACCAACAACCACCGTCGGGGATACAAATCCATGAACAATCGAACCAGAACCAGTCGTGATGTCGGAACCATCACCCTCAATCATAACGAAATCAGCGGCTGTAGATATAAATCTGATACCAGACGTCGCCACATTCTTCAACTCTAGATGGTGCCGCCGCATGCTTACTTAACTTTTGGTTGTTAATCTGTAACACCTCGTAAATTTGTTTCCGGTAATGTACTGACACGTGTACATACTCCCATATGTGCCTAATGTTGGCCGGGAGGGACTAATTTTGCCAATTAATGAAAGTATGAATGTTGAGGGACTAAAGGTGTTAACATGCTCAAATCATGCATCTGAGTGACCCTTTACGAACCGCAAGCTTGATGCTATACGGTCCGCAGCGCCTTTTTATTTTTGGTATTTACGATCGTATACGGACTGTAGACCGTAGTCTATACGGTCCGCAAAGGAGCGGAGAACCAGGTGCGCGCATGGTCTTTACGGACCGCAAAGGGTACGCCCCTACGGTCCGTAGAGGATTGCCAACAACAAATATTTTGTTTGGGCTCCAAGTTTACCACTTTTCGAAACCATGAGCTCTCTAGCAGGTCTTGCCACGTTCTAGAACACTTGTACTCATCTTCTATGTAACGCCCTGCTTTTTCGTACCTTCCATAATTAGAAAGCGTTGCTTGTATTTCTATTTTTGGAAGTCTTGTGTTCTTGTATTCGTCTTTTCGTTGTAATCGTTGCAAAATCCGAGACTTGGATCATAATAAAAAAATCGTATTTTCCTTACATTCATGTTATACACATTTCATACGTGTTCATACGCTCGAATCAATTAATCATGTGATACTTTAATCTTAATTTATGCAAAATACGTTAAACTTACAAACACGTGACATATGTGCTCAATTTATGCGAATACGATACTTAAACTTAACAAACATGCTTATTTATACTTAGTTATATTTGTTTTTATGATTCATTTACTTGACATACCCTTACTTATGTTCTTTATACATAAAACATCTTGAAAACAACTAAAAACATTGAATAATGAAAGTATATGGACCATAATCACCAAAAATCAAACAAAAACCACAATTGGGCGGCTCACCGGCGGCGACCCCCTTCTCTCTACCCGCTCGCGGCTGAATCCGCAGCTCCCTTAATCAGACGCGATTATTGGACCATTTCTTGTGTTTTGTTGTATTTTATGTGTGTTTCTTGCATTCAATGCTCACCAAACCCAACCCTAATTCATCCCCTATAAAACCCAAGCCTCCTCCACACCTTTTTCACTTTGCAAACTCCCTAAACTCACTCTCAAACACTCTCAATCAACTGGAAATCAGAAGATAATCAGATTCGTTACAACTTACTAAAGTGAGCATAACTTCATCATTCTTCCATCTTTTTCATTGATTCTTCTTTCTAATCACTTGGAACAACCTTAGGTATGTTTTCACAGGTTTTCCATAGAAAACTAAGGCTGGAACATCACCATAAAAGGCTCCAAAGTGCAATAAAACATTTCTGATTTGTATAAACTCTTGTTTAACACACTTTAAATATAGATTTCTCAACACATTCCTATGTCCTTATGCCACTAATCAAAACCATGGTTATGTGAGCTTAAAAACAAGGCTGTGACATGTAAATCCAGAGGTTTAATCCTCAAAAACATTCTGTTTTGATAGGGTTTTAACCCACAAGTGATGAACAAGTCTAAGACTTGGAGATTATGTGATTATAAGGTTAGCTTGGGCTATCCTACTTGAAAATCCACACATCACTTGATGTTTTCTTAGTTAGCTTGTAGTTATTTCATTCCTTATTGTATGTATTCATGACCATCCTTGTTGTCCATGATAACTTGTGCATTGGTGAAACACAAGAGGTTCCTAAATGGAATATTCATCTTCCTACCTCATTCATGACTTGTATGATGTTCTTGTATTACTTCATGGACTAGAATCTATACTATATACTATATAACCTATATATCATCTAAGTAATCAAACCCTTGATGATATCCTAGTGATTATTTGTCAAAGTATTAGGTTACATCATCTAAAGACCATAGTACTTGTTACGATTCTAATGGCCATTTTGACCCATGAAAACATTTAAACTCTTTAGAGTTTCATAGTGTCAAAACAATTATTATGTGTTAGATGATTACTTTCTCATATGTATACTTCCATGTACTTTAAACTCCGAATCTTTACCCCTCCGTTAACATCCAATACTCACACACCTATGTTTCTTAGTGTAGAAGGACTTGGTGCTCCACTCTAATCAACCAACAAACACTCGCAGAATTACCAAGCGGAAAGCTTGCAAAACCGTGAGTATACTCAATCCCAGTTTACTTTTAAACACTTTGGGTGCAACATGTATTTTATACAAATTACACAACACTTGAAACTTATTTCATCACACTCTATCCATGCTTAAACATGAAACTATATGATGCTTGTTAATCTTGTATGCTATGTAAACTTTTGTGTCAATATATGCTCATTAACTTTGCTAGCCTACTTTAACAATTATAGCGCTATAGGATTAACGCACCGCCCATTAGTCTTGGGGTATTGTTAAGTCAAACATGTTAACATCCCGCTAGTCTCTAGGGAAAGGCAAATTTGCGTTGTTACTTGGGTTTGAACATATTGTATAACAACCCTCCTAAAATCCTTAAACGTGACCCTATACGTCTTAAAATATACCCAGTATGCGAGAAACGGACCTAGAATACCCTTATATTTATAAAAACCAAGAAAAACAAAGTCTGGGAGTCGCTCGCGGGGCGCGACCCCCTTAGCCTCATGAGTCGCGGGCCGTGACTGGCTATGTTTGTCGGACAAGGCATAGTGCCACGTGTCTAGTGACTCGGCAAGGCTATACCCGATGACCAATCAACCCTAAACCCTAGTCTACTCTCTCGCGGGCCACAAGAGAGTTAGTGATGTGCTTCACGGGCTGCGAGCCGCCATACTTCAGGCCTATAAATAGGGTCGATCGACTTTATTTGCAATTCGTTCAAAATTCAAATTCTCTCTCAACTTTCTGATAGCTATTATTATACTCGGGTATTATACCCCTATAAATGGAAGCTCTGCCTCGTTGTAAGTATTATAACCCTGCTTACCCTACACGATCGATCTAGGGCTCCGTAATGTATGTCAAGGCTCTGCCTGAGTCAGTCGTTGGAGTTCTGTCTCGTGTTACACCCGATTGATCTAGGACTCCGTAATGCATGTCAAGGCTCTGCCTGACTCAGTCATTGGAGTTATGTCTCGAGTTGTACGGTTAATGTGATTTGGGTTATTTTACTAACACGTGTGCATTGTTAAATTTTAATAGATAATAACCAGAAGATACACCAAGAAGCCTTAGTTTTACCTACGTGATCAATGTGAGTACATTCTCTTTTTGTCACATTTTTGTAAATTACTTTCATGAGTCAAAATGCTTTACCAAAACCACAAATGTTTAAATTACACTTGACAATAATTGAGTATTTGTAATTCTACAATTACTACCAGTATGTTGGGGTTTTGTATACATTACTTGAAACTCGTTAATATTGGAATAGTAGCATGACCACAAGTCAAGATTGACAATACCAGAAAAGGGGTAATTATATAGATATAAGCAAATGTAATTGCGGATGCCCTCAATACTGTAAAGTTGTAAAGATGTGAATTCATAAAACTGTTTCGATTAAACTGGGATGCACTCACCAGTATTTCTTGCTGATAAAACTTTTTAAAACGCATTTCAGGTAACTTAATGTGAAGCTATTAGAAGCCAGCTGGAGAGCACTGGAGGTTTGGAAAAGTGGCTATAAAAGTTACCTAAATAAAAAGAAGTTTTGTCTTTTGATAAACTAGGGTTTATCCCTATAAATATACTGTAATGAAAACTTGGGTTTTATCCCATTTGTTTATTATACAAAGTTTGGTGTTTTTAACTTTGATAAAACATTTCCTAACTACGGTCCTGATAAAAGTTTTCCGCTGCAAAATTAGTAAACACCGATACCATCGATCTGATCTCACGGCACCCGCTCCCGGGCAGGGGTCGAGGGCTGCGACAGAAGGTGGTATCAGAGCTACAGCCACTGGTTTAAGCCAATGAAGTGTTCTGCTGACACTTAAATTATGTGTTAGGAAATAATTTATGTAATTATGTGTAAATATTGTTTTGTGTTATTTAACTATTTGTTAGTTTACAGTATTGGTGAGCAAGGTACATCCGACGCTTATCGTCAATTAGCTAGTTCCCCAAAAGATGAAGGCACCTCATCTCAGCCAAATCCCTCAGGATACTCAGCTGATACTGAGGAAGGAATATTTATTTTTAAGGCACAGTCTGAGGAACCGTTTACTACTAAAAGAGAAGTTGGTTTAGAAGAGGAGCACATGAGAGGAGGAAAAGGATGAAGAAATTACAACAATTGTAACACCCCTAAATTTCTAAATTATGTATGTTTGTGTACATGTATAAGTTATCACATTCATAATTAAATAGAGAAATTTAAAACTAGGAATGTCTAACCTAGTTACTCTTTTGTTATAAAAATATAGGAAATTAAGGGATTTTGAATAATTGTACACAATGTAAACTAAAGGGGCTAAAGTTGGTCATTTCGAAACCAGTGTTTTAAAACACTGGATAAACACCAAACTCACACTTCTGTGTGTGAGCTGGGATAGATCAAAACAACAGAAGAACAGGGCTCCTACTCAAAACCCTAATTCACCAAAATCTCTCTCAAAAATCAAAGAAGGAAGTTGATTAAAGATCAATTCCATGTCAATTAAGTGATTACTACACCTAGATAATCACAAGGTATGTCTAATTCTGATTTTTGATGATAACTTGAATGGTTATGAATTCTCATAACTTAAAATCTTGAATAAAAGTTAGATGTTATGACTAAAGTAGTATGATTATATGTCTAGGAACAACTCCTAGATAAGAAATTTATGAATTCATGGCATAACCTAGTAATTTCAATGTTTATCTGTCACACCCCGATATTTCCACGTATTACCGATGGGTCCGGTGGGGAGTATCGTGATGTAGTTGATATCATCATAGTCAAATAATCACTGTTTAATGCATAGTGGAAGTCTTGAAAGTAAAATATTAATACAAACCAAAACACAAAGTATAATGAAATATTATACAAGCGGTTGTATGTGGATCCATAGGCGGATCTAAAAACATAAAGTAAAATATTGTTCGACAGACTTAAAGTATTAAGAGCTTGCAAGACTCTTTATCTAATACTCAGGAGCTTCCAGCCCATTACGCGTAGTACCTGCACTTAATCTTTTTGAAAAATACGTCAGTTTACACTGGTAAATACAATTAACTGACTCTTTTGAAAAGTGTTTATAAAATTGGTTTGGATGCACAAGGCATAAAATCTTTTATAACTTGGGACAATTATATAAAAATAATCTTGTATACAGATTTATATGTTTGTCGTACGTTCAGGGCCCAGTTAGAAGAGCCGAGACAAGATTAATAGACACACCACTAGTATAAACCCACAAGAAATTTCCTCACGAGTGAGATACCGTTTTACATATGCAACTGTCAGGAGTATGCCTAGACCCCGTGCTTAAGTCGTGGCCACTTCAAATGAATGAGCCGAGGATATCCAGGACACGATCATATTAACCCCCAAATGCTTTGTATCAAACAAGACAGATTAAAATGAGTTATCTCAATGATTTAACCACTAATCGGTTAAATATTCAATACCTGACCAAGCGGTAATAATTTACCGTATCCCAAGCCCGTATAGGGAAAATAAGTTAAAAGTATTTGCCTGAGCTAAAATGTAATTTATACTCAGCCGTATATTCTAATCAGCAAGTGCAAGTAGCTTTTACTGGGCTCCTAATCTGGAACGAAGGTTTTAATAACCTATTAGATTCCTAACGGGTCTTATTTAAGTTTTAACTTAGACCGGTTAGTTTTAAGGAAAAGTTTACGGTGCAAAACGCGAGATTAAGCGATGACCGGATTAGAATGTGATTTAGACCCAACAAGTATGAAGACTTGTATAAAATGGGTAAACTAAATACATTCTGGATTTTGAAGTAAAAATGATAAGGTTTGACCCGTTTCGGCTAATTTATGCAAACTAGTTACATAAACCGTACCGAACGCGTATATGCATAACGGGTAACCAAATGATTCATGTATAAGTTCCATAAGTTATTATGCTTAAAATATGTTGTGATATCAGTAGGATATCTTCCATTATGCCCAAAACAAATTTAAAACCAATTTAAGCCCCGTAAGGGTATTTTGGTTAATTTAAAGTTTATAAAAGAGGTTAAATAGAAAATCTGAGGTTCTGGTCTAAAATATACAGTAAAAATATTAATGTTATCAAGTTACATCAGTAAGATATCATACATATGTGAGGTTTAAAATTTATGGCCAAACAATGCACCGTAGGGGCATTTTGGTCATTTCACATATGCTTTAAAGGTCAAATTTGGAAATCTGAGTTCAAGACTTATACTTACTGTTAAAGTATAAAAATTTATTTATAAGATCAGTAGGTAATAAGTCTTAGGCGTTAAATATGGTTTTAAACCATACTATGCGCCTAATTAGCGTAAAAGTCGGTAATTAAAGATATTCAAGATGTTTATAAAATTCTGAAGTTTTGACCAGTCTTTAATGTTAAAAATATTTTATTTAACATATGACATCAGTAGGAAAAGGTTTGGCATGTAAATGATATGTAAAACTCATTTTATTGATGAAAAGGGCATTATCGTCAATTACCGAATTACACAAGAACTCTATGTTATGGTCAGTATAAAATTTGGAAAAAAATTCCAAAAATCCATAAATATTATATCATAACAGTGGGTAGCAAGTTTGGTGCCAAAATTTGGGTTTAAATATGATTTATGCCAAAAATGCCATTTAATTAACAAAAAGCTTTTGTTTTACGATATCTTGCATAACTTTTATTTCAGACCAGAAACTGATGTCAAATTTTTAGGACATACTTATATATCAGTAATACAGCTTTTTGTCCTCTCACATTTTCAAAAATCTCGTTTTTATATCATAAGGGCAAAATGGTCAACTTTTAAGCATTTAACGGAAACATGTAAATAATTCAGATTTCTAAGGGACCATGTAGTATGATCTCAGAGGGTTATACTAACATATAATATGGCCACAAAGGAACCCTAAGGCATAACTAAACTAAGCTAATTCGGGTCAGAACTTAAAGTCAAAGCAAAAGTCCACTTTTGCGACTTTCGGTTGCGAACCGATCCTAAGCTCAGAATTGTCGGGTTGAACATGCCTAGACATGTTCAATTAATATTTACCAAGTTATTAAAGTGACAAAACTGATTTTATAGCTTCTACAATATCAGTTATGAATTTTATTTAAAACTGACCCGTTTGACTTTTATTTTAATTACTTTGACCCGGCAATTAACTAAGTAAACGTGGTAATTAGGATGTGCCGTTTTGAGGGTTTAACACCTACCTAATTACGATCACGTAGCCATGTTCGTTGCGAACAATGGCTTGACCGTTTATGGTCTAGCTAAAAGTCAAAGCGTTTATCGAAAACACCTGACTTTTCGGCTTTAAAAGCCAAACAAAATAATTAGTCACGAAAGGACACTTACAAATAGTCCTATGGACTGAATAGAACTCAAGAGAGGTTCCAAAATGATCAGGATCCTCATTGAATTGAGAGAGAGCAGATTGAATGAGATGCAAGTGATCAATGAGAAAAAAGAGGGCCTATTTACAGTTTTTGGAATGAATTATGATCATGACAAGTGTTCTTGGGATGTAATGAGATCATTACAGGTGTATACCAGACTTGTAATTCAGTTAGCAAGCCCCTAGAATGATCAAATGGTCTTAGAAATCAAAATTGGTGAACAAGGAAGAAGAACTGGCAGCTGTAGGTAAGATTCTGTCCAAATTAGGCGGTCGCCGCATGGCACAGCAAAAGGGGTAGGCTGTGGCGTCGCGCTACCACCCCACATCTCAGCAAACAAGTTTTGAACTTGTCACTTTTAGTCCCTGCACCTTTATAAGCTTAGTAACTTTCATTTTAGGCACAATGGGCCCTTGTAGTTAGTTTGTAAATGATCTAGGGAGTATAACCAAACACCGTTAGGTCCGGTTTAGTTAAATGATTACCGAAAACACTAGTTTCTACTCGTTGACGCTTTTAACCCTTTAATTTGCGAACTTGTGCGTTTTAACGCGAAATGGCATAAAAGCCTTTCAAGATCAATAACGAGCATTCCCAAGAGTATGATGGGATATTACGACACTCCATTTTACTCCAGTTCGCTTAAATGGTCGCTCAAAGGTGTAATTTTATAGTTTGACGCTTTTGGCCCCTTTAATGCATAACTTGCGTGCATTATCATTTTATTGCGTCAAAGCCTTATGTTATCCATATTAGGCATTCTCAAGAGTATTATCAAACATCACGATGCTTCTGGTTCGTTAAAAGGTCACTCAGAGGTTAATTTGAACATGTTGACACTTTTAACCCATATTCTTGATAATTGCAATCTAAATCGGTTATTTGCATCGAAACTCCACGAAATCATTATCCGACAATCGTGAGAGTATAAAAAAAGATTCTACAAAGCCTCAGGATCGTTTAAAAGGTCATTCAGAGGTAAGAATTAACATGTTGACACTTTTAACCCCTGTGGTTTGTAAATTTTTGGTTTTAAGCACAAACGGCTTCTTGTGTCCGACAATTTATTCAATAAAGAATACGAACATCATATGAGGTCAATCAGAGGCACAAGTCTGGCATGTTGACATTTTTGATCCTTCCATATTTAAAGTTTTTGATTTTTGGCAAAATTAGTCCCTAATAGTCAATGTTTAACTTTATTAGGGTTTATTACACGTGTCAACACATCATTGGACATGATTTTACGAGTTGTTACATCCTCACCCCCTTAAAAGAAATCTCGACCTCGAGATTTGCTCAAAAGATGGAAGTACTTTCTGTCGTTTAATGGTCTTAACCTCTATAGCATATTCGGGGCCTGTACGGGCACCCCAGTTGACCTTTATAATAGGTACATGTTTTCTTTTTGGAGCTTCATAACTTGTCGATCCGTATTCGACTCTGGTTTCTTAACACACCATAAGTTTTTTTGTTAGTCTACACATCAATGTGGTAATGCTATCGACTTATCAGCTAGACATATTCTGAAATCACCAGTGTGAAACACATTGTGATTGCCGTCAAGCTCCTTAGGTAAGTTTCAGATTATAAGCTACCGATCTTGACATATTCGATTTTTCTCGAATGATCCAATATATTTAGAGTTTAACTTGTCCGTTATATCAAAATGCATCACACCTTTCTAGGGTGGTATTTTCTGTTGAATCTTGTTCCTTAGTGAGAACTTAAGAGGTTTGCGGTTCTCATCAAATATTGATTTTTTCTGCCGATTATTGGCAACTTTCAGACGATCACGGATTTGTATGATCCTATCCTTTGTCTCTAGGGTAATTTCAGATACTGATAATCGGACTTACCAAACTTGCGTCCATTAACGGACGTTTGACATTCCATCTATACAAGGTCTCCAAAGGAGCATCCTTGATGCTTTCATACTAACTATTAGTTGTAGGAAAGCTTATTTAAGGCGAGATAGTCATTCCAATAACTGCTTAATCCAATCTTTAAAGAATAGCTAACCCCACGGTTAGTCGAACAAATCGACGATCCTGGGCAGCTGATGGCGATTCTTAATTGTTGCCTAAATAGGGTTGCGATAATCAATGCATAAGCATAATTAACCGTCTTTCTTAATTAATAATACCGAATCTCTTTAGGCTTTATGAAACCTTCTCTAAAAGCTTATCTAATTGGTTCTTAGTTCTTCCATTTTCATCGGTACTAACCGATATGGAGATTTTTCAATAGATGCAGCCCTAAGTGGGATATTAATCTCAACTCTATTTGCCTCTCAAGAGGTAAACAAGGTAGTTCTATGAAGAAGACAATCGAGATTCACAGAGATGACAGAGATATTCTGAATCTCAGGCTTCAGTTCATCTAACGTTATCCGTGCCATATAAATGACTCATTTTTTCTTTATGAATGCATAGATGCCTTAACTAGTGACACTTATTTGGACATTTCTATACTAGATATCTTCTTTGAATACCATTAGCTGACTCTAGTACAATATGACCATTGGGATATCTCAGTGGTTCCGTGCATTAAACCTCCATACTGATCAGGCATGGAAGCAATCTACGGGACACACTAGGATACACCAATCCTCATATGGCGCTTTTATCAGGCATAATCTGGCATTCGCAGTTGATAGAAATCAATGAGATATCAAAAATAAAATAACATATATTGTTGTACTCCATCTGAAGATAGAGTACTCCAGATCTTATGAATGAAGATTTCCGATAAGAATAGAAGAAATGGTTCCTATGATTTTCGTCAGTAGGTTTTACCTTACACTTAATATCTGGAGTTCTTATGGAAAAATTTTAAAAGTTTGCTATGCTTATGATCTATGAAAGACTTAATAGTTCCTGAATCAAAATAGAATTCTTATCAATTGATTCATGATAAGGGTGTACCTGGTGCCATTATTGATACGAACTGCCTCACGCATTCATCAGGAGGGTTTAGGCGCCTCCATTCTTAGTCTTTCTAACTTAACTACACCCCTTTTTCTTAGATTTCTGGGAGTTATCCTCCTTTCTCCTTTTCTGGTAGTCTCAGCTTTGACTGGTTTATTTCTTAACCCATATAATGTGAGTGGCTGAGATAGATCCATAATGGATTTACAAGAAGCAGGCTTTGAAATCTTAATATGCCCTCTTATTTCCGATGCTAAACCACAAATAATTTATGCTTTAAGCTTAGATTTTGGGTTAACCGAAAAGGGCACTATTTCAGATAATGAATTAAAGTCTGTAACGTACTGTCTACAGCCTAGAACTTTTTACGGTGATAGTCAGAAAATTCTGATTCCACCTTTTCCATTTCATGTTGCGGACAATAGGTTTTTCTGATAAGGTCCTTAAACTTGGACCATCCCACATTGTATGAGGGTATCTTTCTTGTGGACTTTATTAATGTTCTTACCAACTAAGGGCATTGCCATTGAATGTCTGTGATACATAACTTACAACATCCTTTCCAGCATAACCGCTGATACTCATAATGGTTTCTATTTCATCCAACAATTTCATGCAATCAATGGCCCCTTTTTCGCTATTGAAGTCTCTTGACTTGCAAGAGACAAAGTTCTGTTAAGTACATCCTTTAGAGGAATGGGGCTTCTTGTCATATATGATCTTATTTGGTTTATTCTTTGCATTCGAAGTACGAATAAAGCTCTTCTTATGAGCAGAGGAATGTGATTTAGAGCAAGTAGCATTTGGCTCTTTGAACATTTTCATGACCTTTCTCATGGCCTTTCTAATAGCTGCGTCAATCCCAGATTGGAGATTAACTTCATTAACATTGAGGTTCACATTTGTTGCATCATTAGCATTTGTCACATCTGTAGTATCACGACTATTGTTTTGTCTGATCCGAGTTTGCCTTACTCGAAGCTTGATACTAAACATCAGATTAAACAATTTCCTAATTGCATTACAATAGTTAGTCATCATCCTGATGACCTAACATACATTAGCTATGGTATCATTAAACCATATAGGCTAATAGGTTATAAACATTCCTAATGAATGTTATTTGTATGTTTATCAATTACATTTAGCCTAGGTCACAAGAGGACCATCAATGGCATTTAGGGTTTGGATCGAGTCCCTTATCTTTTTGACAGGGAATCAAATGTCACAACTGTCTTTGTTATGTTGACAATTTTGGATAGCTCAAAGGCTCGCCTTGAGGACTTTTAAGATATGGGACATAAGTCCGTTATGAAGGACATATAAACATAGCACATAGGCTTGCCACCAAGGACATTAATAGTCGTATGACACGAAGGCCTTGTCGCAAAGGACATATAGGATATGGCACAAAAGGCCTGTCACGAAGGACATTTTAATATATAAGTTGCGATCTTATTTGATCAAAGACTCTAAGGTTTGAACATAGTTCTTCACCTTTGGCAGAGAGTCATAGACTACATCTGTCATTATTTTGAAGGACGATTTATTTTTGCTACATAGGCTACTAATTGGTCATCACTAATTGTCACACCCCGATAATTTCATGTATTACCGGTGGGTCCAGTGGGAAGTATCGTGACGTAGTTGATATCATCATAGTCAATTTAATCACAGTTTAATGCACACCGGAAGTCTGAAAGTAATAATATTACAAACTGATAGAAAGTACAATAAAATATTATACAACGGTTGTAAGATGGATCCACAGGCGGATCTAAAATAAAAGAAACATTGTTCAACAGATTTTAGCATCAAAAGCTTGCAAGACTCTTTATTTGACACTCGGAGTAGCCAGCCGATTACGAGTAGTACCTGCACTTAACCTTTTGAAAATACGTCAGTTTACACTAGTAAATACAATTAATTGACTCTTTTGAAAAGTGTTTATAAAAATTGATTTAAATGCACGAGGCATAAATATTCTTTATTAACTTGGGACAATTATTTAAAAATAATCTTGTATACAGTTTTACATGTTTGTCGTCCATTTAGGACCCGGTTAGAAGAGCCGGTTAAGATTAATTGACACACCACTTGGTATAATACCCACAAGAAGTTACCTTACGAGTGGGGTACCTTTTTACATACGCAACTGTCAGGTATATGCCTACACCCCGTGCTTAAGTCGTGGCCATTTCTAATGAATGAGCTGAGGATATCCAGGACATGGTCATTAACCCCCCCAAAGGCATTGCATCAAACAAGACAGATTAAAACGGGTTATGCATCTTTTTAATCACAATCCTATTGTACGAATTCATACACGACCAAGCGGTATTATTATAATACCGTATCCAAGACCGTATAACGGAAAATAAGTTAAAAGTATTTACCTGAGCAAAATTATAAATTTAAATCTTAGCCGTATATCAATCAGTAAACACAGGTAGCTTTTACTGGGCTCCTAATTTGGAACAAAGATTTTATTAACCTATTAGATTCCTAACGGGTCTTATTTAAGTGTTAACTTAGACCGGTTAGTTTTAACGAAAGGTTTATGGTTCAAAACGCAAGATTAAGCGAAGACCGGATTAGAATGTGATTTAGACCCGAAAAGTATGCAGACTTGTATAATATGGGTAAACTAAACACATTCTGGATTTTGAAATAAAAATGATAAGGTTTGACCCGTTTCGGTTAATTTATGTAAACTAGTTACACAAACCGTTCCAAATGCAAACATGCATAACGGGTAACCAAATGAATCACGTACAGGTTCTACAAGTTAATATGCCTTAAATATGTTGTGATATCAGTAGGATACCTTCCATCATGCCCAAAATGAATTTAAAACCAAATTTATGCCCCGTAGGGGTATTTTGGTCATTGTAAGGTTTATAAAAGAGGTTAAATGGTAATATGAGGTTCTGGTCTAAAACTATCAGTAAAAATATTTATTTTAATAAGTTATATCAGTAAGACATCATACATATGTGAATTTTATCATTTATGGTCAAACTATGCACCGTAGGGGCATTTTGGTCATTTCACATATGCTTTAAGGGTCAAATTTGCAAATCTGAGTTCAAAACTTTTACTTACTGTTAAAGTATAAAAATTTATTCATAACATCAGTAGTTAATGCGTCTTAGGTGCCAAACATGGTTTTAAACCATACTATGCGCCTAAATCTCATAAAAGTCGGTATTTGACGATATTCGGGTTGATTAAGAAAATATGAGATTTTGATCAGCCTTTACTGTTTAAAATAATTTATTTAACATATAAAATTAGTAGAAAAAAGTTTGATGTGTAAAGGATGTGTAAAACTAAATTTATTAGCAAAAAAGGACATTATCGTCAATTACCGAGCCTATGCGAGAACTTGATGTTATGATCAGTTTAAAATTAAATAAAAATATTCACAAATCCCTAAATATTATATTATATCAGTGGGTAAAAGGTTTGGTGTCAAAATTTGGGTTTAAATAGGTTTTATGCCAAAAATGCTATTTAATTAATAAAAAACTTTCATTTTACGATATCGAGCATAACTCTTATTTTAGATCACGAACTGATGTCAAATTTTTAGAACATGTTTATAAATTATTAATGAACGTTTTTGTCCTCTCACATTTTCAAAAATCTCCTTTTAAAATCAAAAGGGCGTTATGGTCAACATTTAAGCATTTAACGGAAACATGCAAATGAATCGGATTTCTAAGGAACCAAGTTGTATAACCTCAGAGGGTTATACTGTAACAACCCTCGGTAAAACCGACACTCTCATAATATGTCTAACACTTTAGAATGTCCCAATATGTCTTTTATTACACCCCGTATGTGAAAACCGAGCCCGAATTATGTTATAATTATAAAATAATTGAAAAACAATAGATATTAAGCTGAGGCGGGCCGCGTAGGACCTCACCTCAAGCTTACGCGGGCGGTATCAGGGTTTAAACCTGATATCATTGAGTCTATTAGTTAAAGCGGGCCGCGTAAGACCCCGTTTAAGTTCACGCGGGCCGCGAGTGTCCCAAATGGTGGCGCAACCTGGTGATGACACGTGTCATCATCGTGTCAAGCCTAGTGGTGATCCGGAAAAGCTAAGAGTTGACCCTCGGTTTGACGCGGGCCGCGTAGCCTTAAGGCTACTCTTATGCGGGCCGCGTGAGAGTCGAATATCAGCACTATAAATAGAACGCATCAGTTTTCGTTTTCCGTCGCTCATTCTCAATTCTCAAATCACAATTTCTGAAGTAGTAGAAGTTATAGTCGGGTATTATACCCCTAATTAGTGAGGTTCTGCTCCGTTGTAAGTATTATAACCCCAGTTTCGTAATAGTTACGCTGCCCGATTGATTTAGGGTTCCGTAACAACTGTCGTGGTTCTGCCCGACGTAGTTGTTGGAATGCCGTCTCGGGGAGGGTATCATTAATATTTTCAAAGGTTTATGATACTAACCAATGTACATTTGTATAAATTATAGATTATATCCAGGAAACCCTTACGAAAAGACTAAGATAGCAATGTGAGTAATCTCCTTTTTGTTAACAGTTTTTACAAAACTTTAACTATTTTATAATGCAATTTTGCAGTGATTGAGTCTTTGTAGTTCTTCAATTACTGCCGGTATGTTGGGGTTTTGTATACAAAATTTACTACACTGTGAGTAGTAAGTCAAGGTTGACAGTACGTTACCATTGGACAATGAGTTAGCCAATGTGTAATATGACCCACAAGTCAGTGGATTGATAGTACCAAATGGAGTAATTGTGTAGACATAAACAATGTGATCGCTCTCAATACTGTTTTAATTGATAAAATGTTTCTTGATTAAACTGGGATTCACTCACCAGTATTTCGGACTGACAAATGTTTTTAAAACGCGTTTCAGGTAACCCAATGTGACAGCCAATTAGTAAAAAGCCAGCTGGAGAGCACTAAAGGCTTGGGGATAATGTGGCTATAAAAGTTACCTAATAAACGATGTTTTAAATTCAATAAGATAGGGTTTATCCCTATAAATGTATTGTAATAAGAAACTTGGGTTTTACCCATGTGATTATTAATATGAAATATGGTGGTTTTACTCTGATAAACATTTCCTAACTACGGTCCTGATGTAAATTCCGCTGCGAGATTAAACACCTGATACCACCGAAACTCTGAGATCGCGTCCGCCCGTTCCCGGGAATAAGGGATCGGGGGTTGCGACAGAAGGTGGTATCAGAGCCTAGCCACTGGTCTGAGCCAAAGAAGTGTTATGCTGACACTTAAATTATAAATTTTGTGTTAGGAAATAAATTATGGAAATACATGCATAACTGTGTTGGAACCTGAAGGTTTATTCATGTAGGTTAGCATAGTTGAAGGATTGTTTCTGTGTTTTGTTTGGTTAACATATGGGTCGAATTATGTATGGGTTGGGTCGGTTAGCTAGAAGTCGCATGGGCCTAGGTTAGAGTCCATTTTGTTTTGTATTTAAACAAACCTCAACCTCTTGGTTGAGGTTGTTCGTGGGTTTATTGGTTGCGACACAAGGGAGCCGAAACTAGTTAAGAGTCTTGTATTAGTCATCGTTTAGCTTTGAATGCAAGATCTCTGGTTTGTGTTTCAATCATATTATTGTTTACTTATTTGTTCTTGAATCAACTTGTGATTGTATTCCGCACCTTCACAAGTTAAGATCGATATCATTGAAAGATCCTAAACGGGTTTTACAATTGGTATCAGAGCCAAGAAACCATTCTTGGTTCGGTTTTGATATCAATCGGATTCAAGAACATCAGTTGCTACTAATCCGGTTTTGGTGTTTGTTTTGCAGTGAAAATTATTAAACATTCAAACTGTTCTTCATGTAAATCATTGAAAGATATCACTGATTGTGGTTTGTGTGATTTCAGAATATTGTTAGCTGATTTCTCGGGAGTTGGTGATCAAAGAAAATTCAAAGATTACGATATCTTTGAATTTTTGAAAAGTGCTGAAAATCAGGGATTACGAGTCAACAGTGTTTATCTCATATCTGTTTTGCAGGTTTCGACTCGCAACCATTAGCAGTCTCGGCTTGTACTGTTCCAGTCTCGACTCGCAACCGTTAACTGTCTCGACTTGTCCTGCTCCAGTCTCGACTCGCAACCATCAACAGTCTCGATTTGTTCTGCTCCGGTCTCGACTCGCAACCATCAACAGTCTCGATTTGTTCTGCTCTGGTCTCGACTCGCAACCATCGCTGTCTTGGCTTGTGTGGATTTAGTCTCGACTTGAAACTAACTACGGTCTCGAGTTGTCTGATTCTTAGTCTCGACTCGCAATTGTGGTCTCGACTCGCAACGTCACTTTGCAACGTTACTTGGACCTGGACTTTGAACTGTTAACACTTTTGGACTTTTAAAAATAATTAATTGATTAATTAATTATGACAACAAATAACGTTGAATTGGCTGCCCTTAACAACCAACAAGAACTGGATTCAAAGCTTGGAACCACAACACGCATTCCAAGGTTGACTGATGCAAATGATTTTCCCGAGTGGAAGTGGCGCTTTGAACAGCACTTGAAGGTCAAAGATTATAAACTGTGGCGAAGCATCTTAAGGGGTCCAAGGGAGATTATGATGGAAAGTTCCACTGAACCAGGTGTTAAGGTAAAGAAACCTAGAGATCAATATACCGAAGATGATTTGCTTATAGTTGAAGAAGATGACCGAGCACTTTCATACTTAACCATGGGTTTGGGTCCTGACATTGCTATTGGATTTCGCACCTGCAAATCTGCCAAAGAACTGTGGGAATCATTGATCGACGTCTATGAAGGAAATGAAGATATGAAGGAGAGTCGAAGAAATCTGCTGCGACAAAATTTCAACAACTTCAACCATATTTATGGTGAAACTGTAGACAATCAAATTCATAGGTTTGTGAAGTTAGTGACACAAATGCAAATGGAAGAAATTCATACATCAAATGCATCTACCAATAGACAGCTTCTTAATGCATTGCCAAAGAGTTGGGATCATCATGTCGCTATGATCAAGAAAACTAAAGACCTCGCGAGATGCAGCCTGTCAGAGATGATCTCTCATATCAAAGCTTGTGAACTAGATGATAAACAAAGAGAAACCAACTACAAAAACAGCATGCTAGCCGCAGGTTTTTCCGTTGCTCCCACTTCATCAAACAACAATAACACAGCTTTGTTGTCTCAAGGAGGTTTTCAAATGTTTTGCAATGCAACATCTGCTAAGACTGCTCCCACTTCAGCAAATGTCTATTGCTCAGGGTCCTCTAATCAAGTTGCTCCTCCAGTTGCTCCCACTTCCACTACAAATGCTGGGAATGCCTCCACTGCTGCTTCCGCCTCCATTGCGAACAATGAGATGATAGCTTTCTTTACTAAACAGTCAAAGGAAAATTTGGATATCGCAGCCTCCGTTATCAATTGTTTGAATGCTTTCGTTGCAGGAAAAATTGATCCTCCAAAATGGTGTGGCGATGACCTATCTCAGATTCATCCTGATGACGTTGAAGAAATGGACATCACCTGGCAGATGGCAATGGCTGCTTTCAGGGCACAAAAGTTTATTAAAAGAACAGGTAAAAACAGGTGGGGCACTGCTTGGAATGGCGCTGCTAAGGTGCCTTTTAACTTGCGCTGTTACAACTGTCATGAGGAAGGACATTATGCTCAAAATTGCACAAAACCACTGATGAATAGAGAACAAACTCCTGCACAGCCCGTAACACCTAATCGAGAAAGAGCTCTTGTGACCACTGCTAGTGTATCAGATGCTGCTGCTACTGGAAGCCCTCAACCGCAGGGATTAGCGCAAGCCCTGGTGGTTCAGCCCAACATCAACTTTGATTGGACTTCTGAAATTGAGCGTCTGAACATCTCAGCTCCAGAAAATCAAGCTGCTTCAAATAACATTGCTTTCATGACCTCAAGTGATCAAAACTCTAAGCCCGAAGAAGAGACTTCAGCTGAAAACTTTGCTTTTATGACTCAAATTCTTTCAGCTCCTGTTAAAGGTCTCACCAAAGAAGAGGTACTTTCTGTTTTCTGTACTCCTGAGTGTAGGGAAAGGGTTGAAGCTTATAGAATACACAACGCTGAGCTCATTCAAGATTATCAAGACATAAAAAATAAAAATTTTACCTTATCGAAAAACGAGAACCTTTATAAAGAAAAGATTGAGGCTCAGCGAAAAGACATCATCAAACTTAAGGATGATGTGAGTGTAAAAACAGCCCATTTCTTAGAAGCTCAGGAAAAAGTATGCATTTTAACTAAGGAACTGGAAGATATTAGAGACAGATATCAAATTAATGAACTTAATATCAAGAAATTTAACTCTTCCAGCAAACTAGTTAAAAACCTGTGCGATCAACAGCTTGCGTACAAAGAAAAGAAAGGGCGTGGTTTGGGTTATAATCAGACTCCTCCTCCATATAATGATAATTACACTTATATGCCAATGACTGAGGAGGAGATGATGAATGAGAGTAACATGACTTATGGTTCCAAAACCAACAAGTCGTCTTCTCATGACAGACAAGTTGAGAAACAGAAGTCTACTCCATTAAATTTTGTTTCCAAAGGCTCAATTGATCCTAACGTTTCATTTTCATGTGCAGATGATATTTCTGAAGTAAAGTGTGGAGATGTTCATGGGAGTGAACCAGTCGTTATTTCAAATATTTCTGAACCTTATTTTGAACCTTATTCTGAACCAACTGAATCTGACATTGCTTTTAGTCGTTCTTTATTTGCGTCGTTTTCTGCTTATGTTTCGTCTTGTGAGCCTGTTGTTTTGGGCAAAACTGATGATGTTTGTGTTGATAGTTTGAACAATAAGTGTGGTGATGATTGTTTTTCAGCTAATGTGTGTGATCCTAACGTTTCTAATGTTTCAGTTAATGAAAATGTTACAGGTGAGGTCCCTCAGGACGCATTCAGTGAAACCACTGAAACGACTTCTCAAGAAAATCAAGTGTATCCTGATTCTTCTTCTGAATCTGCCTCAGTGGGTGTCCCTAATGTTGAATCTAGTGGGACCCCATTGGAAACTGTAGTAGAAATTGAACCTGAATCAGTTTCACATGATAAATGCGTTGTGGAAATGCATATTGATGAGACTTCTACACGTTCAGATAATGAACCTGAATTAGTTTCACATGACAAATGCATTGAGAAAACGCATATTGATGAAACTTCTCCATGTTCAAATACTGAACCGAAATTAAGTAACAAAGAAAAGGGAATTGATATAAGTGAGAAGTCATTAGAAGAAAAACCACCAAAATGCTCAGAACAACCACAAGCACAACATGTTCAGAAAACCAAAACGTCAAATCATTCAAAATCAAGCAAATCATGCAAAAACTTTCAAAATACTCACAAATTGAAGCGTCAAACATGTTTTAACTGTGGCATCGCTGGTCACATTGCCAGAAATTGTGTTCAACTCCCAAGGGCATCGTACAAGAAAAAGTCAGTGCAAGATCAGAAGGTCATGTCTAACCGATATCGTTGTTCAGAGTCAATGACGACTGAAAAGACTAAGACAATGAAAAACAACTATCGCAAGACTAAACCTTCTGATCAGGATTGGAATGCAGCCAAACGCAAAAATCAAAATCAACAAAATGATTTTCAAAGACATCAACATAATGCTTTTGGTAATTACAATTCTAATTGGTCAAACAAGCATTGGAAACCTAAAGCTAAGGTCATGCAATCCAATCCATCTCATCCATGTTATCGAAATTCTGCCATTAGAAATACTTCGAAGTTTTTGAATAAAGACAATTTAGTGTGGCAGAGAGTGACTTATATTGATGCACAAGGAAAACCCAGATCCACTATGGGCTGGGTTCCTAAATCTAACCAATCCCGCTAATCGTGCAGGAACAGCTGTGGAGGACTACCGTGCGCCTCTGGTACATGGATAGTGGCTGTTCCAGGCACATGACAGGAGACTTATCCCAACTGGTAAATGTCAAAGAATTTAATGGAGGATATGTCTCATTTACGGGAGGAGAATCAGGCAGAATCACGTTGAAAGGAACAGTTCAAAACGGCGTCTTAAGCTTCGAAAATGTCAATTATGTTCCAGAACTGAAACACAATCTGTTGAGCATTTCTCAGATTTGTGATCGTGGGAATTCAGTTCATTTTACAAAGAAAGGATGTCATGTTCTTAAACCTGGGATTGTTATTCCAGAAGACTGGTTCTTAATGACAGCAGAGAGACGAGGAAACGCCTCTGTAATTGATATGAACAAGAAACCGTGTGAAGAGATCACTTGTCTATTCTCAAAGATTTCAGAACATGATGGTCTACTGTGGCATCGTCGCCTTGGGCATGTGAACATGAAGAACTTGAACCGTCTGGCTAAAGGTCAACTAGTACGTGATCTTCCAATAAAAGATTTCATGTTGGTTGAAAAGTGTGTTGCTTGTGCAAAAGGAAAAGCTCATCGAAAACCTCATAAGGCTAAACCAGCACCCTCGACGAAGGCCGTGCTTGAACTACTTCACATGGATCTTTTTGGTCCAGTGAATGTGTTGAGTATTGGCAAGAAAGCTTACTGTCTTGTAATAGTCGATGATTATTCTCGCTACACCTGGGTATATTTTCTCAGTCACAAAAATGAAACTGCAGTCTTGGTGAAACAATTTATCACTCTGGCTGAAAATCAAGCGAGTGCTAAGGTGAAGGTTATTCGATCTGATAATGGGACAGAATTCAAGAATGTTACTTTGGACACATTCTGCACAGAAAAGGGAATTGATCGTCAGTACAGTGCACCACGAACTCCTCAACAAAATGGAGTAGCTGAAAGAAGAAATCGTACTCTTATTGAGGCTGCACGAACTATGCTGGCTGACTCGAAGCTTCCTAGTTTCTTTTGGGCCGAAGCTGTTAGCACAGCTTGTTACATCCAGAATCATGCTTTAGTAAACAAACGTCATATGAAAACTCCTTATGAGATTCTGGAAGGACGTAAACCTTCGGTTTCACACTTTCGTATCTTTGGTTGTCCATGTGTATTATTACTCATGGACTCTAATGGAAAGTTTGAGGTCAAAGGGGACGAATGTTTCTTTGTTGGATATGCTAAAGGCTCTGCCTATAGGGTCTACAACAAAGTAACTAAAAAGGTAGTCGAGTCGTGCAACATTGAGTGGCTTGAAGAGAACGCTACGGATGCTAGAGTCGGACCAGATTGGTTATACGACTATTCTGAATTGTTTAAGTCATTTAACATTTTGTCAAGTGATTTTTCTGATGCAGGTGTGTCTATTCCAAAACAACCGTTGTCTTTTGAGGACACTGAAGACGAAGAACAGATAGAAGAAAGCGTCAGATATCATACCATTGATCCGCCGGGAATGATGTTTACACAGCATCCTACGCCTCCGCAAGCGTCCCATCACTCCCCTGAAGGTGCTTCAACTGGTGGTTCTGCATCAAGCGGTTCCGGATCTGCACTATTTCCTGAATCTATACCTGAAGATTGCATTGTCACCACTCCATTCGTTCATAGTACTGAAGCATCTAATGAGGGGGAGTCTAGCAACACCACCACTGAAGACGAGACCGTACCTGACCTGACAATACCTACAAGTGTTCAATGAAATCACCCCATAGAGAATGTGATTGGTCCTGTGAATGCAGGAATTTTGACCAGGAGCCAATCAGGAACCATCAATACTTGCTTATATTCTTGCTACATTTCTCAAATCGAACCTAAAACTGTTGATATAGCTTTGCAGGAACCAGGCTGGGTAGATGCTATGCATGAAGAGCTGAACCAGTTTGAGAAGCTTGGAGTATGGAAACTTGTCCAGTTGCCAAAGGGAAAGCGCAAACTTGGAACTAGATGGGTATTTCGAAACAAGCAAGATTCTGCAGGGGTTATTGTTCGAAATAAAGCAAGACTGGTGGTTCAGGGATTTCGACAAATAGAGGGTCTGGATTATGATGAAGTATATGCTCCGGTTGCCCGACTTGAAGCCATCTGGATCTTCTTAGCTTACGCGTCATATATGGGGTTCACTGTATATCAGATGGACGTCAAGACCGCGTTTCTATATGGAGATGTGAAGGAAGAAATTTTTGTTGAGCAGCCGCCAGGATTCGTGCATCCAGATCATCCAGAATATGCCTACAAGCTAGATAAGGCATTGTATGGATTACACCAAGCACCACGAGCTTGGTATGCCACACTAACTGAACATCTTCTGGCTCATGGGTACACACGTGGCACAATAGACCAGACTCTGTTTATCAAGAAAGTGGGCAAGGATCAGATCTTAGTTCAGATCTATGTCGATGATATCATTTTCGGGTCTATAAGTGAGGATCTTTGCAAGGAGTTTGAGAGAGTTATGAAGAAGAAATTTGAAATGAGTGCTCTCGGGGAAATGACACTGTTTTTGGGTCTACAAGTCAAGCAGAATTCTCAAGGGATTCTTATCCATCAAGGGAAGTATGTGGATGACGTGCTAGCAAAATTTAAGTTTTCAGACGCAAAGCCTGCTGAAACACCAATGGCAGAGAGACCGTTATTGACTGAAGATGAAGAAGGATCTCCTGTGGATCAACGTCAGTATAGGTCTATGATCGGGTCGTTGATGTATCTGACAGCTAGCCGTCCGGATATCATGTTTGCTGTCTGCAACTGTGCAAGATATCAGGCCAATCCTAAAACTTCTCATCTTATTGCTGTCAAAAGAATCTTTCGGTACCTTAAAGGCCAACCCCGGTTTGGTCTGTGGTATCCGAGGGATTCCAATTTTGATTTGTTTGCATTTTCTGACAGCAACTTTGGAGGTACTGACAGTGACAGGAAATCTACATCAGCGGGATGTCAATTTTTGGGCGACAGGCTCATTTCTTGGCAATGCAAGAAACAACAAACAGTGGCGATATCTACAGCTGAAGCTGAGTACGTTGCTGCTTCTGCATCTTGCTCTCAAGTGGTGTGGATGCAACATCAATTGCAGGACTATGGTTTGACTTATCTCAACACTACTATTTACTGCGATAATGATGCTGCAATTCAAATTGTTCGAAATCCTGTTTTTCACTCCAAAACCAAGCACATTGACATAAAAGTTCATTTCATTCGAGACTGCTTCGACAGAGGTCTTATTACCCTTGAACAAATCGACACAGATGCAAATGCTGCCGATTTGTTCACTAAACCTGTCAGCAGCTCAAAATTCAAAGTGCTTGTGGATTTTCTGAAAATGATCCGTTTCACTGACTGAGCATGTTTGTGTTTGTAGGTAAATTTGTTCATAAAGTTTTCTATTCTTAGGTAGTTTTTATTTATGCACAAATTTAGGGGGAGAAAAATACAAAAACAATAAAAAATTTGAAAAATACAAAAAGAGGCGTTGCATGACAGGGAAATGAAATGAATTTTCACATTATGGTCAAGGGCTGACTCATGTAAGACTAGTATCGAAATAGTTTGACTCTAGTATGATGTGTTGGTAGGCTCTATCCATAAGACTGAAAACATTGGCTGTTTTGTTCAGAACTTAAATAGTACATGACCTCAGGAAAGAAAATCACTTGGAATTAGCTCATTTCTATTTGAATGTCTGTATGTTGTCCCGATACACACAATTTTGATCTGACTCTGAAATCTTCTCTGAAAAAGTCGTGTATCTCCTTTGCTGCATCCAGATATATGCTGACCTGGAGGTGCTAGGCAACGTCAGCTTCTGCTGCATCCAGATACATGCTGACCTAGCTGTACGTTGTCGCTTTGTAGATCAATTAAACACCCGAAAGAGGCCCTCTAGTGCCCAAAAGAAACCCTATAAACCTATGTCAAATTGAGAAAAACTCATTTGATCTTGTATATTATACCTTCTCTGCTTAAGATCTATTCTGTTCTCTTCTCAATCTATTCCCAGTTAAGATTTCAGAGATCTAGATTGGACTTGTGAAATATGTGGTAGGGAAGCTACATACATGATAGAGTGTGCTGTTTATATTTCCGGGATTTGATTAGTATTTGCTTGGGTGTTCATTGTTAAGAAATTAAAACATGATAAAATACGTTACAGGCAGTTATATGGAACAGGTCTGGGGAGATGAGTTTAGGTGGACAAATATACTGGCAATCGTCTAGATCATTCGATAGTAGATCAGTGTTGATAAGTGAAGTCAAGCCCGAATCCCTGTGATTTGATCCCTGAGTAATCTCCGTTATTTTCCTAATTTATTTTTGTAAATAATAATTTTTATTATTATTTATTTTTGTTTTTTAGGTTTTTGCAAATCATGCTCAGAAAGTTTAATGGGTTATAAGTGTTAACTGCTTAATGGATTTGATTAAATTTGATTTACTATAAAAAATCTTTTCAAAGATAATCCGTCTTTATAAGCCCAAACAGTTGTTCCGGCCCAGGCCCATTTAATCGGGTTAAGGTATAAGTTAAGGGTCTCGAGTCGAGACCTCATTTCTCACTCGAGACCTTCAGCAATTCTCTCTCAAAGTTCCGGCGAAAATCTTTGTTCTTTGTATTTCCGATTTGATTCCGACGTAAATCTCCAGTTTCGAGTCATCATACTTGGTGTTTCCGGTCTCGATTCATTGTTTATTAAGGTATGATGATGTTTTGCTTGAAGTTTTGCAGATAATTTGCAGATTTGATGATGATCGGATGATGTTTTGAAGATGGCCAAGAACCCTAACTTTATATATTTTGGTCTTCAAACGGATCAGAGGATGTTTTGGGATTTTGATCCAAATAGTGAAGGGATAAAGTTGTTTGTGGAAGTCTCGACTCAGATTTCATCAGGACTCGAGACCAGTGATTGCGAGTCGCAACCTCATGATTGTGACTCGAGATCTCAGAATCTTGACTCATGGTCTCGACTTTGTGATTCCTGATTGCGACTCAAGAACTCATGGTCTCGACTCATGGTTTCGAATCAACAGTAACCGGTCTCGAGTCAAGATTAGAAAATTCTGAGTTGATGTAGTCAAAAGTGTTGATTGTGAAAATATTACTGTACATGTTTGTAATGCACTTCTGTTTTGTGCAGACTATGGATTTAAAGTTCATTGCAACACACAATCAGGCTGGATACTTAGCACCTCCTCCAGAGAAGCACAGAAGATTGTATACCTCATTGATGAAAGGTCTCAACAACTGCCGCATCGTTCACGCATTACGAGACAATCCAGTTATCTATGAAAGTCTTGTTCAAGAATTCTGGAAGAATGCAAAAATTGAAGTTGTTGAGGGAAATGGGGTTATTGTCTCTGAAGTTCAAAAGAAGACTGTTACTGTGTCAGAGCAGATGATTCGAGAAGTATTGCAGTTCAATGATCAAGAAACAGATTCGATCGAGCTTCCAGCTGGCACAGTTGAAGCAATATTGCCTAGACTGAGTTATGAAGGAAGATATCCACCTCTGGTTAAGAAATTTGTGCATCCTTATTGGCGACTTCTGCTGCACATGTTTCTCTTGTGTATATCCGAGAACAGAGGAGGCACAGATCAGCTGAACAGTACACAGGCTGCTGCTCTAGTCTGTGTGATAACTAATGAACCGTTCAACTATTCGAAGTATATTTTGGAAGCTATGAAAAGGAATGTGCTAGGAGTCAGGAAAGACAAATTTCTCATGTATCCAAGGTTTTTGCAAATGATTTTTAATGTTTGTTATCCAGAGTTGGAGAGATCTGGTAACACATTGGAGTTGAAGCCTATGGGTCCAGCTTGTTTTGGTGCTCTAACTCCGAAGAAGGGTACTGAAAAGAAATTTGAAGGATTAACTGAGTTAGAGAAATTTGGTCAATTTGCAGAGACTGAAGATGTTGTTGCTAATCCAGTCATTGTGCAACCTGTTCCAGTGAATGTTGCGCCTGCAAATGCTATAGTTGCTGAAGAACTGTAAGACCCAGTTTATACTACTAGAATTAATAATGTAATACCTTGCATTTCATGCCAAAATTTGGAGTTTACCAAAAAGTTACAAGATTTGAAAGGTTTATCTAGATACAACATTCATATATTGATCCTACGAAACCATATTCAAGACAGAAACTACAATTGTTTACATAGTTTTAAAACAAAAGATCAAATGCGGAAGCGTTAGTTGGAGTGTTCGGTTCGGGTACTTATGCTTGATCATCATCCATCTACTAGAATACCTGAAAAACTGAACATTTTAGACAAACATTAGTATTATGATTCTTGGAATTTACGTGTCCAAACCATGTCCGAAAGCGTATCCAAGAAAATCAAATTTTAAAACATTTGGGCTCCACCGTAACTTACGGTGACACCGTAAGTTACGGTGGATTATGGACAATTGTGACCTACCGTAAAACAGTAGAATCCCATCGTAACAAATTACTGGCCACCGTAAATTACGGTATCACCGTAATTTACAGTGCACGCTGAAACAGTTTTTCTTGTTCTGATTTCAGTTTGGCTGATTCTTTTCTTATGTCGAAACAACTTAATTTCACACAAAATTATTAGATGACTAAGTTAGTTACCCATATCCAACATTTTTACTTATGATAACACTTGACTATTCTCTCAAGATAATAACTACGGAATAGTCTACAAGCTTGTTTTGACCCGTTTGAGTGCTGAATTAAGCACCATTCAGGGTATGCAAGAAACCATGTTTATCACTTGTTCAAGATACTAGTCATATTCGTGACATATTAGTAATCTTGATCATCATGTTCAAAATGTCTACATAAATCTAACAATTATGTATAATATAACGAAATGATAAATTTCGTACCTCTAGAGCACGCCTTTCCCCCGTGAATTCCCTCCGGCTTGTCCGCTTGATGATCCGGACTCTTTGCCTAGAAAATTCAGTTTTACACTTGTTTAGAACTCTTTTCATGACCATACTCGCATCATTATGAGTCATGACTAAATCTGCGTTTTCCTCCTATTCTAACATTTAAATCCTCAGTTAGGCATTTCAACGAACACCTAACGAGTCAGATTTTTCTACAATCATTACTAAGTTCATGACTTGCAATTTAACATCTAATTTCACTTCAATTAACAATTTGTACTCATTTAAACATTCAAATTACTGAATTTCCTCATACCATTCAGCTTTTCTAGATTAAAATTCACAATCCTAGTACTTGTCTAGTCTTTACAATATCATAAATCACCTACAATGGTGATTGTAATTTCTTCAAGTAACATGAAATGATTTTTCACAAATTATCATCTAGGGTTTAATCCTAAACAACATATTACTTCAAGATTCATTCATGCATGACATATCTAGGTTCAATTTCAGTTATTCACCATTAACCTAGAATTTATGGTGAATCAAAATATCAAAATTATACATACCTTTTGATCCCTATGACGAGGTGATCACTAATTTATGTTTAGAATTCGACTTGAAACAGATTTGAGGCTTCAATTTAGTAGATTTTGGTGTGAAGCTAGGGTTGGAGAATCCCCTGTGTCGCCCCCTTTCTCTTGATCGACCAGACACACAAATTTTTGTGTGTTTGGTTTGGTTTTGTTACTATTAGTAATTATCTTTCACTTTTGACAAGTTTAAACCCTTAACTATGATTTTCCCTTAAGTTTAAGTATTTTAACCATGTTATGAATTATTTCAAGACTTGAATTTAACTAGGTTAAGTTCCTAGTTAGTAAATTCTTGTTTGTTATTTCATTAGAATTTTAATATAAGGATTTATATTTTCGGGGTGTTACAAGTTCACCCCCCTTAAAAAGGGTTTCGTCCCCGAAACCGAATTACGTACCAAATAAAGTAGGGTGAAGACGTCGCATCTCTTCTTCGGACTCCCACGTAGTGTCCGAACCTTTCCTATGCTCCCATTTGACTTTAACTTGGTCAATTTGTTTATTTCGTAAATGTTTGACCTTTCTATCTAAAATCTCCACCGGTCTCACCGCATAATTTAGACTATTATCCACTTCGATATCATCGTAATGGATATAGGTCGTTTCGTCTGCTAGGCACTTTCTTAATTGTGATACATGAAACGTGCTATGAATTCCACTTAACTCCTCTGGTAATTCAAGACGGTAAGCTACCTTGCCAACTTTCCCGATAATTTTAAACGGCCCAATAAACCTTGGGCTTAGCTTCCCCCTTTTTCTGAATCTAATAATGCCCTTCCATGGGGAAACTTTTAGCATGACCATGTCACCAACTTGAAATTCGATTGGCCTTTTCCTTTTATCAGCATACGCCTTTTGCCTGTCTTGAGCCGCTTTCAGATGTGCCCGAACTATATCGATCTTTTCATTCGTGGCTCGTACTATATCTTGGTGGGCGAGTTCACGTGGTCCCACTTCACCCCAACATACCGGGGTTCGACACTTCCTACCATAAAGCATTTCGTATGGTGCCATCTTAATACTAGATTGGTAACTGTTGTTATACGAAAACTCGACTAACGGTAGGTGAACATCCCAACTGCCTCCAAAGTCGATTATACACGCCCGTAGCATGTCCCCCAATGTTTGTATCGTTCTTTCACTTTGTCCATCCGTTTGAGGATGGTACGCAGTGCTAATGAACAATTTGGTCCCCATTTGCTCTTGGAAATCTCACCAGAAATTTGAAGTAAACCGGGTATCTCTATCAGACACGATGGACACCGGCACCCCATGACGTGCTATGATTTCATTGGTATAAACTTCTGACATCTTTTCTGACGTATAAGTCTCACGAATCGGAAGGAAGTGAGCACTTTTCGTCAATCTATCCACCACTACCCATATGGCATCAAAACCACGATTCGTCTTAGGCAACTTGGTTAACAGGTCCATTGTAATATGTTCCCATTTCCAAACCGGAATTTCTAACGGTTGGAGTTTGCCATATGGTTTCTGGTGCTCCGCCTTGACTTGTAAACATGTCAAGCATTTTTCCACATACTTCGCCACGTCCCTCTTCATTCCGGGCCACCAATAATTTTGTTTCAAATCATTGTACATCTTGGTCGCACCTGGATGAATTGAATAACGGGATTTATGAGCTTCATTAAGTAGAAGCGCCTTCACTCCACAAGTATGTGGGACCCATATCCTTCCGGATCGAGTCTTCAACCCGTGATTCCCTTCCGATAATTCTTTCAATTGACCAATTATTCTTTCTTTCTTCCAATTTTCTTCTTTTACTGCTTCTAACTACGCCTCTCGAATACGTTCAAGTATACCCGAGGTTACAACGAGTTGCATCGACCTCACTCGTATTGGGACATAGTCCGCTTTTCTGCTTAGAGCGTCCGCTACCACATTTGCCTTTCCGGGGTGATAATGTATCTCACAATCGTAGTCTTTCACCGTTTCCAGCCATCGCCTTTGTCGCATATTTAACTCCTTCTGATCAAAGAAGTATTTCAAGCTCTTGTGGTCGGTGAATATGGTGCACTTTACCCCATACAAGTAATGCCTCCATGTTTTTAATGCAAATACCACCGCTGCCAACTCGAGATCGTGCGTGGGATATTTCTTCTCGTGTATCTTCAATTGTCTCGAGGCATAGGCTATTACCTTGCCCCGTTGCATCAACACGCAACCGAGTCCCGATAATGAAGCATCCGAATAAACCACCATGTCTTCGACTCCGTCAGGCAATGTCAATACCGGAGCTTGAGTTAACTTTTCTTTTAACGTTTGAAACGCTTTCTCTTGATCAGCACCCCAAATGAACTTTTCTTTCTTCCGTGTTAGCTTTGTTAGCGGTGACGCAATCTTAGAGAAATCTTGAATGAATATCCTATAATATCCCGCAAGCCCCAAAAAGCTTCCAATTTCCGAAGGGTTCTTCGGAAGATTCCATTTTGACACAGCCTCTATCTTTGACGGATCCACCAATACTCCGTCGGCACTTATGACGTGGCCAAGAAATTGTACCTCTCGTAACCAAAAGGCACATTTAGAGAATTTTGCGTACAACTTCTCTCGTCTAAGTGTCTCTAACACTTCTTGTAAGTGGTGTGCGTGTTCAGCTTCACTTTTCGAATACACCAAGATATCATCGATAAACACGATGACCGACTTATCCAACATTGGCTTGCAAACCCGGTTCATGAGGTCCATGAAAGCCGCGGGTGCGTTTGTTAGTCCAAATGACATCACGAGGAATTCGTAATGTCCGTATCTCGTGCGGAAAGCCGTCTTCGGCACATCTTCTTCTTTGACCTTTAGTTGGTGATGCCCCGATCTAAGGTCAATTTTTGAAAACCAATTCGCACCTTGTAGTTGATCGAATAAATCATCTATTCTCGGGAGCGGGTATCGGTTCATTACCGTGAGTTTGTTTAACTACCGGTAATCGATACACATGCGCATGCTCCCGTCTTTCTTTCTCACGAACAATACCGGTGCGCCCCAAGGAGACACACTCGGCCTTATGAATCCCTTGTCAAGCAGGTCTTGAATTTGGGACATCAGCTCTTGTAATTCTGACGGTGCGAGTCGGTACGGGGCTTTTGCTACGGGTTTTGCGCCCGGAATCAATTCGATCCCGAACTCTACTTCCCGTTCCGGCGGTATCCCCGGTAAATCCTCCGGAAACACATCTTCATAATCTCGTACTACCGGTACCTCTCCAATCTTTCGTGATTCTTTTTCGGGCTCATTAGCGTATATTATGAATGCCTTGCATCCTCGCTTCATAAGCTTGTGAGCTTTCAACATTGAGCATACTATAGGGTTGCCTCCTTTTTCGCCATAAATGGTGACGTGTTTCCCGCTCAGAGATGTTAGTTTTATCTCTTTACGAAAACACACGATCTTTGCATGGTATTGAGATAACCAATCCATCCCAACGACTACTTGAAATTCTCCCATTGACATCGGGATTAGGTTTATCAAATATTCTTCGTCGTCAATGCTCAGTTTACAGTTTTTACATACATCACAAACAATAAAGCTCTTGTTATTACCTATCTCTACTTCTAAGGGCACAGGTAATTTTGTTAGAACAAATGAAGGATGTCGAATAAATCCATATGAAACAAAGGATTTATTCGCACCCGTATCAAATAACACGTGTGCGGGAATTGAATTTACAGCAAATATACCTGAGACCACGTCAGGTTCAACCTTTGCTTCTGCAGCGGTTAGTTGAAAAGATCTTGCCTTTGCTTTCGGGGCTTCACCTTTCGGTTCCTGCCCATCCTTCTTTCCAACCAGTTCCGGGCATTCCGACTTCTTGTGACCCGTTCGATAACAATTGTAACAAACCGTCACTTTCTCCGGGCACGATATAGCCATATGTCCCGTTTTCTTGCATATGGGACAAGGCTTATCCTTGTAAGGGCATTCGCCTTTATGACCCTTCCCGCAGATTCTGCAACTTGGCGACCCGCCTTTCGTATCAGATTTTTTTGCGCTTTCGTTTGTTCGTGCCTTCTTAGTAGGGCTTGGATTCACATCTTGTGCCCTTCGTTCACCCCGTTCTATGCTCTTTTTCAGTTCGATCTCCCTTTCCCGAGCAGCATTGACAATCTCGGTAAGGGTCTCGTATTTTGAAGGGGTTATGAACTCTCTATACTCCGCACTTAGCATGTTATGGTAGTAATAGACCTTTTGTTCTTCATTTGTCACCAAATCATCACAGAACTTTATCTTATCCATAAACATCCCCGTGATCTTGTCTATGGATTCACCCTTGTGTCTGAGTTGCATGAACTCTTCCTTGATTCTATTTATGACCGCTTTGGGACTATGGTGTTTAAGAAACGGCGTCTTAAACTCCTCCCATGTCATGGCCTTAGCCGCTTCACTTCCAATCTCCTTCTTTTTGTTATCCCACCAGTCTTTCGCTTGACCTCTTAATTGACCCGTACCATAAGCTACGTAGTCATTTTCATCACAATGAGTTCTCTCGAATACTCCTTCAATATCACTTAGCCATCGTTGGCACACAATTGGATCAACCTCCCCATTATATATTGGTGGTTTACAGGCTATGAATTCCTTGTATGAATAAGGCTTTCGTCCACCATGCTTTTCCTTTGCTGAATTTGAATCATCTTCCAATTTCTTGATTCTCTCTTCTACTATTGATAAAACTGTGTTTTGAATTTTATCAATAAAGCCCGACAAACTGTTTTCGATCGCCTTTCCAACCTCTTCGGCAATCACTTCCCTCATTTGTTCGGTGACTCTTGGCACCGCATTATCATTACCTCCATCAGCCATCTCTATTTCTGAAATGTTTACATAGGTTGTTAAACATTCCATTTATGACACATGCTTTACTTGTTTTGATTTAATCAAGTTCATAACTTGATTTAATCATTCTTGTTTCAATTCAATCAAGTTCATAACTTGATTTAATCATTCTTGTTTCAATTCAATCAAGTTCATAACTTGATTTGATTATTCTTGTTTCAATTCAATCAAGTTCATAACTTGATTTAATTATTCTTGTTTCAATTCAATCAAGTTCATAACTTGATTTAATTATTCTTGTTTCAATTCAATCAAGTTCATAACTTGATTTAATTATTCTTGTTTCATGCATTTCTTGTATTTGAGTGAGTTTACACACTCTTTTCATGCATATTTGTTCATGATTTATTTCTATATTCTCTAATTCTTACTTAAACGATTAACTCTTACCGGATGCTTGATCAAGCTTGAACCGAACACTTCTTGACAACCTTGAGCTCTGATTACCAACTTGTAAGACCCAGTTTATACTACTAGAATTAATAATGTAATACCTTGCATTTCATGCCAAAATTTGGAGTTTACCAAAAACTTACAAGATTTGAAAGGTTTATCTAGATACAACATTCATATATTGATCCTACGAAACCATATTCAAGACAGAAACTACAATTGTTTACATAGTTTTAAAACAAAAGATCAAATGCGGAAGCGTTAGTTGGAGTGTTCGGTTCGGGTACTTATGCTTGATCATCATCCATCTACTAGAATACCTGAAAAACTGAACATTTTAGACAAACATTAGTATTATGATTCTTGGAATTTACGTGTCCAAACCATGTCCGAAAGCGTATCCAAGAAAATCAAATTTTAAAACATTTGGGCTCCACCGTAACTTACGGTGACACCGTAAGTTACGGTGGATTATGGACAATTGTGACCTACCGTAAAACAGTAGAATCCCATCGTAACAAATTACTGGCCACCGTAAATTACGGTATCACCGTAATTTACGGTGCACGCTGAAACAGTTTTTCTTGTTCTGATTTCAGTTTGGCTGATTCTTTTCTTATGTCGAAACAACTTAATTTCACACAAAATTATTAGATGACTAAGTTAGTTACCCATATCCAACATTTTTACTTATGATAACACTTGACTATTCTCTCAAGATAATAACTACGGAATAGTCTACAAGCTTGTTTTGACCCGTTTGAGTGCTGAATTAAGCACCATTCAGGGTATGCAAGAAACCATGTTTATCACTTGTTCAAGATACTAGTCATATTCGTGACATATTAGTAATCTTGATCATCATGTTCAAAATGTCTACATAAATCTAACAATTATGTATAATATAACGAAATGATAAATTTCGTACCTCTAGAGCACGCCTTTCCCCCGTGAATTCCCTCCGGCTTGTCCGCTTGATGATCCGGACTCTTTGCCTAGAAAATTCAGTTTTACACTTGTTTAGAACTCTTTTCATGACCATACTCGCATCATTATGAGTCATGACTAAATCTGCGTTTTCCTCCTATTCTAACATTTAAATCCTCAGTTAGGCATTTCAACGAACACCTAACGAGTCAGATTTTTCTACAATCATTACTAAGTTCATGACTTGCAATTTAACATCTAATTTCACTTCAATTAACAATTTGTACTCATTTAAACATTCAAATTACTGAATTTCCTCATACCATTCAGCTTTTCTAGATTAAAATTCACAATCCTAGTACTTGTCTAGTCTTTACAATATCATAAATCACCTACAATGGTGATTGTAATTTCTTCAAGTAACATGAAATGATTTTTCACAAATTATCATCTAGGGTTTAATCCTAAACAACATATTACTTCAAGATTCATTCATGCATGACATATCTAGGTTCAATTTCAGTTATTCACCATTAACCTAGAATTTATGGTGAATCAAAATATCAAAATTATACATACCTTTTGATCCCTATGACGAGGTGATCACTAATTTATGTTTAGAATTCGATTTGAAACAGATTTGAGGCTTCAATTTAGTAGATTTTGGTGTGAAGCTAGGGTTGGAGAATCCCCTGTGTCGCCCCCTTTCTCTTGATCGACCAAACACACAAATTTTTGTGTGTTTGGTTTGGTTTTGTTACTATTAGTAATTATCTTTCACTTTTGACAAGTTTAAACCCTTAACTATGATTTTCCCTTAAGTTTAAGTATTTTAACCATGTTATGAATTATTTCAAGACTTGAATTTAACTAGGTTAAGTTCCTAGTTGGTAAATTCTTGTTTGTTATTTCATTAGAATTTTAATATAAGGATTTATATTTTCGGGGTGTTACAAGAACATGATATCCAAATGGGTATTGAAGATGAGCCTGAGACAGAGATTCTAACGATTGATTCTGACAATGAAGGCATTGAAATTATGTGTGATTCTGGAGAAGATGAAGAGCTTCCTCCTGAAGCTGAAGTTGATACTGTTGTTTCTGCTGTTCCACCTGTGATTACTGCTGAAAGTTTGGCTTTGCTATTAAAATCTGTAACTGATAAGATGGGAAATCCTCCTTCTGATCTTTCAGTATCAAGTGAAAAGCCTAGTGAAGACCCAAAGGATTCTGATTCCATGCCATTGAAGCGGAAAAGGAGGGATCCTCGACTCGGAATGTATGTTGAGCAAAACAAAGACCAATCCATGAATGTTGCTGAAGATGATGACGGTTTATATGATTTTGATTTTGAGAGAAGCGTTGCTGATACCACCACCACTACTGAAGATATCTTTGAGTTCAACACTGACACTCAAGGAAATGTTTTGGAGACCACTGCTGCTGATATTCAGGTTACAAATGTTGATAATGACCCTATTGTTGATGCTATGCCACTTGGTATTTCTGAATCTGCAGGTCCTTCTAGAATTGTTCTTGATGAACCTAGTAGTTCGAGTGGTAAAAGACCTGAAGAGCCATTTAGAATGCCATTTGATGATGATTCTAGTAATGAAGATGAGTTTATTAGCATGAGAGATATGAAGAAACGAATGGTTGTGCTTGAGCAAGATTCAATTCATAAAGATGCGAAGATTATCCAACTTGAAGATACTATTGTGAAGAAAGATCAACAGATTGAGCAGCTTCAAGGAGATGTTAGTTTGTTGTTCAATATGGTTTATGATCTACGTGGGAAGTTGGAGAAGAAATTTGGACAAGAATTCTCTGATCCAACTGATGTTGAAAACAGAAGAAAAGCCTTTGCTAAAGATGATGCTGAAAGAAGTGCTGCAATGGAACAATATTTCAAGAGAGTTACAAATCCAGTGGCAGACAAAGAGAAGGCTGAACGAATTAAGAAGAAAAGAGAGTTTGTAATTTTGAAGAACAGGAATCTTAATCCAGATGATGATGATGCTCATGCTACACATCATTTATTGGATGTTGGTGAAACTCTCTATGATGAAGTTGGAAATAGATCTGGTGTAGTTAGCTGGGGATTTGATCATGATCGTAAACGATGGTGGATAAAAAGGAAGGTTGGACCTGTTGAGTGGTATAAAAGTCCAGGCCAATTTCAGTCTTTTACTAAGATTGATTTAACTGATCTGTCTAAAGCACCTTATGTAGATGATAAGCCTGGAGGTCCTGGATATATGTTTTTTGAGAGATTGAAGAGGGAGGTTCTTAAGGGTTTTCCTTCAATGCGTACAGCCGAGTCCATTGTTAAACCATCTAAAGGTGTTAGAGATCCATATACACGCAAGCGTATGAAGATTGTGCACTGGCTTGTAACTGATAAAGAAAAGACAATTCCGTTGGTGAAAAAGATTCCAAAAGGTGCTTTGAAGTCTTTACATTTCTGGATTTATGATGAGCGTTTAGGACAGGCAGTGATTGTTTGTGATGATGATGTGAGCTTTCGTTTGGTGGATCAAATCGATTTATTGAATCTTGCTTATGAAGACTTAGAAGTTTTAGCTCGTAATCAGATTAGAGCTACAGAAAAATATGAAGAAATAGCAAAAGGTTGGACTGCTGCTGTTGCTTCGGTTCTGCATATCAATCGAAAGGGTTTTGGTGGCTACAAAGATAGTGCGAGTGGTGATCATAACAGTCGAAGTTAGAAGAACCTCCATGCATAAACCTAGGGGGAGATTGTTGGAACCTGAAGGTTTATTCATGTAGGTTAGCATAGTTGAAGGATTGTTTCTGTGTTTTGTTTGGTTAACATATGGGTCGAATTATGTATGGGTTGGGTCGGTTAGCTAGAAGTCGCATGGGCCTAGGTTAGAGTCCATTTTGTTTTGTATTTAAAGAAACCTCAACCTCTTGGTTGAGGTTGTTCGTGGGTTTATTGGTTGCGACACAAGGGAGCCGAAACTAGTTAAGAGTCTTGTATTAGTCATCGTTTAGCTTTGAATGCAAGATCTCTGGTTTGTGTTTCAATCATATTATTGTTTACTTATTTGTTCTTGAATCAACTTGTGATTGTATTCCGCACCTTCACAAGTTAAGATCGATATCATTGAAAGATCCTAAACGGGTTTTACAAACTGTATTTATTTGTTATGTGTTATTTGACTATCTGTTAGTTTACAGTATGAGTGATCAAGGACCCTCAGACATAAATCGTCTGTTGTCTGAATCACCTAAGAGTGAAGGTACCTCGTCACAGCCTGCCCTTTCTGGGTATTCTGCTGATCAGGAAGAAGGAGTGTTTGCTTTTAGAGCTTAGTCAAAAGAGCCATTCCCTAATAAGAAACGAGGATGGTTCAGTAAGGAAGCTTTTGCTCGTAGGAAGAAAATGCGAAAGTTGCAACAGCAAAGAGTTCTAGCAGCTGCTAAACATAGAACAAATGCCCATACACAGGATATTCTTAATAGAAGCCTAGCTAATTTCCATATCCTAGCTACAACTGCTGCTGACCCGAGTCTGGAACAACTAGTAGCCCCACAACCACAAAACCCAGAACAACCCATGGAGATAGAAAATCCTGACAACCAAGTGGAGATGCACGACTTTAACCCAGAAGAAATTCCTAGGGTACCTGCACCAAACCCCCTAGACCCGAATTACGACCCTTGGTGGGACGAAAATAGGGACTTTGTGCAACGTTACTCTATCCCGGAAGACACACCTATAGGAACCTATTCAGGTATGGACCCTTTAGATCCCTATTACCATGATAACTACATAGGGAAATCTTAGAGGATCCTTACCGATTTCAGGCACTTTTACCCCCATATCAGGAACCCGCACCCCAGATTCCAAACCCAGTCCTAGAACCTGCACCCCCAATGAGTGCAGAAAACGTGCAAGAACTTAGGACTTTCGGGGAGGAAATTTTAGAAAGCAGTGAGAGAATGCGTCAGGTGGGAGAGCGTCTCGTATGGAAATACGATGAACGCAATATGGATTTCTGGATGAATCCATATCCCTGAATAAGATGGTGAAACGATGGTAGTAATAATATTATAATAATAATATAATATAATAAAAATAAAAGAAAATATGTGTGTACTGATGCATATTATAATTTTCTTTCTATTGGTATTGTAATCTTTATTTCTGTACTAGTGTGTAATAGACGCATAGTATATGAAAATAGAGTACAAGTCGCAATGATCGACGGTTTTGGTTAAATTGCGTGTCATGTGATTAACTATATTACCTATTATTTGTGATATTAATATGGGGTAAATGTTTAAAAATTCAGATGGCCGACGAAGGAAATCAAGGAAATCTGAATAATGATAACCAGAGTAACATTAACGTGGTTAATGAGAATCCAAGCATCAATAACAATCAAGTGGACAATAGTGCTATCCAACACATAGTAGCACAGGGAATTATAGATGCAATGCCTTTTATTCTTCAAACTGTTAAAGATGCTGATAATAAAAGTAAGCATAGCAGTAAGCGACTAAGTGAACCAGAACACAGCGTGAACAATGGACCTATACTTCAAATGCCCATTCCCAAAAGAAGAAGAACCATGCCTTACGGTTGTTCTTATAAGGAATTCTGGTCTTGTAAACCAATGGAATTCTCGGGCAACGAAGGGGCCATTGCAACTTTACGCTGGATAGAAAAGACTGAGGCAGTCTTAAGGATAAGTAAATGTGCTGAAGAAGATAAAATACTGTTTGCTTCTAATCTGTTTAAGAATGCAGCATTAGAATGGTGGAACACTATCCTTCAAACAAAAGGAAGTGATAGAACCTATAGTATGGATTGGGAAGAATTTAGGAATATGGTAGAAAGGAAATTCTTCCCTCCAAATGAAAAGGAACAGATAGCAAACAAATTCCTAAATCTTAGGATGACTGGTGTGGATAGTAAGGGGTACACGAAGTTATTCTTTGAATATGCTAGAATAGTGCCAACCCTTGCTTCACCAGAACCGGTTTAATCTCCCGTTATAATTGGGGATTAATTGGAGAGATAAGACACATAGTTAAGGCAGCTAGACCTCAAAATATAGAAGAAGCTGTAGAACTAGCAAATACCTTGACTGATGAATTAGTCCGTACTAGAGAAGAAGATCAGAGGAGGAACTTAACCCAAAGGCTTACACAAGAATTCCATTCCGGAAATTTCAATCGTAGGAATATGGGTTCTACCTCTGCACCCTACTATAAGGTCTGCAAGAAAAAGCATTCAGGAAAATGCTCCACTCTCTGCAATTATTGCAAGATGCCAGGACACAAGGAAGAAAATTGCAAGAGGAAATCCAGTAATGGATTATGCTACAACTGTGGAGAAAAAGGTCATATCAGGCCAAACTGTCCAAAATTAGCTCCAGCTACAAACAACAAGAGTACTAAAAATGCTAGAGCATTTGTTCTGACTGCAGATGAAGCCAAGATGATTCCAGATGTCATAGCTGGTACGTTTTTAGTTAATGATGTTTTTGCTAAGGTATTATTTGACTCTGGTGCAAACCAAAGTTTTATTAATACATCGTTTTGCAAAATTTTAAATCAGTCATTAACTAAACTACCACTAGAATGCTTAGTAGAGACAGCCAATGGAGAAACCATTAGGATTTCTGAAATCTTGCAGGGAGCAAGCATAGAAATTTTAAATCAGAAATTTATTGCAAACCTGTATCCTATGAATCTGGCAGGATTTGATGTTGTTTTAGGAATGAATTGGTTAATAGCCAATAAAGCCAGTATTTTATGTGATCAAAAGGTAATTCAAGTAAATTCACCAAAAGGTAAAACGATCATAATTAAAGGAGATAAACCCTCTAAGTCCACTAAGTTTATTTCTGTGATGAAAACTGCAAGTTCTATAAGAAAAGGTTCTATAGTGTATTTGATTGCCATAATCACTAACACTAAAGGAAAAGAACTAAAAGATATTCCTGTAGTATCTCAGTTTTCAGACGTATTTCCAGAAGAATTGCCAGGGCAACCTCCGGATAGAGAAGTTGAATTCAGAATCCATTTGATACCAGGAACAGCACCGATTGCCAAAGCACCCTATCGTTTGGCACCTGCTGAATTGCAGGAATTGAAGAAATTATTAGACGAATTGTTAGAGAAAGAATTCATACAACCAAGTTCGTCACCATGGGGAGCACCGATACTCTTCGTTAAAAACAAGGACGGATCAATGCGTATGTGCATTGACTACCGTGAATTAAACAAGGTCACGATTAAGAATCGGTACCCATTACCGAGAATCGATGATCTGTTTGATCAACTACAAGGAGCTCGATTTTTCTCTAAAATCGATTTAAGGTCAGGATATCATCAATTAAAGGTACAGGAAGAGGACATTCCTAAGACCGCTTTTAGTACAAGGTATGGTCATTATGAATTTACTGTTATGCCATTTGGTTTAACCAATGCCCCAGCTGCATTTATGGACATGATGAACCGAATATGTAAGCCATATTTGGATAAATTCATAATTGTATTCATAGATGATATTCTAATTTACTCTAAGAATAAAGAGGATCATGCAAAGCATTTGCACGCACTTTTAAGTTTATTAAGAAAGGAAAAGCTTTATGCTAAATTCTCTAAGTGCGAATTTTGGTTAGAACAGGTACAATTTCTTGGACATTTAGTTAACCATGAAGGAATTCAAGTAGATCCAACAAAAATCGAGGCAATTACTAAATGGAAAACCCTTGAGTCACCAACCGAAGTTAGAAGTTTCTTAGGATTGGCCGGTTATTATAGAAGATTTATTAAAGATTTCTCTAGAATAGCCATTCCCTTAACTAAGCTAACCTGTAAATCTATTAAGTTTGAATGGGGATTAAAACAAGAAGAAGCTTTTAGAAATCTTAAGCAAAGATTAACCCATACACCCATACTAGCATTACCAGAAGGAACTGAAGACTTCGTAGTCTATTGTGATGCTTCTAAATTAGGTTATGGATGTGTGTTGATGCAACGCCAAAAGGTTATAGCTTACGCATCTAGACAACTTAAGAATCATGAAGAAAATTATTCAACCCATGATTTAGAATTAGGAGCTATAATCTTCGCTCTTAAGATTTGGAGACATTACCTTTATGGTAGTAAGTTTACCATATTTACTGATCACAAAAGTTTAAGGTATGTTTTCGGGCAGAAAGAGTTGAATATGAGACAAAGACGTTGGATGGAACTGCTTAGTGATTATGATTGTGATATCCAGTATCATGAAGGAAAAGCAAATATAGTGGCAGATGCTTTAAGCCGGAAATATCATGAAAAGCCAAAAAGGGCACGTTCTCTTAAATTAAATCTGCAAGTAGATTTAAATGAGCAGATAAGAGAAGCACAAGAATCAGTAATCAAGGAAGAAACTGAAAAGTTAAAAGGTATGCTAAAAGAATTGGAACAAGGAATAGATGGAATTTGGAGGTTCCATAAAAAGAGAATGTGGATACCTAAATTAGGAAACCTACGTCATCATATACTAGAAGAGGCCCATAAGTCTAAATATACGATGCATCCAGGAAGTGATAAAATGTATCAGGATTTAAGAAAAAAATTCTGGTGGATAGGAATGAAAAAGGACATAGCAGCCTATGTTTCTAAATGTTTAACTTGTTCACAAGTTAAAGCTGAACACCAGAAACCCTCAGGTTTGTTACAGCAATTAGAAATGCCAGTTTGGAAATGGGAATTGATAACAATGGATTTTGTTACTAAATTACCCAAAACTAAGAAAAGAAATGATACAATCTGGGTGATTGTAGATAGGTTAACCAAGTCAGCTTATTTCCTACCAATGAAGGAAACAATTAGTATGGAACAATTATCTAAGTTGTATGTAAATGAAATTGTTTCTTTACATGACATTCCTTTATCAATTGTTTCTGATAGAGATAGCCGCTTTACTTCTCATTTTTGGTCAAGTTTCCAAAAGGCAATGGGAACCAAGTTAAAGCTAAGTACGGCTTATCACCCACAAACGGATGGACAAAGCGAAAGGACAATTCAGACAATGGAGGACATGCTTAGAGCTTGTGTAATCGATTTCGGAGGTAATTGGGACGGTCACTTACCTTTAATAGAATTTTCTTATAATAATAGTTATCACACAAGTATCAATGCTGCACCATTCGAAGCACTTTATGGACGAAAGTGCCGAACCCCAGTCTGTTGGGCATAAATTGGGGAAAAGCAACTGTCACACCCCAACCGATGGCGGAATCATCGGAGCATGGCACTGAGCGAAACAGATTGTCCAGAAGTTTCCATAACAACTATCATTACAATTCAATTTAAATTAACATGTCCCATACCATGTCTCAAATAGTAAACAACTTATTACAGATAACATCTAGGCAAATATTCATGTTTCGACAACTCAGATTCAAACAAAATAGTTTATTAATTGGTTTCTAGAACTCCTTCCCTAGCCTCATTTTCATCACCAGCAAGCTAAGCATAGAAACAACCTAAGCACCTGTCACATACGTTAAAATAAAGTAAATACATAAAATGTAAAGGTGAGCATACAAGTTTGATAATAGCATATAGAGTTCGAATTCGTTTACGCATAACCAGCACGTACACATAGTGAAATGAAGCACGTTAGTTATTGACATAGATCCATCGATACCAATGACTGCGGGTTGACTGCCCGAGGCAGTTCGCAATACATGATTACCACTGTAATCCATGCAAGTAAAAGATCCTTAACAACCCCCGTGTGAACGGGTGATGAGTCCAAACTATAGTACTATCGTTGCTAAGGCAGGTAGACAACATTCCATGTGTAAACATAACAAACAAGCATTCATAAGCCACGTATAACATGCATTAATGGTTAGCGTTCAAATAGTTTGATTAATGTGATAGTTGTAGTTTGAATATTCATAACGTATGTAACACCCAAAAGTGTTTAAGGCAAAAAGGGATCGAGTATACTCACAGTGAATTATGGATTGAAGGGAGCGCTTAGCGAGTACGGCTAGCCTGAATAGATTCGATAGCGTAACGATAAGTGACGCGTAAAACAAAACAGAGTGAGAGTGGGTAGGATGACTGATCGTGCGGATTAGTCATCCGTGCGGATTGGTTATTCGTGCGGATTGGTCATCCGTGCGGATTAGTGATCCGTGCGAATGGTAATCCATCCGGATTAGTCATCCGTGCGGACAGCTTGTCCGTGCGGATAACTTGTCCGTGTGGATAACTATTCGAGTGGATTGTTTCTTCCTATTCTAAGGATGTGTTTGTGTATGATGGCTTGTCCTTGGAAGTTTTCGTTGTAGCATTTAGAAAATATTTAAGTATCTCTACCCTTCACGCCGGTCGTGCGGACGACAATCCGTCCGGATGGTAGTCCGTGCGAACAACGACTTCGAGAGCGAGTCAGTTGATGAAATTGGTGAAATCCGTCCGGATAATTAGTCCGTTCGGACAACGACAATCCGTCCGGATAGTCTGTCCGTGCGGACAGCGACAATCCGTCCGGATAGTCTGTCCGCGCGGACAGTGACAATCCGTCCGTGCGGATAAACATGTTGAAAATTGTTTAAGGTCTTAGTATCTCATGATCCGAAGAGTAATCCATTCAGAGCGTTGTCCGTGCGGATTATTCATTCGTCGATACTCAAACCTTGTTTGGTTGTGAGTCCCAAGTGTAGTTCGTCCGGATGATAACCCGTCCGTATAGTCTATCCGTGCGGACAGATTGTCCGTGCGGATACATCTCCGTGCGGATAACATCTCGTTCTGGTTGTTCCGTTCGTCTACCCTTGGTCGCTTTTGTCGTTTTTATCGAGACGTTCTGATTACGTGGCAACCATTTGGGATTGCACTCTTACCCGCATGACTAAGCCGGCCAGGAATCACCCTAGCATGACCGGTCAGCGGTTCAGAATGGGCATTCTGGTTTAACCCGAAATCAGGTGTCTTGTAAGTAGAATCCGGATCTAGGACTAGTGCATCACTAATGTTGAGTAGAAGACTAGAACTGACCCGATTCTAACCGTTTTTGAGGGTAAAAGGGGAGAAAACTTGTGTTTATTTCTCTCAACTCTTTTATTCTTTGAAAAGTTCAGATTTTAGGTGAAGTTGTTGTGAAATCTTGTGGAAACCGTTCAGATCCGAGTTATTCTTGGTGGAATGAGGTCAAGCTTGAAGTTCATGAGAAGTTCATGATGACGTCACCCTAGAATACCTTAAATCTTGATGATTTCACCGTTAAAAGTTGAGATTTGAAAGGTGTAGAAGTGTGTATAGATCAAGAATGTACAAGATTTAGGGCGAGATCTTACCTGGATTGAGAGAAATCGAAGAAAAGGTGAAGAATGCGTGCAGGTCGGACGTCACTTACCAAAAGTGGAAAGTTTGGAGAGTGACCCGTGTATTTATAGGATGCCAAAAGGGGAAAGGGTCGTCCGTGCGGATTGCACGTCGCCCGGACTGGTCATCCGTGCGGATGGTCTGTCCGGATGAACTTACATTTCCTCAGTGGTTATCCGTGCGGATGGTCTGTCCGTGCGGATGGTCTGTCTGTGCGGATGGACAATCCGTGCGGATGACGCCTGGGTGGGGTGTTTAGTGCGACGATCCTTGACGTTTCGGTTTCGATTGCGGGCGATTCGATAGGGTTTCCTAGTCAAATTACTTTTAGTCCCAACTACTTCGTATCTCGCGTAATCATTTCTCCACTATCTAACCTAGTTCGATCGTGATTCGAGTTCGAGTTCGAGTTCGATTGAGTTCGCTTGATTACCACAACATAACGTAAATAAACATGCACAGGTAACACGTAAGGCACACACGCACGTATATACAATAAGTAAAATACACAGTTCGAGTTGCGATTCGATGTCGATTCGATTAGTATAGCTTGATTATTAGTTGATTAACTTTATCGCATTGTTACTGCCTATAATTCACAGTCGTAGGTCGATTGAAATACGATTAACATGATTCGATTATTGCAAGTAACAACACTTACTCCACATAATATAAATAAAATAAAAACATTTCTACGAGTCAAGTTGCGTGAAATCGGTCGTTGACTTTGACCTTGACTTTGACTTTGACTTGTGAAAACACGGGGTGTTACAGCCTCCCCTTGTTTAGGGAATTTTGTCCCGAAATTAAGCTGAAAGCCGTAACAATGCCGTGAATCACGTGTGGAAAATTCCCGTTTAGACTGGTTTTGGCTCTGAAATGATTGCGAACGGAACGTGTAACGTGTCATACACAATCGTGACGGAGTTGAAAACCGGGACCTACAAGTGGTATCTGAGCAGGTTCTCGGTTGCGAAGGTCAAACGCACATATTCGTACTATAATCGGTGGTTCTATAGATTAATATGAAATCGTACAATACTAGAGTCACAATACTACTTTCTCTCTCTAGCCTCACTCTTTAAACAACTGCGGGTACTTAGCCTTCATATCGCTTTCGAGTTCCCAAGTGAACTCCGCGCCTCGTTTGCCTTCCCATCGGACCTTCACAATAGGAATGCGCGAGCGCCTGAGCTGCTTGGTTTGGAGATCCATGATTTCGACAGGCTTTTCCACGAAGTGTAATGTTTCGTTCACTTATAGATCGTCTAGAGAGACATGTAAATCGTGGTCGGCGATGCACTTTCGGAGGTTTGACACGTGGAAAGTCGGGTGGACGTTGCTAAGTTCCTCCGGTAATTCGAGTCTGTAGGCGACTTTTCCGATCCTTTCCAGAATCTTAAAAGGTCCAACATATCGAGGCGCGAGTTTCCCCTTTTTGCCGAATCGGACCACACCCTTCCAAGGTGATACCTTTAGGAGTACGTGGTCACCAACGTTAAATTCACGGGGCTTGCGCTTTTTATCGGCGTAAACTTTCTGTCGATCCCGAGCTTTCGCCAGGTTATCTCGAATTTGGAAAATTTTGTCTGTCGTTTCTTGTAGCAGCTCCGGACCGGTTAGTTGCGAGTGACCGATCTCGTGCCACACAATAGGCGATCGACATCTTCTTCCGTATAAGGCCTCGAAAGGTGCCATCTGGATGCTAGCCTGGTAACTGTTATTATATGAGAATTCGACTAACGACAGGTGCTTATCCCAATTACCACCGAAGTCTAAAACACACGATCGGAGCATGTCTTCAAGAGTACGGATCGTTCTTTCAGTATGACCGTCGGTTTGCGGGTGGAAAGCAGTACTTAGATTGAGCGTTGTACTGAGTGCCGTTTGAAACGTTTCCCACAATCGCGAAGTAAACCGAGCATCTCGATCAGAGATGATGTCACGAGGCGTCCCATGATTACAAATGATCTCGTCGGTGTAGATTCGGGCTAATCGTTCTACCTTGTAGTCTTCTCGTATTGGCAGAAAATGAGCTGATTTAGTCAAACGGTCGACTATAACCCAAATGCTGTCGTGACCTGATGACGTGGGTGGAAGCTTGGTTACGAAATCCATAGCTATGCTCTCCCACTTCCACATAGGAATCGGTGGTTGTTCGAGCAAGCCAGAGGGTCTTTGATGTTCAGCCTTGATCCTAGCACAAGTTAGGCATTTTCCGACATAGAGAGCGATATCCCTCTTCATACCCGGCCACCAGTACTTATAACGAAGATCCTGGTACATCTTGTCAGCACCGGGATGGATAGAGTACCGGGATTTGTGGGCTTCGTCCATCAGAATTTGTCGTAAATCGGTTCGCTTGGGAATCCAAATTCGGTCTAAAAAGTGGAATATCCCGTTCGATTTGCTCACAAGCTGGGCTCCATCGTGGTAGATTCTTTCTCTCTTCAAGGTGCGTTCGTTGAAACACGCATGCTGAGCGTCGCGGATGAGGGTTTCGAGATTGTGCTGGGCTTGAACATTACGAGTGCTAAGAAGGTAGCTCCGTCTGCTAAGTGCGTCGGCAACAACATTTGCTTTGCCTGGGTGATAACGAATCTCACAGTCGTAATCGTTGAGAAGTTCTACCTATCGGCGTTGACGCATATTAAGTTCCTTCTGATTAAAGATGTGTTGTAGGCTCCTATGATCGGTGAAGATCGTACACTTGGTACCATACAGGTAGTGTCGCCAAATCTTTAATGCAAAAACAACCACGCCTAGCTCGAGATCATGGGTTGTATAGTTCTTTTCGTGGATTTTAAGCTGACGAGAAGCGTAAGCTATGACCTTGTCCCGTTGCATGAGAACGCAACCAAGCCCAAGGTTGGAAGCATCACAGTAGACAATGAAATCATTGTTTCCGTCGGGTAGTGTGAGAACAGGAGCATTGCAAAGCATGTGCTTGAGGGTTCGAAAGGCAGACTCTTGTTTAGTTCCCCAAACAAAAGGCTTGTCTTTATGCGTAAGAGAGGTAAGCGGTACAGCAATCTTCGAGAATCCTTCAATAAATCGTCGATAATAGCCCGCCAGTCCACGAAAAAAGCGGACTTCAGACGGGTTCTTAGGTGTAACCCAGCTCTTGACAGCTTCAATCTTCGCAGGATCAACATGAATACCTTGACTATTAACAATGTGACCCAGAAATTGAACTTTCTCCAACCAGAATTCGCACTTGGAGAACTTGGCATAGAGTTGTTTCCCTTGAGTAACTCGAGAACCAAACGTAGATGTTGCGCGTGTTCGGCTTTCGATTTGGAATAGATCAAGACATCGTCGATGAATACGATGACAAAACGGTCGAGATATGGTTTACACACGCGATTCATCAGATCCATGAAAACTGCTGGTGCGTTTGTTAGGCCAAACGGCATGACAACGAATTCGTAGTGGCCGTAACGAGTGCGAAACGCGGTTTTTGGTATATCCTCCTCTTGAATACGCAGCTGATGATATCCGGAACGTAGATCGATCTTTGAGAAACATGTAGCGCCCTGTAGTTGATCAAACAAATCGTCGATACGAGGTAGAGGATAGCGGTTCTTGATAGTTAACTTATTCAATTCCCGATAGTCGATGCACATCCTGAACGACCCATCCTTCTTTTTGACGAAAAGGACTGGCGCGCCCCAAGGAGAGGTGCTCGGGCGAATAAAGCCTTTATCAAGTAGTTCCTGGAGTTGGGTCGAGAGTTCGCGCATTTCCGACGGCGCGAGTCGATAAGGAGCTTTGGCGATAGGGTTGGCTCCAGGAATGAGGTCAATACGAAAGTCGATATCACGACTTAGCAGTAGTCCGGGAAGATCCTCTGGAAAAACATTAGGAAATTCTCGAACCACGGGGACGTCTTTCACTTCCTTCTTCTCTTTCTTTTCGTTCTCCGCTACCACAATGTTCGCCAAGAAAGCCCTGTATTCCTTGCGGAGATACTTGTTTGCTTGGATACATGACATAAGCTTGAGACCCTTCGAAGTAGTATCGCCATATACACACAGTAAGTCACCGTTCGCGAGCGAAAATCGAATCATCTTGTCGAAGCATACAACTTCAGCATGGTTTTCTCGAAGGAAGTCCATGCCTACTATGACGTCGAAGCTTCCGAGCTGCATCGGAATAAGGTCAATTGGAAAGATGTGATCATTGAGCTCAAGAATACAATCATGGATAACAGAATTGACAGCGACGGTTCTTCCGGTAGCGACTTCAACATCGAATGCCGAGGAGAGTTGGGAACGTTTATGACTAAGGAGTTTCTCAAATTCGAGTGACACAAAGCAATTATCGGCTCCGGTATCAAACAAAACTGAAGCATAAATACCATTCACAAGGAACGTACCATTGACCACGTTGTTGTCGGCCTGGGCTTGACGCACGTTGAGGTTGAAAGTTCTGGCGCGTGCGGCCTGTTGTTGTTGCTGTTGTTGTTGTTGTTGCTGTGGCTGCTGTTGCTGAGGCTCTTGTTTCACAACCCTGTTTGGGCACACGTTGGCGAAATGGTTCGGGTCGCCACACGCGAAGCAAGCTCTGGCTTTGACTGCGGGTGCCGGAGGAGCTTGTTGACCCTGTGGGGCGGTGAGTAGAGCTTGATTGGCAGGAGCTTGTCGAATACAACAATTGGCAGTAAAGTGACCGTATACATTGCAATGAGCACAGAAGCGACATTAAATAGCAGTCGGGTGGTGGTAGGTGCAAGTAGGGCAGAGCGGGTGTGGCCCAGTGTATGCACGCTTTGCAGGCGGTGCATTGGCCACAGGCGCCGCTACTTGACGCTGTTGGGCAGGTACGGTTTGAATCGGTGCAGCAGTAATCGCACAGTTCTTGTTGGTGGAGCTGTTCTTTCTCTTGTTCTTCCTCTTGTTGCTCGATGAGGTGGGGTCAGCAGTCGGTGCGGTAGTGGTAGCTTGATGCAGATGCTTCGAGGTCTTATCCCAGACACCAGCTTTAACCCTTTTGTCATTGATCTCAGCGGCTAGCAGATAGGTTTCCTCAATCGTTGTAGTCTTAGCCGCTTGCACGAAATCAGCAACGCAGTCGGGCAAAGCTCGGATGTACTTCTTGATGGTGATCTCAGGGGTCTTGACCTGATCGGGACAGATAATGCTGAGCTGTTTGAATCGAGCAGTGAGAGCAGCTTTGTCACCCTCGTGCTGGTGTATGTGCCAAAATTCATCTTCAAGCTTTTGACGTTCGTGAGGAGGGCAGAATTCCTCTAGCATGACTTCCTTGAGCTCGTCCCACGACAGACCGTAGGCTGCATCATTCCCTCGCTTGTTCCTCTCGGCCGTCCACCAGTCTAGAGCACGGGACTGGAAAACGCCGGTAGCATTCAGAGTTCGAAGGTCATTAGGGCAACCACTTTGTCGCAGAGTAACCTCAATGGAGTCAAACCAGTGAAATAGTGCAGTAGGACCTCCTTCGCTAGTGAATTCTTTTGGCCTGCAAGACTTGAATTGCTTAAAACTGAAAGGCCTTGCGGCAGCTTTAGGACCTTCAGTCCTCGACTCCTCAGATGACTTGCTGGCATTCTCGTAAGCATCACTCACAGCTTTTGCCACACTCTTGGCGATGATGGAAGCAAGGCGTTTGTCCCTCTTCTCTTGACGAGAAAGCATGTGACGGGATCCAGACGACATAATCTGCAATAGACATTGCCACGGAACTCAACACATTGTATTCGAATCTCACCTCACACGCTTACTACTTACTAAAGCTCAGGAACACGTATACTAATGTGGGTACTTATCACGAAAACACATAATCACATAGCACATAGGGCACATAATCATTTAGTACCTACGCATTTGACCAATAGAGGCAATCAGAAAACAGAAACCTATCATTCCAAGTTTGCGATTTTTCGAGGATAGCGATCGTGTTTATTATATCGAATAGCGTAGTATAGGCGTATCGTTATCCTAAGGTCGTCTAAGTTTCAGCGATTTGTCAGCGATTTGAGATAAAAATGCAGTGCGAGTCGTGCGTGTCGATCGAAATGAAAGTAAAATAGAGTAAATCCCAACGTTTAAACACACAAGCAGGAAAGCATATAAATAAGCACATAAAATCGGCGAAACATCAGAGTCAGCTGTTGCGGACTCAAAATCGAAACACATGAAATTTGAGAAATGGATTGTCAGCGGCTAGTAGGCTTCGACTAACCAAGGTGGTTCAATTATTCACAGGGGATCTGTTATGCACTTTCGACCTTCAGGATCGTGCCTTGGCCTCGATTCTTGGGCGTTTGGCGTGGTTCCCATTAGTTTTATTGTGACTACAGATCGTCTGTTGAGACCTTGGTGAGAGTTTTGTAAAATGCGCATAACAAGTCGTCAAGGTGAGGGTTTCACCCCTGGCTTAACAACTTCGTCCCTGTTTTGATAAAATAGAGGAGATTATTCATCAAAATATGGATTTCACTCCTAGTTTGGCATAATTCTCCTTGATTGTAGTTAAAATGCAGGTTGATTAGACAACTTTAGTCAAGAGTTTGTGGTTTTCACACCTATTCCCGACCTCATTGCCCATTCATAGTTGAAAATTCGAGTGCAATGATGGGGTAGAATAAGCGAAAAGAGCGAGTGATAGTAGCTCATACGAAATCCCCAACGGATACGCACAAGTCGGTCTGCTGGTTCTTAACTATAGTCTAGGTCTCTAAGACTTCGACCCGGACTAGGTCGAGTCTTGCCTAATTCCCTATAGTTATGGCTCTGATACCAATCTGTCACACCCCAACCGATGGCGGAATCATCGGGGCATGGCACTGAGCGAAACAGATTGTCCAGAAGTTTCCATAACAACTATCATTACAATTCAATTTAAATTAACATGTCCCATACCATGTCTCAAATAGTAAACAAATTATTACAGATAACATCTAGGCAAATATTCATGTTTCGACAACTCAGATTCAAACAAAATAGTTTATTAATTGGTTTCTAGAACTCCTTCCCTAGCCTCATTTTCATCACCAGCAAGCTAAGCATAGAAACAACCTAAGCACCTGTCACATACGTTAAAATAAAGTCAATACATAAAATGTAAAGGTGAGCATACAAGTTTGATAATAGCATATAGAGTTCGAATTCGTTTACGCATAACCAGCACGCACACATAGTGAAATGAAGCACGTTAGTTATCGACATAGATCCATCGATACCAATGACTGCGGGTTGACTACCCGAGGCAGTTCGTAATACATGATTACCACTGTAATCCATGCAAGTAAAAGATCCTTAACAACCCCCGTGTGAACGGGTGCTGAGTCCAAACTATAGTACTATCGTTGCTAAGGCAGGTAGACAACATTCCATGTGTAAACATAACAAACAAGCATTCATAAGCCACGAATAACATGCATTAATGGTTAGCATTCAAATAGTTTGAGTAGTGTGATAGTTGTAGTTTGAATATTCGTAACGTATGTAACACCCAAAAGTGTTTAAGGCAAAAAGGGATCGAGTATACTCACAGTGATTTATGGATTGAAGGGAGCGCTTAGCGAGTACGGCTAGCCTGAATAGATTCGATAGCGTAACGATAAGTAACGGGTAAAACAAAACAGAGTGAGAGTGGGTAGGATGACTGATCGTGCGGATTAGTCATCCGTTCGGATTGGTTATTCGTGCGGATTGGTCATCCGTGCGGATTAGTGATCCGTGCGAATGGTAATCCGTCCGGATTAGTCATCCGTGCGGACAGCTTGTCCGTGCGGATAACTTGTCCGTGTGGATAACTATTCGAGTGGATTGTTTCTTCCTATTCTAAGGATGTGTTTGTGTATGATGGCTTGTCCTTGGAAGTTTTTTGTTGTAGTATTTAGAAAATATTTAAGTATCTCTACCCTTCACGCTGGTCGTGCGGACGACAATCCGTCCGGATGGTAGTCCGTGCGAACAACGACTTCGAGAGCGAGTCACTTGATGAAATTGGTGAAATCCGTCCGGGTCCGTGCGGACAGCGACAATCCGTCCGGATAGTCTGTCCGTACGGACAGCGACAATCCGTCCGGATAGTCTGTCCGTGCGGATAAACATGTTGAAAATTGTTTAAGGTCTTAGTATCTCATGATCCGAAGAGTAATCCATTCAGAGCGTTGTCCGTGCGGATTATTCATTCGTCGATACTCAAACCTTGTTTGGTTGTGAGTCCCAAGTGTAGTTCGTCCGGATGATAACCCGTCCGTATAGTCTATCCGTGCGGACAGATTGTCCGTGCAGATAACATCTCCGTGCGGATAGCATCTCGTTCTGATTGTTCCGTTCGTCTACCCTTGGTCGCTTTTGTCGTTTTTATCGAGACGTTCTGATTACGTGGCAACCATTTGGGATTGCACTCTTACCCGCATGAGTAAGCCGGCCAGGAATCACCCTAGCGTGACCGGTCAGCGGTTCAGAATGGTCATTCTGGTTTAACCCGAAATCAGGTGTCTTGTAAGTAGAATCCGGATCTAGGACTAGTGCATCACTAATGTTGAGTAGAAGACTAGAACTGACCCGATTCTAACCGTTTTTGTAGGTAAAAGGGGAGAAAACTTGTGTTTATTTCTCTCAACTCTTTTATTCTTTGAAAAGTTCAGATTTTAGGTGAAGTTGTTGTGAAATCTTGTGGAAACCGTTCAGATCCGAGTTATTCTTGGTGGAATGAGGTCAAGCTTGAAGTTCATGAGAACTTCATGATGACGTCACCCTAGAATACCTCAAATCTTGATGATTTCACCGTTAAAAGTTGAGATTTGAAAGGTGGAAAGGTGTAGAAGTGTGTATAGATCAAGAATGTACAAGATTTAGGGCGAGATCTTACCTGGATTGAGAGAAATCGAAGAAAAGGTGAAGAATGCGTGCAGGTCAGACGTCACTTGCCAAAAGTGGAAAGTTTGGAGAGTGACCCGTGTATTTATAGGATGCCAAAAGGGGAAAGGGTCGTCCGTGCGAATTGCACGTCGCCCGGATTGGTCATCCGTGCGGATGGTCTGTCCGGATGCACTTATATTTCCTCAGTGGTTATCCGTGCGGATGGTCTGTCCGTGCGGATGGTCTGTCCGGATGCACTTACATTTCCTCAGTGGTTATCCGTGCGGATGGTCTGTCCGTGCGGATGGTCTGTTCGTGCGGATGGTCTGTCCGTGCGGATGGTCTATCCATGCGGATGGACAATCCTTGCGGATGGCGCCTGGGTGGGGTGTTTAGTGCGACGATCCTTGACGTTTCGGTTTCGATTGCGGGCGATTCGATAGGGTTTCCTAGTCAAATTACTTTTAGTCCCAACTACTTTGTATCTCGCGTAATCATTTCTCCACTATCTAACCTAGTTCGATCGTGATTCGAGTTCGAGTTCGATTGAGTTCGCTTGATTACCACAACATAACGTAAATAAACATGCACAGGTAACACGTAAGGCACACACACACGTATATACAATAAGTAAAATACACAGTTCGAGTTGCGATTCGATGTCGATTCGATTAGTATAGCTTGACTATTAGTTGATTAACTTTATCGCATTGTTACTGCCTATAATTCACAGTCGTAGGTCGATTGAAATACGATTAACATGATTCGATTATTGCAAGTAACAACACTTACTCCACATAATATAAATAAAATAAAAACATTTCTACGAGTCAAGTTGCGCGAAATCGGTCGTTGAGTTTGACCTTGACTTTGACTTGTGAAAACACGGGGTGTTACAGCAACTATCTGGACCTGAGATAGTGCAGGAAACAGCCGATAAAATTATTCAAGTCAAGGAACGACTGAAAGCAGCACGTGATCGACAAAAGAGTTATGCTAATAACCGACGCAAGCCATTGGAATTTCAAGTAGGAGATAAAGTATTGTTGAAAGTCTCTCCTTGGAAAGGAATAGTAAGATTCATCAAACGGGGAAAGCTAAGTCCCAGGTATGTTGGACCTTTTGAGATTATTAGAAGAATAGGACCAGTAGCCTATCAGCTATAATTGCCAGAGGAAATGGCAGGAATACATGATGTATTTCATGTATCTAATCTCAAAAAGTGTTTAGCTGATGAATCATTGATAGTACCTCTTAAGGATATAAAGGTAAATGAACAACTCAAGTTTGTAGAAAGACCTCTACAAATTGAAGACAGGAAAGTCAAGAATCTCAAGCATAAAAGACTAGTTTTAGTCAAAGTAAAATGGGACTCCAAAAGAAGACCTGAGTACACATGGGAGCTTGAATCAGAAATGCAAAGGAAATATCCGCACTTGTTTCAGTAGATCTCGAGGACGAGCTCTAAAACAAGGTGGGGAGAATGTAACAACCCTCGGTAAAACCGACACTCTCATAATATGTCTAACACTTTAGAATGTCCCAATATGTCTTTTATTACACCCCGTATGTGAAAACCGAGCCCGAATTATGTTATAATTATAAAATAATTGAAAAACAATAGATATTAAGCTGAGGCGGGCCGCGTAGGACCTCACCTCAAGCTTACGCGGGCGGTATCAGGGTTTAAACCTAATATCGTTGAGTCTATTAGTTAAAGCGGGCCGCGTAAGACCCCGTTTAAGTTCACGCAGGCCGCGAGTGTCCCAAATGGTGGCGCAACCTGGTGATGACACGTGTCATCATCGTGTCAAGCCTAGTGGTGATCCGGACGAGCTACGAGTTGACCCTCGGTTTGACGTGGGCCGCGTAGCCTTAAGGCTACTCTTACGCGAGCCGCGTGAGAGTCGAATATCAGCACTATAAATAGAACGCATCAGTTTTCGTTTTCCGTCGCTCATTCTCAATTCTCAAATCACAATTTCTGAAGTAGTAGAAGTTATAGTCGGGTATTATACCCCTAATTAGCGAGGTTCTGCTCCGTTGTAAGTATTATAACCCCAGTTTTGTAATAGTTACCCTGCCCGATTGATTTAGGGTTCCGTAACAACTGTCGTGGTTCTGCCCGACGTAGTTGTTGGAATGCCGTCTCGGGGAGGGTATCATTAATATTTTCAAAGCGTTATGATACTAACCAATGTACATTTGTATAAATTATAGATTATATCCAGGAAACCCTTACGAAAAGCCTAAGATAGCAATGTGAGTAATCTCCTTTTTGTTAACAGTTTTTACAAAACTTTAACTATTTTACAATGCAATTCAGCAGTGATTGAGTCTTTGTAGTTCTTCAATTACTGTCGGTATGTTGGGGTTTTGTATACAAAATTTACTACACTGTGAGTAGTAAGTCAAGGTTGACAATACGTTACCATTGGACAATGAGTTAGCTAATGTGTAATATGACCCACAAGTCAGTGGATTGATAGTACCAAATGGAGTAATTGTGTAGACATAAACAATGTGATCGCACTCAATACTGTTTTAATTGATAAAATGTTTCTTGATTAAACTGGGATTCACTCACCAGTATTTCCGACTGACAAATGTTTTTAAAACGCGTTTCAGGTAACCCAATGTGACAACCAATTAGTAAAAAGCCAGCTGGAGAGCACTAAAGGCTTGGGGATAATGTGGCTATAAAAGTTACCTAATAAACGATGTTTTAAATTCAATAAGATAGGGTTTATCCCTATAAATGTATTGTAATAAGAAACTTGGGTTTTACCCATGTGATTATTAATATGAAATATGGTGGTTTTACTCTGATAAACATTTCCTAACTACGGTCCTGATGTAAATTTCGCTGCGAGATTAAACACCTGATACCACCGAAACTCTGAGATCGCGTCCGCCCGTTCCCGGGAATAAGGGATCGGGGGTTGCGACATATACTAACATATAATATGGTCCTAAAGGAACCCTAAGGCATATCTAAAACAAGCTAAATCGGGTTAGAACTGAAAGTCAAAGCAAAAGTCTACTTTTGCGACTTTCGGTTGCGAACCGAGCCTAAACTCAGAATTGTCAGGTTGAACATGCTTAAACATGTTCTTATATTATTTACAAGTTATTTTAGTGTTAAAACATGTTCGATAACCTCTGTATAATCATTTATGAATTTATTTGTAAAAATTGCTTCTGTTGACTTTTTAATAATAAGTTTGACCCGACATTTGACCAAGTTAGAGTGATAATCAGTTGATGCCCTCTTGAGGGTTTATTACCTACATAATTACCAACTCATAGCCATTTTCAATTCGAATAATGGCTGGACCATTAGTGATTAATCACTAAGTCAAAGCTTGATTACGATGGCTTTGACTTTGACTTTTGGTCATTAAACTAATAAAACTTGAACTTAGGAGGCTAAGAATGCTTACAAGGACTCTTAGCACGAGATTAGAACTGAGGAAAGCTTTCTTGAACTCCAGGAAGCTCCAGAGAAAGAAATATGAAGTGATTTTCAAATGTGCAAGTGAACTAGTGCAAACAAGAGGGCCTTATATAGGATTTTTCACTTCATAAGATCATTCCACATGCCCCTACATTGATCCCTGATGATTCCAGATGTCCCTAGTGCATGAAAAACCATTGGCACATTCCCTGGTATCGAATTGAGGCATGCAAAGGCGGTGGAACTGGCTGAACTTGCAGTTGTCCACATCTTTCTGCATCTGGCAATTTCTCACGGCCCGCGTAAGCATAGGTCTTGGCTTACGCGGCCCGCGACAAATGGGAGAATCGGTTAAAAGTTTGCAAATCTTTGAATTTCAGTCCCTGGTCCATTTAAACTTTATTTTACTTCCATTTATTGCATTTAGGACCCCCATAGTTAACTATTAAGGACCTTGGGTCATTATCTAACTCCGTTAAGCTCCCGGTTAGTTGTACGATCACCCGAAACGTCTTGTTTCCTACGAAACTCCACGATATTAATATCCAATATTCTTGGAAGCAAAATATACAATTATTACAATGTTTTTGGGATCGTTAAAAGGTCACTCAGAGGTAACATTTAACATGTTGACACTTTTAACCCCTATACTTCGTAATTTCTCAATTTAAGCACAAACAACTTTCAATGTCCGATAATTTTATTCATCAAAGAATACGAACATCTTATAAGGTCATTCAGAGGCACGAGTTTGGCATGATGACACGTTTGATCCTTTTACTTACATATTTACATTGTTTGACAACTTTAGTCCCTCGGAATCAATTCCTTACACGTTTAAAGTCCATGACACGTGTCTGTATTATATTGGACATGATTTTGCGAGGTGTTACATCCTCACTCCCTTAAAAGAAATCTCGACCTCGAGATTTATTGAAATAAATGAGGGTACTTCTGTTTCATTGTGGATTCAACCTCCCACGTATATTATGGGCCTCTATGGGCATCCCATTTTACCTTCACAATCGATACATGCTTCCTTCGAAGCTTCTTAACCTGTCGATCCTCAATCGACAAAGGTTTTTCAACAAACTTCAAGCTCTCATCTATCTGTACGTCCTTATGCGACATTGCTAGCGACTCATCGGCTAGACATTTCTTCAAATTGCAGATATGGAACACATTATGTTTCCCACTAAGCTCTTCTGGAAAATTTAGCTTGTAAGCTACAGTTCTGACACATTCGATGATCTCGAATGGTCCTATATATCTTGGGCTTAGTTTTCCGTTTTTGCCAAAACGCATCACCCCTTTCCAGGGTGATACCTTAAGTAGCACTTTATCACCTACCTCGAATTTCAGAGGTTTACGCCTTTTATCTGCGTAGCTTTTCTGCCTATCCCTGGCAGCTTTCAGACGATCACGAATTTTCACAATCTTATCTGTCGTCTCCAGGACTATATCAGGTCCTGATAGTTGGACATCTCCAACATCCGTCCAACAAACTGGCGTTCTGCACTTCCTACCGTACAAGGCCTCAAAAGGCGCGGCTTGAATGCTTGAATGATAGCTATTATTATATGAAAATTCAATCAACAGAAGGTGATCATCCCAGCTTCCTCCTAAATCAATAACACAAGCTCGTAGCATATCCTCAAGCGTTTGAATTGTACGCTCGCTTTGCCCATCCGTCTGAGGATGATAAGCAGTGCTAAAATTTAATCGAATGCCTAAGGATTGTTGAAAGCTTTTCCAAAAATGCGATGTGTATCTTGTATCCCTATCAGAGATAATGGATACTGGCACTCCGTGAAGAGATACAATCTCATCCACGTACAGCTGCGCTAGCTTATCGGAGCTGTGAGTTTCTTTAATCGGCAAGAAGTGGGCTGATTTGGTCAATCTGTCGACTATAACCCAAATAGTATCATTCCCACGTTTTGTCTTTGGTAACTTAGTGATAAAATCCATAGTTACCATTTCCCATTTCCAAGTAGGAAGTTCAGGCTGTTGCAGCAAGCCTGACGGTTTCTGGTATTCAGCTTTAACCTGTGCACATGTCAAGCATTTAGTCACATAAGTGGCTATAGATTTCTTCAAACCTATCCACCAATAATTTGCCTTTAAATCCTTGTACATCTTATCACTGCCAGGATGAACTGAGTATTTCGAGCTATGAGCTTCTTGAAGAATCACATCTCGTAGTCCTCCATAAATTGGAACCCATATTCGACCATTCAATCTTAGGATTCCATCTTTGCCATAAGACAATTGATCGGCAGTACGCCTAACTTCTCATTCGGATAGTTAGCTTCTAATACAGCTTCCTTTTGAGTGGCTAACAACCTTTCATTTAAGCTATTCTTTAATTCAATGCTCTTGGCATTGATCCTAATAGGCTTAACCCTTTCCTTTCTGCTCAAGGCATCAGCAACTACATTCGCCTTGCCAGGATGATATCGTATTTCACAATCATATTCATTCAGTGTCTCCATCCATCGACGCTGTCTCATGTTAAGATCTTTCTGGTTAAACAGATTTTGAAGGCTCTTATGATCAGAATAGATCACACACTTGGTTCCATAAAGATAATGTCTCCAAAGCTTTAGTGCAAATACAACGGCACCCAATTCCAAATCGTGGGTGGTGTAATTCTTCTTGTGCACCTTTAATTGACGGGAAGCATATGCAATAACCTTTCCCTTCTGCATAAGCACACAACCCATGCCGGTGTGCGATGCGTTGCAATATACAACAAATTCTTCAATTCCTTCTGGCAATGTCAACACTGGAGCATTGCTTAATTTCTGTTTAAGAATATCAAAGGATTCTTACTGCTTGGGACCCCAGGCAAACTTGACATTCTTGCGGGTCAATGAAGTTAAAGGTGCAGCAATTCTTGAAAAGTTTTTAATGAAACGTCTATAATAACCTGCTAGACCCAAGAAGCTGCAAATCTCTGTGGGTGTCTTCGGCTCTTGCCAATTCATAATGGCTTCAATCTTAGCGGGATCCACTTGGATACCATGCTCGCTTACTACATGTCCGAGAAACTGGACTTCTCGAAGCCAAAACTCACATTTAGAGAACTTAGCATAAAGCTTTTCTCGTTGTAGAAGTTTAAGAATACTTCGAAGATGTTTTTCATGATCAGCTTGATTCTTTGAATATATAAGTATGCCATCAATAAAGACAATGACAAACTTGTCCAAATATGGCTTGCAAACGCGATTCATGAGATCCATGAACGCTGCAGGTGCATTAGTGAGCCCGAAAGGCATCACTAAGAACTCATAGTGACCATAGCGAGTTCTGAATGCGGTCTTATGCACGTCTTCATCCCTAACCTTCAACTGATTGTAACCCGACCTTAGATCAATCTTTGAAAAGTAACTTGCTCATTGAAGCTGATCGAATAGGTCATCGATCCTGGGTAATGGATATCTGTTCTTGATTGTAACCTTGTTTAGCTCGCGATAATCGATGCGTAGACGCATCGAGCCATCCTTCTTCTTCACAAACAGAATCGGTGCTCCCCAAGGGGATGAGCTAGGTCGAATAAAACCCTTTGCCAACAAATCATCCAACTGAGTCCTTAACTCTTTCATCTCAGTTGGTGCCAACCGGTAAGGTGCTCTTACAATCGGTGCTGCTCCAGGAATGATATCGATTCTGAACTCCACTTGCCTATCTGGAGGTAAACCAGGTAGTTCTTCAGGAAAAACATCTGGAAATTCAGAAATAACGGGGATGTCTTCAATCTTGGGCTTTGGTTCGTCAATAGTTACTTGTGCCATGTAAATGACACAACCTCTCTTCATACACTTTGACGCCTTAAGCATAGACACTTGCTTAGGCAATCCATACTGAGTATCTCCTTGAATAGTGAGTGGCTCACCATAAGGAGTCTTGATAACTACTTGCTTCTTATCACATACAATCTGGGCTTGGTTATTAGATAACCAATCCATGCCTATCACTATGTCGAATCCTGCTAATTTCAACGAAAGCAAGGATAGCAGAAAAGAGTGATTCCTAATGGATATAAAACATCCATCTAGAATTGTTGAGGCAGTTCCTATGGTACCATCGGCTAATTCTACTTCTATTTTATGCTTAGAGTCTTAACAGGCAGATTTAACAATTTACAAAACTTATTGTCTACAAATGACTTGTCTGCACCCGAATCAAACAATACTCTAGCATAAACATCATTGATAAGGAAGGTACTTGTTATCACATTGTCGTCCTGAATGGCCTCTCGAGCATTCATCTGAAAGACCCGAGCATTGGTCTTTTTAACTTCTTCAGGTTTCTTTGCATATTTGGGGCAGTTAGTCTTGATATGCCCCTTCTCGTTACAATTGTAGCAAGTCGCATCTTTCAATTTCTTGCAATCCAAAGTCTTATGTTCTTTGGACTTGCAGATCCCATATCCAAAAGTTCTTGATTGAGACTACGATTTTGTTTCCAACCTGCACTTCCCAAAGTGATGCTTCTGGCAGGTTTTACACTTGGGGTTTTCACCCGTCTGCTGGCTATCCTTTTTAAACCCGGAACTCTTTCTGTGATCAGAGTTCCCCTTATGCTTCTTATCAGAATGGCGTGAGTTCTCATCCTCATGTTTCCTTTTCCCCTCTTCAGAATTCTTGAGCGATCTCTGCCTAACCGCATCGAGAGTAAGGGATAAGGATAGATCAGCCACTGACCTAAAGGTAATTCCAGAGCTAAACCTCCAATAAAACAAGCTATGCATTTTGGTTCCGGTGTGACCAAGTAAGGAACCAAACGAGACATAGTGTTGAAGCTCGTAAGATATGTCTGACAATCTAAGTTCTTCATGACCAAGGTCAAGAAGTCAGTCTCAATTTTCTCAACTTCATGTTGAGGGCATAAAGTATCTTTGATCAACGCAACAAACTGATCCCATGACATGTTATATAATGAAATCTTTCCAGTAGCTTGGATTAGGGATCTCCACTAAGCTAAAGCTTCTCCTTTAAAGGATTGTGAAACATACTTCACTATGTCCTGTTCAACACAACCACTAATATCGACCACTGTATCCATCTCGTCGAGCCAAGTCATACAATTAATGGCTCCTTTCTCTCCTATGAAGTCTCTGGGCTTGCAGGAGACAAAATACTTGTAAGAGCAGGTCTTAACACGTGGCTCTTGATTGAGCACTATCTGCTTGGATGGGTTACTTTTCTGGTTCGATGAATGATGAGAGTCGTCCTTCTTTGACTCGTGTACTTTAGAAGGGGGCTTACTATGAGCCACTGATAGAGTCTTTGAGCGAGTTCCACTTGTTTCCTTGAACTGTCTGTCAAGAACTCTAGTAACAACATTGTCTATCAATGCCTGAAGATCTGCACCAGTTACATTTACTCTGGTTGTATCATTATTCTCTCTCGGGTGACTGTTCACCTCCTCTGATTCAGCCATGTAGCTTGATTGCTACAAAACAATTGACAATATTTTATTCAGAGGTTATTATGGAATCATCATTTTTGATGACTCATTAACCATGGTATATATAAACCATATTGGTTAATTTGTTAATTTATTTAGGATTTTCATTATAATTTATCCTTTATTATAAATCATTAAAGATATTAAAGTGGCACAAAAGGCCTAGTCACTAGGACAATTTTAATTCATAAGCCATGATCTTATAAGATCGAGGCATTAAGGCTTGAACATAGTTCACCACCTTTTCTTGACAGGAGTCATAGACTACAACTTTCTTTTGTCTCATTTGACAATTATTATGGCCCGTAGGCACTACATCACTAGTGGATGTTTAATATATGATCATCTTAATTGATGATTTGAACCCATGATTTCTAAATCATTAGGCTAGATTAGGAATCTGGAAGAATCCAATATAAGGATGACATGTGTGACTTTACCGAATCACATCTGCCAGGAGTGCTAACATGTTTTCAGATGTTAACAAGGATTTGAATCTTTTTAAATAGGTTTTACCATCATGGCCAGGTCTATACTAACATATAGGCTAGGTTATACCTTTTAAGATTCTTTCTAATATATATTGGCAGATCAATTACAAAAAGGAAAGATAATTTTTGATTTATTTTATATAATATATTCATACATATAGTGACAAATGGAATTTAAATGAAACATTCCAATAAATTTAAATGAAGTACATAGATGCCCTAAACGAGACTTTTTTTAAAAGAAATAACTTGTCCACATAGGGACTAAAAGAAGAAATACAAGTCCTCGCAGGGACTGAATACATAAATAAATATGTCCACGCAGGGACTTAATTAATATAAACAACAATACAAATAAATAAGGATTTTAATAATCCATCTTCTTCTTCCCCTTTATCAGATTTGCCAAACCCTTAAGAAATCCCCGGTGGTTTCTACGTTCCTCTTGAACCTCTCGTTCCACCTGGCTCAACCTCTGAAGAATCTCCTGCTGCTGTGGTGGTTGGATCTGTGGCGGCTGCTGCTGTGGAGGTTGAGGAGGTGGCGGGTATTGATACCCATATGCTTGGTACCTAGACTGGTACGAAGCTGCGTAAGGCCCTTCTGGATGGAGAACATTGTAGTTGGCCGCCTCGAGGTACGGGTCGACGGCAGGGGCATTGTAGTAGTTGTAGCCAGGATAAGCTGGCTGCTCAAAGGGGCTATATGCCGCTGCACCGGCGTAAGAAGGAATTGGGTTATCATAACCCATGTGTGGTGGTGGTGCGACTGGCGCAGAGTCCACCTCAGAAACTGGGTTTGAAGGTCCACCCAGCTGCGGGTCTTCATAAAGTGGCGGGTAGTGACTGCCACTAGAGTGTTGAGGGGTGCTGACGTGAAAATCCCCTCCTCGCACGGACATCCGTGCACCTGTTCTTCTCCGCCTCGGTGGTTCTGGAGGCGGTTGTTGTACTGGCGGCGGCGATGGCGGTGGCGTAACCGCCTGGAAGCGCGAATCCTCAGAGGGATCCTGATGCTGCTGTAGAGGTGGGTTGTAAGGGGGAGTGAACTCCCAGTGGTATGTGGCCCACCTTTCGGCAAAACTATCTGGGCCCTGGTACGGCAAACCATGAAAAGATAATCCGTCTGAAATCTCTATGGGATGCGTGGGCATCCCAGTTGATGGCATCTCAGGATCGGGGTCATCATCCATCTCTATATCCTGAGCTTCAGGAAAATGGTCTTCTGGGCCCAATGGGTTGTGGCCCATTGGCTCTTCAATCTGGGTTGCCGGGTTGAACCGGCTCTGGAAATACGGGGTCGGGTCCTGGAAGGCCTGACAAGTGAGCTTGACCGCTGCAGCGGGATGAAGGAGTGGTGTGAGTGGTCGGACTCGTTGTTCTGATGGAGTCCGAATGAATCTTGGTATGAAGGTGAGGAGCTGAGCGAGACAGAACGCCTCGCAAGCTCAAGGTAAGTTCTCCAATCCTCCTGGGGACTAGAGCTCATGGTTGCTGAAGGAGTTCACCGGTGTGATGGCCCGGCCTCGTGGTCATTTCTAGCGGTAATTGGCGCCTTGCCTCTTCCACCTCTTCCTCTGAATCGTGGTGGCATTTTCTTTGATCCTGTCAAAACAAAAGAAAACAACAAGGACAAAAACAATTAAGATTAGGATTAGTCCTAAGTCATTGGCCTAGACTCGGAAGTCAAGGAATGTGCAACTGTGTCATTGAGATTAAACACAAAAGGCTAGTGTTTAATTCACTCAATGTTAGCTCTGATACCAACCTGTCACACCCCGATATTTCCACGTATTACTGGTGGGGAGTATCGTGACGTAGTTGATATCATCATAGTCAATTTAATCACAGTTTAATGCACAGCGGAAGTCTGAAAGTATAATATTACAAACCGATAGAAAGTACAATAAAATATTATACAACGGGTTGTAAGATGGATCCACAGGCGGATCTAAAATAAAAGGAACATTGTTCAACAGATTTTAGCATCAAAAGCTTGCAAGACTCTTTATTTGACACTCGGAGTAGCCAGCCGATTACGAGTAGTACCTGCACTTAACCTTTTGAAAATACGTCAGTTTACACTGGTAAATACAATTAACTGACTCTTTTGAAAAGTGTTTATAAAAATTGATTTAAATGCATGAGGCAGAAATATTCTTTATTAACTTGGGACAATTATTTAAAAATAATCTTGTATACAGTTTTACATGTTTGTCGTCCATTTAGGACCCGGTTAGAAGAGCCGATTAAGATTAATTGACACACCACTTGGTATAATACCCACAAGAAGTTACCTTACGAGTGGGGTACCTTTTTACATACGCAACTGTCAGGTATATGCCTACACTTCGTGCTTAAGTCGTGGCCATTTCTAATGAATGAGTCGAGGATATCCAGGACATGGTCATTAACCCCCCAAAGGCATTGCATCAAACAAGACAGATTAAAACGGGTTATGCATCTTTTTAATCACAATCCGATTGTACGACTTCATACCCGACCAAGCGGTATTATTATAATACCGTATCCCAAGCCCGTATAACGGAAAATAAGTTAAAAGTATTTACCTGAGCAAAATTATAAATTTAAATCTCAGCCGTATATCAATCAGCAAACACAGGTAGCTTTTACTGGGCTCCTAATATGAAACGAAGATTTTATTAACCTATTAGATTCCTAATGGGTCTTATTTAAGTCTTAACTTAGACCGGTTAGTTTTAATGAAAGGTTTATGGTTCAAAACGCAAAATTAAGCGAAGACCGGATTAGAATGTGATTTAGACCCGGCAAGTATGAAGACTTGTATAATATGGGTAAACTAAACACATTCTGGATTTTGAAATAAAAATGATAAGATTTGACCCGTTTCGGTTAATTTATGTAAACTAGTTACATAAACCGTTCCGAATGCAAATATGCATAACGGGTAACCAAATGAATCATGTACATGTTCTACAAGTTAATATGCCTTAAATATGTTATGATATCAGTAGGATACCTTCCATTATGCCCAAAATGAATTTAAAACCAAATTTATGCCCCGTAGGGGTATTTTGGTCATTGTAAGGTTTATAAAAGCGGTTAAATGGTAATCTGAGGTTCTGGTCTAAAACTATCAGTAAAAATATTTATTTTAATAAGTTATATCAGTAAGATATCATACATATGTGAATTTTATCATTTATGGCCAAACTATGCACCGTAGGGGCATTTTGGTCATTTCACATATGCTTTAAGGGTCAAATTTGGAAATCTGAGTTCAAAACTTTTACTTACTGTTAAAGTATAAAAATTTATTCATAACATCAGTAGGTAATGAGTCTTAGGTGCCAAACATGGTTTTAAACCATACTATGCGCCTAAATCTCATAAAAGTCGGTATTTGACGATATTCGGGTTGATTAAGGAAATCTGAGATTTTGATCAGCCTTTACTGTTTAAAGTAATTATTTAACATATAAAATCAGTAGAAAAAGGTTTGATGTGTAAAGGATGTGTAAAACTCATTTTATTAGCAAAAATGGCATTATCGTCAATTACCGAGCCTATGCGAGAACTTTATGTTATGATCAGTTTAAAATTAAATAAAAATCTTTAAAAATCCCTAAATATTATATTATATCAGTGGGTAAAAGGTTTGGTGTCAAAATTTGGGATTAAATAGGTTTTATGCCAAAAACGCTATTTAATTAATAAAAAGCATTCATTTTACGATATCGAGCATAACTCTTATTTTAGACCACGAACTTATGTCAAATTTCTAGGACATGTTTATAAATTAGTAATGAAGGTTTTTGTCCTCTCACATTTTCAAAAATCTCGTTTTAATATCAAAAGGGCATTATGGTCAACATTTAAGCATTTAACGGAAACATGCAAATGAATCGGATTTCTAAGGAACCAAGTTGTATAACCTTAGAGGGTTATACTTACATATAATATGGTCCTAAAGGAACCCTAAGGCATATCTAAAACAAGCTAAATCGGGTCAGAACTGAAAGTCAAAGCAAAAGTCTACTTTTGCGACTTTCGGTTGCGAACCGAGCCTAAACTCAGAATTGTCGGGTTGAACATGCTTAAACATGTTCTTATATTATTTACCAAGTTATTTTAGTGTTAAAACATGTTCCATAACCTCTATATAATCAGTTATGAATTTATTTGTAAAAATTGCTTCTGTTGACTTTTTAATAATAAGTTTGACCCGACATTTGACCAAGTTAGAGTGATAATTAGTAGGTGCCCTCTTGAGGGTTTATTACCTACATAATTACCAACTTATAGCCACTTTCAATTCGGATAATGGCTGGACCATTAGTGATTAATCACTAAGTCAAAGCTTAATTACGATGGCTTTGACTTTGACTTTTGGTCATTAAACTAATAAAACTTGAACTTAGGAGGCTAAGAATGCTTACAAGGACTCTTAGCACGAGATTAGAACTGAGGAAAGCTTTCTTGAACTCCAGGAAGCTCCAGAGAAAGAAATATGAAGTGATTTTCAAATGTGCAAGTGAACTAGTGCAAACAAGAGGGCCTTATATAGGATTTTTCACTTCATAAGATCATTCCACATGCCCCTACATTGATCCCTGATGATTCCAGGTGTCCCTAGTGCATGAAAAACCATTGGCACAGTCCCTGGTATCGAATTGAGGCATGCAAAGGCGGTGGAACTGGCTGAACTTGCAGTTGTCCACATCTTTCTGCATCTGGCACTTTCTCACGACCAGCGTAAGCATAGGTCTTGGCTTACGCGGCCCGCGACAAATGGGAGAATCGGTTAAAAGTTTGCAAATCTTTGAATTTCAGTCGCTGGTCCATTTAAACTTTATTTTACTTCCATTTATTGCATTTAGGACCCCCATAGTTAACTATTAAGGACCTTGGGTCATTATCTAACTCCGTTAAGCTCCCGGTTAGTTGTACGATCACCCGTAACGTCTTGTTTCCTACGAAACTCCACGATATTAATATCCAATATTCTTGGAAGCAAAATATACAATTATTACAATGTTTTTGGGATCGTTAAAAGGTCACTCAGAGGTAACATTTAACATGTTGACACTTTTAACCCCTATACTTCGTAATTTCTCAATTTAAGCACAAACAACTTTCAATGTCCGATAATTTTATTCATCAAAGAATACGAACATCTTATAAGGTCATTCAGAGGCATGAGTTTGGCATGATGACACGTTTGATCCTTTTACTTACATATTTACATTGTTTGACAACTTTAGTCCCTCGGAATTAATTCCTTACACGTTTAAAGTCCATGACACGTATTTGTATTATATTGGACGTGATTTTGTGAGGTGTTACACTAATGGATGTTTATATATATACATATAATTATTATAATTTAAGATATCTGTCAAGATCTTATCGATCTTGTATAGTATGAGGCTTGGGTATTACCCATCACCTTGGACAATAGCCATAACAGTCACAATTGTCAATGTCACTAATGGACAATATAGTATTTGGCCCGTAGGCAAAATATCACTAAAGGATGTTAATTATTGTGACCATTGTTTCAGATGACATTAGTCATGATCGCATTGATCATATATAGACTGTTAGGCTTGAGCATAGCTCACTACCTTGGACAGGGGATCATAAAGATCACAATGTCAATGTCTCAAATGGACAATATGTTATGGCCCGTAGGCAAAACATCATTAAGGATGTTTAATAATATGATCACCGTATCAGATGATATTAGTCATGATTGCATTGATCATATAGACTATTATGCTTGGAAATAGTCCAATATCTTGAGACAGCGGGTCACAGACCACAACTGTCGTCTTTTTGGACAACAAGTTTAGCCCGTAGGCACTTCATCACTAATGGATGTTTATATTATGATCATCACAATGATGATACGTGCCATGACCTAAGTTGATCATATAAGCTTTAAGGCTTGGACATAGTCCAAATACCTTGACGGCTGGTGTGGTCTCTCAAGTCACACTGCCAGGAGTGTTAACATGTTCTTAGATGTTAACAAGGATTAATTTGTCTTAATGATTACACAATATTACCATGATCGGATTGATCATATAGGTTTGGAGGCTTGAACATAGTTCACCACCTCTGGATAGAAGGGGTATCTCCCTTAACTATCATAGTAGAAGGAATAATCATCCTTAACTACCAAAAAGTTTTGGCCAACTAATGTGGACTTGCCACATGGCATGGGTAAATCATTAAGAATATCTTTTTGAAATTATTCAGCAGATCGATAAAGTTCGAATAAAATTGATACTATTGTTAGATAAAGGACGAAATGAATACCTATATAAAATTTTCAAAGCTTCCCATAAATCATTAGGACGTTTACAATAGTGCCTTAATCAGGACTTTTATTATCATATTTGTCCACAGAGGACTAAAATAAAATTATAAGTCCGTTTAGGGACTATATTAAAACAGTTTGCCCATGAAGGGTCTATAATGAAATGTCATGTCCGCTAAGGGACTATAGTGAAATCTCATGTCCACAAGGGACTATTTCGAAATAGTATATCCCAAAAGGGATTTTAATGAAATAACATGTCCATAAAAGGATTATATTGATACAGCATGCGCACAAAAGGACTTTGCTGATCAGATGTCCTCACAGGGACTTAAATCGAAAGATATGTTCATACAGGGATTGTAATATACAAATGTACATACTGGGACTATATATAAGAGATAGGTCCTAATAGGGATTTTGAAGTGATACTAGTCCATGTGGGAATTGAAAGGAAAATATAAGTCCTTATAGGGACTATAAGTTATATTAACATTGGGACTATAGTGCAATGATATGTCCTCGAAAGGACTATTATGAATTATTATATTCGTCAACGGACTTTGATGACATAATATGTCTACAAAATATTTTTAATGAAATAACATGTTTACAAAAAGATTTTTATTGAAATAACACGTCCATGTAAGGACTATATAACAAAAGCCCATACAGGGTCTTAAGTCAAAAGGTATGTCCACACAGGGACTATTTAAATAGTGTATCCACAAAAGGGATTTTTAATAAAATCACTTGTCCATGAAAGGACTATATTGAAATAGCATGTCCACCGAGGGGCTTTATTGGATTATAATGTCCACAAAGGGACTATATTGAAATATAATGTCCATGAAAGGACTATTTTGAAATACCAAGTCGACGAAGGGACTATATAGAAATATGACGTCCACTAAGTGATTTTATTGTAATATAATATCCACGAAGGGACTATTTTGAAATATAATGTCCTCGAAGGGACTATGATAAACATACGTATATACAAAGTCTTATTAGGAGACATAGGTCCATAAGGATTATGATGAAATAATATGTCCACAAAGGACTTTAGTAATCAAATGCCCATACAGGGACTTAAAGGTAAAAATTTAAATGTGATGGAAGAAGGGTTTCTAATGTCTTCCTTGCTTTATTCTGATTGTTTCTCCTTCTTTATTCATCGTGCGCAGTAGCGACTCTGAAGATTTTAGTGAATAAAGTAAACATTTCAAATCAGGATCCATTGCAGAAGTAGAATCCAAAGATTCAATGGTTAAACAAATGACATGGATCACGGATTAGGTCTTGACTGGTATAGTCCAAGTCTGGAATTTCAAAACTTGGAGGTAGAAAATAGGGATTAATAGCATCCACATGTATCATCCTCAATATGGGAGCCTTAGTGATATCCTGGTATGGACTCCACAGTTTTTTAAAAAAAATTCAAAATGGGTTTGGTTTTAGGAATGAGTCCATAAAGGTCTTCCTCCAACCCGGTCGCACGCCCATTCTAGATGTGGTATGAAGCTTAGCATTTCTTAGCCTCGAACGGGAAGAATCTCCATTAACGGCTTCTTTGCTTGGCGACATATGTAAAATACATAAAATCGAAAACAATGTTTACTTAATAGGGATGAGAGCATTCCTATGTTAAGTCTAGACTCAGAAAGTCTAAGGAATATGCTACTGTGTCAATTGAGATTAAACACTAAAGGCTAGTGTTTAATTCACTCAAACGTTGGCTCTGATACCAACCTGTCACACCCCGATATTTCCACGTATTACCGGTGGGCCCGGTGGGGAGTATCGTGACGTAGTTGATATCATCATAGTCAAATAATCACAGTTTAATGCACCGCGGAAGTCTTGAAAGTAAAATATTAATACAAACCGAAACACAAAGTATACTGAAATATTATACAAGCGGTTGTATGTGGATCCACAAGAGGATCTAAAAACATAAAGTAAAATATTGTTCGACAGACTTAAAGTATTAAGAGCTTGCAAGACTCTTTATCTAATACTCAGGAGCTTCCAGCCTATTACGCGTAGTACCTGCACTTAATCTTTTTGAAAATACGTCAGTTTACACTGGTAAATATAATTAACCGACTCTTTTGAAAAGTGTTTATAAAATTGGTTTGGATGCACAAGGCATAAAATCTTTTATAACTTGGGACAATTATATAAAAATAATCTTGTATACAGATTTATATGTTTGTCGTACGTTCAGGGCCCGGTTAGAAGAGCCGAGACAAGATTAATAGACACACCACTAGTATAAGCCCACAAGAAGTTTCCTCACGAGTGAGATACCGTTTTACATACGCAACTGTCAGGTGTATGCCTACACCCCATGCTTAAGTCGTGGCCATTTCAAATGAATAAGCCGAGGATATCCAGGACACGGTCATATTAACCCCCAAATGCTTTGTATCAAACAAGACAGATTAAAACGAGTTATCTCAATGATTTAACCACTAATCGATTAAATATTCAATACCCGACCAAGCGGTAATAATTTACCGTATCCCAAGCCCGTATAGGGAAAATAAGTTAAAAGTATTTACCTGAGCTAAAATGTAATTTATACTCAGCCGTATATTCTAATCAGCAAGTGCAAGTAGCTTTTACTGGGCTCCTAATCTGGAACGAAGGTTTTAATAACCTATTAGATTCCTAACGGGTCTTATTTAAGTTTTAACTTAGACCGATTAGTTTTAAGGAAAAGTTTACGGTGCAAAACGCGAGATTAAGCGATGACCGGATTAGAATGTGATTTAGACCCAACAAGTATGAAGACTTGTATAAAATGGGTAAAGTATATACATTCTGGATTTTGAAGTAAAAATGATAAGGTTTGACCCGTTTCGGCTAATTTATGCAAACTAGTTACATAAACCATACCGAACGTGTATATGCATAACGGGTAACCGAATGAGTCATGTACAAGTTCCATAAGTTATTATGCTTAAATTATGTTGTGATATCAGTAGGATATCTTCCATTATGCCCAAAACAAATTTAAAACCAATTTAAGCCCCGTAAGGGTATTTTGGTCATTTTAAAGTTTATAAAAGAGGTTAAATAGCAAATATGAGGTTCTGATCTAAAATATACAGTAGAAATATTAATTTTATCAAGTTACATCAGTAAGATATCATACATATGTGAGGTTTATAATTTTTGGCCAAACTATGCACCGTAGGGGCATTTTGGTCATTTCACATATGCTTTTAAGGTCAAATTTGGAAATCTGAGTTCAAGACTTATACTTACTGTTAAAGTATAAAAATTTATTTATAAGATCAGTAGGTAACAAGTCTTAGGCGTTAAATATGGTTTTAAACCATACTATGCGCCTAATTAGCGTAAAAGTCAGTAATTAACGATATTAAAAATGTTTATAAAATTCTGAAGTTTTGATCAGTCTTTAATGTTAAAAATATTTTATTTAACATATGACATCAGTAGGAAAAGGTTTGGCATGTAAATGATATGTAAAACTCATTTTATTGATGAAAAGGGCATTATCGTCAATTACCGAATTACACAAGAACTCTATGTTATGTTCAGTATAAAATTTGGCAAAAATTTTCAAAAATCCCTAAATATTATATCATAATAGTGGGTAGCAAGTTTGGTGCCAAAAATTGGGTTTAAATATGATTTATGCCAAAAATGCCATTTAATTAAGGGGTAACTTTATAGAAATGTAATCAAGTTTGCTAATTGTTCTAATTAAGTCACTGAAACTTTTTTTTTGTCTCTCTAAAATCATTAAAGTTTCATTTGTTGTTTTAATACTATGTAATTATTAGGTCACAAGGTTACCAATGATGATGTGTCAGGTTTAACTAAATTTTTAATATTTAATATCAAGTTATTGTATTATATATGTATAATTTATATTATGGACATGGACTTTTCTTTTGAAAAACTAAAAATAATCAACGTAATCAACGTGCCTCCAAGAAAAGGAAAAAGGTAGTTTGAATATATAATACACAACACACCAAGCATAAGCACAACCACACATCTGAACCTGCAAATTGTTTTCTTCTCCGACCACACACCGGCAAGCGGCAACCCTATACTTTTTACCGGATACCAAAGCCTAGATCTGATCTCATTTTTCTACTTGAAATATGCATTTACTTGCTGACCATAACACCCAATCTGAAAACTTGTTGTTCGACCGAAATCTGAGATCGAATGATGCGGTTATAACGAAAGTCGTCTCAGGAAAGAGGCAGTGTCCGATGGGTTGGTGTGAACCAGAGGCGATACAGAGATGATTGAGATGCGATGGCTTTCAGTCTGGGTGTTTGTGTGGTGTGGTGTAGTTGCCGATCGTAATCAGAGATAGGTGTGGGTTGGATTTTGATTTTGTTGTGACGAAATCCCGAAGACCTGAACTGACTAATGTATTGAATGGAGAAGGAAGAAAGGGTATGAAATACAAACTACCTCCAATTATTGCCGGTCGCCGGAAGTTGCAGTCGCCGGCCGGAAAGACATGAACTGAGTTGAACGAGGAAGAAATCTTCTAAGGGTTGAGATTAGTGGAACAATTCTAAAACTTGATTATTTTTTTAGGGTTTTATATATGTTTTGATTTTATAAAATTCACCTAATATAAATAATATTCACATAAGCATTAAAACAAAATAAAAAAATAGGAGAAAAAAAAATAACCCGGTGACCTGGTAATTGCACACTATTAGAACACTAATCTAAAGTTTAGTTACTTTATAGATACAAAAAAAGTTTGGATGATTTAATCGGAACAGTAAGCAAACTTGATTACATTTCTGTGACGTTTTCCCAATTCATAACCATTCAAGTTATCATCAAAAATCAGAATTAGACATACCTTGTGATTATCTAGGTGTAGTAATCACTTAATTGACATGGAATTGATCTTTAATCAACTTCCTTCTTTGATTTTTGAGAGAGATTGTGGTGAATTAGTGTTTTGAGTAGGAGCCATGTTCTTCTGTTGTTTTGATCGATCCCAGCTCACACACAGAAGTGTGAGTTTGGTGTTTATCCAGTGTTTTAAAACACTGGTTTCGAAATGACCAACTTTAGCCCCTTTAGTTTACATTGTGTATAATTATTCAAAATCCCTTAATTTCCTATATTTTTATAACAAAAGAGTAACTAGGTTAGACATTCCTAGTTTTAAATTTCTCTATTTAATTATGAATGTGATAACTTATACATGTACACAAACATACATAATTTAGAAATTTAGGGCTGTTACAAGTCTACCCCCCTTAAAGAGGATTTCGTCCTCGAAATCATACTACGTACCGAATAAGGAAGGGTATAAGTGTCTCATCTCTTCTTTGGACTCCCAAGTGGTGTCCGATCCCTTCCAATGTTCCCATTTAACTTTAACTTGATTGATTTCTTTGTTTCTTAAGCTTTTAACTTTTTAATCAAGAGTTGTGATAGGTTTTACGACATAGTTAAGTTTATCGTCAACTTCAATGTCTTCATAGCTTATATAGACTGTTTTATCAGCTAAGCACCTTCACGGATATGAAACATGGAAAGTGCGGTGTATACCGCTCAATTCTTCTGGCAGTTCGAGTCAGTAAGCTACCTTACCCACACGTTCCATTATTTTAAATGGCCCAATAAATCTTGGACTCAATTTTCCCATTTTTTTCGGAATCGCATGACCCCTTTTCAAGGAGTTACTTTGAGCATAACTATATTACCAACCTGAAACTCGATTGGTTTTTCACGTAAGACTTCTGTCTATCTTGGGCAACTTTTACATGAGCCCGGGCCATTTCAATCTTTTCATTAGCGATTTTGTCTACATCTTTGTGGGCTAATTCTCGTGGACTACTTCACCCTAATACACCGGGTTTCGATATTTTCTTCCGTAAAGCATCTCGTACGGAGCCATTCCAATGCTGGAATGATAGCTGTTGTTATATGAAATTTCAACTAGTGGTAGATAGATAACCCAGATACCGCCAAAATTAGTAATATATGTTCATAGCATGTCTTCGAGCATTTAAATTGTTCTTTCGCTTTGCCCATAGGTCTGCGAATGATATGCGGTACTAATGAACCACTTATTACCCATTTGCTCTTGGAATTCACGCCAAAATTTTGAAGTAACCCGTGTATCTCTATCCGACATGATAGACACCTGTACTCCATGGCGAGATATAATTTAATTCATGTATACTTCCGACATCTTTTCGGAAGTGTATATTTCACATATTGGAATAAAATGAACACTTTCAGTTAATCTATCAACTACTACCCATATGGCATCAAATCCACGCGTTATTCTTGGTAGTTTATTTAATAGATCCATAGTGATGTGCTCCCATTTTCCACCCCGGAATGTCTAACGGCTGAAGTTTACCATAGGGCTTCTGGTTTTCTGTTTTTACTTGTAACCAAGTTACGCATCTTTCAACATACTAGTAATGCCTCCATATCTTTAAGGCAAAAACCACTACCGCCAATTCCAGATCATGTGTCGGATATTTCTTTTCATGAGTCTTTAATTATCTTAAAGCATACGCGTTCACTTTTACTCGTTGCATAAGTCCACACCCGAGACTAAGCTGGGATGCGTCAGAATAGATGACCATATTTTGGTCCCATCTGGTAATGTTAATATTGGAACACTGGTCAACTTTCCTTTAAGTATTCGAAAGGCATCTTCTTGTGCGCTTCCTCATACCGATTTCCCATCTTTACGGGTCTATCTGGTTAATAGCGTTGGAGAAGTCTTGTATAAATCTCCGGTAATAATCCGCAAGGCTTAAGAAATTCCTGATCTCTGATGGATTATTCGGAGATTTCCATTTAAACACAACTTTTATTTTGAGCAGGCCCACCGATACTCCATCGGCACTGTTAATATGCCCCAGAAATTGTACATTGCGTAGCCAAAAGGCACATCTAGAAAGTTTCGCGTAAATTCCTTTACGCCTAAGCGTTTCAAGTACTTCACGCCATGACACTCGTGATCCGTTGCGTTCTTTGAATACACGAGAATATTGTCAATGAATACTATCATCGATTTGTTTAGCGTCGGTTTGCAGCGCGTTTCATGAAGTCCATGAAAGCCGCAGTTGCATTTGTTAATCCGAGAGACATTACTAAAAATTCGTAATTTACATAACGCGTTTGAAACCCCGTTTTCAGTATGTCTTCATCTTTCACCTTTAACTGATGATAACCCGACCCTAAATCGATCTTCGAAGACCAACTTGAGCCTCACATCTGGTTGTATAAATCGTTAATCCTTGGAAGCGAGTATCGATTCTTTACCGTGAGTTTACTTAACTCCCGGTAATCAATACATATTTGCATGCTTCCGTCTTTCTCCTTTATGAATAATACCGGTGCTCCCCATGGCGAAACGCTCGGCCGTATAAATCCCTCATCGAGAAGATCTTGCAATTGTGATAACAATTCTTGTAGTTTCGATGGCTCCATCAATAAGGAGCCTTGGCTACCAGTGTTGAGCCCAGAAGCTAATTCAATGCCAAACTCCACCTTGTGTTTAGGTGGTATCCCCGGTAGATTTCCGGAAAAACATCCTCTACTCTCGTACAACTAATATGTCTAAATTTTCTAAAGACTCTTTAGTTGAATTATGTATGTAAGCCATATACGCCCTACATCCATGTTGAATAAGCTTATAAGCTTAAATAAATAAACAATTTAGGAGACTACAACTTTTCTCCCCATAATTAGTAATATGTTTTCAGCTCAGAGACATTAGTTGTATCTCCTTACAGTTGCATATTACTTTCGCGTGATATCAAGCTAGTCAATCCCTCCCGACGACCACTTGAAATTTTCACATTGACTTAGGAATTAGGTCGACGAAGTATTCTTCATTGTTAATACGAAAATTGCAGTTTCAACACATATCATAATACTAAAACTTTTTATTATTACCTATTTCTACTTCTAGAAACATAGGTAATTTCATTAACGTGAATATAGGGTATTGAATAAATCGGTGTAAAACAAAAGATTTATTTGCACCCGTAATCATTTAAATTCGTACTGAATTTAAATTTACAAGAATGTACCTGAAACAACATCAGGTTTAGTTTTAGCCTCTGTGGCTATCATGTGGAAAGACCTTTCCCTTGCTTTCTGGACATCATGCTTTGCATCAGTTGTGTCTTTGGTTCTAACCAACTCTAGACATTTAGACTTCTTATGTCCCCGCTTATAGCATTTACCCTTGTGAATTTTTCCACATGTATTACACTGATGTAACCCCCGTTTTGTAACTCCTTTCTTGGGAGATTTATTAGACTTTGATTTCTTTACGGGACTTGGATTCACATCCAGCACCCTCCTTTCATCTCTTTCTTGTAAAATACTGTCTTTCAATTCAGTTATCATATCGTCCACCACCGGCACGATTGTGGTTTGTAATCTATCGATAAACTGCGATAGACTATTTTCTAAAGCCTTTCCGACTTCCACGGAAATCTTAGCTTTCATTTGTTCGGTTAAGTGAGATGTCGCTTCACCTCCAGTTATTCTAGACATTTCTTTAACTGAAATGTTCATAATAGTTAATCAATAACTATTTAATTCATTTCCATCTTATTATATGGAAATTTATATCACACATACTTAATCATAAGTAATGTGTTATTCTTTTTCGGTTTGGTCAAGTATATAACTTGCCTTACCTTTCTTGCTTAGTGTATTTCCCGGGTTCGAGCGTAATAATACACTCCTCCCATACACTTTTTCACATATTTTGCATCTTTTAAATCTATAAATCTAGACTCATTTATAAGTAACTCTTACCGGATGTCTTGATCAAGCTATGAACCGAACACACTTTGTCTTAACGAGGCTCTGATTACCAACTTGTAAGACCCTTACATTCTATTTATATTTCATACAATATATAATGCATTTAAAATGCATTCATTATAAAAACATCAACTTAATGACCTTTATATAAAGTTCAAAACGTTTACTAAAGTTTCAAACCATATTGTCATAACTAAACTTACTTAGCTTGCAAAACATTTAGACAATATTTACATAAGTTGAACAAAGCAACCCAACGAGTTTAGTAACAACGCTCTTGATTTAGTTGTGGAAGCTTCATATAAGTGTGTATTCGGTTCTTTCATCGCATGATCGTCATCCGCATAATGGCCTTAATTACCTACAATCAAACACTCAATATTGTTAGTTACAAGAGTGTAAAAACATGTTTATAAGAGTTCCTATGACCCATACAACCAACAGCAACAAAATGCCTATCTGGGGACCCGTCGCGTGCCGCGACAGGTGTCGCGTACCACGACCCCTTGTGGTCTCTTCCGTCGCGTGACGCGACGAGTACAATTCGACAGCAGGTTTTGTTTCAAACCTGCATTTTTCCGGCCAAACCTGTTTTTTACGAAAACGGCCATAACTGGTCCGTTATTGACCTGAATTAGGTCCCGTTTCTTTCTACGTGACCATAATTCAACCCTTTATAACATGAATTCAAAACCCGACATCTGAATATAAAAATTCTTAAATTTATGCTCTCGACATGATAATAAATTTCAAATTCTTTGACCCATTCCAATTTAGGAACAATAGACTTGGTTTATAACATTCAAACTTCTATGAGAATGACATATGTGAACATATCTATCTTTAAGGGGCGTTATAAGGGAAATTTATACGCCGTTATCTATATTTATATCTTTTTATTCGACCTGTTCAACTTTAACTAGTTAAACGAATTTAACCCGAATCCTTTATTTGGAATTCGCCATTCTAATCATACTCACACCTGAGCTTATGACTTATAATCCGTGTTACCCTTTCTCAGCTAACGACTATAAGGTTTATTAATTTAAAATCTGGCATCATTTCGACATCTTTAATCGTGCAACCTTTTCGGTTTGCATCAAGACATCCTTTTGACCCGTTTATCTTATATTAGCGAAATCCTTCACTTTATTTTCACCAAAGCTTCATTACTTTGGTTGTTTTGACCCGTTTGGTTTCATTAGCGACATCTGTCGCTTTATATTACCAAACACTCATCGTTTTAGTCAAGTTAACCCATTCAACTATTATAGTGAAATCCATCACTTTATATATATCTTCTAAGTTTTCGTTAGAATTTAAGTAATCCGTTTGGTTTATTACGACCTCCATCGCTTTATCTCACCAAACATTAATTATTCGAATCAATTTGATCCATTTGTCTATTATAGTGAAATCCATCACTTACTATGATTCAAGTGTTCTTCATATTATTCACAAAACCTCACTATGATAATGTAACACCTCGTAAAATAACGTCCAATGATGTGTTGACACGTGTAATAAACCCTAATAAAGTCAAACATTGACTATTAGGGACTAATTTTGCAAAAAATCAAAAACTTTGAATATGGAAGGACCAAAAATGTCAACATGCCAGACTTGTGCCTCTGATTGACCTCATATGATGTTCGTATTCTTTATTGAATAAATTGTCAGACACAAGAAGCCGTTTCTGCTTAAAACCAAAAATTTACAAACCACAGGGGTTAAAAGTGTCAACATGTTAATTCTTACATCTGACTGACCTTTTAAACGATCCTGAGGCTTTGCAGAATCTTTTTTTATACTCTCACGATTGTCGGATGTTCAAATTAACCTCTGAGTGACCTTTTAACGAACCAAATGCATCGTGATGTTTGATAATACTCTCGAGAATGCCTAATATGGATAACATAAGGCTTTGACGCAATAAAATGATAATGCACGTAAGTTATGCATTAAAGGGGCCAAAAGCATCAAACTATAAAATTACACCTTTGAGCGACCATTTAAGTGAACTGGAGTAAACTGGAGTGTCGTAATATCCCATCATACTCTTGGGAATGCTCGTTATTGATCTTGAAAGGCTTTTATGCAATTTCGTGTTAAAACGCACAAGTTGCAAATTAAAGGGTTAAAAGCGTCAACTAGCAGAAACTAGTCTTTTCGGCAATCATTTAACTAAACCGGACCTAACGGTGTTTGGTTATACTCCCTAGATCATTTACAAAACTAACTACAAGGGCCCATTGTGCCTAAAATGAAAGTTACTAAGCTTATAAAGGTTCAGGGACTAAAAGTGACAAGTTCAAAACTTGTTTGCTGAGATGTGGGGTGGTAGCGCGACGCCACAGCCTACCCCTTTTGCTGTGCCGTGCGACGACGACCTAATTTGGACAGAATCTTACCTACAACTGCCAGTTCTTCTTGCTTGTTCACCAATTTTGATTTCTAAAACCATTTGATCATTCTAGGGGCTTGCTAACTGAATTACAAGTCTGGTATACACCTGTAATGATCTCATTACATCCCAAGAACACTTGTCATGATCATAATTCATTCCAAAAACTATAAATAGGCCCTCTTTTTTCTCATTGATCACTTGCATCTCATTCAATCTGCTCTCTCTCTCTCAATTCAGTGAGGATCCTGATCATTTTGGAACCTCTCTTGAGTTCTATTTAGTCCATAGGACCATTTGTAAGTGTCCTTTCGTGACTAGTTATTTTGTTTGGCTTTTAAAGCCGAAAAGTCAAGCGTTTTCGATAAACGCTTTGACTTTTAGCTAGACCATAAACGGTCAAGCCATTGTTCATAACGAACATGACTACGCGATCGTAATTAGCTTGGTGTTAAACCCTCAAAAGGGCACCTCCTAATTATCACGTTTACTTAGTTAATTGTTGGGTCAAAGTAATTAAAATAAAAGTCAAACGGGTCAGTTTTAAATAAAATTAATAACTGATATTGTAGAAGCTATAAAATCAGTTTTGTCACTTTAATAACTTGGTAAATATTAATTGAACATGTCTAGGCATGTTCAACCCGACAATTCCGAGTTTAGGATCGGTTCGCAACCGAAAGTAGCAAAAGTGGACTTTTGCTTTGACTTTCAGTTCTGCCCCGAATTAGCTTAGGGTTCCTTTGTGACCATATTATATGTTAGCATAACCGTCTGAGGTCATACTACATGGTCCCTTAGAAATCTGAATCATTTACATGTTTCCGTTAAATGCTTAAAAGTTGACCATTTTGCCCTTATGTTATAAAAACGAGATTTTTGAAAATGTGAGAGGACAAAAAGCTTTATTACTGATATATAAGTATGTCCTAAAAATTTGACATCAGTTTCTGGTCTGAAATAAAAGTTATGCAAGATATCGTAAAACAAAAGCTTTTTGTTAATTAAAGGGAAAACGTCACAGAAATGTAATCAAGTTTGCTTACTGTTCCGATTAAATCATCCAAACTTTTTTTGTATCTATAAAGTAACTAAACTTTAGTTTAGTGTTCTAATACTGTGCAATTACCAGGTCACCGGGTTATTTTTTTTCTCCTATTTTTTTATTTTGTTTTAATGCTTATGTGAATATTATTTATATTAGGTGAATTTTATAAAATCAAAACATATATAAAACCCTAAAAAAATAATCAAGTTTTAGAATTGTTCCACTAATCTCAACCCTTAGAAGATTTCTTCCTCGTTCAACTCAGTTCATGTCTTTCCGGCCGGCGACTGCAACTTCCGGCGACCGGCAATAATTGGAGGTAGTTTGTATTTCATACCCTTTCTTCCTTCTCCATTCAATACATTCGTCAGTTCAGGTCTTCGGGATTTCGTCACAACAAAATCAAAATCCAACCCACACCTATCTCTGATTACGATCGGCAACTACACCGCACAAACACCCAGACTGAAAGCCATCGCATCTCAATCATCTCTGTATCGCCTCTGGTTCACACCAACCCATCGGACACTGCCTCTTGCCTGAGACGACTTTCGTTATAACCGCATCATTCGATCTCAGATTTCGGTCGAACAACAAGTTTTCAGATTGGGTGTTATGGTTGGCAAGTAAATGCATATTTCAGGTGGAAAAATTGGTTGTGCTTATGCTTGGTGTGTTGTGTATTATATATTCAAACTACCTTTTTCCTTTTCTTGGAGGCACGTTGATTACGTTGATTAATTTTAGTTTTTCAAAAGAAAAGTCCATGTCCATAATATACATTATACATATATAATACAATAACTTGATATTAAATATTAAAAATTTAGTTAAACCTGACACATCATCATTAGTAACCTTGTGACCTGATAATTACATAGTATTAAAACGACAAATGAAACTTTAATGATTTTAGAGAGACAAAAAAAGTTTCAGTGACTTAATTAGAACAATTAGCAAACTTGATTACATTTCTATAAAGTTACCCCTTATGAATTCTATAACTTAAAATCTTGAATAAAAGTTAGATGTTATGACTAAAGTAGTATGATTATATGTCTAGGAACAACTCCTAGATAAGAAATTTATGAATTCATGGCATAACCTAGTAATTTCAATGTTTATCATATGTGGGTTTTGTGAATAATATGAAGAATACTTGAATCATAGTGATGATTTAGTGTTATTTGATAGATATGATATAGGTTTAAGTGTTAAATTGATATTCTTGACATATGAATTGGAATATTATGATTTAACATGGTTAAAATTATTAATCATGAACTTGATATGTTAGGAGACTAATTACGCATATAAGATGTTTGATAAAATGCTTACATGAACTTGAAATAAGTGAGAATTATGAAGAAATCACTTATTTAACTAAGTTAGAAGCATTGAGTGTCGAAATCTTGAAATATAAATTCTAAGCAATATGTTCGAATGGAATTCTATAGGCAAATTGGGTGGTTCGTCAAGTAGTTAAGGCGGAACAGATAGTCGTTTGAAAGGAAAGCTTTAAAGGTACGTGGCTAAACGCTTCGTAAATTTTGTTATTATGTTATGTTCTATTATATTGAATGATAGAATTATCATTGTGAAGTTCGTTTGATATAATACGGTGGATTCCGTAAGACTAAACTGGATAAAGTAATTGAGAACATTACTTGACTTTAGAAAGTGAAAGTGATGGATTTCACTATAATAGACAAATGGATCAAATTGATTTGAATAATTAATGTTTGGTGAGATAAAGAGATGGAGGTCGTAATAAGCCAAACAGATTACTTAAATTCTAACGGAAAGTTAGAAGATATATATAAAGTGATGGATTTCACTATAATAGTTGAATGGGTTAACTTGACTAAAACAATGAGTGTTTGGTAATATAAAGCGACAGATGTCGCTAATGAAACCAAACAGGTCAAAACAACCAAAGTAACGAAGCTTTGGTGAAAATAAAGCGAAAGATTTCGCTAATATAAGATAAACGGGTCAAAAGGATGTCTTGATGCAAACCGGAAAGGTTACATGATTAAAGATGTCGAAAAGATGCCGGATTTAAATTAATAAACCTTATAGTCGTTAGCCAAGAAAGGGTAACGCGGATTATAAGTCATAAGCTCAGGTGTGAGTATGATTAGAATGGCGAATTCCAAATAAAGGATTCGGGTTAAATTCGTTTAACTAGTTAAAGTTGAACGAGTCGAATAAAAAGATATATATATGGATAACGCCGTATAAATGTAACACCCCGTGTTTCGAAAGCCAAAGTCAAAGTCAAGGTCAAAGTCAATGACCGATCGCGCGACTTGACTAGTAGTGAATTTCTTTTATGTGTTTATTTTAGCTGTATTATGTGGAGTAAGTGTCAATAATCACAATAATCGACGGGTGTATTCGCTATTTAATCGATGTACGACTGTAAACTATAGGAAGTAACAATGCGATAAAGTTAACTAAACGCTAATCGAACTAATCAACATCGCGCTCGCAACTCGAATTACGCATTTTGGTTATTGTTATACGTCTGTGTGTGCCTTATGTGTTACTTGTGCATGTTTATTTATGTAATGTGTGGTAATCAATCGAATCACAATCAAACTCAATCGCAATCGAATCGCAAACGCAAAACGAATACAAAATAAGGATGCTTGTATGTAGATATAGTATGATAATTGGTGGCGAAAAGACAATGCAAGATATGAGTAGTTGGGATTAAAAGTAATTTGACTAGGAAACTCTATCGCACCGCAACGCTCACAATCGCAATCGAAACAGCAAAACTCGTCACACCGAACACTCGAATCAGGCGACCGATCGATCAGGCAACCAGCCGATCGACCAGCCGACCGTTCGGACTGCCGTCCGATTGGACAGGCTGACCGATCCTCTTTGGGTAACTCTATAAATACCCCTGTCACTTTCATTCTTTCTACTTTTGGAAATTCTCTGACCGACCAGCTCGTGCTCCTCACCTTTTCTTCGATTTCTCTCAATTCCGGTAAGATCTCACCCTAAATCTTGTACCTTCTTGATCTACATGCACTCCTACACATTTTCTATCTTTTAAATCTTAACTTTTAACCCTGAAATCACCAAGATTCAAGGTGTTCTAGGATGACGTCATCATGTGTTCTTGAAGAACTTCATGTTTTGACCTCAATCCACCAAGAACAACTTGGATCTAACCGATTTCCACACAAACTAACAAAGATCTTTCATAGATCTAAACATATTCACAATAAGAAGGATTGAAAGCTGGTTTTCTAACTTTCTTTCAACTCTTTTACACTCAACACACTCAAAACCGATAGAATCGGAACTTGTGCCGACTTACTACTCATTCTTGTGGTTGTGTTGGGTCAAGATCTGGATTCTACCTACAAGGCTACCAATTCTGGGTTAACCAAGAACAATCGTCTGGAACCAATGGACCGACCGAGCTTGGGTGATTCCTGTTCAGTCGAGTCACTAAAGCTAAGGACGAAGTTCTGTTGGTTAGCACGTTATCAAAACGCCTCGATAAAACGACAAACAATCAAAACAACCAAGTGTGAGACGAACAGGATGACCAGGACGAGGTGCCGTCCGATCGGCCTATTGACCGAACGGACATCCACCCGATCGACCGGCCAGTCGAACGACTTGCACCTTGGGACCCACACTTAACCATTTTGGTAATCTAAGGAGTCTGAGTGTTGAACGAGTTGCTGTCCGATCGGACTACCATCTGATCGAACTGCCAACCGTACCATGAGACAATTGAACCTCCACACTTAAACAATTTTCAACATGTTCAATGCACTAGGAATGCCACCCGATCGAACTGCTGTCCGATCGAGTGACAACCTACTATGAACTTGTTCTCACTGAAGTGACCAACCGAACGGGTTGTCGTCCGATCGAACGACTGTTCGATCGACCGACTTGAAAGGTAGAGACACTTCAATGTTTTCTAAATACTACAACGAAAACTTCAAAAGTCAAGCCATCATACACAAACACATCCTTCTCAAGGAAGGAACAATCCACTCGAACAGTCATCCGACCGGACTACTGTCCGAACGGACGACCAACCGCACGACTGGCTGTCCGATCGGACTACCATCCGAACGGACTGCTGTCCGAACCACTTGTACTTTGCACCGTTTTACGCGTTGCTTATCTTTTATGCTATCGTTAACTGTTCAGGTTAACCCTACTCTCTAGCGCTCCCTTCAATCCATCATCGCTGTGAGTATACTCGATCCCTTTTTGCTTTACGCACTTTTGGGTGTTACATACGTTACTTATACTAAATCACAATCGAACACACTACGCTATACTTTAAACGCTAATCGTTACCGCATGTTATACATGACTTAATGAATGCTTGTTTGTTATGTTTACACATGGAATGTTGTCTACCTGCCTTAGCAACGATAGTACTATTAGTTTGGACTCAGCACCCGTTCACTCAGGGGTTGTTAAGGACAATTATTTGCATGGATTACGGTGGTGATCATGTATTACGAACTGCCTTGGGCAGTCAACCTGCAGTCATTGGTATCGATAGGTCTATGTCGATAACTAACATGCCTCATTTCACTCTGTGTACGTGTTGGTTATGCGTAACGCTTTCTAACTCTATATGCTATTATCAAACTTGTATGCTCACCTTTACACTATGTGTATTGACTTTTATTTTAACGTATGTGACAGGTGCTTAGGATGCTTATCTGCTAGGAAATCGAGGATAGAATAAGGTCTTAGAGGCCAACAAATAGTTGTCTGTACAAATTAAATTAAGGGTCTCTAGAAGCAGATAAACAATTGGGCTATTTGAAAAATCTGAGTTGTCGGAACAGAATTATTTGCCTAGATTTTTGTCTGTAATAATTGTATTATCTTTTAAGACATGGTATGAGACATGTTACTTTAAATTAATTGGTAACAATAATTGTTATGGAAACTTCTGGACAATCTGTTTCGCTCAGTGCCATGCCCCGATGTTTCCGCCATCGGTTGGGGTGTGACAGATTGGTATCAGAGCCATAACTATAGGGAATTAGGCAAGATTCGACCTAGTCCGGGTCGATGTCTTAGATACCTAGTCTATAGTTAGGAACCCACAGACCGACTTGTGCATATCCGTTAGGGATTATGTATGAACGTATTGCTATTTCTCGCTATTCTCGCCTACGCTACACTATCACTGCACTCGAATTTTCAAATATAAATGAGCGATTAAGTCGAGATTAGGTGTGAAAACCGCAAACTCTCGACTAAATTATCTGTTCAACCCACATTTTCATCTATAAACACGAGAATTTGCGTTGAATTAGGAGTGAAATCCATACTTTGACGCATAATTCTCTTTTATTTCATCAAAAAAAAAAAAAAAACAGGAACGGAGTTGTTAAGCCAGGGGTGATACCCTAACCTTGACGATTTGTTCCGATCTTTATTTTGTTTTATAAAGCTCTCACCAAAGTCTCGACGGACTCAAACGACCTGAAGTTACGATATGACTAACGGGATGCGCGCCCAACGCCCAAGAATCGAGGCGAGGGTACTGACCTGAAGGTCAAATGTGCACAACAAGTCCTTGTGAATAGTTAAGCCACTTTGGTTAGTCGAAGTCTAATAGCCACAGACAATCTACTCCTCGAGTTTTATGTGTTTCGATTCTGAGCCCGCAACTGCTGACTTTGATGATTCGTCAATTTTATGTGATTTATGTGGTTTATGTTATTTGTTAGCGTTTTGAGGTACTACTGGTTTTGATCTAACGCCTTTTTGCTTCCGCTAATCACACAACACACTACAGATCGCTGACAAATCGCTAAATTGTGGACGACTTTGTGCTATGTTATACGCTTCGCTTATACTATACTACTCGACAAATTATTCACACTCGCTATATTTGAACGCTCGCAGACTTTGAATGATAGATTTCTGTATTCTAACTGCCTCTGTGATTACATGCGTATGTGCTTCTGTGATTCTGTGCCCTACGTGTTTATGTGCCTCTGTGAATCTGTGATTATGTGCTTATGTGTTTCTAAGATACATGTTACATTGTGTTCCTGAGCTTTAGTAGTAGTAGGATTGTGAGGTGAAATTCGAATATGTCATGTTGAGTCCTGTGACGATGTCTGTTGCAGACAATGTCGTCATCTGGATCTCGTGCTACACGAGATGCTCGCCGAAAACAAGCTGACAAACGTCTCGCCGCTATGATTACTAAACAAATGGCGAAAGTGGTTCCCCAAGTCGTCAGCGAGCTATACGAAAACATGAGCAAATCGTCTGAGGAATCCCGAACTGAGACTCCCAAAGCTGCTTTCAGCTTCAAACAATTCAAGGCATGTGGACCGAAAGAGTTCACCGGGGAAGAAGGCCCTACAGCTTTGTTCCAATGGTTTGACTCCATCGAGGTCACACTACGACAGAGCCGTTGCCCAGATAACCTACGCACTCTCAACACAACTGGCGTCTTCCAGTCCCGCGCTTTAGACTGGTGGACGGCTGAGAGGAACAAATGTGGGAATGATGCAGCCTACGATCTGTCATGGGACGAGCTCAAGGAAGTCATGCTGGAAGAATTTTGCCCTCCTCATGAGCGCCAAAAGTTAGAAGATGAATTCTGGAACATAAAGCAGAAGGATGGAGAAAACGCTGCACTCACTGCTCGCTTCAAACAGCCGCCGCCGCTCAATCGTCCAAGTCCTCACGTTGCAAGAAGAAGAACAACAACAGCAGCTCCAGCAACAAGAACTGTGCTGTCACTACCACTGCTGCTCCACTTCAAGCCGTACCGACCCAGGAACAGCCCCATCACCGTCCAGCACCAGTTGCTTATGCACCACCAGCAAAGCGTGCTTATACAGGCCCCCACCCGGCTTGCCCGACATGTTCTTATCATCACCCGGTGGGTCTCGCCTGTCGTTTCTGCGCCCACTGCAACATGTACGGCCACTTCACTGCCAACTGTCGTACTGGTCCCCGTCAAATCCCAGCTCAAGCCACTTCTCATCAAGCTCTGCTCCCAGCCCCGCAAGGCCAACAAGCGGCTCAGGCACCCGCGATCAACGCCAGAGTCTGCTTCGCATGTGGTGATCCCAACCACTTTGCGAACATGTGCCCAAACAGGGTGGTGAAACAAGAGCCCCAGCAGCAGCAGCCTCACCAGCAACAGCAGTAGCAACAACAAGCCGCACGCGCCAGAACCTTCAACATCAATGTGCGCCAAGCCCAGGCTGACAACAACGTGGTCAATGGTATGTTCCTTGTGAATGGTATTTATGAATCATGTTTGTTTGATACTGGAGCCGATAATTGCTTTGTGTCATTCGAATTCGAAAAGCTCCTTAGTCGTAAGCGCTCTCATCTCCCCTCAACATTCGATGTTGAAGTCGCCACTGGAAGAACTGTCGCCGTTAACTTTGTTCTTCGTGATTGTACTCTGAACTCAACAATCACATCTTCCCAATCGACCTAATTCCGATGCAACTCGGAAGTTTCGACGTCATAATAGGCATGGACTTTCTTCGCGAAAACCATGCTGAAGTTGTGTGCTTTGATAAGATGATTCGATTCTCGCTCGCGAATGGTGATTTATTGTGTGTCTATGGCGAAACTGCTTCGAAAGGTCTCAAGCTCATGTCATGTGTCCAAGCTAGCAAGTATCTCCGCAAGGAATACAAAGCTTTCTTGGCCAACATTGTAGTAGCGGAGAAGGAAAAGAAAGAGAAGAAGGAAGTGAAAGACGTTCCTGTTGTTCGAGAATTCCCTAACATTTTTCCTGAAGATCTTCCCGGTCTACCTCCAAGTCGTGATATCGAATTTCATATCGACCTCATTCCTGGAGCCAACCCCGTTGCCAAAGCTCCTTACCGACTTATTCCGTCCGAAATGCGTGAACTCTCAAACCAACTCCAGGAATTACTTGAGAAAGGCTTCATTCGCCCGAGCACCTCTCCTTGGGGCGCGCCAGTCATTTTCGTCAAAAAGAAGGATGGGTCGTTCAGGATGTGCATCGATTATATGGAATTGAATAAGTTAACTATCAAGAACCGCTATCCCCTGCCTCGCATTGATGATTTGTTTGATCAACTACAAGGTGCTACATGTTTCTCGAAGATCGATCTACGCTCAGGCTATGACCAGTTACGCATTCAAGAGGAGGATATACCCAAAACCGCGTTTCGCACTCGATACGGCCACTACGAATTCGTTGTTATGCCTTTTGGTTTAACCAACGCACCCGCAATTTTCATGGATCTGATGAATCGCGTGTGTAAACCATATCTCGATCATTTCGTCATCGTATTCATCGACGATGTCTTGATCTATTCAAAATCGAAGGCCGAACACGTGCAACATCTACGTTTGGTACTCGAGTTACTCCAGGGGAATCGACTCTATGCCAAGTTCTCTAAGTGTGAATTTTGGCTAGAGGAGGTTCAGTTTCTGGGTCACATTGTCAATAGTCAGGGTATTCACGTCGAACCTGCGAAGATTAAAGCAGTTAAGAGTTGGATTACGCCAAAGAAACCATCTGAAGTCCGTTCTTTTCTTGGACTAGCGGGCTATTATCGACGATTTATCGAAGGATTCTCAAAGATCGTTGTGCCGCTTACCGCCCTTACGAATAAAGACAAGCCTTTTGTTTGGGGAACTGAACAAGAGACTGCCTTTCGAACCCTCAAGCACATGCTTTGCAACGCTCCTGTTCTCACATTGCCCGACGGAAACGATGACTTCATTGTATATTGTGATGCTTCCAACCTTGGTCTTGGTTGTGTTCTTATGCAGCGGGACAAGGTTATAGCTTATGCATCTCGTCAGCTCAAAATCCACGAGAAGAACTATACAACCCATGATCTCGAGCTAGGCGCAGTTGTTTTTGCGTTAAAGATTTGGTGACACTACCTGTATGGTACAAAGTGTACGATCTTCACCGATCATAGGAGCCTACAACACATCTTTGATCAGAAAGAACTTAATATGCGTCAACGCCGATGGGTAGAACTTCTCAACGATTACGACTGTGAGATTCGTTATCACCCAGGTAAAGCAAATGTCGTTGCCGACGCTCTCAGCAGTCGGAGCTATTTGCTCAGCATTCGTAATGTTCAAGCCCAATACGACCTCGAAACCCTCATCCGCGAAGCCCAACATGCCTGTTTTAATGAACGCACTTTGAAGAAGGAACGAATCTATCACGATGGAGCTCATCTTGTTAATAATCCGAATGGGATATTCCATTATCTGCACGGAATTTGGATCCCTAAACGGACCGATTTGCAAAAGATTTTGATGGACGAAGCCCACAAATCCCGGTATTCTATTCATCCCAGTGCCGACAAAATGTACCAGGACCTTCGCTACAAGTACTGGTGGCCTGGTATGAAAAGGGATATTGCTCTCTACGTTGGGAAGTGCCTGACTTGTGCAAGAGTCAAGGCTGAACACCAAAGACCCTCTGGCTTACTCGAACAACCACCGATCCCTATGTGGAAGTGGGAAAGTATAGCTATGGACTTCATAACAAAGCTTCCGCACACGTCATCAGGTCACGACAGCATCTGGGTTGTTATTGACCGTTTGACCAAATCAGCTCACTTCTTGCCAATACGAGAAGACTACAAGGTAGAACAATTAGCCCGAATCTACACCAACGATATCATCTGTAATCATGGGACGTCTCGTGACATCATCTCTGACCGTGATGCTCGGTTTACCTCGCGACGGTGGGAAACGTTTCAAACGGCTCTCAGTACATCGCTTAGTCTAAGTACCGCATTCCACCCTCAAACCGACGGTCAGACTGAAAGAACGATTCCTACTCTTGAAGACATGCTCCGTTCGTGTGTCATAGACTTCAGTGGTAATTGGGATACATACCTGCCATTAGTCGAATTCTCGTATAACAACAGTTATCATTCAAGCATTCAAATGGAACCATTCGAGGCTTTATACGGAAGAAAATGTCGATCGCCTATTGTGTGGCACGAGATCGGTCACTCGCAATTAACCGGTCCCGAGCTATTGCAAGAAACGACAGACAAAATTTTCCAAATTCGAGACAATCTAACGAAAGCTCGGAATCGTCAGAAAAGTTACACCGATAGACGATGCAAGCCCCTTGAATTTGACGTTGGTGACTACGTACTCTAAAGGTTTCACCTTGGAAGGGTGTGGTCCGATTCGGCAAGAAAGGAAAGCTCGCGCCTCGATACGTTGGACCCTTTATGATTCTGGAAAGAATCGGTAAAGTGGCTTACATACTCGAACTACCGAAGGAAGTTAGCAACGTACACCTGACTTTCCACATCTCAAACCTTAGAAAGTGCCTAGCCGAGCACGACTTACATGTTCCTTTAGAGGATCTGCAAGTGAACGAAACATTACACTTCATGGAAAAGCCTGTTGAGATCAAGGATCGCCAAACCAAGTAGCTCAGATGCTCGCGCATTCCTATTGTGAAAGTCCGATGGGAAGGCAAGCGAGGCGCGGAGTTCACTTGGGAACTCGAAAGCGACATGAAGGCAAAGTACCCGCAGTTGTTTGTTGCGACTTCGGCCTAATTTCGGGACGAAATTCCCTCAACTAGGGGAGGCTGTAACACCCCGTGTTTCGAAAGCCAAAGTCAAAGTCAAGGTCAAAGTCAACGACCGATCGCGCGACTTGACTAGTAGTGAATTTCTTTTATGTGTTTATTTTAGTTGTATTATGTGGAGTAAGTGTCAATAATCACAATAATCGACGGGTGTATTCTCTATTTAATCGACGTACGACTGTAAACTATAGGAAGTAACAATGCGATAAAGTTAACTAAATGCTAATCGAACTAATCAACATCGTGCTCGCAACTCGAATTACGCATTTTGGTTATCGTTATATGTGTGTGTGTGCCTTATGTGTTACTTTTGCATGTTTATTTATGTAATGTGTGGTAATCAATCGAATCACAATCGAACTCAATCGCAATCGAATCGCAAACGCAAAACGAATACAAAATAAGGATGCTTGTATGTAGATATAGTATGATAATTGGTGGCGAAAAGAAAATCGCAAACCCCATAGCCCAGTGTACTGACCTTAACCCTTTAGACCCCTTTTTTAACAGCGACTGGTGGAAGCAGAGTGTGATACATAATCCATACACTTATGGACACCCTATCCCTCGACACCCTGATCCAGTACCAGCACCCATGCCACCTATGAGCCAAGAAAATTTGGAAGAACTTTGCTCATATGGTGACGAATTAGTAGAAGAAGGAGATAGAATTCGTCAAATAGGAGAAAAACTTATGTGGAAGCATGTCAAGCGCGATATACATGACTGGATACACGATACCTAGAATAATACCTAGATATATGTGTAATTTTGCATTTTGATAAAAAAATAAGACTAAAATAGATATCAGTGCATAACTACTAGTGTGTTTAAATTTCAGTTGTATTTTGTAATTGACACATATATATGAAAAAAGTAAAAGTCGCAATGTTCAACGTTTTTGATCAATCTGTTGGTGTGATTGTGTATAAATATTTTTACTAAAATTTTATTCTGTGATACCTGATAAATGTTTCCAATTCAGATGGACAACGAAGTAAATCAGGAAAACCAGAATAATGAAAATAACGGAAACCAAATAGATAAAAGTGCCATCGAACAAATAGTAGCACAAGGAATTATAGATGGTATGCCATATATTATCAAGACTGTTAAAGAAGCAGAAAATAAATCTGTAACTGGAAGTAAACGACAACACACTGAACCAAGTCACAGTGTGAACGGAAAACACAGACCCCTTATCCAAGCTCCAATTCCTAAAAGAAGAAGAACCGCCTCTTACGGTTGTTCTTATAAAGAATTCTTGGCCTGCAAATCAATAGAATTCTCAGGAAATGAAAGAGCCATTTCAGCTTTACGTTGGATAGAAAAGACAGAAGCAGTCATAAAAATAAGTAAATGTGCAGATGAAGATAAGATTATGTTTGCTTCTAATCTTTTCAAGAATGCAGCTCTAGAATGGTGGAATACTATTCTCCAGTCTAGAGGAAGTGACAGAGTTTATAATATGGAATGGACTAACTTTAAAGAGATAGTCGAAAGAAAATTATGTCCTCCTCATGAAAAGGAACAAATCGCCAATAAGTTCCTAAATCATAAAATGACTGGAATAGACTGCAAAGGTTACACTACCATATTCTTCGAATATGCTAGGATAGTGCCAACATTAGCCTCACCTGAGCTAGTGTTAATCTCTCGTTACATTTGGGGATTAATTAGTGAGATTAGACACGTAGTCAAGGCAGCTAGACCACAACCCATAGAAGAAGCAGTAGAACTAGCCAATACCCTGACCGATGAATTGGTACACACACAAGAGGAAAACTAGAGAAAGAACTTAGCTCAAAGGCTTACCTAGGAATTCCGCTACGGTAATTCCAACAGTGGAAAAGGAACAGGTTCTTCCTCTATACCTTACTGCAAGACTTGTAAAAACAAGCATTATGGAAGGTGTGCAAGGTTTTGAAATTTTTTCAAGAAACCCGGACATAAGGAAGAAGAATGTCGATCGAAGCCTAATAATAGGATATGCTTTAATTGTGGAGAAACTGGGCATATCAAACCAAACTGTCTGAAACTAGCTCTAGCAGCAACCAACAAAGCTAAGACAACTGAAGCACCTAAGAAAAATGCCAGAGCATTTGTTCTGACAGCTGAGGAAGCCAACATGATTCCGGATGTGATTGCCGGTACGTTCTTAGTTAATAATATATTTGCCAAAATATTATTTGAATCTGGTGCAAACCAAAGTTTTATCAACACTTCCTTCTACAAACTTTTCGACCAACCCTTAACCAAACTTCAACAAGATTGTCTGGTAAAGACAGCAAACGGAGAATCCATTAAGATTAGTCAAATCTTGCAGGGAGCAAGAATAGAAATCTTGAACCATCATTTCTTTGCTAACCTTTATCTAATGAAGCTAGCCGGATTCGATGTTGTATTAGGAATGGATTGGTTGGTAGCCAATCGTGCCAGTATTTTATGTGATCAAGAGTCAGTGCAAGTAAGTACACCAACAGGTGAAAAGATCACAATTAAAGGAGATAAGCCAACCAGGTCGACAAAATTCATCTATGTGATGAAAGCTGCAAGTTATGAAAGGAAAGGAGGAATAGTGTATATGATTTCCATAACCATTAACACTAAAGGAAAAGAATTAAAAGATATTCCTGTAGTATCTAAATTCTCAGACGTTTTCCCAGAAGAGTTACCTGGATTACCGCCTGATAGAGAGGTTGAATTTAGAATGCACCTAATACCAGGGACAACACCAATTTCCAAAGCACAATACCGTTTAGCACCAACGGAGATGCAGGAACTGAAGAAACAGTTGGATGAACTACTCGACAAAGGTTTAATCCACCCTAGTTCATCACCATGGGGAGCACCGGTGTTATTTGTCAAAAAGAAGGACGGATTAATGCGTATGTGCATTAATTACAGAGAATTGAACAAGGTTACGATTAACAATCGATACCCACTACCGAGAATCGATGATCTGTTCGATCAACTTCAAGGAGCTCGATTCTTTTCTAAGATCGATTTACGCTCAGGATATCATCAACTAAAAGTACAGGAAGAGGACATTCCTAAAACTGTTTTCAGAACAAGGTACGGTCATTATGAATTTACCGTCATGCCATTTGGTTTAACCAATGCCCCAGCCGCATTCATGGACATGATGAACAGGATATGTAAACCATACCTGGATAAATTCATAATTGTTTTTATAGATGATATTCTAATTTACTCTAAGAGTAAAGAGGAACATGCAGCGCATCTGCATACACTTCTGACATTATTGAGAAAACAGAAGCTTTATGCTAAATTCTCAAAATGTGAATTCTGGTTACAAGAAGTGCAATTCCTTCGACATTTGGTTAATCATGAAGGAATTCATGTGGATCCCACAAAGATCGAGGCGATTACCAAATGGAAAATCCATGAATCGCCAACGGAAGTAAGAAGTTTTCTTGGATTGGTAGGATATTATAGACGATTTATCCAAGATTTCTCTAGAATAGCCATTCCATTAACCAAACTGACTTGCAAATCAGTTAAGTTTGAATGGGGATCAAAACAAGAAGAAGCTTTTAAGTTTCTTAAGCAAAGGTTAACCAACGCACCTATACTCGCATTACCAGAAGGAACTGAAGATTTTATAGTCTATTGTGATCCGTCTAAGTTAGGATATGGATGTGTGTTGATGCAACGTCAAAAGGTTATAGCTTATGCCTCTAGACAACTTAAGAAACATGAAGAGAATTACACAACCCATGATCTAGAGTTAAGAGCCATAGTTTTTGCCCTTAAGATTTGGAGACACTATTTATATGGAAGTAAATTTGTTGTCTTCACAGATCATAAGAGTTTAAGATATATTTTTGGGCAAAAGGAATTGAATATGAGACAGAGACGCTGGATGGAGAGTCTTAGTGATTATGATTGTGATATTGTTGGTGCATACATCTGTCGTCTTCGTCTTATATCGAGTCTTGGATTCGTTGCAGATTTAAACAAGTGTGACATCATCAATATGACATCATCGTGTGACATCATAATGATGACATCACAATATAGAATGCATGAAATAGTTTGTAGTGTTTCGTTTGAAGGAAACCGTTTGAAGCTTGTCCGTTTGAGAGGGTTCCATTTGAAGCATGTCCGTTTGAAGGGTGGCATGTCACCTTCAAACGGAAGGGTCATTCCCTATAAATACCCTCATGTCTTGTTCATTTGTAACTTTCCGGCTTGTGCAACGAAGTGCTGCCGAAGTGTTGTCAGGTTGTAAAACGTTACGAAATCAATCATACAACAGTTTAAAGAGTAAATCTAGCTGAATTGAACTCTACACGTCTGTTTCCGCCTTTCGTTTAGAGATAAACTCTTCTGATCGACTCGTTCGGGTCTGAAAACGATCCTACAAGTGGTATCAGAGCTCAGAAGGAAGAGTTCTATACAATTCAGCTGCGATTTCTGTTTCTACACCATTCTTTTTCAAATTAAACATCATTTCACGGTCAGAAACTGCTCAATTTCTCACCACTGACTCGGAATCATGTATTAACAAAACCTTATAAGTTTTAGACTAAAATTCAACCTAAAACTGATCAAAAACACCTATACCGTTTGAAAATGTTCGTTAAATGCTGACGTAATCCGTTTGAAGCTTGGCTTTCCGTTTGAAATTGGTCACATTCGTTTGAAACTGGCTTCCGTTTGAAACTGTCCGTTTGAAAGCCACACATCGTTTGAGAGTTCACGTTTGAAAGAGGCTCGTTTGAAACTCTTCACGTTTGAAACATGTGTTCCGTTTGAAATAGTGTTTGTGTCCGTTTGAGGAATGTATTCTGTTTGAGGATTACGTTTGAAGCTAGCTGTACCGTTTGAAACATGATTCCCGTTTAAAATTGGTTCAGTAATTCACGTGAAAAATGCATCGTGTTGTGTGAAAAGTAAAAAGAGGTTTGTCAGGTCATTGATAGTCGGAAAAGAAATCATGTTTGTGTCAGCTTGCATGTGACTCTCAAAAATTGTCCTCACGTTTTGTCGGTTTGCATGTGAAAGTTGGTAAAGGTGTGTAAATTGGTCACTTGAGTGCTTTGTTCAAGTCTTGCATGTGATTCTAAGTTAAAGTGTGTCAGGCGCAATCAAAGTATTCGGTTCAATCAAGTTACCTAATGAAATGGATAGTGTTGTCTGATTAAAGTATACGGCCCAATCATAGAATTTTGAAAGATAATATTGTCGGCTTCTTATATCAACAACAGTCACAATATTGATAAGTATACATCTCGGCCCAAATCTTTCTAAGCCCAGCCCAAGTGAACTTCATTGTTTGCGGCCCATTGGAAGCCCATATTTCGTGGCACTTTTGATCTAGTTCATTCATTCAGTTTGCGGAATACATTAAACAAGTTCACAAATCTTCGACACGAGTCTTAGATTGATTTCATCAACACATTTTTACGTATTAAGTCCGTTTAAACTGATCGTTTTGTTTGTGTGTTGTCAGGTGATACAGGTATTTCACGAGGTGAACCAGATCATTTGAAACTGTGTGTTTGTGAATCTTTGAAAATTGAACAATGGACAACGAGTTCTATAATGCTTTTGCTAGTCCTATCACAATTACTCAGAATGCTTTGCTTGAAAATGAAACCGGGACATCACAGAAACCGCCTAAGCTTTTGGATATTGATGATTACAATGGTTGGTCCGAACACTTTGGAAATTGGGTTGAAGCTTATCACTTAGATGCTTGGGAACACACTGAAGTCCCATATGAAAGACCCACAAGGAATAGTATTCAGTTAACAATAAGAGAAATGAGTGTTGAGGAGAAAAAGAAGTATAGAGATGAGAAATTGATGGTGAGTCTGTTACAGCAAGCGATCAAAGAGGACATTCTGATTTTGCTTCAACATGATGGAAGTGCTTATTCAATCTGGACTGAATTGGAAGCAAAGTCTATAGGAAGTGATGATATGCTTAAAAACAAGATGTCTCTCATGAAGAAAGAATTTGATCTATTTCGTGGGTTGAAATCTGAAAATACCAAGCAGATTATTGAAAGATATTGTAACTTCGTGAGAAATATGACGAAATTAGGGATCAAAAAGGATACTGATGAGCTGATTGAGAAACTTGTTGATGCGTTACCACATGATACTTGGGGAACATTCCTGATGATGTTGAGAAACAATAGGAAAGAATATAAAAAGTTAACATTGGGTGAGTTCATCAAACATCTGGAAGCTCAAGAGATGGAGCAGAGGAAGATTGCCAGGATGAAGAACTACGATGGAGAACAAGACATCGGCTTATATTTCAAGAGTGGTGTTAGTGAAAAGACAAATTTTTCTTCAAAGGTTGAAACTGCTTATAACGCAAAAGGTTCTTCTGAAAGTGCATCTCAGGGATCAAGCAGCACAACAGGATTCTCTTCATTTCCAACCTATGATCCACAGTTTTCTACGACAAAGAGTGGCAAAGTTCTTCAATGCAACATTGCTTTAAAGCTTGAGAATGATCAGAATTATATTGAAGAAGTTGCAAAAAGTCACATGTCTTTGTTAGTTACCGTGCTGGAATCCTATGGAGGCTTAGTTGCAGGGAGGATCGGGAATCCAATGCTCACTAAAGAGGATTACGATCATATTGATGCCGAGGAAATGGAATTAATGGATATTAAATGGTGCATGGCTAGTGTGTTGAGACAGGCTGAAAAGTTTAAACAAATCACAGGCATAGATGATTTTCGCGAGGCACATGTTTCACCTTTAGGTTCTGATAAGTCTAAAGTTACTTGTTTTCGTTGCAGGTGATGCGTGTGAAGTGTTATATATATTAGGTGTATATTTTATGCCCTTAACACTTTTTTAGTCAAGTTTTAAATTTATAAAACACGATATTTACTAACACTAAACACACATATGGGCAAGTGCACCCATCGTGAGCGTAGTATAGTGTTGGTAAGATACCGAGGTCGTCCAAGGACACAAGAGCTTTTAGTACCGGCTTATCCTCAACGTCTAATCAAATCAAAAAGTTAGAAAAATGTTTTAAGCTAAGAAAAATAAAAACTAACTAAAATGCTGAAAATAAAAATAAAAGAAAAACAGATAGACAAGATGAATCACTTGGTTCCGACTCGTGTATAGTGTAACCTTTGATTATTTCCGCACTTTTGCACTTATTTAAGAGATTATCTTAGTTATTGTAGTAGGCCCATCTTTTGAAGGTGACGTTACCCTCAACACATTAGTTTGAGTCAGCAAGGATACAATCCTAAAGGGTCGGATTATTGAAAGATAATTAATTAAGTTATTAATGCAAATTATGGTAGGCCCTCTATTGGAGGTGACGTTACCCTCGGCTAAGTAGTCTGAGTCAGCAGGGATACAGTCCTAAATAGCCGGGTTATAGTATTAATAGTAGTTAACTTATGAGGGGATCAAAGAGTTTGGACCCCCGCCATCCAATACCGTTAAGTATTGAAGGAGGTCCTACTAAATTTGACCCAGGTCCATTGCAGGACCTCTAAACACTGAACAATGGCAAGACTCTTACCAAACCGTTCCCTTAACCCCCGACCAGGTAGCCAACATACCTCCATATAGACCGTGGAGATATGAATGGTGAAAATCTTTTATTTTATATAGACAGTAAAATAATGTCAAGACACCACGGACAAACGATAAGGAAGAATCACCTTCAACATAAGAAACTAGTTATTAAAGTCATTAATACAAAACCAAGTAAAAAGTGCGAAAAGATTAAAAATAAAAAGTATTACACTAGACACTTGTCTTTACCAAGTGATGTAAGAGACTTAGGCAAACATGGCCTTGATTGTCAAGAACTCTTACGATCAATCTTGGATCCCAAGACGACTCACACACTCTATGATGGACAATGGATGATGGTGGTGGATGATGGTGTTATGGTGGTGGTGGGTGGTGGGTGAAGTGTAAGAGAGGTGGTGTGCCAAGGGATGATTTGAGCTTGAGCCAAGCACTCCTATTTATAGGCTGAACAGAAGCTCGGGCACGGCCCCGTGTCCAGTGGGCACGGCCCCGTGTCCACATCCTTCTCTTTCGTCGTTTAATGCAGCTTGTCTTATTAGTTGACCACGCCCCCGTGTCCGCTGAGCACGACCCCGTGTGCAGAAGAATCTTTGTACTATGAAGATTTGCCTGGATTGTGCGAATCTTATAGTTGACCACGGCCCCGTGTCCGCTGAGCACGACCCTGTGGTGGGCAATAGAAGCTTCTACCACTTTGTCTTTTCTGCTGACACTTGGGCACGCCCCCGTGCTGGCTGAGCACAGGGCGTGTTCAGTCTTCTGTCTTCTTGTTTTGCTTGGGAAGATGCTGTCGTGGGGTCGGGCATGTCACGTTTGTTCCTTTTCTTGTATTTATGTTAGATTTTGCTGTCTTTTTGCTTCTTTTGTTAATTTGAGCTCATTTAATCCTGAAAATACAAAAGGAAGACAAAAACACACTTTTTCCAACATTAGTACTAAAAAAGGGTTAGTTTTATGCCACAATTGATGTAATTTATATGTTGCATTTTGCACACATCAAATACCCCCACACTTGAATCTTTGCTTGTCCTCAAGCAAAACTCTTTATAATGTGGCTTTACACACCCAAATGGAATGGGTAGAAGAGAACGTTTTTGGGCTTGTCATAGAGTGTCGGGATTTCCAAGATTCTTTATTAAGTTTTATTTTTATTTATTTACAATCCTATTCGTCATGATTTATTTAAAACTTTTCATAAGATAAATTACTTATTAGGGCATAACATGCCTCTTTAAAATTTTCTTTATATACAAGTTCACATACCTCACGGGGGATCACTCAACACTCGGCCGAAGATGTATTTTAGTGAATCACTCGAGAGCGGCATGGAACTTACTCCTACCATAGGCTTGCCAAGCAATCAATCCTCCTCCTTTTTAACTATATACCTTTGTAAATATCAAGAGGACTTTTTGGGTGAAGGGTTAGGCTTGGGTTAAAGGTAGGTGGTTGGGTTAGTGGTTAGTGGTTAGTAGAAAAGGGCGAAAAAGCGTAAAAAGCATCGGTTTTTGTAAGACTTTCTATTTTTTATTTTGATGAAACCATTTTTCAAACAAAGTTATTTTTGATGAGCTTGCTTGTTTATTTGTTTTTGCTTCATCATCAACGCAATTTTTTTTTTTGAAAAGTCATACGAAAAACCGAGCTAGTTACTAAAACAAAGGGTTAAAAATGAAAAAGGTTTTGGTGGGTAAAAGGGTGTTTGTTTGGGTTATGAAATGAAAAGGTTTAGGCTCAAAGGGGCTAACTACGGGGATTTTGGGTATGTGGTAAAAAAAAAAATAATGGTGTAGAAATAAAAAGGGGTTAGTCCTAATGCCTCCATCATTTACTTACTCGGGTTTAAGTTGGTAAGGACCGGGAATGTATCGTCGTGGCAAGCTCTAGAGTCGTAAGAACCAAGCGGCTATTCACACAAGAAACGAAAAACGAGCATTTAGTTTAAAGATATATATTTGTATGCTCACTAAAGGCTCAAAACTCACTTTTGTGGGAATGGGTTTTTATGTGATCAAGTATATATAATCAAATTTTAACTAAGTTTGCCATGCCTTTTCATAATTTTCTTATGTTGGTTCTTTTTATCATGACGCTATCGGTTGTAAATTTGTAAAAATATAACCTTTTTAGAACTTTGAAATTCCCAAGTTAAACCTAGACAAGTAAAAAAATGAAAATTTTTGAAAAAAATTGGGGTGATTAGCGGTTCCAATAGAGTTTTGTGTAAGGCTTGTATTTAGGACTTGCAAGATTCAAGGTTTTAGCATCCCCCCCACACTTAAATTACACATTGTCCTCAATGTCTCCCAATAATAAATTTTTAGGTTGATTGAATGTGTAAAAGGTGTGATTTAAGCAAAAATTTATGTTACTGGGCACTGGACACGGCCCCGTGTTGTTCGGGCATGGCCCGTGTTCAAGTGCCAGTAACAAAATTGAATCAAGAGAAACAGAAGCCTGGACACGGGGGCGTGTTGGGTGAACACGGCCCGTGTCCAGTTACCTGAACTGGGTCTTTTCTACAGACTGTGCAGCACGGGGCCGTGTTGGGCGGACACGGCCCATGCCGAGCTTACTGTAAACGAAGAAAATTGTCGGACGACCCTGTTTTCCTGCATGGGGTGCTGGTTCAAGTTTTCCCTTGTATCCTTTGCCATCTCGAGTGTGTTTTATTCCTGAAAATTAAAACTAAACTCGAAAATATAAAAACTAATCTAAATTAAACTAAGGATAGTTCCGCGGAATGCCTCCGTGGTGCGCCACGTTTATAAGGGTCCTTGGCTAGACCCAAAGCCTAGTCATATGTCACTCAAGTGGGATGTTTCGCATCCCATGTTACACCGTCGGAGAGCGTCATCCAAGCTTAAGTCTATAACCTTCATGTAGTCGACTGGGTCTTCGTCTTCTACTCTCTTTCCCACTCCAAACTTCACTTCCTCGTCCCCAAACTTCAATGTTAGTGTTCCGTCATTCATATCAACCACTGCTTGGGCGGTGCTAGAAATGGCCTCCCGAGGATGAGAGGAACCTCAGCGTCTTCTTCCATGTCTAGGATGACAAAGTCGGTCGGGAAAACGAAATTGTCAACTTTGACCAATAGATTTTCAGCGACACCTTGTGGGAATTTGACGGATCTATCGGCGAGTTGTATGCTCATCTTTGTAGGGCTCGTTGTTCCTAGGCCGAGTCGTTTGAACATCGATGTGGGCATGAGGTTGATGCTAGCCCCAAGATCGGCTAATGCGTTACGAACGGGGGATTCCCCAATCGAGCAAGGAATCGTGAAGCTTCCGTGATCAATTTTCTTTTGTGGGAGTTTGTTGAGTACTAAGGCGGAGCATTCTTCGCCTAAGTTAACTAATTGCAATGATTCAATTTTCCTTTTATGAGTGAGGATATCCCTCATAAATTTTGCATATTTAGGCATTTGGGTAAGGACCTCAATAAAAGGAATATTAACATGCAATTGTTTTAGTAAATTTTCGAACTTTGCGAATTGCTCATCGGTCTTTTGACGATTTAACCTACCGGGGTATGGAATCGGAGGGGTCTTGGTGGGCTCTTGATTTGGTAAAGAAGCCTTTTCTGGTTGGGGTGGAGTCGTGGTTTGGCTGGACTGGCTTCTTTCATCTGGCGGTAATGGAGCCTCCTCGGGACCCACAGTTCGATTCCTCAACGTGATGAGGTGTACTTGTGCTTTTGGGTTGGATTCGGTATTGCTAGGTAACGCGCCTTGTGGTCTCTCGGAGAAATTTTGAGCTACTTGATTTAATTGTTTTTCAATATTTTGAATGCTAGCTTGTTGATTTCTAAAATTCGATTCCAATTGCTGAAATCGATCCGAGTTTTTCTTTTCGGTGTCGGAGATGAGGCGAGATACAATATCTTCAAGCCTTTCTCTTCCACCTTGTTGTTGAGAAAATTTTGTGGTTGTTGAAAGTTAGTGAGTTGGTTTTGTTGGTTACTACTATTGCCTGGATCTCTCCAACCAAGGTTAGGGTGGTTACGCCATCCTTGGTTGTAGGTACCCGTTGGTGGACCCGACGGCCTAGGTCTATTATCAATGTAGTTTACCGTTTCTGTTTGGTCATCAACTTCTTTCATACAACTCCAATTTTCATGTGGCCCACCACACCCTTCACAAGCCATAACCGAGACCGTTTTTGTCATTTCTAGCTTTTTGATTTTCGAAGAGAGGGCCTCGATTTGGGCTTGTAAAGAAGTGCTTTCATCAACCTTATGGGCACCCGGGGCAATAGATTTATTACCTCGGGGAGTGTGCCATTGAAAATTGGTTTGAGCAATTTCCTCAATTTGATTATAAATTTCATTTGGGCGACGATTACCTAAAAGTCCCCCGGAGCTAGAGTCAAGTGTTTGTCTTGTGTGTGGCAACAACCCATTGTAGAAAGTGGATACTTGTTGCCATACCGCAAGACCATGATGAGGACACTTTCTTAGTAGCTCCTTGAACCTTTCCCAAGTTTCATATAAGGATTCCCCATCCTCTTGTGAATATGTATTAATTTCAGTCATTAATTTAGCCGTTTTAGCAGGAGGGAAATACTTATATAGAAACTTTTGGGCTAGTTCATCCCAGGTGTTTACCGAGCCAACTGGGAGGGTGTTAAGCCAAGCCTTAGCTCGGTCTTTTAGTGAAAATGGAAACATTCGAAGGCGGACGGTGTCATTCGATGCTCCATTGATCCGAAAGGTATCACATATTTCTAAGAAATTAGTAATATGTAGATGGGGATCCTCGTCCGCAAGCCCATGGAAGGTTGCGGAGTTTTGAAGCATTTGTATCAAATGTGGTCGAAGTTCGAAGTTATTGGCTTCGACATTCAGTGCATTGATAGCGGCACCGATATTACCTATGGTGGGCCGTAGGTAATCCATGAGGGTACGTTGGTCCGCCATTGGAAGTGGGTCCCCCTAAACTTTCTCTTGATTTTTAGCCTTAGGTATTTTTCTGAGAAAGCGTTCGGGTTCTTCTAGAGGTTCTTTTATGTCTCTACTAGAACTGGAGCTCATGCACTACGTAGGAAGTTCAAATGTGGCGTCTGGGTCCCTAATCCTGCAATAAAAACAGAAAAGAACGTTGGTCAGAAGGTTCACCACGGCCCCGTGCTCAGTGAACACGGCCCGTGGTCGGAGATGCAGTGTTTGTTTCCCGGATCCCTGTTACTGGGAGTTGGACACGGCCCCGTGTTGCACCGACACGGCCCCGTGCTCAGCTCTCTGTAACTCGGAAAATAAAAACTGCCAGTGATAGTGCTGGGCACGGCCCGTGTCCGACCAAGCACGACCCGTGCTGAGCCCTGCAGAAACAGAAAAACTAAGAATGTCACACCCCCAAAATCCACATGCGGAATATCACCGCTTGGAGGCGTGACTGACCAGGATCAAACCACTAATCATATTGAACAAGCAAGTAATTAATTGTAAAAGTCCAACCAACACAATTAGTGTCCAAAACAAACATAGTTTAAGTTATGAGCGGAAGCATAATGTGTAAAACCAAAACGTAGTTTAAAATATCCAAAGATTTAACATGGCACACAACTGTCCATGTCCCACAACGACTCTTCCTTGTGCAAGCTCCATGGGTACCTAATGACCTGCAAGGCATGTAGCAACGAATCAACAACAAAGTTGAGCGAGTTCACAGATAGTTGTTTGGTTAAAGTATTCATTTCATAAATCGTATATATTCGTTTTGTAAACCATGTATCGCGTTAATCCTTGCTGCCAGTCCAGGCATGCGTGCGATGATTAGTGGGGGCTTCCCATGTGTTACAAGACCACGCGTATCGACTGCTACGAAAAATATAAGATGTGCCCTAAGTCAATGTCTATCAGCATTGACCCTTTGCCCATAGTCCATTAGTACACGCCCGTCCGACTGGCACGGTGTGAGGTTTGTTAAACCTAATAGCGCTATTAACTAATGACCCGCTCGCCCTAGGCCTCGGCGATTAAGTCGATAATTGAGGGACTTCCTTTGATAGAGGTGATGGTCTTAAGATCGTGTACGTAGGTTTTACGTACGTGCCCTTCAACCCGAGGACAGTAATAATTTGTTTAATAGAAATAGTTGTACGAGTAGTTATTCAAACCCATTCCCAACCCCTGGGAATCCCATGCCTTGGCTAGTGTGAACTCACCTTGGTTTGCTCGGTATGCTAAAGAAATACACGCTCACAAATAATCAGTCACGACCTATAGTACGCACGTATACTCAATCAGTTCAATTACTATTGATTTAACATACATGTATACGTTAGTTTAATACTTTAAACCACTAGTGTATGTTAACTTAATTCTATATCATACATATATTAACTAATAAAACAACTAGTATACTCATTTAATTAATTCATTGAACATTCACGATTAACTATTCCAATGATCATGGTCAATATAATATATATCACACATATTTGGTTAACATGGATGGCATAATAATAATGTGGGTAGTATCATTTATTCATAAATTTTCGGCCCATGTGCAAAGCATAACAGTCAATCCCACAACCAATATACTTGTTTCAATAAATGGAATAATACGTCAAGTTCGGATGATATTAGTTCATATGCAACTTTGGACCATTGAAAGCATTAAATGCAGACATTCATATATTGAAAACATTGCACCTACACTAAATCAAAAGTTTAGGCCTACTATGTCATATATAACAGAACTGCTAAAAAGAGATGCATGCATGTGCAGACCATCAGCATCACAACCATTTAAATACATGTGCAGCCCATTAAACCCAAACTTTGAGGATTGAAATGATCAAATTTGGACTGTTGTGATTATTTATATTCAGATACATGCTTAGCATACATATTATGATGACACCTTATGTGCAGACAATATGTATGCGGCCCCCTCTTTAATCACTATTTCAATGAACATACAATCCTCATTCCAATCTAACCTACGCATATCATTCAGTAGCTAGGGTCAAGATTCATTCACAATAATCACCCATAATTTGCGCATAAATACTCTAGGGTATCAACATTGAGATAAAGTTATAGTATCAGATTCATCATTTAATTCAAGTTCAACAATCATCGTTCTGATCTCAGCATCATTCGTATCAATTCGAGTATCACGTTTCACTATTTACACACTTTTAATCATCATGTGGGTCACGATCATGAGTTGAATCATCACATAAGTTTTATCGACAAAAACTCTAAATCATACTAAGCATCTTAACCAATCAATCGTGGTCCTCTTTTTGATTAGATCAATAAGTCTGTTAACATCAGAATCATTATACTATCCATCAAATACGACCCTAGTTAGTGGTTTAGCATTCAACGATTTAAAACAACATCAAAACATGTTACTAACATAACTCTAGATCATGATCAGTCAACAATGTTTGCATTACACCAAGAGCAATTGATAAGAACTAAAACAAGTATGACCATACTAACCAAAGAAGTCGAGGAGGGTATGCTAGCACGATGAAGATGCTACTTCGAGGAAGAGAGCTTGCCAAAGAAGCTGCCGTCGTGAGTCTTAAAAGCAGCTAGGGTTTGCATTAGTTTTGAAAAGAGAACATGTGCCCCTCTATATGCATTCACGCATACATAAGAGGAGATGGGCTAGGGGCTCGGTTGGGCTTGGTTTGGGGCTTAAGGGAACTGGGCCGAGAATAAATAAACATAGGAGGAGGGGTGTTCGGCCCTTAACCCATGTGTGTTGTGCATTTGGCTCAACTATACATACATACTTTACACATAACACAAAGTCATTCATAGCATTCAACACTTCAATATAGTTCATGTAATCACATCAGGTCTACATACGTTACATCAAAGTACAAAAATAGGTTCGTAAATACGAGTTGTCACATTATCCCCAAGTTGAAAGAAATTTCGTCCCGAAATTTAGCACGTACTCACTGAGGAAGCTAGTTAAGTTGCATGGTTTTCCTGGGGTGTCACAAAGAAAAATCCTAAAAAAATGAGAAATAAATAAAAAAAACGATTAGGCCGTTGATTCCTAACTTTCTTAAAATCCTTGTGTCCCCGGCAGCGGCGCCAAAAACTTGATGCGTGTGAAGTGTTATATATATTAGGTGTATATTTTAAGCCCTTTAACACTTTTTTAGTCAAGTTTTAAATTTATAAAACACGATATTTACTAACACTAAACACACATATGGGCAAGTGCACCCATCGTGAGCGTAGTATAGTGTTGGTAAGATACCGAGGTCGTCCAAGGACACAAGAGCTTTTAGTACCGGCTTATCCTCAACGTCTAATCAAATAAAAAAATTAGAAAAATGTTTTAAGCTAAGAAAAATAAAAACTAACTAAAATGCTGAAAATAAAAATAAAAGAAAAACAGATAGACAAGATGAATCACTTGGTTCCGACTCGTGTATAGTGTAACCTTTGATTATTTCCGCACTTTTGCACTTATTTAAGAGATTATCTTAGTTATTGTAGTAGGCCCCTCTTTTGAAGGTGACGTTATTTAAGAAAAACAGATAGACAAGATGAATCACTTCGTTTAATGCAGCTTGTCTTATTAGTTGACCACGCCCTCGTGTTCGCTGAGCATGACCCCGTGTGCAGAAGAATCTTTGTACTATGAAGATTTGCCTGGATTGTGCGAATCTTATAGTTGACCACGGCCCCGTGTCCGCTGAGCACGGCCCCGTGGTGGGCAATAGAAGCTTCTACCACTTTGTCTTTTCTGCTGACACTTGGGCACGCCCCCGTGCTGGCTGAGCACGGGGCGTGTTCAGTGTTCTGTCTTCTTGTTTTGCTTGGGAAGATGCTGTCGTGGGGTCGGGCATGTCACGTTTGTTCCCTTTCTTGTATTTATGTTAGATTTTGCTGTCTTTTTGTTTCTTTTTGTTAATTTGAGCTCATTTAATCCTGAAAATACAAAAGGAAGACAAAAGCACACTTTTTCCAACATTAGTACTAAAAAAGGGTTAGTTTTATGCCACAATTGATGTAATTTATATGTTGCATTTTGCACACATCAGCAGGGAAAAGGGACATTTCAAGAGAGAGTGCACAAATCGAGAAGCGAGTGGAGCTCAAAACCCTTTCGGAAACAACGATTACTACAAAAAAAGCGATTTATCATCAAGTCACACAACAGCCATATCAACAACAACAGGCACCACATCAGGCACAAACTGCACATGGTAGAAAAGAAATTGAAGATTCAAAGAGAGCGTGTCTGGTTAATCAGGGCAAGGAAGGTGAATTTAGCTGGGATAAATACATTCCAACAGAAAGTAAAGTGTGTTTGGCAGATCAAGATGATGAAAAATTGCCAGAAGGGTTCAGTTGGGATAATTTTTGTCCAGATAAAGAATTTATGGAAAAAGAGATCTTAAATGCTAAAGCTTTTATTGCTAATGCTTATGATGAGTATTGGGCTGCAAAATACAGAAACGTCAGGGAAGCTGAAGAGGAAAAATGAAGAAAAATTGAAGAAGAGGAAGAAGAAGAAGAAAGGTTAAAAGCTGAAGCCTAGAAAAAGAAAAGAGCTGAGTTTTTCCAAACGAGAAGAACAGTCAAAGATGTTCCTGAATTTGAAATCAAAGTTGATACTGAAGCAGTCAAAGTTCCTGAAAAGTGTTTGAATTGTGATTCTTTGATCATGCAAAACAACGAGCTGCTACACAACATAAAAAGATTGAAAGAATCTTATGATACTTTGAACAGAGAGATTAACAAGTACACTGATTCGAATAGTGAACAAGCCGTCGCATTGAATACACTTAAAGGAGCTTACATGAGACAGCTTGATGATGTCAATTACTACACAGAGAAGTGTGCTGAGCTGGAATTGAAGTTGGCAACACAAAGAATAGAAACTGAAAGAGTCAACAATTTACTGAAAAGTTACTCATGTTCTACTTTTGTTGTTGACAAGATTTATCCAATTGTGGAAAGAATGAAGACTTTTGAAGAAGAGAAAACTTCGGAAGAAAAGAAATCCGAGACAAAAGAAGAGGATGAAATAGAAATTTATGGTAAGAAACCAAGTGTTGTCTACAATAGATGTCCGCCTCCGGTTGAAAATGGATATTTGTCTCGAAATCCAAATTCCGAAAGAGTCAAAAAGTCAATTAACTTACAGTGGGAGTCAGGGTCGTCGGATAATTTGCCAGAAAATATTGATGTTACGTTCACATCGTCTGACATTGATCATGAGTCCGAGTTGATTAAACGTGTGGTCGATTAGGTGTTAGATAAAGATGACATAGAGGAGTCAAAACCGGAGTCCAAATCCGAGTCAAAGTCTGGGTCCGACAAGTCAAAGTCAACAATCAAAAAGGACAAACGGGTTTATGATAAGGAATTTTTGTTATCAAAATCTAATTTGAATGACGAACCGGTCAAAGTAGCATATACTTTGAAAGATTCTGACAAATTATATTCTGATGAGATTTTTCCAATAAGAGGTGTTAAAACTGAAATGATTGAAAAGGTTTTCAAACTAACAGAAATCAACATTTCTGAAATAAAAGATATTAATCTCTCTGAAAATCCAAGACCTTACACCTCAAGAGTGCAACAAAGATTAAACAAGAAAAAGGGTTACAGTTCTGGTTCTGGTATTCATAAAAAACCAAATCATAACTGTAATTTCAAAAAGAAAGGATTAGGATTTAATCAACAGAAAAATTATAAAAATGAAAAATTTTATAAACCAAAATCTGTGTTTGTTTCAGGAAAATCTTTAGATGATGAGAAGAGCAAGCATTCAGAAAGCAGACAAATCAAGAATTCCTTGCAAAGAAGCAAGATGAGATGAAGAAAAGTGTTATTCAGAAGAAGACTGAGACAAGAACCTGTTTTCAGTGCAAAACTGCTGGTCATATTGCTAGAAATTGTCCGAAAACATTCAAACCAAAACAGGAAGTCTCTGGTAAATTGAAAGAAAAAGTTGTTGAGAAAACTGAACTTACAACCAGAAAATTTACAGGCTTTGAAAATTCAACCTTTGAGATTGGTGAATGTTTAAAGAATGTGGTAAAAAGAAAAGAAAATCTGAAAAATCAAAAATGGGTTGTTAAGGGTTCAGGAAACAGTTCTGGTGATGAATCTGATTCCACAAAATCAGAGGAGCCACGTGTTAAAGAAAAGGTTGAGAAATCAGTTCCGAATGTGGATGATGTGAATTTTCCACCTCTGCGGGCTGAAAATTTTAAAAAGAAAGTTGGGAAAGTTGAAATTTCAAATCAATTTTATTCTGACAAGAAGAAATTTGATGTTGATATGGTTTTCAACAGAAATGTGAAACACATTTTTGGAAAAATGGTCGATGGTAAGGCCAATGGAGTTAAAGAATTCTATGCTTCCAAAATGAATGTTCACAAGTCTGTTGAAAGTAAAGATGAAGAGGAGGTTGTTACACCCAAGGAAGGTCAGGCTTGGGTGGATATATTTTTCAAACAGTAAAAACCTGACTTGCCGGAGCTCCCAAATTGTTAATCGTGGAGCATGAATCGGCATCATTCTTATATTGTGTTTGAAAATTGTTTTTGTATAAGTGTGAATTTCCGGAACTCCCAGGTTGGTAAGCGAGGAGTAGGAATCGGCATCTTGAGAATTCAACCTACATATGGTAACTTACAAGTGGTATTGTTTGGTAAGCCATGTGGTTGAAAAAGGTTTCTACCTACAAGTGGTAAAATCAAGGTCATTAGTTTGAACTTGATTGAAATATTCTTACAAGTGGTAAATCAAGGACATTAAGTTGTACTTGCATTTTCCTACAAGTGGTTGGTAGACAATATGATGAGTTTATCCCCTAACCTACAAATGGTTAAAATCAATCAACAAAACTTATTTTCTGGAAAAACCATTTGATTAAAACAAACTTAAGTGTTTTGAAATCTAAATGGGAAAATAGTTTGTTGTGAGGGGGAGTTCTGATTGTTCATGCCAAGTGGATGGCGAATTGAAGTGATTCGATATCAGTTGTCACGTTGTTGTACAGTGTATTTTCAAATTTCCTAAAATGTGTTTTTATTTTAGGGGGAGTAAGAATTTTTAGAAAATCCAAAAACATTTGAAAAAGCCAAAAACATGATAAAACCTACTGGCAAAAAGACAAAAACAGTAAAAAATGAAAAATGAGTTTTGTTGTAAAAAAGAGGAAATGATAGTACATCAGTGGACTATCACAACATGCTAAAGAATTGGAAAGTCAAATGTGAATAAACGATCTCACTGTGGATGTGTGAGTAGGTTTTTGCACATTTAGTAGATTGTGACGAGATATAAACCTAAATTCAAACTTGCTTATATCGTGGGGAAACACCTCTCGGATATATGGGTAACCCCCGAAATCTTGTTTGAAAGGTCTCTCTTTCTGAGATACTAGGTCTTTATGCTCAGTGATATATGGGGTATTATTCCGGGACTTCTGCTGAATGGAAGTTCTGACCTAGTCCTCGAATAATACTTTCCGCATGCTTGAAATATAGCGCCGCCCTCAGCATAAATGATGAAGACAATAAAATTGCTAATCAATGCTGTTGTAAAAAAGATCCTCTAAAGGGGACATACCAAAAGTCGAGTCAAGATCTCTCTGCTGAACGGTAGTTCTGACCTGAGCTCTCATGATTCTTCATAATTTATAACCCCTTACAGATATCATCTGTGGTATACTCACTTGTAAGACTGAATATTGGGATCTGGATACGGGAGTATATTCTGAGGTGGGACACGCGATTAAGTTTAAGTGCTTAAGACATTAATTTCGTATCTCGAAGCAATTGAACTTTGTGTAAGAATTTAAATGGATCAGTATACTGACAATCTAAGTGAATCGTTTAAAACTTAAAATGTTTAAAGCTTAACGGTGTTGGTGATTGGTCTCAAAAACTGATATGATCCTCTTACACAAACTCGCAAAAATAATGTCTGTAAATATTTCTTTACTGCATTCTTTTACATTAAAAAATCCAAAAAGATTTTTTGTGTGTTTTAGCATAAATTTTTGAAAAATACAAAAAGATTTTCGATAACTGATTTTGGAGAGCTGATTTTTAAAATTCCGAGTGCTAAACATGATGAACAAATGGTTTGGGTGAAAGTGTTTGAGGATTGTTGAAATGAAATGAGAAAAGGTTTTGCAATAAAAACGTTATTCCTGCAAGTGGTAAATTAGATTTGAAAATCTTATTCACAAATGATTATCAGAAAATTTATTTTTGGATAGAGTTTATGCAGGTTGGCCAGATTTCGATCCAGAGCAGGATGAAAGCCAGGTTATGATCTTGTGAATTCCAGACTACGATCCCAGCCTAGTGAAAGGGGGAGTCTGAAGACATCGAGAGGGAGTCTGAAGATAGTAGAGCCAGATTCAGATCCTGAAGATTACAAGAAAGAGTAAGAGATTGATTAAGGATGCTTACAATGGAGAATTTTTGAAGAAAGTGAACAGACTGATAAAGACTGAAGGTTTGACAATCAAAGACTCGACACTTAAGACTCGTCAACATCTGAGGGGGAGTCTGTTGGTGCATACATCTGTCGTCTTCGTCTTATATCGAGTCTTGGATTCGTTGAAGATTTAAACAAGTGTGACATCATCAATATGACATCATCGTGTGACATCATAATGATGACATCACAATATAGAATGCATGAAATAGTTTGTAGTGTTTCGTTTGAAGGAAACCGTTTGAAGCTTGTCCGTTTGAGAGGGTTCCGTTTGAAGCATGTCCGTTTGAAGGGTGGCATGTCACCTTCAAACGGAAGGGTCATTCCCTATAAATACCCTCATGTCTTGTTCATGTGTAACTTTCCGGCTTGTGCAACGAAGTGCTGCCGAAGTGTTGTCAGGTTGTAAAACGTTATGAAATCAATCATACAACAGTTTAAAGAGTAAATCTAGCTGAATTTAACTCTACACGTCTGTTTCCGCCTTTCGTTTAGAGATAAACTCTTTTGATCGACTCGTTCGGGTCTGAAAACGATCCTACAGATATCTAGTATCATGCTGGAAAAGCTAACGTAGTAGCTAATGCTTTAAGTCAAAAATATCATGAAAAGCCGAAACGAGTATGCTCTCTCAAACTAAATCTACAGATAGATTTAAATAAGCATATTAGAGAGGTACAGAAAATAGTAATCAAGGATGACACTGAAAGATTAAAAGGTATGATTAAGGAATTAGAACAAGGAACAGATGGAATTTAGAGATTCCATAAGGAAAGGATGTGGATACCTAAACAAGGAAACCTACGCCACATAATTCTAGAAGAAGCCCATAAGTCTAAGTATACGATACATCCCGGAAGTGATAAAATGTATCAAGATCTAAGAAAGAATTTCTGGTGGATAGGAATGAAAAAGGATATAGAAAACTATGTTACTAAATGTATGACCTGTTCACAGGTTAAAACTAAACATCAGAAACCCTCAGGATTATTGTAATAATTAGAAATGCCAATATGGAAATGAGAATTGATAACAATGGATTTTGTTACCAAATTACCCAAGACAAGAAAAGGAAATGATACAATCTGGGTGATTGTAGACAGACTGACCAAATCTGCTCATTTCTTACCAATGAAGGAAACTTTCAGTATGGAATAGTTAGCCAAGTTATATGTAAATGAAATAGTTTCATTACATGGAATTCCTTTATCTATCTTATCTGATAGAGATAGCCGTTTTACTTCTCATTTTTGGACAAGTTTCCAAAAAGCAATGGGAACCAGGTTAAATCTAAGCACGTCTTTTCATCCACAGATGGACGGACAAAGCAAAAGGGCAATACAAACAATGGAAGATATGCTTAGAGCCTGTGTAATTGATTTCGGAGGAAATTGGGATGATCACTTACCATTAATAGAATTTTCCTACAATAACAACTATCATACTAGCATCAATGCTGCACCGTTTGAAGCACTTTATTGACACAAGTGCTGAACTCCAGTTTGTTGGGCAGAAATTGGAGAAAAGCAACTATCTGGACCAGAGATAGTGCAAGAAACAACGGATAAGATTATTCAATTCAAGGAAAGATTAAAAGCAGCATGAGATCGTCAAAAGAGTTATGCAGATAACAGACGAAAATCGTTAGAATTCCAAGTTGGAGATAAGGTATTGTTAAAAGTTTCTCCATGGAAAGGAGTTGTCAGATTCATTAAAAGAGGAAAGTTAAGCCTACGGTATGTTGGACCTTTTAAGATTATCAAAAGAATAGGACCAGTAGCTTATCATCTACAACTTCCAGAGGAAATGGTAGGAATACATGATGTGTTTCATGTATGTAATCTCAAGAAATGCTTAGCAGACGAATCATTAGTGATACCTCTTAAGGACATTGAGGTAAATGAGGAACTTAAGTTTGTAGAGAAACCTATTCAGATTAAAGATAGAAAGATCAAGAATCTCAAACACAAGAGACTAGTTCTGGTCAAAGTGAAATGACATTCTAAGAGAGGATAGAATACACTTGGGAGCTCGAGTCAGAAATGCAGAAGAAATACACACACCTGTTCCAGTAGACCTCGAGGATGAGATCTAAAACAAGGTGGGAGGATATAACAACCCTACTAAAACCCTTAAGTGTGCCCCTATACGTCTTAAAATATACCCCGTATGCGAGAAACGGACCTAGAATACCCTTATATTTATAAAAACCAAGAAAAACAAAGTCTGGGAGTCACTCGCGGGGCGCGACCCCCTTAGCCTCATGAGTCGCGGGCCGCAACTGGCTTTATTTGTCAGACAAGGCATAGTGCCACGTGTCCAGTGACTCGGCAAGGCTATACCCGATGACCAATCAACCCTAAACCCTAGTCTAGTCTCTCGCGGGCAACGAGAGAGTTAGTGATGTGCTTTGCGGGCCGCGAGCCGCCATACTTCAGGCCTATAAATAGGGTCGATCGGCTTCATTTGCAATTCGTTCAAAATTCAAATTCTCTCTCAACTTTCTGATAGTTATTATTATACTCGGGTATTATACCCCTATAAAGCGAAGCTCTGCCTCATTGTAAGTATTATAACCCTGTTTACCCTACACGATCGATCTAGGGCTCCATAACGCTTGTCAAGGCTCTGCCTGACTCAGTCGTTGGAGTTCTGTCTTGTGTTACACCCGATTGATCTAGGACTCCGTAATGCATGTTGTCACACCCCAACCGATGGCGGAATCATCGGGGCGTGGCACTGAGCGAAACAGATTGTCCAAAAGAATCCATAACAACTATTAATGACAATATATTTAACGTTAATATCCCATACTACTAACATATAATGTAATAATAGTCATTAAAATAGCGTGTCTCAAAAACAAATACTGTCCTGACAACTCAGATTTTATTTAGTGGAGTTTATAGACTTCCTACTTGATTCGTCACAACAAGCATCCTATCAACTTGTTACATATGTTAAAATAAAAGTCAATACATAAAATGTAAAGGTTAGTACACAAGTTTACATAGATAATTGTATAGAAAGCGTTTATGCATAACCAGCATCTAACACGTTGAGTTGTGAAGCTAGTAAGCTATCGACAAAGATACTATCAATACCAATGACTGCGAGTTATAGTATGCGCGAGACATGTTCACCACTGTGAACACATGAAGTAAATAACCCCTGAGTAAACAGGTGCTGAGTCCAAACTATAGTACTATCGTTGCTAAGGCAGGCAGACAGTAATTAATGTGTAAACATAACAAACAAGCATTCGTCGAATCACGTATAACATGCGAGAGCGGTTAACATTTGTAAAGCGTTTAGTATAGTGTGCGTTGTGTTTTGATATAGAGAACGTATGTAACACCCAAAAGTGCGTTAAGCAAAAAAGGGTTTGAGTATACTCACAATGCGTGTTTAGCTAGTAAACACAGACTTGGATTGAAGGGAGCGCGTTGGAGTTAGCCTGAGCATAGAACAATAGCGTAAGTGTTGAAAAACGTGTAAACAAAGTGTCGAATGGTGATCCAAACGAGCGGGGATAATCCATCCGGACGGACGGTCATCCGGACGGATGACCATTCGAACGGATGGCCATTCGAATGAGAGTGTTTGTTTGTAAAGTTGTTTCTAAAAATTTTGAAGTTTTCGTTGTGGCGTTTAAACAAAATAAAGTATAGTTGCCAAGTCATCCGATCGGATGGTCATCCGGACGGATGGCAATTCGATCGGATGGCTATTCGAGTGAGAAAAATGGTGGTTTGTAGTTTTTCGTAAAATTTTCTAAGTATCGAGCCTTGCGTTAACGGAGATGGCATGACGACGTGTCAAACAACAGAAACCCACCAATCTTAGCTCATCCGATCGGATGGGAACCACCCCATTCGATCATACTCACTGTTCTTTTGATGAAGTTTCATGTTCAACCCATTAATCGGTCGTCACTTCGGTGGAAATCCGTTTTCAACCCGGTTCTCAACTAGAGAATGAGTAGGGAGCCTGAATGATTCTAGGTTCCATCTGTTTTGAGTAAAAAGTGAAGAAAAGTTTGAAAACAGTTGACAAATGTTGAGATTCGTGTTGAATAGTGTGGAAGTCCTTTAGATTTGGACAAATCTTGATGAGATGATATCACACAACAGTTTGCATAAGAAACCGAGTGAGAACCACCTTCAAGGAGTCCAAATCAGACGAATTCAAAGAGGAAACCAGTGATTTTGATGGAGAAGATGTTGGAGAAGTGTGTAGTGATGATGATTGTACAAGATTTGAGTAGAAATACTTACGAAATGGCCTTGAATCGAGTGAAATAATGCTGAGAATGACTTGGGAGCAAGTTGGTCGGATGGAGCTGTCACATCAGTGAACAGTGGAGTATGGGAGGATTTATAGTGTGAGAGAGGGAGTAAGGCGGTGGGAGTTGTGGTCGGATGGCCTGTCGATCAGATGGCCATCCGTCCAGATGGTCATCCGAGCGGATGGTCATCCGGACCGTAGTCCATTCGATCATTGGTCCATTCGGTCCGACGAGCCGTGTTTTGTTAGTTTTCAACTTTTGTTTCGTGCATCAAGCGTTGCGTTTAGTCAAGTTGCGAGTAAGCATTCGAGTATGTAAGCGTTGCGTTGATAACCACATCACATTTAAACAAATAACTAAAATACATAAAAGTAAATCTGCGTTTCGAGTCTGCGTTGATTGTGCGTTGAGTTTGCGTTGCAATAGCGTTTGCGAGTAACCATACAAAATATATAAAGCACACATAAGTAAACAAGTAAACACACAATTAACACAAGTAAATAAATAAACAATCCGCGTTTTGAGTTTCCGTTGTGTTGTGTTGAGCGTTGTGATACCCAACGTTTAAATGCGATAAGTAGCGTTAAACAAGCGGTATAGTATGCGTTTTGAATAAGCGTTGTAATCATGCGTTTAATAATGCGTTTGAAATATAGTTTGAAATAGTTGACCCATAGCGATAATCGGAATCTCGAGAGTACAAGTCAATTAAGCGAGAAATTGACAGATAACAAGTAATGACCCGGAAAGTCGGGTTGTTACACATGTCAAGGCTCTGCCTGAATCAGTCATTGGAGTTCTGTTTCGAGTTGTACGGTTAATGTGATTTGGGTTATTTTACTAACATGTGTGCATTATTAAACATCGGGGCGTGGAACTGAGTGAAACAGATTGTTCAAGAGAATCCATAACAACTATTAATGGCAATATATTTAATTGTTTAACGTCCCATACCATCAAACATATAAAGCAAACAATCATTACAGATATAGTTCTAAAAAAACAAATAAACTGTTCTGACAACTCAGATTTATTTAGTTTGTTTCTAGACCTCCTATCTTGATTCCACAAAAGACAGCATAGCATCCTATCAACCTGTCACATACGTTAAAATAAAGTCAATACACGGATTGTAAAGGTGAGTACACAAGTTTGCATAGTATATAGTATGAGAAAGCGTTTACGCATAACCAACATGTTGTAACATCCCGAAAATGTGAGTTCTTAAATTTGCAATATGGTTGCAAATAAAATAGTGAAATAAACCGACTAAGAGTGGCACTAACCAAGTTAGTTGGTCACTTATAAGTATTTAGGAGCTAAAACAAATAAAGTATGAAAAGTGAGGGACTAAAAGTGTCTAAATGAGAACTATTTTTAATAAAATAACTAAATTAAAACACAAACACATTGGTCTGTGTTGTGGAGATCGACCAGGAGTCGGGGGCGACCCCAAGCTCCATCAAAACCCTAGTTCATCACAAATTGAGGGTCCAAATCTGATCAAAAACAAAAAACGAGCATAGATTATTGATCCTCATCACAAGAGGATTACAAGGTATGTAAAATTTGATGAAAACTCTCAACTTGAAATTCTCATGAAATTGGGAAAATCTGAAATTTATGGTTGCATGTTTGTTTTATGATGAATTAGGAACAATATAGTGTCTAGGGACAAATACAAGTTGAAATCATGTGAAATTTTAGTAAAATCCATGAACACCATTATAGGTGATTAGTGGGTTATGTAGAACTTGATAAATACTAGGAAATTGGGTGTTGTTATAGTGTAATTTGACAATTGTGAAGTGACTTCAGAATTTTAGAAGCTAACAATTGTGTAAAATGGGTTGATTTATGTGAAATTCGGGCTAGATGATAAGCTAGGGATTTACTAAATAATCATGTAAAATTCTGCCTTTAAAGTGTTTGTTGAAATGCCTCAAAAAAGGCTCGAAACTAGAATTTTGAAGTTAAAACACCTAATTGTGATGTTTTGGCTATTATGCGATATGTGATTAAAAAGAGTTCTAAACATGATGTAAATGAACTCTATAGGAAGGGATACCGGAACGTCGAGTGGACAAGCCGGTGGTGAATTGCGGTTGAAGGGCGTGCACTAAAGGTATGTAACTTGACCCGTTACATTAAACAAATTGTTGTTAAGTTTTGCGAAGTCTCATTGTAGGATAAATATGGTGTCAATTGTAGCGACCATGATCGTTACTTGGATTAATAGTCTAAGAGTGACAAGGAATCGTTTGGTAGTCATCATAATTGGAGGATTCCATAAGATGAGCCAAACGGGTCGATTAGTTGTGTAAATTATTGTTCTAGTGTTTTTAGAAAGTTAAAATGGCGATGACAATCACAAGAGCATTAAGCCATGAGATTGGTAAAGAAATGCGAATGATGATAAGCCCTGGATGTTGGGTAGAAAGTGTCATAATTTACTAGCTAAATGGTAGTAAATTGTGTGAAGTTGAAGCGGGTCGAATAATCAATTTAATGCGTGGCCAAGGCTTCGTAATATAGTTAATGGATTTTTTCGTTGTTGTTGATAAAAAAAAAAAGACATGTTAGAATACGAGGATTTAGCATGTTAATTCGTTAGAATGAGAAATTTGAGAGTTCGGGTTTGGGGAAAATAACTAAATCAACCAAAATATAGAGTTGCAGGGGCTACCGTAAATTACGGTACCCACCGTAATTTACGGTAGAGTCCAAAAGTTTATGGTGGTTCACTCCTGAGTTACGGTGGACCAGAAACATAAAATGACTACCGTAACTTACGGTAGATACCGTAAGTTACGGTAGAGTCTGGAAATTTGGCTAAGTTTTTGTATATTGTAGTTAATTGAATCCGTTTCCAAACGTAGTTTCGATTAAGCAATAATTCCAAGAAACCCAATATTAATAATTGTCAAAATTTCAGTTTGTAGGTGTTGCAAGTATGCGGACAACAATCAAGCATGTTTTGAAGAACCGAACACGAACTTTTGAAGCTTCCGCTTTAAGTTAACTCTGTTTAGACAATGTCAACGATGTAACAAATTTGCTAAATAACTTTGAATGTTTGAATTAGTCGGTAGTTGACTAATGTTAGTTACCTTAAAACTTTACTTTTGGAACTTATATTTTATATAAATCCCGTTTTTACATTAAATTCTTATAAATTCAAGACGGGTGTTACAAGTTGGTAATCAGAGCTTAAGGTTGTCAACAAAGTGTTCGGTTCAAGCTTGATCGATCGTCCGGTAAGAATTAATTGCTTTAGTAGACTTACTAGAATACTAGAAAAAGGAAATTTGAATTGATATGCACGGGAAATGCGTGTTTACACACTCAAACCCGGAAAAGTGCACTAAGCATAAATGGTTTAAGCAAGTGGTGAACTTGGCTAGATCAAAATGAATGACGCATATGTCATAAATGAAATGTTTAACAATTAGTGTAAACATTTCAATTTCAAGATGACGGAAAGATGGGAGGAGTGTATGAATACGCTCGAACCCGGGAAAATACACTAAGTAAGAAAGGTAAGGCAAGATATATACTTGACCAAACCGAAAAAGAATAACACATTATTTATGATTGAGTGAGAGTGATATAAATTTCCGTATAATAAGATGGAAATGAATTAAATAATTATTGATAAATCGTGATGGATGTTTCAGTTAAAGAAATGTCTGGAGTAACCGGAGATGATTCGACATCTCAATTGACTGAACATATGAAAGCTAAGATTTCCGAGGAGGTCGGAAAAGCTCTAGAAAATAGTCTATCACAGTATATTGATAGATTACAAACCACAATCGTGCCGGTGGTGAACGATATGATGGCTTAATTGAAAGACAGCATACTACAAGAAATAGAAGAAAGGAAAGGGTTGGATATGAATCCAAGATCCGTAAAGAAGTCCAAGTCTAATAAAGCTCCCAAGAAGGGAGTTACAAAAAGTGTGTTACATCAGTGTAGATTTTGTGGAAAAATTCACAAGGGCACATGTGGTAAGCCAAGACATAAAAAGTCTAAATGTCCAGAGAGGCTTGGAACCAAGGGTACAACCGACACAAAGTCTGATGCCCAGAAATCAAGGACAATGTTGTTTTATATAACAGCCACGGAGGCTAAAGCTGAACCTGATGTCGTTTCAGGTATACTCTTGTAAATTAAATTTTAGCATGAATTTTTAATTATTACGAGTGCAAATAAATCGTTTGTTTTATATCGATTTATTTGACATTCTACATTAGTATTAACGAAATTACCAAGGCTTTGAAAAAAAATAGAAAGAGGTAATAATAAAAGTTCTATTGTTTATAAAAGGTGCTGAAACTGTACGTTGAGCATCGAGGTAAAAATAATCATGATAAATATTGCCTTGGGAAGGGGTGCGCGCACACTCGAACCCGAGAACGTAATGAAAGATAAGCGTCATAATAGGGAGGAGTGTAATAACACCCGAACCCTGGGAGTTTACAATAGTAAAAGATGACAAGGACATGGTTATAGACTAAGCCAAACTAAATGAAATATATAGAAACATCGTTTATGTCGACAAACGATGTGGATAAATTCCATACAACGATATGAAACAATAACATGAAATGAATTGATTTTGTTATTGTAACAATGGGTTAAAGTCAGAAATCAAGAAATTAAGATTTGGATAGGAATATCCTCGAAAAAGAAATTAAATGGACAATATGTATTATTTGTTGCTGTAAATAATGAAATACCAATAAATTTGGATTTAAAAGCTCGGGTATGGGTAGATACCCAAGTAACATGTTACTAATAAACTCCTCCTGAGGAAGAACGATAATCACCTTGATGAGGGTGAATATGTAAAAGAATTAGTAAGACAAACATTATGAAAGCGTTAGAATAAGAACGAGTAAACCCCAAAGGCCGAATAACAATAACAGTAGTTTACCAAATAAGACTTGAGACATGGGCCTTCGGGACATTTGTAAAAGAAACAGACCTAAGGGTCGCTGACAAAAGAAAGGTGGTGTACGGATTAATTAAGTAAAGTGCTTGATAATAAAAGTAAACGAAAATATGAATCGACAATTTAGAACATCAAGGCATAAGGATAAAGTTGACTGTCATAGGCGATGGAACTCACGCGAACAAGTCAAACCAGACGAGTGAAAGAATAAAAGACTAGGTTGAGTAAAAGCGGTGGATTTTGCTGATACGACCAAATAAATCGAGAAACAAAGTCTTAAAGAATGCCGGAAGGGTTGCTATGAAAATAATATCGATAAAATACTCAATTAATAGGTATGTTTTCAGATAAATGCGTAACCAACAGTCGAGAACACGAATTAAAAGTCAAGAGACTCGGATTAAGAGTTATGACTGAGAAAACGATAAAATTTTGCAAAAACGGAAATTTCGATAGTTATGTTCAACTACTTTAATATTGGGCGGGTTGAATAAAGTATAGTGGTTGATATCCCAAGTAAGCGGAACCTGGATAATGAAAGCATGAAATATTATTGAATCTATGGGATAGGTCATAAAAGAGTATGAAAGGGAAAATGCAAACCAATGAAAACGGAGTGTTAAAAACATCAAGATCAAGAACCCGGGTAACGGGTTGAAAAGAAATAGAGGCATAAACCAAATAACGGTATGAGTAAAATAAACCGACGCGAAGGACACATAAGAAGTCATAGAGTCGGAAAGGTAATCCGAAAGAAAATGAGTGTAGCCTTAGACTACGGTCAAGGTCAAACGAATAGAAGATGATCCATGGGATTACCATAACCTTCAAATTATAAACAATGTAAAGTCCTACGGGAACAAAATGACCATTGGGTCGCAAATACAAATGGAACATACTAGGGGGGGGGGGGGGTTCACCCTAAAAAGGTGAAGACCTAATAGAATAGTCTACAAGGCTAAGTAAAGGAACCTACGGGTCGATAATATAAAGCGTGGAGAACCAATTATGATTTCTCGCGTAAAATGATAATCCCGAAGAATGATCCTTGTCGTCAATTCCTTGATATGATTAATCGACAAGGTTAAAGAGAAAAACATTAAACTAAAATTCAGTTTTAGTAAAGAAACGATGTTCTAACACCTATGAATACCGAGAGAGAAATTAGAAAATAGTTAGTACTAAAGAATATAGGTCTAACGCCGAAAGCTGTAAGATGATGCATTCGGAGGAAAGATTCTTAAGAGTTAAAAGTCGATGTAAAACTAAACATGGTGTGATGTGAGCACGGACACAAAAGTAATATAGAATGTAAACACGTTATAGTGTGAATGACTAGATATGAAATTATAAGCACGCAAAGGGCCGATGACAGCAATATTGCATACCCGAATGACGAGGTATGAGGTAAAATGGTGACCAATTAGTTTAGGCAATAAAACAAGTTGTACCCTGAATAACACTGTAACCTATGTAGAGCGCTTGTTAATATAAAACTAGCGTCAAGTAAGTATGCTGACGGGCTCAGTGACTGAATGGTCAAAAGACAACCCGATCAAAAGGGCGACAAAGGATAGGAAATAGGTGATATAGTTATGCTAAAAGTTTTCCCCAAGGAAGGGTGTTATCCGATTCAGAAAAAGAGAGAAACTAAGCCCGAGGTTTGTCAGGCCATTTAAAATCATCGAACGGGTTGGCAAGGTGGCTTATCATCTCGAATTACCGGAAGAGTTGAATGGAATACATGGCACGTTTCACATGTCGCAATTGCGGAAGTGTCTAGCGGACGAAACAGCTTATATCCATTACGATGATATTGAAGTGGATAATAGCCTGAATTATGCGGTGAGACCAGTGGAGATTTTAGATCGAAAGGTCAAGCACTTGCGAAACAAACAAATTGATCAAGTCAAGATCAAGTGGGAGCATAGGAAAGGCTCGGATACTACGTGGGAGTCCGAAGAGGAGATGCGACGCCCCTACCCTACTTTATTTGGTACGTACTTTGGTTTCGGGGACGAAACCTTTTTAAGCGGGGTGGACTTGTAACATCCCGAAAATGCGAGTTCTTAAATTTGCAATATGGTTGCGAATAAAATAATGAAATAAACCGACTAAGAGTGGCACTAACCAAGTTAGTTGGTCACTTATAAGTATTTAGGAGCTAAAACAAATAAAGTATGAAAAGTGAGGGACTAAAAGTGTCTAAATGAGAACTATTTTTAATAAAATAACTAAATTAAAACACAAACACATTGGTCTGTGTTGTGGAGATCGACCAGGAGTCGGGGGCGACCCCAAGCTCCATCAAAACCCTAGTTCATCACAAATTGAGGGTCCAAATCTGATCAAAAACAAAAATCGAGCATAGATTATTGATCCTCATCACAAGAGGATTACAAGGTATGTAAAATTTGATGAAAACTCTCAACTTGAAATTCTCATGAAATTGGGAAAATCTGAAATTTATGGTTGCATGTTTGTTTTATGGTGAATTAGGAACAATATAGTGTCTAAGGACAAATACAAGTTGAAATCATGTGAAATTTTAGTAAAATCCATAAACACCATTGTAGGTGATTAGTGGGTTATGTAGAACTTGATAAATACTAGGAAATTGGGTGTTGTTCTAGTGTAATTTGACAATTGTGAAGTGACTTCAGAATTTTAGAAGCTAACAATTGTGTAAAATGGGTTGATTTATGTGAAATTCGGGCTAGATGATAAGCTAGGGATTTACTAAATAATCATGTAAAATTATGCCTTTAAAGTGTTTGTTGAAATGCCTCAAAGAAGGCTCGAAACTAGAATTTTGAAGTTAAAACACCTAATTGTGATGTTTTGGCTATTATGCGATATGTGATTAAAAAGAGTTCTAAACATGATGTAAATGAACTCTATAGGAAGGGATACCGGAACGTCGAGTGGACAAGCCGGTGGTGAATTGCGGTTGAAGGGCGTGCACTAAAGGTATGTAACTTGACCCGTTACATTAAACAAATTGTTGTTAAGTTTTGCGAAGTCTCATTGTAGGATAAATATGATGTCGATTGTAGCGACCATGATCGTTACTTGGATTAATAGTCTAAGAGTGACATGGAATCGTTTGGTAGTCATCATAATTGGAGGATTCCATAAGATGAGCCAAACGGGTCGATTAGTTGTGTAAATTATTGTTCTAGTGTTTTTAGAAAGTTAAAATGGCGATGACAATCACAAGAGCATTAAGCCATGAGATTGGTAAAGAAATGTGAATGATGATAAGCCCTGGATGTTGGGTAGAAAGTGTCATAAGTTTACTAGCTAAATGGTAGTAAATTGTGTGAAGTTGAAGCGGGTCGAATAATCAATTTAATGCGTGGCCAAGGCTTCGTAATATAGTTAATGGATTTTTTTGTTGTTGTTGATAAAAAAAAAAGACATGTTAGAATATGAGGATTTAGCATGTTAATTCGTTAGAATGAGAAATTTGAGAGTTCGGGTTTGGGCAAAATAACTAAATCAACCAAAATATAGAGTTGCAGGGGCTACCGTAAATTACGGTACCCATCGTAATTTACGGTAGAGTCCAAAAGTTTACGGTGGTTCACTCTTGAGTTACGGTGGACCAGAAACATAAAATGACTACCGTAACTTACGGTAGATACCGTAAGTTACGGTAGAGTCTGGAAATTTGGCTAAGTTTTTGTATATTGTAGTTAATTGAATCCGTTTCCAAACGTAGTTTCGATTAAGCAATAATTCCAAGAAACCCAATATTAATAATTGTCAAAATTTCAGTTTGTAGGTGTTGCAAGTTTGCGGATGACAATCAAGCATGTTTTGAAGAACCGAACACGAACTTTTGAAGCTTCCGCTTTAAGTTAACTCTGTTTAGACAATGTCAACGATGTAACAAATTTGCTAAATAACTTTTGAATGTTTGAATTAGTCGGTAGTTGACTAATGTTAGTTACCTTAAAACTTTACTTTTGGAACTTATATTTTATATAAATCCCGTTTTTACATTAAATTCTTATAAATTCAAGACGGGTGTTACACATGTATCACGTAACGGGCGAAGCAAGTAACTATCAACTATGTTCATACTTAACCACGAGACTGCGTTGTAGAGTATGCGCGACACATGCCCAACAGACACGTGAAGTAGAGTAATGTGATCCCTAGCAACCCCTGTCCACGACAGGTGCTGAGTCTAAACTATAGTACTATCATTGCTAGAGGCGGTACCGTGTAACACTGTCTAAGTAGAGTAATAAGCATTCAAAGTTCATGTATAACATGCGGGGGTGGTTAGCGTTAAAAGTGTTTGCGTTGTGTGTTGTTGTGTTTTGATGTAGCGAACGTATGTAAAACCCAAAAGTGCGTTAAAAGAAAATGGATTCGAGTATACTCACAGTGTGTGTTTAATAAGTAAACACTATCGGTTGGATTGAAGGGAGTGCTTGGAGTTAGCCTGAGCATAGAACAGTAGCGTAAGTGTTGAACAGTGCGTAAAACAGTGTGTTGTAAGGTAGCTGAGCGGATGAGCACAACCCATCCGGATGGATGGTCGTCCGGTCGGATGGTCATCCGATCGGATAGCCATTCGGACGGTTGGACATTCGAGTGAGAGTGCGAGTGTTTGTAAAATTGTTGGAAACTTTTGAAGTTTTCGTTGTAGCCTTTAAACAAAAACAAAGTGTAGTTATCAAGTCATCCGGTCGGATGGTCATCCGGTCGGATGGCCATCTGGTCGGATGGCCATTCGATCGGATGGCTATTCGATCACGAAACTGGTTGTTTGAAGTTTCGTAAAATTTTCTAAGTTTGAAACTTAACGGAGACGGCGTGATGACATGTTGAACAACGGAAACACCCAAGGTCAGTTCATTTGATCGGATGGGAACCACCCCATTCGAGCGTACACACTATTCTTTTGGTGAAGTTTCATGTTCAACCCGTTATCCGGTCATCTCTCCGGTAGAATCTGTTTTCAAGTCGGTCCTCAACTAGAGAATGAGTAGAGAACCCGAATGAGTCTAGATTCCATCGGTTTTGAGTAGATAAGTGTAAAAGTGTTGAAAGAACTAGTTGGAAAAGTGTGAAATATGTTGTAATCAGTGAAATTTATCGAAATCGGTTGAAAAGTGTTAAAATCTTGTGTTGAATAGTGTGGAAATCCTTTGTATCTGAACCAACTTGATGAGATGACGTCACCTAAGTGAACACCATATTCAAACAGTCCGAATCAGGTGATTTCAGTGAGAAAACAAGTGTTTTTGATGGAGAAGATGATGAGAAAGTGTGTAGTGATGATGGAAGTAGAAGATTTAGGGAGAAATACTTACAAAAATGGCCTTGAATTGAGAGAAAAGTGCTTGAGAGCGAGTTGAGAGCATTTAGGTCAGATAGAGCTGTCACATCAGTGATTTAACATGAGTGAGGGGTATTTATAGGCTGAGTGAAGAAAGTGAGGCGGTGCAAGCAGGTAGTCGGATGGCCATTCGAACGAAGGGTCATTCGATCCGACGGCTTGTGCGAGTTGGTTTTTTGACCTTCATTTCGTGCGTTGAGCATTGCGTTGCGTTGATAACCACATCATGTCAAACTAATAACCGAATAAACTAAAATACATAAAGTAAATCTGTGTTTTGAGCCTGCGTTGTGTTTGCGTTGAGTTTGCATTGTGATAGCGTTTACGAGTAACCATAACCAATATATATAAGGCACACACAAGTAAAGCACATAATAATTAACACAAATAATAAATAACCAATCCGCATTTCGAGTTTGCGATGTGAGAGCGATGTGATAGCGTGAAGTAAAATAACATTTAGTTGTGATCTATGAATTTATCGCATTGTTACTTCACTTATTAGTAAATCATAGTTTAAAATGTCGCTTAGGATCGTTAACCAATATATCGTTTATCGAATCTCGATAGTACAAAGCAATAATTAAGCAAGAAATAACAGATCTGGATAAGATGTTGACTTTGACTTTGATTTGTACTTTGACTTGTAAAGTCGGGTTGTTACAGCCTCCCCTAGTTTAGGGAATTTTGCCCCGAAATTAAGGCGCAAGCGTAACGAAGAGATGTGGATGTTTAGCCTTCATATCATTTTTGATTTCCCAGGTGAACTCAGCACCGCGTTTGCCTTCCCAGCGAACCTTCACTATGGGAATGCGAGAGCGTCGAAGTTTCTTGGTCTCTCGGTCCATGATTTCTACTGGCTTTTCCACGAAGTGTAATGTTTCGTTCACTTGCAAATCCTCGAGAGAGAGATGCAGGTTTTCTTTGGCTAGACACTTTTTGAGGTTCGAAACGTGGAAAGTCGGATGTACGTTGTTGAGTTCCTCCGGTAATTCGAGTCAGTAGGCCACTTTGCCGATTCTTTTCCAGAATCTTAAAGGGTCCAACGTATTGAGGCGCAAGCTTTCCTTTCTTGCCGAATCGGATCACCCCCTTCCAAGGTGAAACTTTTAGGAGTACGTGATCGCCAACTTTGAACTCAAGGGGCTTGCGGCGTTTATCGGTGTAACTCTTCTGGCGACTCCGAGCTTTCAAGAGATTGTCTCGGATTTGGAGGATCTTGTCAGTCGGTTCTTGCAATAACTCACGACCGGTAATTTGCGTGTCTCTGATCTCGTTCCATACAATAGGCGATGGACAATTTCTTCCAATTACCACCAAAATCTATGACGCACGAATGAAGCATGTCTTCAAGGGTGCGAATCGTGCGTTCAGTCTGACCGTCGGTCTGGGGATGGAATGCGGTACTGAGATTAAGAGTAGTACCGAGAACGGATTGAAAAGTCTCCCAGAGGCGCGAAGTGAATCGACCATCGTGGTCAAAGATGATGTCACGAGGGGTCCCATGTTGACAAATGACTTCGTCAGTATAGATTCGTGCTAATCGTTCGACTTTAAAGTCTTCTCGTATCGGTAGGAAGTGAGCAGATTTCGTAAGACGATCAACGATAACCCAAATGCTATCGTGACCTGATGGCGTACGCGGAAGTTTCGTAATGAAATCCATAGCTATACTCTCCCATTTCCACATCGGGATCTCGGGCTGTTCGAGCAAGTCAGGCATTTCGAAACATAGAGAGCGATATCTTTCTTCATTCCCGGCCACCAGTACCTTGAGCGAAGGTCCTTGTACATTTTGTCGGCACCTGGATGAATGGAATATCGTGACTTATGGGCTTCAGTCAACAAAACCTCTCGAAGATTATTGCGACTAGGTATCCAAATGCGATCGAGGTAGTGAAAGATACCATTTGGTTTGTTCACTAGTTGATTTTCGGTTCCAAGAATTCGTTCTTCCTTCAGGGTGTTCTCGAGAAAACAGGCGTATTGAGCATCACGAATGAGAGCTTCGAGGTTGTGTTGGGTTTGAGTATCGCGAACACTATATACATAGCTTCACCGACTAAGAGCATCAGCGGCGACATTTGCTTTGCCAGGGTGATAGCGAATCTCAGAGTCGTAGTCATTGAGAAGTTCAACCCATCTGCGTTGGCTCATGTTTAGCTCTTTCTGGTTCAAGATGTGTTGTAGGCTCTTATGGTTAGTGAAGACCGTACACTTAGTACCATAAAGGTAGTGTCGCCAAATCTTTAACGCAAAAACAACTGCACCTAGTTCGAGATCACGGGTCGTGTAGTGTAGTCTTTCTCATGGACTTTGAGCTGTCGAGATGCGTACGTGATAACCTTGCCTCGTTGCGTAAGGACACAATCAAGACCTAGGTTAGAGGCATCGCAGTAAACGACAAAATCGTCGTTTCCGTCGGGTAGAGTGAGAATAGGAGCATTGCAGAGCATATGCTTTAGGGTTTGAAAGGCTTCTTCTTGTTCGGTTTCCCAAAAGAAAGGCTTGTCTTTATGCGTCAAAGAGGTGAGAGGAACGGTGATTTTTGAGAAATCAGTGATGAATCGGCGGTAATAACCAGCCAATCCAAGAAAAGAACGAACTTCGGACGGAGTTTTCGGTGTAATCCAACTTTTCACTGCTTCGATCTTCATGGGGTCGACGTGAATACCTTGACTATTAACAATACGACCGAGAAATTGAACCTCCTCAAGCCAAAATTCACACTTGGAGAACTTGGCATAGAGGCGATTTCCTTGGAGAAGTTCGAGGACTAAATAAAGATGCTGCACATGTTCAGTTTTCGACTTCGAGTAAATGAGGATATCGTCAATAAACACAATAATAAAGCGATAAAGGAATGGTTTACACACACGGTTCATCAAATCCATGAAGACCGCATGTGCGTTGGTAAGACCAAAAGGCATTACTATGAATTCATAATGGTCGTAGCGGGTTCAAAAAGCAGTTTTAGGGATATCTTCCTCCTGAATTCGTAACTGATGATAACCAGAGCGTAGATCGATCTTAGAAAAACACGTAGCACCTTGTAGTTGATCAAATAAATCGTCGTTTCGAGGCAAAGGATAGCGATTCTTTATGTAAACTTATTAAATTCCCTATAATCGATGCAGATACGGAACGATCAATCCTTCTTTTTCATGAAAAGGACAGGTGCGCCCCATGGCGATGTGCTAGGGCGTATGAAGCCTTTATCAAGTAGTTCCTGGATTTGACTAGAAAGTTCACGCATTTCGGAGGGCGCGAGGCGATATGGAGCTTTAGCAACAGGGTTTGCTCCAGGAATGAGATCTATTCAGAAATCGATATCATGAGACGTGGGTAGACCAGGTAGATCATCAGAAAGACACTAGGAAAATCACGAACCACAAGTACCTTTTCTATTGGCTTCCCTTTCTTTTCCTTCTCCCCTACTACGATGTGTGCCAAGAAAGCCATGTATTCCTTTCGGAGATACTTGCTTGCTTGAATGCACGACATGAGTTTAAGTTCCTTCGAAGATACTTCGCCATAGACACAGAGTTGCTCGCCATTAGCAAGAAAGAAATGAATCATCTTTTCGAAACAAACAACTTCAGCATGGTTTTCACGAAGAAAATGCATGACCGCTATAATATCGAAACTACCAAGCTGCATCAGAATAAGATCAATCCAAAATACGTGATTGTTGAGTTTGAGTGTATAATCAGGGAGAACGGAGTTGACGATGACGGTTCTTCCTGTAGCAACTTCTACATCGATAGTCGTTGAGAGGTTTGCGGGTTTACGTTTTAGGAGCTTTTCGAATTCAAATGACACAAAATAGTTATCGGCTCCAGTATCAAATAAACAAGAAGCATAAACACCGTTAACGAGAAACGTACCATTGACAACATTGTTGTCAGTTTGAGCCTTGTGGACGTTGGTATTGAAAGTTCTTCCGCGGGCTGCCGGTTGTGGTTGCTGCAACTGCTGTTGATGTTGTTGCTGCTGCGGTGGTTGTTGTGGTTCTTGTTTCACCACGCGGTTTGGGCAGACATTTCCAAAATGATTCGGGTCACCACATGAGTAGGAAGCTCGTGCATGTGCAGCGGGAGCAGGAGCTGCTTGGTTACCCTGAATAGCGAGAGGTTGAGCGGGTGGAGCTGGAGCAGCTTGGGCTTGAGCTTGTTGACGTGGGCCTAAACGGGAGTGAGAGGTAAAGTGCCCATAGATATTGCAATTGGCAAAGAAACGACAATTCACCCCTGCAGGGTGATGGTAGGTGCATGTTGGACACAGCGGGTGGAAACCGGTGTACACACGCTTAGCAGTCGGTGCGTTGGGGTTAGGAGCTGCGACTTGGCGATTCTGGTTCTGGTTGGGTTGGGCGGGTACAACGTTGAGAGGATCGATTGTTGCAGCACAGCTCTAGTTGTTGTTACCCTTGCGCTTGCGATTCTGGCGTGAAGACTTCGAGACTTGAGGTGCTGTGGTTTCAGAAGCGGGAGTAGCGGTAACCTGGTTGAGGTTCTTGGTTGAGGTTTTGAAATAACCAGCTAAAACTCGCTTGTCGTTGATCTCAGCTGCGAGTTGGAAGGTTTCCTCAATGGTAGCAGGCTGCGCTGCCTGAACAAAATTGGCAACACAATCGGGGAGAGCGCGAATGTACTTCTTAATTGTGATATCTAGAGTTGTCACTTGACCAGGACAGATGATACTGAGCTGCTTGAAGCGAGCAGTGAGACCAGCATTGTCACCACCTTCTTGTTTGATATGCCAGAATTCATTCTCCAGCTTTTGCACCTCATGAGGAGGACAAAACTCCTTCATCATAAGCTCCTTGAGCTCATCCCATGAAAGTCCGTAAGGTGCATCTTTATTGCGCCTGTTGCGCTTAGCAGTCCACCAATCCAGAGCTCTGGACTGAAAACCCCCAGTAGCGTTAACAGTACGCACATCTTCTGGGCATCCACTTTGACGAAGGGTGACTTCAATCGAGTCAAACCACTGAAATATGGCGTTGGGCCCGTCTTCACTAGTGAAGCTAGCAGGACCACAGGCCTTGAATTGCTTAAAGCGGAAAGGCGCTTTCGAAGAGTCGTTCTTAGATTCGACAGATGACTTGCTGCTGACCTCGTTGTTCTCGCTCATGATCTGAGGTATGACCTTAGCCATTTCCTTGGCGACAAGTGAAGCGATGCGCTTGTCATCTTTGCTTCTCTGAGAGTTTCGGTGAGTGTGTGAACCAAGGGAAGACATTGTCTGCAGCAGGCATCGTCATAAGATTTAGCGGAGATTTGATTATATCGGGACTTCGAAAATTTTTAGCGTATCGTATAACATCCTCTTTTATGTAAAGCTCAGGAACACGCAGGAACATAATCACGTAGGCACATAGTCACGTAGGTACATAATCCACATAAGCACGTAAGCACATAAACACATAAGCACGTAGTCCACATAAGCAGATATCTTGCACGTATTCGCCTATATTTTGCACATATTCACCTTCCAAAACAAAACCCAATTCACTAATTTTCGTGTTGCGCGTGCGAGAGTGGCGAGTCGAGTAGCGAGTAGTGTAGGTGAATAGCATAGCGTACATCAGTAAACACTGTAGTGTATGAGGGCGATTGGTTTGTCTGTGATTAGTTAGCATTTGAGATTCACGAAACGGTGTGTGTGTGGTGTGCGTTTAGTGGTGCGATGAGCGAAAAGGCGATAAAATCTCCAAAAAAAACATAAAATCGATAACGCTTAAAATCAGCGATTGCGGCTTAGAATCAAAATCAGAGCGTGCCTTGTGTGTTAGGCATTGACTACCCAAAGTGATTCGACTATCCACCACGACTTCGAGTACTCACTTCGGCCTAATAGACTGTCCTCTCGCCAAATATGGCGAACGACACTCATCCTTCTGGTTACTATGTGACTCAAGTCATTGGAATCCACCGAGACTTTGGTGAGAGTTTTGTAAAATCCATAGTAAAGAGTAGAACGGGTCATTAAGGTACGGGTTTCACCCCTAACTTAACAACTTGCTCCTGAGAGTGAGAGTAAGATAGAGATGGAGAATTTCGTCAAGATATGGATGTCACTCCTAACTTAACGAAGGTTCTCATGCTGAGAGTAAAAATACGCGTAGAATGAGCGATCGTATCGAGAGTTCTTGGTTTTCACACCTAATCTCGACTCCTTCACTCGATTGTGTTATGCGAGGCTTTTTGTAGAACGTGTGTGTTGTGTCAGCTTTCGGAAAAGCTAAGTAGTTTTGAACCTTAGGAAAGGTTCTTTTGCACGAAGCTGTAGTATGTGGTGTTCGCACAAAGACATAGTTTAGCGAGTTCAAACGAGAGTAACAAGTGGCTCATGCGGAACCCTTACTAGGTTTGCACAACGCGGGTGTGTTGGTACTTAAACTATAGACTAGGTCAATTCTAAGATATCAACCCAGACTAGGTCGAGTCTTTCCTAATTCCCTATAGTTATGGCTTTGATACCAATCTGTCACACCCCAACTGAGGGCGGAAACATCGGGGCGTGGCACTGAGCGAAACAGATTGTTCAAGAGAATCCATAACAACTATTAATGGCAATATATTTAATTGTTTAACGTCCTATACCATCAAACATATAAAGCAAACAATCATTACAGATATAGTTCTCAAAAAAAAAAACAAATAAACTGTTCCAACAACTCAGATTTATTTAGTTTGTTTCTAGACCTCCTATCTTGATTCCACAAAAGACAGCATAGCATCCTATCAACCTGTCACATACGTTAAAATAAAGTCAATACACGGAGTGTAAAGGTGAGTACACAAGTTTGCATAGTATATAGTATGAGAAAGCGTTTACGCATAACCAGCATGTATCACGTAACGGGCGAAGCAAATAACTATCAACTATGTTCACACTTAACCACGAGACTGCGTTGTAGAGTATGTGCGACACGTGCCTAATGGACACGTGAAGTAGAGTAATGTGATCTCTAGCAACCCATGTCCATGACAGGTGCTGAGTCCAAACTATAGCACTATCGTTGCTAGAGGCGGTACCGTGTAACACTGTCTAAGCATAGTAATAAGCATTCAAAGTTCACGTATAACATGCGGGAGTGGTTAGCATTAAAAGTGTTTGCGTTATGAGTTGTTGTGTTTTAATGTAACGAACGTATGTAACATCCAAAAGTGCGTTAAACGAAAATGGGTTCGAGTAGACTCACAGTGTGTGTTTAATAAGTAAACATTGTCGGTTGGATTGAAGGGAGCACTTGCAGTTAGCCTGAGCATAGAACAGTAGCGTAAGCGTTGAACAGTGCGTAAAACAACGTGTTTTATGGTAGCTGAGCGGATGAGCACAACCCATCCGGACGGATAGTCATCCGGACGGATAGTCATCCGGTCGGATGGTCATCCGATCGGATAGCCATTCGGACAGTTGGCCTTTCGAGTGAGAGTCTGAGTGTTTGTAAAATTGTTGGAAAATTTTGAAGTTTTCGTTGTAGCATTTAAACAAAAACAATGTGTAGTTATCAAGTCATCCGGTCAGATGGTCATCCGGTCGGATGGCTATTTGATCAGGAAACTGGTTGTTTGAAGTTTCGTAAAATTTTATAAGTATGAAACTTAATGGAGACGGCGTGATGACGTGTCGAACAATGGAAACACCCAAGGTGTCGCCATCCCCGTCCCCTAACAACCCGGGAACGGGCGGCCGCGCCCAGTTTTGGTGGTATCCATGTTTGTCATTTTGGCAGCGGAAATTACATCAGGATCGTAGTTAGGAAATATTTTATCAGAGTTAAATACCACACTTTCATAATATTAAACACGTGGGAATAATCCCAAGTTTTAAGTACACGCTTTTTCATAGGGATAAACCCTATTTTGTTTAAATAAAACATCTATTTATTTTAGGTAACTTTATAACCACTTTTCCAAGCCTTCAGTGTTGTCCAGCTGGCTTCTATTTGGCTTTCACATTTTGTTACCTGAAACGCGTTTAAAAACATTTTGTCAGTGGGAAATACTCGCGAGTGAATCCCATTTTAATCAAGCTAAGTAAAAAACCATTGTACAGTATTGAGGGCGGTCGCCCAATTACATTTGTTTCCATCTATTCAATTACCACCCACGGTGCTGTCAACCCGACTTGTGGTCATGTTACCCCTCGCAAGGCAGTAACAAATTTTGTATACAAAACCCCAACATACCGACGATAATTGTAGAATACAAATACTCAATCACTGTTTAATATATTATTAATTAAGTGAGGTTTTGTAAAAACAATTTGCAAAAAGGAGATTACTCACATTACTGTCTTAGGTTTTCCTTTAGGGTTTCCTGGTGATTATCTATAATTTACACAAATACACACGCGTTAGTATAATAACCCTTAATATTTACATTAGTAATACCCTCCCCGAGACGGTATTCCAACGACTACGTCGGGCAGAACCACGACAGCCGTTACGGAACCCTGGATCAATCGGGCAGCGTATCTAATACGTAACCGGGGTTATGATACTTGCAACGAGGCAGAACTTCGTTATTTAGGGGGGTATTATGCCCGGGTATAGTTCCTTATACGTAGAAATTAAGAGAGGAAGAAAGGTGTGAGCGTCAGAAAGTGAAACCTGATCGTTCTCATTTATAGGGCCAGATTTCGTCTTCGTCGCGCCCCGCGTAAACCTCCTCCAGGGCCTTCGCTGCCCGCGAGGCCAGCTCGAGTAGGCCCTAGCTTGGCTGACTCACCACTAGGCTTGACACGGGTGGTGCCACGTGGTGCTCAGGGGCTCGCCCTGACTCTAAGCTGTCGCGGCCCACGTAGCTTCTTGGCTACACGTTCGCGGCCCGCGAGCGACTAAAAATTTTGATTTTTATTTAATATTTAATTATATATGGTATTTTAGGCTCGATTTTCACATAAGGGGTACATTTTAAGACATATAAGGATATTTTAAATATATTAGGGTGTCGGAAAATTAATTAGGAGGGTTGTTATACAAGGTCAGTTCATTCGATCGTATGGGAACCACCCCGTTCGAGCGTACTCACTGTTCTTTTGGTGAAGTTTCATGTTCAACCCATTATCCGATCATCTCTCTGGTAGAATCTGTTTTCAAGTCGGTCCTCAACTAGAGAATGAGTAGAGAACCCGAATGAGTCTAGATTCCATCGGTTTTGAGTAGATGAGTGTAAAAGTGTTGAAAGAAATAGTTGAAAAAGTGTGAAATATGTTGTAATCAGTGAAATTTATCGAAATCTGTTGAAAAGGTGTTAAAATCTTGTGTTGAATAGTGTGGAAATCCTTTGTATCTTAACCAACTTGATGAGATGACGTCACCTAAGTGAACACCATCTTCAAACGGTCCGAATCATGTGATTTCAGTGAGAAAACAAGTGTTTTTGATGGAGAAGATGATGAGAAAGTGTGTAGTGATGATGGAAGTACAAGATTTAGGGAGAAATACTAACGAAAATGGCCTTGAATCGAGAGAAAAGTGCTTGACAGCGAGTTGGGAGCGTTTGGGTCGGATTGAGCTGTCACATCAGTGATGTGACATGAGTGAGGGGTATTTATAGGCTGAGTGAAGAAAGTGAGGCGGTGCAAGCAGGTAGTCAGATGGCCAGTCGATCGGATGACCATCCGATCGGATGGTCATCCGGGCGGATGGCCATTCGATCGAAGGGTCATTCGATCCGATGGCTTGTGCGAGTTGGTTTTCTGACCTTCGTTTCATGCGTTGAGCGTTGCGTTGATAACCACATCATGTGAAACTAATAACCGAATAAACTAAAATACATAAAGTAAATCTGCGTTGCGTTTGCGTTGAGTTTGCGTTGTGATAGCATTTGCGAGTAACCATAACCAATATATATATAAGACACACACAAGTAAAGCACATAATAATCACCACAATTAATAAATAACCAATCCGCGTTTCGAGTTTGCGATGCGAGAACGATGTGATAGCATGAAGTAAAATAACGTTTAGTTGTGATCTCTGCGTTTATCGCATTGTTACTTCACTTATTAGTAAACCACAGTTTAAAATATCGCTTAGGATCGTTAACCAATATATCGTTTATCGAATCTCGATAGTACAAAACAAAAATTAAGCAAGAAATAACAGATCTGAATAAGATCTTGACTTTGACTTGTACTTTGACTTGTAAAGTCGGGTTGTTACACATGAAACACGCATGCACGTGAATGCAATTCCATGAGTTGAAATTTGTTCATTGACATATTTCACTAGAAAAACAAAGTAGTCATCAAGCAATCCGAGCTAGAAGAGAGTTCGAGTATGCAATGAACAAGGTGCTCCAACTACGTGGTCAATCCATCTTGCAAAGAATATTAACCAAAGATGTGAATCAGGGTTCAAAAAAATGATGACATCTTAGTGTCAATGGATTTATGCAATAATGAGTGTAAGGGTTTGCCTCAACGCTTCGCGCCTCACACGAGGCCCACGGGCTCGGGCTTGATGTTTAGTAAAATTGGGAGGTTGGGGTATTCTCCCTGGTAGGTGGAGAATGGACTCACTTTCGACGAATCGAACTCCGAAGAGATATGTGTCAATTCTGGGTGTTGTCCTAAGCACAGACCTAAGAAGGCTCGCCAAACATGATAGTACCATCAGTGGGCTCAATTTGGCGTCTTGTTCAGCTCTGTGACGTAGGAAGAGGTGCAGATGGTTGTGATGCGAGAAACTCCCCCCGGAGGTTCCGTCTCATGGCCCTCGGACAGGAATAGATACTGGTTGTTGGCTATCCCACGGATGTCCCCACTGGGATGATGACACAAATAGATTGATGTGTTCCTCGTTAGTAGAGAGGGATGTGGATGATGTCGACGTTACCCGCAATTGCAATGTATGTTTGGATGCCATGTGCATATACATATCATGTATGAGTGTATGTGTATGTCGTGTATGCATATCTGTATTGGTGTATGACTAATGCAGTTTCTAAGGCTATAGACTAAGTCTACTCTCTAATGCAAACCTAGTTCACTATCATGTATGAGTGTCTATGTATGTCGTGATACCATCTGTAACAGCCCAGCGTAACCGCACCATGATATTGTCTGCTTTGGTAACCAGCACGCCCTCAGCGCCCGCCCCTCATGGTTTTTAAAACGCGTCATGATGGTGAATGTATCAAGCCCCTTATAAGGAAGCCTCCCTTCCCCTTCACAACCAATGTGGGATGTCACAATCCAATCCCTTACGGGGCCCAGCGTCCTCGCCGGCACACCAGTCCGGTCCCTGGCTCTGATACCATCTGTTACAGCCCAGCGTAACCACACCATGATATTGCCCGCTTTGGCAGCCAACATGCCCTCAACGCCCGCCCTCGTGATTTTTAAAACGTGTCATGATGGTGAAGGTATCAAGCCCCTTATAAGGAAGCCTTCATTCCCCTTCACAACCAATGTGGGATGTTACATTTGCAATATCATTAAATTTTTAAAAAAAGATTTAAAAAAACCTCGTTTTTAGGAAAGTTGAAACAACTACACGTGTTATCACTTTTGCATAATTGGATAACAAGAGATTTCCACAAAAGTTAAAATTTTTGATTTTGTTTCGATTTCGACACCAATCCAGTCGCAATCACCACCACCATCCATCATCAACATACACCATCTTCATCAGAACACTCGACACCCTCGTTACCATCATCAACTTTCGTTTTCGAGTTACATCTTGATTTCGACAAAAGGATTTCGATAAAAGATTTCAAGTTTCGAGCTTTGAGTTTTGGTATTTCGAGTTCAACGTTTTCGAGGCCAATGTTTTCGAGATCACACTAGGTTTCGTGTTACAGCTACAGTTTACATCATCTTCATAACATTCCTCCGATCACCGTCTAAACACCTGTTGCAACATCATCTCCGTTCATCTTCAATCATCCACCCCATTACTCACCACCATAACCATCATCTCGTTCACCTCCAACCATTCTCATCGTCCACCGAACACCACCGTTGCACCACCGACGAAACCGAAGTTGTTCTCGAGTTGGCCTGTGCTTTCGAGTCGTATTCGAATAATAAAGGATTCCTTTCGAACACCATCACCCTCATCGTGCAACCACTATCTCTACACAAACTACATTCTAGTCATCTTCACCACGAGCACCGACGTCCATCAATCAACATTTCCATTCATTGACATCATCTTCTCCGGTAACCGTCCACAATAGTTCATCGTCTTTAACCTTCATCATCTTCAACCTTCATCACCTCCGACCACCTTCAGTCACGTTGTCTGTTTACCATCCACGACCATCATAAATTGTCTTCACTACCGTTCATCATTATCTTAACCTCCGAACCACACCACCTTAAATTTGGTGTTGCCTGTTGTCACACCCCAACTGATGGCGGGAATCATCGGGGTGCGGCACTAGGCGAATCAGATTGCTCAAGAGAATCCATAACAACTAATTAGCGAGAATATTTAACAAGTTCATTATCCCATACTAATAAACAAATATTTCACACATAGTCGTACAGATTTCATGTCTCTAGAACAATACAAATCCGACAACCAAGATTTTTAGGTGAGTTTCTATAGTAGCCTATCTTGGTTTGAGTAAATCTGTGTCTAACCTGCAACATACGTTAAAATAATGTCAATACAAAAATGTATTGGTGAGTATACAAGTTTGATATAGCATACAGTATAATAAAAGCGTTGTGAATTTCCACATACATAAACATGATACACAACATATAAGCTACAAAACAAAGACTGCCAGCTAAGTCCCGAGTTGACTGTGCGAGTTTGTCTTAACTAGACCCCGTCGGGTGTGAGTCTAACTATAGTACTATACTAGTTAAGTTGGAATGTCACGAGTAATTGTCCTAGCACATATGTATCAAGCATCACGTGTAAATATGTACGTCAGTTATTCGCATGTGATAATAGTTTAGATTGTGTACTACGTTTTGATAAAGGTGTTTCGATATAAACGTATGTTACACCCCAAAAATGTTGAAAGCGTAAAGAGGGGGTCAAGTATACTCACAGTGTGTGTTTAGCAAGTAGACACAATCTGGATTGGCTTGAAGGGAGTGCGTTGAGTTAGCTTGTGAACAGTAGAATAAGTCGTTGAATAGAGTGTTGAATAGAATGTCGAATGGTCGAGTATTCAAAAGGTGATCTGAACAAGTGAGTTCCCATCCGATCGGATGGTCATCCAGATGGATGGTCATCCGGGCGGATGACCATTCGAACGGATGGCCATTCAAATGGAGTGTTTGTTTGTAAATCGTTTTGAAAATTTTGAAGTTTTCGTTGTAGCATTTAAACAATGGAAAGTATAGATGCTAAGTCATCCGGTCGGATGGTCATCCTGACGGATGGCCATTCGATCGGATGGCTATTCGGGTGAGAAAATGTTAGTTTGAAGTTTGGTCAAATCGTTTTGAACAAGGATTAGTTATAAGGGTCAGACCACTTGGTCGAATGGTCATTCGATCGGATGGTCATTCAGGTGGGTGACCTGTTGTTTGAAAATTGTTTAAGTTTGTAGTTTAACGGAGATGGCGCGATGATGTGTCAACAATGAAAAAACACACCAAGTCCAGCTCATTCGATCGCATGGGAATCACCCCATTCGATCAGACTCACTGTTCTTGACGGAGTTTCATGTTCGACCCGTTACTCGGTCATCTCTCCGGTGGAAATCCATTTTCAAGCTAGCTCTCAACTAAGGAATAAGTAGAGAGTCTCATCGGTTTTTGGTGTAGAATGTTGAAGAAAAGTAGAAAACGGTTGAAAAATGTTGAGATTCATGTTGAATAGTGTGGAAATCCTTTAGATATGGAAAAATCTTGACAAGATGATGTCACGCAACAGTTTGCATAAGAAACCGAGTGAGAACCACCTTCAAGTAGTCCAAATCAGTTGATTTCAAAGAGAAAACCAATGATTTTGATGAAGAAGATGATGGAGAAGTGATTAGTGACGATGATTGTACAAGATTTGAAGAGAAAAGCTTACCAAAAAGCCTTGAATCTTGATCAAGAGTGACTGAGAATGTCTTGGGGGTGAGTTTGTCAGATGGGAGTGTCAAATCAGTGAAAGGGACGTGAATGAGTGGTATTTATAGAGGGTGAGAGTGAGTAAGGCGGTGCAAGAGGAGCGTTGGGTCGGATGGCCTGTCGGTCGGATGGTCATCCGGACGGTAGTCCATCCGGTCGACTGTCCATTCAATCGACTGAGCTGCGTTTCGCTAGTTTCCGACTTTTATTTTGTGTGGTGCATTTCGTTGCATTAACCATTGTGGATACTTTAAGCGTTTTAGCGAGATAAGTAGTATCTCGTTTCAGTGTGATACGTTGAATTGCGCATGTCCGCGAGTGCGCATTTCAACGGTTTCAGCACTCAGATAGTCATTATGTCGTGTTTAGGTGTGTTTCTGTGTGTTAAGTTGAATTGCGTGTGCCTGCGAGTGCCTGCGAGTGCGCGTTTCAACCAAGTTTTAACACTTTGATATTTATACATATATATATATATATAATGGGTCTTAGCATAAGTAATTGCGTTTCAAGTTGTGTTGCATTTGCGTCGCATCACGACGAGCGAGGGGAGTAGCTTAAGCACTCACGCGAGGTCATCGTTAGCGTTAGCGTCTGCGTCACGACGAGCGAGGGGAGTAGCTTAAGTACTCACGTGATTTCATCGTTAGCGTTAGTGTATGCGTTGTGATGTGCGATATAGCGTGTTGAAAGTATGCGTTAAAATGCGAAGCAGCGTAGTAAGCGATATAGTTACATTCTGATCTAAATCTCAGGTGCTAGGCGTAACGAGAGCGATAAGCGGGTTGTTACTGTCTCCCCTGCTTTAGGAAATTTCATCCCGAAATTAATCCAGAAGGAAGACGGGTGAGAGTTGACCCGTATAAGTAGTGGTAAAAGCGTTAAGATTAGCTGAGGATGAACGAGTAATCGATTGAGGATTGACGAGTGTGAGCATCTCGGGTACAGGAAAATCGATTGCGATAGCGAAAAGCGACTTGTCTTGGCCAAAAGGAAGTATCCACGAGTCAGCGTTACAAAAATGTTTTGAGTTCTCGAAGAGTCTTGTTAAGTCGTTGCAAAATAGCTTAAAAACTTAATTTATGAAAATTCCTTATAATGTGGTGTTAAGCTGAGTCGATGTTAAACCAACGTCGTAAGAAGAGTTTTGTTTAGACATTGAAAAGATTTGGAAGGAAAACTTGGTTTAAGGAACCTCTCTTATGACATGGTATTAAGCTGAGTTCGATGTTAAACCAACGTCTTAAGAAAAGTTTTGTTTAGAAACAGCAAAAAGGTTTTAAAGAAGATTGGACTTATGAAAACTTCCCTTGGAAATGGAGTTAAGCTTAGTCGATGTTACCTCCACGTTGTGAGGAAATTTCACTTATCCAACGGTTTAATTAAAATTTTTAGAAAAAATTTTCCATTTATTTTCAAAATTAATAATAAATAAGTTTTAATGGTACAAAAAGGTAATTAGCATCGAGTCCCACATGGCATCTTTCCACGAAAGTTTGTTAATATGGTTAAAACACTTATATATAGGAAGTACCTCGTGGCGTATCCACCATGTTTTGACCATATTACTTCTGTTTCGCGAAGCGATGTCATGCGTGCCGATATGACACGGTTAGATTTTTGTTTCCTCGGTACAAGCGAATAGAAGGCCGGACCGAGTTTGGGATAGAATCGACATAGATTAAGCAGTGAGATTGACTGTGAACATATCGATGACAGCGTGCGTGAATAGTTTGATGATGCGAAATATCGAAGTAGTGGGGATGATAAGCGTGGTAAGCGACGAGCAAGAAGCGGCGAGCGGTAAGCGATACGCGATATGCGATACGCGATAAGCGATAAGCGATGCGCGATAAGCGATGCGCGATACGCGATAAGCGATTGGAGCGTGCGCGAATAGCGCAATTTGATTAGTTTTGATAGTATTAGAATTTTAACTAACATTAAGCCCCACATGGCATCTTTCCACGAAAGTTTGCTAATATGGCTAAAACACTTATATATAGGAAGTACCAGCGGCGTATCCACCATGTTTTGACCATATTAGTTCCTTCTCGTGAAGCGATGTAATACGTGCCAACATAACACAGATAGCGATAAGAGTCAGGTGATAAGCGACGAGAGTATCGAAGTGATGAGATTAATAGATGTGATAAGCGTTAAAGCGTTCAAGCGTTGCGAGAGCGATGATCGTTAGATTCCAGCGAAGTTGTGATTACATTGCGTTGCATTATAGACTTACGAATAAATCTAGCGTTGATGCGATTGCACTGCGTTGAAAACTTACGAAAAGTTTATCGATGAGGCGATTGCATTGTGCTGTAGACTTTCAAAAAGTCTATCGATGATGCGATTGAGATGTTACGCCTTGCGAATGAGTTTAGCGTGTTGAAAATAATCACAATAGTATAAAAGGTCTAATAACGTTAAACTCCACATGGCACTTTCTTCACGAAACTTGATTAACATGGCAAAGCACTTATATATAGGAAGTACGAGCGGCGTATCTACCATGCTTTAACCACACCACTTACGTCCCATGAATAGATGTCACACTTTGTCGACATGGTTAAGACACTTATATATAGGAAGTACCAGCGGCGTATCCACCACGCTTAACCATGCTTTTAACGTTATGGCACCATTAGAACTCCCTACGATCTCTGTGACTGACCAAAATAAGCCCGTGTGCACCCGTGATTAGTTTGTTCCTTGCACGTTTATCGTACCTTATTCTAAGAGCGCATAGTGACGGTAAACACATTATATCGTGGTATATATTGTATGTGTACGTAGTGCTAGTAATAGAAGTTGTGTGTGCGCTTAGACTATGTGCGAGTACAAGAGTGAGTGCGAGAGAGCGAGTGTTGACGTCGCATATCGAGGTGACATCGATCGATCGATTGAATAATTACGAAGCATAGGTGGCAGTGTCAGAAATTATACCGTTAACTACGTCGTTCTGTGCCTGGTCGGTGTTGATGTCGAAAGCTCCTGCTTGGGCTGCGATTGCTGTTGGTTCTGCAAATTGCGGCGGTGGTGCTGGAAGTGCTAGCATGCCTTGGTTTCGTGATCCTGTGCGGCAATGTTTGGTGAAGTGACCATAACAGTTGTAATTGATGCAATAGCGACAGTCAGCTCCAGCCTAGTGATGATAGGTACACTTGTAACACTGGGGGAGGGTTCCAGTGTAGGCACGTTTTGGGAGTAGCGAGACTGCTCGTAGAGGCTCTGGTTGAGGCAGTTCAGTTGTTGGAGAGTTTAATCTCGAGTTCTTTCTCTTGCGGCTAGGCTGCACGTCTTGTGGTGGTGCATTGCCATCAGAGGATTCGTTTGAGGATTCGTCGGAAGATTCATCAGAGGATTCTTCAGAGGATCCGATGATGATTGCCTAGTGAGCCTTCCTGGTGGAATCTTTGGAGAAGAATCCATCCAAGATTCGCTTATCGTTGATTTCTGCAGCCAAGCGATAGGCTTCTTCGATGGTAGCAGGTCTCACAGCTTCGACAAAATCGCCCACACACTCCGGCAAGGCGCGAATGTACTTCTAGATGGCCTTATCGGGAGTATCAACTTGGCTTGGGCAGATAATGCTAAGCTGTTTGAACCTTGATGTGAGGCCGTTGTTGTCACCTTCAACTTGTTTGATATTCCAAAATCCTTCTTCTAGCTTCTAGACTCCGTGGGGAGGGCAGTATTGTTCCTTCATGAGCTCTTTCAGCTCATTCCAGGAGAGTGCCTATGCTGCATCATTCCCACGTTTGTTACGCTCGGCTGTCCACCAGTCGAGTGCTCTTGATTGAAATACTCTTGTAGCGCATGTGGTACGGAAATGCTCGGGGCACCCACTCTGACGAAGGGTAACCTCGTTTGCATCAAACCATTGGAATAGCTGAGATACAACTTCTTCGCCTGTGAAGTCCATTGGACCATAAGCTTTGAAGTGCTTGAAGGAGAAGGTAGACCTGGGCGCATTGGTCATAGAGTCTCCTGGAGTCTGAGAGTTTGTAAGAGATTGAACTTGCGCAACGATTTGAGGAATAACCTTGGCCACGAGTGAGGCGATCCTCTTATCGGCGTTTTGTCTAGCTCTTCTTCTGGCTGTTTGTCGCGAGGTGGTAGCGTTCGAAGGCATCTAGACAAATAGATTGGAGTGAGATTTGATCATAATGATTTTGTGTTTGCGATAGAGATTAGCGCGTAAAAACTCGTTTATCGTTGATATAGTAATACGTATTCACATAGGAGACACGAAATTTCCTAGGTTCTCACGTATGCACATAAGTGTACGTGTGTGTATATGTGTGTATATATGTAGTATCTGGTTACACACATATTTGAAAATCGTATAGATAGCGTGAGGACGTGGGGATGCATTTAAGAGAGTGAGTTGTTAGAATCTAGTTTTTGTTGCGAGTATTAGCTCTTGTTTCAGATTGCGATGGTTGTGTGCGTTATGCATATATTCGATGGAGCATAAATAAGATACAACAAGAAATCGATAAAGTGTAAAATCTCGACAGTAAGCATAAAATAAATTCGATGACGCATAATAAAATGATAAAATTCGAGGATACGTAAAAATCGGCGATTGCAGGCTTACTATAAATAGAGTGCCCGGGGTTTGAGGCGTCGACTATCCAAAGTGATCCAACTATTCCCAACGAGTTCGAGTACATGCTTTGGCCTCAGGACCATGCCCTCACCCATGCGGCTACGGCATTCGTCCTTCCAGTTACTACGTAACTCGAGTCATTGGTATAGTCGAGAATTTGGTGAGAGCTTTTGAAAACCATTTTAGGGAGTGGAACGGGTTATTAAGATACGGGTTTCACCCCTGACTTAACAACTTCGCTTCTAGTTGTGGTTGTGCTCACTGAATAAATTCATGAGTTCCACTAGATAGAGATGGAGATTTCGGTCGAGATATGGATATCACTCCTGGCTCGACGAAAGATTCTCGTGCTAGAATAATACGCTGAGTGAGTGATCTCATCGAGAGTTCTTGGTTTTCACACCTAATCTCGACGTGATCGCTCGTTTGTGTTATGCGAGTGTCTTCAATCGTGTAAATTGTGTTAGCCTTAGGAAAGGCAATTAAAGTACTGTGTTGCCATAGGAAAGGCTTCCTTCGTACGAAGTTACCTTCGTACGAAAGTGTAATATATATTTAAGCATTTTAGAATCCATAGAGAATAATCTATTCGTTCGAAGCCACAGCATGGGAGTTCGTACGAAGCTAGAGTGCGTGTATTCGTACAAAGCGTCTGCTGGTCGAAATCCTAATCTGACCTAATTCCCTATAGTTATGGCTCTGATACCAATCTGTCACACCCCAACCGATGGCGGAATCATCGGGGTGCGACACTAGGCGAATCAGATTGCTCAAGAGAATCCATAACAACTAATTAGCAAGAATATTTAACAAGTTCATTATCCCATACAAATAAACAAATATTTCACACATAGTCGTATAGATTTCATGTCTCTAGAACAATACAAATCCAAAAAACCTAGATTTTTAGGTGAGTTTCTATAATAGCCTATCTTGGTTCGAGTAAATCTGCGTCTAACCTGCAACATACGTTAAAATCATGTCAATACAAAAATGTATTGGCGAGTATACAGGTTTGATATTACATAAAGTAGAATAAAAGCGTTGCGAATTTCCACATACATAAACATGATACACAACATATAAGCAACAAAACAAAGACTGACAGCTAAGTCCCAGGTTGACTATGCGAGTTTGTCTTAACTAGACCCCGTCGGGTGTGAGTCTAACTATAGTACTATACTAGTTAAGTTGGAACGTCACGAGTAATTGTCCTAGCACATGTGTATCAAACATCACGTGTAAATATGTACGCCAGTTATTCGCATGTGATAATAGTTTAGATTGTGTACTACGTTTTGATAAGTGTGTTTCGATATAAACGAATATTACACCCCAAAAGTGTTGAAAGCGTAAAGAGGGGGGTCAAGTATACTCACAGTGTGTGTTTAGCAAGTAGACACAATCTGGATTGGGTTGAAGGGAGTGCGTTGAGTTAGCCTGTGAACAGTAGCATAAGTCATTGAATAGAGCGTTGAACAGAATGTCGAATGGTCGAGTGTTTGAAAGGTGATCCGAACAAGTGAGTTCCCATCCGATCGGATGGTCATCCGGACGGATGGTCATCCGGGCGAATGACCATTCGAACGGATGGACATTCGAATGGAGTGTTTGTTTGTAAATTGTTTTGAAAATTTTGAAGTTTTCGTTGTAGCATTTAAACTATGGAAAGTATAGATTCTAAGTCATCCGGTCGGATGGTCATCCTGACGGATGGCCATTCGATCGGATGGCTATTCGGGTGAGAAAACGTTAATTTGAAGTTTAGTCAAATCGTTTTGAATAAGGATTAGTTATAAGGGTCAGACCACTTGGTCGAATGGTCATTCGATCGGATGGTCATTCGATCGGATGGTCATCCGATCGGATGCCATTTGGGTTGGTGCCCTGTTGTTTGAAAATTTTTTAAGTTTGTGGTTTAACGGAGATGGCGCAATGACGTGTCAACAATGGAAAAACACACCAAGTCCAGCTTGTTCGATCGGATGGGAATCACTCCATTCGATCAGACTCACTGTTCTTGACGGAGTTTCATGTTTGACCCGTTACTCGGTCATCTCTCCGGTGGAAATCCGTTTTCAAGCCGGCTCTCAACTAAGGAATGAGTAGAGAGTTTGATTGAGTATGATTCCATCGGTTTTTGGTGTAGAATGTTGAAGAAAAGTTTGAAGAAAAGTAGAAAACGGTTAAAAAAATGTTGAGATTCATGTTGAATAGTGTGGAAATCCTTTAGATCTGGAAAAATCTTGACGAGATGATGTCACGCAACAGTTTGCATAAGAGACCGAGTGAGAACCACCTTCAAGTAGTCCAAATCAGACGATTTCAAAGAGAAAACCAGTGATTTTGATGAAGAAGATGATGGATAAGTGATTAGTGATGATGATTGTACAAGATTTGAAGAGAAAACTTACCAAAAAGCCTTGAATCTTGATCAAGAGTGACTGAGAATGTCTTGGGGGCGAGTTGGTCGGATGGGAGTGTCAAATCAATGAAAGGGACGTGAATGGGTGGTATTTATAGAGGGTGAGAGTGAGTTAGGTGGTGCAAGAGGAGCGTTGGGTCGGATGGCCTGTCGGTCGGATGGCCATCCGAGCGGATGGTCATCTGGACGGTAGTCCATCCGGTCGATTGTCCATTCGATCGGCTGAGCTGCGTTTCGTTAGTTTCCGACTTTTGTTTCGTTTGGTGCATTTCGTTACGTTAACCATTGTGGATACTTTAAGCGTTTTAGAGAGATAAGTAGTATCGCATTTCGGTGCGATACTTTGAATTACGTGTGTCCGCGAGTGCTCGTTTCAACGGTTTCAGCACTCAGATAGTCATTATGTCGTGTTTAGGTGTGTTTATGCGCGTTAAGTTGAATTGCGCGTGCCCGCGAGTGCACGTTTCAACCAAGTTTTAACACTTTGATATTTATACATTATACATACATACATACATACATACATACATACACATATATATATATACATATATATATATATATATATAATTGGTCTTAGCATAAGTAACTGCGTTTCAAGTTTCGTTGCGTTTGCGTCGCATCACGACGAGCGAGTGGAGTAGCTTAAGCACTCATGCGAGGTCATCGTTAGCGTTTGCGTCACGACAAGCGAGGGGAGTAGCTTAAGTACTCACCTGATGTCATCGTTAGCGTTAGTGTATGCGTTGTGATGTGCGATATAGCTTGTTGAAAGTATGCGTTAAAATGCGAAAATGTGCGAAGCAGCGTAGTAAGCGATATAGTTACATTATGATCCGAATCTCGAGTGATAGGCGTAACGAGAGTAACGAGAGCGATAAGCGGGTTGTTACACCTGTTGAACGAAGAAGAAGGTGTAGGATCGTAATCTGACCCGGACGAGTCGTTCAGAGGCGTTCTCCTATGTTTCAGGTGCGGAAAAACAAGAAACGTAGGTAGAAATAGCTTGTTCTTCACTTTAATCTACTGTTTTATTGATTTGACAACAATTACAGCTCGTTCTTCACACCGGCAGAGCTTCGGTATGGAATTGACAAAGTTACAAATGAGGTCCACTCATGTGGTATTTATAGGCAGGCTGGTTCGGATATACGGACATGTCCGTATAAGCGGACCAGACTATGTCCGTATAAGCGGACCAGACAATGTCCGTATAAGCGGACCAGACTATGTCCGTATAAGCGAACCAGACTTATAAACCCTATACAGACTCTTGTTTTCTCGTATTTCGTGCCCTATGCTATACAATACGATGTAAGACCTGATCCTAGACACCTAGACGTAATCAACAGATGTAGTGCACCAATAGACTCCCCCTCAGATGTTGATGGAGTCGCCTATACACTCTGACTGCAAAACTGTGTCTTCACATCTTCAAACTAGATCAGTCTCTGGGCTTTCTCTTCTATCAATCTTCAGACTCCCCTTCTCAATTTACTGGCATTCTTTTGTTCTTCAGTAACATCTTCAGGATCTTTGTCTGATCTTCACAGGCTTTCAGTATTGATTTCCAGGATCGAAACTTGTCTCTCTTCCAACAGAGATTTTCAGAATATCGACACCTGGCTACCTGCACAATCTTAACCCAGACATAAATTTTCTAATTTTATCACATATCAAATACCTGTGCACCAACACATGACCCTCATAAAATTTCAACATCTCAGGCTCTCTCTCAAATATCTATGATGAACCACTTGAAGAAGGTTAGATTTAACAAAAACAGTTAGGTTTACACAAACACTCCCCCTCAAATGCTGCTCATCATGTTTAGCACTCGGAATTTTGAAAATCAGTTTTCCAACATCAGTTGTCGAAAATCTTTTTGACTTTTTCAAAAATTATGCTAAAACACACACAAAATCTTTTTGGATTTTCTGAGAGATTAAAATGCAGAAATAAAATATTTACAGACAATATTTTTGTGAGTTTGTGCAAGAGGATCATATCAGTTTCTGAGACAAATCACCAACACCGTTAAGCTTCATTTCATTTTAATTTCTAAACGATTCACTTAGATTGTCAGTATACTTGTCCACTTAAATTTTCACACAAAGTTCAACTGATCCGAGATACGATATTAATGTTTTAAACACTTGAACTTATCCGTGTGTCCCACTACTTGAATATACTCCCGTATCCAGATCCCAATATTCAGTCTTACAGGTGAGTATACCACAGATGATATCTGTCAGGGGAATAAATTATAGTACGAGGGCCGTGAGAGCTCAGGTCGATCTTTCGATACGCAGAGAGATGACGGCTTCGACTTTTGGTGTGTCCCCTTTAGAGGATCTTTTGTATTACAACAGCAGCGACTATCAATTTTATTGTTTCATCAGCTTGCTGAGGGCGATGCTATGTTTCAAGCATTTGCAGAAAGCATTATCCGGGGACTAGGTCAGAAATTTCTTTCAGCAGAAGTCCCGGGATAATACCCCAGATATCACTGAGCATAAAGACCTAGTATCTCAGAATAAGGGACCTTTCAAACAAGATTTCAGGGGTTACCTATATATCCAAGTTTGTGTTAACCCACAGAACAAGCAAGTTTGAATTTAGGTTTATATCTCGTCACAATCTACTAAATGTGCAAAAACCTACTGGCACATCATCAGTGAGACCGTTTATCACATTTTAACTTTACATTTCTTTAGCGTGTTGTGATAGTCCACTGATGTACTATCATTTCCTCTTTTTCGCAACAAAACTCATTTTGAATTTTATCATGTTTTTGGCTTTTTCAAATTTTCAAATGTTTTTGGATTTTCTAAAAAAATCTTACTCCCCCTAAAATGCAAACACATTTTAGAAAATTTGAAAAACAAACTTTACAGAAAGTGACAACTGACACTGAATCACATCAAATCGCCATTCACTCGGCATAAACAATCAGAACTCCCCCTATCACAAAACATTTTCTCATTTAGATTTCAAAACACTTAAGTTTGTTTTAATCAAAATGATTTTTCCGTAAAATGAATTTGTTGATTTTTAACCATTTGTAGATTCGGGGTATGGTTCATCATTTTGTCGTCAACCACTTGTAGGAAAATGCAAGTACAACTTAATGTCCTTGATTTTACCACTTGTAGAATCACAAACAATACCACTTGTAAGAATAAATCTATATCAACTGTAGGAATGTCACGTCTACATCACCATTTTACCAATCAGGATGCCGATTCCTGCTTCGCACTTACCAACCTGGAAGCTCCGGCGTAGTCCTTCAACCTGTAAACATTCAAACACTATCAAAATCTTTCAATCAACATCTTCAAACATTAGAAAGATGCCGATTCCTGATCCACGATATAAACTTGGGATCTCCGGCATAGTCCTGAGACTATCATGGGAAACAAACTTCCATCCAAGTCTTTTCAGACTTGATGGCTTTCAACTCTTGAGCAGTAGGGTTGTATGTTGCCTTTTTCGTGGCATAAAAATCTTTTACTCCCTTAGCTCTCCCACTCAACATTTTTCCAAAAATCTTTTTAATATTCCCGTTGAATGTTTTCTCTACATCAAAATCATCCTTTTCTTTATAAAACTGATTCGAAATCTCAGTTTTTCCCACTTTCTTCTTCACTTCCTCAAACTTCAATGATGGAAACTCCTCATCATTCACTGAAATCTTCTTCTCAACCTGTGGCTCTTCTGGCTTTATGGAACCAGATTCATCGCCGACATTCACCTCATCTTTCTTTGCAACCCACACCTGGTTGTCTTTTCCTTTCTTATCATACTTATTCTTTGAACACTCACCAACCTCAAATTTTGAATTCTCAAAACTTCTAAGTTTTTCAGTCGGTGGTTCAACATCAACAACTTTTTCTTTCATTTTCTGAGAAACTCCCTGTTTTGTTTTTGCATTCTTTGTACAATTCCATGCAATGTGACCGACTTCATTGCATCTGTAACAGGTTCGAGTCTCTCTTTGGTAACATATATCAGCTCCATTCTTCTTTCTTTCAGCAAGAAACTCTTGATTTGACTGTCTCCAGAATGGTTTCTTCTGTTCCTCTTCTGCAAGTCCACCTGACACAAATTCTGTTTTTGTTTTAGAATTTTTCAAATTTTTATGATTTTCTGGTGGAACAAAACCTAAACCTTTCTTTTTATAGCTACGATTTTGGTTAGGTTTCTTTTGAAAACCAGAACCAGAATTGTTGCCCTTTTTCTTATTTAAACGTTGCTGAACTCTAGAAGTATATTTTTTAGGTTTTTCAAAACTTTTCAAAACTTTTAATTCTGGAATATTAATTTCTATTAGTTTGAAAGTTTTGTTTATTAGTTCCGTTTTAATACTCATTATTGGGAACTCTTTATTGTAATATAATTTGTCCGAACCATTCAAAGTATACACAACTTCGAATGTTTCATCATTCAAATTTGACTTTGATAACAAAAATTCTAAACTATAAGACCGTTTGACCGACGAATTTGAACTGTTGACTGACGAATTTGACCCTCCAGACTCAGATTTCGACTCGGACTCCTCCTCAGTATCCAACACCTGATCGACCACTTTTTTGATTAACTCAGACTCATGATCAGTATCGGACGAAGTAAACGTGACATCAATGTTATCTGGTAAAACGTCAGTTGTGTCGGTTTTTAGCTTTATATTGACTGCTTTTTCAAGTTGCTCCTCATTTGGTTTTCTAGGAGAGTACCCTTCCCAAATTGGAGGCGGACACTTGTTATAGCTAACAGTCGATTTCTTACCACTATCTTTCTTTTCCTTCGGCTTCTCATCTTGAAAAGCTTCCATACCTGCAACAGTAGGGTAAATACGATCAATGAGATAATCAGAACTAGAATAACTTTGCAATAAACGTCTAATTCTCTCATTCTCGATCTTTTCTGTCTCCAACTCTTGCTTCCATTTAGCACTCTCTTCGATGTAAAAGTTGATGGCTTTCTGTTTTGTCATCATCACAGCATTCATCATCGTAAGTGCTTGTTCTCGTTCTGAGTTTGTCTTTTGGAGATCAGTTACTGTTTTGTTCAAGACATCATAAGATTCTTTCACGTAATTGAGATTGAACAATAACTGCTCCTTCTTCTTCTCATACTCAGCGATTATATCGTCTTTCGCAACACATTCCTTGCATGCTTCTAAACACTTCTCACAAGGCTTGACGACTTCAACAATCTTTTCAACTTCTATGATCTTTTCAACTTCGATCACTTTTTCTTCTTCTTTCACCTTCTCAGCTTCAGTAGTCTTCTCAGCAACACTTTCAACATTCTCTTTCTGAACAACATATTCAGATTTCATTTGTTGTTGTTCTTTAGCAGCTCGTTTCTCCTTCAGTTTCTCCATGCGATCTGCAAAATAGAAATGAAAACTTTCAGAAGAAAGATGAGATTTTGCAACATTAACATATTTTTCCTCCTCATCATCACTGCTGCTATCAACTGGTGTTTGATCAAACTCTACAGATTTTTCAGAACTAGCATCTGATACACCAGAATTAGACGGTGTTTGATCAAATACAACTTCTTTTTCTGAAGTAACAACATTTTGAACACTCTCATCTGAACTTAGTGAATCTTCATCAGCACTTTCTGAGCTTTCTTCAGATGTAACAGACTGTTCCTTCACACTTTTCACTGTCTCACCAATAGATTTCATCCATGTAGCAAACATGTCTGGTTCTCTAACAATCTTTGCAATGAAAGCTTTGAAATTCCCATTTTCATCTGCAAACATATTCCAGCTGAAACCTTCAGGTAATTGTTCATCATCTTGATCAATTAAACAGGCTTTGCTATCAGGAGATATGTAGTTGTTCCAGTTAAAATCCACCGCACACGCTCTCTTGGAATCCTCAATCTTTCTACCATGAGCCGTCTGTGAATCTTGTGATTGACCGACCTGCTGATAAATAGCTTTCCGGTAATAGTCATCTTTTCCGAACGGATTCTGAGCGCCACTAGTTTCCCTGTTCTTACACTCCCGCTTGAAATGACCTTTCTCCCTGCAACGAAAACAAGTAACTTTAGATTTATCAAAACCTAAAGTAGATACATGAGCATCAAGAAAATCATTTCTCCCGATAATCGTTTTGAACTTTTCAGCACGTCTAAGAACACTTGCAAGACACCATTTGATATCCATCAGTTCCATCTCTTCTGCGTCTATTTGATCGTAATCCTCTTTAGTGAGCATGGGATTTCCGATCCGACCAGCAACTAGACCTTCATAAGATAATAATACGGAACCAAGTAGAGCCATGTGGTCTTTAGCAGTGTCTTCTGATAAGCTTTGACCTTCTGGAAGATTTAGAGCGATGTTACATTGAATCACGTAACCATTTCCTGTTTTTGTGCTTTGTGACTGAAAACTTGAATTTGATTCTTTAGGATTAACACTCGGAAATGATGAGAATCCGCTGCTGCTTTTGCCTGAACCCTGATCAGCTTTTTCTGATGAATCTCCAGCACTGAATGCAGTTTGAATTTTCAGACTTCTCTCAGATTCTGGAACTGGAATGCTACCCTTATAATACATCTTCACATCCTGTTGACCACTCGGACTGTTCATCCTGGCAATCTTCTGCTGTTCAAGATCCTGACTCTCAATTTTCTCTATAAACTGTGAGATTGTCAACCCATCATACACACCAGTATTCTTCAAGATCATCAAATATGTTCCCCACTCCTTTTGAGGTAACGCGTCCGCCAATTTATCCACCCACTCCTCACGACCTTTTTCAACACCCAACATAGATAAAGATCGCACCAAATGACAGTATCTCTCGATTAGCTTTTTAGTATCCTCTCCCGGCAAACTGCTAAACAAATCAAATTCTTTCTTTAGTAACGCTTTCTTGCTTTTGATCATGTTTTCACTTCCCTCGAACTTGACCTTTAGCGCATCCCAAATTGACTTAGCAGTTTTGTCGTGCTGTAACAGAATGAATATATCTTCTTTTATCGCCTGCTGTAACAAACTAATCATCATTTTCTCGGCTCTATACATTGCTCGTTCTTGATCTGTAAATTCTGATATCTCCTTTTTAACATGTAATTCAGTTTCAGGCAACGTGTACTTTTTCAATATGCACTCCCATGATCTGAGATGATTTGCCTGAACCCAGTTTTCAAACCGATCCTTCCATCCATAATACTTCTCAATGTTCATCAATTTAGGGGGCTTTTGAGTCGTTCCCGTCTCATTTTCTGAATTCATTGCTTGAGCAATTGCGGCTGGAGTAGTCGGAGTTGCAAATGCGTTGTAGAAATCGTTATCCATACTGACTTAACACGTATTTTAAAGCAAATGACAGAAGAACAAATCAACTTTTCAAGCAAACCACAAATGATCTTTGGAGCTGACCAGACTTTTGTTTTGAAGCAATGTCCGTTCGAGTGGACCAGAAACAATGTCCGTTCGAGTGGACCAGAAGTTGTTCGAATAAGCGAACCAGAAATGTACACTGGAGTGGACCAGAAATGTACACTGGAGCGGACCAGAAATGTACACTGGAGGGGACCAGAAATGTTCACTGGAGCGGACCAGAAATGTTCACTGGAGCGGACCAGAAATGTTCACTGGAGCGGACCAGAAATGTTCACTGGAGCGGACCAGAAATGTTCACTGGAGCGGACCAGATATGTTCACTGGAGCGGACCAGAAATACTAATTTGGAGTGAACCAGAACTTGTGTCTATCGAGCGGACCAGAAATACTTGGAGCGAACCAGATCCAAATTTGTACGGATGAGCGAACCAGAACTAAAAATAGTGTACTTTGGAGCGGACCAGAAACGTGATCTAAAAGCGATCCAGGATGACGTCACTACGAGCGATCCACATAGCGAACATGTTTTGATATGTAAAAACTTCGAATTTTAGCTTCAAACTTTCCAGGATTTATCTCTATACTATTAAACACAATCTGTGAAAATTTGAGCGAATTTCGACCGTGAAATTTTTTTCGAATCAGTAAAAGAAGGTGTAGAAGTGTGAAGAAATGATGAAAAAACAGCTACAATCTGCAGAAAACCTCTTCCCAAGCTCTGATACCACTTGTAGGATCGTAATCTGACCCGGACGAGTCGTTCAGAGGCGTTCTCCTATGTTTCAGGTGCGGAAAAACAAGAAACGTAGGTAGAAATAGCTTGTTCTTCACTTTAATCTACTGTTTTATTGATTTGACAACAATTACAGCTCGTTCTTCACACCGGCAGAGCTTCGGTATGGAATTGACAAAGTTACAAATGAGGTCCACTCATGTGGTATTTATAGGCAGGCTGGTTCGGATATACGGACATGTCCGTATAAGCGGACCAGACTATGTCCGTATAAGCGGACCAGACAATGTCCGTATAAGCGGACCAGACTATGTCCGTATAAGCGAACCAGACTTATAAACCCTATACAGACTCTTGTTTTCTCGTATTTCGTGCCCTATGCTATACAATACGATGTAAGACCTGATCCTAGACACCTAGACGTAATCAACAGATGTAGTGCACCAACAGAAGGTGAAACATTTCGGTGTTGCAAGTTCTGATAACGGAGAAGATGAGCGTTTTGGCAACTGAGTTTTAGGGTTTGGATGTGTTCTTTTTTAAACGAAGAAGAAGAAGTGACAGACATTTGATTTAATTGGTTAGGTTTTTAAATTATGTTTTTAATAATAATAATATTAATCATAAGGTAATCGTTACTTAATTATTAATAATAATATAATAAATAATAATAATTATAATAGTAATTAGTATATATTTAAAAGAAAATATAGTAATATTAATTAATAAGAGGTTTTAATAATAATAATATAGTGTTATTTTGTTTAAAAAATTATATAAAATAAAAATAAAAAAATAAAAAAGGGGGTTTGTTTTATTTTGGTGATAAGTTTTGACAGGTTTTGAAGTGCGATTCAGAAAGCGGGTTCATTCGACTTCAAAGTGTTTGAGTTAGCGAGTACACGGGTTCTCGCTTAGGCTTGTGTTTTTTCTCAGATTTTGATTGCAGGAAAAGAACAAAGGAATCAATTTTTTTACCAGCTTCTAATTCACGGTCTTAATTCAAAGATGTTTTCTCTGGTGGAAAATTTGTGTACTAACGGTAGTTCTACTGTAGTTGCGATTTACAAGTCACACAACTAAGAATTGCTAACGGTTCTTCAAGATATAAAAAGACACAACTCTGCTTTAACGAAAAATGAAAAACTTTATAAAGAAAAGATTGAAGCTCAAAGAAAAGATATTGCTAAACTCCAACAAGATCTGAGCGTAAAGAGTTGTGTACATGATGATACGAAAGAAACAATTCGCATCTTGACCAAAGAGCTAGAAGAAATTAAACAAAAATACCAAATCAATGAGTTAAATATTAAAAAATATGACACTTCTAGTAAGTTGGTCAAGAACATATGTGACAAATAATTGGAGTATAGTAAGAAGAGAGGGGCCGGGTTGGGTTACAATAAGGTACCTCCTCCATTCAACCACAACTATACCTTTTTGCCCATGACCATAGAGGAGATAGCTAATGCCGACAACATGTCTTACGGTCCCAAGACTAATGAGACACCAGTTGGCAAAGGCCCGATGAAATCGACCAGCAAAAAATCTGTTGGAACAGATGAAGTATATGTTAAAGATGTGATTGGTGATGAACAAGCACCTGTTTCTGATGAATTTTCGAACAAATTTATTTCTGATAATACTTTGCTTTTCGATATTCTCAGTACTATGTATATTGGGCCTGAGGTTTTGGAAGAAAACAATAATGGGCGTGGTGATGATTTGAACTCGGTTAATAATGGTTGTGATGTTTTTGAAAAAGTTATTTCTGAAAGTGAACAAACTTGTGAAAATGTTGTTGAAAAACCATCTGAAAATTAGAGTGTCAATATATCTGAAAATGTTTCAAATGTTCCTAAATAATGTAATGCTAAGACTTGTAGTGGCACAAGTGAAAGAAATGTTAGAAAATACATGACTCGTAAACCAGTCAAGGAAGACTATGCTAAACCGGTAGATGTCAAACAAAACTGTGTGAATGATACTAACTCGTCTAGTTCTTGTGCAGATGCAGTGATAATTGAAGATTGGGATAGTGAAGATGATGAATGTGATGTTTTTAGTGATGCGTCTTTCACAACTATTCCAAATGCTTCTTTAAAAACTGATTCTGGTGAGGGATCTTATGTTGAGAGCAAGGAACCTGGATTAAATGCTTGTTCTAAGATTTTGAAAAATCCTAAGAATAAGAAATATGGATGTGTGAATGCGTGTAATACCAATATTCACTCTTGTGCTGATGTTTGTGAGCCGGTTCACAACCAGCAAAAGGAGCCAAAACTAGCAGATCAAAGACAAGGGTATAAGAAGTCTGCTCATCAAGGACAATCATGATCTCCCAAATCATCAACAGGAAGCAATAGTCCTCATAAGGCTCGTGATTTAAGAACCGTTTTTGTAAATTCAGACAGTAAGGGCAACACTGAAAAATATGCTTTTAACTGTTCTGACAAACAATTTAGCAAGGTGAATGAAAGCTCCAATCAGGGAGAAAAGACGAAGAATGGTGCTCAGAGTAACAAGACTTCTGCAAACAGCAAATACAAGCACCCAAATTTGTCTTCGTCTGAAAGTAATGTGCATGTACATCCAACACAAAAAGGATCGCTTTGTCCTTCAGGACCTGCAAGAGCAAATTAAGCTGCTCAAAATGTCTTTCCGATGAAAAGATAAACTTGCAACAATTGTGGCATTACGGGTCATATTTCTAGAAACTACACACATCATCCCTATGAACCCTATTATATGCAAAATCAGAGGGTTACACCAAAGGATAACTACCATTCTAAGCCAATGAAGGTATCTTCACCTAAGGCAATGAAGAATGTGAATCCCAAGGTTAAACCATCTGATGGGGATTGGAATGCTGTTAAAGCTAAAAGAAAACAAGCTTTGAAACCTACACAAGTTTTGAAAAGTAACAAGGTTGAAAAGCCAACTGTTTTGCCAAAGGCATCTAAGAAATTAGAAAAGCCTAAACAAATTTGGAGAGCAAAACAAAAAGCAGCAACATCACCAATCCTTGAAACTAAAGCGGACATGTGTTTGAAGGAAGTGTCTTATTTTAATGCTTCAGGAAATCCCAGGACCACGATGGCATGGGTACCATTGTCTTAGGGACAACCAAGGATGAGCTGTTGACAATCTCTGGAATGTTGATAGCGATTGTTCTAGGGATATTATGGATTACATCTCACTGTTAGCAAAAATTTCAATTTTTTTTTTCAGATGCTATATTTCCTGTGAAGGAGTTAAAGAATGGTAAGAAATGATTAGCGCAAAAGTGTAAGACCCTTACTTCTATTTACTATTTTTATTATATTGGTTTCGGGCATAAATGTGTATTTACAAGTACACATACATTAGAAAATACGGGTTTATTAAAACATTTTCATATTCAAAACTATGCAATACAATGTGTGTAAGTTCGTCGTTTAAAAAGACGACGAAAAAACAACGTGCGGAAGCTTGTATCTTGATTGTGTTCGGTTCTTCATTGAGTTTGATCGTCATCCAGAATCCCATGATATTCCTACATTTCATAAACCATGAAATGATTAGTCTTACGAGCTTATAACGTATTTAAAATCAAGTCCGAATATCAAAACGAACAATAAACAATTTTTTGCCAGATAATAGGTCCCTCGCGGGGCGCGAGAGACAACTCTCCTTCCTCTTGCGGGGCGCGAGAGGCGTCGCGTGTCATGCCAGGAATTGTCTCTTCCGTCGCGTGGCGCGAGGAGTACCCTTTTCCAGTAGGATTTAACAATTTTCTAAATTTTAAGCCCTCGGCATAAATTTAATTATTAAACTTCTTTTGACAAAGCTTTTGACCCGTTCATACTTTTATCAAACAGACTTGTTTGTTACATCTAAATTCTCACGGACATCATATTTTTAATGTTTCCTATCACACAAGGTTCAAATCATGGGTTTTCATGCATCATTAACCCGTTTACGCTTATACGCTTATTTTGACCCGTTAAGGGTATTTAAGCGCTTTTAAGCATAAACCGCGCTCATTCGTTTCTAGCATCATGTTTTCACATTACTTATCAAATGGTTTTCCACCACAACTATTATTGTGGTGGATTTTACGAGGTATACCATTTATTCCGAGTTCTATCTCTCGGTTTGTCCTTTTTACGACAAGACACATTTTAAGGCATTTAACACACAAGGATCATGCCTTTCGTTTTTATACTTATCCTAATGATTTACTTGATCGAAATGCTTATTTCTAAACAACCCGTAAAGGTTGTTTGCTTGATTTATCGATCAAGAGCGTTTTGGTCAACTTTAGTCCTTCTTTTACGACGAAGGACCTTCAACAAGACATTTGACCAAAATCACACGTTTAACTATAATTTCATTTACGCGTACCTGGATCAGGTAAAGTATTGACCCATTTTAATACCTTGCCTTAATTATTTGCTAATTCATAGCAATGCAAATCCCATAAGTCGTTTTACCCTATGAGCATTAGACTCGACAAATACTTAATAGTCGTTATTTGTCAAATGGCGCTAAAAATCTCCATTTGACCCGTTCGGTCTAAACGACCAAACATTTTTCACTTGTATTTGAATGGTATATATTTACTATTTCATTATTTAACCTATTTCGGCTTTCTCACCATATGGTTATATCTTTTTAAATCCGTTTCTTACGCGTTCAACCCAACATGGCTTATGCTATATGGTGTCGTTTAACTTCCACTTTTATCCATCCATATGTGACCAAAACACCATTTTACCCTTATTATTCATTTAGGCTTACCTTATAAAGTAGCCTTTCCAAAAACTCTTTTTATATATGTCATTTCATGACTAATTTACCATTTCAACCCCTTTTTACCATTAACATGGTTTTTGTCGCAGCCCCCGACCCCTACCCCCGGAGCGGGCGCCGCGAGCTCAACACAGAGCCGGTGGTATCGGTTTTTATTAATTTGGCAGCGGAAATGTGACTTCAGGACTGTAGTTAGGAAATAGTATCAGAGTTTTAAAACACCAAACTTTTATAATAATTAAATGGGATAAAACCCAAGTTTCCATTACAATACATTTATAGGGATAAACCCTAATTTATTGAAAACAAAATCTCCTTTTTATTTAGGTAACTTTTATAGCCACTTCTTTAAGCCTTCAGTGCTCTCCAGTTGACTTCTATTAGCTTCACATTAAGTTACCTGAAATGCGTTTTAAAAAGTTTTATCAGCAAGAAATACTGGCGAGTGCATCTAAGTTTAATCAAAACAGATTTTTTAACTTTACAGTATTGAGAGCATAAGCGATTACAATGTTTATATCTACCAATATACTCATTTCGTATTTTGTCAAATCCATGACTTATGGTCATGTTACTCATTGGCTAACTCGTCGTCCAATAGTAACGGATTACAAGTAGTGTATACAAAACCCCACATACCGGCAGCAATTTTAGAATACATAGACTCAATCACTGATAAGTATAATTGAAAACATTTGAGGTTTTGGTAAAACAGTTTGGCAGAATGACTCACAAACGGTGAGAAAAAGGAATGTACTCACATTGTAGACTTAGGTAATACTATAGCTTCCTGATGATTCTCCTGGTTATTATCTATTAAAATTAAACAATGCACACGTGTTAGTAAAATAACCCAAATCACATTATCCATACAACACAAGACAGAACTCCAACGAACTGAGTCAGGCAGAGCCTTGACATGCGTTACGGAGCCCTAGATCAATCGGGTAGGGTAACAAATACGTGACCGGGGGTTATAATACTTACAACAAGGTAGAGCTTCACGTTTTAGGGGTATAACACCCGTTAATATTGCACTATATTGTCTGAGAGAGAAAAAGAATTGAGCGACGAACAACTGAGGCTTCGACCTCCATTTATAGGCCTGATCAGGGGTGGCTCGCGAGCCCCCACTCCTTCTCTTACGTGGCCCGCGAGAGGTGTAGGCTAGGCTCTAGCCTTGGTGAATCAATGTCATAGCTTCAACATGCACAGGGATACGTGGCCGCCTGTGGTGTCGCCACCCGTTACTTGGTCGCGCCCCGCGAACCCCCAGGTGCACTGGGTCACGGCCCGCGAGAACCTATATTATTTGTTTTTATTTGAGTTTTAATGAAATTAATGTTATTTAGGTCCGTTTACGAGTATACAGTTTCCAATTAGAGCGTTTAGGGTGTTTTATGAGGGTTGTTATATCATCCCCACCTTGTTTTAAATCTCATCCTCGAGATTCACTGGAACAGGTGTGGATATTTCCGTTGCATCTCTGACTCGAACTCCCAAGTGTATTCAGGTCCTCTCTTGGAATCCCATTTTACTTTGACTAGAATTAATCTTATGTGTTTGATATTCTTGATGTTTCTATCTTCAATCTGAGTGGTTTCTCTACGAACTTGAGCTTCTCATTTGCCTCTATGTCCTAAAGAGGTATCACTAATGATTCGTCTGCTAAGAATTTCTTGAGATTACATACATGAAACACATCATGTATTCCTGCCATTTCCTCTGGCAGTTGTAACTGATAAGCTACTGGTCCTACTCTTTTAATAATCTCAAAAGGTCCAACATACCTGGGGCTTAGCTTTCCTCTTTTAACGAATCTGACCACTCCTTTCCATTGAGAAACTTTTAATAATACCTTATCTCCAACTTGAAATTCCAATGCCTTTCGTCTGTTATCTACATAAATCTTTTGATGATCTCATGCTGCTTTTAGTCTTTTCTTGACTTGAATAATCTTGTCCGTTGTTTCTTGCACAATCTCTGGTCCAAATAATTGCTTTTCTCCAATTTCGGCCCAACAGAATAGAGTTCGGCACTTTCGTCCATAAAGTGCTTCAAATGGTGCAACATTAATGCTGGTATGATAGTTGTTATTGTAGGAAAATTCTATTAATGGTAAATGATCGTCCCAATTTTCTTCCAAAATCAATTACACAGGCTCTAAGCATATCCTCCATTGTCTGAATTGTCCTTTCGCTTTATCCGTATGTTTGAGGGTGATAACCTGTGCTTAGATTTAACCTGGTTCCCATTGCTTTTTGGAAACTTGTCCAAAAATGAGATGTAAAATGACTATCTCTATTAGATACAATGGATAAAGGAATTCCATGTAATGAAACTATTTCATTCACATACAACTTGGCTAATTGTTCCATACTGAAAGTTTCCTTCATAGGTAAGAAATGAGCAGATTTGGTCAATCTGTCTACAATCACCCAGATTGTATCATTACCTTTTCGTGTCTTGGGTAATTTAGTAACAAAGTCCATTGTTATTAATTCCCATTTCCAAATTGGCATCTCTAATTGCTGCAATAACCTTGAGGGTTTCTAATGCTCAACTTTAACCTGTGAACAGGTTAGACATTTAGCAACATAGTTTGCTATATCCTTTTTCATTCCTATCCACCAGAAATTCTTTCTTAAGTCTTGATACATCTTATCACTACCAGGATGTATCGTATACTTAGACTTATGGGCTTTTTCTAAAATTTTGTGGCGTAGGTTTCCTTGTTTAGGTATTCAAATCCTTTTCTTATGGAGTTTCTAAATTCCATCTGTTCCTTGTTCTAATTCCTTAAACATTCCTTTTAAACCTTCAGCATCGTCCTTGATTGTTGTTTCCTATACCTCTCTAATTTGTTCAGTTAAATCTATCTGCAGATTTAATCTGAGAGAGCGTACTCGTTTTGGCTTTTCATGATACTTTCTACTTAAAGCATCAGCTACTACATTAGCTTTTCCTGCATGATACTGGATATTACAATCATAATCACTAAGAATTTCCATCCAACGTCTCTGTCTCATATTTAGTTCCTTTTGCCCAAAAACATATCTTAGGGGCTGTTTGGTAGCCTCTGAATGGTCATTAAGAGGCTACCTCTTAATGGAAATATTAAGAATTTTACCAATGAGAAGGTAGAAGAATGTGACATGTGATGATTTACCATTCAGAGGTTACCTCTTAATCATTCAGACTTGAGGTTACCTCTTATTCATTCAGAGGTTTTAAACCATTAAGAGGTAGCATCTGAATGGTCAGTAAGAGGCTACCAAACAGCCCCTTAAACTCTTATGATCTGTGAAGACAACAAACTTACTACCGTAAAGATAGTGTCTCCAAATCTTAAGGGCAAAAATTATGGCTCCTAATTCTAGATCATGGGTTGTATAATTCTCTTCATGTTTCTTAAGTTGTCTAGAGGCATAAGCCATAACCTTTTGACGTTGCATAAGCACACATCCGTATCCGAACTTAGATGCATCACAATAGACTACAAAGTCTTCCGTTCCTTCAGGTAAAGCGAGTATGGGTGCGTTGGTTAACCTTTGCTTTAAAATTCTAAAGGCTTCTTCCTATCTTGGTCCCCATTCAAACTTAACTGATTTGCAAGTCAGTTTGGTTAATGGAATGGCTATGTCACACCCCCAAAATCCACACGCGGAGTACCACCGCTTGGAGGCGTGACTGACCAGGATCAAGCCACCAATCATATTGAACAATGTATGTAGTAAAAATAATTCAACCAAACAATATGAAAGGTGTTCAAAACCAAAGCATAGTTAAGTGTTTAGCGGAAGCATAAATGTAAAACCTAACATAAGTAATAAGTTTGAAATGTCATAAACGTTTAACATGGCATCCTCGATCCATGTCCCACAACGACTGTGCCTCCCCGTACAAGCTCCATGAGTACCTAACGACCTGCAAGGCATGTAACAACGAGTCAACAACAAAGTTGAGCGAGTTCACAGTTGGTTGTTTAGTTATAGTATTCGTTCGTAAATCATTTGTTCGCATGTACCAGGTATCGTATTAATTCGTATCGCGGTCTCCCAGACATGTGTGCGAAGGTTAGTGGGGGTTTCCCATGTATCCTAGACTAGTTGTATTTGTATCGCGGTATCCCAGACATGTTTGCGAAGATTAGTATTCGTATCGCGGTCTCACAGACATGTTTGCGAAGATTAGCATTTGTATCGCGGTCTCCCAGACATGTGTGCGAAGATTAGTGGGGGCTTCCCGTGTTTTACTAGTCTAGCTGTATCTATAGGTGTCCTACACCTAACGAGGTCAGCGGTACGTATTTCAGTAGTGATGTAAGTACAAGTAATCATTCAATCCCATTCCCAACCCCGGGAATCCCATGCCTTGGTAAGAGTGTGAACTCACCTTGGTTTGCTCGGTATGCTAAACTATGTGCTCACAAGTAATCAATCACGACCTATAGTACGCACGTATTTACAATCAGTTTTCGTTCGTAATGTCTCGCACGCAAATCAAATATCACATAGTGCTTGGAAGTTAACCTCGTGTAACACGTAAGCAGTTAAGTCAATTTCATGCAATTCATGCTTCACATAAGTAACTTTCACAGTTTGAACTAACATGGTTATTCATTAGCATACTGGACAGAGTTAACAAATTTAACAAAGTTAGCAGCTTAGCAGGATTTGATACATAACAGGAATAACAAACCAACACTGTTAATTAACTAACAGAATTAATTAACAGAGTTAACAAGAGTTACCCACTTAACAGAGTGTCATACATGAATCTAACATTGTGAACAAAGTTAACTGAGTTAATAAACTTAACTCAGTTAATAGGCTAAACATAGTTATATACTTAACAGAGTTAACATGTAACAGAATTAATAAACTAACTGAGGTTACTGAATTAATAGAGTTAACAGGTTTAATAAACTAACAAGGTTACATGCTTAACAGAAGACACTCCACGAAATCACATGTGCCGAAAACACATGCTTGGCGAAATCCCTTAAGGGACGAAATCACCAGGTGTTTTCGTCTGGTTATTGTGTTTTCGTCCGGGACGTCATCGTCAACAGTTATAATACCGAAACCTAATCATCACTACAGTTACGTTATCAAAACATCAATTCCTCCACACGGTTATCATTCAGTTATCATGCGACATCTACAATCATCATACAATCATTAAAACAATCAGAATCATCACACAAGCATCATGTAACCAGGTTTATCATTCACTTCAACATTTAGATATATATATATATATATATCATTCAGTCGTACATGAGCAGTAGTACTATTAATTAGATCTAGTCTAACTATTCACAACCCAGAAATATCAATCCTACCAATTAATCCCAAAACAATGATGCCTATCACATACGACAAGAGTTTTACACATATGCACATCCAATCCCATTAACCATTTAATTATCTAACAATTTACATGCTACTGACACATATCCTAATATCCATATACACCATCACATGCTATTGACAATTCTCATGCATACTTATAAAAACAATGGCCGACAATCAAGTAGTGTTCCATATCCAATTGATTGCATTTTCAAGGCATCACACATGCATTAAATCATCACTCATCATTTGTATCATAGTCCAGATCATGTTCATAATATAGCCATACATTAAGAATGAAAAACAAACTTAAACAAGTAAATCACTAACCGAACTAGGAATGGTTAAGCACGAGGAATCTGATTTCGAACAAGATGAAGGCAGCCGTCGGGTTCAAAGAGAGGGGAGAGAGAGAACGAGAGTTGTCTAGGGTTTGCCGATTAACAGTTTTTACGTATAGGTTGGAAGTCAAAGAATATAACAGATCGTCACTGGGCCAAGGCACATTCTTGTTTTCGTTGGCCTCTTAGTAAGTGTTTTCGTGAGGTGTGTGTTTTCGTGGGGTGGGGTTTGGTTTTCGGCAAGGATTCCATGTTTAATAATAAAACATACTAATATTTTCTCATACCACCATATACTAGCAAACATACAACCATATATTAATATAAACCATATATTGACATACTCACTTAAAAGGCCCACCATATATATCATAACAATCACAATACGATTTAACAGTTGTGAAACAAACAAGTCGTTTTAACAAGCACTTAAACAATTAACGCGCAATTAATGTGAAGATGGAAATCGTGGAAACTCGAGTTGTCACATTATCCCCAACTTGAAAGAAATTTCGTCCCGAAATTTAGCACGTGGTTACTGAGGAAGCTAGTGGTGTTGTGTAGTTTACTGGTTTTCCTGGGGTGTCACATCATCCCCCCGTTGATTTGGAAATTTTGTCCCGAAATTCTGTAGTAGCTTCAGCCTCAGTAGTTGTTGCACTGTTTTCCGAATAACTGGGGATACTTGAGTTTCATTTGATCTTCTCGTTCCCAGGTGAACTCTGGGCCATGACGGGAGTTCCAACGAACTCGAACAAGAGGTATTCTAGCGTGCTTGAGGACCTTAACGTCTCGGTCCGTGATTTCAACTGGTTCCTCGACGAATCGCAACTGATCGTCGATAGTGAGCTCCTTCAAAGGAACTATGAGGGTCTCATCTGACAGACACTTCTTCAGATTCGACATGTGAAAAACGTTGTGAACTGCACTGAGTTCTGCGGGTAGGTTTAGTTTGTAGGCCACCTGCCTATCTTCTCAATGATTTCGAACGGTCCGACGTAACGCGGATTAAGTTTGCCCCTTTTTCCAAAGCGAACCACACCCTTCCAGGGTGAAACTTTGAGTAGCACTCGATCCCCAACTTGGAACTCAAGTGGTTTCCTGCACTTATTAGCGTAGGCTTTCTGACGGTCGTGAGCTGCCGCCATGCGTTGTCGTATCTGAGCAATTATTTCCGTTGTATCCACTACAAGTTCTGGACCTGTGATCTGACTGTCACCCACCTCTGCCCAACAAAGAGGTGATCGACATTTACGCCCGTACAATGCCTCGAATGGAGCGGCTTGAATGCTGGTGTGGTAACTGTTGTTATACGAAAACTCCACTAACGGGAGATGTTTTTCCCAGCCGTTGCCGAAATCGATTACACATGCCCGCAGCATGTCTTCTAGGGTTTGGATGGTGCGTTCAGACTGCCCATCCGTTTGCGGGTGGTATGCTGTGCTCATGTCTAATCGTGAGCCAAAAGATTTGTGCATTGCCTGCCACAGTTCTGAAGTAAATCGTGCATCACGATCGGAAATAATAGAGGTTGGCACCCCGTGCCTCGAAACCACTTCCTTAAGATAGACGTCTGCTAGAGTGGAGAACTTATCCGTTTCCTTGATAGCCAAGAAGTGTGCAGACTCTGTGAGTCGATCCACGATCACCCAAATAGTATCATTCCCACGTTGAGATCTAGGCAGGCCAGTAAAAAAATCCATGGAAATTTGCTCCCATTTCCATTGTTGTATCTCTGGTTGTTGGAATAGGCCCGATGGTTTCTGATATTCCGTCTTGACTCTCGCACAAGTCAAACATTTGCTAACGTAAGTTGCTATGTGAGCTTTCATGCTAGGCCACTAATACGTAGTTCTGAGATCGTGGTACATCTTATCCGAACCAGGATGTACTGAGTAGCGAGACTTATGAGCTTCATCCATTACAAGCCCGCGTAAGTTGCCATAGAGTGGGACCCAGATGTGTCCTGTTACGTAATAGGCACCGTCTTCCTTTTGTTCTAACCGCTGTCTAGAGCCACGTAGGGCTTCAGCCTTGACGTTTTCAGGTTTCAATCCTTCTACCTGAGCATCTCGTATCTGAAAAGGAAGACTAGATTGAATAGTGAGTTGTAGTGCTCGCACACGCCTAGGTGTGGTATCTTTTCGACTGAGGGCGTCAGCCACAACATTTGCCTTGCCCGGATGGTACTTAATGGCACATTCGTAATCATTCAGTAACTCGACCCATCGACGTTGTCGCATGTTCAATTCCTTTTGCTTGAAGATATGCTCGAGACTCCTGTGATCGGTGTAGATGGTGCACTTGGTACCATATCTTAAGTGCGAAAACAACAGCTCCCAGCTCCAGATCGTGTGTGGTGTAGTTCCTTTCGTGAATCTCAAGTTGATGTGACGCGTAAGCAATAACCTTGTCACGTTGCATCAACACACACCCAAGACCCTGAATGGATGCGTCGCAATAAACCACAAAATCGTCTGTGCCCTCTAGCAATGAAAGAATAGGTGCGCTACAAAGTCTATCCTTTAAGTGTTGGAATGTTGATTCCTGTGTATTACCCCAACGGTAGATAACGCCTTTCTGAGTCAGTGAGGTGAGGGGTTGTGCAATCTTGGAGAAGTCCTTGATGAACCTTCTATAGTAGCCCACCAAACCCAAGAATTGACGGATTTCGGTTGGTGTACGAGGTGCAGGCCAGTACTTGATCGAGTCTACCGTGGATGGATCAACATGAATCCCATCCTTGTTTACCACGTGGCCTAGAAAGTGGACTTCACGAAGCCAGAAGTCGCATTTTGAAAACTTGGCGTACAGCTGTTCTGCTCGAAGGAGTTCCAGAATAAGTCGTAAATGCTGCTCATGTTCCTCCTGACTCTTAGAATAGATCAGGATGTCGTCGATAAATACAATAACAAACTTATCCAGATAGGGTTTGCACACCCTGTTCATAAGATCCATGAAAACTGCAGGTGCATTTGTTAGCCCGAATGGCATGACCAGAAACTCATAATGGCCGTAGCGTGTTCTGAATGCTGTTTTGGACATCCTCGTCCCAGACTCTCAGTTGATGGTAGCCTGACCTCAGATCGATCTTTAAATAGTAGCTCGACCCTTGCAGCTGGTCGAACAAGTCGTCAATGCGTGGAAGAGGATAGCGATTCTTCACGGTCACCTTGTTGAGTTCACGGTAATCTATGCACATGCGAAAGGTACCGTCTTTCTTCTTCACAAACAATACGGGAGCTCCCCAGGGCGAAGAGCTAGGACGAATGAAACTCTTATCCAAGAGTTCTTGCAATTGCTTAGACAGTTCTTCCAGTTCGGTTGGAGCTAAGCGATAAGGTGCTCGAGCTATGGGTGCTGCTCCAGGAGCTAGCTCCATTTGGAATTCGACCCTGCGATGAGGCGGTAGCCTAGGTAAATCTTCAAGAAACACTTGAGGAAAGTCGCGTACTACTGGAATATCCTCTATTCTCTTCTCTTTCGTTGATGCATCAGTAACGAGTGCTAAGATAGCAGTGTGGCCCTTTCGCAAACACTTCTGGGCCTTAAGAAAGGAGATGATGCTCACAACAGCACCACCCTTGTCACCATGAATTACCAAAGGTTCTTCACCAGCACGAGGAATGCGGACGATCTTTTCTTTGCAAAGAATCTCTGCTCGATGTTGAGGTAGCCAATCCATACCAATAACGATGTCGAAACCATCACAACGTTGGGGTCATTCCTAGCATCACCCTGACCAATCACGAACACTCGACCCCTGGCACCATTGCCGTCGTTATTACCCCCGTTGTTATTCCCGTTGCCCTGATTATTGTTGTTGTTGTTGTTCGGATTTTGATTTAACTGGGGGCAGTTCCGCTTGAACTGCCCTTCAGCACCACACTGAAAGCATCCCCTGTTGCCTCGCTGTTGTTGCTGCTGGTTCTGTGGAGCTGGTGGATGTTGTTGTTGGTTCTGATTCGCAGGTCGTGAGCTCCTGCAATCCTTGGCTTCATGCCCCATCTTGAGACACCTCTGACAATGACCCTTGTTGCACTGACCACTGTGGTGTCTGTTGCATCTATTGCACTTTGGGTGATTTCCTCGATATCCACCCTGTCCTTGACTACTAGATGATTGTTGACCAGGACTCTGGTAGTCATCGATCTTTCGTTGTTGTGCCTGGGACTGAACCGAAGTCGAACCCTTGCTGGAGGTTCCATCCCACTTTCGTTTATTGTCACTGGGAATAGCAGAAGTAGTAGTAGCAGTAGCACCTATACGCTTAGGCAGTTTGTTCTGTTCCACTGCCTGGTCTGTGAGACGATGAGAAAGATGAGTAACATCTTGGATAGTAGCATGGTTAGCAGCAGTCACATGGCTTTGAATCTCTGGTACTAAGCCTTTGAGGTACAGCTCAATGCGCTTGATGGGAGGATCCACCATAGTTGGACACAATACTGCCAGTTCGTTGGATCGTTTCGTGTACGCTTCTATCTCTGACCCCGTCATCTTCAGGTTAAAGAACTCCACTTCCAGCTTGTGGATGTCATCACGACTATAGTATTCACGTTTGATCAGTTCCTTAAAATCATTCCATGGGCTGGCGTTTGCAGCTGCCAGCCCTAACATTTGAACTTGCGCGTTCCACCAAGTGAGCGCTATACCCTCAAGGGTACCAGTAGCATACTTCACCCTGCGGGCCTCAGGGCATTCACACATTTCGAAGACTGACTCGAGCTTCTCGAACTAGTGGAGAAGGCTTATAGCTCCTTCAGTGCCGTTGAAAGTACTAAGACGACAGTCCATGAAAATTTTGAACGTGCACACAGGTGGCTGAGTGTGTTGACCTGTCGTGTGCGTAAGAGTAAACATACTTAAGCACGAGTGTTGGTTTACGAGAGTAGGATCTAAAGATCCTAGAGTAAGTGGTGATGGCAGGTTATACCTCCTGCCTGGGCAGCTGTGAGTGCTGCAGTAACTTGTTCAGTGATCAAAGCCGCCAACTGGGCTTGAGTTAGGTTAACGCGTTCACTCATGATCTTGATATCAAAGAGGACATGAGTGAGAGAGGTTTGCGAAAGTGCGATGACAGAAGAGAGTAAGCACATAAGTGTTTCAATCAACAGTTGTTACGTTTATCTAAGCATACCATGAGCATAGTTCTATGTAATCTAGCAAGTAGGCAATGTAAACATAAATCATATCACCTAGAATGTCGAGTCTTGCACGTGGAGCGAAGCGTCGTTGTGGATCGTTGAGCACTGTTCAGGTTATAGTCTGGTTATAACAAAAACTTTTTCCCTTATTAAAACCAAGTTCACTATAACCAATGGCTCTGATACCAATCTGTCACACCCCCAAAATCCACACGCGGAGTACCACCGCTTGGAGGCGTGACTGACCAGGATCAAGCCACCAATCATATTGAACAATGTATGTAGTAAAAATAATTCAACCAAACAATATGAAAGGTGTTCAAAACCAAAGCATAGTTAAGTGTTTAGCGGAAGCATAAATGTAAAACCTAACATAAGTAATAAGTTTGAAATGTCATAAACGTTTAACATGGCATCCTTGATCCATGTCCCACAACGACTGTGCCTCCCCGTGCAAGCTCCATGAGTACCTAACGACCTGCAAGGCATGTAACAACGAGTCAACAACAAAGTTGAGCGAGTTCACAGTTGGTTGTTTAGTTATAGTATTCGTTCGTAAATCATTTGTTCGCTTGTACCAGGTATCGTATTAATTCGTATCGCGGTCTCCCAGACATGTGTGCGAAGGTTAGTGGGGGTTTCCCATGTATCCTAGACTAGTTGTATTTGTATCACGGTCTCCCAGACATGTTTGCGAAGATTAGTATTCGTATCGCGGTCTCACAGACATGTTTGCGAAGATTAGCATTTGTATCGCGGTTTCCCAGACATGTGTGCGAAGATTAGTGGGGGCTTCCTGTGTTTTACTAGTCTAGCTGTATCTATAGGTGTCCTACACCTAACGAGGTCAGCGGTACGTATTTCAGTAGTGATGTAAGTACAAGTAATCATTCAATCCCATTCCCAACCCTGGGAATCCCATGCCTTGGTAAGAGTGTGAACTCACCTTGGTTTGCTCGGTATGCTAAACTATGTGCTCACAAGTAATCAATCACGACCTATAGTACGCACATATTTACAATCAGTTTTCGTTCGTAATGTCTCGCACGCAAATCAAATATCACATAGTGCTTGGAAGTTAACCTCGTGTAACACGTAAGCAGTTAAGTCAATTTCATGCAATTCATGCTTCACATAAGTAACTTTCACAGTTTGAACTAACATGGTTATTCATTAGCATACTGGACAGAGTTAACAAATTTAACAAAGTTAGCAGCTTAGCAGGATTTGATACATAACAGGAATAACAAACCAACATTGTTAATTAACTAACAGAATTAACTAACTGAGTTAACAAGAGTTACCCACTTAACAGAGTGTCATACATGAATCTAACATTGTGAACAAAGTTAACTGAGTTAATAAACTTAACTCAGTTAATAGGCTAAACATAGTTATATACTTAACAGAGTTAACATGTAACAGAATTAATAAACTAACTGAGGTTACTGAATTAACAGAGTTAACAGGTTTAATAAACTAACAAGGTTACATGCTTAACAGAAGACACTCCACGAAATCACATGTGCCGAAAACACATGCTGGGCGAAATCCCTTAAGGGACGAAATCACCAGGTGTTTTCGTCTGGTTATTGTGTTTTCGTCCGGGACGTCATCGTCAACAGTTATAATACCGAAACCTAATCATCACTACAGTTACGTTATCAAAACATCAATTCCTCCACACGGTTATCATTCAGTTATCATGCGACATTTACAATCATCATACAATCATTAAAACAATCAGAATCATCACACAAGCATCATGTAACCAGGTTTATCATTCACTTCAACATTTAGATATATATATATATATATATATATCATTCAGTCGTACATGAGCAGTAGTACTATTAATTAGATCTAGTCTAACTATTCACAACCCAGAAATATCAATCCTACCAATTAATCCCAAAACAATGATGCCTATCACATACGACAAGAGTTTTACACATATGCACATCCAATCCCATTAACCATTTAATTATCTAACAATTTCCATGCTACTGACACATATCCGAATATCCATATACACCATCACATGCTATTGACAATTCTCATGCATACTTATAAAAACAATGGTCGACAATCAAGTAGTGTTCCATATCCAATTGATTGCATTTTCAAGGCATCACACATGCATTAAATCGTCACTCATCGTTTGTATCATAGTCCAGATCATGTTCATAATATAGCCATACATTAAGAATGAAAAACAAACTTAAACAAGTAAATCACTAACCGAACTAGGAATGGTTAAGCACGAGGAATCTGATTTCGAACAAGATGAAGGCAGCCGTCGGGTTCAAAGAGAGGCGAGAGAGAGAATGAGAGTTGTCTAGGGTTTGCCGATTAACAGTTTTTACGTATAGGTTGGAAGTCAAAGAATATAACAGATCGTCACTGGGCCAAGGCACATTCTTGTTTTCGTTGGCCTCTTAGTAGACGAAAACACCTAGTGTTTTCGTGAGGTGTGTGTTTTCGTGGGGTGGGGTTTGGTTTTCGGCAAGGATTCCATGTTTAATAATAAAACATACTAATATTTTCTCATACCACCATATACTAGCAAACATACAACCATATATTAATATAAACCATATATTGACATACTCACTTATAAGGCCCACCATATATATCATAACAATCACAATACGATTTAACAGTTGTGAAACAAACAAGTCGTTTTAACAAGCACTTAAACAATTAACGCGCAATTAATGCGAAGATGGAAATCGTGGAAACTCGAGTTGTCACAGGCTATCTTAGAAAAATCTTGAATAAACCGTCTATAATATCCTGCCAGTCCAAGAAAACTTCTTACTTCTGTTGGTGATTCAGGGACTTTCCATTTAGTAATAGCCTCGATCTTTGTGAGATCCACATGAATTCCTTCATGATTAACCAGATGTCCGAGGAATTGCACTTCTTGCAACCAGAATTCGCATTTTGAGAATTTAGCATAAAGCTTTTCTTTTCTCCATAATGTCAGAAGTGTATGCAGATGCTCTGCGTGTTCCTCTTTACTCTTAGAGTAAATTAAAATATCATCTAGAGTTAATTACTGTTTTTGTCCCTGTGGTTTGTCAAAAATTACTATTCCAGTCCATTAGTTTAAAATTTGCGATTTCAGTTCATGTGGTTTCACTTTCGTAACCATTTCAGTCCCTGTGGTTTCACTTTCGTAACTATTTCAGTCCATTTATTCTGTAAGTATAGGGACTGAAATGGTTACGAGGTGGACTGAAATGGTTACGAAAGTGAAACCACAGGGACTGAAATTGCAATTTTTAAACTAATGGACTGAAATAGTTATTTTTGACAAACCACAGGGACGAAAACATTAATTAACTCTATCATCTATAAAGACAATTATGAATTTATTTAGGTATGGCTTACATACCATGTTCATCATGTCCATAAATGCAGCTGGGGCATTGGTTAAACCAAATGGCATGACTGTAAATTCATAATGATTGTACCCTGTTCTGAAAGCAGTTTTAGGAATGTCATCTTCCTGTCCTTTCAACTGATGATATCCTGAGCATAAGTCGATCTTAGAAAAGAATCGAGCTCATTTGAGTTGATCGAACAGATCATCGATTCTCGGTAATGGGTACCGATTTTTAATCGTAACCTTGTTCAATTCCCGGTAATCAATGCACATATGCATCGATCCGTCCTTCTTCTTGACAAATAACACCGGTGCTCCCCACGACGATGAACTAGATAGTATGAAACCTTTGTCAAGTAGTTCGTCCAACTGTTTCTTCAGTTCCTACATCTTCGTCGGTGCTAATCGATATGGCGCTTTGGCAATCGGTGTCGTTCCTGGTATTAGGTTAATCCTAAATTCAACCTCTCGATCTGGCGGTAATCCAAGTAACTCTTCTGAAAAAACGTCTGAGAATTTAGATACTACGGGAATATCTTTTAACTCTTTTCCTTTAGTGTTAATGATTATGGAAATCATATACACCATTGCTCCTTTCCTTGCATAGCTTGCAGCTTCCATCACAGAGATGAATTTTGTTGACTTGGTTGGCCTGTCTCCTTTAATTGTGATCTTTTCACCTTTTGGTTTACTTACTTGTACTGACTTTTGATCACATAAAATACTGGCGTGATTGGCTACCAACCAATCCATTCCTAATACGACATCGAATCCGGCTAGATTCATTGGGTAAAGGTTAGCAGAGAAATTATGGTTTAAAATTTCTATCCTTGCTCCCTGCAGGATTTCGCTTATCATATTGGATTCTCCATTTCCGTCTCCACCAGACAATCTAGTTGAAGTTTAGCTAATGGTTGGTTGAGAAGTTTGTAGATAGAAGTATTGATAAAACTTTGGTTTGCACCAGAGTCAAATAATACCTTGGCAAAAATATTATTAACTAAAAACGTACTGGCAATCACATCCGGAATCAACTTGGCTTCTTCAGCTGTCAGAAGGAATGCTCTGGCATTCTTCTTGGGTCCTTCAGTTGCCTTAGCTTTGTTGGTTGTTGCTAGAGCTAGTTTCAGACAATTAGGTTTGATATGACCAGCTTATCCACAATTGAAGCATAGCCTATTGCTTGTGGCTGTAGCTCTGATACGACCTTCTGTCGCAGCCCCCGACCCCTACCCCGGGATCGGGCGCCGCAAGCTCAACACAGAGCCGGTGGTATCAGTGTTTATTAATTTGGCAGCGGAAATGAGACTTCAAGACCGTAGTTAGGAAATAGTATCAGAGTTTCAAAACACCAAACTTTTATAATAATAAAATGGGATAAAACACAAGTTTCCATTACAATACATTTATAGGGATAAACCCTAATTTATTGAAAACAAAATCTCCTTTTTATTTAGGTAACTTTTATAGCCACTTCTTTAAGCCTTCGGTGCTCTCCAGCTGGCTTCTATCAGCTTCACATTAAGTTACCTGAAACGCGTTTTAAAAAAGTTTTATCAGCAAGAAATACTGGCGAGTGCATCTAAGTTTAATCAAAACAGCTTTTATAACTTTACAGTATTGAGAGCATCAACGATTACAATGTTTATATCTACCAATATACTCGTTCAGTATTTTGTCAAATCCATGACTTGTGGTCATGTTACTCATTGGCTAACTCGTCGTCCAATAGTAACGGATTACAAGTAGTGTATAGAAAACCCCACATGCCGGCAACAATTGTAGAATACATAGACTCAATCACTGATAAGTATAATTGAAAACATTTGAGGTTTCGGTAACACAGTTTGGTCGAATGACTCACAAACGGTGAGAAAAAGAGAATGTACTCACATTGTAGACTTAGGTAATATTATAGCTTCCTGATGATTCTCCTGGTTATTACCTATTAAAATTAAACAATGCACACGTGTTAGTAAGATAACCCAAATCACATTAGCCATACAACACGAGACAGAACTCCAACAAACTGAGTCAGGCAGAGCCTTGACATGCGTTACGGAGCCCTAGATCAATCGGGTAGGGTAACAAATACGTGATCGGGGGTTATAATACTTACAATGAGGCAGAGCTTCGCTTTTTAGGGAGTATTATTCCCGAGAATTATAGCACTATATTGTCTGAGAGAGAAAAAGAATTGAGCGACGAACAACTGAGGCTTCGACCTCCATTTATAGGCCTGATCAGGGGTGGCTCACGGCCCGCGAGCCCCCACTCCTTCTCTTACGCGGCCCGCGAGAGGTGTAGGCTAGGCTCTAGCCTTTGTGAATCAACGTCGTAGCTTCAACACGCACAAGGATACGTGGCTGCCTGTGGTGTCGCCACCCGTTACTCGGTCGCGCCCTGCGAACCCCCAGGTGCACTGGGTTGCGGCTCACGAGAACCTATATTATTTGTTTTTATTTGATTTTTAATGAAATTAATGTTATTTAGGTTCGTTTACGAGTATACGGTTTCCAATTAGAGCGTTTAGGGTGTTTTATGAGGGTTGTTATATTTACCCTTATTATTCGTTTAGGCTTACCTTATAAAGTAGCCTTTCCAAAAACTCTTTTTATATATGTCATTTCATGACTAATTTCCCATTTCAACCCCTTTTTACCATTAACATGGTTTTCATCATTTTATTCGTTCCGACTCTTATCGTTTCGTGTCGGAACCCATATTTCGGATATATTCCGTTGTCGTATTTATAACCTATAAAATACATACGTATCTAACTAATGGGTGTAAGCTTTACTTACCTTGCATCCTAAATATGCTTTTCCTTCATGTTTGATTCGTTTGACTTCTCTCATTCCCAAGCTTCCACCTAGCTTGTTAAGCGTCAAACTATCATCATAATTTGTAAGACGGTTAGATTAGTTATCATTACCTACGACTATTCCATATTACGGATTTTATGTCGAAACTACTATTCGACTTCATCATTAGTTAGTTTGACTTTCAAAAGTCAACTACCTTTGATCATATGATATGCACAATTAAGTTCAATCAACATCATGTTTAGAACCCTTATTATTCCTTATCCCACATATTTAGTCAAATTATCCAATTACGTGTTTCTTTCATAATTTCAACATATCAACATTCATTTAGGCATTTTAACGAACACCTTGCAGGCAAGATTTTTATACTACTTTTATCTAGTTCATTACTAACTTTTAACCAAGTTTATATTATCAAAATCAAGCCCTTGGTCTAGTATTCATGAACAATATCACTATCTTGCATCATAACATCAGTTTTCTCACAATTTAACATACAAAATCATGTGTTCATCACAATGATATAAAAACCCACTTAGCACATATATGGGTAATCATCAAATCCCTAGTTTTTAAAACTAATTTATCAAGTTTTCAACTAGGGTTTGTTTCTAGACATGAATTCAACACAATATCACTCATACATTCAACATTCATTCCAGAATTTCGATTATGAATGTTCATCATAAAATTCAAGATATCACCAAATTGCAAAATTTGACACAGCTTGTAATCCCCATGACTAGGTGATCGTTAATATACATTCAAACCCGAATTTGGTCTTCGATTGGCCCTTCAATTTGAATATTTTGTTGAACTAGGGTTTGCACCCTTGTTCTTGCTCCTAGTCGATCACGCACACACACACACTTAGTATGTGTGTTGTGTTTTATTTCTAATTTTTAATAAAACAAGTTTGCCCACTTGGCCATATTAGTCCCTCATGTTTCATTTTGATCAAATGAAGCTATTACTCATAGTCTATCACTTAATTACACATTACTAACTAGGTTAATTTTTTTCCTAGTTAACTTAGTGGGTTTGGGGAGTTATAATCCGTTTTGTTTTAAGTCCCGTTAACTCGGGCTTCTTATAAACTTTGTTTTTCTCAAAAAATTTATTCCCCTTTTAATTTATATTAGGATTATTTGTTTAAATCATAATATTCACCGGGTTAATTTTACCACTAACGGTATTCTACCCATTCATTATTATTAACGTGGTTTAATTACCAATCCCTTTTTTGGGGTGTTACAAAAAGGTACAGTTTAAATTCAGTACTTGGATTTGAAACTGATTAGTCTTCAGTCTAATGACAGAACGGTTAAGCAAAAAAAAAAATTCTTTTTCTTAGTTCATAACTTTGCACATAAAGCGTCCTTTCTCTGGTAAATTTGCGCATAAGATTTATGCACAAATTTAGGGGGAGAGAGAGACAGATATATATTTTAGGGGGAGAAAACTCTTAAAAATCCAAAAAGAGTTTACTGTAAATATGCATTGTTTTAGGGGGAGAAAAATACAAAATGCATGATATGGGAAATGGTATAAATGTTCGTGATAAATGGTTTGACTAACACATGTAAGATGCCATAGCTGAAAAGACTAGGATCTACTGCGATATGTCGATAGGCTTGACGCTCAAATTGATAAAAGATACTAAGTGATATAAACATAACGAACTATGTACCATGTGGGTTACATACCAACGGCGTATGATTTTATGATCTTAATTCTTACATTGATTAATAGCCAACATCAGAGGTTTTAGGTCTTTATATTGTTGAATCATCCGGGGTTATCTTGGTTGTCCTTCTGTTGCATCTAGATTATATGTAGACCTAGACACAGTTAGGATATCTTAAAAGATCCCAAGAGGACAAAAACCCTAAGGAATCAAATCTCAAAATGAGAAAATTCTCAATGTTCAAAGAGCCAAATTCGTACCAAAATGGTATTTTCCTCGCCCTCGTTGGACACAATCATTGGTCGCTCTGTTGTACGAAAGTACTGACCTGTCACCAATGGTCTAACGTTCTAAATAAAAAAGGATGACATCAGTATAATCACCTGTTACGATGAATCGTTATGCTTACCTTGATCGCGGGGGTATGCTTTGGAATGGGACACGCGGGTATAATAGTATAATATTACCTTAAGCATATCACGAAGTTGAAAAATACAAAGTTGAGCGTTAAAGTTTAAGTGGACAAACATATTGGCAATCGCATAGACCAGTTTGATTAGACTCGTACTGAAAAGTGTTCTTTAGTCTGCCTAAGAACAAATTTTGATCCAATTGAAATTGTATATTATGGTAGTTTTTTTATATTTTGACTTTTTATTGTTTTTAGTTCTTAAAAATTAAAAAATTGGAAAAATTCAAAAAAAATATAACCGTTCTTGAAGATTTGACTAATCATAAAAAGTTGAATGAATTTTAAAATTGTGAAATTTGATGTACCGAGTGTTCATGTGGTACGTTTCTCTGTTGCATAGAAATGTTTACTTATGAATTTCTGAGCATGTGCAGAACTTGATTTCACTCAAGAAACAGGGATTGACAAAAAATGAGATGTTGTTAGTTGCTGAAGAAGCCTGAAGCAACACAACAACAAGATGTACCTGAGTCAGAAGAAACGGATACGAAACGTCGTTTAATAGTGAAAGTACATTTGAAGAAGTACCATGAACCTACTTAAAAGAGAGAAAGATCAAACAAGAAAAGAGTTGCTGAGAATCCTCCTCTCGCATCCTCTTTTGCAAGATGTTGAAGCAAAGCTGATCGTAATCCTAATATAAAGCTAATAAGAAAAGCAGAAAGAGACCCAGTGCTGAGAGTTCAGAAGTCAAGAACTTCCAAAACATCTACAACATAACGAAAACCATAGACTTCATTGAATACGTTGCTGAATTCATGTTATGAAGATAATTTGATGGCATCAGTCTAGGGGGAGATTCTTACGCCCTAAAGTGTGAGACTGACGCATCAAATTAACACAACGGGATATGGTTACGAACTGGGCCTTACCGGGTTAGTTTATATTAGGTTTTAGACTTTTATAGGTCATTTGGGCCAAGCTTTTGGCCATGTGGGCCAAGGGGAGCCCATGCAGGGAAGTGAGCTTGCCTATGTATATAAACAACTTTTTAACTTGTTTTAGGGTAGAGACCTCATTGTTACAACAAGTTACAGAAACCCTAGGGAGAGCTAGAGTGAGGTGATTTGATGATTTCATCTTGTACCAGACGTTTTTGCTTATCAAAGTAATAGAATCATGTCCAAGGTGTTAAAGTGATTCTCAGTGTTCTTCGTATTTTCTGTTTTTCTTGAATCACACCAAGTTTGGATTCCGCCCATCCTTGGTGTTTGTTTGGTCTCATTGTTTGATCCATTTTTGGGGACTTACACTAAACTTTGTCATTAACTTCGTACAAGCCTACCTTAACATGTATAGCGCTATAGGAGTAGGGCACCGCCCGTTGATGGGTCTATGTTAAGAAATACAATCATGCAAATGGTCTTGTTGTTGCGATGATAAGATTACGCTAGTGGAATCTTTGGGTTGACGTGTAACACCCTGCTTCTTCGTACTTTCCATAATTAGAAAGTCTTGTTTGTATTTCTATTTTTGGAAGTCTTGTGTTCTTGTAATCATTCTTTCATTGTAATCATTGTAAAATCCGAGACTTAGATCATAAATAAAATTCATATTTCTTTAAATTCGTGTTATACATACTTCATACATGTTCATACGTTTAATTTCATGAAACAATTGGTACATTATTCGTAATTCTTGGAAACTATGTGTTAAACTTGCAAATTCGTGATATACGTTAACCATACGTAATATGGATACATATGATACTTATTTATGACATTCATATGCTAATTCATACTTCATTATGCTTTTTTATGTTAGTTATGCCTAATAACCCCTTGTAATATGCTTATATGTCATAAGTTACCCTTGAAACACCTTAAATCCACCAAAAATAAACATAAGGGGCCATAAATGACAACATTTGAAACATAATTTTCGCCAAACCCAGGCTCGCGGCCCGCGACCCGCCAGGCCATGGGCTTCGCGCCCCGCGAGCAAGTCTGATCCGCAGTTCCCCCTTTCCAGCTTACGGGATTGGTCATTTTGGTTGGTTTAGTTGTGTTTTAAGTGTGTTTTCTTCCATAAATGCTCACCAACCCAACCCTAATCCATCCCCTATAAAACCCAACACTTCTCCAAGCATTTTTCACTTTGCAAACACTCAAAACTCACTCTCAATCTCTCAAAAACGTAGCTGAATTCAGGAACAAAGTCAGAATCATATCAACTCACAAAAGTGAGCCTAACTTCCTCATTTCTTCATCTTTTTCAATGATTCTTCTTTCTAAACACTTGGAACAACCTTAGGTATGTTTTCCATAGGTTTTCCATGGAAAACCAAGGCTGAAACATCACCATATGATATAAGGCACCAAACTTTCAGTTTTGATTAAACACTTGATTAACTCACTTAAACTTGAGGTTTTCTCATACACATTCCTATGTCCTTATGCTCATAATCAATTCTATGGTTAGTTGAGCTTAAAAACAAGGTTGTGACATGTAAATCCAAAGGTTTAATCCTCATAAACATTCTGTTTTGATAAGGTTTTAACCTACAAGTGATGAACAAGTCCTACACTTGAAGTTGTGTGATTATTTGGATAGCTTGGGCTATCCTACCTTCAATCCACACATCACTTGATGTTTTTCTTAGTTAGATAGTATGTATTTCCATTTCTTATTGTATGTATTCATGACCATCCTTGTTGTCCATGACAACTTGTGCATTGGTAAAACACAAGAGGTTCCTAAATGGAAGATTTATCTTCCTATCTCCTACATGACTTCTATGACATCCTTGTGATAATGTTGGACTAATAACTTATAATATAAACTATATAAGATATATAATACTTATAATAACCAAACTTTTGATGATAACCTAATTGTTATTTGTCAAAATAGTAGGTTACACCATCTAAGAACATGTTACTAAATGGTTATTTTCTCATATAATTACTTTCCATATTCCTTTGATTCCGAATCCTTAATCTTCCGTTATCCTCCAATACTCATACACCTTCGTTTCTTCCTGTAGAAGGACTTGGTGTTCCAACCTCCCACAACAACTCTCTCGCAGATTAACAAGTGGAAGCTTGCAAAACCGTGAGTATACTTGAACCCCCTTTTCGTTTACCACCTTTTTGGGGTGTAACATGTTTATCTATGAAACTTACACTTAAACTTTATTGTAAATGCACAAACATTCCTTATACATGCTTGCATATTTGATTACTTTATACATTAAACTTGGGGTTATACGTTTTGTGTTAGACTTATCATTAGCTTCGATCGAGCCTATCCTTGACATATATAGCGCTATTGGATTAACACACCACCTGTATGCTTGAGGTTATGTTTAGAGCTTATTGCGTTTCATCATTGGTTTGATTAGTTAAACATATGCCGATTTTATTGTTTATCTTGTATCAATAGCTTGCAATGTGGAATTGTTTAAACTCATTTTTATGCTATGTATGTATGAAAACTTGTATACTCGCCTTTGCTTTTGCATTGAACTTTATTTTAAACATGTTACGGGTTAAGGATAACGATGCAATGAAATTGAAGTAGCGATGATGCTTAGATACACATATAGAAGCCTTAGGTTTTAATATGTTGTATCAATTTTGTCTTTGTTGTTATGTTGTTTCCTTGTATTGAACATGTTGTATTTGAATTCCATGTATTGTTATGACAATTTGAAATTTATGAAATGAAAATGGTTTTGATCACTCCGATGTTTCCGCCATCGGTTGGGGTGTAACATGACACGTATGTGATGTATGTTAGTTCATGATGTTTATGCCTTAGTATACGTTTTTGCCATGTGGATCTCGTTAAGTTCGTGTTTCCGCCATCAGTTGGGGTGTGACATGACACGTATGTGATGCATGTTAGTTCATGATGTTTATGCCTTAGTATATGTTTTTGCCATGTGGATCTCGTTAAATTCTTTTTATACATATGCTAGTACACTAAAGGTGTATGCTCACCAATGCATTTTGTGTTGACATGTTACTTTAATAAATATTGCAGGATTGTGATGATGGTGCATTAAAAGAATCTATTAGGATGGCTAGAAACTCACCTATTTTAATTCTATGTTTTGTTGTTATGTTGTTAGATTTCAATTTGTTGTAATGTGCTTCCATGTATTGTACTTAAATCTTTTTGAATGAAATGAAAAGTTACTTATTAAATTATTGTCACAATAGTGGTTGTGATGTCTCTTGCAGTCTCGTTTTCGTCTCACTATGATGTTTCCGCCATCGATGAGGTGTGATAGGTTGCTTATGCTAAATAGAATTACTATACGTACACGCAAATAAAATAAATGCCAAATCACTAATTAATTGAAATCATAATAGTCAATACAAAATCAAATTGAAATACCATATCGTACTTTTCTAAAGCTACTTTGACATATCTATTTCATTGTTTTGAACATTAAATAGTTAGTCCGCATGTCATTTGCAATTGAGTTCCTTAGTTGTTTGGATCTGGTACTTCCCTCACCTATGTCTCTTGTACTGTAGCACTCTTCCTCTTGTGGTGCATCTAACACATCTTATATACCCTCATCTTCAAGATCTTTATCACGATCGTCCTCTAGTAATTAGTTGTGTAAAATACAACACGTTAAAAAGATGGCAAACTGTGTTTCGCAAGAGTAAAATGGTTCACTTGTACTTCTAATAATAGGAAACCTCTTTTTTAGGACGCCAAATTCTTGTTCAATTGCATTGCGTAATGATGCATGACGAAGGGTAAACAACTCCTTTGCATTCACAGGGGCACGAGTGGAGTACTCTTTCAAATGATACCTAACACCTCTATACAGTGTCATTAGGGAATCCGTATGAGGCAAACCCGCGTCTACTAAACAACATCTACTAATAAACAGGTTGTAGTTAGTATTGTAATATATTATTACACAACTAAATAAATTTGGTTTAAGAAATTACCTATTGGAATTACTAGTTTATCAGCTCTACTAAATGCATTCTTTATAATTCTTGAGTCGGATGTTGTACCCTCCCATCCAGTTAGCACATATAAAACTTTAAATCGAATGTACAAGCAGCTTGGTGCATGTCGAGTGTGTTATGATTTTATTAATATTTTTAGCCTTTTTTACGCATTAGTCAAGTTTTAAATTTATAAAACACGATATTCTACTAACACTAAACACACACATGGGCAAGTGCACCCATCGTGAGCGTAGTATAGCGTTGGTAAGATACCGAGGTCGTCCAAGGACACAAGAGCTTTTAGTACCGGTTTATCCTCAACGTCTAATCAAACTACAATTTTGAAGAAAATATTTTTAATTATGAAAACTAACAACTAAAAATGCTGAAATAAAAATAAAAATAAAAACAGATAGACAAGATGAATCACTTGGATCTGACTCGCCTTTAATGTATCCTTTGATGATTTCCACACTTTTGCACTTTTTAAGAGATTATCTTAATTATAGTAGTAGGCCCATCTTTTGAAGGTGACGTTACCCTCAACCCAGTGGTTTGAGTCAGCAAGAATATAATCCCAAAGGGTCGGAATATTGAAAGATAATTAATTAAGTTACTAATGCGTAAAATGGTAGGCCCCTCTTTTGAAGGTGACGTTACCCTCGGCTAAGTGGTTTGAGTCAGCAGGGATACAATCCCAAGTAGCCGGTTTAATGTATTAGTAGTAGTTTACATATGAGGGGATCAAACCATTCGCACCCCTGCCATCTAATACCAGTGGGTATTGAAGGAGGTCCTAGTAAGCTTGACCTAGGTCCTTGCAGGATCTATACACTGAACAAGGCAAGAACCTTACTAAACCATTCCCTTAACCCCCGACCAGGTAGCCAACATATCTCTATATAGACCGTAGAGATATGAATGGTGAAAATCTTTTACTTTACATAGACAGTAAAGTAAAGCCAAGACACCACGGACAAATGATAAAGAAGTTTCACTTTCAACATAAGAAACTAGTTATTAAAGTCATTAATACAAAACCAAATAAAAAGTGCGAAAAGATTAAAAATCAAAAGTAATACATTAAATGTTTGTCTTCACCAAGTGATGTAAGAGACTTAGCCAAACATGGCCTTTGATTGACAAGAACTCTTATGATCAATCTTGGATCCCGAGACTACTACGCATACCCTAAGGTGGATGATGAATGACGGTGGTAGATGTGGGTGTTGTAGTGGTGGTGGAGTGGTGGCAAAGTGGGAGAGGGGTGGTTTGCCAAGTGATGCCTTTGAAGAGAACCAAGTACCCCTATTTATAGCCTGAATAGTAGCCCGGCCACGGCCCCGTGTCCGCTGGACACGCCCCCATGGCCATCTCCTTTCTCTTTCTTCATTAATTGCAATTGTCTGCATTAGGCTCCACACAGCCCCGTGTTCGCTGGGCATAACCCCGTGTGCAGAAGTGTATCTGTACTATCAAGATTTGCAAGATTCTGCGAATCTTAGCGTTGACCACGCACCATCCTGAGCTGGGCACGCCCCCGTGGTGGGAATAGAAGCTTCCACAACTTTTTCCATTTCCGCAGACACCTGACCACGCCCCCGTGTCCAGTGGGCACGGGCCGTGGTCAGCCTTCTGTTTCTTGTTTTTGCTTTTGCTTGGGGAGATGCTATCGAGGGGTTGGGCATGTCACGTTTATTCCTTTTCTTTGTATTTATGTTAGTTTTTGCTGCATATTTATTCCTTTTGTTCATTTAAGCTTATTTGGTCCTGAAAATACAAAAGGAAGACAAAAACACACTTTCCAACATTAGTACTAAAAATGGGTTAGTTTTATGCCTCATTTGATGTAATTTATATGTTGCATTTTGCACACATCAAATACCCCCACACTTGAATCTTTGCTTGTCCTCGAGCAAAACTCTTAGTTATGTGGCTTACAAACCCAAATGGAATGGGTAGGAGAGAAGTTTCGGGCTTGTCTTGAGTGTCGGGAATCCAAGATCTTTATTGGATTTTATTTTTATAATATTTACAATCTTATTCGTTATGATTTATTTAGAATGTTTCATAAGAGAAATTACTTATTTGGGCATAACATGCCTCTTTTAAAATTCCATTTATATACAAGTTCACATACCTCACAGGAGATCACTCAACACTAGGCCGAAGATGTATTTTTGTGAAACACTCGAGACCGGCATGGAACTTACTTCTACCATATGCTTGCCAAGCAATCAATCCTCCTCCTTTTTAACTAAAAACCTTTGTAAATATCAAGAGGACTTGGGGAAGGGTTAGGCTTGGGCGAAAGGTAGGTGGTTTTGGGTTAGTGGTTAGTGAAAAGGGCTAAAAGCGTAAAAAGCGTCGGTCATCGTAAAACTTTTTGTTTTCGTGACTTTTATTCAAACTAAGCATCTTCAAACAAAGTTTCTTTGAGGAACTTGTTTGTTTATTGCTAGACTTTCATTTTTTTTAATAAAGAAACGTCACAAGAAAACCGAGCTTTTTACTAAAATAAAAGGTTAAAAAGAAAAAGGTTTTGGTGGGTAAAGGGTGTTTGTTTTGTGGGTTTAGAAATGAAAAGGTTTAGGCTCAAAGGGGTTAACTAAGGGGCTTTTGGGTAGGTGAAAAAGAAAATGAAAAATAATGGTGTTGAAAGGAAAATGGGTTAGTCCTAATGCCTCTATCATTTACTTAGTTGGGTTTAAGTTGGTAAGGACCGGGAGTGTATTGTCGTGGCAAGTTCTAGAGTCGTAAGAACCAAGCGGCTATTCACACAAGAAACGAAAAATGAGCATTTAGTTTAAAGATGTATGCTTGTATGCTCAATAAAGGCTCAAAACTCACGTGTTGTGGGAATGGGTTTATAATGTGATCAAGTATATATAATCAAATTTTAACTAGATTAGTCATGCCGTTTCATAATTTTCTTATGTTGGTTCTTTTTATCACGACGCTATCGGTTGTAAATTTGTCAAAATATAACCTTTTAGAACTTGTTATTCCCAAATTAAACCAAGACAAGTAAAAAACTACAAAGTTTTTGAAAAAATTTGGGGTGATTAGCGGTTCCAATAGAGTTTTGTGTAAGGCTTGTTATTAAGACTTGCAAAATTCAAGGTTTTCGCATCCCCCCACACTTAAATTACACAGTGTCCTCAATGTGTACCAAAAATAAGTTTTTACGTTGATTGAATGTGTAAAAAGGTGTTGAAAAACAAAATTTATGTTACTGGTCGTCTGGCCACGGGCCCGTGTTGATCCGGGCACGGCCCCGTGGTCAGATTGCCAGTATCATATTAAACAGAAGGCTGGGCACGGGGGCGTGTTCAGTGAGCACGGCCCCGAGTCCAGTTACCTGAACTGGGCATTTTCTGCAGAACCTTGGGCACGGGGGTGTGTTGGGCTGGGCAAGGCCCCGTACTGAACTTGCTGTAATGAAGGAAAATTATCGGGAAGCTCTGTTTTTATGCATGGGGTAAGGGCTATTCTTTCCCTTGGTAACCTCCACCTTTTCGAGTGTGTTTTATTCCTGAAAAGTAAAGCTAAACTAGAAAACATAAAAGTTAATCTAAACTAAAACTAAGGATAGTTTCGCGGAATGCCTCCGTGGTGCGCCACGTTTATAAGGGTCCTTGGCTAGACCCAAAGTGTCACACCCCAATTTCCACGTGTCACCGGTGGGCCCGGTGGGGGAGTATCGTGACGTGGTTGGCAACATAATAGTCAAACAACACAATAATCAATATGCACAGCGGAAGCAAAATTTAAAATATGATACAACCGAATTTAATATTGTAATATCGAATGTCACAATATTCGGAAGTTTATCCACAGATGGATCGAAAATAAAACAGTATTAATAGTTCAACAGACTTCAGGCATCTTAAGCTTGCGAGACTTCTAGTGATGCTAAGGAGAAATCCCAGCCAATTACGCTTAGTACCTGCATTTAATCTTTTTGGGAAAATACGTCAGTTTACACTGGTAAATACAATCAACTGACTCATTTTGGAAAATGATTGAAAATTGGTTTGGATGCACGTGGCATAAACATTTTATTTAACTTGGGAGAATTATTTAATATTATAATCTTGTGAACGAATTACATGTTCCTTGTGCGTTCAGTAGCCCGGATCTTGTCCGGGTTAAAGATCAATAGACACACCACAATATACTTTTGTGCACTGACGGGTGTACGCCTACACCCCGCGCTTAAGTCGTGGCCATTTCGTAAAATGATGCCAAGGATATCCGGGACATGGTCATTAACCCCCCAAAGGCTTTAAGTAACAAGACTGTTTAAATGAGCCGATCAAATTTATTCAATTACCCACTCAACGGTGGAGAATTTGATGCCCGATCAAGCGGTATACTATATACCGTAACCCAAGCCCGTATAGGGAAAATAAGTTAAAAGTATTTACCTAAGCAATGTATAAATCACAATAAGCAAAATGCACGTAGCTTTTACTGGTTCTCCTAATCTGGAACGAAGGTTTATAATAACCTATTAGAATCCTAACGGGTCTTTAGTTAAGCTTAAGCTTAGACCGGTTGGTTTCAAAGATACGGTTCGTACGCACGATTAAGCGAAGACCGGATAGAATGTGATTTAGACCCGACAAGTTCAAAGACTTGTTTAATATGAGTCCTTCATGCACATTCTGGATTTTGAGATAAAACCGATAAGGTTTGACCCGTTTCGGCTAATTTATGTAAACTTGTTACATAAACCGAACCGAACGCGTAATAAGCGTAACGGGTAATAATGAGAGCCATTACAGGTTTCCTAAGTTAATATGCTCCATATATGTTGTGACATCAGTAGGATATCATTTATTATGCCCGAAATGAGTTTAAACACAAACTATGCCCCGTAGGGGTAGTTTGGTCATTTTAAAGGTTGTAAAAGAGTTTAAGTAGTATCCTGAGTTACAGGTCTGATGTAATTATCAAAAATACTTAGTTTACTGATTTATAACAGTGAGGTATTGTAGGTATGTGAAATTTATCAATTATAACCAAACTATGCCCCGTAGGGGTATTTTAGTAATTTCACATAAGCCGAAAAGCTCAAAACCGAAGTCTGAGTTTATCAACCTTTGCTTACTGTTAAAATATTATAATTTGCCTCAAATATCAGTAGGTATCAACCCTTGTATGTTTAATATAGTTATAGTACATACTATGCGTTAAAAACGCTTAAAAGGCGATTAGAAGCCATTTCCGGGTTTGATACATAAAGCTGATATTTTTATTATTCCAGAAGGCTTAAAATAATTTATTTAGCATATGTGATCAGTAGCAAAAGGTTTGGATTTGTTTAGATATGTAAAACTCATTTTATGGCCCGTAAGGGCAAAACCGACAATTATCGGATTAAGCCTATGACTATGAGTTATGCTCAGCCTAAAATTAATTAAAAATCTTTAAAAATCCCAAAATAATATATTACATCAGTGGGTAAAATATTTGATATCAAAAAGTAGGCTTAACCAGACTATACGCTAATTACGCCGTTTTATTAACATAAAGCTTTAATTTTACGCTAACGAGCGTAACTCTTATTCTACACCTCAAACTGATGTCAAATTTTGTATGCAAGTTTAAATATCAGTAATTAAAGTTTCTACTCTTTCACATTTCCAAAAATCACGTTTTGAGGTAATAAGGGCATAATGGTCAACATATGAGCAATTAACGGAATCATGCGAATTAATTGGATAACTAATGATCCGAGGTGTATAATTACAGAGGGTTATACTAGCATGTAACCTGGTCCAAATAAAGCTCTAAGGCATTTCTAAAACATGCCATAACGGGTCAGAACTGAAAGTCAAAGTATAAGTCAAACTATGCGACTTTCGGTTCCGAACCGGGTCTAAACAGGTAATTGTCGGGTTGAACATGTTTAGACATGTCCTTACACTAATTACCAAGTTATATTAATGATCAAACAGGTTTTATATGTTCTACATTTCTAATTATGTATAAATTGAAAGTTAAGTATCCTGTTGACTTTTTCTTAGCAAGTTTGACCCGACTTTTGACTTGGTTAGAATGGGAATTAGGGGGAACCCTTTTGAGGGTTTATTACCCACATAATTACCAACTTATAACTACTTTTGATTCAAGATTTGACTGAGCCATTATTAATTAATCTCGAAGTCAAACCGTAATTACGATGGTTTGACTTTTAGCTAAATAACTAAGCTAAACATTATTAAAGAAGGATTAGCAAACTTACTGAAGTCCTAAGCTTGATTAGTTATCACTTGAGAGAAGGATTGAGCTCCAGGAATGATCAGAAAGCTGTAGGAAATGGTGTGATGAATTGTTTGCAACTCAAGGCCCTTTTATAGTGAATTCAATCACCACAAAGTGTTGACAACAAAGTCTAGCACTTACCACAAAATTGCCACAGGTGTCCTACATGTTTAGGGGTTGCTTAGGGGCCAAGGGATATGAGGAAACTCGTTTAAAGGTGAGTTTTTGCGTTTAAACAGCAAACAGGAACATTTCTGTCGCTGGGCAGCTGCTTGCGCACCGTAAGACTCCTGTTGTTGCGGTGCGCAAGCGTTCATCAGGGACCAAAACTTTGTTCTTTCATGCATTCGAAAGGGCAACCATCTTTATCCGACTTTGGGGCCTCAATTATCATTTAGGGACCTCCCAAAATGGCCTTGAGCAGTTACATACCCTACCATTTTGAATTGTTTGCTTGAATCCATTTTGAAAGTGCCGAACAATAAGGTTTACCGTGCATTTTCTTCGTAGGAGTCCACCATTTCAATTATTGTCAAGAATTTCCGGATTTAAGATATATTAGATGTTTAAGATATATATACTTGGGTCTTGGGATTTATAAATGAGGTCGTTCAGAGGTAAAAATTAACATGACGCCACTTTTAAATCCTGCCAAAACATATTTATTAAATCCGGGTTTACAACGCGTTTTGTCTTACATGACACGTGTCGTTATATCATTGAACATGAATTTTCGAGGTGTTACACAAAGTCAGTCATATGTTGCCCAAGTGGGATGTCTTGCATCCCATGTTGCACCGTCGGAGAGCATCATCCAAGCTTGAGTCTATGACATCCATGTAGTTGACTGGGTCGTCGTCTTCTACTCTTTTCCCAACCCCGAACTCCATCTCTTTGTCCCCAACCCTCAATGTTAACTTTCAACCACTCATATCTACCATTGCGTGAGCGGTGGCTAGGAATGGTCTTCCTAGAATGAGTGGTACTTCGGTGTCTTCCTCCATATCGAGTAAGATAAAGTCGGCAGGGAAGACAAAGTCTCCGACTTTTACCAATAGATTTTCGGCTACACCGTGTGGATATTTGATAGACCTATCGGCGAGCTGTATGTTCATCTTTGTGGGGCATGTTTTACCTGGTCTGAGTTTGTCAAACATTGATGCGGGCATGAGATTGATGCTAGCCCCAAGATCAGCCAGCACATTGCGTATAGGTGATCCCCCAATGGAACAAGGGATGGTGAAGCTTCCGGGGTCAATTTTCTTTTGTGGGAGTTTGTTGAGTAGTACTACGGAGCATTCTTCACTTAAATTAACTAATTGCAATGCTTCAATTTTCCTTTTGTGAGTGAGAAAGTCTCTCATAAATTTTTAATATTTAGGCATTTGAGTGAGGACTTCCACAAATGGAAGATTGATGTGCAATTGTTTTAGTAAGTTTACAAAATTTGTGAATTGCTCAGCGGTCTTTAGGCGAAGTAACCGACCGGGGTAGGGCACCGAAGGGTTCTTGGTAGGTTCGTGATTTGGCGGGGGAGTTGTTTCTTTCTGGGGTGTTGGTGAGGTCGTGGTTTGAGTGGGTAGACTTTTGTCGGATGTAAGTAGCGGAGCCTCCTCGGGACCTACGGTACGGTTTCTCAATGTTATGAGATGCACTTGCGCCTTTGGGTTTGTCTCGGTATTGCTGGGTAACGCGCCTTGGGGTCTCTCGGCGAAATTTTGAGCTAGTTGATTTAGTTTTTTTTTCGATGTTTTGAATACTAGCTTGTTGATTTCTGAAGCTCGATTCCATTTGTTGGAATCGATTCGAGTTTTTCTTCTAGGTGTCAGAGATGAGGCGTGAGATAGTACCTTCAAGCCTCCCTCGTCCCCCTTATTGTTGTTGAGAGAAATTTTATGACTCATTTCTTGGTTGTTAAAAGTTTGTTTGTTGGTTTTGGTTTTGTTGATTACTACTATTGTCAGGTTCTCTCCAACCAAGGTTAGGGTGGTTACGCCATCCTTGGTTGTAGGTACCCGTTGGGGGACCCGACGGCCTAAGTCTATTATCAATGTAGTTTACCATTTCCGTTTGACTATCCATTTCTTTCATACAACTCCAATTTTCATGTGGCCCACCGCACCCTTCGCAAGCCATAACCGATGCCGTTTTTGCCATTTCTAACTTTTTGATTTTCGAAGAGATGGGCTCGATTTGGGCTTGTAATGAAGTTCTTTCATCAACCTTATGGGCGCCCGGGGCAACATATTTTGTGCCTCGAAGAGTGTGTCATTGAAAATTGGGTTGAGCAATTTCCTCAATTTGGTTATAAATTTCATTTGGGCAACGTTTACCTAGAAGTCCCCCGGAGCTAGAGTCGAGTGTTTATCTCGTGTGTGGCAACAACCCATTATAGAAAGTGGATACTTGTTGCCAAACTGCAAGACCATGATGAGGGCATTTTCTTAATAGCTCCTTGAATCCTTCCCAAGTTTCATATAAGGATTCCCCGTCCTCTTGTGAGTATGTATTATTTTCAGTCATTAATTTAGCCGTTTTAGAAGGAGGGAAATACTTATATAGAAACTTTTGGGCTAGTTCATCCCAAGTGATTACCGAACCACTTGGGAGGGTATTAACCCAAGCCTTAGCTCGGTCTTTTAGTGAAAACGGGAACATTCAGAGGCGGATGGCGTCGTTTGATGCCCCGTTGATCTGAAAAGTATCACATATTTCCAAAAAGTTGGTAATATGTAAATGGGGATCTTCGTCCGCAAGCCCATGGAAAGTTGCGGAGTTTTGGAGCATTTGAATCAAATGCGGCCGAAGTTCGAAGTTGTTGGCATCGACATTCGGTGCATTGATAGCGGCGCCGAGATTACCTACCGTGGGTCGTAGGTAATCCATTAGGGTACGCTGATCCGCCATTGGAAGTGAGTCCCCCGAAACTTTCTCTTGGATTTTAGCTTTAAGTCTTTTTCTTAGAAAGCGTTCGGGTTCATCTAGAGGTTATTTTATGTCTTTATTGGAACTGGAGCTGTAGGAATCTCAGGTGCTGCGCCTGGGTCCCAAGTCCTGCGATAAAAACAAAAAGATTGTTGGTCAGAATTCTCACCACGACCCCGTGGTCGCTGACCACGGCCCGTGGTCGTGGTTACAGTGATTGTTTTCTGAATCCCAATTACTGGAAGGTTCAACACGGCCCCGTGTTGCACCGGCACGGCCCCGTGGTCACCTCTCTGTAACATAGAAAACAAAAACTACCAATAAGGATACTGGGCACGACCCATGTCCGACCAGGCACGGCCCCATGCTGAAGTCTGCAGAAGCTGAAAAATCTAGAAAAATCCTAAAAAAAAAGAAAAATAAGAAAAATGATTAGGTCGTTGATTCATAACTTTCTTAAAATCCTTGTGTCCCCGGCAACGGCGCCAAAAACTTGGTGCGTGTCGAGTGTGTTATGATTTTATTGATATTTTTAGCCCTTTTTACGCATTAGTCAAGTTTTAAATTTATAAAACACGATATTCTACTAACACTAAACACACACATGGGCAAGTGCACCCATCGTGAGCGTAGTATAGCGTTGGTAAGATACCGAGGTCGTCCAAGGACACAAGAGCTTTTAGTACCGGTTTATCCTCAACGTCTAATCAAACTAAAATTTAGAAGAAAAGATTTTTAATTATGAAAACTAAAACCTAAAAATACTGAAATAAAAATAAAAATAAAAACAGATAGACAAGATGAATCACTTGGATCCGACTCGCCTTTAATATATCCTTTGATTATTTCCGCACTTTTGTACTTTTTAAGAGATTATCTTAGTCATAGTAGTAGGCCCCTCTTTTGAAGGTGACGTTACCCTCAACCTAGTGGTTTGAGTCAGCAAGGATGTGATCCCAAAGGGTCGGAATATTTAAAGATAATTAATTAAGTTACTAATGCGTAAAGTGGTAGGCCCCTCTTTTGAAGGTGACGTTACCCTCGGCTAAGTGGTTTGAGTCAGCAGGGATACAATCCCAAGTAGCCGGTTTAATGTATTAGTAGTAGTTTACATATGAGGGGATCAAGCCATTCGCACCCCTGCCATCCAATACCAGTGGGTATTGAAGGAGGTCCCAGTAAGCTTGACCCAGGTCCTTGCAGGATCTATACACTGAACAAGGCAAGAACCTTACTAAACCATTCCCTTAACCCCCGACCAGGTAGCCAACATATCTCTATATAGACCGTAGAGATATGAATGGTGAAAATCTTTTACTTATATAGACAGTAAAGTAAAGCCAAGACACAACGGACAAATGATAAAGACGTTTCACCTTCAACATAAGAAACTAGTTATTAAAGTCATTAATACAAAACCAAATAAAAAGTGCAAAAAGATTAAAAATCAAAAGTAATACATTAAATGCTTGTATTCACCAAGTGATGTAAGAGACTTAGCCAAACATGGCCTTTGATTGACAAGAACTCTTACGATCAGTCTTGGATCCCGAGACTACTACATACACTCTAAGGTGGATGATGGATGAAGGTGGTGGATGTGGGTGTTGTAGTGGTGGTGGAGTGGTGGCAAAGTGGGAGAGAGGTGGTTTGCCAAGGGATGCCTTTGAAGAGAACCAAGCACCCCTATTTATAGCCTGAACAGTAGCCCGGCCACGGCCCCGTGTCCGCTGGACATGCCCCCGTGGCCATCTCCTTTCTCTTTCTTCATTAATTGTAATTGTCTGCATTAGGCTCCACACGGCCCCGTGTTCGCTGGGCACGACCCCGTGTGCAGAAGCATATCTATACTATCAAGATTTGCAAGATTCTGCGAATCTTAGCGTTGACCACGCCCCGTGCTGAGCTCGGCACGCACCCGTGGTGGGAATAGAAGCTTCCACAGCTTTGTCTATTTCTGCAGACACCTGACCACGCCCCCGTGTCTAGCGGGCGCGGGCCGTGGTCAGCCTTCTGTTTCTTGTTTTTGCTTGGGGAGATGCTGTCGAGGGGTCGGGCATGCCACGTTTATTCCTTTTCTTTGTATTTATGTTAGTTTTTGCTGCATATTTGTTCCATTTGTTCATTTAAGCTTATTTGGTCCTGAAAATAGAAAAGGAAGACAAAAACACACTTTTCCAACATTAGTACTAAAAAAAGGTTAGTTTTATGCCTCATTTGATGTAATTTATATGTTGCATTTTGCACACATCAAGCTAATACATTTATAGTCGGGTCCCTTGCGACCATGATATCTAGGAGCATATTTATTAGGTACTTTGACGTGAACATGTATTCCATCAATTGCACCGATACAATCCTTAAAAAAGGATAAAATCTCTTTTTTCCTGAATTTCTTTGGGGACAATATCACCTTTAGGTTATTGAATATAACGACTTTCTAATGATATAATCGCTCATAAAACTCTATGAAGGCACCGCCTAGTTGTTGATCTAGAACGTGTAACACCCGTTCTTATAAATTAAGGTTTAACGTATCATTTACGAAAAACAATCATGTAATTAAGATTATATATGCATTGGAAATTACGGGTTTATTAAAACTTTTTACAATTTAAAAAGTATACATCACATCATGTGTACGTTCGTCGTTTAACATAATAACGATACATAGTGCGGAAGCTTATTTCGTGATCGTGTTCGGTTCTTGCTCGTCGCTTGATCGTCCTCCGGTGCTAAAATTTACCTGAAACTCATAAAACATGAGTTGGATTAGTCATACGTAGCTTAAAACGTATTAGAACGGGTTCGCAACGCAAAATAATTTAAAATAAACATTTTTCGCGAAACTGGCACATGCTCGCGTAGCGCCACTGCCAGTCGCGCTACGCCACTGCCTAATTTCATCAGAACTGTTGCAGCTGGTTGCTGCTTATTCCCAGCACGATCTGATTTCACGGAAACGGCCATAACTTCTTCGTTATTGATCCGTTTTACCCGATTTTTTTTCCTACGCGTCCGTAATTTAATCCTCCATCTTATGGAGTTAACATCCTACATCCAACATAAGAAATTTTTGAGACTTCTAAGCCTTAGACTCGTTACCTTTTTACCGAATTTTAACCCGTTTATGCATTTTATCAAACAAACGTATTTATTTGATTCCTATATCTCATACACTTCTTCAAATTAATGTTACCTACTATATTAGGTTCTAAACATAGGTTTATTACACCATTTAAACCCGTTTTCGCTCGTATGCTTATTTTGACCCGTTAAGGGTATTTAAGCACTTTCAAACTTTCTACTCGCTTTCATTCCTTTCTAGCATCTTATCCCTACATTTCTTATCAAGTTATCTTCCACCACATCTATATGTGTGTTGGATTTGATATGGATATCTATATGTTCCGAGTTTCTACCCCTCGGATTATCATTTTACGGCAAAGACTCATATAAAGTCTTTTGACCCAAGGATTTACATCCTTCACCACCTATACTCATTCTAAGCATATATTTAATCATAAAACTTATTTCCGAACCACTTTTATGGGTCGTTCGTTCAAATTAGCTTACAAGGGCAATTCGGTCAATTTTCATCCTCCTTATACTACAAAGGTCCTTTAAATACTTGTTTGACCCAAAATTCGACCCTTTTAACTATAATCTCGTTTATAAACCCACGTGCTCCTAAAACACCATAAACATAATTCAATTTATTCGGTTTACCTAAAAGATAACCGAATATCTATATTTTAACCTTGTCTAACTCTTTTAGAACTCCAAATTCTACATGATAAGTTGTGTTAGTATACATACCTGGTTTGGATCAATATATTGACCCGTTTACATAACTTTTGCGTTAAATCTTTCTAGTTAAAGCAATGCAAGCTTATGTCATTCATGTGATTACCAAAACTCAACAAACGATTTGTCAATTGTTATTGTCAAATGGTGCTAACAACACCATTTGACCCATTTAGTCTAATTGACCATTTGTCCGCATGATATGGTATTTAATTACCATTCTATCCCTTTAAACCTATCCCGGTTTTCCCTTGAATTCGTTTTGCTTAAAAACCCTTTTTATTTGTTCATCAATACATGATTAATTTACCATTTTACTCCTTTTACCATAACTCATGATTTCTTATCTAGTGATCTTCGTCACTTCAACTAGACATCCAAATTCATACTCTATTCTAAATTCAAGTCTATTAGTAAAAATTACATAACAAACATAACGTAACAAAATCGTGGTTACGTACCTTTTAAGCACACCTTTCTAACGTGTATCACTTCCGGCTTGTTCACTTGACGACCCGGATTCTCTACCTATAGAGTTCCATTCACAACCAAATTTAGAACTCTTTTGTAACCAAAAATCGGACAATTCATTATGATATTCAAATCTGCGTTTTTGTCCGATCTTTAACGTTTTACTCCTCACTTAGGCGTTTTAACAAACACCTAGCGGGTCAGATTTTTATATAAACAAAACCAAGTTCATGACTTGTAATTATCATCTAAATCAACTTCAATTAGTCACGTTTACACATGTTTTAACTTCCAAATTTCAGAAAGTACCTCATAAAACTCAGATTACACTAGAACAAGAATCATGATCTTAGTGTTTACCAAGTTTCTACAACTTATTAATCACCTATAATGGTGATTATGAACCCTACAAGTATCATGCAAGATTTTGACAAGAAATCATCTAGGGTTTATCCCTACACATCATACTTTTTTTTTTTTTTGAAATCACTTTCTATGATCAAATTACACTAGAATAATCATTCTAAACCCTAGTGTTCATCATTATCTTGTAAAACCCATAACCCACCTTCAATGTGTTCATGGAATTTCCTGAATTTGGACATGATTTCACATGTAGTTGTCTAGGTTTTACTTCTAGACACCATCTCATCACTAAGCTAACCAAATCACAAACATGCATCATCTAATTTCAGATTTCCCAATTTCATGAGAATTTCAAACAGAGGATTAACACCAAATTTTACATACCTTGTAACCCCCTTGTGATTAGGATCACTAATCTATGTTCGGATTTTGATTTGGACTGAGTTTGATCCTTCAATTTAGAGATTTTATGCTGAACTAGGGTTTTGATGAACTTGGTCGCCCCCTGCTCTTGTCTGGTCGATCTCACACACGTATGTGTGATTGAGATTTCTATTTTTCATTTTTTTATGTTTTAATAAAACATATTTATTAAAACTAGTTTCAAGTTAAACACTTTTGGTCCTTCTAGTTTTCTTTTGATCAAATAAAGCTATGCCTCACCATTAGTCACTTAATCACAAGCTACTAACTAGGTTAATTACTCCTAGTTACTTTAACGGGTTCGGGAAATTATAACCCGCTATGTTTTAAGTCCCGTTAATTTGGCCTTTTTATATACTTTGTTTTCTCAAAGTATTTATCCCCCTTTTTAATTAATATTAGGTTTATTTATCTGAGTCCTAATATTTACCGGGTAATTTTTTTACCGCTAACGGTATTTTACCCGTCTTTACTATTAACAGAGTTTAATTACCAAGCCCGTTTTCGGGGTGTTACAGAACGGCAGTATAGCCAAGAGGTAAATTGATTTCTCAACTCATTACCTACAATATGCAAAAATGTTGCAACTTGTTCTTCAACAGACATGTGTTGAGTAGGTAGAAGTCCACCATCACACTTTAAGATACTGCACAATGTCATAAAAGCTTTCTCACTCATGTGGATAAGGTCGCAACAGTTACCACTATTTGAAAGGTCATGTAACATCTCTTCTCGTACATATCGTCGTTGTATAATTTCATCTCTAGTACCAATAAGCAGATCAAGTTAACTACCTGCAATTGTCTGGCTCGCACAATTTCAATTGCCTTGTGTATATGATTATCCATTGCAACTTTACTTGCTGTTAAAATTGTTGTTTGATTAGAAAATTGTTAATTCTTGTTCTATGAAATTATGGTAGGATTCACGAATCAGACATTTCATTCTTCCAAACCTTGCTAGCTTATTTCTTAGGAACTACAAGCCTTAACCTTTTCGCACAGGTCAAACTTCCTAAGTGTATTCTCACTAACTATGTAAAGCTTGTAGTAGACTCTATTTGTTGGCCCATGAGTTGGACAATGGTTATTGTAGGTGGGTTAAAATGGTAAATTTGAAAACAATGTAGAAATGGCTCAGTTTCCCTTGTGGTAATGGGTAGGTTTTGGGTGGTCTGTTTGATATATATATATATATATATATATATATATTTGCTTTTGTTCCGGTACCACACAACAATACCACTCTTGTTGTGTTGATGTATTCTAAGGACCTTTTATTTTTATTTTTGGTGGGTGACCTCAAATTCTAGTGTTTGTGGGGTGTGTCAAATTGTCTTACGTGAAATTTGTGAATTCGATATCTGAGATAGCGGATCACGACTGATAACAACAGTGGCAGCCTAGGTGGAGGATGAGGTGGTGATGAGAGGAATCCGCTATCTGAGATAGCATATTCTAGCTAATTGGACAGTGTGTGTGGCAGCCACCCTGGACGAGTTCTAAGGTTGAAGATGGTAACTGAACTGGACCCGCCATATGAGATGGTGGAATACCTATAATTATCTCTACGGACTTATGATTGGAACTGTTAAATACCTGAACACGTTGAAGTGTTTTCAAATGCATGTAAAAGCTAGTGTTAATAATTTAACTCTGTGAAATTAATCATGCATATAACTAAAGCTTACAAAAGCTTGCAACCAGTTCTTCATATACGTTCAATGTGGTTGTATGCAATTTAAATGTGGAGACGCTATGCATGTACATACATATAAAACTCATATATTGTACAACCTAAATTTTTTCCTATAACTATATAAGCATCTGTTTGGAGAACACCCATTGCTTCCATTAATCTGATCAAACACCCAAAATTCTCTCTTTTTTCTTCTTTTTTTCTCTCTCGCACACACACACAAAACATATATATCCATCATCCCAATTTGTTATAAGAATTCAATCTTTTTCAATCAAGATTTTGTTTCTTTATCAAGATTAACTTTTTTTATCATTTTGAAAATGAAATTGAAATCAAAGAGGGCAGTGTTGAGGAGGACGAACATGCCACTAGTTCTTGTTGATCCTCCTCTCAGATCCTAACGAGGGGATCAAATGCGTTGTTGATCGAGAAACGAGAGGTCCGAGAAAGATCTATATTTCTTGATTGATTACTCATTCAAGGTGGTAAGTATTACATATTTACTTTGTTTTATTGATTTTTAGGTTTAGAAATTGTTACTAGATATGGTGATTTCAGTTTTAATCGTTAGTTAATTAATGATTGTTTATTTTTGGTGCAAAATTAGATTCAACTCTAGGTTGATCGAGGAAAAAGATACGAGAGGATTGAGAGAGAGATCTACATTTCTTGAATTACGCATTCGAAGTGGTAAATAGACTTTTCTTGATTATGTCTTTATTGATTTTTAGGTTTAGCAGTTATTGTTACAAACTATAAATGTCACACCCCAACCAATGGCGGGATCATTGGAGCGGGACTTGTTCGAGATTGCAAGAGACTTCATAACACTATTTGTGACAATATTTAATTCAACCGATTTCATTTCATTATCAGATTGTCAAAACATTACAAGAAATTCAAAGAACAACGTGTTCAAATGAAATACATAATCAACATAAGCAAAATTGATACAACATATTAAACCTAACCGTCTATATGTGTATCTAGGCATCAACACTACTTCTTTTCATAGCATCATCAATCATCAACCTGTAACATGTTAAAAATACAATTCAATGCAAAAGAAAAGGCGAGTATACAAGTTTGATACATACATAGCAAAAGATAAGTTTAAACGATTCCTCATAGCAAGCATGTGATACAAGATAAACCTTATATTCGGCATGTGTCTAACATATCAAACCGATGATGAAACGCAATATGCTCATGACATAACCACAAGTCTACGGGCGGTGCGTTAATCCTATAGCGCTATATATGTCACGGATAGGCTCGTACGAAGTTAATGATAAGTCTAACACAAGATGTAATTAACCCAAGTTTAAAGTATCAAGCAATCACGTATACAAGCATGTTATAGGAATGTTTGTGCATTTAAGTAAAATGTTCATGTGTAAGTTTTGTTAATGTAGGATCGTTTGCACGACCAAAACGAGTCATTCAGAAGAGTTCTCGTCAATACGAAAGGCGGAATTCAAACGTATTGAAGTAGTTTTAGCTGATTTGCACAAGAATCACTTTAAATTATCTCTTATATTGAAAACACAACAATTTACAGCCTGGAGACACTTCGGCAGCACTTCGGCACCGGAATCAGATCGTTACAATTGAAATCACCAAGGCACATATTTATAGGCCTACCACTTCGTGCGGAACAGTCTTCACATAAAATAGCATTTCGTACGAAATGGCTTCATCATTTCGTGCGAAATGGCAAGTTATCATTTCGTACGAAATGGTCCTCAACCTATATTTTTCCAGTTTTATCGTATAATGTGCCCTGATCTTTCTAATCTATTACAAGACTCGATATAAGACGAAGTCGACAGACATATGCACCAACAGACTCCCCCTTGGATGTCGACGAGTCTTCAGTACTAGTCTTCAGTATGTCGAGTCTTCAATCTTTATCAGTCTACGCACTCTCTTCCAAAGTATTCTCCATTGTAAGCATCCTCAATCTTTATCTTCTCTCTCTCTCTCTTTCACTATCAGAATCACAACCTGACTTTATCCTCTCTTGATCAGATCTCTTGATTCCTTAAACTTTTCACAGGTTCAGAAACGTCTCCTGGCTCTCCATAGCAACAGGATCTAAAACCTGGCTTTAACTTCTTCAGACTCCCCCTTTCTATAAGCTGGGATCGAAGTCTGGAATTCACAATCTACAGGATTTGCATCGGACACCTGGCTCTTCCAAAGCTTTCACCTGCACCATCTCTACCTCAAAATAAATTTCACAAATTTTAATAATTTGACAAATTTAAATTTCACTTGCAGAAAACGTACAAAATGATTTAACATTTAAAATTTCTAATGACCAAATGTAGGAATAACATTCAAATTTGAACTATTTAATCATTTCAAAATTATTTCACATTTCAAGCAACTCTCCCAACCCTGTTCATCATGTTTTGCATTCGGAATTTTGAAAATCAGCCCTCCAACATCAGTTGTCAAAAATCTTTTTGTATTTTTAAAAATTATGCTAAAACACACTGAAAATCTTTTTGAATTTTTCTTAAATGAAAAACAGTAACAAATATATACAGACAATATTTTTGTGAGTTTGTTTAAGAGGATCATATCAGATTATGAGACAAATCACCAACACCATTAAGCTTTAAACATTTTAAGTTCTAAACGATTCACGTAGATTGTCAGTATACTGATCCACTTAAATTTTCACACAAAGTTCAACTGTTTCGAGATACGAGATTAATGTTTTAGAGACTTAAACTTATTCACGTGTCCCACCTCAGAATATACTCCCGTATCTAGACTCCTATATTCAGTCTTACAGGTGAATGTACACTAATGATATCTGTAAGGGGTTAAATGCGAGACCATGAGAGCTCAGGCTATTGCTTCCACAAAATCAGAGAGATGATGGTTCGCTTTTCGGTGGGTTCCCTTAAGAGAATCTTTTATTTACAACATCACATGATTAGCATTTTTCAATGTTTCATCATTTTTTATGCTGAGGGCGAGCTTTAAGAACAAAGCAATGCAAAGTATTATACGAGGACTAGGCTATTGCTCCCGCAAAATCAGAAGTCCAGGTATAATACCCCAGACATCACCACGCACAAAGACCTAGTATGTCAGAAATAGAAAGCCCTTCAAACAAGATTTCGGGGGTTACCCATATATCCGAGAGATGTTCCCCATGAGATAAGTAAGTACGATATTTAGGTTTATATCTCGAATACAATCTACTAAGCGTGCGAAAACCTACTGGCACATCATCAGTGAGACCGTTTATCACATTTGACTTTCCAATTCTTTAGCATGCTGTGATAGTCCACTGATGTACTATCATTTCCTCTTTTTCACAACAAAACTCGTTTTTGATTTTTCAAATGTTTTTGGCTTTTATAGATTTTATCATGTTTTTGGATTTTCAAATTTTCGAAATTTCTAAAAAAAAAATTACTCCCCCTAAAATCAAAATTATATTTCAAATATTGATTTTTCTGAGAAAATTTGAAAACAAACTGTACAAAGAAAAGTGACAAACTGATATCGAATCGCTTCAATTCGCCATCCTCTTTAGCATAAACAATCAGAACTCCCCCTTACAACAAACTATTTTCCCATTATGATTTCAAAACACTTAAGTTTGTTTTAATCAAGATGGTTTTTCCGGAAAATAAGTTTTGTTGATTTTTTCTTGTAAAATCGGGGATTTGATCATCATTTTGTTTTCCAAAAATAACACTTGCATGAATAGTCAAATCAAGTTCAACTTAATGACCTTGATTAACCATTTGTAAGAATAACCAATAACCACTTGTAGGTTTTTCACAAACACACCACTTGTAGATTGAAATTTCACAAATGTGAATTTCTCAAGAAAGATGCCGATTCCTGCTCCACTCTTACCAACCTGGGAGCTCCGGCAAGTCAGGCTTTTCAGTTAAAGAGATTCTCCCAAGCCTGACAGTCCTTGGGAGATTCCGAATTATCAACACTCAGTTTCTTTCCTTTCTTCTTCTTCTCATAGAATTCCTTTACCCCTTGACCTTCCCATCAATCATTTTTCCAAAAATATGTTTCACTTTGGGGTTAAAGGCCTTTTCAATATCAAATTCTTTCTTTTTAGAAAAAAATTGATTTGAAATCTCAATTTTTCCAACTTTTTGCTTAAAATTCTCAGCCTGCAATGGTGGAAAGTTTGCATCATCCATTGGCGGTACTGATTTTTCAACTTTTGATTCAACTTGTGGCTCCTCTGACTTTGTGGAATCAGATTCATCGCCAAAAGATAGCTCCTCTGATTTTGTTGAATCAGAATCATTGCTAAAACTGCTATCAGATTTCTTAACGACCCATTTTTGGTTGTTAAGATTCACCTTTCTTTTGTAAAGAGTTTTTGAACATTCACCAACCTCAAATGTAGAATTTTCAAAAACTTTAAATTTCTTGGTTGATGTTGTGTTCTTTTCAACAACTTTTTCTTTGAGTTTATCAGAGACTCCCTGTTTTATTTGGATTGCTTTTGGACAATTTTTGACAATATGACCAATTACTTTGCAGTTAAAACAGATCCTTGTCTCCTTCTTTTGAACAACGCCATTCTTCATTTCTTCTTGCTTCTTTGCAAGGAACTCTTTGTTTGATTGCTTCCAGAATAAGCTTTTCTCCTCTTCTACCGAGCTTGATCCTAAAACAAATACAGTTTTTGGTTTATAAGTTTTCTCATTTTGTTGATTTTCAGATAGAATAAAACCAAGTCCTTTCTTTTTGAAATTACCGTTATGGTTTGGTTTCTTTCTATAACTCGAACCAGAACTGTAACCCTTTTTCTTATTTTCTCTTTGTTGTACTCTTGAGGTGTATTTTTTAGGTTTTTCAGAAAAATTTACATCTTTTATTTCAGAAATATTAATTTCTGTTAGTTTGAAAACCTTTTTTTATCATTTCAGGTTTAACACCTCTTATTGGAAATTCTTCATCAGAAAATAATTTGTCAGAATCATTCAAAGTATAAGCCACTTTGAATGTTTCATCATTCAAATTATTTTGTGATAATAAAAATTCTTTATTATAAACCCGTTTGTCCTTTTTGACTGTTGAACTTGATGTTTCAGATTTTGACTCTGAATTTGAATTCGACTTTGACTCCTCGGTTTCATCTTTATCTAACACCTGATCGACCACTTTCTTTATTAACTCTGACTCATGATCAGTATCAGATGAAGTGAAAGTGACATCAATGTTGTTTGGCAAGTTATCTGAAGACTCAGATTCCCATTGTAAATTGGTTGCCTTTATGACTCTCTCCGAATTAGGATTTCGTGGAGAATATCCATTTTCAAGCGGAGGCGGACACTTTGTATAACTGGCACTATGTTTCTTACCAAAATTCTTTTCTTCAGTATCCTCTTCTTCAAACGCCTTCATGCCTTCAACAGTTGGATAAATCATGTCAATAACATAAGAAGTACATGAGTAACTTTTTAACAACCTGTTTACTCTTTCTGTTTCTATTCTCTGGGTTTCCAGTTTCTGTTCCAGCATAGCACATTTCTTAATGTAATTATTGACGATTTTCTGCTTTGTCATGAAAGCTCCTTGAAGTGTCTTCATAGCTGTTGCTTGTTCATTGCTTGATTGATTGTATTGATTCATAGCTTTGTTTAAAACATCAGAGGATTCTTTCAATCTGTTCATGTTATGAATCAAAGTACTGTTTTGCTTCTTCACTGTTTCACAGGTTTCACATTTCACAGGAATCTTTTGTGCATCAGCTTCTGTTTCAATCATGAAAGCTGGAACTTCTTTTACCTTTTTCTTTATCACACGAACTTCTTCATCATCACTGCTAACTTGTTTTTTAACTTTCTTCTTTTTCACTCGAACTTTTCCATCATCACTGTCATCACTCTCTTCTAGCATTCTTAAGTGCTCTTTCATTCTGTTTGCATAATAATCATCATTATCACTATCTTTAACAACTCGAGCAACAAAAGCTTTATGATCTGAAATTTTGTTAGGATCATAGTCATCCCAACTAAAACCTTTTGGAAGCCTTTCATCATCTTGATCTATCATTTTGTTTATAAAACATGCTTTACTATCTGCTGAAATATATTTATCCCAACTGAATCCTTTAGACGAACTTCCATCATCTTGATTCACCATATAAGCTTTCTTTGATTCTTCAATCTCCTTCCTAGCATGAGCAGTTTGTGATTGTTGTTGATGTGGTTGTTGAGCAACTTGATGATAAATTGCTTTTCGATAATAATCATTGTTGTTGAAAGGATTTTGAGCTCCACTTGCTTCGCGGTTTGTGCATTCTCTCTTGAAATGCCCTTTTTCCCTGCAACAAAAACAAGTAACTTTAGATTTATCAAAACCTAAAGTAGAAACATTAGCATCACGGAAGTCATCTCTTCCTGTGATCTGTTTGAATTTCTCAGCTCTTCTCAGCACACTCGCCAAACACCACTTTATATCCATTAACTCCATCTCCTCAGCATCAATCTGATCGTAATCCTCTTTTGTCAACATTGGATTTCCGATCCGTCCTGCAACTAAACTCTCATATGACTCTAACACAGTCACCAACAAAGACATATGACCTTTTGCAACCTCTTCCGAGAAATTCTGACCATTCTCAAGGTTTAATGCAATGTTGCATTGTAACATCTTGCCATTCTTGGTTGCTGAAAAGTTTGGATCAAATGATGGATATGAAGAAAATCCATTTTTGCTGTTTACTCCTCGAGATGACCCTCCAGAAGAACTTTTAGTGTTGAATGCAATTTCGATCTTTGGTGACATGTTGGTCATATCACTGATACCTCCTTTGTAATATAAACCAATATCTTGTTCACCATCAAAATCTTTCATTCTTGAGATCTTCCGTTGTTCCATCTCTTGAGCTTCAAGTTTTTCAATAAACTTTCCCAGTGTTAGATTTCCGAAATCTTTCTTATTTCTCAACATCATAAGGTACGTGCCCCAAACATCATGTGGTAACGCATCAGCCAATTTTTCAATCAATTCTTCATTTTCTTTTGTGATGCTTAACCTCTTCATGTTAACTATCAAATTGCAGTATCTTTCTATGATATGCTTGGTGTTTTCAGTTCTTAAACCACGAAATAGATTAAACTCCTTTTTCAAAAGCGATTTTTTGTTCTTGATCATTTCTTTACTTCCAACAAACTTCGATTTTAATGCTTTCCAAGTTGAATATGCAGTTCCATTGTGTTGAAATAAAACCAAGATATCTTCTTTAAAAGCTTGATGCAATAGACTAGTCATCATTTTTTCATCTTTGTATTTCTTTTTCTCCTCAGCACTTAGATATTTAATAGCAATAACCTCTTCATCATCATTCATCGGTCTAACATATTTTGTTTCAACACATTCCCAAGCATCTAAGTAATTTGCTTGAACCCAATTTTCGAATCGCTCCTCCCATCCTTTATACTCCTCAATATTCATGAGCTTTGGCGGTTTTTGCATGGTGCCTGTTTCATTTTCTAACATTGTGTTCTGTGCAATAGTAATCGGAGTAGCAAACGCGTTGTAAAACTCTTCTTCCATGATTCGGTAAACTTTTTCACAAAACAACCTATTCAAACGAAATGATATTCACGCGAAATGGATTTGGTACGATATGACCAATCTCAAACGAAATGAACTTTGGTGCGAAATGGCCTTTTCAAACGAAAACAGCAACTTTTCAAACGAAATGATGATTTCGTGCGAAATGAACAAACGAAATGACAACTTGAAACGAAATAGGTTGATTTCGTACGAAATGAAATATTCTGGTGCGATTTCGTGTGAAATGAACTAAAACCGTTTGATTTCGTGCGAAATGAAATACTCAATTCGTGCGAAATGCTGCTGATGTCATCAAGTCGGCCATGTTTTTGTCAAATTGATCAGGTTTTAGTCTGATTTTAGGTCTGAAACTTTCAAGGCTTTGTTAAAACACAGTTTCTCATATAATGTGACAAATTCAAGCCATTTTATCCAAGAAAACTTGCTTAATTTTGAAAAGAATGTGTAGAAATCAGAATTTTCAGCTGAAATGGTAAGAACTCTTCCTCCTGAGCTCTGATACCACTTGTAGGATCGTTTGCACGACCAAAACGAGTCGTTCAGAAGAGTTCTCGTCAATACGAAAGGCGGAATTCAAACGTATTGAAGTAGTTTTAGCTGACTTGCACAAGAATCACTTTAAACTGTCTCTTATATTGAAAACACAACAATTTACAGCCTGGAGACACTTCGGCAGCACTTCGGCACCGGAATCAGACCGTTACAAATGAAATCACCAAGGCACATATTTATAGGCCTACCATTTCGTGCGGAACAGTCTTCACACGAAATAGCATTTCGTACGAAATGGCTTCATCATTTCGTGCGAAATGGCAAGTTATCATTTCGTACGAAATGGATATTCCATTTCATGCGAAATGGTCCTCAACCTATATTTTTCCAGTTTTCTCGTATAATGTGCCCTGATCTTTCTAATCTATTACAAGACTCGATATAAGACGAAGTTGACAGACATATGCACCAACAGTTAAGTAAACATGTTACACCCCAAAAAGTGGTAAAAGTAAAGAGGGGAATTCGAGTATACTCACGGTTTTGCAAGTTGTTCCTACTTGAATCCGAGAGTAAGTTGGTTGTTGGATTAGCTAGTTAGAGCACCTTGTCCTTCTACACAAAGGAAACATAGGTGTGTGAGTTTGGGAATACGGAAGATTATAGATTCGGAATGTAAAAAGTATGAACATAGACATAGTAAAATAATCATTTAGCACACATGATACTTGTCTTGACACTATGAAACTCTAAGGAGTTTAAATGTTTTCATGGAACAAGGTTCCATTAGAATGGTGACAAGTTATCAAGGTTTAAAATGATATAATCTAGTACCTTGACATATGAACACTAGTTCATCATCAAAGTTTCGATTATTTGGATAATGTATATATGTATTATATAGGTTATGTAATATATATATATATATATATATATTAATATGTCAAGCATGAGGTAGAAGATTTACATCTTCATTTAGGTACCTCTAAGAATCATGGAAATCATGTAGGAGATAGGAAGAAAGTCTTCCATTTAGATACCTCTAAGTGTTCACCACTACACTTGATGTAAAAACAATCAAGGAGGGTCATGAACTATGAATAATACAAGAACATAAACAACTACTCCATAAGAAATCATCAAGTAATGTGGGGATTTTATGTTGAACAACCCAAGTTAGTCCATAATCACACCTACATTAAGTCTTGGACTTAAACATTACTTGTGGGTTAAACCCTTGACAAAACAGAAAGTTTGTGAGGATTAATCCTCTGATTTTGAATGTCTCAACCTTGTTTTTAAGCCTAACTAACCATAGAAGTGGTTATAAGCATAAGGACATAGGTTTGAGATGAGTTTCCTCAAGTTTAATTAAGTTTTAACAAAGTGTTTGTACAAAACAGAAAGTTTCTTACACTTATAACCCTTTTATGATGATGTTCCAACCTTGGTTTTCCATGGGAAACCTATGGAAACATCCCTAGGGTTGTTCCAAGTACTAAGAAGCAAGAAAGGATGAAGAAGATGGAAGATAAGTGAGGTTAAACTCACTTTTGCAACTTGAAATGATTATGACTTTTGCTACTGTTTTTGCACCAGATTTGGAGTGATTAGAGAGTGGATTAGTGAGTTTGTAAAGTGAATCAAGTGTGGGATTGATTTGGGTTTTATAGGGGGTGATTAGGTGAGGTTAGTTGAGTTATTAATGAAGACAACACACCAAGGAAGCACAAAACAGACCAACCCATGAGCTGGTTGCAACATTTTGTTGGATTGAGGGCGTGGCGTCACGCCACAGCAACACCCTATACCCGTCGCGCGACGTGACGCGACGGGTCTATGTTCCGAAATCAAGTTTAAATCTTGACACTTTAGCCCCCTGTAGTTCATGTTTTAGGGTTTTAAGGGTTTTGGGGGGTTGTTTTCGACCTTTAAACAAAGTTTAAGGATAAATCAAGTATGAGGAACATAAACCAAGTATAATTAAGTGTATGAACGTCGTATTTAAGTATCGTTTACGATCCAAACACGTTTTATGCATAAGTTTCCCGTATTTACAAGTTTAGCACATAGTTTCCAAGAATCCCGAATAAGCATCAATTGTTTCACGAAATTAAATGTATGAGCATGTATGAAGTACGTATAACACAAGTTTAAAGAAATATGAGTTTTATTTATGATCCAAGTCTCGAATTTTACAACGATTACAACGAAAGAACTATTACAAGAACACAAGACTACCAAAAATAGAAATACAAACAAGACTTGCTATGAATGGAAAGTACGAAGAAGCAGGGCGTTACAGTCTCCCCTCCTTTATCGAATTTTGTCCCGAAATTTAGGAAGATGCAACGTCGAACAGCTATGGATACTTGGTCTTCTTATCACTCTCGAGTTCCCAAGTAAATTCAGTGCCACGTTTTCCTTCCCATCTAACCTTGACGATAGGAATTCAACTACGCCTCAGTTGCTTGACTCCTCGGTCCATGATTTCAACCGGTTTTTCCACAAAGTGAAGCGTTTCATTGACTTGCAAGTCTTCGAGAGGAACTTGTAGTCCTTCGTCAGCTAGACACTTCTTCAAGTTTGAAACGTGTAAGACAGGATGAACGTTGTTAAGTTCTTCAGGCAGGTTCAATGTATACGCCACCTTGCCAGTCCTTTCGAGGATTTTGAAAGGACCAACATAGTGAGGTGCGAGTTTCCCTTTCTTGCCAAATCGAACCACGCCTTCCAAGGGGATACCTTGAGAAGTACGAAGTCACCTGTCTCGAATTCCAAGGGTTTACAACGCTTTTCGGCGTAACTCTTTTGTCGGCTCCTGGCTTTCAGTAAGTTGTCTCGAACCTGTAAAATCTTGTCCGTCGTCTCTTGTATGAGCTCGGGACCAGGGATTTGAACTTCACCAATCTCATGCCAACAAATAGGCGAACGGCACTTGCGACCATACAATGCTTCGAAGGGTACCATTTGAATACTCGCATGATAGCTGTTGTTGTACGAGAATTCGATCAAAGGCAAGTGTGAATCCCAGTTGCCACCAAAATCTATTACGCATGAACGAAGCATATCCTCTAATGTTTGGATAGTACGCTCAGTTTGACCGTCAGACTGAAGATGAAAGGCAGTGCAAAGGTTAAGAACAGTACCCATAGCAGATTGAAAGGTTTGCCAAAGAAGAGACGTAAAACGAGCATCACGATCGGAAATGATGTCAATGGGGATACCATGACGACAGATGATCTCATCAGTGTGGATTCTAGCCAATTTCTCGACTTTGAAATCTTCACGAATGGGAAGAAAGTGAGCTGATTTGGTTAATCGATCAACGATCACCCAAATATTGTCATGACCAGAAGACGTACTAGGGAGCTTAGTGATGAAATCCATAGCGATGCTCTCCCATTTCCAGACAGGGATTTCTGGTTGTTCGAGCAGGCCAGAGGGATGTTGATGCTCAGCTTTCACTTTTGAACATGTGAGACATTTTGAGACGAAAGTGGCTATATCCTTCTTCATTCCAGGTCACCAATAGGATTCACGCATATCATGGTACATCTTGTCGGCACCAGGGTGAATAGAGTATTTCGTGTGATGTGGCTCCTTCATCAGGAACTCTCGAAGGTTACCACGATTGGGAATCCAGATTCGATCGAGATAGTATTGAATACCATCGGATTTGGTTACGAGGCTCTCTTTAGCACCACATCGCATCTCGTCGTAGAGGTTACCCTCGTTAACAGATGAATATTGAGCGTCACGTATGCGACATTGAAGATCGTTAACGAGTTGGAGATAACGAGCACTCTTCACATGAGTTTTACGACTAAGAGCATCGGCCACTACATTCTCCTTACCAGGGTGGTATTTGATTTCGCAGACGTAGTCGTTTAACAGTTCCACCCAACGACGTTGACGCATGTTCAGTTCTTTTTGGTCGAAGATGTGTTGAAGGCTCTTATGGTCGGTGACGACCACACACTTGGTACCATAAAGGTAGTGTCGCCAAATCTTCAACGCAAAAACAACTACGCCAAGTTCAAGGTCGTGAGTAGTATAGTTTTTCTCATGTATTTTGAGTTGCCTCGACGCGTAAGCGATAACCTTGTCGTGTTGCATAAGGACACAACCAAGGCCAAGGTTTGAAGCATCGCAATAGACGACGAAGTCGTCGTTTCCATCAGGAAGCGCGAGAATAGGAGCATTACAAAGCATGTCCTTGAGCGTTTGAAAAGATTCCTCTTGTTCGGGACCCCAAACAAAAGGTTTCTCCTTTTGAGTCAAGGAGGTCCAAAGAACGGCGATTTTGGAAAAGTTGGAGATAAAACGACGATAATAACCAGCAAGACCAAGAAACGAACGAATTTCGGACGGAGATTTCGGTACAATCCAATTCTTCACAGCTTCGATTTTAGCGGGGTCAACGTGAATACCAAGTTCGTTGATAGTATGACCAAGGAATTGAACCTCTTTTAACCAAAATTCGCACTTGGAGAATTTGACGTATAAACGTTCAGTACGAAGAAGTTGAAGGATAAGACGCGAGTGTCGCTCATGCTCTCCTCGCGTCTTAGAGTAGATAAGGATATCGTCAATAAAAACGACCACGAAACGGTCCAAGTATGCTTTGCACACGTGGTTCATCAAGTCCATGAAAACAGCAGGTGCATTGGTCAAACCAAAGGGCATAACCACGAACTCATAGTGACCATATCGTGTATGAAAGGCGGTTTTAGGTACATCTTCCTCGAGGACTCGAAGTTGATGATTCCCAGAATGAAGATTGATCTTTGAGAAACAGGTCGCACCTTTCAATTGATCAAAGAGGTCATCAATGCGAGGAAGTGGGTATCGGTTTTTGACAGTAAGCTTGTTGAGCTCACGATAGTCAATACACATACGGAATGACCCATCTTTCTTCTTGACGAACAGAACGGGAGAGCCCCAATGAGAAGTACTAGGGCATATAAAGCCTTTATCAAGAAGCTCTTGAAGTTGACTCGAGAGTTCTTTCATCTCAGAGGGTGCTAAACGGTACGGGGACTTAGCGACGGGCGTAGCGCCAGGCACTAAATCGATGTGAAAGTCGACTGAACGAGCGGGAGGCAGACCAGGAAGATCATCGGGAAAAACATCGGGAAAGTCACGTACAACGGGAACATCGCTTATGCTTGGGCCTTTGTCCTTCTTTTCCACAATGTGGGCGAGAAAGGAAAAGGTACCCTTGCGCAAGCATTTTTTCGCTTGGATACACGACATGAGCTTAAGACCTTGAGAAGGTTTTTCGCTATAAACGTGTAGGTAATCACCGTTTGGGAGAGGAAGACGAATAAACTTCTCAGAACAGACAACTTCAGCACGAACTCGCCTAAGCCAGTCCATACCTACTAAGACGTCGAAACTACCCATTTGCATAGGTATAAGATTGATTGAGAACGTATGATCGTTAAGGATCAAAGAACAATTGGAAAGAACGGAATCGACAGCGATGGTTTTACCATCCGCAACTTCGATAGCGAAAGATCTTGGCAACTTAGAGTGTTTACACTTAAGCAAAGATTCAAATTCTAACGACACAAAACTCTTATCGGCACCAGTATCAAATAAACACGAAGCATAAACATGGTTCACAAGGAATGTACCAGTAATGACGTCATTCGTGTTTTGAGCCTGCGCGGTAGTGAGAAGAAAGGCTCTGCCTCGAGTGGTTTGTTGAGCCTGTTGCTGCTGTTGCGGTGGTTGTTGCTGTTGAGGCTGGTTTCGCTGGGGACAGACGTTAGCCATATGGTTGAGATCACCACACTTGAAACACGCTCGCACAGGGGCGACTTGGTTCTGAACTTGATTGGGGACAGGGTTCTGAGCTACCATGGCTTGGTTTTGATTGGCCATAGGTGCTATAAAGTTCCCATATCGACCACAGTTGGCGCACTTGCGGCACGGAACATTAGGAAGGTGATGGTACTGGCATTGGCCACACTTAGGTTACGTCCCAGTGTAACCTTTGTATGTAGGATCAACATTAGGAACAGCAGGCACAGATTGCAGGGGTTGAGGGTTTGGCGGAGTGACAAACGCGCAATTCTGACTCGAAGCCTTCCGCTTCTTGCTTCGGTTTTTCTTGGTGGATGTGGAGGGTACAACAGTGGGTTCAACGGTGGCTTGATGGGCGGTTTTCAGTGGGATTTTCGTGGCATTTCTTCGCATAACATGGTTACTATTCAAACGGACAGCTAAACGAAAGGTTTCCTCAATAGTGGCTGGGCAAGCAGCTTCCATAAGGTTCATGAAGGAATCTGGGCAACAGTGGATGTATTTGTTGATGGCTTTTTCAGGGGTATCAACCTGGTCGGGGCAAAGGATACTAAGCTATTTGAAACGAAGGGTTAAGCCATCATTGTCATCGTCCACTTGCTTTAGATGCCAAAACTCACTCTCTAGTTTCCTCAGCTCATGCGGCAGGCAAAATTCTTCCTTCATAATCTTTTTCAATTCAGCCCATGGCAACGCGTGGGCGACGTCCTCACCTCTTGTGCCTCGTTCAGAGGTCCACCAATTAAGAGCTCTTGATCGGAACACCCCTGTGGCATTCTGGGTGCGTAGGTCGTCAGGACAACCACTCTGACGAAAAGTGATCTCCATGGTATCAAACCAAGAGAGTAGTGCGGTAGCACCATCTTTTCCAGTAAATTCCAATGGTTTGCAAGCCATGAATTGTTTGAAGAGGAAGGGTGTCTTTGGTTTCGCCACCTTGGAGTCCACCGAGCCATGAGGCGAATCGGTGTCGGTTTGAATGCGGCTAACGATGTCGGGTATAACTCGAGCCATTTGGTCGGCCATTTGTTTAGCAATGAGCCCAACTAGTTCTTGTTTGGAGATGGATTCGCTGTTGGAACCTTTCTTTGACTTGGTCTTCTTTGATGAGCTTGGAGATGCCATCTAGAAGTTCGAAAGAAAGGAAAGGATGAGACTTGATCATAAATTCAAAATAAGATTTTTGCATGTATAAGTATGTAAATGTTCACGTATCATGTATAATTCACATAAAGCACAAGTTGTCAACATGTATTCAACAAGTATAACATGCATGAATGCGTAAAAAGGGTATAAATTTAGTTTGTTCAGGAGAGTTATTATTGTTTTTTATTGCGCGAGACGTGCGAAATGTGTAACGGTTTTGAAATGAACGAGGTGACAAGTATAAATTCACATATAAATTGAATCACATAAAAGAGAGGCTCATAAAACATAGGATTGTTTCGGGTAGAGAAAAGTCGACTATTCCAAAGTGAATCGAAAGTCCTTTCAAATTAGAGAAACGTGCTTTGGCCTATAGGTAAGATACTCTCGTCGAGAAGCGATTAACGGTATCTTACCCTTCCAGTTACTACACGTCTCTAATTGATTGAAACCATCGAAACTTTGGCGAGATCGAAAATCGAGGAATGGGACTTAATCGACAAGGTGCGGGTTTCACCCCTAACTTGACGATTCCGTACCCTAATGTGGTTGGTACTCATCGGGTTAAAATATAATTTTGACACTTTGACAAAGGTCCACTAGAGTTTGAGTTGGAAATTTACCATTAAGATGTGGATTTCACTCCTAGCTTAGTGGCGTAATTTCGTGCAAAAATAAAGTATAAGCGGGATGAGAGTCGTTCACCAAATTGTGGGTTTCACGCCTATTTTGGTAAACTCGTCTCTTTTGCATAAAGAGTGTCTTCATGTCTTCAAAAGTGTATTAGTGTTAGCCTTAGGAAAGGCATGTAAGTTTAACAAATAGGAAGTGTTGCTAGGAAGCATGCAAGATAGAGTACAAAAGTTTTAAACAACAAATACGAGTCAAAGTTCCTAAAACTATAGACTAGGGCAAAGCATTCCTACTTTTCCTAATTCCCTATAGTTATCGCTCTGATACCAATCTGTCACACCCCAACCAATGGCGGAATCATTGGAGCGGGACTTGTTCGAGATTGCAAGAGACTTCATAACACTATTTGTGACAATATTTAATTCAACCGATTTCATTTCATAATCAAATTGTCAAAACATTACAAGAAATTCAAAGAACAACGTGTTCAAATGAAATACATAATCAACATAAGCAAAATTGATACAACATATTAAACCTAAGCGTCTATATGTGTATCTAGGCATAAACGCTACTTCTTTTCATAGCATCATCAATCATCAACCTGTAACATGTTAAAAATACAATTCAATGCAGAAGAAAAGGCGAGTATACAAGTTTGATACATACATAGCAAAAGATAAGTTTAAACTATTCCTCATAGCAAGCATGTGATACAAGATAAACCTTAAATTCGGCATGTGTCTAACATATCAAACCAATGATGAAACGTAATATGCTCATGACATAACCACAAGTCTACGGGCGGTGCGTTAATCCTATAGCGCTATATATGTCACGGATAGGCTCGTACGAAGTTAATGATAAGTGTAACACAAGATGTAATTAACCCAAGTTTAAAGTATCAAGCAATCACGTATACAAGCATGTTATAGGAATGTTTGTGCATTTAAGTAAAATGTTCATGTGTAAGTTTTGTTAAGTAAACATGTTACACCCCAAAAAGTGGTAAAAGTAATGAGGGGAATTCGAGTATACTCACGGTTTTGCAAGTTGTTCCTACTTGAATCCGAGAGTAAGTTGGTTGTTGGATTAGCTAGTTGGAGCACCTTGTCCTTCTACACAAAGGAAACATAGGTGTGTGAGTTTGGGAATACGGAAGATTATAGATTCGGAATGTAAAAAGTATGAACATAGACATAGTAAAATAATCATTTAGCACACATGATACTTGTCTTGAAACTATGAAACTCTAAGGAGTTTAAATGTTTTCATGGAACAAGGTTCCATTAGAATGGTGACAAGTTATCAAGGTTTAAAATGATATAATCTAGTACCTTGACATATGAACACTAGTTCATCATCAAAGTTTTGATTATTTGGATAATGTGTATATGTATTATATAGGTTATGTAATATATATATATATATAGGGTGGGGTTCTAGAGTGAACACTAGTGTATTTGCGAACTGAGCGAACAAATCCTGACCATTGATCTACACACATGTATGGCCAGGATCTCATCATCAAATCGTAAAATACACTAGTGTATTTCAACATCAAATCCTGGCCATTGATCTACACACATGTATGGCCAGGATTAGTTCACTCAGTTCGCAAGCTACACTAGTGTTCACTCTTGAACCTGATCCTATATATATATATAGGGGAGGGTTATCTTGAGAACGCTAAATATTGCGAGAACCGTGAGAACGAATGAAAAAACCAATCAAAACCAATTTTTTTTAATACAAACCTCATTGTAATTAAAATACAACATCAAAAAAAGAATTTACAACATCAAATAATTCATTTATCCTTTCAAAATCACTCTTTTTAGATTTTTTACACATGTGTAAATATAACAGATTTACACATGTGTAAATGGCAAACTTACACATGTGTAAATTTTATTTATTTACGAATTCACGTAAATTTAAACGTGTAAATTAAATTTCTAATATTGTATTCGAATAATAATGATAAGTGTAGAAAAAAATTTTGAATTTGATTCGTTTTTGACTAAGTTCTCGCGGTTTTTTCATTTGTTCTCACGGTTCTCACAATATTTAGCGTTCTCATTTAAACCCTCCCCTATATATATATATATATATATATATATATATATTAATATGTCAAGCATAAGGTAGAAGATTTACATCTTCATTTAGGTACCTCTAAGAATCATGGAAATCATGTAGGAGGTAGGAAGAAAGTCTTCCATTTAGATACCTCTAAGTGTTCACCACTACACTTGATGTAAAAACAATCAAGGAGGGTCATGAACTATGAATAATACAAGAACATAAACAACTACTCCATAAGAAATCATCAAGTAATGTGGGGATTTTATGTTGAACAACCCAAGTTAGTCCATAATCACACCTACATTAAGTCTTGGACTTAAACATTACTTGTGGGTTAAATCCTTGACAAAACAGAAAGTTTGTGAGGATTAATCCTCTGATTTTGAATGTCTCAACCTTGTTTTTAAGCCTAACTAACCATAGAAGTGGTTATAAGCATAAGGACATAGGTTTGAGATGAGTTTCCTCAAGTTTAATTAAGTTTTAACAAAGTGTTTGTACAAAACATAAAGTTTCTTGCACTTATAACCCTTTTATGATGATGTTCCATCCTTGGTTTTCCATGGGAAACCTATGGAAACATCCCTAGGGTTGTTCCAAGTACTAAGAAGCAAGAAAGGATGAAGAATATGGAAGATAAGTGAGGTTAAACTCACTTTTGCAACTTGAAATGATTCTGACTTTTGCTACTGTTTTTGCACCAGATTTGGAGTGATTAGAGAGTGGATTAGTGAGTTTGTAAAGTGAATCAAGTGTGGGATTGATTTGGGTTTTATAGGGGGTGATTAGGTGAGGTTAGTTGAGTTATTAATGAAGACAACACACCAAGGAGGCACAAAAGAGACCAACCCATGAGCTGGTTGCAACATTCTGCTGGATTGAGGGCGTGGCATCGTGCCACAGCAACACCCTATACCCGTCGCGCGACGCGACGGGTCTATGTTCCGAAATCAAGTTTAAATCTTGACACTTTAGCCCCTGTAGTTTATGTTTTAGGGTTTTAAGGGTTTTGGGGGGTTGTTTTCGACCTTTAAGCAAAGTTTAAGGATAAATCAAGTATGAGGAACATAAACCAAGTATAATTAAGTGTATGAACATCGTATTTAAGTATCGTTTACGATCCAAACACGTTTTATGCATAAGTTTCCCGTATTTACAAGTTTAGCACATAGTTTCCAAGAATCATGAATAAGCATCAATTGTTTCACGAAATTAAATGTATGAGCATGTATGAAGTACGTATAACACAAGTTTAAAGAAATATGAGTTTTATTTATGATCCAAGTCTCGAATTTTACAACGATTACAACGAAAGAACGATTACAAGAACACAAGACTACCAAAAATAGAAATACAAACAAGACTTGCTATGAATGGAAAGTACGAAGAAGCAGGGCATTACAATAAAGTTCTTGATCGTTTTGTTGATTTCTAGGTTTAGCAGTTATTGTTACAAACTATAAAGTTCTTGATCGTTTTGTTGATTTTTAGGATCAAGAGTTTTTGTTACAATACGTTGGATTTAAAGTTCTGAAACCTTTCTTCTAAAGCAGCAATACAATGGGTAAGAAGGCATTAGCTATGGGTTTCGTGGGTTAATCGATTTCTGTAAATTACAATAACCCCAATAATATTCTTGGTGCAGCGTCTTCCTCCAAGAACACCACAAAAACGTCGTGTGCCGCATGTAGGGTAGATAGAAAAAATGCGAATAGAACTGCCTTTTAGTCGTTCATTTAGGGTCGGGGGACGACGGGGAGATGGACTACGTGTTCTTTCGTAGAGGCGTCATCGGTGAACAAGGCCGAATACCAGCACCGAGAAGTGTGGGTTGAATACATGGTATAACATGTAGCAGAACATAGACTTCAACTAAGAAAAAAAATTGCTAGTTGGTGAGTTGAGAAACATAAAAGGGTAAGTGGTTACCTCAGGGAATCAAAGTGGGTGTTGAATCAAACTCTTGTCTCATTGGCTTCTTGGTAACTAACAACGATGCTCTGCAATTGATGATCGGATGTGGGTTGAATACATGGGGGTTGTGGGAGATATACTCGCCAATTTTTTGATTGAGGGTAAATTTGGAATTTGGTCATGAACGTGATGTATATCTGTTTCTTTCTCCCTAATTCTCTCCATTTTTGAAGGAAATAGATAATCAGTAAAATCTCATCCCTTTCTTTCCTCCTCTCTTTCTTCCCATAAAAAAAATCTCTGGAACACCATTACTCTCTTCTTTCCTCCCAAATCTCTTCTCATCTCTCAGTAAATTTAACTCTGGAACACAGCGTTAGAAACAAGAAAAGAAATTAACACTTTGTGTAGAGGGGTCCTTTCATGTCATCAAAGAGCAAAATGTCCCCTTTTTCCTCCCCGCAGATTTCTTCATTTCGAGAAAGGAGTTGATCACCTTAGAGTCCATGTTTTCTTTTTTTTCAGATATGTGTGCCACTACATTTGTGACCCTAATGAAAACTAGGCTGATAGAAGAGGATTAAGTCAAAATCTTTGTCAATGACGTGCGAAGCAAGCTTGCAGGGATCAACCGAATCAATGACATTGGTTCAGTTAATTCTAATATTTTGCCAATAATGATCAGTTGATGATGCTAGATGTCTTGTGATCAGGATTTCATGTTTGATTGAACACTCAGAACAATGTATTGTGGTCAGTAGTCCCTAGTCCCTGTAAATAAAATAAAATTTAAACCTAAGAGAAGACAATATATTGTTTTGTTTTGAATGTGAAACAAACCAATCAAAAGATAAAATAAACAACCTTAGTATAACATCTGAGACATCGCAAAATGTTCCATGTTAATGTTGTTTTTCCAAACATTTTTTAGCTAAAACAAAAGTAGGCAAATAATTTCTTAATTTAAATATAGAGACTCTAACAAAATGTCAATTCTAGACCCTTAAATAATGTGCTAAATAAATAGATTATATTGCATATAAATAGCGTTCAACAAGTAGCTAGTTGAAGACTTGAAGGATAACGAGGAGTCAGAAATTTGAGTGCTAAAAGGGCTACAAATATGGGCTGGTATTGTTGTCCTTCAAGGGGATGTGGCCTTAAAAGTCCTTAAAACTATAACAGGTGCATAAATCGATTTTTGGGACTCGGACCTGGTTAGGTTCTAGTCAAACAGAGTAGGTTTTTTAGTGGATGTGACCAGTTTTTTAGTGGAAAAAGAATCGGTTTAGTATAAAACCTGTTTTTTTTTCCGGTTCGCTCTAGTGGATGTCTGGTTCGCTTTAAACTAGTTTCAGGATGGGTTCGATTTCAGTTTAAGAACTGCCATAAGGATACCTCCCAGAGAATCAAAGCCAAAAAAACATTGATTCAAATACTATTCGGAAAACAAATCTAGAAGTCAATAAAGTCGAACTCAGGGCAATAGAGAAATGATTTAAGTGAAGATGGAGAACCAAGGGAGGGAGTAGGGTTTTCTGTATAATAAGACAATCAACAAGTGAAAATGGAACAAGGCTTTAAAACACTAGCGGATCCAGGGGTGTTATGGGGGTTCCTGTGAACCCCCAAGTTTGAAAAAAAAATGAAAAAAATAGTGGAAATTTTATATGATTTAAAAAAATTGTGAGAATTAGTGAAAATCTACCAAAAAGAACCCGGTGAAAAAAAAATTATGAATCCATGCTTTAAAATGAGAAGGGGAAGCATGCATTTTGCATGACTTCTGACAACCCTAACGGCCTAACTTACTGAAAATGTCATGACACTCACGTACTTTCTTTTTTTGTTTGTTTCCTATCATTTATATTTTAGTAGTTCTTTATAACAAGTTTTGATTTCACCCATTTATATGTATTTTTCTGTTCAATAGTTGATAATTAATGGTTATTTTTTTTATTTATACACTCTTTTATATGTATAATTTGTATAAATTGATTATGATGATATTCAATTTTCAAAATCGATTCGATCAATAGATTGTTGTAGTTATTGATTCGTTTAATGGAACAAGTCTCGTATTCAGAATCGATTTGATCAATGAATTGTGGTAGTTATTGATTCGTTTAATAGAACAAGTCTCATATATTTGTGTTGGGCTTCCAACATTTCGTCTAACACACTTGGATATTTGATAATTTCAACCTTGCAATAATGATTCAAGTGATTGTGTAAGTTTATAACGAAAACTTAAGATTATGTAAACCAATGCTATTGTAAAAGGCTAAGTAAACCTACAATAAAAAGTCTAAATGAGCTTACAAGAATGTGAACTAATCAGGTATTCTTGGTGTTACTTGGACTACTTATATTAGTTGTTAAACAGTCATCATTCTAGAGAATTCTACACAAAAATATTTCTACGTAGTTTAGATATTATATATTCCCCTCCAACAAAACCAGTGTCAGGTAGTTGTTTCTGTCCGGCACTCCTCCGTTGGTCCGGATATATTACGATTTTACCTCTCAATTCAAAATTGCGAATTTGCCCAATGTTTAAAGTTATGATTTTGCCTATGGTTAAAAATTACACTATTGTCATCGTTTTGTTTTTGGCAAATTATGAATTTACCCTAACCCAAAATTACAATTTTGCCCTCAGTTAAAAATTACACTATTGATATTGTTTTAGTTTTTTTTAAAAGGTGTGTATTGACAACCCCCCCCCCCCCCCCCCTTGGCCCGGGTATGATACAATTTTACCCCGAATTAAAAATTACGAATGTGACCCTGTTCAAAGTTACGATTTTGCCCCTGGTAAAAAAATTACAGTATTGCCATCGCTTTAACTTTTGACAATTACGATTTTACCCAGCCAAAAATTACAATTTTGCCCTTAGTTCAAAATTACAGTATTGTCATCGTTTTAGTTTTTTTAGCAAAATTATAGAAGTATTTTGTTTTAATTAGTTGACTCGATTTAATTTTTTTCATGTCAAGCTACTGCCTAACACTCGCTAATTAGTTTTGACAAATTACAATTTTGCCTCGGGCTCAAAATTACGGTCTTATCATCGTTTTAGTTTTTTTCTAGCAAAACTATGGTAGTATTTTTTTTTAATTGGTTGAGAAATATTCGGCATACCGCCTCGCAACACGGACGGGACATCAACTAGTTAATTTACAACTATAATGAATATCAATTTGATTTTTCTTTTAATAATATTGATTTTTTTTTTTTTATATATTTCACAATAGTTATCTTGTAACTTTTTTTCATTATTAGGCCATCCGTAGTCATAAAGCCCCTTGTGGGGCGTTATGCGACACGTGTCGTGCCACGTCACACGGGGGCTTTATGGGGCGTTATATCACTAGAGCCCGTAGTCATAAAGCTCCTACCCATCATTACCTATTTAATAATTTTAAGTTTTATTAATTAATATAAAAAACTCTTCTATTTTTTGATTGGCCAAATGAATTAACCAAACAAAAATAACGCCGCGAAAAATCTGGCGCCCTCCCCCCATTTTTGAAACATAGCGCCCGGAGTTTTGGTGTGGCCGGCGTTTTGGCGGCGCTATGGGGGGTTATACCGCCCCACTACGTATGCTCTTATCCTTTTACCCTATGCTGTACTTATATATGTATAGTATACGCTTTAAACCCATTTAATTTTTTACTAATTTGGGTTATCAATTATGACTTGCGTTCATTTGATTAAAAAAATATGTATTTGTGTTTAAACTTATAAATTATATTGAAAACGGTGTTGTGTTCGAAATAGAATCTTTTTTTGGTGTCGTGGGCTAGATCAAGTGCGAGTGTCATAATGGTCACATGACAAACGAAACCAATACTTCATCGAACAACAATGTGATACCGGTATTAGTATTATCGGAACCGGTATCAATATATACTTTAAAATGCATACGTTTTTAACCCATTTAGTTTTTATTTAATTTAATTTTCCTCTGATAACTCGTGTTCATTATCTTTTTTTATAAATCTAACGCAACTGTGTTAAATTTATTTGTCTCAAGGTTCCTATATAAACTTTGTTGGAAAAAGAGTTCTATTCAAAGTAGTACCGTGACGAACCAACTCGATACCGACATCGGTACCAATATACTTCTTATCGGAACCAGCACTAACATACAATTTTCAATGCAAAATACATTCTTCTGAACATATCATGACTCTAAACCGTGTGCAAGTACCATATTGATACTATAGTGAACCGAACCAGTACCAATCGAATTCACCTACGTAACGAACCGAACCAAGAGTTTAAATTTTAACGTTTTCAATATTCGAATGGTTTATATTGTATATATATCTTATTTGTAACAAGTATTTAGAACCCATGTTTTGCAGCGTGAACATTAAAACTGAAAGACCCGTACTTAACTAAATGAGAATTTAATAAATTTTTTTCATTTATATAAAAGGAGTAAATTGCCAAAATCGTCCCTGAGGTTTGGGCATGTTTGCTATTTTCATCCAAAACAACATTTTTGTATCATATAGTCCTTCACTTTTGGGATTTTTTTGTCATTTTCATCTAAACGTTTGACTTTTTTGCCAAAATCGTCCCTGAGATTTGTGATTTTTTGCCATTTTCATCCAAATGTTAGATAGAAAACATAAAGCAAATTAGACGTTTGGATGAAAATGGCAAAAAATCCCAAAAGTGAGGACTATATTGTACAAAAAAATTGTTTTGGATGAAAATGACAAACATGCCCAAACCTCAATGACATTATTGTAATGCAAATAACATCCATTTAAAAGTTCAAGTTTAATAAAAATTTTATAACACATCATTTCGTGACTTAGAGTCTCATAAGGACTTCATAAGGTTTCCAAACAATTCAGCATATTATCAAAGATAGATTTGATGTTCAAAAGAACAAAACGCGGAAACATGACTTTTTGACGTGTTCGGTTCTTCTTTAGCTTGATCCCATCCGTTCAATTGTAGCAATGACCTAAGTATCATTTAACATTTTAAACGTTAGTTATAAAATGTTAAAAATGTAATTTAATAACCCAAATAACCCAATTAAACAAAATAAAAATTTTGAGGAATTACCCGCCGTAAGCTACGGTAAGTATACGGTAGCTTACGGTACACAACATGAAGATTGGGGCAGTTAAGCCCTGCCGTAGCCTACGGCACTCTGTCGTAGGTTACGGCTCTATTCTGCTGACTTTTCTAACTCCACCGTAGCATACGGTAGTCAGCTATAGTTACGGTACAACACTGCCGAATCCTTGTTTTCCTGTTTTGCCCTTTAACACGAAAACTTCCATAACTTTTTGTATACTTATTCGTTTAACCTCAAGTTTGTTTCTACGTGATCGTAAATTAATCACCCACATTTTAGACTCAAAATCCGCCATCCGAAATAATGAATTCTTACACTTTATGCTATCGGCTTAAGATTAAATTATGCCATTATTTGACCCGTTATCTTATTTAGTTGTATTATTCACATTTTTAAGGTAAGGATCAATTACTTACAGATTTTAACCCTCCTCTGGGTTTATTAAACTTGCGTTTACACTTCCGTTACCTGGCTTGCATTTTCGCTTTGTTTTGACCTGTTTAGTTATTTTAACCAAACAAGAAGCTTATTTTGATCCGTATCTTAGATTTACCATTTATAACATGCGTTCCCGTTGCCCGGTTTACGCATTTGCATAATTTTGGTCGTTCGAGTGAAATCCATCACTTGTGAACTAGCCAAACATATTATTGTCCCTTATTTTGACCTGTTTGGTTGTTCGTGTGAAATTCATCACTTGTGAATCAACCAAACACATCATTATTCGCTATTTATCCATTCGGTTCATCCGTGCGAAATCCATCACTTATGAATGAACCGAATTTCACAAGTATTACTTCATTTATCAACATATATCAATACAAATTATTAATGAAATCCTACGAAGCATAAAGCCACGCACCTTAAAGCTTTCCCTTCAAACGTGTGTCCACACCGTCTTGACTTCTCGACGCTTCACTTGCGTTGCCTAAAGTGTACAAGCCAAATGTCATTAGAACCTCTCGGCCCATAACTAAGGCATGTAAATTTGCCAAACACACTACCTCCTGTTTCCATCAACATTTTTCGTTCATTAATTAAACTTGGCAATTCATTTAGGCGTTTTGTCAAGCACCTTGTGTGCATTCATATTAGCTAGCCATTTTAGTTTAATTAAACCTTGGCTAACCAAGAATCTCAACTTATCAAGCTCAATTACTCATTCTAATTCCTATACATGCAATTTCAACAAACTTATGTCATTACATCCATTATTTCAGTTTAATATATCATAAGCACAAATTAACCATCATAACTTATGCATTCACATTTATTTACTAAAACCCACTTCCTTAATGCATAACATGATGATCCTAACACTCGTTTCTTAATAAATCAATAACAATTTCAGTTAGGATTAAGACCTTAGGTTCATACAACACCTTCTCTAAGCCACATTATCCACAATTTCACCAAAAACTCAATTTCCCAAGTTCTCTACATAACAACTATCATCCAAAACAAAATTTACTACATACATTGTGTTAATCACGTATGGATGATCGATAATCTACACAAATGTATGAATTCTAGCCCCAATTTCCTTCGAATTTGATGATTTTAGGTCAAATGAAGGTTTTCACCTTCTGCCATTTCCTCTGATCGATTTCAACACACATGAATTCTATACTTACTACTATACAAAGGAAGTCTTGTGGACAACCATGCAATTTAACTTTAATTTTAAGTTATTTAAGAAAATCTACAATACCTTTTGTACAAGTCTTCATGTATAAACAACTTATAATTTATCATTTTATATCTCTTGTGATATTAAGAAATATTCAGTAAACATAATGTTTAATGAACATGATACTTAATGACATAAATTCTATACATATAACTATTATTTATCTTTATTTATAACATAACCTTTAATATTTATTAATTAGTTGAATTTAATATTTTATTTTTAATTCCTTTTGATCATTTTTCTTTTAATAGTATGTTTAGAATTTATAATGCGTATTGATCAGGTCGGGTCAGGCATCATGTCGCGTCAAAACAGGTCATATAAAAAGGGTTATTTTGGTTCGAGTTAAAACGAGTTCGGGTCAAGACAATTCTAGGTCAGAACATGTCACATAATAATAAATATATTAATTAATTGAATTTAATATTTTAACTTTAAATTTCTTTTATTCGTTTCTCTTTTAATAATACGTATCGGTCGGATCGAACATCATGTTGCATCAGAACAGATCACACAACAAGGGTTATTTTGGTTCGAGTCAAAACGGGTTCGTGTCATTAATGGTTGAATTTTATATTTTAATTCTAAATTTGTTTTTATTCATTTTTCATTTAATAATACGTTTGGTATTTAATAATACATGTTGGTCAGGACGGGCAACGTGTTGCGTCAGAACATGGCACATTAAAAGGGTTATTTTGGTTTAAGTTAGAACGGGTTCCGGTCAAAACAGTTTCAAGGTCTATTCAGGTCAGATAATATTTAATATTTATTAATTAGTTAAATTTAATATTTAGATTTAAATTTCTTTTATTCATTTTTCTTTTAATAATACGTTGGTGTTTAATAATATGTATTGTTCAGATCGGGTAGCAGCATGTCACGTTAGAACATGACACATAGAAAAGGTTGTTTTAGTTCAACTAAAAAAAGTTCGGGTCAAATATGTCACGTAATATTTAATATTTATTATTTTGTTGAATTTAATATTTATTATTTAGTTGATTTAATATTATTCACTTTTATTTTAATATAACTAGTTGATGCCCCGCCCGTGTTGCGGGGCGATGGCCGAATAATTCTCAACCAATTAAAAAAACAATACTATAGTTTTGTTAGAAAGGAAAACTAAAACGGTGACAAAATCGTAATTTTTAGCGGAGGTAAAATCGTAATTTTTAGCTAGGGGAAAACTATATTTTTATTTTGAACTGGGAAAAAACTTAATTTTGAATTGAGGGTGAAAGCGTAATTTTGAACCGAGAGGAAAATCGTAATTTTTTTACATGCTACAATTCATTTATTACAGAAAAGACAAAAAATAAAGCAAAATAAGTTGTTGTGTATATAAAATCTCATTCAAACGAAATACAATTTATTTACTGTGTGTATGAAAAGTAATATAAACGGTGCAATTACTTGCATTGCTACGTTGCTACGGGATTTGATGAGTTCGGTACGAACCGGTACGGAAAATACCGTTACCGAAATCCCCAAAAGTGGGTACCGGTACCGAATATATCTGGTACGGTACGGATCGGTACCGGTACTGGTACGACACCGGCATTTGAGGGTAAAAACAGATGAATACTGGTGTCGAACCGGTACCGAAAATGTACCTGGTTTGGTAAATTCGATACCGATACAGGTACCCGATACCAGGTCATTGATTAGTGATGTTACTATCCACTAAATTCAATTTTTATTACTATATTAGTTTACTGTTCATTTAGTTCTTTTTTAATATATCTGGTACGGTACGGATCGGTACCGGTACTGGTACGACACCGGCATTTGAGGGTAAAAACAGATGAATACTGGTGTCGAACCGGTACCGAAAATGTACCTGGTTTGGTAAATTCGATACCGATACAGGTACCCGATACCAGGTCATTGATTAGTGATGTTACTATCCACTAAATTCAATTTTTATTACTATATTAGTTTACTGTTCATTTAGTTCTTTTTTAATATATAGGACAATATATAGGACAATACGTTTAATAACAAATTGGTAAAAATAATCTTTAAATATTATATAATTTCATAACACCGACGGATCCAATTTCTAAAAAATTAGTTTATGGCCCCTAGTGAATTCTTCTGGCCCACTACATATTTTCAAATAAATGTAGTTTTATGGCCCATATTAATCCTTCATAGTTCATAATTTGGAACTTTAACTTTAGTTAATTTTCTTTAGCTTCTTTTCTAATTTTGTCTTAGATTCTAAATTTTCTTAATCTTAATCTCCAATTTTGGTTTAAGAAAAGATGTTAGATAGATTATTCTTGGGAGTTTAGGATTAGAATAAAAATATGTATTAAATTTAGTTTATAGGCTTTCAAAATATGAACCACTCTTTGAATCATTAGGATGAGTCGTACAATCATTTGATTACTAAGGCACTTAACATGAAATTAGACAGTTGTGGTCTTCATGCTATTTATCCCAACAATTTATAACATATTAACATGATGCATTTTCGCCTTATATTCTGGATCTGTCACTATTCACAACTATTTAATTTAGTCATTCTGGTTTAGACAAATGTGAAGAATTTCATAACACCACAATAATATTAAAATATAAGTAGCTTTTATAATTAAATGGGTTTAATTAAGATACTTGAAGAAAATAAATTAATACTAAAAGATAACGCTAGAATCTTCAACATGATTAGTATGAACTACAAAGATGGGTATATAGTCATAAAGTTGGTTCGGTAAAAATGATTGTTAAAGATGGGGCCATTAGGCAAAAATATAGACATCAATGAGGTCTAGATAGTGTCAACCACATACATATGCCCCCTCTCACCTAAACCAACACACATGGGATGATGGAATGATCTTACTTACTACTTGAAACATTTTAATGACTTGCATATTTACATTTATAATCAAATAATTTCTAGTTAATGGCTTCTTAACTTAGGAGCATTAAGTATTTCAAATAAGTAAATTTTAAAGGATGTGCGTTTGCCGATGAAAAAAACATAATTCCTAGATATGATTTTCAATCCGAATTTTATATTTAAGTTCAATTCAAATGCACATAGATCTATAACTTTCTTTCAAATTATATTAGGCTATATGGTGTGTGATAAAGCTTCTATGAGCTTTCTTGTTAATTTGCACGGTGTGAGATAATGCCTTTTAAACTATTAGAAAAAGAAATTTTAAGTTCAATTCAGATCTACACAGTTCTATAACTTTCAAATTATTTTAGGTTATATGGAATGGGATAAAGCCCCTAGCGGCTTTATCGCGTCACGTATGTGTCACATAAGCGAAGGGCTTTATCGTTAACTTGAATGGTGTGCGATAACGCCCTTTAACTATTAAAAAAAAAAGAAATTATAATATAAAAAGGATTTTGTTTGACTAAACCATGCGGGACCCCTCCTCTCCTTCCTTTCATATCCGTCATTGCTTTGGCTGAGGCCATCAGTGGCGCCCCATTTGGTTGAGGCGGAACGGTATTGGTGTTGGAGGCGCCATCATACACACATGGCATAGGACGCTACCAACATCGTATAGTCTCATAGGAAGTGACCTAAAGAGTATTTCGTAATTTACTTGTTTTATTTATTGACCTTTGAAGAATAGTTATTTTTTACTCTTTGTTTTGTTTATGACTTGTTTTCTTAAACTAAGTCTAAAACTATTTATAGTAACTTTGATATGACTTCTACCATCGTTATGGGTTTATTTAATATTATTTTACGGGTCAAAAACAACTTAAAAACACAGAGATAATAACAACTAGAAAAGCACAAATAATAAATCTAAAATCATGTGAATCAGAACCTTTGATTTTATCTAAAATTAGAAAATATATAAATTAAATATCCATTTTCGTCAAAATGAAAACCCCACAAAGTACAGAGCTCTCCAATGACAAAACGTTTACAGTCTATACAATTTATGGTTTATCTAGCTAAAGCTCAATAAACCAAAACTGATTTTTGAACACATGTAACTACGACGTTATATCATATTTCATTTGTTTATTATTTTAACAACAATTTGTAGTTACTGATTGATTCAAAAATGAAAAAAAGATAATGTTCACACTTAGACCATGCGTAGTAGGCATGATCTCTGGCGTTTTTTCCCTCAATCACGCCCGAAAACGCCCAACCCCCACCCCCATGGGCGTGATCCGGTTTTTTCGAAAAAAACCTCCCTGACGTGTTTTGAATCACGCTTTGAAGGAGAAAACTTGGCCAATAGCATTTAATCTTCCTTCTTTTAGTCCAATAGCTTTTTTTTGTTGGTTTTTTTATTTTTATTTAATTCTTTACACCCTTTAACATAATGCATACATCCCCACTGCACCCATCTTAGAAAAACGCCCAATAATGCCACTTGCTGACTGTACCACCACATGACGGAAAACGCCTAAGGGTGGAGGTATTATTCGCCCTTACCACTACGCATGGTCTTAGCAAATTCTAGAGATTAGGAAGAGTCATTAAGACAAGCGTTCACACACTAGATTTGTAAAAGTTAGATATTGAATTATGACAAACTTTTTATTTAAAGTATTTGTAACTATAACACTGTCACATCATGTAAACATCGGCTTTTAAAAGAATTATATTTTATTTAAACTTAAGTCTTTATAAGTATGTTAACTCGAGTCTTTATACGTATGTACGTAATTCATCAACTTCACATTTGGGTCACGATTATCACTTATCCCCGTATAATATTTTATATCTAATTTATTTTTCTTTTTTTATTAACTATCTAATTTAGATTGGTATAGTTAAAAATATTCTCCAATCTTTTTAATAGTATTGTAAATAACATTCTCAATGCATAATTAAAACTATTGCTAATAAAAGTCTACAGGGATGAGCTCGGTAGCGTACCGGTACCGATCCTGAAAATCGTTAAAAATGGGTACTCGTACCGAAAATGCTTGATACGTTACAGGTATGGTGCGGTATACTTAAAGGTAAAAAGTTGGTAAACTACCATATCGTATCGAGTCAAAATTAATGATCTCAAAAAATGCCAAAAACAGGTTTTGGATTAGTACCGAGATTAAATCGGTATGATACGGTTCAGTACTGGTTCAATATCGGTATTTATTGATACACAGTATCAATTGCTCATCCCTAATAGTCTATACGAAATAAAGTTATATTATTTTACTTTATTCTATTTTTTAGATGGTTACAACCATTAATTAAATTATTTATGTAGTAAAGTGATAACATATTAGAGAATTTACATTTTTTTTCTAAGCAATGGCTAGGTTAACAAATGTATTTTTTTCTCATATTATTTTATTTCTAAAGAGTTAATATAATAATATGTGGATAGGTCTTGACACACTTTTTCCTTCTCAACCTTTCTATAAATTTTGCCCTCTAATCCATGTCCATATGTAGATTTTGATGTCCCCATCCATGTACCAACCTCACGACTATCAAGTATTAATGCAATTAAATTAGTTAATCACCATTATTTATTATAGAAGATAAGGTTCTGAAAATTCTACAACATATAATTATTTAACAAATAAATGCATTTTATTAGTATGAGGCCAACTATATACCTAATGCTGGGGTTGGTACCAACGCATTATGAAAGCACCCGCCCTTCTTCAAGTTACCATTTAATTGCTTCATTTCTAAACAACCAGTACTAAATTTCACAGATTAATTTTTCAAATTTACTTTTTTTACCGGTAACAAAACATCATATATAACTAACAAGTAATGGTTGTAGTGTTGTACTAGCCGGAAGCTAGAAACCGAATAACAGTGTTTACACAAAACATATCAAAGTTACACTGTCACTTCCAATCTAATAAATGAAATTTCACTCTACCCTTAATCCATAAGAACGTGTATATTCTATTGTCTTCGAATACCTTCTCCGGACTTATATAAACATTGTTGAATATTTTGTCATTCCTTGCTCTCCATATGAACCACAACGTAGACAACACGATAGCTTGTATCATTTTCTTGTACCTTCAATGATGAAGAATCTTGTAATAACTCTTTTATCGAGTCTCCATTTGTCAGCGTGTTTTTTCAACATTTTTTATTATTTCTCAAATTGTCTTGACAAACCTCAATGAAAGACTGACAGTAAAACGTGATCCACCGATTCCAATGGATAGCAATTAGTATCCAACATTGACACAATTCTTTTGGCTAATGCTTCTTTGGTAGCTATTCTATTCAATAAAAAATAACTTTTAAAGGAAACCAATCAATTAATGTATGTATCGCTGCTTTGGAGTTGATAAGATTAACATGGACCATTGTTGAAATTAACATAGTACATGTTTATCTCCATTATCCGACTATTGAGAAGAAAAATAGTACATGTTTGCTTGCCAACTGTTGAGAAGATTAACATGGACCATCATAACACCCTAGGCAAATCCCACATCGACCATAGCTAGGAGAGATTCTTGTTCATAACTAATCCATTGTCTCTTTAATCATCAACGGGTTTTGAGCTTAGTTAACTATGGAGCACATGAAAACTTCACAGTTAAGCGTGCTCAGATGGAAGTAGTACTAGGATGGGTTACATCCTGGGCAGTCTCCACCGAGGCAACAAAAACAAATCCGTGAGTTCCTAGATGAGCAACCCATCAGGGACAAAACATACAATATTGGTGGTATGAGAGGTCGGATGCTACACGCACTCTGCCTACAACTTTTACCCTAAAACCATCACCACCCTCCCATCTTTGTGTAATGGCGCAATCATGAATCACCATCGGTTCATTTAACAAAGCGGCTCTTATATTTCATACAAAGTTATTTTCTTCTTAACAAAAGCTAATCTTAATGACAAAAGGTATTACATTTAAGTGAACACACAAAGTTGCATTCTTATATTTCATACAAAGTTAGTTATTTTCTTCTTAACAAAAGCTAATCTTAATGACAAAAGGTATTACATTTAACTGAACACACAAAGCTGCATTCTTATATTTCAAACAAAGTTAGTTATTTTCTTCTTAACAAAAGCTAATCTTAATGACAAAAGGTATTACATTTAAGTGAACACTACAGACCCACTTGCCTAAATAATGCAGACTATGAGTGTAAATAATTCAAAGTTAAAAATGAAACTGTAATATGAGTTTACCACAAAGACTAATAATCCATATAATTAACTCAAACGCCAATAAGCTATAACTCAATTGACAATGGAGGGGAAGTGAAGATTTGGGTTTGAGGCTATAGGTCTCAAGTTCAAATATGATCCCAATCGGGTTTTACCATAATGGGCATTAGGGTGGAGGGTTTTCCCCAGAACTTAGGATGGTGGGCTTGGGCTACCTAGAATTGTCTACAGTCACGAGAGTATAGGGTTGTCTTTTGCCATTGGGTTACCCCAGATATCCGGGCTTGTATTTTGTTGGTCGTTCAAAAAAAAAACATTCACTAAAAGATATATTTAATGTCAAATTGTATTAGGGCATAGCTTCCCATAAGAATTTAGATAATGTTAATTTACAAGATTTCTATACATTGTTGGTTGTAGCTTGTGCTTTAAGTACTTAGCCATGCTTTAAGTGGGTTGTTCCTTTGGTATTTTGGTTTGTACCTTGGTTGTTGGTGCCTGGTGGGGGCTTTAAAAGGGCAAGGTGTAACACCCCGAAAACGGGTTTGGTAATCAAACCCCGTTAATACTAAAAGACGGGTAAAATACCATGAATGGTAAAAAAAATCAACCTGGTAAATGTAAGAGGCCCGAATTAACGGGACTTAAAATAAAACGGGTTAGGTAACACCTCAAAAATATATAGGTTTCGTATATATATTGAATATCGGTTATGAACAAGATGAAATAACTAGGAAGTAAATAACCTAGTTAATTACGAGTCTTGTAGTAATAAAGAAGTTGGTTAAAATACACTCTGTCGCAACCCCCGATCCCTGATCCCCGGGAACGGGCGGCATTTAGCCAGTTTCGGTGGTATCTTGTATTGTCTAATTTGGCAGCGGAAATTTTCATCAGGACCGTAGTTAGGAAATATTGATCAGAGTAAAATACCACATTTTCATAATATTAAACAAATGGGTTAAAACCCAAGTTCGTAGTACACACATTTTCATAGGAATAAATCCTATTTTATTAATAAAAACATTTGTTTTATCTTAGGTAACTTTATTGCCACTTTTCCAAGCCTTCAGTGCTGTCCAGCTGGCTTCTATTTGGCTTTCACAGTTTGTTACCTGAAACGCGTTTTACCTGAAACGGAAATACTGGTGAGTGAATCCCAGTTTAATCAAGTTTAAGTAAAACCCAGTGTACAGTATTGAGGGCGATCCCGCAATTACATTTGTTTCCAAGACATATCAATTAACATCCATTGTACTGTCGAACCCGACTTGTGGAAATGTTATTCCTTGACCAGGTGGTAACAAATTTTGTATACAAAACCCCAACATACTCATGATAATTGTATTCTTACAAATACTCAATAACTGTTATTCGCATGGAAAAGTATTTAATGTTTTGTAAAACAGTTAACAAAAAGGTTTACAAAAAGTGGATCAACTCACATTGTTGTCTTAGATTTTCCGTAAGGGTTTCCTGGTGACAATCTATAATTTACACAAATGCACACATGTTAGTATAATAACTCATTTTAACATTAGTAATACCCTCCCCGAGACGGCATTCCAACGACTACGTCGGGCAGAACCACGACAGCCGTTACGGAACCCTAGATCAATCGGGCAGCGTATCTAATACGTATCCAGGGGTTATAATACTTACAACGGAGCAGAACTTCGCTATTTAGGGGGGGTATAATACCCGTATAATAAAGCCTATTATCAGAAATTGAGATTGAGAAAGAAACTTTGAACGAATTCGAATGAAACCCGATGGCCTGCTTATATAGTGTTGATTTCTCACTTTGTCGCGGCCCGCGTAAATGTAAGCTAAGGCTTGCGCGGTCCGCATCAAACCAGGTCAACGCGTAGCTGGGCTTGGTCATCACATAGGTCTGCCGGGTGTTGGGCCACGTGGCCGCACCGGGCTTAGCAAGGTTTTTAAGTTCACGCGGCCTGCGTAAGGCTTAAAGGTCCTTTACGCGGCCCGCCTCAACTTAATATTTTCAGTTTTTAATTATTTTTAATACTATTTAATGTATTTGAGGCCCGTTTTCGCGTATGGGGTGTATTTTGGGACATTTTGAAATATTTTAAAATATATTAGGGTGTCGGAAAAATTATGAGGGTGTCGGTTTTATTGAGGATTGTTACACACTCAATGTAACTTGGGTAAATTAGAGGGGCCATAAGGGACAACCTAGAAACAAGTTTTAATTAAATAAAACTCTCAACACCAAAACACACACCTTGAGTGTGTGTTCTGGTCGACATTTTCCACATGAGCAAAGGAACTCCTTTGTTCAACCCTAACTTGTCTAAATCTAAGAAATTGAGAGGCCAAATCGGTCCTAAATCGAAATCCAAGCTCGTATTAGTGATCACCTAAGTGAAGGGATCACAAGGTATGTTAAATTTCATCTCTTGGTTATGCCTTGAATTTTGGTTAAAATGTGAAATCAAAAATTTAGCTTTGCATGACCATTGTTTGAACAAAATTAGGGATGAAATCATGTCTAAGGGTAAACCGTAGTCAATGATTTGGTAGATTAGTGTTCAAAGTTATAAAATCATAGTCATCCATTTGTGTGTTTAATGGGTTTTGTAGAAACATGATGAACATTAGAATCATGAGTATCAAACTAGTGTTATTAGAATTCTATGAAGTTAGTTTTGATATTGAAGTTTTAATATGACAGTAAATTGAAAATGATGTTAAACTTGGTAGAAATAACTAGTTAAGAACTAGTTTGTAAATGTGTAAAAAATTATGCCCACTAGGTGTTTGTTAAAATGCCTAAGTGAAATCACGCGTCTACTCGGTTGAAAATGGAATTTGATTTGATTAGGCATCTGTAGGAATGCCTAATATCATGATAAAAAGGGGTTTCGTTTATAGATGAAAACCCGTATATGTTGTCTAATGAATAAAGTGTTTGTGATAATTGATTAGATTGCTTAAAAGAGTTATTGAACGCAAACTTTCGTTTTGTATGGTTGAGGGTAAATAACCTTTATAAGTCAAATTAACCAATCATGAAGTCGAATGGTATTTTCGACATAGAATTCGTAATATGGAATGGTCGTATGTGATAATGACTAATCTAACCGTATTACGGAATATGATGATAGTTTGACTCTTGACAAGCTAGATGGAGGCTTGGGAATGAAGCGGGTCAAACGGAGCAAGTACGAAAAGAAAAGCGTAAATTGGATGCGAGGTAAGTAAAGCTTACACCTTTTTTTTGTAATACCTATTGGTTTTATAGATCATGAAGAATAAAAAGTCTTGTTTGAAATATGATGTTCCGACACAACATGTGCGGTTCGGAACAAAAGACAATGATCATAAACTATGTTTAATGGTTAAAAGAGCTAATACGATTATTTAGTCATGAAATGACTAAAAGATAACGAGTTTTTAATGATTACTTATAAGGTAAACTAATGCAAATAATAAGGGTAAAACGGTATTTTGGTCACTTGTTGACAATAACCGTTAGCTTGTGAAAGACACTTTATAGCGTAAGTTATAATGGGTCAAAAGAATCAATAAATGATTTATAAGTAAAATGACTATACGGTGTCAACCGGAGTGAGTCATGTAGACGATATGATAATAAATACCATCTCGCAAATATATATAGTCTTTTAGACCAAACGGGTCAAAAGGTGAAAATATCACCCTTTGACAATATCGACTAATGATTATCGTTGAGTTATATGATTTCAAGAGTCTATATAGAATAGGTATTTGCATCGCTATAATTCAGCGATTTCTAAATCAAGGTATTAAAACGGGTTAATGCATTGATCCGAGTCAGGTATGTAAAATGGTTCAACTCATCATTTAGAACTTGAGGTTCTCTAAGAGTTAAACAAGGTCAAAATTGGATATTCGGTTATCTTAAAGGTAAACCGAATAATTTAAGTTATAATCGTGGTGTTTTAGAAACATAATGGTTTCTAAACAGAATTATAGTTAAAAGATCGAATTTTAGGTCAAACAAGTATCTAAAAGTCCTTCGTCGTAAAAGAATGACTAAATTTGACCAAAACGCCCTTGTAGGCTAAATTGAACAAACAACCCTTAAAGGTTGTTTGGAAACAAGTTTTATGGTTGGATAAATATTTAGAATAAGTATAGAAATCGAAAGATATAAATCTTTAGTCAAATGACTCTATTTGAGTCTTTGCCGTAAACTAATGATTCGAGGGGTTAAACTCGGGTTATATAGATCACCACATTAATCCCACCATAAATACAGTCGTGGTGAAAATTTCTATGATAAGAAATATGGTACTGCAATGCTAGAAGTAACGGAAAGCGATTTAAGCTTGAAAGCGCTTAAATGCCCTTAACGGGTCAAAACAGCAAGATAGCAAGGATAATGCAGCATCTACCGTAAGTTACGGTAGCTACCGTAACTTACGGTAGTGACTGAAGTGGTTACGCTGGTCCTCTACTGCCTTACGGCAGCCCCATTTTGCCCAGAGGCTACCGTAGCCTACGGTGGCTACCGTAAGCTACGGTAGTGCCCAGTCAATTTTGTTGAGTTTTGTTTCGCGAACCCGTTGAACACGTTTTAAACCGCGTATGACTAAAATCATTTCATGTTTATGGAATGTAGGTTGCCTAGTAGTACCGGATGACGATCGAGCCCGATGAAGAACCGAACATGATCAAGAAACAAGCTTCCGCAAGTTGTCGCCGTTTTTTTTTCAAACGACGAATTTAATTATACTATGTTGTTTTGCTTTCAAGTTTAGAAAAGTTTTAATAAACCCGTACTTGAGCATGAATGTTTAAATATAAATACTCATTTAGTTTCTGATTATTTACGGAAATCGCTAAATAATAACATGGTTGTTACACAAGGCCCCTCAGCAAACACCTTTCCTCTTTCTTTTTTACTACATACGCTTTCTTTGACATTTTTCGGCAATTCTCTGGCGACCTCAGGTGCTTTACCTTTATCTCTTAGTTGTCATTTACGATTACGATTGTCGTGCCAATATTGTCTGCATTTTTTTGTTGTTTGTTTGTTGTTAGGGCTTTGTTTTTGTTGATGGTTTCATTTTACGTGTACGATTTTCATACGATTTTGTCAACGTTTACTGTTATTTCTTAGTTTTGCAGTTTGGGTAATAAATGTGTTTCAAATTTTGTTGGATTTTGTGTGTTTATTGTTGCTTTGTTGATGATGATTACTGTCTAGTTTTCGGAGACTGTTTATATATGCATTTATGTACTTTTCGGTTCATTTCATGTCTTTTGATGTTGTTTAATTTTTTTTTCAGTGTGCTTTGGTCTCTGATGATGACTTTTTGGTTATCAGAGATCGTTTACGGTTTCCTGTTATGCCTATGATGCGATGTTGAGACGTTTATTCTTCAATGCTTGTGTTTTCAGTTGTGTTCGGTCGATGAGGATGGCATTTAAGTTTTTTGAGATTGTTTGCACTTTAAGTATTGATGGGTGTTCAGTGTTTGTAGATGATTGTTTAGGTGTGCGAGATTGTTTAGCTTGTTTGTTTTGGTCCACGATATTGTGTTGAGACCATTGTTGTTTAATGTTTATGAGTTGTTAATTATTTGGTGTGCGAGTATAAGCTTTTGTTGCATATGTTGGGACCATTGTTGTTTAGTGTTTCTGAGGTGTTGGTTATTTGGTGTGCAAGTATAAGCTTTTGTTGCATATGTAAAAAACATTCTGGTTATTAATTTGGATTAGTATTTTGTTATGCTGAGACCTATTGTAAGTGTTTAAGATGATTTTATTTAGCTCTTAAACTGTTACAACTTTATCACATTTATGTTGATTGTGTTTCGTATTGTTTGTCTCAATGTCATTTTGACTTCTTACACATGTACAAAACATTTTGGCAATTAACATTATATTAATATTGCGGGCTTTCGGATTAGTATGGTGTCCTTTGGGTCTCTAATGCTATGTTGAGACTTGTTGTAAGCATTTAAGGTGCTTTTATTAAGTTGTTAAACTATTACAGGTTTATCAGGTTTGTGTTTGTTGTTTTTGTATTGTTGGTTTCGATGTCATTTTGATCTCTTACATATGTACATAACATTTTGGTAATTAACATTATATTAATATTGTGGGCTTTCAGATTGGTATGATGTTGTTTGGGTCTATGATGCTCTACCGAGTATTTTGGGTCTATGATGCTCTACTGAAACTTGCTGTAAGCGTTTAAGATGATTTTATTTAGTTGTTAAATTGTTACAAGTTTATCACGTTTGTGTTGGTAGTTTTCGTATTGTTGGTTTCAATGTTATTTTGACTTCTTATAGGTTTATCGTGCCTATGTTGTTTCTTATCGGTTGTTTTGCTTTACGTTTTTATGTGGTTGATAACGCTCTTAGCTTTTCATTTTGCACGAGGTTTGATGCTTTGATGGTTCATTTGTTTTTCTGGGTGGCATATTTACGTTTTATGTTGTGGATGTGTTTCTAAAGCGTACAATCATTATCAAACTGTTACGTAATTTGTTGAGGTTGTGAAGATTAGTTTATATAGGCGTGGCAACCAGAGTGGCTTCAACGAAGCCTGTGCTTGCAGCTGATAGTCCAAGCCTTAAAATCTATGTTATATAGTCTTACTTACTAACAGTTTGGTGCATTGCGGATTGTATCTTTACCGTTGTTGGTTTGCCTTACTTCATGTGATTTGCTCCTTTGGCTTTGACGGGTGTCACTGTGTTTTTCTATTTGTGATTATTTGGTGTGCATTATTTGTTGTAGGATGTCTTCTTCATGCATGGACCCTATTGTTTTACAACAACTTAAGAAGCTTTTGGAAGATGTTATAGTATGAGGTTGACTGTTATTCGAGAAGTTATGGCTTAACTGCGAGAGTTGCTAGCATACGCGAGAAACAAGTGGAGCTGCAAGTCTCCACTAACATGGGCATTTCTGAGAATTCATGTACCCTGTTCGAGCTAGAAAAAATGTGCTCTTCCGTAATGTTTTATTATTATTATTATTTAATTTTAAAATCAAATGGGTATTGGGTTCACTAAAGCTAATGTCAATGGGCTAACTTCTAAACCATAAAAATTGTTTTGTAAATGGGCCTATCTTGGAGTTGGTATATGTATACTATTTAAAAAAATTAACATATATATCGGATTTATTTATATAAAAAAACGTGCCCCTTAAAATCACGGGCCCTGTGCGATAGTCCTCCCCTCACACCTTCATCACCGCCCATGTCCACTAATGCGCTTTATGTGCATGACGAAGGCCAAAAGGATGTTAAAGTCTAGCTTTAACATTACTTTGTAGCGCTTATGTAAAATTGATTGTAAATTTTGTTTGTAATATACAATCAATTTTGTACCTTTATATTACTTGGTATGTTGTTACTTGTTACGTTGTAAAAATAAATGACATATTTCAACATACATTGAATCATATGTGATAACTAACATCAACGAAAGTCAAGGGCAATAGTTATACGGAACTTAATGTGGACATCCAATCTTGTGGTTTTGGGGATGTCATTTTACTATACGTAATTGAAAAACTGACTTTTACCTTATGCTATGTAACAACTCTCTTCAAAAGTCATATTTATTAAATTAATTTGTCCAAAAGGAAACCCTAATTGAGACACCCAAGTGATTCTGCACAAACCCTAAAATTTTCAGAACAATTAGAATTAGGATCAGGGCCCCTAAAACTCAAGGGGGGTAAAACCCTATTAACGATTATCCTTATAAACGCTGTCAAATTCGAATTTTACGAAGTTGTCGACTCATCAGGGCTAGATAGGTGACGAAGCAGGCCTACCCTACTTTGACATCCCAGGCGATACGCGGCACGTACCGCGGATTCTTCCGCGACTAGCGGGAGGTGCAAATTTTGGGTATAAATAGAAGGGCCTGGCACTTGCATTCTGTTGTTCGTTCGACGAAGAAATTCGTTTTAGGCACTGAGTTACGTTCTGTTTACCACAATTAACACACACGGATCACTAATCGACGCCGCAATACAGGGTAATAACTCAATCGCTGCTACGATTCATTGTCCGATCGATTAAAATATCCAATGGATGTTTAAGTGCTGCCCACGTTAGGGTTATGCTTTGTCATTCGTCGTTAATTCGATGGATGTTTAAGTATCGCACTTTGTCATTCGTTGTGAGGGTTTAATCTCGTGAGTTATCGTAAAGGCTGTATTAAGTTACTAACCGAATTGTGTGCCTGTTATTAAATTTAGGTTAAAAGGCTAATCAGTAGGCTAGGCTCTGCCCAATTAAATCTGCAATGTGAGTCATTCTCTTTTTATCAACTATTTTACAATACCTCAAATTATTTTCAAGGTTATAATTACAGGGATTAAGTCTTTGTAATCTCCATATTACAGTCGGTATGTGGGGTTTTGTATACATTACTTGATAATCTTCACCATTGGACAACGAGTTAGCCAATGGGTGATATGACCACAGTCACAGAAACGAGTCGAGTGACAAGTACCGAGGGTAGTTGGTTGATATAAAAACATTGTAATCGCTCTTAATACTGTGAATTATAACAAATGAGTCATTTTAGTAAAAAGAATGATTCACTCAGTATTTCCCGCAGACAAAACCTTTTTCAAACATGTTTCAGGTGATCTATTGTGATCCAGGAAAAGTGCCGAGACGCACTACAAGCTTAAGGAAGTGGCTCAGAATAAAATAAAGAAACATGTTTTGTAAAATAAAAGATTTCTCCGTGAAATCATAGTATTGTAAATTACCGGGGTTTTATCCCGAGTTGTGAAATAAAATAATCGGGAAATATTTTAGTTTTAAAAAAATCCTGATGATAAACTTCCGCTGTTAAACTCAATTAAATAAATACCACGGGATTTCTGTCCCGCGGCTCCTGAAACGGGTCAAACCGGGTCGGGGGCCGTGACAGAAAAAGGTGGTATCAGAGCCACTGATTTAAGCCTATTAAGTATTTAGAAAATACTTAATTAATTACTATTTTGTGATTATGTGTTTTATTATCTGACTAATTGTGTACAGTATGGGCAGGTCTCTATATATTAGCCACTGTAGCAATAAATATAAATCTTTAAAATAATCTGACTCAGAGTTTTAGCACCCGGATTACCTACAATCTAGAAACATTACCTAGTAAATAAATAAGTAAACCTTAGTGTGTATTAATTTTCAGTTGTTTTGATAGTTACTCAATATGAAATAATATTTAAAAGATTTTCTATAAAATTTTATTTTTAACTTAGTATTTGTGTATTTTGCATAACAGCATGAGTGACTTGTCTGACGCCCTTCAGAATTTAAATCTTTATCCAGTAAGAATAGAGGTTTCCAGAGATTTCAATAGGTATATACCAGACATAGAAGAACCTATAGAATTCAACACTTCACCTCTCGAGAAACCTAAGCCTAAGAAAATGGAAATTGGGGAAAGCTCTAGGCAAAGTGAGGGGTTACCATCTCAGGAAGAGCTAGATTTTATATTGTCAAGCTATAATACTATTAAGCCTATTAATGAAAATGTTTTTATTCACTCTCTTGAAACACAACTACCAATGAACTTAGAACCAGCTAGTTCAAACCCTTCAATCCACTCGCAAATAGACGAATGGTTGACTAATGAAATACAACTCCAAAACAATCCCTATAAGCTTTTTCCTCAGTTCGATCCAGAACCTTTACCAAATCCACCAATGAGTAATGAAAATATGGCTGAACTCCGCCATTTTGTCGAAGAACTAATGGATGCTGGGAATAGGATCCAAGAGTAGGAGAATAGATCTCCTGGAAATATGATGAGAGGGAACGCCGTTAGCTGACGAGGGATAAGGAGATTATGAGACTGTGGTTGTAAATTAGCAATAACAATATAATCTGGTAAAATAACTTAAAATAAAACTTTGTAAATAGTGTGTATTGATGCATACTATAAACGATAGTTTTGGCTATATGTGTATTGTGAAATTTGTTTTGTGTATAATTATTATTTATCGGGTACTAATAAATTATATATATTAATTATCAGATGGAAAACGCTAATAATGAACCAGTTAATGAGGTTAACCAATCTGAGCAACAACCGGGAGATCAATATATGACTAGGCAGGATATAGAAAATATCGTTGCTCAAGGGATAGCTAATGCTATTCCAGCAATCGTTGCTGCTGTTAAAAATCCAATAGAACCGCAACAAATCGTTCCTAGCAAACGTATTTCTGAAGATAACTTCAGTAATAGCGTAAACGGAGGCAATGATCATGTTAATCATGATAATGAACCACGGCAAGCTCCGCTCCCTAAGAAAATGAAAGCCGCAACACCTGGTTGTACTTTCAAAGAATTTCTTGCTTGTAAACCCACTGAATTTGCAGGCAATGAAGGAGCAACTGCATCACTGCGTTGGTTAGAGAAAACCGAGGCAGTAATTGCAATAAGTAAATGTGACATGGACGATCAGGTCATGTATGCGTCCAATCTTTTTAAAGAAGGGGCGCTAGAATGGTGGAACACAGTGTTACAAGCTAAAGGAAGAAATAGGGCTTATGCTATGAATTGGGAAGAATTTAAGAGTCTTGTAGAAAGAAAATTATGTCCCGAATATGAAAGAGATCAAATGGCAAATAAGTTCTTAAACCATCAAATGATGGGTGTAGATTGTCGCGGTTATACTTCGACATTCTTTGAATATGCTATAGTAGTACCAACACTGGCTTCGCCAGAACCGGTACTCATTTCTCGCTATATCTGGGGATTGATTGGTGAAATCCGCAATATCGTTAAAGCTGCGAGACCTCGTACGATTGACGATGCTGTGGAATTAGCCAATACCCTAACTGACGAACTGGTACGCACGCAAGATGAAAACAAGAAGAAGGAACTAGCTCAGAAAATTACCCAAGGATTTCGTACGGGTAATAATAACAGCTTCAAGAGAAGAGGAACAGGGCAATCCTCAACTTTGCCATTCTGCAAAAATTACAAAAAGAAACATTATGGAAGATGTAGTAAAACCTGCAATTTTTGTAAAATGGTAGGACATCGTGAAGAAGACTGCAGAAAGAAAACAACGATCTACTATAACTGTGGAGAAAAGGGACATTTTAGACCAGAATGTCCTAAATTGGTCAAAGCAGCAGACAACAAAGCCAAGACAGCCGACGGAGCTACTAAGAAGAATGTTCGAGCCTTTCAGTTAACTACTCAGGAAGCCGAGATGATTCCAGATGTGATAGCTGGTACGTTTTTAGTTCACAACATTTACGCCAAAGTATTATTTGACTCTGGTGCAAACCAAAGTTTTATCAATACTTAATTCTGCCAAGCTCTTAACTTACCTTTAACCAAACTTAGGCAGATCTTTACAGTCGAAACGGCAGACGGGAATTCTGTTAGCACAGATAAAGTTTTGCAAAAGGAAAATATAGAACTCTCAGGTCATAAATTTTTGGCAAACCTATTACCTATGAAATTAGCCGAATTTGATGTTGTGTTAGGAATGGATTGGTTAGTAGCCAACCATGCTCAAATTCTTTGTGATAAGAATTCCATAGAAATTCAGGCACCTACCGGAGAAGTCATTATAATTACAGGAGACAAACCACGTAAGCCCATGAAGTTCATATCAGTAATGAAAGTTGCTAGCTATGAACGAAAGCAAGGAATAGTATATATGATTTCAGTAATCATTAGTACTAAGGGTAAAGAACTTAAGGAGATTCCTGTAGTCTCAGAATACCCAGATATATTCCCAGAAGAGTTACCAGGAGTACCACCGGATAGGGAAGTAGAATTTAGGATTCATCTAATTCCAGGAACTACACCGATAGCCAAGGCACCTTATCGGTTAGCACCCACGAAAATGTTAGAATTGAAAAAGCAATTAGATGAATTACTAAGTAAAGGATTCATACAACCTAGTTCATCCCCGTGGGGAGCACCAGTGTTGTTTGTAAAGAAAAATGATGGTTCAATGAGAATGTGTATTGATTATAGAGAACTAAATAAGGTTACAATTAAGAATCGATACCCATTACCTAGGATTGATGATCTTTTCGATCAACTTCAAGGAGCTAGATATTTTTCTAAGATAGATTTACGCTCCGGATATCATCAATTGAAGGTACAAGAAGAAGACATACCTAAAACTGCTTTCAGAACTAGGTATGGTCATTACGAGTTTACAGTCATGCCCTTTGGGTTAACGAATGCACCTGCAGCATTCATGGACATGATGAATAGGATCTGTAAACCGTATTTGGATAAATTTGTAATTGTTTTCATATACGATATACTTATTTATTCAAAAAGTCAGGACGAACATTGTCAGCATTTGCATGCACTCTTAACTTTGTTAAGAAAAGAAAAGCTTTATGCCAAATTCTCGAAGTGTGAATTTTGGCTAAAGGAAGTGCAATTTTTAGGACACATGGTGAATCACGAAGGGATTCATGTAGATCCTGCAAAGATAGAGGCAATTACCAAATGGAAGGTTCCACAATCTGCAATAGAAATTAGAAGTTTTATAGGTTTAGCTGGATACAATAGACGATTTATTAAGGATTTTTCCAAAATAGCTGTACCATTAACTAAGCTAACCTGTAAAGCAGTTAAGTTTGAATGGGGATCTAAACAAGAAGAAGCCTTTAGAATCTTGAAACAGAAATTAACCAATGCTCCAATCCTAGCTTTGCCAGAAGGAACAGAAGATTTTGAAGTTTATTGTGATGCTTCAAAACTAGGATTGGGATGTGTGCTAATGCAACGCAAGAAGGTAATTGCGTATGCTTCTAGGCAATTGAAAAAGCACGAAGAAAATTATACGACTCATGATTTAGAATTAGGAGCTGTAATTTTTGCCCTTAAGATTTGGAGACATTATCTGTACGGAAGTAAATTTACTGTCTATACAGATCATAAAAGTTTAAGATATATATTCGGGCAAAAAGAGTTAAACATGAGGCAAAGGAGATGGATGGAAATCCTAAGTGACTACGACTGTGATATTCAATATCATGAAGGAAAAGCAAATGTAGTTGCAGATGCCTTAAGTCGTAAGTACCATGAAAAACAACGACGAGTTCGTGCTCTTAGATTAAATTTACAGTTAGATTTAATGGAACAAATAAAGCATTTCCAAGAAACATCAATCAAGGATGATGCTGAAGGAATGAAGGGACGAATAAAAGAATTAGAACAAGGAGCAGATGGAATTTGGAGATTCCATAAAAGCAGAATTTGGATACCTAAGCAGGGAGAATTAAGAAATAAGATTTTAGAAGAAGCTCATAAATCTAGGTATACTATACACCCAGGAAACAATAAGATGTACCAAGATTTAAGAAATAATTTCTGGTGGATAGGCATAAAGAAGGATATAGCTCGATATGTTTCAAAGTGTCTTACTTGTTCACAAGTTAAGGCAGAACATCAGAAACCTTCAGGGCTACTACAACAATTAGAAATGCCAGTATGGAAATGGGAACTCATAACAATGGATTTTGTTACTAAGTTGCCCAAAACCAGAAAAGGTAATGATGCGATTTGGGTAATTGTGGATCGATTAACCAAATCAGCTCACTTTCTACCTATGAAAGAAACCTTTAGCATGGAAAGATTGGCAAAGTTGTATGTAGATGAAGTTGTATCCTTACATGGAGTTCCACTCTCCATTGTTTCGGATAGGGATAGTCGTTTTACTTCTCATTTCTGGACAAGTTTCCAGAAAGCAATGGGAACTCGACTAAACCTAAGCACTGCATATCATCCCCAAACAGACGGGCAAAGTGAAAGGACAATCCAAACCCTGGAAGACATGCTCCGAGCATGTGTAATAGATTTTGGTGGAAACTGGGATGATCACTTACCTTTAATTGAATTCTCCTATAACAATAGTTATCATTCGAGTATTGAAACTGCCCCATTTGAGGCACCATATGGAAGAAAGTGCAGAACTCCGATTTGTTGGGCAGAAATAGGAAAAAGTCAATTATCAGGTCCTGAAATAGTGCAAGAGACTACTGATAAGATTACTCAAATCAAGGAAAGGTTGAAGACGGCTAGAGATCGCCAGAAAAGTTATGCAGATAATAGACGAAAGCCGTTGGAGTTTCAAGTTGGAGACAAAGTATTATTGAAAGTTTCTCCTTGGAAAGGAGTTGTTAGATTTGGTAAGAAAGGAAAGCTAAGTCCCAGATACGTGGGACCATTTCCAGTGATTCAATGTATAGGACCAGTTGCTTATCGTTTACAACTACCAGAAGAATTAGCTGGAGTACATGATGTATTTCATGTATCCAACCTCAAGAAGTTTTTATCAGACGAATCTTTGGTAGTACCTCTTCAAGAAATAGAGGTAAACGAAAAGTTAAAATTTGTTGAGAAACCTCTTCAGATAGAAGACAGAAAAGTGAAGTTTCTCAAGCACAAACGATTAGTGCTAGTTAAAGTAAAATGGGATTCAAAGAGAGGACCAGAATACACTTGGGAGCTGGAATCAGAAATGAAGAGAAAGTATCCTTACTTATTCCAGTAAATCTCGAGGACGAGATTTTTATTAAGGTAGGGAGAATGTAACAACTCTCTTCAAAAGTCATATTTATTAAATTAATTTGTCCAAAAGGAAACCCTAATTGAGACACTCAAGTGATTCTGCACAAACCCTAAAATTTTCAGAACAATCAGAATTAGGATCAGGGCCCCTAAAACTCAAGTGGGGTAAAACCCTATTAACGATTATCCTTATAAAACGCTGTCAAATTCGAATTTTACGAACTTGTCGACTCATCAGGGCTAGATAGGTGACGAAGCAGGCCTACCCTACTTTGACATCCCAGGCGATACGCGGCACGTACCGCGGATTCTTCCGCGACTAGCGGGAGGTGCAAATTTTGGGTATAAATAGAAGGGCCTGGCACTTGCATTCTGTTGTTCGTTCGACGAAGAAATTCGTTTTAGGCACTGAGTTACGTTCTGTTTACCACAATTAACACACACGGATCACTAATCGACGCCGCAATACAGGGTAATAACTCAATCGCTGCTACGATTCATTGTCCGATCGATTAAAATATCCAATGGATGTTTAAGTGCTGTCCACGTTAGGGTTATGCTTTGTCATTCGTCGTTAATTCGATGGATGTTTAAGTATCGCACTTTGTCATTCGTTGTGAGGGTTTAATCTCGTGAGTTATCGTAAAGGCTGTATTAAGTTACTAACCGAATTGTGTGCCTGTTATTAAATTTATGTTAAAAGGCTAATCAGTAGGCTAGGCTCTGCCCAATTAAATCTGCAATGTGAGTCATTCTCTTTTTATCAACTATTTTACAATACCTCAAATTATTTTCAAGGTTATAATTACAGGGATTAAGTCTTTGTAATCTCCATATTACAGCCGGTATGTGGGGTTTTGTATACATTACTTGATAATCTTCACCATTTGACAACGAGTTAGCCAATGGGTGATATGACCACAGTCACAGAAACGAGTCGAGTGACAAGTACCGAGGGTAGTTGGTTGATATAAAAACATTGTAATCGCTCTTAATACTGTGAATTATAACAAATGAGTCATTTTAGTAAAAAGAATGATTCACTCAGTATTTCCCGCTGACAAAACATTTTTCAAACATGTTTCAGGTGATCTATTGTGTTCCAGGAAAAGTGCCGAGACGCACTACAAGCTTAAGGAAGTGACTCAGAATAAAATAAAGAAACATGTTTTGTAAAATAAAAGATTTCTCCGTGAAATCATAGTATTGTAAATTACCGGGGTTTTATCCCGAGTTGTGAAATAAAATAATCGGGAAATATTTCAGTTTTAAAAAGATCCTGATGATAAACTTCCGCTGTTAAACTCAATTAAATAAATACCACGGGATTTCTGTCCCGCGGCTCCTGAAACGGGTCAAACCGGGTCGGGGGCCGTGACATGCTATGTCTCTGGAAACAAAGAATACATATCTGGAGTGTCGCATCACAGACAGATTCAAATACTAGTTATCAGATAATAACTGTTTTTTTTATTATCGGTCACATGTTAAATTGATAACTACAATGTTTTTCTCTTTTACCTCCCACTTAACAATCGTGATCCTTCATTTCTTTTATTTGTTCAATGATAACTAAAATACCATTTCTTTAGTTCTAGTAATTCACAACTACTTATCCAAACTCTAAAAACTATAGACTAAACTGCAAAAATGATGCTTGAAGTTTGGTTACTTTTGACACTTTAGTCTAAAACTCATACCTTTTGAATCTGGGTTTCTGTGGTTTCAATTTTGTTGCCATTTTCATCCAAAATCAAAATCTTGTTAGATTTTTCAATTAACATCCAATTTTTTTTCTCCTTTTCGCCCCCTTTAATGAAGGACAAAATGGTCAATTTTTTTAATTTGTTATAATAAAACGTTAAAAAACAATTTTGTCCTTCATTAAAAAAGAGGAAAAAATGTAACACCCATATACGTTTTATCTTGAAAACAACGCAGCGGAAATACGAGTCTTAAAATTTCTTTAATTAAATCAATTTATCATACTTATAAGGCTTTTAAGACATCATTCAAAAAGGATTGTTACATTACTTTTACATAAGGACGTAACAAGAATAACATATGAATACTATTTATATAATCACCCCTTTATAAAATCCAAGCTACTCATCTCGATTCTTCATCCGCATAATCTTACGTAACGTTAATGGCATCCACGCAACCTGCGGTCATCATCCACATCTGACATGTTAGTAAATGGTGACATCTTAAACATTAGCATAAAGACATAAAATATATAACCACTTAGCAATCTATAATTTTATATAAACCCCAACAGGATATCCCTTTGGGCTCATCTTCTACACCGAGCATCGAATCGTTGAAAGCTCAATACTTGCATACCTGCATTCCTGTTTCATTCTCAAGGCACATCATTAATACATGACTACTCAAAACATGTTAAAGCCATATATATAAACATATATATATATATATACATACTTACATACATACGCACCTACATACTTACATACCTACATACAAACGTAAACTATATGATTTACTGACTTGTCCTAGTAAGCGTTCTCCATGTAATAGACAGGTGCAATTAAATTTATATACGTACTCACTCTCATTCATTTCTTTTACTTATAAGTTTCAGTTATTGGAATGAAATTAAATCTATACATACATGCCCACATACTTAATTCATTTCCCCGCATACTCGCTTATACATCTCGTTCTTACTCACATTTCATAAACGCTTTTTAAGTGACTTTCGGGTACATTTCGGATCTTAAAATGAGTTCCATATTTAACCGTAGCTTACCAAGCCATTTAGTAGGGTTGAGGTACATTATAGACGCTTAACGGGGCTTGGAATGGGTTCACGGGGTCCTAATTCGAAGAAAAACGAATAATTGCATAAACCTTATATTTTGCATCTGACCTCCACCGTAAGCTACGGTGGCTACCATAGCTTACGGTGGCCATAAAAATCAATACGGTGACAATCCACTGCCTTACGGTGGAAGAAAAGCTTCAGCACCCACCGTAAGCTACGGTGGGCACCGTACGCTACGGTGGTGCCCAGATCAGCATTCCATTTTAATACCAAAACTCGCATAACTCGCTCGTTTTGCATCCGTTTCACTTGAAACTTGTTTCTAATTGTTCATAAAACATTTCCCTACCCAATTAACTAAAAAATTCATACCTTGAGGTCCTTAAACTTTATAAATTACATTACCGTTACACGATTCATGCATATATGTCCGACCCGTTTGATCTTTATCATGCACTTCCCAACCTACCTAACCACATTCGACTATTTTCCATTAGACTTACCTTATCACTACCTTTACTTCATACTTTCTTACATAGCTCTAAATAAATTACCAAATAACAAACATATTAAGTCAAAAAGGGTAAGTTTGGGATTCACTTACCTTGAGCGTCCGTTTTCGCATTCGCTTCCTTGTCTGCTTTTGACCCGTTAGTCTTTCTTGCTTGAGTCCATTTCCACATGATCCCTAATGCTTTCGTGTCACCGCAATTACATCCTTGTTAGTATACATGATTTTACATATAAATGATCATGTCGAATGCATAACTCGCAATTAGCTTTCATAGTCAAGTCTAACAAACATAAGGCATACGCCCAAATCACATCTTTTCAAACTCATACAATCCATCATGTTAACGCATAAAACGCATATTAATTTAACACATGCCATATGACGTTCCAAGATCTTATAATTGTGTCAAAATTCTAGCTATGCCCCTTATGTGCAGTTGACTTCCAAAAGTCAACGGTTTAATGTATAAACTTCCGACTTAACCTCATATATTCGCTACATCATATTAGGCTATACATATGACACTATATACATTTCATACTTATGATGCAAATGTACTTACAACCACATAATCATACACGCATACATATTTACTCACACATACTTTCGTTTCATTACACACACGCTCTTGTTAGCATATGAAATTATACATGAGAACAACCATATTAATTTACAATTCACATTCGACTTCCATTAATCATTTCAACAGCATGTGGTACACTCATGGTGAGATACTCATTTAATCGCATGATCACTTGTTTATATGTACACACCATACTAGAAACCTCCATAATTCTACACTTGCACCATAGTCCATACTTATCAATGAACTATATCTAAACTCAATTCTCATGTTAATTTATTATCAAACATCTCTTTATCACATTCCATATCTAATTACCACTTTCTTGCGTACTATTTCACCTTCTAAATTCACCTAGTCATTTCATCGAACACTTGGCATGCGTACAAGTTTCTAAACATAATGTACAAGTAACCTTCATTCTTTTCTTCCTAGTTCTTGTTTTTAATCATCCAAAATACCAATAACAATTAAATTTCATACCATGTTCAATATAACTAACAATTTGGTCACATGCATAATATCATATCAAGAATCAAACAAAGGTTGGACATGGGTGACATACCCATGTCGCCATTTCTACTAACCCAAATGGGTTTCATCTTCAAACCTCAATTAACATCTAATCTTGTATAATTCACATTCCAAATGATAATTCTAACATATATTCATGCTTAATTTCAGTAAATTTCGTGGATTGATCCTAAGCCACTTCATACAAAAATCATCAAACTCAAAATTACAACTTACCATATGTTTGTTAGGGTTAGATTATGAGAAATCTTCATCCATGCAAGGCTTTCCATTCGATTTTGGCTTTGATTGGGCTGAATTCGTGTTGTTGTTCTTGAGAGCTAGGGTTCACACCCCTCTGCTCTTTCTCCTGGACGATCCCACCACGCGCACACACACACCCTAAGTCCCTCAAGTTTAACATATCATCTTAATTGCTACAAACTTCATTCTTGTATTTATTTATTAGAAATTTAACTAGGCCTAATAACTTAGTTATTGTACTTCATCTAATCACACAAGGTAACCTACTAAAGAATTTAATAATTCGAGTTTTGAGGTGTTACAAAAAACAAAAAAAACTAGATGTTAACTGAAAAATCTGACCAGATTTTGATTTTGGATGAAAATGGCAACAAAATTGAAGCCACATGAACTCAAATTCAAAAGGTTTGAGTTTGAACTAAAATGACCAAATCTTAGGGACCATTTTGGCAGTTTACTCAAAACTATATTAAACTTCTTAAAAAAAGTTTCAGAGTTAAATGCCATTTTAATCCCTGCCAATTTAGTCCAAAGGTTTCATTTTTCGCCTGTGGATCCAAAAAGGTTTCATTGTTGCCATTTTAGTTCACTTGATTAATTTCATCCATTTTTTCTGTTAACGAGAAGAGCAATTCGGTCATTTTATATGGTCGAATTGCCATTCTAGTTAGCATAATTACATATAAAATAACCGAATTGCATTTCTCGTTAACAGAAAAATGGATGAAGTTAACTCAATGGACTAAAATGACAATGGTTAAATCTTTTCAGACTCATAAAACCTTTAAACTAAACCTATAAAATGACCAAGTTTAACTCAAAGTTTCATTACTTAATTTAGTAAAACAAGGTACATAACTGGTCAAAGTTAACCATTAACAAAAGTCCAAAAGAGTCTGAAATCCGTATAATAATAATAGGGGAAATCGCAAGAATGGCCTTGACCCGGTCAAATTTTCCAAACTAGCCATTCGAAACGTCTTGCTGAGACGCCACCACACCCCTGTAACGTCTCAACTATTGACCAACGAAAGGGCTGCACTTGGCAGGGTCATTTGACGTCTCAGGCCAGTGCGGAGGTCCCCCCGTAACGTCTCAACTACCTAGCCTGTGATTATTTGACTTTTTGTGAGAGTCAAACCAACGAAAGGGCTGCAAGTTGTATTGCTTTTCACCAATTCCCATAACCTTTCTCTCTCCTCTTTATCTCTCATCTTTCTTCCCAATCCACCCCACCTGCAACTTCTCTTCCACCATAACCATGGCTTCCTCTCTCTCCTCCACCTTCTCCCCACCCTCAAACAATGAGTAAGCTCCTAAATAATATTATCAGCATTTCAATAATTGTCTGTACGATTTTATTTCTTGCTTTCAAGTTTACAGTAAGTGTGAATTCTAAGGCTCGAAATTCTAAGGAGAAGGAGCCGGAGTAGGAGTCGGAGAAGGAGCCGGAGCAGGAGCCGGAGAAAGAAGTTATTATATCAGTGGATGATGATGAATGCACAAGTGATGATGAAGTTGGATGGACAACTTACAACTCTTCTAGTCTGATTAACAAGTGATGAACGAAGTTGCAGATTGGCCATGGTGAAGACTGACTTTTGCAGGTTGGCGCTCTTGTTTGTTTAAATACATGCTTCGGTAGGTGATGGTGGTGGACCGTGGTGGTTTACGGTGGTGGTTGTGGTGGGTGGAGGTTGGTGGTGCTCGATGAGGGTGGTGGGAGGTGAGGGTGGTGGTGGTGCTCGGGGTGAAGAAGATGAAACAGATGAGAGATAAAGAGGAGAGAGAAACATTTTAACAGTGAGAACTTAATGTTTTATTTTATTATCTCAAGAAACACGTCAGATCCATTTTAATATTCATTAATGGGGAATTGGTTTTATTTTATTTTATTATCCAAGACGTTTCGTTGGTCAGAGACGTCAAACTTTACTTTGGGAAAATAGGCCAGTCATGATTGATCAGAGACGTCAAAGTTTGTCGGCCACGTGCAGCCCTTTCGTTGGTCAATAGTTGAGACGTTACAGGGATGTGGTGGCGTCTCAGCAAGACGTTTCGAATGGCTAGTTTGGAAAATTTGACCGGGTCAAGGCCATTCTTGCGATTTCCCCATAATAATAATAAATAAATATTCTTAAATCTTTAACTAACGTGTTAACAATCAGTCGTATTGATACTCCCGCGTGACGATAACGACAAGGCGCGAATGCAATGTCTCCTCTTCGCATCTTTCGATCCTCTCCACTCTCTTTATTCAATTCACCTTTTTCTCTTTCAGGCATTTCGTCAAACACCTTCTCTGCATCTCTTCTGCCATTATTCCCTTTTACAGTTTTCACCATCGAATCTTCCCTTCCCCCCACACTCTTCCCGCCATATTCATATCCCTACACAAACCACTTCCCTCTCATCTTACTGCATCATAAGTTGCTACAATTTCCTCTTTGTTGTTGTTGCTTTTATCTGAATCATGATTTACTAAATCCTCTTTTTGTTTGATTGTTTGGGTAATGGGGTTACCTTTTTAAAAGAGAAATCTTCAGTTCAAAGGGTAATGATTATTCTTGAATATTGTTGTTTAATGTTATGGTTTCAGTGATTTTAGTTACTGTAATGATGAATTAGGGTTAGTTTAACAGTGGTTAATATTTCTTTAAGTGAGCATGCTTATGCCTCTGACAAGCTATAGTGGTTACTTTCACATGATGTTTATGCTTTGATTGTGTTTTGAGGCCTTCAAAATGCCTTTTTCACCCATTAAGCTTAATAATATTCTTGTTCTGTTATTGCAGTGATCTTGAACTTCAATTAGGGTGAAATTGAGAACCATTTAGTGGGTGTGTGTTATAGATCAATGCCAACATATTTTCCCCTCAGATGGGAGAGCACAGGGGACCAATGGTGGTTCGCCTCTCCGATCGACTGGGCAGCGGCCAACGGGCACTACGATTTGGTCCGGGAGCTTCTTCGCATGGACGGCAACCATTTAATCAAACTGACATCTCTTCGGCGTATACGCCGCCTCGAGGTTGTCTGGGATGATGAAGAACAGTTTGAATGCGTCGCCAAAAACCGATCTTTTGTCGCCCGGAGGCTGCTACACGAGGGCGAATGCAGAAGAGGGAAAAGCTCGTTAATCGGATCTGGGTATGGAGGGTGGCTTTTGTACACTGCTGCTTCTGCTGGTGACTTGCATTTTGTTCAAGAATTGCTGCAGAAAGACCCGCTTTTGGTTTTCGGAGAAGGGGAGTATGGTGTGACTGATATACTTTACGCTGCTGCTAGGAGCAAGAACTGTGAGGTTTTTTGGGTTATTTACGATTTCGCTATGTCACCGCGGTTTATGTCTGGTAATGGCAGAGAGTCAGAGGAACATATTGGCGAGATCCCGTGCGGTTACAAGCAGGAAATGAAGAACAGAGCGGTTCATGCATTGGCACGAGGTGGTAATTTGAAGATATTAAAAGAGCTTCTTGGTGATTCCTCTGTTGAAGATGTCTTAGCTTATAGAGATGTTCAATGTTCGACGATCTTACACACAGCAGCTGCGCGCGGACAGGTTGAGGTGGTTAAAGATCTTATTTCGTTGTTCGGAATGATAAACTCGACGGACAAACAAGGCAACACGGCTTTACATATAGCGGCTTACAGAGGGCAGTTATCGACGGTTGAAGTTTTGATTCAAGCGTGTCCGGAGTCTATCCATTCAAGAAACAACGCGGGAGAGACGTTTTTGCATAAGGCGGTAATGGGTTTTCAAACGCCTACTTTTCGGAGACTTGACCGCCAGATTGTTCTCATGAAACAGTTAGTCTGCTCGAAATCGTTTAAAATCGAAGAAATGATTAATGCTACAGATAATGAAGGAAGAACCCCTCTTCATTTAGCCATTAGTGGGAACTTACACAGCGACTTGGTGGAACTGCTTATGATTGCGGGTTCACTCGATGTGAATATCCGTGATAACAACGGTTTGGCTCCGCTTGATCTTCTTAAGCAACGGCCAGGATCGGCTTCGTCGGAGCTACTCACTAGACAACTAATCTCAGCGGGGGCAACTCTCAGTAACCAAGATTACACAGCAAGAAAGCTTTTTGCTTCTAGGTTGAGAATGGGCGGCAATGGTGGTGGCGGCGGTGGCGGTACTAGTCCTGGAACTTCCTTCAAACTGTCGGATTCAGAAGTGTTTATGTATACCGGGATAGATAGTGCTACCTCTACTGCTTATGGTACACCGACTTTTAGTATGCATTCTCCAGGGCTGAGTCAACTCGACTCGAGTTCAAACTCAAACTCGAATGTAGAACCCAAGACTGTTAAAAAGAATAAGCAGAAGGGCATACAACGGTTTCTTCGGTGGATTAGAACGATAAAGAAAGGAAAACAAGGTTCGGTTTCTACACAAAACTTTAAAGAAATCCCCGTTCCGTTGAGACAACAATACTCGAACGCATCATCACTTCCAAACAACAAAAGAACACTTGCTGCAAGGAGTAATCTTCCCAGTCCAACTGTTAAAAAGAAACTTGCTTCTGGATTGGTTAATGGTGTTATGCAGGCAATGCCACATTTAACCCGAGGGTCACGGTCTCACTCATTTTCGAAGTCGTCGTTATCTTCAGATAATTCGTTGGATAATAAACAAAAGGGTATCGACATTGTGGGTTCATCGAACTCAAATCATATGTTTGATGACGGAGTTGATGAAGAACAAGGGGTGGTGAATAGCAGGCCATCGGTGAACCAGTGGTTGTGTTTTGGTGGCCCCCCCGGGATACCTACTGAAGGTTCGGGTGGTGATCAACAGCGGCATGAGATCTTTGATCGTTCGACAGCTCAAATGATTGGTAATTGATTTGGTTAATCTTGTAGTTGGTGGTCTGTCAAACCTCTACTTGTTTGTCTAAATATGTGATGTTAGTTGTGAAATTGTCTTTGAATATTGACTTGTTAACAAACAAACAAGTGTTTGGTAAAATTATAAGCAGCATCTTTTTGACAGCATTTTGGAGATTTATTCATAATACGAATCACTTGAGAAAGTTAACTAGTATGTGCTCATGGCTTGCTGACTAAAATTGTCTACTGGTGTAATCCATATATGTGTTCCGAGGCTTTTTTTTTTCATGGGGCGTATGGATCGATCTTGGGATATATTGGTTTGCGTCACATACACATTATCATATTTTTGGTACATAGGTTTGTATACCCAGGGGCGGAAATAGCCTTTAATTAGGGGTAGCCCCCGCTACCCCTTGACGCGCGGGTGGTAGTGTAAATTTTGAAAAAAAATTGACATTTTTTTTATTTCGTTACCCCTTAACGTTTTTTCTAGATCCGCCACTGTGTATACCCTCGAGATGTTTTATATTGGTGTTAATGGGTGCTAGCTATTGTACGCAATCCTGAGTTTTTGTTGTGTTGTAATTATTGTTTTGATGTTATATCTAAGTCATTTTGAAGTGATTGGTCAGCCTTTGTGGTATTACAAAAACTTTATTGATTCTAAAAATGGATTTAAATAAGAGAAAAACACGAAATTGTGAGGTGGGGTTGTTACGTCTCGATGGACATCTAACGTAACAGCTTGATCGCCTATCAGCCGTTACTCTTTTATCTTTTACATTTGATTATAGTTTAGAAAATACCATGTCACATGAATGCTATTGGGGTATCTACTTTATGGCTCTCCTATCATCAAGAAGTGTTATAACCCATGGTTCATAATACGTGACTATGAATGATATTTATACACGTATAGTATACAAAGTCATATATGAGTCATGTACCACCTAAGTATTCATCATCAAACTGAGTAAATTTCACTCATAACAAAGCTAAGGTATGGTCTGAGGAGGATAAGATATAAACAACCTTACCTCTGTCCCATAAGAATAGAGAGCATTTTGCATCAAGCCTTAGACATAAGGCATATTGTATCCAACCCCCCCCCCCCCCCCCCCCCCCCACCATGTAATAAAAATTTCGGGTATTCCCAAACCGGTTCCGTACGCAACCCTACCTGACAGGTATAGATTTTTAAGCTAGAACCCAAACCCAAACCGGTTCTATAATACCCAGACTCGGGTATTATATCCTTACCCGAACCAAGTTTTGATGGGGTATTACCATTAGAGATCAAAAATAGGCGTTAATTTTTGTGTATATATATATTTTTTAATTTCGGCCCCGCCTATTAAAAATAGGCAAATTGGATTTAAATAATCCGAACTGACTGTTTTTGGCCAATAATAATCCCAAGTGAGTTTATTCCCGACAGTGGTCCCAACTTTTTCATTGTGTTAGTATAATGGTCCGTCGTTAAAAAAACATAACATAGTTAAACTTCCAAATTACAAACCGATGATTTCAGGCTTTTGATCAGAACAAGGATACGAGTAGATTGACGTACAACTTACCTCGAAACAGTGCCCCAAACGACCAAAACTGTGCTTCAATTCGGGTGTTAAAATTTTCAATTAACAAAATCAAGCCGTTTGGAGCACCGTTTCGAGGTAAGTTTTACATCAATCAACTGGTGTCCTCGTTCTGATCAAAAGCCCTCAAACATCGGTTTGGAATTCGGAAAAAAACTTAACTCCGTTTAGTTATTGTTAATGGCTGACCATTATACAAACAAAATGGAGAAAGTTAGGACCACTATCGAGAATATACTCAGTTGAGATTATTATCGGCAAAAAGAGCTGGTTCGGATTATTTAAATCCACCTTAAAAATATATAATATAAAGTGAGTAATATTCAATTAAATGAATTTGCGTTGTAAAGCAAATCTACATTTAAAACGAATTAACTTTGTGTAAAGTAAAAACAAAGAAAGTTTTTTTTTTTTAACCGCATATTAAGACCCGGTTCCAGTACCCGGTTATACGAATTAACTTTGTGTAAAGTAAAATCAAAGAGTCTTTTTTTTTAAATAAAACCCGCATATTAAGATCCGGTTCCAGTAACCAGTTATAATCAAATCCGGTTCCATACCCGAAACTAGGTATCCGAAAAACCCATAATGTGCACCTGGATTATGAAGATTAGGATTTGCTGTTTCGAGAAGCATACCCACATTTACTCCATCTGAACTAGGATGATCAAGATGCATTATTCTTTGGAATTGGAGGTTAGCATTTACAGTTTCTTGCTATAATTATATGCGAGTTTAGATTTTTAACAAACAACGAGGTGTTGCCCCGCCCGCGTTGCGGGGCGATGGCCGAATAATGAGCGAGTGTTAGGTGTCTCATTGACACGGAAAACAATTAAATCGAGTCAACCAATTAAAAGAAAACACTTTTATAGTTTTGATAAAAAAAACTAAAACATGGCAATATTGTAATTTTTAACTGAGGGAAAGTTGTATTTTTTGACTGGGGTAAAATCGTAATTTGCCAAAAGCTAAAGTAATGACAGTACTGTAAATTTGACCCGGGGCAAAATTGTAAATTTTCACAGGGGCAAATTCGTAATTTTGAACTTGGGGTAACAACATAATATAAATTTGAACTAAGGGCACAGGCGTAATTTTAAGCTGTAGGCAAAATCACAATTTTATTTCGAACCGAGGGCAAAATCGTAATTTTGAATTGGGGGCAAAAACATAATTTTATTTTGAACTGGGTAAAAAACGTAATTTTGAAATGAGGGCGAAATCACAATTTTTTAAACGAGGAAAAATCACATTTTTGAACAGAGGGCAAAATGGTAATTTTTAGCTGTGGGCAAAAACAAAATTTTATTTTGAACTGAGGGCTAAAAGGTAATTCTGAGCTGAGGGCAAAAGCACAATTTTATTTTGAATGGAGGGAAAAATCATAATTTTGAGCTGGGGAAAAAAGCGTAATTTTATTTTGAGCTGGGGACAAAACAGTAATTTTAAAGAGGGACAAAAAACGTGATTTTAGAATGGATACAAAATAATAAATTGGTTGGTCCAATGGGAGAGTGCCAGGCAAAGTCGTAATTTTGAATTGAGGGCAAGATCGTAATTTTGAGATGGGGACAAAAAGCGTAATTTTATTTTGAGCTGAGGGCTAAAACGTAATTTTAAAATGGATATAAAACAATTAAAGTGTTGGTCCAATGGGGGAGTGCCAGGCAGCTGCCTGGCACTATTCCCCCCAACTTCTAAATGTATATGTAGTATAATGAGTTTTTGAACCGAGGGCAAAAGCGTAATTTTAAACTAGGGGAAAAATTATAATTTTATTTTGAGCTGGGGGCAAAAACGTAATTTTAAACGAAGGATGAAACCGTAATTTTAAGCTGGGAATAAAATTAAATTAAAAATGGGTTGGTCTAATGGGGAAGTTGAACTTCGTTTTCGGTAGATTTATATGTAGGTAATGTTAAATGTATAATGTTTTTAAACATATTCAAAACCTAAAAAAATAATAAATAAAAAAACAACCATAGGTAGATTTATATAAAAAAAAAACAAAAAAAAAACCTTTGTGAAGTTCATTAGACAAGTTGTCTTGCCAAAAAAATAACAAGTATCCACACCAGGTATTTCCGGTCCATATCATAAATTGCACTCACTGTTGTCTATTGGCGGATCTTGAACTTCGTTTTCGGTAAAATTAGAGAAAGAGGGCGGACTCTTAAAATCCAATATTTTACACCACATAATCGAAAATTTTCAGTAAAATATTTTACACCATAAAACTTGTGCTTATAGTTGTATGTCCTTTGACATTTTGAGGGTTCAAATCAAACACAAGCTTAACAGCAGATTGCGAATACAGCCCATGATAGGACTTTCCAAAAATAATAAAGCCCATGATAGGCATGTGAAAATGTAGTCCTAATGCCCAAGTCAACACATGCAATCCTTTTTGCCCACTCCATAATGAATAGACAAAATTTGATTGATCTAGTCCATAACTACCTATTAGACAATTGTGCCCAATAAATTCTCCAGATATAACTAATGGTCACAACAAATGATCCATAAGACTTTCAAATCTAACTTTGATATTTTTACATATATAAGAAATTTAAAATATAAGTCGAAAATAAAACTGGTGACAACACCAATAACAATAAAGAAGAGCTCAAATGATCACAAAACATGTATCTCAATATTAGTGACGGCGAGCTTAGCAAATATTGCACTCAACATTTGAATGTGTTTGTAGTCTTCACAAAAGATAAATGCAAATATGATAGAGACTGACTATTTTTAGAGATGATGAAAGCAAAAATGGAAACTATATTCATTAATTGAAGAAGAAGACAATACAAATAATAACCACCGAAGTGGCCAGGGCTATGCCCTTCTCAATGCCATAAGCATGAGCCTAACACTTACTAATTTCTCCCTATCCTTCACTAATGACTAATGCCTTATCTATGCTATATAATAAAAGAAACCTGATTTTGGACACGTGTCATTCATTGAAGATGTCTACATTTGTAATTTCCTACCTTTTCATACTTAATATTATTATTTACCAAATTGACATTTTTTTTATTTAGTTTACCCTTATCTCTTATTTTATGACAAAAAAATATCGATTATTCTATCTCTTATTTTCATATTACATTTTTTTTAATAATCTAATCTAACTTTTCAGAAAATCAAATTATTGAATAATATGAAATCATGATCCAATAAAAAGAATCTTTATGTATAAATTGACGAATTAAATCTAACTTTTAATAAAATCAAATTATTGAATAATATGAAATCATGATCCAATAAAAAGAATCTTTATGTATAAATTGACGAATTAAAGTTATAGATCCATGAAATCATTACTTTAAGAAACAACTTTTAGACACTTTTGTATCAGGGAATCTATTATAGATAATTATTATTTTAATTTAATCTTTTCTAATTAATTATAGATAATCCTCCTATTAAATATTATTTAGTTTAATATCTTATGGATAATTATTATTTAGTTTAATCTTCTTCTCATTTATAATATTATTTAGAGAAACTTACGATTTGGCCCCTGTAGTTATATCACTTTTACCCTTTTAGCCAAAAAAGAATTTTTTAACATCTGAGCCCCCAACGTCTTCTTTTCTAACCCTTTTGGCCTCTAATACTAACCCCATCCATTAAATGTTAGGGGCCAAAAGGTTTAAAAAAAGACGTTAGGGGCCAAAAAGGTTAGAAAAAAAAGACGTTGGGGGCTTGGATGTTAAAAAATTCTTAAGAGAAAATTACGATTTTGACCCCTGTAGTTATATCACTTTTACCCTTTTAGCCCAAAAATCCATTAACTGTTAGGGGCCAAAAGGGTTAAAAAAAGACGTTAGGGGCCAAAAAGGTTAGATAAAAAGACGTTGGTGGCTTAGATGTTCAAAAAATTCTTTTTTGGGCTAAAAGAGTAAAAGTGATATAACCAAGGGCTCAGAATCGTAATTTTATTATTTGATGTATAAAATTAGATTTATTCGATTCGTACAATACACGAGGTTTTTAAGGATATATATTTTTTATTATTTATTACAGAAAATTACATTTATTCAAACCGTATAATAAACAAAATTTTAAAGATGTAATTTTTTTTTTATTATTTGGTATATAAAATTACATTATTCAACCCGTGTAATAAATGAGGGTTTTTTTAAAGATGTATTATTTTATTATTTGGTAAACAATATTACATTTATTCAACTCGTGTAATACACGTGGTTTTAAATTTATAACTTTTTTTATTTTGTATATAAAATTACATTTATTCAACCTGTACGATATTGTTCTAATAGATATAACTTTTTTATTATTTAATATATAAAATTATATTTGTTCAACTTGTGCAATAAAGAAGGTTTTTAAAGATATATTGTTTTATTATTTAGTATATAAAACTTATTTATTCAACCCGTGTATTACACGGGGTTATAACCTAGTTTATAGAAAAGTAATTACACTAATACCCCTTACACTATTATAATATACTAATACGTATGTGATTTCCATCAATACTCCCTCCATAAGTCAAGACTTGTCCTCAAGTCTTGTGAAAAGAACCCACAACTGTTTGAACACCCTCATCCGAATGCATAGTCAACTCGTCCCTTTCATTCCATTCATCATCCCCAAGTAATAAGACACGAAGACTACCCACCGGGCACTTGTGACTAGGACTATAAACTTGTCCACATTTAAAACACAAGCCCTTCTTCTTCCGATCCTCCCACTCGACACGAGATAAGGAGCGAATGCCTCGATCATTGACACCTGCTTGCACCTTGGCAGCCCCATCATTGCCAACACTTGTAAATCCCGTGGTACCCCATACACGATGGTTGATCCCCGAATCCATAGAAGGCAGCCCGGTATGTGATAAATACCGAAAACGAGATATCAACGAACCGGATTTGGAAGGCCGAAGCATCAACTCCACATCTTTGGCCAAATACATAGCATCCATACAAGTAATAGGGCGATGTAAACGGACGTGTTGCTTGACATCCTCTTTCAAACCCACAATGAAATAGCCAATAGTTTGCGACTCCGGCAAACGAGGGACCAAGGATAACACATACTCAAAATCATCAATATAATCAAAGATAGAATCTGATTGCTTAATAGTAGCTAACTGTTCATACGGATTCTGAATTGAAAGACCAGTGAAACGTTGCAACAATTCGGACTGAAATTGAAGCCAAGTCAAAGACGGATGAACCTGACTGATGATTGTGAACCAATGTTGAGCAGCACCAATCATACTCAGCTGAGCAAGCTGTAAACGAGAAGCCTCAGGAGTCTGATTGAGATCGAAGAACAGGTTCGCCTTCCGGATCCAGCCTTGTGGATCAAAACCAGAGAATTCAGGCAAGTGCACCTTCTTCACAGCCCATGGTAAGCCCGATGGTGGATCCGAAGAGTCAGATTTAGGATCGAGCGTCGAGAACACAATACCTGAAGATCCAGGACCTGATGAATCATCCACATGCTTCTTCTCCTGCGATTTCATCCATGTTAACACAGCCTTACGAAACTCAGAGGATTCCAGACGATCTTCTTCCAAAACCTGCAAGGACGCCTTAATTCCAGCAACGTCGGCTTGTAACTGCTGAATCTGTTGATCATGAGCATCCAGACGAGCATTATGATTCACCATAATTGAATCGGAAATTGAAGCGATAGTGGACTCGGAAAATGGATCGGAAAGTGAATAGGAAATCAGAAACGGAAATTGAAGTGAGATCTGAAAATTAGAAATTGAAATAAACTGAAATTGAAGTGAGATCTGAGAATCAGAACTTCGAATCAGAGATATGAAACCAGCGATTGAGTGGAAATCGGAACTGAAATCCGAGAATTCCGAAATTGGATTCAGAATTCAACGATGTTGCAACGGGAATTGAAAATTGGAACGAATTGGATCTGATTGGAAGGCAGAAGAGCTGAGACGAACTGGATCTGAGATCCGAAGGTGACACAGAGCCGAAAATGGAAGATCTGATTGATTTTGGAAAGAGACGCTAATTTTGGGAATTGGAAGATTAATAGGCAGGTCGGACCAATGATAAGGACCGACTATTTTTAGAGATGATGAAAGCAAAAATGGAAACTATATTCATTGATTGAAGAAGAAGACAATACAAATAATAACCACCGAAGTGGCCAGGGCCATGCCCTTCTCAATGCCATAAGCATGAGCCTAACACTTACTAATTTCTCCCTATCCTTCACTAATGACTAATGCCTTATTTATAGAAAAGTAATTACACTAATACCCCTTACACTATTATAATATACTAATACGTATGTGATTTCCATCAAAATACAATTTGTGGGTTTATCTTACACCAAATACCTCTAACGAACATTTGAACGTGTTTGTAGTCTTGACTCTAAACATACCTGTGACGCTTTTGGAAACAAGAATGCCAACCCTCTCCTGTTTCAAATTTTCCATGTTGAACCTAACATGGTTGACATTTCTACACTATAAACAAAGATATTCATATTGAACATATATAGTCTTTCACAAGATTATATATTTCTACACTTGTTCAATATAAAACTTACAGCAGATAAAGACAGTTGAACAACTCCAAATAACTATACGCCCCTAAAATTCTTAGATTTATCATCTTAACATGATTCTATATGTGTTCTCTTTTTTACTTTTGTTTTGATAACGGTGAGTTGTGTATATCTGACAGTACGAAAAGGGAGAGCTAGAGCCATCGATGAATGGCTTCCGGTTACCACAACACGGAATGCAAAATGGTGGTATTCAGCCTTCCACAATGTTACTTACATGGTTGGACCTGGTGTGGCGGATCTACCTTGTAATAAGGGGTAACCCCCGCTACCCCTTGACGCTCCGGCGATAGCGAGAACCTAAACATTAAACACCATCCATACGTTTTTTAAATATCATACAGCTTTTAAAATTAATATCATGTTTAGGTCTAACCATCAACACATGCAATATATTTTTATATAGTGAGCTCAACAATTACACAACTTTGGCAACCTAAACAGTAAACACCATCCATACGTTTGTTTCCATAGAACACGTAACAGTTTGGTTGTGTTTGTTTTAAAAACCAATGTTTGGAAAATATTTTCTAAGATACATTTTTAGCCTTTATAAAATAATAAATGGGTGCAATGCACCCTTTCCGGCGCACCCCGTGATCCTGTGTGTAATGTAGCGTTTGATGACCCACTTTGCACTTTAAACATATCACCGTGGGTGTAATGTAGCGTTTGATGGCTCACGTTGCACTTCAAACACATCACCGTGAGCCGCCTTTGTGTTTTTGAAGGGCCGTTCAGCGTTGGTACAGACTTAAATCGATGGTTGGCTTATCAGTAGGAACTTACCGATGGATAGTTCGGTGGTCAGCACGAAATTGATTCCTACCAAAGGTACAATTGTTGTTTGCTGACGGAGGCTTGGGTAGATAGGCACAAACATAGCGACTGCTACTGATGGCTGACTCCATCCTTAGGAACTCAGTTCCTGCTGACGGGTCTAATTGGTACCAATCGCTCAGGCGACTTGGTTACCGTCAAGTGGTTATAGTTATGTCTGTTGAAGACGGTTAACAAACAAACGGGTCATCGAATTCAGGTTTAAAAACATTGACTGAAAATGACGGTCTCCCGTTGATTCAAAGGTTGACACTATTAGCAGAATTTTCCAATAGAATCTCATCCACTTCTGTCCAGATCCAAGTTTTTCCAACTTCAGTCTGCATTATGATAGCTAAATATATGTTTTTTTAACGACAAATTTCTTTTTATTTTTGTCGTCTGTGGGACTTGAACCCAAGACCTCTCATTCCCAAAGTGTTTAAAGGTTTTACCTTTGCCAATGGACCACCACCCCATTGGTTAAATATATGCTTTTTAGTGTTTCATTTTGACACTATCAGAAAATATATGTTCGCAGAAATTTCCACACTTACTCCATATAAAACTTTAAGCAGATGAAGACAGTTGAACAACTCAAAACAATTATGTACAAAACCACACCCTCACAATCATAGATTATCCTGTTAGCAATATGACTCCGTATGTGTTTTTCTTTCTAACTTTTTTTTGTGTTTGATTTTTGGTTTTAATGATGATGAGTCCTATACATGACAGAACGGAAAGGGCGAGAGACATTGATAATTGGCTTCCGATTACGCCGTCACAGAATGCAAAAGGGTGGAATTTGGCCTTCCCCAATGTTACTGCCATGGTTGGAGCTGGGATTCTCGGTCTTCCTTATGCCATGTCCGAACTTGGTTGGTCGGTCCCTTCAATCTTTTAATCTTAAACTTCCCAATTAAGCAATATTAAAACCATTCATTTCAGGGAACCTGGTGTATCAATCTTAGTAATATCATGGGTTATATCCCTATACACATTATGGCAAATGGTCCAAATGCATGAAATGGTGTCTGGAAAACGATTTGAGCGATACCACGAGCTAGGTCGATATGCTTTTGGTGAAAAGCTCGGTCTTTACATAGTGTTCCCACAACAGCTCACTGTTGCAGTCAGGATCAACATCGTGTACTTGGCCATTGGAGGAAAATTTTTACAAAGGATCTACGAAATGGTTTGCAATGATAACTGCAGATTCATAAGACTCACATACTTCATTGTGATCGTTGCTTCAGTCAATTTCGTGCTCTCCCATCTCCCCAGTTTCAATTCCATATCTGTACTCTCTTTGGCTGCAGCAGTCGCTTCCATCAGGTACTCCGCAAAATATATATACTCAACTAGGGATGAGCTTTTTTTCCCAAATACCTGTACCAGTACCATACCTGTACCCGTACCGATTTAGGTATTTGGTACATGTATCGGTACCCAATTTTATTGACTTCTATATTTGGTATATTCGGTACTACGGGTAAAAAAGGGTATTGGTACCAACTGTTATATAGAACTTTAAAAGTTATTTTTTATATTATGTTTTATTTTGTATTATGGTTACCTATTTTGGTACCCGTACTTACTGTATTGGTACTCGTACTGATTGTACTTATTTGGTACCCGTACGATACTCGTATCGATTTTACCTATTTTCATAGTTGTTAAAAGTCACCGCCTCTTGCGCCTAGGCCCAATTTCCTAGTGAGGCGAGGCAATTGCGCCTTAAGTCAAGGTAATTGCGCTTTAATTCTCCAAGTGATGGTTCATGCACAGGTTCCAGCGAGATTCCTAGATTCTTGGGAGTTTTCGGCCAAATTCTAGCTAGATTTCTACTTTTATCTAACGAAACTACTTTTCTACACTAATAAACTAGCATTTTATAACTTTTGGTACTAAATAGACAATATTAAATGTTATATAATAGCTTTAGTTTATTTTATTTGAGGGGAATTGGCCTGTAATAATCCCAACTAGAGGTCATTGGTAGTCCCACCTTTAAATATTCCCCGCACTAGTCCCACCTTTCACCTATTTTTCCTATACCGGTCCCCGTTAAAAAAACTTAGAGTTATGTTTTTTTTCCAAATTACAAACAGTTTTTTTACGGCTTTTGATCAGAACGACAATACGAGTCCATTGATGTAAAACTTACCTCGAAACGGTGCTCCAAACGATGAAAACGGCGATTCAATTCGGGTGTTTAAATTTCCAATTAACAAAAATCAAGTCATTTCGAGCACCATTTCGAGGTAAGTTTTACATCAATGGACTTGTATCGTCGTTCTGATCAAAAGCCCTAAAAAATATGTTTGTAATTTGGAAAAAAGCTTTAACTCCGTTAAGTTTTTTTTAACAGGGGACCGGTGTAGGAAAAATAGGTGAAAGGTGGGACTGGTGGGGGAATATTCAAAGGGGGGACTGTCAATGGCCAATGACCTCTAGCTGGGATTATTACATGCCAATTCCCCTTTATTTGAAGAATAGTATTAATTTTCTATTATATAAAAGTATTTTATGTTTTTTTTGTTGTACGCCTTTTTATTCCTTAGGCCCGCGCTTTTTTTGAGCCTTGCGCCTAAGCCCCAGGCGAGGCCTATCACCTATGCTCCTTGAGTGCGCTTAACGCTTTTAATAACTATGCCTATTTTGGTATTTGTACTTACTGTATTGGTACTCGTACTGATTGTACTTATTTGGTACCCATACGAGTGCTAAACAATAAATAAATAAAGTGGTACCAAAACGGGTACCATACTGAAATACCCGTACCGTACCAATATATTTAGTAAGGTATTTGGTACCTTGTTTTGTTCAAATTCTGTACGGGTACTGTACCGATCCCTATCATGGACAAAACATTAACAAGAAAAGATTATATTATTATTACAATCATATTGTTTTGTAATCATTTATTAACATAAAACAATTATTGTTTGGTAAAAAAAAATAAAAAATTGGACCTGTCACCAGTTACTGTATTATTGTGTGGTTGTTATCTGTGTCAAGGGGTGTGCAGCCAAACGTATTCTACGGGGATATACCAGGTACCACAGCAAACAGAGTGTTTAGCTTCTTTAGTGCATTGGGTGACGTGGCTTTTGCATACGCCGGCAACAATGTTGTGTTGGAAATTCAAGCCACAGTTCCTTCGACACCCGAGAAGCCCTCAAAGGGTCCCATGTGGAAAGGAGTGGTGGTTGCATATATTGTTGTTGCTGTTTGCTATTTCCCGGTTGCCATTATAGGATACTGGATGTTTGGGAACAAGGTTTCTGATAATATTCTCATCAGTTTACATGATGTACGTGGCTCATTATCATGGCTAATGTGTTTGTTGTTCTTCATGTTATTGGAGGTTATCAGGTTCAAAAGCCATCTCTATGCTTTACCAACAAACTTAATGTAATAAAAGATAATCTTAGGTTTATATGTTTGTTTTGTAGATAGATGTATGCAATGCCGGTATTTGATATGATCGAAAGTGTACTTGTCAAGAAATTTAATTTCGCCCCTAGTTTTAAGTTGCGGTTTATCACCAGAAATCTCTATGTTGGTATGTGTACTGCTTTGAACAAGTCTAGACTCTAGACACGGGAAAATGAGTGGTATGGGTAACGAATAAAAAAGAGTATTGGTCAAAAACTCAAAATGAGTACTTATTCCAGTACGGGTATCAGGGTATGGTTGGGTTGACCCGCAACCATCTTTCGTCTATTTTTTTCTTTTAATAGTTTTGTTATAAACATTCATGCTTAAATACAATTGCGAAAGTCAAAAATTAAATCATTAAAATATAAATACAACTTTGTTAGTAGAGGGAAATATGAGATTATATGGGTTAAAAAAATATGCTTGGAAGACTGCCACAGTATGAGTATAACAGTGTAAGGGGGGAAGGGTGTAAGCGGGTAGCCCCTACCCGCACCCAAGCACCTCCGCTGGTGGTGCGGGTAGGGCCCGATGGGTAGGGGTGGGTTTGGGTATAACCCGTATGTTTGTGTGTGTGGGTATGAGAGAGATAGAGGGAGTTGTGTGTATGGAAAGAGAGTGTGGGGTAAAATGGTGGGGTCCATGTTTTAGGGTAGTGGTGCCAGAAAATCGGGTAGGACTGTAGGGGAGTGGATGGTCTAAGTGACATGGCGCAACAGGATTGGTGGAAGTTAGGGTAAAGGGGTTAAGTGCCAATCCCACCTTAACAGAGGATTGGACTGGGAGTCTTTGGTTGTAAATAGAGCGTCTTTTAATTTAGGAGTTAATTTACAAGTATTTTCCGGGTAGCGGAAACATAGTGTACGTGAGGCTAGGACTTCAGGGCTACTTCTTGACGCCTTTATTGCCTTGTTAAATGTTAACTGATATTCGACTGTTCTTCCTTTGGTGACAGCATTAACAATGTTCATTGCCATCTGCTTCCCTTTCTTTGGTGAACTTCTGAATTTCTTTGGTGGATTTGCGTTCGCGCTAACGACGTATTTCGTAAGAAACATTAATGCTTTCCTAGTTTTCTTTAATGGGGTCACTAGATATCATGATATTTATGTTTTTTATTTATTATCTTATGTTCTTCATGGTTTAGTTACCTTGCATAATGTGGCTTGCAATCTATAAACCAAACAGGTGGAGTTTATCTTGGATTACTAATTGGGTATGCCAAAAGACCCATTTACTTATTCTTTAAACATGTTACACATCTATTGATCTCTCTCTCTATACACACACACACACACACACACACAAAGATATAATATATGTGTGTATTTCAGGTGTGTATCATAATTGGAGTTTCTTTGATGATCGTAGTACCTATTGGGGGTTTAAGGCAGATCATTGTTGAAGGCAAAACATATGACTTCTTCTACTAAAAAAAACAATGTGTTCCGAACTTCTTACACATAAAAAACTATGTGTTTCAACTTTCAAACACCAGGAGAAAATGTGTGATGGTGTTATAAATAATTTGCACTGGAGAAATCCCTTTAAGCTATCTAAAGTAAATATATGTGTTGAAAGATTGTTTAAAAGGAGAACGATTGAGTCAAGAAACTTACTTGCAAAAGTTCCAAACTTAAATTCATGTTCACCGCCAACTTGTCCGCATATCTGTAAAAATTATATTTATACATTTCTAGAGTAGATACATGTAGCTGGGATAAAGGAGAAAAAAAGGTAGATACATAATACCTGCATTTTAGTCTTTGTGAGGCTGGTTCTAACCATAAGCTGCTGCTCATTATATGAATAATGTGAAACTGCTTGTAATTCTATAATGGAAAAAATGCAAAAAAAGCAAAAATGATAGTGTGCTGTTTTCCACGCCACTGACTTGCTTGAGGCTTTGACTATTTCTAAAGTAAAATAAACATAGTTCTCAAAACCACATGTTGAATTAACAACAAGCATATATCAACAACATATATGCATTTGTTAAGTGCAAGATCTGTGGGCATAATTTTGACAACTGTACAAGAAAGAGAGCTTTCCTGTAAGTTCTACTTCTACCAGAAATAAAATTTCACAAAGAAAACTGTAACCAAGCAATGCATGAAACATAATTAAACGGGGTGAATCATCATCAAAATCTGAGATATGTAAATAGCTAAGAACAGTTTTGAATACGTACAAACTTGTCAAATTGCAGAAATTAGGTCTGAATATCAAGAAGCAGGTCAAATTGCAAAATTTGAATTACAGTGATGCTGGTCAGATTGTGAAATCTTCAGCATCACTCAAACACACTTCCGCTTTAAGGTTGCATCGTTAAATACTTAAATTACAGCATGGGACGACAAATGGAAGAATATTATGTTAGATTATTATTTTTCCTTGATCCTCATTATCATCAACAGCATAAAAGTACAAGTGGTGACAATTATAGTATTACCCTTGTTGGCAATATTTATGGAACAAACAAAATACATAAAATAGCTAAAAGACTAATGTCAATATATCATGATACATTTAACTCTACAAACAAGATATAAAGCATCACTTGCATGCTTTTATTATACTATTTAGAAAGCTAACACAGTTACATGTTTTCGTTTGAGATAAATGGACAATTCATACACAGAACGTAATCCAAATCCCAGGTATTTCCCTAACCCCCCTATATAACCTTCTTCTCCTTGTCAATCACATCTATTCTCTCCCTATACAAATCAACCCACCTGTTCCAAATCCAAACTATACTAACCAAAATCGCCGAAACCACAACGAAAACCCACGAAACCCATACCCACCGAGGAATAACCCCATCCGCCTCCCCACTTAAATAAAAACCAACCATTCTATAAACAAACACAGGCCCCAAAAACCCCCTAACAACAGAATACAAAGCATAAAATGGAGGAGACAATACATCGAACACGTGGGCTGCAACTTTCGACTCCGCCCGCAACGCATTCGACAGGGTCCAAACGTTCTGAAAAAAGCTCGTGACCTCCGCTAGAACAAGCAGAACCAAAACCCCATAAGCCCCATGACCCACAAGGTACCTACATGTTACAAAAACGAAAAGGGTGGCCAAATGGTGGCCTATGAAGAGGATATCTTTAGGGTTGAAGATGAGATAGTGACAAAGGTCCATTAAGAAGTATGCAATGCTGTATTCTAAAACGGTGTTTTGGGAATCTGTATTGGGTGAGGAGAAAGTGTGGGTGGGGTTGGAGATGAGGGCGTTTGAGGCTAGGAGAACTGCAGGGGTGCCATGTGCGAGTGAGATTAAGCAGCTGGAAGCTTCGGGTCGGAGTTTAGGGGTCCAGGTGCGGAAGATGAGGAAGTGTGCAGTGAAGTAGATTGTGAGGAACATGGAGAAGAAGAGGGGGAGGTGTGGGATTGATGAAATTGGGATGGGGGAATTCATTGTAGGAGAATATGGGGTTGGGTGGAACAAACCCTAAATTGGTGGTGTTGATGAATGGAAGGTATAGATACAGATGTGTGTGTATGTATGTATGTGAGAATTGTTGTTGTTACAGATGGTAACGTGGTTTCCGAGAGGTTGAGAAAAAGGGAAAACAAGTGGCAGCTTCTCGAAATGTCAACCGCCGTACCCCCTTCCTCAATTATTAATTTTTAGTTCCTTTCAAAAAAAAAATTAATTTTTAGTTAGGTGTCCTACCGGTCTTGCTACTCTTTCGTTAAACTATGAATTTAATAGTTGAGTTAATTGTCAAAATCGCCCCTGAGGTTTGGGCACATTTGCCATTTTCATCCAAAATAAAGGTTTTGTACCATTTTGCTCCCAACGTTTGTAACTTTTTGCCATTTTCATCCAAATACCTAACCAAGTTACTTTATACCATATTATGGGTGTTTTTGAACCTAACCAAGTTACTTTATACCTTATTATGAGGTATTTTTGTAAATTCGGTCAGATATTCATCCGACCGAATTGTCATTCGTCACTTTCTGTCCAATACATACCAGGCTCATTAAATGCAATATGCTTTATGAATTTTCAGTCCAATTGCATTGAGTATAAGTGGAAGCAGCCCATGTGTTGATGTGTACTTGAGGTCCAATTAGAAAATAGTAGTTTCAGAATCCATTAACTCTTGTTGGTCCATGTGATCATCTCGATTACATGCAATTGTTTCTTATTCACAATTTATTGTGTTATGTATGTGATTAAGTAATTGGACCAGATTCTTCAGAGATCATTTGCATGACTGATAAAGTTGTTTCAAAAATACCTCATAATAAGGTATAAAGTAACTTGGTTAGGTTCAAAAATACCCATAATATGGTATAAAGTAACTTGGTTAGGTATTTGGATGAAAATGGCAAAAAGTTACAAACGTTGGGGGCAAAATGGTACAAAACCTTCATTTTGGACGAAAATGGCAAATGTGCCCAAACCTCAGGAGCGATTTTGGCAATTAACTCTTAATAGTTACTTGCCACTCCTGGCTAAGTGGTGGTGGCGTTTTAAGGTGGATAATAATAATATCTGGAAAAAAGTAGGTCTTGGTCTCCGGTACCGGTAAAAATGTCTATGCCGGGATTGTGGAAGCAGATTGTTGGAATTACCAAGGATCTATCGGCTTTTGGAATCGATTTGGGGTCGTGCTTTCGGGCAGCAGTGGGGAACGGGTTGGGTACTTTCTTCTGGTTGGACTGTTGGGTCACAGACATACCACTCAACATTATGTTTCCAGCATTATTTCAGTTAGAATGTGACAAAAAGGTGTTGGTTGCGGATCGGGTCAAGGTTCAAGCCGGGGTGAGATATGTTGCTTTTAACTGGGTTCGGTGTCCACATCAACAGCAGGAGATAAAAGAGATGACAGACCTGTCGAGTTTGCTGGAAAAGGTTAACATTACGGAAGACTTAGATACGTGGAAATGGGTTTCGGATGATTCTGGCTCCTTTTCGGTTAGTGGGCTAAGACGACTGATGAGGCCCATCCCGAATGGTAATATGAATCAGAACCATTATTGGAATAAATGGTGTCCATTAAAGGTTAATTTTATGACTTGGCGTCTGTTTTTAAACCGGTTACCGACAAAGGAAGTACTCTTGAGACGAAATTTCTAGCTCGCTAATGCCGGTTGCGTCTTCTGTGAAGAAGCTGAGGAATCCGCTGATCATCTTTTTGCGGCATGTAGGTATGTTTGGGAAATCTGGGAAGAGGTTTTTAAATGGTGCAGAATATCTTCTCCTTTTTTCTTTTGTGCGAAAGATGTTCTCGAACTACACAACCATTGCCGCGACTCGAGAAGGTGGAAAAATGTTGTTTATTTGGTTATCCAGACGGCGATTTGGTGTATATGGCGAGTGCGGAATGATGCAGTTTTTAACAACAAAAGGGCGACGGTGGTGAACGTGGTAAACGAGATCAAGGTATTGAGTTTTCTTTGGTTGAAATATCGGGCAAAGGCGATATCGCTCACTTGGAAAAATTGGTGTATGTTTGATTTAGTTTGTATGAATGTGTAAACTTTGGTGGATGTAATTGGGTTAACTGATGTTAACCGTTTTTAATATAATATATCTTTTGTTGGTCGTTCAAAAAAAAATGAATTTAATAGTTACGGCATTCTCAAATAACCTTCTAATGCATTGGTACCCTCATATGACTGTGTATAGGTTAGAGTTGGAACAAAATTGCTTAGGGTTGAGCGAGGTCACCAGCATCAAGGCCGTCCTCGAAAATCCTAAAAAATCTTTGGACCCCTAACGAATAGTGGAAATCAGCCCCTTAAATATAAAAAAGCTTAAAATATTTAATAGAAATTTAAAAAGTATATATATAGATCATTTTTTTAAATCCCCCCCCCCCCCCCCCTCCAAAGCTTTGGGCCTCGGTTGCCCAACCCCAAAATCGGTTCTGACCAGCACTGTCTGCATTTGCGGGTGTAAGTGAATTTTTGCCATTAGGTTTACCTGGGTCGGCTTTTTTTGATGGTTCAAAAAAAAGTTATAGCATTGCGTAATATTCGGTTTTAAGATGCTTTGAAGAGAGAGTGAATGATGTGGAGAAGAGTGAGCACAATGTGGTGAGGAGAGGACTTGAGCGTTATTGTGAAAAAAAAACATTCAAGAACACGTTTTGTGAGGGAAAAGGGATAAAAGAGGTGTCAGTAGGTTTTAGTTTGTAGAGCTATTTCTATAGAGAGGCAAAACACAAACGAATATATGATGGACAGGACCACTGGACCTTACATGAAACTCATTTTAAAGCCCTTCAGTGGATGGTCTTAGTTTTCAAAATTGTAATAGGGTCGTTCTAACCATTAAACGTTAAACATGTACAATCCATATAAAAATGAACATTAGGTTTATAATTTTGCTTACCATTATGTTACATAATTATTATATAATACAATTTGTAGGACTATGTGAAGATAACAAATAATACTAATTTGACAATTTTAATTTTACAATCGTTTTGGTCAGTTTCGTATGAGATGAAAATTCGGTAGGTAAAATGAAGACACTTTTAAGATGAAAACAAAGGTTTCTTCATTGCTTCATTTAACTTACTTTAGAGAACCTCATCATCATCACAACATCATGTATACAACAAACATCATTCCAAAATTCTCCCTAACCTCCAATAATTTATAAGACCACACCAGCACTCACTTGATTTCACCTTCTTCCACATCATTATTTACCACCTCAGGCCGAATAGCAGGCTCTAACTCGATTTCTTCTTCATCTTCATCTTCATGTTCATCCCTTTTCATGTATAACCCCAGTTGTTCCAATGGATTGCTGGACCCGAAATTGAAACTGCCTAACCCGTCTTGAGACTCATGTTCAGGGCTTATCTCATCTAAGCAACTTGGCAGCAGTTGTTCCGGGTCAGCAGTCCTTAGCATTTCCAAGTCTTTCAGGAACCGAGATGTCTCGTCAATCTCAACCGTCTTTTCCATCTATATCAACACAAAATCATATTTATTATTCATTCTCATCCTCATAATCAGAAAGAGTTTAAAATACCTTTAACAATGCCTGTCGAGCTGCTTCACGTTCAAGGTCTCTTTTTCGTTTTGCTTCTGCAGCAGCTTCAGCCTCGACTCTCCTTCGAGCATTTTCTGCTGCTTTGGCTTCTGCTTGTAGTCTAGCTTTTTCTGATGAATTCATTAAATTCAAATGTAATTAATTCACCCTCACAAATTCCAAAGTCAAAACTGTGTTTTATCAACAATGTCAAACTCTGTCTAACCTTTCCTTTTTTGATTTTCAAGTTGTTCCTTCTCACGACGTAATTTCTCCGGGTCAGCTTTTTCATCCTGAAAATTTTACATGTAACAATTCTAGGAACATTAGCTACAATAGCTAATTTGACTTTTAGTAGTCTTTTTTTGTCCTTTTGTGTACCTCACCCCCTTAATTTTCCACAATGACACTTCCCCTCAAGTGACTAAAAACTTGGTAAAATGTCATTTTGACCCCCCTTGAGTTTCTAAAAACTTATTTTTATGTACGTGTCGGTATAAATTCAAGTTGGTTTACGTTTCGACGTAATTTTTTTTTTTTTTGGGAAATGAGTTAGGTCAAATATAACATGTTTTGTGCTTACATTTATATTCGTTTTCATTTGGTTTACGTTTTGACGTAAACTTTGTTCGGAAACGAGTCAAGTCAAATACAAAACATTTTCATTATTAAAGAGTATAAATTCGAGTTATTTTACGATTTGACGCCATTGCAACGCGCGACGGGTAAAATTACTAGTTAAAAATAACACTGGTAAGAACCCGTTAGGTATATTGCGGGATTATCGTAACTGATTTTTTTGGTGACTGTAAGAAACCGTTAAGGGAAAACTCACGGTCCCCACCAATATGCTGTTAACAAGTAAGATTACGCTGGGCCACTGTTATCAAAAGCGATCGCCTAGGCAACCATTACCTTTTCCCACTTCTCCCTCCTAGGTAAAAAAAGCCACGACATTTTTCTTTTGAAATTTTATCTTGTATATATTATTTGAATTTTAAAAAAAGTTAAGAGATATTATACATATCTTTTTATTTAATAATTCTGCTATATCTAACGACCTCTTCTAGAAAACAATTTTCATACTCTTCTCGTTCTGTTTTTTTCCGGCAAAACATACTCTTCTGATTCTGATAAAAGGATTCTGCATTATATCAATTGCTTCATATAAATGTTACTATTTTTTACTTTTTGAACTTTAATTGTTTTAAAAAAATGCTATTGGGATATTTTGGTGATTTAAAATGATTGTGGTACTTTATTATAAGGATTATTAAAAAGGATTTACGTATGTTTTGAAGAGTGCTTTTTTAAAATATTATTTTTTATGTTTTTATTTACTTTTGCTTTTTTTGCGCTTCTCGCCTAGGCCACAGGCGAGGCTTATGCGCCTTGAGTGCGCCTAGCGCATTTGATAACTTTGCGCTGGGCATATGGTTTTTCAAGGGATTAAGGCAACTGATTATGTTACCAACCTGGTTGAATGTTTTTTCTCGAGCTTTTAAAATCGTATCAGCAAATCGGTTTTTTAAGAGAGCAGCTCGGTAGAGTTTATCAGGTGAAACCTGACTTTCACTTGGAGGAGCACCATCCCCTGCATTTTGAAGATTAAATGATGTTAACAAAAGACCTACAAACAGGATAATGCTTTGTGTTGCAATGCTTACCATCATCTTTCTGGCTATCTAATTCAATGGAGTTTGGCTTCTGCTGTGAATTTTGCTCAGCATGGTCCAATGCACTAGCCGGCCCTAAATATCATGTGTATCAAGCAGCTATAAGCAAAACTTGTAAATGATTAAAAAAATTGTTTCTCAATGTTTATTATACAGCTAAAACTCACTATTTTCAACTGGATAGGTCATGCCTGTCTTCTGACCCAAATCTGCTTCAGCCACAGTGGTTTCCTATATATATATAGATAGATAGATATTAGGTACACAAGAGAAAGATTTTACCCAACAAAGGCTACATAATGGCGTCTGGTATCTCGTAAAGACGTAAATATCATATAGACATAACGAACTTAGAAATTCAGGATATACCTTTGCTCCACTAAACGAACTAGAAGCTTTAACATCTTTTAGTTCATTTTCTGAAGAGCTAGAATCAGAATCTGAAATAAACCATATAAAAAAACTATCATACTAGACAAGCATTAATAATAAACCAAAGTAGCCATTGAACAGCCAAGCAGCCTATTATTTCATATTCGAAAAAACCCTAAGATAAATATAACCATCAGGTTTAACATGAAGGGTTTGAGTTTGACTAGCAATTGCATAGGATCATAAGGCCTTAAATAGGTTATGCCTCAATCAACTACAAGAGATATGGTACTCTTTACATTGTGAAACTTTAAACTATCTAACACATCAACTTGAACATCAATGATATGAACATTAGCTAAAAATCCGTAACTGTTTTTTATCTAAATTTCCTGCCCTTCGGCTTCTGCACGCCTTTTTTCTAGCTTACATTTCTCTTATCCTTTTCAATCTCCTTCACTTGTTCTGCTTGATGGTTTATGGAAATACTACCACACTAGTTTACAATAATTAGAAACCGTTTTCTGAGCAGCAGCACAGTTACTACATTGATTATATTCCTGTTAGACCAAAAGTTCAAAGCTATACAAGTTTACGTTTGATTAAAGAACTGTTAATTGTTCGTTTGAAGTTTAAATATGATTGACAAACTTCATACACATAGGAGACTATTTGTGAAAACAAGGATAATCCTAAGATACCAGCATTCCCAGCTAGTGAATAAAAGCTAGAATTTCATCAGTTCTCATTCATCATTATACCATATAGGAAAATTCGAGAAAGGTCATCTGAGACCTTAAGTTCATCAGTTAAAGCTTAACATCAATAGCTGAAAAGCCTGGTTTTTTTAAAATTACCTATTCAGCCATTAAAACACACACACACACACACACAGAAAGTACGCAACACTTTTGGGGCTTAAAATGGTATTATTCTCCTATTATAAAGCATATAGAAGCTCTATTAGTAAATCAAGAACCTATCATAATCAATGGAATACTAAGATGATAGTTTAATACAAATCATGATAACAGTTATATATAACCTAATTACCACGTGCTTCTTTGGTGTTGTTTACGTTTGTTCCTTTATCCGATTCAACTGAAGGATAACTTGAAACAGGAGGCTCATTCCCAGCAACATCTACATCCTCATCCGCGAGATCATTCCCTGTAATACGTTGAAACACATAACAATTGAAGCAAGGAAACTCATTACCAAGTACTAACTCACAGCTATCAAATACAAATTAACAGGAGAGAGCATGGAACTATGGAAGAACCACTATACCTTTGTACAGCTGCATAGTTGAGTTGCTAAGCCCTGATTCATTCAGAAGCTGCATTCAAGATAGAAATATGATAGTTTCAGGATATCATGAATTCATGACATACGCTATAATCTTCTATTGTGGATGAGGGGTTAAAAAAATACCTCAATAACACAAGGTTCTGCTTTGGCATGATTTTGTTTCTCTCGGATATGGTCATCCAACATCTTACGCAATTCAAAAACAGTCTCATTATTAAGATTGTCAATATCGATCTCGATCTCATCCTCTCCAGCATCATTCTTGTTTGAACCATGTTGCCTCAAAAAGTTGATGATATTATCTGGTAGATCTCCCAGATGAGTTAACAACTCCCTACTTAGTTTAACTTTATCATCATTACTCATCACCGGCTTAGATGGCTCTGCCAATAGGTTTGGAACGTTTGGTTGAACTGAGGTCATTTTTCTCTTCTTTGAAGAAGGCATAGGCTTAACCAAATCAATCTCTTCATGAACCGTCTGCTGTTGAGAACCGTTTACTGGTAGTTTTTTCTCAATAGGCTTCCATCTTAGCTCAAAAAATTTACTAAGAACATCTGCCATTATATGCACGTCATTGCCAGGAGGATTGTATGTCATGGCATTGGAGAATGTGAGCCTGACATCAGCAGCAAACTGAGACGGACTTGAATAACTTCCTGAACAAAGTTTCGCTTTTATGGTCCCTAAATCCATGGGTTTCTTAATAACATTAAAGTAATCCGGAATCTTCAGAGCAACAACATCAACAGGCTTGTTAAACACCCAACCATGCTGATGTGTCATCAACTTTTTTAACAAAGTCTCACACTGTTTCCTCAAAAGTAGACTGAAAGTCTCAGGTGCAGCTGGATTAGCTGGCTCATTTACAGATTGAGGCCTTCCAGCAGCACCCCGGTTCACGCTACTTACTTTCTGAGCTTGTGGATCAACTGATTTCCTAACATTTGTTTGGTTCCCTTGTCCATTGCTACTACTTACTTTCTGAGCTTGTGGATCAACTGATTTCCTAACATTTGTTTGGTTCCCTTGTCCATTGCTACAACCAACAACATTGCTGGATGATGACACTGTAACCTGTGCCCTGTCGACGTCAACTCTCTTCTGAAATCCCCTAACCTGATCAAGTTCAGAACGCAACCGTAGTAACCACTTCTCTTTCTCAGAAGATGCCAGTGCCGGCAAGGGGATGCTTCGTATAGGCACACCAAAACCATCATGTGAAGCAGAACTCAACTTAATCCACTTCTTTCTAGAGCCACTTGTGTTTTCATACCCACGTGTTTCATTCCGATCATGTCCCAAACAGCCAGACCCTTCCGACTCTTCGTTAACAACATATCCACCAGAATAAGCATCAGGAAACCTATCCTTCTTTGCCATTACTCCCCTAACACTTTACACCCAATCCACCTTCCCTGGAATATTACAGCAAGACATCAATCTCGCCTACGGAATCCATAACTAAAATCCAAAACTCACTTCTCAAGCCTCAAATTCCCCTATAAATCTATAATCATCACTAGAAAAACACACATACACTCTCTAACCACAGCATCTGCCTATATACTGTTTTCCTATTAAATTAGGGCATTATACACTTAAAACCTAATTCTCGCACAGATACAAATTGTGCAATTCATCAAGTTTCTAACAAAATTACAGCTATTCTAGGTTAAATTATCTACTTCTTAAGTAAGGTATCATACGATCAAATTAACGAAAGGGCAAAAACTATACGAACACTGATCTTACCGCAAAAACACTCTTCCGGTTGCAAAAACTGAATATATCTACAGAACAACAAACTTCAGGTCACCGGATACCTTACGTCAGCATGATTCAAACTCCGAGCCACACCAATGGCTCCAGAAACAACCGCGTAACCCTAAACCGAACGATCTCCAGCGGAAATGGATCTCGCGAAGTGGAAACATGCAGCGGTTGAAAGGAAGAGTCCGTGACGGAATAGCGACGGAGAAGCGGAAACTTTCCGGTGGTTTCGAACGGAGATAATATGATCGTACGGAATGAATGCAAGCGAAGTTGAACTGAGACTCTTTTTAGAGAGAGAAGCAGAGGGTAAGTGACAAGTGACCCTCTCGTTTAGTTTTTCTTTTTTGTTTTGGGTTTTTAGAGTGAGAATGTGTGAGAGATTGAGGCCGTTGATTTACGCCGTCGTGAAATCGACGGTGGTGATGGCGTTTTAGATCTGATTTGGTGTAGATCCACGTGGGTGAACCGTGATATTAAGTGCCGTAAACTTGTTAATTGCAAAAATGTGTTTTGTTGATTTTGGAAATTTTTAGACTAAAGGTAATGTATCTTAGTTTTTGTTTTAGGTATTTTGTTGTTTTCTTAATTGCAAAAGTGTACCATCTTTAGATATTGAGTTAGGGTGAGTTAATTAAGTAATCAAACATTTTGATTATGGTGACATTTTACTGATGATGTTGTGAATATTTTTTTTGAAAGTCATTAAAAAGCACACGGAATGTCCTCGAAACAAGGACACCCGGAAAAAAAAAACAAACGAGATTACATCGCGTCTAACGGATATTTACACCAATCTTTCCAATCTAAACTATTGACATTAGATCTATTTTTAAACCAAAAATACGACGTCATCTTTATGCTCTCGAACACTTCCGTAGCACGCCGCCTTTTATCTTGAAAGATCCGATCGTTGCGCTCGTTCCAAATGGTCCACAAAGTAGTAAAAATAATCCCACGCAAGATGTATTTGGCATGCTTGGACATAGGCTGGTTACCGGGAATCTTCAAAAGATCGCTAACATCAAACACAATCATCGGGCTCAAACGACACCAATTTTCCACACGGCTCCATATTTCGGCTGCATAAAAACAACCTATAAAGATGTGGGTCGATGTTTCTGTGTCCGAACCACATAACCCACAAATAGTATTTTGGAGATCAACACCTCGCTTGCATAACTCTACCTTAGTTGGTAGCCGGTTTAAAATCGCTCTCCATACCATGATCTTACATTTTAAAGGTGTCCAGCCCTTCCACTTCATCTGTGAATTTCGGACAGGAGTAGGACAGTGGGAAAGCAATAGTCTAGCACTTCTAACAGTAAAAACGCCAGAGCCGCTTGGTTTCCACCTCCACTTATCAGCACCACCATGCCATTTGAAAACATACAGCTCCTCCATAAGACTGAACAGATCTGAAACTTCTGCAGCCGATGAAGGGGCTGTCCTCCAGTCCCAAAACAGCGATTTAACACCATTCACAATACGCAAACGATCCGATATAACAGTCCACTTATGCTTCTCAAGTCTGAATAAATGCGGATATGTTAACCGAAGGGGTTCATCCCGGAGCCAAGAATCCATCCAAAAACTAATAGTAGAACCATCACCCACTATAGCTTCGAAATGGCTTCCAAGAGTGTTTCCGGACCAAACCTTTTTATCGCCTAGTTTAACAATTTGTCTCCAACACCCACTAGCCGAAATCGTACACGGGAGTAACGACCAATTTCTACTAACCCCATGACATCCGATAATAACTTTTTTCCATAAACAACTACCTCCGGTTTTGAAACGCCACGCCCATTTGAGAAGGAGCGCGTTGTTAACATCTTCCAATTTGGATAGACCTAAGCCACCCTCTTTCTTTGGAGTCGTAATAACATCCCAAGCGATCCAATTAATCTTTTTTTCTTCATTACAACCCGTCCATAAAAATCGTCTCATGATTTTCTCCATACTCTCTATGACCGCCTTTGGGGCTTTATAAAGAGAAAGATAATAAATAGGAAGATTTTCCAAAAACGATTTGATGAGGATTACCCGACCACCAATAGACAAGTTCTTCGCTTTCCAACTTGTTAGGCGCTTATTGAGAGTGTCCAAAACCATATCCCAATTACCAATTCGAGTCATCTTCGCACCCACTTTAATTCCCAAGTAGACGCATGGAAAATCCCCTCTCCTACAACCCAAAACTTCCAACATGCCATCGATCTCCTCATCTTGCACACCAATCCCAAATAGGTTAGACTTATGAATATTGATACGAAGGCCCGTGCATAAATAAAAAATACGAAGGATACGGGCCGTGTTTTGAATATTTTCTCGTGACCAATCGCCCAAAATGAGAGCGTCACCCGCAAAGAAGAGATGATTAATATCCATATTGTCAATCGGGAAGCTAATACCTTTGATCAAACCCACCTCTTTCGCCTTGTTCAACAACCAAGAGAGACACTCCATAACAATGAGAAATAAGAAAGGTGAGATAGGATCACCTTGGCGTAGGCCTTTCTCACTCTTAAATTGGTAAGTGGGAGACCCGTTCACAAGCACAGACGCACGAGTCGATTCAAGAATTCCTTTGATCCACATACACCAAGCCTCGGGAAAACCCATTTGAGAAAGAATAGATAAAAGAAATCGCCAATTAACATTGTCATAAGCTTTTTCGAAATCGGTCTTCAAAAGAAACGCCTTTTTCTTTTTTCTTTTAAGCCATTCCAAAACTTCGTTCACCACAAGAGGGCCATCTAGAATGAAACAATCTGATAAGAATGTCGATTGATTCTCCGAAATTAACTTTCCTATCACCTTTTTAAGGCGGTTCGCAAGGATTTTTGAAACAACCTTGCTAATCACCCCAACTAAAGTGATGGGCCTATAATCTTTGAGACCCACCGGCATTTTAATCTTAGGGATCAAAGTTATAAACGCGGAACCACAACCTGGGCTAATCGAACCAGTTCTATGAAACTCCATCATGATCCGAAAAAAATCTTCTTCTAGCGCATCCCAAAAACGCTTAAAGAAGCGGAAATTAAAACCATCGGGCCCCGGAGCTTTGTTTGAACCACAATAAAAAACAGCGTCTTTGATTTCTTGCTTCGTGAACAATGTAATAAGGTTTGTACCATCCTGTTCATTTAGGCGAGACAAACCTACACACTGAAGAGCCGGCCGTATCTGAACATTTTCTTTAAAGTGAGTTCTAAAGAAACAGAGCACTTCCTTTTTCAATAACGACGGTTTCGACACCCATTCACCTCTAATATCCAAGCCCGGGATCGCATTTGTAGCTTTGCAACCATTTACAATACTATGGAAAAAACTAGTGTTTTCATCCCCTAGAGACGCCCATTTCACCCGAGATTTTTGCCTCATGTTGTGAATATAATGGAAATTAAAGGAACTGGTATTATTTTGAAGTGATAAATTGTAAGGTGTTTGGTTGATCGAATTAGAAATTTTTTTTTTTTAAAGGAAAATTTCATTCAAACACCTCGAGAGGTCCTCAAAGCAAGGACCTTCGAGCAAACAAACGAGAAAACATCAATCCAAAGGATATATACACCAAATTTTCCAATCTATATATTTCCACCTAGATCTATTACGAATCCAAAAGTATGACGTCGACTTTACAATCTCCAAAACCTCAATCGGTCTCCGCCGCTTGTTGTTAAAAATACAAGCATTACGCTCATTCCACAACACCCACATAATAGTGTAAACAATACCTCTTAAGGTGTATCTCGCTTCTTTAGACTTTGTTTGAATCTCCGGCACTCTCAAAAGGTCCGTCACATCAAAAGCAAAACTAGGACTCAAACGACACCACGCTTCAACTATACTCCACACTTCATAAGAAAAAACGCAGCCGGTGAAAAGATGTAAAGTCGTTTCCAATTCTGATTGACAAAGAATACAAAAGGTTTATGGAAGGTTCACGCCACGTTTAAGAAGCTCTGAAGTAGTAGGAAGACGATTACAAGCAACCCTCCATACCATTATTTTTCATTTTAGCGGAACCCAACCCTTCCATTTTATCATCGGACTATTATCACCCATAGAGTTGTTGGAAAACAACTTCTTTGCCGAGGACACTGAATTAGAATGTTACAGTTTTGAAATGACAAAGTTACGTTTTTAAATTCCTACTTTAGTTTCTCATTCTTACTTCTTCTTGAAACTTGCTAGCCCTATGTTAAAGATGGAACAAATCGGCTTCCATCGTTTGCCTTTTGAGTATCGAAATTAACTTCCATCGTTATTCTTATGTGCATTGAAATAAACTTCCATCATTCTTCTTACGCCGTCATCCACAATTGTTATAGGATTTCTGATTCATAGAAATTGAGTGGTAAATTAATGATCCATCATTGTTTTGACAAAGCAAAGTTTTAAAGGGGACTATAAAAAGTAATTACTGTTGTGAAACAACGACATACTAGCAACCAACGTATAACTATAAACATAAAGAACAAGTATTATAGAAAGTAAGAGAGAAAGAGAATAGGAGAACTCATTCTTATTCATGTGTATAATACCAATTACATGAAACCTCTATTTATAGAGGCTTAACATTAATACAAAGGTAATAAATATATGGAGGTTACATATGTGGAGAGTCACCACATTATGATGCATTCATTCACCACATTATGATGCATTCATAACACTCCCCCTTGACTATCCACATGTTGAAATATAATAGTCTACTGTTCTTTTAATATGCTAGGTGATGCTGCCTCGTTAAAAACCTTGCTAGGAAAACCCAGTGGGATAAAACCATAGCTAAGGAACCTGATACTTTTGGATCATGTGTGTTGCCTCATTAAAAACCTTACTAAGAAAACCCATTGTGATAAAACTTAGTTAAGGGAAAAAGAGAGTGCAACTTGAATAAATCTCCCCCTCATTATAATATGTATCCTTTAAGTAAAGTGTGTCCATCATCCTCGAAAGTTGCTCAAAATTTTTGTAGAATGATTTGTCGTTTGATGCCTTGAAGTGCAATCCTTTATATTGAGTAATATTGTAAAATCTTCTTGTGAGACTTATAGTGCTTCCTCTTGCGAACAAATACCATAAGATCCAAGACTATTTATGTTACATTCTTTATATCTACAAGACTAACAGAACTAGCTTTCATGGGTTAGTAAAATATAGACACATATCATTCTTACCTTTAGGGTATCGACATATGTGCTTTACCATTCAAATGTCTCCTCATTGGACATGTGCTATATCATGTTGATAAATTCAAATAAAAAATATATATTATCATGCATAGCTAGAAACTTAAGTTAATGCACAATTGCACTTTAGCCATGGTACTTTTTGACTAAGTAGTTCAACATCCCTTTCTTGGGTTGATAAGAATATTTTTTCTATGTCAAGCGATCAGACAATCGTTCATGTACTCAACGAATGAGCTTTTTCTATATAACATCTTCTAGATGCAGTCAGATTGATGAGCAAAAATAGTACATATATACTCGAACTACAGGTCGAGAATAACTACACTTTGTAAAGGTCATTCAAAATTTTCCTCTTTAGTTTGAGAGTTCCCTCTCGATGATGTTTACATTATCACTGTAAGAGTGAAATCTTGTTTAAATAGATGTAGCTCATTTTATCAAAATTATACCTCTCTTTTCAGAGTATAGTCGACTGTACCACATACGAGTAGTTTCCTTTAAGATTCATATATATAACACCTATGGGGTTATTGTTTCATAATGCTTTGAGCATTTTTAATCCTTCAGGGGGTTTTCATACAGATGTCATTTGCAATTATCTCATACATGTATACGGTGATGACATCCATAAGTTGTTTTATCTGAAGTCATTCTGAGATTGCGAGGCCGCTTAAACATCTAAAGATTATCGCATCCACTACAGGGGTATACGTTTCCTCGTAATCAACTGCTGGGATTTGGGAAAAATCTTTATGTTAAAACGCGTGCCTTACATCACAAAAACTCATTATTTACGTTTCCTTTTATTTAAAGACACCCATTTATAACCTACTGGTTTGACGTCTATGGGTGTTCGAACTGCTGGTTTGAAAACGTTTAGTTTGTCGAGCAAATTTAGTTCAACCTTAAGTCATGTAGCCATTTTGGCTATTTGTGTGCGTATACTCTTGCACACTTTCTATATACGTAATCTTTTTTTTCATCGATTACATCTATTGCTATAGCATAATCAAATATATCATTTTACACGTGTTTCATTACGGTTCCATATTGTACTTATTTTGTACATAATTCATTGCGATCTCATATTTGTATGATACTAGAGTTTCTTTTAGAACTCCATTAGCCTCTTTTGGGGTTTTGACAACAACCTTCTTTAAGGTTTAGTATGCAACCACTTCTGGGGTTTTGTATGCAACCACTTATGGTGTTTTATGTGCCACCTTTTTTGGGGTTACACCAACTGCGTTACTCTGCTCTTTTTGTGTTTGTGGGTTTTATCTTTTTGGAACTGATTTATCTCTCACAATTTATTAATATGATAATCATTTTGTGAGTACTTCCATTCGAGCAGATAAGTTTAAGCTGGTATATGTGACTTTGTCACCTTATTTGTGTTAGTGAATGCATCTTGTATTTCATTTGTTATTATTTGCAAATACACGCTCTTTCTTTTGGACTTCAGATTGACCACTTCAGGGGTCGATATATAATATGATGCATTTTTTTTATGTTACCAGTCTTTCATTTTCTTATCTCCCCCTAAGACTGGGAATACGATGTACAAATCCCATTTTATATGTTATGGTGGTGCTATTGGTACATAGGCTGCACAACAAAATATAAAAAAAATGGAAACTTGGTTCTCTTCAGGAGACCAGTTGTAATGGGGAGTATTTGTGATAAGCAGTTGGTTTTGAATTGATATAATCAATCGACGAATTCCGTCTCGACTACGTATGCCTCTCACTATATTTCACATTGTGCCCAACAATGGTCCCTACAATTGGGTTGTCAAAGAACAGTGTTAAACCATGTCAAAAAAAAAAAAAAAAAAAAAACGTTCCATAGTGTTGGGCATATATGCTACATACGGGTAGCTAAAAACTCACATGTAACCATGTATGAATGCCACAATCCACACAAATGTACATTTCAATGGTCCCATATAAGAGGGATTGTTTGTAGGAGTTTATTGTTTGGAATGGCATAAAAATTTATTTGCCACAAAAAAACTAACTAGACATATGATAAGGCATTTTGGGAGCAATGTTTTTAGATTACTTAGAGGTGCTAAGGTGCCGGTTAGCATGTTTGATTGTTTAGCATATCATGATGCTATCTTGATGACCTATTTGGTCATGCCATGTGGTGAACGTATAAATATTCTAGTAACTTCTGGTTACTCACCATATTTGATTTAATGGAATATTGTGGAAAATTAGTATCATTTCTAGTAACTTCTAATATAGTCTTCTGGCCATATTTGTTATACTCCCATACAACATTCATGGTGGCATCATTACAATTTTCTTAGTTATGTATATGATCATAACCTTTTAATTGATCATTATATCATCGCATTCGCATCAGGGAATGGATTAGTACCACAGAACTTCCATGCTTGTTGTTTCAAACTTTATATATATTCTTTAACAATCAATGATATTTGACGATGGAAATTGTTTTGCTCAATGGATTATGATATATATTTTTCTCATCACATGATATAAATCGAGATGTAGTTATATAACCGAGACATTTATATTTATCGGCTTAAAATCTTACAAGCTTCGATAAACTCATAATAAGCTTTGAGAAGTTAGACACTCCAGGTATCTTTTTATATAAACCGTGACCATAATTCAATCGTTTTATAGCTTGTGATCATATACCACAACTCTTGTCACTTTGATGTCCACTTCCAAATTTATAACATATGGAATATAATATATACATTAGATTATACAATGTATGACTATATAACATATCACCAAATAAATAGGTTATGATACAACCTTATAAAATAAGATTTTTTTTCATCACTTATAAGAAATATATAATTTTTTTATTTAATATATCATCTAAATAAATCAAAGCATATAAAAGACACATAAAATTGCAATAGTGATAAGCCTATTATTATAGGCCATTCTCTAATTTATCGAAATCGTGTGCGTTAGTTTTCAAACTAGTGGTGTTCCATAAAGTACAAAGTTGATATATGATGAAAGCCACAATAAAATCATACATCTTGATTAATAGTAAGATAACATTTATAAAGAAAGATGAGTAAATCAATATATGGTTTTTTTTTTACTACTAAAATATAGTAATAACTTGTCATCAAACGGATTAAAAATTATATGATAACATCTCATGTAATGTCATATAAAGCACCAAATTTCTTATTCTTATATATCAAATAAGAACACTATAAACATATACTTATCGTATTGCATTTCTAGTTAAATTGTTAGGAACAATCACATTAAAATTTATATGTCAAATACAAGTTTTACACATCAGAAGTGAATGTACATGAACATATTAAATACTAAACAGACTTTTCATAGTATAATAATCTGTCAACTATTGTATACTACAAATTCATCCCCATCAAACGTTATTATGGAGGGTCACTTCTTAATGATGTATTCATAACATAGTCGCTCTTAATGATGTATTCATAACATATGAGTTAAGGATGTGGAGAGTCACTCTTAATGATGTATTCATAACATAATTAACAATATAATTAAAACTAATAAAGAATGAATTAAATGATATTCAATGATTTTAATTTCTAAGCATTAACCAACATGATGGGAAAAATGATAGTTAATGATTTTAATTTTAAGCATTAACCAACATTAATATCGTTTAAAGCGTTCTTTAATTTCTTAAGAATACAATTGGTTTATGCATAAATAAACGTATAACCAAATATTTAATCATATAACATCACTAAGGTGCTGTTTGTTTTTTCAGATGTAAAATGTTTGTAGTCTGCGAACCACATCTGCAGGCATCTGCAAGAGAAGATGGTCCAAATGTCTGCAGTCTGCAAGGAGAAGAGGGTTTGTTTTTTTTTTTCTTCAAAAACAACTTCACACACATAACACTCTCTTTCTACAACCACCACCACCACCGCACCTTCTCTGCCACCACCACCGCACCACCTCTGCCACCACCACCGCATCACCTCCGCCATCACACCACCGCACCTTCTCTGAACCGTAATACGCCGAGACGTGTCCCGAGCCAGAACTGAGTCGAATCACAGCCGCCGGTGCTGAGTCGGGGCCCAGCTCCGCTGAACCACCATTTTCATTGTCGGACTCCACAGCTGTCCCGAGAACCACCACTGCTCTGTCGTCGCTGTGTCGTCTTTCTGGTGGCCGTCGGAGATGCCGACGCTGCTGCAATTCACCATCATCATCATCGTCGGTGTGCGTCGTCGGTGAATGAACCGTCATCGGCCGGAATTAAAGATCGAGAGGGACAGGGTCTGATGTGTACGTGGTTTGAATATTAGGGTTTTCCAAATGAGATGTTGAAGAAGGATATCAGTTTATTTCTAGGGTTTGGAGTGGGTGTGTCTGCACATTAAACGAGAGAAGCCGGAGAGGTTGAAGGTGGAGGTGGAGATGGTGGAGGTGCTGGGTCTGATTGTGTAGAGAAATGAGAGAGAGGAGGAAGATGTTTTGAAGATCTGATTGTGTGTGAAGAAGTAAGACATATGTTTTTTTAAGCTAATTTAAGCACTTTTCAGATCTTCTTTTATAAAAAAAACAAACGGTCTTCAATGTCTTTTGTCTGCCCGCCTGAAGACATTGGCCCCTTGCAGATGTTTTAAGCAAAAACAAACACCCCCTAAATCCATTTAAATTATAAACTATGCAAAATGAAATCTAGTACATACATCATTTATATCTTACCACCAATACAAGCAGATATACCTAATACAATTGCACTGTTTAGTCCATAAATATTGAGTTTCATACTTTGTGATATTGAATTTAATTGTTTTTCATGAGTTCTAAAAGCACATATAATATTCTCTAGATTGCAAATTAACTTCCTCAAATCAAAATAATTCAACAGTTTTACTTACAACTTAACAGGGTTAATATTTAACATCCTCAAATCAAACTAATTGAACAATTTTATTTACAACTTAACAGGGTTAATAAAGAAGCATAAATATATGATCATGGTGGCTCAAGGAATATGCAGATGAGCATCACTAGATTGTAAACATTTTAGTTTATCGATAACGATCACGTGATGAGATCAATGTTAATAGGAAAAATTACACTTTTCGTCCTTTATGTTTGTACCTAGTTGCAATGGATGACCTTTACCTTTAATATTTACAGCCACAATCCTTTATTTTGAAAACATGTTATAGCTTTCGTCCTTTGCCTCAAACCCAGTTAAAAAAGTTGGTTAAGTTACATCACGTGCACAGCACGTGAGGGCATTTATGTCCATTTATGTCTTCCAGCTACCCACCATTTAAAAGCCCCGATATCTCCCCCAAATCCCTAATTAGGGTTTCTTCCCCATTGTTACAGCTCCCAGCTCCCATACCTGCAACTCTCTCTACGGCGCGACTGACCCAAAATTAGGGTTTGGATCTTAAATCATCTGCTCATAAACGAAGATGGTGTTATGCGATTGTGGAAGAGAAGTTGTTATCCTCACCTCTTGGACAGATAGGAACCCAGGTCGCCGTTTTTATGGGTGTCCTAATCAAGGATCGACATGTCGATTCATAGGATGGGTAGATCAGTCCAATTGCCATTCATGTGTGAACATCATCCCAGGTCTGCTATGAAACAGAAACATGTTAGAGGAGAAGGTGAAAGAACTTAAATCTGAAACAATGAAGCTGAAAAAGATGTTGATTTTGAGTTGGGTATGCTTCATCGTGTATTTGTCCATGTAATGCAAAGCAGTCTAGATGTAATGTGGTAGTCTTGATGTAATGTAGGTTAAAGCAAGTAGTTTTTGTATGAAATGTGATATGTAAGTAGTTTTGATGTAATGCAGTACCTTTGTATGAATATAATGAATGTAATGCAGTACCTTTGGCTTCGGCAAATGATATTGTCTTTCTTTTGACCCATAACCTGTTTTGACAGTCTCTATATTGACCCAAAACCTGTTTGGACATAACCAGTTTGGTAAGCAGCACATAATTGACCTGTTTCGACAGTCTCTATTTTGACCCATAACCTGTTTGGCCATAACATGTTTGGCAAACAGCACATAACCTATTTAGACACATTCAATGGCTGCAAACTGCAAACAATCAAGACAAATGACCCATTCAACTGCTGTAGACAGCAAACACAATGCAACTGCTGTTTTGACCCATTCAAGTGTTGTAAACATCAAACACAATGCAAATTGCAAATTGCAAACAAAAACTGCCACATTGGCATAGATAACCAAGTTATAAAAGACATGTCTTAAACATGTTCCAAACATCTAGAGTTAATACATATCCCATAAAGTACTAAGTTAGACCTTAACAAACCAAAAGTCAAAGACCATAACAAACCAAAAGTCAAAAGTTAAACCCCTGCCAACAGATCTAGTCCTTCCTTTTTTCACCTTGCCCCTTGCAAGTCCTTTGATTGTGTCCGGTGTTCCCACATTTTCCACATACACCCTTCATATTCTTCTTTGATAGCCTGCCCTTCTTCTTGCTTGAGCCTTCATCCTCCATCTCCACGGCTGACCTTTTCCTAACCTTCTTTGGCCTACCCACTTGTTTGTGATGTTTTGGTGGTGTTATCTTGATAGGAACATCACTCTTCGGCCATAGAGCTTTGCCATTTATAGGGTTTATCTTGAAAGCATACACCTCTTTCCACCTGCCTATTGTGTAGACTGGATCAAACCAGCTTTCCAAAGCACCAACTCTTTGACCATTAGAAGCCATGAACCATATTGCAGCCACTGCATGTCTGCAGGGCATGCCTGTCACAATCATGAACAATCAGTCACAAAACACCCACTGCACTTAAGAGTTGTCCAGGATAAGGCCCCTTCATGAATGCACCATCCAAACCAAGTAAATTCCTGCCTAATGCTTTAAACCCCTGCTTTAAAGCCCCTAAACAAACATAGATCCTTCTAAACTGTCTAGTCAGATCCCTTGGATGACCAGGTTCTACATCTATCTTAACAGTGGTACCAGGATTTTTACTTTGCAACTCAAAGACATAGTCCCTCAACAGACCATACTGTGATGAGTAATCACCTTCCACCATCTTCCTTGCTTTTGATTTAGCCCTGTAAGCCTTCATCCTGGATACACCAACAACATACTTTCTTTGAAATTGTTCTTGAACAGCTCTGACTGGAATATCTGGATTTTCTTCAATTTGTTCAACCATTTGTTGAGAGAGAAAGGTTGAAGTACAAGCATGTATTTGTCTGGTACAAACACATTTATGTTCTTCAAGAAGAGTCTTGACCATCCAACTTTCTTCACCTTTAACTTTTGAGATAAGTAGGGCCCATGGACATGGGTATTCTGCAGAATCTTTTTTGATGCCTCTTCCACCAACATGTACATTGGATCCTTCACCAGCAGCCCCTTTACCTTTGCCTTTATTCACAGGAGGCCCAGTTCTTTTAAACTTTGGCATCTTTTCCCCTTGACTTTTACCCTTCTTTACAGCAGGCCCTTGACGTGATTGTCGTGGGTCACGCAAATTTAATCCCCAAAAAACAACTATATAGATAGCGGTAAGTGGGTATCGAACTCAGGGAGTATGTGGAAAGTGTGTTGATTTTATAGCTTTGCGATTAAACTACAATTAACCTAATTTGCAGAAAATTAAGATCAATGAATTTGGATTGTTGTTTTAGAAAACTAAATTAAAACTAATTGCAAATCAAATGTTGGTTGTAAAACAAATTAGGAGAGAACAATGACCATCTTTGGTTTCAGTTTCTTTAAACAATTGTGTGTAATTTCAACTAGAAAGAGTTACATAGACATAACTCGTGCATGCATAATCGAAGTGATAAAAGGGAACAAAGTACTCGGATTATATAAACGCGAGGTTGTTTCCCGATGACCAATTAATCAATAACCAACCCTAACCCTTCCCGTGATATCTCGATTGCCAACGGCACCAAGAACGTACGATTGAGACTAGAAATTGCAATATCAATTAACAAGTTACAAGCAATTAAACATACACCATGATATTCAAGCAACGCAAGTTATCATTCTAGAAATTCGGAAATAAACACACAAAAGTTCAATAGAAACCTTCACCTAAGATGATCACCGAAAAGTTTAGCCGGACATAGTTTGGTGAATCATCATACTAACAAATCTAATGTTCATAGGAATCATAAACACAAACCGAATGTTAGAAATTGTTCCAAACCAAGCAAGACAGCCAAAATTCGCCCCTAGTGAGTTCCAAAACCGACCAATGATGAGTCTCCCTGAAAAGGCACCATAAAACTCATTTTATTGAGGCAGATACGGCTTTTGTCGTCATGACCACCGTAAATTACGGTATCTCCGTAATTTACGGTGAAGTTAAAAGTGTTACGGTGGAGACAGTCTGATTTACGGTGATGTTTTAATGCTGACTCGTGTGCTTTTCATGACCGTCCACAAGAAAAATCCCATGTGCCGTCCATGTGTCATCCTCCATTAGTCCATCATGTGCGGCCCATGTTCCACTCACCTCCAAAGCGGCCCAATCAACAGTCTAATGTCAGCATATAAGCACAAGTCCCATGTGCTATACTTCTCGAAATCTGCCCCCATACCTTTATCGTTAAAAGATTAATGTTGGATGTGATATTTTCTAAACCTTCACGTGCCCCCCAATGATAATGTTGTCGATGATGGTGTGTTGTTTATGTCCAGCCGTCACATTACCCAACAATTTTCTTTTCCCAAATAAAACATGTGATGCCAACCGTAAGCCACATACGGCCCAATGACAATCCTCCAAAGAGTCCACGTGTTGTTACCTCTTGATGTGATGATGTTTTGAGATTGTTGAAACTTGAAAGTAATATAAATCCATTCAAAGAAAATGCCTCCCCTCACGTGAATTATTCTCTTTCAAAATCATGGGCCCCTTTTTGTGTCATTCAAGAACTGATGTTCCTCCCATGTGATGCCTTGTATCGGCCCAATCAAAAAGTCAAGACCCACAATAACTAATTATTGCCAAAAAGTCCAAGAGGTGAATCCATTTCTAAAATCCACAAGCTGCCGAAGATGATGATACCAGCCACCCCCTTGTTTCTTTTATTTGATCTCTCAAAGTCCAAACTTGTTTCCACTTCTTGCAACTTCCATTTAAGCATCATAAAGGCATATTTTATGCACTTAAGTACCTGCAAAACAAAACAACTCGTAGTTACTAAGTTCAAGCAAATAACCAAGTAAAGCATGGAATTTTAATCTTTTTAAACCATTTAAGGGTTGTCCAACGGACCACCCGTCACATCCCCACACTTACCCGTTGCTTGTCCCAAGCAACCGATTCAAAAACTATTTCAAAACCACAAGCGATCAATTATGCAAACCAAGCTAAAATGTATCGTCCTTTTACTAACTTTCAATTATACCACAAGACACACCCCTCACAAAAACTCTCGGTGACAAGAAATATTAGCATGTAATGCAAAACCACTCAATGCGTGTATGTGTGTGTGCGACAATAAGCTTGTATAAGAATCAAGTTTCCTCCTAACAAATATTTAGCATGCTTACGAATCAAGAGAGACTTACGGGTTGTAACTGGGCTAGGTGCAAAGGTAGGAGAATGGTGGAATATATATGCGAGAGCTAATTGATTTGACCCGGTTTTTTTTTTTTTTACCACTAAACAAAGCAACCATCAAATATATACACAACTTCTTCAACATTTTCAACTACTATTGTAACCAATCACTTCTTTTTGTATTTTTCTCATAATTTTTTTTCATATTTTTCTCTCTTTTTTTTTATCATTTTTTCATTTTTTTTATAACACATCAAACTGAACAATATATACAAGAACATCAAAACTACATACTAAATCTCCTAAACCGGGTCATCTCAAAAGGTAAAAATTTTGTAGGAAGTAGGCTCGGGTCACAATCGAATGGTATAAGGCTCAAACATGGCTTTCTAAAGACCAAACCCCCACCCCTCACAATACCAAGCTCATATATGTAACGTATGAGGTTCAACCCACCAATCCCGCACTCTCACACATCTAGACGAGGCTTCCTAAAAGTCCCCTATCATTTTCACAAGCATGCTACTCCTAGGTTTCAACAAGAATTCGTACACAAGTTCTATTAACACAATACACACACCGCCACTCAAAACAAAGAAATATCTATAACAATCATGTGTGGCTCAAATCCTCACCAAGAAAAGACTAGGAATGGGTGTCGGTGTGTCAAGTGGAACAATATCAAGTTTTCAAATTTTGACAATTTTCGCTCGGATGTACAAAATTTTTAAAACTATCAAAAATTTCCCCCATCCCCACACTTGGGATACATTGTCCCAATGTATGGCTTTGAAGGAAGGATCGTTTTTAACCCACAACATCAACCTTTGCTTAAATTCTCAAACCCCAAATTTCTTTTTTTTTTTTAACAAAATCAAACAAACTAACTACAAATATTTCAAAGCTAAAGAACACAACAAGACTAAGGAAATAGTACATCGACCTGGTGAAGTTTGGCACAACAGATATTGTAGATAATCCGACTTCCTTTCACCACCTTCACCCAAATATCCGTACATCTTCCCCACACTTGAATGTTGCCATGGCCCTGAAACATAGAAAAATAAAAACAACAAGATCAATATAAAACCCCGGGTTGCCTCCCGAGCAGCGCTAAGTTTTGAGTCTTCAGCCAGACCGAGCCACCCCCATTTATGGTGGCTCAAAGAATCGGTTCCTATCACCTCCCCCACTGTAGCTTGTCTTTGAGCAAAATGCATCCATCTTGTTTTGACTCGGTGGGTAATCAAATACACTCTTGCTCGCACCCATATATGTTTCTTCATGGTCCGGTGGGTGTTTTTTTCTCATTCGTGGTAACACATTTTTCATACAATCACTAGACTCACCACCCTTCCTCTCAATGAACTCATAACTAATCCCTCTAGTTTGAACATCAAAGTACAACCTACGGTTCTTTTTGGTCATAGTAATAATCTCGTCTCTACAATTAATTTGAGCATTTGCAGTGTATAGAAACGGTCGACCTAAAATTACCCTTTGTTGTGATGCCATATTGGTAGAAGCATAGTCCAAAACTAGGAAATCCACCGGGTATTCAAATTCTCCCAACTGAATCTTAACATTCCTAACCATTCCCCGTGGACGCCTCCAACTTCCATCCGCCAAGCTCACCATGGTGTCTATACCTTCAAGCGAACCAAAGTCGTACATATCGTATAGATCGCTTGGTAGCACACTCATGCTTGCCCCGTAGTCCAACAATGCGTGAGGGATTTTTAATTTTCCCACACGGATAGGCACGATTGGCACTCCATACTCTTTATCATTCTCGACTTCGGCATCTTTTTCCAAACCTGCATTCATTTGACACGAAGAAGTTAGACATGTTTCACTAAATTTAATATTTGGAACGGTGCTTACCACATTGATGTTAATGCTTTTTATGTTCTTGGGATTTGGCACCGTATCACTCGGTAGCTGGCCTTTTGCTTTCTTTAACATCGCCACATCACTTGCAAGTTGACCCATTTGAGTAGTCAACGATTGGATGCTTTTGTCACGAACCTCGTCCTTTTGCATCCGAACCTCATCACGTTGGTTCATTCGTTGCATTTCACTTTGCATCGCCTTCAACATCTCCATCATCTCATTTCCACCTGAAGAACTTTGACCCGTTTGATATTGCCTTTGAAATCCTTGGTTTCCTTGGAAATTAGGGTTAGCTTGATTTGAAGGGTTCCCATAACGAAAATTTGGGTGATTCCTCAACCCGGGGTGGTAGGTATTAGAATTCATATTGTTGTAGTTTCTACCACCCCCTCCTTGACCTTGACCTTGAACTGCATGCACCTCTTCATATTTCCCTTCCATCAACCCTTGGCAATTTTCAGCCGCATGACCTATTTCATTACACAATGCACACACATCATAAATTTGGTTAGTAGTTTGAACATTACCGTCATCTATGGCGTGCACTTGAGGTCGGGCAATGGCCGGTCGGGCTCTCCTAGATGCTTGAGCCTCTCTTTTCGAGGTAATCGCCATGTTCTCTAAGAACTCCCAATCATCATTTTCATAGTTCGTGCCAAAAGTCCCACCGGTAATGGACATTAAATCTCTAGCATCCTCGGCACTCAACCCCTCGTGGAAGGCATTCATCAACTCCCAAAGCTCAATCCCATGGTGAGGGCAATTCTTTATCATCATATTGAATCGTTCAAACGCTTCATGGAACATCTCACCATGTTGTTGTTGGAAGCTCCTCAACCCCTTTCTAGCATCATTGGTCTTTTGGGCGGTATAGAATTCATCTAAGAAAATTTGCTGCATTTCCGCCCAAGTATAAATCGATGCTGAAGGCAAAGTGTAGAACCACTTCTTTGCCTTGTCTTCCAAAGAAAACTGAAATAAGACCAACTTGATGTCATCAGCCGAGAACCCTTGACTCCCAAGAGTGTTGCAAATCGAGTCATAAGCCTCTAAATGAAAGTAAGGCTCCTCCGTTGCCAACCCTTTGTATTTTGGTAAACTTTGCAAAGAGTTGGTCCTCACTTCAAATGTTCTCCCTTGATCATTGTGAGGAATAACTACCGGTGAAGGGTTTTGAGTGATTACCGGCCGAAAATGTGCTTCGATGCCCCTCACATTTTCTCTAAGGTGTCTCCTTGGTACGCCAAACCTACCCCTTGGGCGAATAGGACCCATTGGCCTTGGTACATGCCCTTGTGGTGCATTTGGTTGTTGAAATTGCTGTTGCGGCATTGGTGGGCGTTGAATTGGCCTTTGGAATTGTTGAACATTTGGTTGTACATGTTGTGGCCGAACTTGTTGCAATGGGATAGGGCGTTGCATTGGTGGCCCTTGTGGTCTTGGCCGAATGTGTTGTGGTATGAGTTGTTGTTGCGGTATTACTCCACCTACACTTGACATCCCTTGAGATTGACCCGGCACATACCCAAACTCTCCTTGATCTCCATCACCCTCATAAGCATATCCTTCTTCCTCGTATCCCTCAAACTCTTCTTCATGACCTTCAAAATACCCATCTCCTCCTATACCCGAAGATTGCATATAAGGATAAGACGAATATTGCATACCGGGTTGGTTCGATGGTCGATATGTAGAGGTAGTATGGATAACGGTTGAGCTTTGTGGTAATGAGTGAGTAGAAGATGATTGACCCGTAGTCGGAGGAAAGAAATGTGAAAGTGGTGGAATTGTTGCGGAAGGGCTATAGGTGAGAGTAGGTTCAACTTGAGTAGTAATCGGTTGTGTAGTGTTGGATGGTGTAGTATCATGGATTGGAGTAGGAATTGTAGTGGTGTTTGGTATAGTGGTGTTTGGTGAAGGTTGTGTGGATGTAGGAATAAATGTTGAGGTCGTTTGACCTGTTGTGGGTGGTACTAGTGTTTCGTCCATGATGTTTCTTGGTGTAATGGGTGAAGTGGGTGAACCAACGATTCTGTTTTCGCGTAGTAAAACTCGGTTTTGCCTTAGTGTTCTTTCGATTTCCGGATCAAATGACAATGGTGACGCTTTGTGAGAGCCTCTAGTATGCATGCACCTGTAGAACCTGCACACTAAACACACCAGTGTAAACCCGAAAATAACAATGCAAAACTAACAAACTGACACACGTTGCGCACTACTCCCCGGCAACGGCGCCAAAATTTGACGTGATTGTCGTGGGTCACGCAAATTTAATCCCCAAAAAACAACTATATAGATAGCGGTAAGTGGGTATCGAACTCAGGGAGTATGTGGAAAGTGTGTTGATTTTATAGCTTTGCGATTAAACTACAATTAACCTAATTTGCAGAAAATTAAGATCAATGAATTTGGATTGTTTTTTTAGAAAACTAAATTAAAACTAATTGCAAATCAAATGTTGGTTGTAAAACAAATTAGGAGAGAACAATGACCATCTTTGGTTTCAGTTTCTTTAAACAATTGTGTGTAATTTCAACTAGAAAGAGTTACATAGACATAACTCGTGCATGCATAATCGAAGTGATAAAAGGGAACAAAGTACTCGGATTATATAAACGCGAGGTTGTTTCCCGATGACCAATTAATCAATAACCAACCCTAACCCTTCCCGTGATATCTCGATTGCCAACGGCACCAAGAACGTACGGTTGAGACTAGAAATTGCAATATCAATTAACAAGTTACAAGCAATTAAACATACACCATGATATTCAAGCAACGCAAGTTATCATTCTAGAAATTCGGAAATAAACACACAAAAGTTCAATAGAAACCTTCACCTAAGATGATCACCGAAAAGTTTAGCCGGACATAGTTTGGTGAATCATCATACTAACAAATCTAATGTTCATAGGAATCATAAACACAAACCGAATGTTAGAAATTGTTCCAAACCAAGCAAGACAGCCAAAATTCGCCCCTAGTGAGTTCCAAAACCGACCAATGATGAGTCTCCCTGAAAAGGCACCATAAAACTCATTTTATTGAGGCAGTTACGGCTTTTGTCGTCATGACCACCGTAAATTACGGTATCACCGTAATTTACGGTGAAGTTAAAAGTGTTACGGTGGAGACAGTCTGATTTACGGTGATGTTTTAATGCTGACTGTGTGCTTTTCATGACCGTCCACAAGAAAAATCCCATGTGTCGTCCATGTGTCATCCTCCATTAGTCCATCATGTGCGGCCCATGTTCCACTCACCTCCAAAGCGGCCCAATCAACAGTCTAATGTCAGCATATAAGCACAAGTCCCATGTGCTATACTTCTCGAAATCTGCCCCCATACCTTTATCGTTAAAAGATTAATGTTGGATGTGATATTTTCTAAACCTTCACGTGCCCCCCAATGATAATGTTGTCGATGATGGTGTGTTGTTTATGTCCAGCCGTCACATTACCCAACAATTTTCTTTTCCCAAATAAAACATGTGATGCCAACCGTAAGCCACATACGGCCCAATGACAATCCTCCAAAGAGTCCACGTGTTGTTGCCTCTTGATGTGCTGATGTTTTGAGATTGTTGAAACTTGAAAGTAATATAAATCCATTCAAAGCAAATGCCTCCCCTCACGTGAATTATTCTCTTTCAAAATCATGGGCCCCTTTTTGTGTCATTCAAGAACTGATGTTCCTCCCATGTGATGCCTTGTATCGGCCCAATCAAAAAGTCAAGACCCACAATAACTAATGATTGCCAAAAAGTCCAAGAGGTGAATCCATTTCTAAAATCCACAAGCTGCTGAAGATGATGATGCCAGCCACCCCCTTGTTTCTTTTATTTGATCTCTCAAAGTCCAAACTTGTTTCCACTTCTTGCAACTTCCATTTAAGCATCATAAAGGCATATTTTATGCACTTAAGTACCTGCAAAACAAAACAACTCGTAGTTACTAAGTTCAAGCAAATAACCAAGTAAAACATGGAATTTTAATCTTTTTAAACCATTTAAGGGTTGTCCAATGGACCACCCGTCAGCCCTTTACCTTTGCCTTTGTCCACAGCAGGCCCTTTACCTTTGCCTTTGTCCACAATAGCCCCTTTGCCCTTTGCTCCCTTTGCTTGACTTTCAATATGAACTCCACTATCATCTACATCAAATTGAGGTAACTTACCATGACACACTGCCCTCACCCTAGTGCTATCATCCTTAACAATAACAATGTGCCTTCTTGTCTCAACTGAATGAACCTTTATGAGCTTCTTTGCCTCTTCCTTAGTTCCAAACACTTGTCCCAAATAAAAGTTGACTCTATTCTCATTTCTCCTCCTTTGTTGACGTAGTTGTCTCTTCCTAGTGCTTGTTTGATTGTCATCAGACTCTGACCCACTTGGGAATGCTTCATTGTCTAAGATTTCATCTTCTATATCTTCATCTTGATGAATAACAGTGTCATTTACTTCCATGTCAACATTCATAGTGTAGTCCCTCATATCTACATCATGATCTGGCATGCAATTGTTTTCATCAACCACAAAGTCACTGTCACTATCCTCCTCTTCAGTGCTTGTTTCATTTTCAGGACCCTCTTCATCTAAATCAATCCCCTCAATGTCAACTGGTGCATTATCATACAAGAACATGTCCACATGTTCTTCCTGCTCATTCACACTCACACCTCCCTGCTCATTCACACTCAAACCTTCCTGATCATTCACACTCAAACCTTCCTGATCATTCACATTCACACCTCCCTGCTCATTCACACTCAAACCTCCCTGCTCATTCACACTCAAACCTCCCTGCTCATTCACACTCAAACCTCCCTGCTCATCTAACTACAACCTTCTTGTTACAGTTAGTTTTGAAGGCACTATTGCATAAGGGCCAGGCTCATCAATTTCTTCAATTGTAATGCCCTTTTGTGACTTCATAGGTGACTGAAAGAAGTCCTTAATAATGTCTAAACCATGTAACGTAAACACATTGATAATCTTATGAACTTCTACATACCTAGACAAGTTCAAAATATCTTGGTCACTACTTAAATATTCAATACCATTATCTAAATCCTTTTCAGGGTTTTGGAAAAAAATAGTATATATGATCAGTAACAGAATAACCCAGCTCATCCATCATATCTAAAATCTCGTGAACAGAAAACATATCAACGTCGATCATGTCAACAAAATTGACCTTACCACCTTCGTAAACCAGACCAGGACTCTTGGTTAACCTACCACCATGATGTAACCTAATACTGAATAGATGAGGCATTCCAACTGCAAATTTCAAATGTTTACTAGTTAGAAACATACACATTACAATAGGTTGTCTTGAATCATTCAAAAAGATCAGAATTTAGGTTAGAGCTAAACTTACCATACAACTGAACAACTTCATCTCCATCCATGGTCTCTCGTATAAACCACGTTGGTGGTACTGGTTCTTGATTCATCGCCATGACCGTACAAGTAAAATTTCTTGCTGAAGAAGATGATCGAGCAGAACAGCAGATGAATTTGGGGATGTTATGTCATTTCGAAGACCTAGGGGAGAGAATCAGGAGTGAACTGATAAATGAGGGATTTGGGGGAGATATTGGGGCTTTTAAATGGTGGGTAGCTGGAAGACATAAATGGACATAAATGCCCTCACGTGCTGTGCACGTGATGTAACTTAACCAACTTTTTTAACTGGGTTTGAGGCAAAGGACGAAAGCTGTAACATGTTTTCAAAATAAAGGACTGTGGCTGTAAATATTAAAGGTAAAGGTCATCCATTGCAACTAGGTACAAACATAAAGGACGAAAAGTGTAATTTTTCCATGTTAATAATACTCATATTTATTGGGATAGAAGACAACCCAAGTATATTTATTTAAAATTTAAAGATCATGAAAAAATTACTAATTACCGACACCTTAATGATTAATTACTGAAATTTACATAAAAAAATCTAGTCCACATTATACGAATCCTATTTTAAATTTTTTTTTTTTAATATTGGATCAACATCTACATTTTTTTATAAGGTTGTATCAAATTCTTTCTGATTAGAATACTAAATATATCAACCAAAAATTTTATAGAAACCCTTGTTTTTGTTAGCATCGTTTTGATTTGTTCAAAGTAATTAAATAACATCTCAATGATTGAAATCTTCAATATTGATCCAAAAGATTTGTTTTATGATATTCAAAAAAAAAATTTCAATATTTTTATGGTAATATGTATGATGGCTTTTGGATGCTTGAAATTGAAAATATAAATTAATCATCCAAAGATTTAATACGGATAAGTAATACAAGATTAATAATTAATAAATCTCATGAATCAAAATAAAACTTACTTGTAGGATAGTCACGCCGACTAATAATCTTTTGAGAACTTTGATTTTTGATGACGACCTGGATGTGAATTACCAGAATTCCGTGTTTAGAGTCTCGTGCTGATAACGTGTTGTGAAACAACGACATACTAGCAACCAACGTATAACTATAAACATAAAGAACAAGTATTATAGAAAGTAAGAGAGAAAGAGAATAGGAGAACTCATTCTTATTCATGTGTATAATACCAATTACATGAAACCTCTATTTATAGAGGCTTAACATTAATACAAAGGTAATAAACATATGGAGGTTACATATGTGAAGAGTCACCACATTATGATGCATTCATTCACCACATTATGATGCATTCATAACAATTACACATTAAAAAAAAACATTTCAAAATTATGCATGCATGAAACCAAAATTACGCCCAAAATTACTAACAAAGGAAATAACAAAATGAAAATCACGCATGAAGGAAATCAAAATTATGCAACCTATAAAAATTTTGTTTACATTTTTTAAGTTAAAAGCCTTTTATATTTAAACCTTTTGCGTTTTAAAAAGTACGGATGTGAGTTGCGACCAATACAAGATATAGAGGGGGTGTTTGGGATTCCTTTTCAACTTCTCCTTGTCAAAAAATCCTTCTCAAATCCAGAAGTGAGAAATCATTAATTCTTAAAAACTCCTTTTTGAAGACATAATTAGTACTGAAAGTCCTTTTTTTCATGGTGTTTGAAATTCCTTATGCTTCAAAAGTTCTTCTCAGATGATGTTTGGGTTTCCTTTTCCTTCTCAAAAGTCATTATGAGCTCCAAAAGTCACTTTTAAAAGGAATCCCAAACACCCCCAGAATTACGTTGTAAGTTTACGTATACATAAAGAGATTGTGGATTCAAACACCCTAATATTAAGCATTTTACTTTTTTTTACCAATTAACACACACTCAACTAACTTTTTACTTTTTGGCATGTACTTCTTTTTAACACCATCTTATTTTTAATATTATATACTATCTTAAATTACAAAGTCGGTGGCAAAGCCCTACTCTTTGATTTCCCTCTTTTTTGCTTGCTATTTTATACTTTAGTCCCTCCTATGTACAATAGCGATGAGCTTTCACCACCGCAACACAGCCGGCGGATTCGGTAGCAGAGGTCGCGGAGGCGGCGGTTTCAGGGTAGGCAGGGACGGCGGAGGCCGTGGCGGAGGTGGCCGCTTCGGCGGCGACCGGTTCAATGAAGGTCCACTGGAGCGAGTCGTAGGTTCGTATTCATCATTTGTTCATGCGTACCAAAACCCTAATTTACACATTCAAACTAATTATGCAGAGGTTTCACCTTTTGTTCATGCGTGTGAGGGAGATGCGGTTACGAAGCTCACTAATGAGAAGATTTTAATGCTCCGATTTATCTTCAGAACAAGACTCAGATTGGTAAAGTTGATGAGATATTTGGTCCAATTAATGAATCTGTGAGTATATTTTGTTTATGTTCTGGTAATGTATGTGTTTTATGTTTGCTATTGAAATTTTGTAGTTCTTTTCTGTTAAAATGTTGGAAGGGATTATAGCGACTTCGTATGCGGCTGGTGATAAGTTTTATATTGATTCGGCGAAGCTTTTGCCTCTGGCGCGCTTTCTTCCGCAGCCCAAGTATGTTTTGTTAGTTGTGATCTTGATTTTGTTACATCCAGGGGTGTTTACTGTCGGTCGTTTTTGACAAAAAATCTAGACACATCTGGCGGTTTTACTGGTTTCGTGGTTTGAACACTTATTTTAAAGTAGCTGACTTGCTTTGGTTTGGTCGGCTTTCACAGTTTTTGAACACCCTTATCTAGATGTTACCATATTGTAATATTAAAGCTAATGAGCAATGTCATGATGTGATTCTTGAATGCTTCTTGACCCAGGATCAAGAATTTGATCATACACCCTTGCAAATCATATGTTTTTATTCATGTTAATGACTTGATGCTATATTGATTTGGTTTTGTATGTTTGGACTTTGATTTTACAGGGGAGCAACAAGTAGAAGAGGTGGCGGACATGGGGGTGGAAGAGGAGGTAGTAGAGGTGGTGGGCGTGGTGGAGGTTCTTTCCATGGTAGAGGTGCTCCAAGAGGTGGCAGAGGTGGTGGTTTTCGTGGTGGTAGTGGGCGTGGCGGTGGTTTTGCTAGGGGCCGAGGGAGGTCATAGGACAAGGTGTTAACCATTGGCCCATTGCTCACACGGCGGTGCTCCTTAAAGAACATAAATAAGGGTGTTTTGGCGCCTACGATTCCGAAGAAGATGAAGCAAGCGACTGCATTGGTGGTGGGAAGGGAGAGAGAGACTCGGTGTCGAGGCTCAAACTGAACCATTGTCGCTGTCAAAGTGTTGACTGTAATGTTTTCGAATATTTTTAGGCCGATGACAATAGCAGACGAGGTAGAGGGCGGCGGATTGCGGCGGCAGGAGGTTGTCTATGGCATGAGTAGCTGTTGGTTTTTAATGGCATAGGCACCGTAGTTGACAGCTACCAAGGAGTGGGTGAAGCCGGCGGTGGCAATGGGTGAAAGGGTGTGCTTCGTTCGTTTGGTATTTGAAGTTGACGCTACACACATCAAATGAGAATCATAATAGCAGCGGTCCGGGCATATTGAATATGGATTTGTAAAAATGACTAAAAAGGTAAAAAAAACCGTCACATGCTGCTGATTCGAGATATATCGGCTCGGTTATAGTCACTCTTTGTATAAAGGGCTGCTAGAGTACACAATGTGAAGACAAGATTAACTTGAGTTCAGGGAATGTACTGTGAAGTCTATGAAATTAGTGTGGTAATCTCAACCCTCTTCCTTCACATATTAATATGGATATATCAAAAGATAAAAGGTTGTGATATCCAATAATTGATGTGCCTGAGATGATTACCAAAATATGGCTTTTGTTCTCGAATTATAAGCATACACTTTGTTTATTTAACCTTTTTCAAAGAAAGTGGCTTCCACTTATAGAAAGTTCATTGAAATTGCCCAGGAAAGCCTTGAAAATAGGATCAAGTGATCCCAGCAAGGCTAACTTTTGATCATTGAATGGTAGGTCTATGTGCTTTATATATGTATCGATATGAGTCGAGTCACCTATAATACATTATAATTGTACGGTATAAATTCGATTTATTTTATTTTACTTTACGTTTTGATCCAATCACAATGCTTATGTAGGTTACATTAAGTTTAATCGGATACGCCGAAACACACGTTTTTGTGTGGTTCACATAACATTTGAACTAATTCATTTGATGTTTATGATATTCGAAATGTGCGATGTACCCGCGTCGCAACGCGCGCGGGCAATATTACTAGTTATTTCTTATTAAGAACACTTTCTCACGATATTATAACATGGTAAAAGATCAAATACAAATAAAGTTAACGTACAAAACGTACGAACTAGGCGTGTAAACGAACCGAACGAACACGAACATATAATCGAACACATTTTTTTGTTCGTGTTCGTTCGTTTAAAGTCTAAACGAACAACTCATGAACATTAACGAACACAAACGAACATAAACAAAAAAAATTAACTGAACATATTTGAATAAACATAAATTAATATGATTGAACAAACGTCTAATATATTACAATTCATCCGAAAAGACATCTAAATTAGAGTTCATAAATATACTAATTAGTCATATTAATATAAGTAGTTAGAAAACCTAATATTTATATAAATCTAACTATTTATGTATTTACTAAAATTTAAACGAACGTTAATGAACATAAATGAACGAACGTAAAAGAACGTTCATGAACATAAATGAACAAACACAAGGTGTGTTCATGTTCGTTCATTTAATTAAAGGAACAAAATTTTTTGTTCGTGTTCGTTCGTTTATTAAATAAGCGAACATAAACGAACTTCCCGCCGAACAAGTTCATGAACGTTTGGTTCGTTTACAGGCCTAGTACGAACTGAAGAAAAAGACAAAAAAACACGGTGGCATTTTTGTAATTAGCAGTAACTATCAAAACTATCAAAATTACTCTACAAATGATCATGTAGATTAATTTTGATCTTGTGTAGAGTAATTTTATAAAATGTTCTTGTAGAGTAATTTTGTTCTTGTAGGGTAATTATCAAAATTACTCTACAAATGTATCAAAATTACTTTACAAGTGAATCAAAATTACCCTGCAAGTTTATCAAACAACGTACAATTCAAAATTACTCTACAAATGATCCTGTAGAGTAATTTTGTAAAATGATCATGTAGAGTAATTTTGTAAACTGACCATGTAGAGTAAATTTTGATCTTGTTGAGTAATTTTGTTATGGGGTTTAGTTTTTAGCTTTTAGTTTGGGTGGTGAGGGGGGGGGGGGTAGGTTTTTTTTTTAGGTTTTTGAGGATTTTGATCTTGTAGAGTAATTTTGTTAGTATTTAGTTATGGTGTTTAGTTTTTAGCTTTTAGTTTTGGTGGTGGTGGTGGTGGGGGGGGGGGGGGGGGGGGTTAGTTTTTTTTTTTTTAGGTTTTTGGGGGATGGGGGGGGGGGGGTTAATGTAATTTTGATAATTACCCTAAAAGATGAAAATTACTCTACAATAACATTTTACAAAATTACTCTATAAGATCAAAATTACTCTACATTATCATTTGTAGAGAGTAATTTTGATAATTACTCTATAAGCAAATAATTACAAAAATGTTACCGTGTATTTTTTGCTTTTTTATGCTATTCGTACGTTTAGTACGTGAACTTTATTTGTACAGTAACTTTCCCCATTATAACATAAAAATAGTGTTTGTAGTTTATTTTATATTATATTTTAACCAACAAATTCTTCTTCTATTTATGTAATTCATAGTTTATATTTCATTTTTTATTATACTTTCTTTTTTATGTTAATATTTAATCAACCCGATATTTTTTTACAAAACAATACTTCATCTCTTGTTCCTCTACACCTTTAATATTACTTAGGCCATCCGTAGTCATAACGCCCCTTTGTGGGCGTTATGCGACACGTGGCGCGCCACGTCAGCATGTGGGCGTTATGAGGCCTTATGCATTTAAGCCCGTAGTCATAACGCCCCTACCTCATCATTACCCAATTAATTAATAAACCCTTAAATTATAGATATATATGTATATATATATGTCTGTGTGAGTGGAGGGAAAACAAACAACAAGCATGGCACCGCGCTATACACATCGCGCCTCCCCCATTTTTCCGACTGATGGCGCCCTCCGTGGCGGTGTGCCCGGCGCTATGGTTGGGCATACCGCCCCACTACACATAACCTTAAGAATCAATAGCAGTTTCTACTAATTTGTAATCGTATAGCGACATGGACCATGGCTATGTAACTTGTTTGCGCATAGTGTGTACACGATGTAGAAGGGACACCACTATCACTCCAACAATGCACTTTGTTTTGAAAACTTTAAACTTGGAAACATGGCCGGCCTTAAGGGTGGGCGGGGAGGACCATCGGTCAGGGTCCGATATTTCGAAGGGCAGATTATATTAAAAAAAATAGATATGTATATGTAAAAAAATAAATTAATAGGGTATACCTATACAAACACCAATATAGGCTCTATGGATATGTAAAAAAATAAATTAATAAGGTATACCCATACAAACACCAATATAGGCTCACTTACGAAACTATTGTTATGGTTTAGATTAGTTATTAGCCAATTGGCATTAGGTTTAGACCTTTAGACTCGAAGGTATGGTGAGCCTCATCCCCAAGGGGATGGGCCGCCACGTAGACCGCCACGTAAGCGGGTGTGAGGATGGGCTTAAAGGGGATGTACCTAGGGGCTGGGGGATGAGCCCCTTTGTGTATATACATGTATGTATATATATATGTGTGTGTGTGGGAGTGAGGGACGGCGAGATCGACTGATTGCGGACGAAGAGGACGCCACAGGGGCGGCGACGGAGCAGGGGGGTGGCATTGCTGGGGCGGCGTCAAGGGGATGGGCCTGGGGCCGTCCCCCATACCGTCCGGTCTTAGTGAGCCCAATACCCAATTTCGTTAAGGCCTAAAGACACGTTTTTTTTTCAAGATCGAACAACGTACACGAATTCTCAGGCCCGACCCTGCTTGGAAATCACTTTGTGTGTTATATAATCGAAGAGTATTCTTAATTTAGTATTTAAATACTTAAAATTAATGCACACACATTAGACGACTAACTAAATCGTGAAAATCACATTGCTCATCACTCAAAGTAGTGAAATCATTGTTTTCAATACGAAACATTAACCATAGTCTTCAATTCAAAAATGGTGAAGTTCGTGGAACTCAGAATGCCATGTTACACTTTAATTGCACATGTGAGATTGATTAACCTCAAAGGTGTCGGTCATAACCTTCAAACTCACATATGAGATCCATAGACTTCCATTGTGAATGTTAAGGCTTTTCTCACACACAAGATTACTTGCAAGAAGGGATGAGATTTTTTTCCCCGTAGTGATAACATACCGGTACCGTATAATAACGATACCGACCAAACATAGATGGTAAGACAATGGATTTTGAATTTAGCCACCATGTGGTACGGTACTGGTTCAGGACTTTTATCAGTACCATACGATACCGATAACGACCAAACGTATATGGTGCGGTATTCAGTTTTGGTTTTAATAGAACTTCGGTAACGGTACTATAGAGTACAATACCGAATATATTGGTACAACACGGGTATTTCGGTACAATACTCGCTTTGATACCACTTTTTTTTTTCCTGAGCACTTGTACGGGTAGCAAATAGGTAAAACCGGTACGAGTACCATAAATACCATAATACCAAATAAAATAAAACATAATATAATAAAAAAAAAACTATTAAAGTTCCATATATAAATCATACCAGTACAAATTTTTACCCGTACCAATACCGAAAGTACAAAATACCAAAATCAATAAAACCTGGTACCGATACACGTATCGAATAACTAAATCGGTACGGGTATTTGGGAAAAAAAACTCACCCTACTCCTTCCATCCTTCCTGACTGAGTAACGCAATGATGATTTTACCTCCATTTGTTTTGAACATAAAAGGGTCTCGTGGGACTAGGCATCATTGTTTTTCCTCTACAGGTGTATTGAAGCAAAGGTTAATTCTTTAACAAGTAAATAAATCTCTCACCCATCTTCAAGCGTTCAGTTACTGAACACGATCGTGACCGTTGTTAGTTGAAGCAAACCCTTTACACACCGATGCACAGACTTATCACAGACCTGGAATTCATGTTACGCATTTTAAATGACGACACATGACTTTACGCTACATTGTACTCATTTAACAGCCGTGCACAACTTTAGCATACTAGTGCGCATTCTATTCTATTTAAATTGCAAATCACTGATTTGATCAGTTCAGCTGAATTAAAACAACACACATAATAAAAGACTCCATTATTCCTTGGTTTTAAGTTCCAAAAAAAAAACAGTACTATTATCACATTACAAAAACACACCTTACATATAGAAGTAGAAGGCCGAAACGCATAGTGTTCTTATACAGTAAAAAAATAATTATTTCTCATCCAAAGTCTGGTCACAAACCTTTGACCAAGAGGAATCAATAGAATTCTAGTTGACAACATCAAGAACAAGCTTACGGGACTTGAGAACCGACCACCTCAAACGCCTGTAGTATGCAGCTTGAAGCAGGGCCAGTGACAGTACAAATATCCACTTAAATCCCATCTGCATCATCCAACCAAAATCAATACGGTTATACCACACGGATTCAAAATTACAACTTTACCCTTAAGCTGAAATAAGTTGTTTTTTTGAGAACATTTTACCAGTTTCCTTTCCTCCATTTCTGGTTCTGCAGCCCAGCTTAAAAATGAAACGATGTCTTTTCCCATCTGCAGTAATTAAATTAAAGAATTTAAATTTCTACCAACTGAAATTAATTAAAAGAAAATTGGCGTTGACGATATAAGAAGAAACCTGAGCCTCTGTTGCAGGAGTGCCATCTTCATACTCAACAGCACCGTCATTAAGCATTTTAGGCATTGCAATAGCGCCCCCAGGAAAATAAGGATTATAGTGCAGACCTTCCCTGATCTGCAATATATTTGTAGCTTGACTGTTATGTGGATTAGATAAGTGGACCAAGTTTGACCAGAATTAAAAAAAAGTAGTTTGCAAATTGAGAGTACTTTTAATACAATAATTAGGGGTGTGCGTGGGTCGGTTTTGGCCCAAAATCATAACCATAAGCGCGATGTCGGTTAATGGATAACCATAACCGATCAGTTATGGTGGTTAAGTAATTGCGGGTCGGTTATGGGTGGTTAACCGAGCTAAAAAATAGCTCATTTTTTTTTAACATGAAGTAAATTGTTATTACATATTTCTATATAATAGCATATTACATAATATTAATAATACATATAATCTATAATATTAATACCAATTATTACCGAATATTCAAACCAAGTGATATGATATATTCCATAAATTCATATAAACATTCAATCAAAATGATATGAAATAACCCATAACTACAAAAAAACGTTCAACCAAAAACATCAAATATTAAAAAAAGTGGTGAAAAGTCCTATATCCGACAAAGATTTTACTACATGTCGGTTCGGTTATGGTGGGTATGGAAACATTGATAACCATAACCGACCTGCTACTTTCGGTTTTCAGAAAAAAAAAACATTAACCGGTTTTTCATTTGGTTCGGTTTTGTCGGTTCATTTGGTTATGGGTCGGTTAATTCGGTTTTTTGCACACCCCTAACAATAATAAGTAATAAACTAATTATTTACAGAAATAGCTATAATCAGTTTATTGATATGGCAATTTTCTTGGAAAATTTAACTAATCAACAACATGGTCATAACTGTCTTTAAAATAACATAACTATTTTAAAAATCTAAAAATCATATGTTACATGTCAATGAATAACAGTTAAATGAACATGAAATCAAAATAACACCGTAACACTAAAACATCTTCAAAAGCAACAAGATCTCGTGGTGAACATGTCCATCATAAATAACGATTTAACACATAACACCACCTACCAAACCGCCCTCCAAAAAGACGTCACATAGCATAAACGATGTATATTAATATGTGGTGTGAGATTTTACAACTCACCGAAACACCAGCAGGGGGATCACGGTAGCCAGTCAGAAGTGCAAATACATAGTTCTGTCCATTGTGACGAGCCTGACGAAACACAAATTGTAAGAATCTATAGTAAATATAGCAATAAATAAAAGCAAGAATGAGGAGTTAGTTAGTTACTTTGGTGATAAGACTGAGGTCTGGAGGATAGGCCCCACCATTAGCAAATCTAGCAGCTTGCTCATTTGCGTACGGTTGAGGAAACCGATCACTGAGCTTGCCAGGGCGGGTAAACATCTCACCCTCATCATTAGGACCATCAACAACCTCGATTTCCGCAGCCATTGCTTTTGTTTCCTCTTCTGTGTACGCCACACCCACCAAGTCACGATACGAAATCAAACCCATCGAATGGCATGATGCGCATACTTGTGTGTACACTTGGTGACCACGTCGTATCCTGATCAATGAACAAAAAAAAAGTCAATATGAACTAAGATTTTATATCACAAAAAGGTAACGGAAATTAGTTGAAAAACAAACTTACGAAGCATGGTCATATGAACTGAGAATGCCTTCGTGGGGCCAAGGATAGCTTGGACACTCTAAGCCGTGTTCAGCCTCGTCAGCAGATGCTATTGTTGTGAAACTCAAAAGCCCCGAAACACCTGCTCCCAGAAGTGCTAATGCCCTAAGGGACTTCGTTCCGGAAGCATCTTGATCCTTCTTTGGAGTTAGAGATGATAAAACTGGAAGGGCCTGGTTTTTTTATTGATAACTTGTAAATTATTGTAGCAACCAGTGATTGAAATATTAAAACGAAGCTAGACTTGAGATATTAGCAACTGGGGAAGGTTCATTGGGGAACACTAAAAAAGTGGGGAACAGCGGGGAACCGGCTCAGACGAACTCCGATTGGACTCATTCCAGCGGCGTTGGAACTGGCTCATCGAACCCTAACTAAGATCTCTTAACCCTAAACTACTCTAAATCCTAACTCCTAAACTCTAAACCCTAAATCTAAAAAATATGGCTAAAACCTAAGCTAAACCGTAAAATCTAAACTATAAACCCTAAAAGCTTAACTCTAAAGGCTAAACCTAAAGCTAAACCCTAAACCCTAAAGCTAAACTCTAAACCCTAAAGCTAAACCCTAAGGCTAAACCCTAAAGCTAAACCCTAAAAGCCAAACCCTAATATATTTAGGGTTTAGGGGTTATGATTTAGGGTTTAGGGTTAAGAGATCCTAGTTAGGGTTCGACGAGACGGTTCCAACGCCGCTGGAATGAGTCCAATCGGAGTTCGTTTGAGTCGGTTCCCCACTGTTCCCCACTTTTTTAGTGTTCCCCAATGAACCTCACACATTAGCAACTTATATATTTCTTATGTCATGTTTGTAATCCCCACTGGGAAATCAATGGACGATACGTAACAAGAAACTAGTATAGTGTCTGACAATGGAATGCAGAAGAGTATCGTAGTATAGTATGTCAACCAAGTTACGTTTATTCTGGTGATTCTTGGGCCATGGTCATCAAGAGGCATGCAAAACATTTACTTTGGCAAAATGCATGTTTACGTTTAGAAAATGGTTACATGTCTTCTAGGAGAGATCGTTTTACTTCAAATGGGAAAAAAGCAGTTCATATTCTCAACTGCAATGTATCATGAACTAGCTTTGGGAATTGAGTGTTTGGGTAAATCACTGGGCTAACTTAATTTCGGCCCACATTAGTTCCGAAACTGATGAGCAGTAATCAGATCATCTCGCACTCGCATCACCAGAGGCCATGTACTTAGATGGAACATTTGCTGACATGACCAAAGTGAGTGCTAAATCCATATAATCACTGTCTATATAATACCAAAGTGCTAGTAGCATCAACATTAGTACTCGTTCTTTAACCGTAAACCGACTACCAAGTAAATGTCATGAACTTACAATTTAGCTTGAACTCAGTACGTCAAATTAGCCCGTGTCCCAGATAATATAATTTAACTACTTGATGCACGTGTACATAGTTGTTAATGGCGCATAGCGACAAACAATGATAAGGTACCTATATGCTACATAGCGCCACTGGAATTTTTTTTTTAAATTTTATATGTATATTGCATCAAAATACCCTGGTATATATGCTATTTTACATGTATGTATATTTAACAAAAACCTAAAATCCAGCTATTTTATAGCTATATTTAACTGCTATTTATATTTTTAAAAAACAAAAAAAATTGTCGCTATTATCGGCTTATCGCTATGTATCGCTACAACCCTAATAGCGAGCCTAGACCCATACGCTACGTAGCTGGCTATAGCGATTGCTACGCTCACTATTGACAAGTATGCACATGCAGTTAGCTTGGTTATCAGGCTATCTAATAACCCTCTTTCGATTTAATAATTACCAGCTAGAACAACAGCCATGCTTAGAAAAAAGATACATAACAAACTCTACTCTTAAATAGCTTTTGCGTAAAAAGAGGATAGAACAAAATTTTACAGAGACACTCACTCATACACGTAAAAATAACAGAATCTTAACACAAACAAAACCGTAGCCCAACCGACCAGCAAATACAGCTACAAAAGAAGCAACAAGGAAATTACTTCTAACAAAAAAAAAAATGCAAACCACAATGATACTTACAGTGGAATGTGAATGAAGTCTGCTCCTAAGCAAGTGGTAAATTCCCCTACCACCAGCCATTTAACCCAATTTCCTGTAAACACACATCATAACACATAGTCAACTACCATATAAATAAAACCTCTAAATCCACCCCCAATTTCTATACAAATTATCTCCAAACAACAAACTAAAAGAAAGAGAGCCAGCTACTTACCCTAAAATTGTAACTAAGTAAATTACAAAAGAGCAAAAAGAACAAATGAAAACCTAAATAAACGGAGACAAGATCTGGGTATTTCAATAACTGTGACAAGCAATCAATCAATCAATCGATAGACATGAAAGCATAGGGAGATTGCAACACATTTCGCAGGGCGTAGATTAACAGACTTATATCGATGATTAAAGTGTTGATTAGGTTTGGGAGCACTTACAAGATGGATGAGAAGTAACGATCGCCGGTTGCGGCGTTAAACGGTCGCAGAGAGATCGAATAAGGAAGGAAGGAAGGAAGGAAGGGGGTGTGGCGATTATTATTCGGCCACTTTTGCATCACACAAGCACGACGACCGTTCTCAGTCACAAGACCTTTTGGGTGGGCCAAGGCCTGTTTTATCTTGTCACATATACACCATTTACAAGAAGTGTTAGAGACACTTAGGCGAGAGAAGTTATATGCGAAATTCTCTAAATGTGCCTTTTGGTTACGAGAGGTTCAATTTTTAGGTCATGTCATAAATGCCGACAGAGTATTGGTGGATCCGTCAAAGATAGAAGCAGTGTCAAAATGGAATTCCCCGAAGAACCCTTCGGAAATTAGAAGCTTTCTGGGGCTTGCTGGATATTATAGGAGATTCATTCAAGATTTCTCCAAGATTGCATCGCCGCTAACAAAGTTAACCCAAAAGAAAGCAAAGTTTATTTGGGGAGTCGATCAAGAAAAAGCGTTTCGGACGCTAAAAGAAAGGCTAACTCAAGCTCCGGTACTGACATTGCCGGACGGAATCGAAGACATGGTGGTTTATTCGGATGCTTCATTATCGGGGCTCGGTTGCGTGCTGATGCAACGGGGCAAGGTAATAGCCTATGCCTCGAGACAATTGAAGATACACGAGAAGAAATACCCCACGCACGATCTCGAGTTGGCAGCGGTGGTATTTGCATTAAAAATATGGAGGCATTACTTGTATGGGGTAAAATGCACCATATTCACCGACCACAAGAGTCTGAAATATTTCTTCGATCAGAAGGAGTTAAATATGCGACAAAGGCGGTGGCTGGAAACGGTGAAGGACTATGATTGTGAGATACACTATCACCCCGGAAAGGCAAATGTAGTAGCGGATGCTCTAAGCAGAAAAGCGGATTATGCCCCAATACGAGTGAGGTCGATGCAACTCGTGGTAACCTCGGGTATACTTGAACGTATTCGAGAAGCGCAACTAGAAGCAGTAAAAGAAGAGAATTGGAAGAAGGAAAGAATAATTGGGCAGTTGAAAGACTTGTCGGATGGGAATCACGGGTTAAAGACTCGATCCGGAAGGATATGGGTCCCACATACCTGTGGAGTAAAGGCGCTTCTACTTGATGAAGCTCATAAATCCCGTTATTCAATTCATCCGGGTGCGACCAAGATGTACAATGATTTGAAACAAAACTATTGGTGGCCCGGAATGAAGAGGGATGTGGCGAAGTATGTGGAAAAATGTTTGACATGTTTACAAGTCAAGGCGGAGCATCAGAAACCCTATGGCAAACTCCAACCGTTAGAAATTTCGGTTTGGAAATGGGAACATATTACAATGGACCTGTTAACCAAGTTGCCTAAGACGAATCGTGGTTTTGATGCAATATGGGTAGTGGTGGATAGATTGACGAAAAGTGCTCACTTTATTCCGATTCGTGAGACTTATACGTCAGAAAAGATGTCAGAAGTCTATACCAATGAAATCATAGCACGTCATGGAGTGCCGGTGTCCATCGTGTCTGATAGGGATACCCGGTTTACTTCGAATTTCTGGCGTGATTTCCAAGAACAAATGGGGACCAAATTGTTCATTAGCACCGCGTACCATCCTCAAACGGATGGACAAAGTGAAAGAACAATACAAATATTGGGAGACATGCTACGGGCGTGTATAATCGACTTTGGAGGCAGTTGGGATGTTCACCTACCGTTAGTCGAGTTTTCGTATAACAACAGTTACCAATCTAGTATTAAAATGGCACCATACGAACTGCTTTACGGTAGGAAGTGTCGAACCCCGGTTTGTTGGGGTGAAGTGGGTCCCCGTGAACTCGCCCATCAAGACATAGTACGAGCCACGAACGAAAAGATCGATAAAGTTCGGGCACACTTGAAAGCGGCTCAAGACAGGCAAAAGGCGTATGTAGATAAAAGGAAAAGGCCAATTGAATTTCAAGTGGGTGACATGGTCATGCTAAAAGTGTCCCCATGGAAAGGCGTTATTAGATTTAGAAAGAAGGGGAAGTTAAGCCCAAGGTTTATCGGGCCATTTAAAATTATCGGGAGAGTTGGCAAGGTAGCTTACCGTCTTGAACTACCGGAGGAGCTAAGTGGGATCCATGGCACGTTTCACGTATCTCAATTAAGAAAGTGTCTAGCTGACGAAACGACCTATATCCATTACGATGATATCGAAGTGGATAATAGTCTAAATTATGTGGTGAGACCGGTTGAAATTTTAGACAGAAAGGTCAAACGTTTACGAAATAAACAAATCGAACAAGTCAAAGTCAAATGGGAGCATAGGAAGGGTTCGGACACTACATGGGAGTCCGAAGAGGAGATGCGACGTCTTCACCCTACTTTATTTGGTACGTATTGCGGTTTCGAGGACGAAACCCTTTTTAAGGGGGGTGGACTTGTAACACCCCGAAAAAAAAATGTAAAACCTTAAACTGGAATTAATAAGGTTTAAATAAACGAGAATTTACTAACTAGGAAATTTAACCTAATTAGTTAATAATCTAGAAATAACCATAAAGTAGAGTTAAAGTTCACTAAAATCTATATTGATCAAAGTGAAGGGGGTTAAGTTGTTAAAATTGAAAACTTAATTCTAATAACTAAACAAAACACAAACTTAACCCCACTTGGAAATCCCTGGTCGACCAGAAATCCTCAGGGGCGACACCCACTTCATTCAAACCTAGAATTCTACTAAAATTCACAAATTGAAGGAGCAAATCTGGTCCAAACGAAAATCCGAGCATAGAATCGTGATCCTCATCATAAGAGGATTACAAGGTATGTAAAATTTAAGGATTTCTCTCAACTTGGAATTTTGATGATTTGGGAAAAATCTGGAATTAGGGTTGCATGTGTATATTATGATGATTGTGGAACTATTATAGTGTATAAGGACAAACCCTAGATCAATAGAATTTGATATCATAAGAAATATTGGGTGAATCCATAACCACCAAGGTAGGTGGTTAGTGGGTCATGTGTATTTGGATGAACACTAGGAAGCAAATTGTTAATCTAGTATATTTTAGCAATCTGGGAATGATTTCAGTAATTTGAAGCTAACATTCATGTAAATTGATTTATTTATATGAAAATAGGGTTAAATGATACACTAAAGATGTGATGTTTGATCATTTAAAATTTTGCTTATAAAGTGTTTGTTGAAATGCCTCTATGAAGGCTTAAAAAAACTGAAATTTTGAGTTAAACGCATAATCATGATGTTCGGTGTATTATGCGAATTATGATGTGAAGAGAGTTCTAAACATGCCTTGAATTGAACTCTATAGGACAAGATACCGGAACGTCGAGTGGACAAGCCGGTGGTGACTCACGGTTGAAGGGCGTGCGCTAAGGTATGTAACTTGACCCGTTACATTTAATAGATTGGATGTTTAAATAATGTGTGCTTGATTTTAGAATAAATGATGCTATGAAATAAAGCATTTATGTCGCTATATAGAATAATTGGTTAAAAGTTGGTTATAATCCGTTGGTAGTGGTCATTGAGGAAGGAATTTCCGTAGACAAGCCAAACGGGTCGAATAACCAAAATAAAGCATGATTAATACTACGGAATATGTGGATTTTATTTTGATATTGGTTGACATATAATATGTTAGAAATATTAGAATTTGATGCAGTGAATTCTTAGAAAAACGAAATCCGAAAGTTGGGTTTGAGAGCCTTGAACAAAACAAGCAAAAATAAGGATTTCCAGGTACTACCGTAAATTACGGTAGTACCGTAATTTACGGTAGAGGTTAAGACTGTTACGGTAGTTCACTACTGGTTTACGGTGATCAGACAATCTTAGGTCTCACCGTAATTTACGGTGAGACCGTAAACTACGGTGAACTCAGAAAAGCTTTGATATGTTTGTCATTTCACATGTATTGTTAAACTTGAAGTCATATTATATAACAACGTCAAAACTAATATTTTTAATGGTTTTGATGATAGGTAATTGTGATAGATCTTACGGTTGGCGATCAAGCAATTTAATGATGAACCGAACACTCCGTTTTGAAGCTTCCGCAATACTTTAGATCCTTGTAGTTTTTGTGAATGGGTTGTAAACGTATGTTTAAACAATTTTTGAAACGTCTTAACTTAGTCATTAGTTGATTAAGGTCTTAGTTACTTATGAACTTCGTTAATGAAAGTCATGTCTTTAAACTATATTTGTCTAAATCTAACTTTAAAGTTAGGGTGTTACAAGTTGGTAATCAGAGCTCATGGTTGTCAATAAGTGTTCGGTTCAAGCTTGATCGATCGTCCGGTAAGAATTAACTTGTTTTGTTAATAAATTATGTACCATGTATAGAATGAGAAATGAACAATATGCATGAAAAGAGTGTGTAAGCTCACTCAAAAACAAGAAATGCATGAAACAAGAATGATCAAATCAAGTTACGGACTTGATTTAATAGAAACAAGAATGATCAAATCAAGTTACGGACTTGATTTAATAGAAACAAGAATGATCAAATCAAGTTACGGACTTGATTTAATAGAAACAAGAATAATCAAATCAAGTTACGGACTTGATTTAATAGAAACAAGAATGATCAAATCAAGTTACGGACTTGATTTAATAGAAACAAGAATGATCAAATCAAGTTACGGACTTGATTTAATAGAAACAAGAATGATCAAATCAAGTTACGAACTTGATTGAATTAAAACAAGAATGATTAAATCAAGTTACGAACTTGATTAAATCAAAACAAGTAAAGCATGTGTTATAAATGGAATGTTTAACAATCTAAGTAAACATTTCAGAAATCGAGATGGCTGATGGAGGCAATGATAATGCGATGCCAAGAGTCACCGAACAAGTGAGGGAAGTGATTGCCGAAGAGGTTGGAAAGGCGATCGAAAACAGTTTGTCGGGCTTTATTGATAAAATCCAAAACACGGTTTTATCAATAGTAGAAGATAGAATCAAGAAACTAGAAGAAGATTCAAATGTAGCAAAGGAAAAGCGTGGAGGACGAAAGCCTTGTTCATACAAGGAATTCATGGCTTGTAAACCACCAACATATAATGGGGAGGTTGACCCGATAGTGTGCCAACGATGGCTAAGTGACATCGAAGGGGTATTCGAGAGAACCCATTGTGACGAAGAAGACTACGTAGCTTATGGTACGGGTCAACTAAGGAGTCAAGCGAAAGATTGGTGGGATAACAAAAAGAAGGAGATTGGAAGTGAAGCGGTTAAGGCCATGACTTGGGAGGAGTTTAAGACGCCGTTTCTTAAACACCATAGTCCCAAGGCGGTCGTAAATAAAATCAAGGAAGAATTCATGCAACTCAGACACAAAGGTGAATCCATAGACAAGATCACGGGGATGTTTATGGACAAGATGAAGTTCTGTGATGAATTGATAACGAATGAAGAGCAAAAGGTCTATTATTATCATAACATGCTAAGCGCGGAATATAGAGAGTTCATAACCCCTTCAAAGTACGAGACCCTTACCGAGATTGTCAATGTTGCTCGGGAAAGGGAGATCGAATTGAAAAAGAGTATAGAACGGGGTGAACGAAGGGCACTAGATGTGAATCCAAGCCCTACCAAGAAAGCAAGAGCGAATGAAACAGCAAAGAGATCAGATGCTAAAGGTAGTACACCAGGTTGCAAATTTTGTGGGAAAAATCATAAGGGTGAATGCCGTTACAAGGATAAGCCTTGTCCTATATGCAAGAAAACAGGACATATGGCTATGTCATGCCCGGAGAAAGTGACGGTTTGTTACAACTGTTATCGAACGGGTCACAAGAAGTCGGAATGCCCGGAATTGGTCGGAAAGAAGGATGGGCAAGAATCGAAAGGTGAAGCCCCGAAAGCAAAGGCAAGATCTTTTCAACTAACTGCCGCAGAAGCGAAGATTGAACCTGACGTGGTCTCAGGTATATTTGCTGTAAATTCAATTCCCGCACACGTGTTATTTGATACGGGTGCGAATAAATCCTTTGTTTCATATGGGTTTATTCGACATCCTTCATTTATTCTAACAAAATTACCTGTGCCTTTAGAAGTAGAGATAGGTAATAACAAAAGCTTTATTGTTTGTGATGTATGTGAAAATTGCAAACTGAGCGTCGATGATGAAGAATATTTGATAAATCTAATCCCGATGTCGATGGGAGAATTCCAAGTAGTCGTGGGGATGGATTGGCTATCTCAATACCATGCAAAGGTCGTGTGTTTTCGCAAAGAGATAAAACTAACATCTCCGAGCGGAAAACGCGTCACCATTTATGGCGAAAAACGAGGCAACCCCATAGTATGTTCGATGTTGAAAGCTCACAAGCTCATGAAGCGAGGATGCAAGGCATTCATAATTTATGCAAATGAGACCGAGAAAGAATCACGGAAGATTGGAGATGTACCGATAGTACGAGATTATGAAGATGTTTTTCCGGAAGATTTACCGGGGATACCGCCTGAACGGGAAGTAGAGTTCGGGATCGAATTGATTCCGGGCGCGAAACCTGTGGCAAAAACCCCATACCGACTTGCACCGTCGGAATTACAAGAGCTGATGTCCCAAATTCAAGACTTGCTTGACAAGGGATTCATAAGGCCGAGTGTGTCTCCTTGGGGCGCACCGGTGTTGTTTGTGAGAAAGAAGGACGGGAGCATGCGCATGTGTATCGACTATCGGGAGTTAAACAAACTCACGGTAAAGAACCGATACCCGCTCCCGAGGATAGATGACTTATTTGATCAACTACAAGGCGCGAGTTGGTTTTCAAAAATTGACCTTAGGTCGGGGTATCACCAACTAAAGGTCAAAGAAGAAGATGTGCTGAAGACGGCTTTTCGCACAAGATACGAACATTACGAATTTCTCGTGATGTCATTTGGGCTGACAAATGCGCCCGCGGCTTTCATGGACCTCATGAACCGGGTTTGCAAGCCAATGTTAGATAAGTTGGTCATCGTGTTTATCGATGATATCTTGGTGTACTCGAAAAATGAAGTTGAACACACACACCATTTACAAGAAGTGTTAGAGACACTTAGGCGAGAGAAATTATATGCGAAATTCTCTAAATGTGCCTTTTGGTTACGAGAGGTTCAATTTTTAGGTCATGTCATAAATGCCGACGGAGTATTGGTGGATCCGTCAAAGATAGAAGCAGTGTCAAAATGGAATTCCCCGAAGAACCCTTCGGAAATTAGAAGCTTTCTGGGGCTTGCTGGATATTATAGGAGATTCATTCAAGATTTCTCCAAGATTGCATCGCCGCTAACAAAGTTAACCCAAAAGAAAGCAAAGTTTATTTGGGGAGTCGATCAAGAAAAAGCGTTTCGGACGCTAAAAGAAAGGCTAACTCAAGCTCCGGTACTGACATTGCCGGACGGAATCGAAGACATGGTGGTTTATTCGGATGCTTCATTATCGGGGCTCGGTTGCGTGCTGATGCAACGGGGCAAGGTAATAGCCTATGCCTCGAGACAATTGAAGATACACGAGAAGAAATACCCCACGCACGATCTCGAGTTGGCAGCGGTGGTATTTGCATTAAAAATATGGAGGCATTACTTGTATGGGGTAAAATGCACCATATTCACCGACCACAAGAGTCTGAAATATTTCTTCGATCAGAAGGAGTTAAATATGCGACAAAGGCGGTGGCTGGAAACGGTGAAGGACTATGATTGTGAGATACACTATCACCCCGGAAAGGCAAATGTAGTAGCGGATGCTCTAAGCAGAAAAGCGGATTATGCCCCAATACGAGTGAGGTCGATGCAACTCGTGGTAACCTCGGGTATACTTGAACGTATTCGAGAAGCGCAACTAGAAGCAGTAAAAGAAGAGAATTGGAAGAAGGAAAGAATAATTGGGCAGTTAAAAGACTTGTCGGATGGGAATCACGGGTTAAAGACTCGATCCGGAAGGATATGGGTCCCACATACCTGTGGAGTAAAGGCGCTTCTACTTGATGAAGCTCATAAATCCCGTTATTCAATTCATCCGGGTGCGACCAAGATGTACAATGATTTGAAACAAAATTATTGGTGACCCGGAATGAAGAGGGATGTGGCGAAGTATGTGGAAAAATGCTTGACATGTTTACAAGTCAAGGCGGAGCATCAGAAACCCTATGGCAAACTCCAACCGTTAGAAATTTCGGTTTGGAAATGGGAACATATTACAATGGACCTGTTAACCAAGTTGCCTAAGACGAATCGTGGTTTTGATGCAATATGGGTAGTGGTGGATAGATTGACGAAAAGTGCTCACTTTATTCCGATTCGTGAGACTTATACGTCAGAAAAGATGTCAGAAGTCTATACCAATGAAATCATAGCACGTCATGGAGTGCCGGTGTCCATCGTGTCTGATAGGGATACCCGGTTTACTTCGAATTTCTGGCGTGATTTCCAAGAACAAATGGGGACCAAATTGTTCATTAGCACCGCGTACCATCCTCAAACGGATGGACAAAGTGAAAGAACAATACAAATATTGGGAGACATGCTACGGGCGTGTATAATCGACTTTGGAGGCAGTTGGGATGTTCACCTACCGTTAGTCGAGTTTTCGTATAACAACAGTTACCAATCTAGTATTAAAATGGCACCATACAAACTGCTTTACGGTAGGAAGTGTCGAACCCCGGTTTGTTGGGGTGAAGTGGGTCCCCGTGAACTCGCCCATCAAGACATAGTACGAGCCACGAACGAAAAGATCGATAAAGTTCGGGCACACTTGAAAGCGGCTCAAGACAGGCAAAAGGCGTATGTAGATAAAAGGAAAAGGCCAATTGAATTTCAAGTGGGTGACATGGTCATGCTAAAAGTGTCCCCATGGAAAGGCGTTATTAGATTTAGAAAGAAGGGGAAGTTAAGCCCAAGGTTTATCGGGCCATTTAAAATTATCGGGAGAGTTGGCAAGGTAGCTTACCGTCTTGAACTACCGGAGGAGCTAAGTGGGATCCATGGCACGTTTCACGTATCTCAATTAAGAAAGTGTCTAGCTGACGAAACGACCTATATCCATTACGATGATATCGAAGTGGATAATAGTCTAAATTATGTGGTGAGACTGGTTGAAATTTTAGACAGAAAGGTCAAACGTTTACGAAATAAACAAATCGAACAAGTCAAAGTCAAATGGGAGCATAGGAAGGGTTCGGACACTACATGGGAGTCCGAAGAGGAGATGCGACGTCTTCACCCTACTTTATTTGGTACGTATTGCGGTTTCGAGGACGAAACCCTTTTTAAGGGGGGTGGACTTGTAACACCCCGAAAAAAAAAATGTAAAACCTTAAACTGGAATTAATAAGGTTTAAATAAACGAGAATTTACTAACTAGGAAATTTAACCTAATTAGTTAAAAATCTAGAAATAACCATAAAGTAGAGTTAAAGTTCACTAAAATCTATATTGATCAAAGTGAAGGGGGTTAAGTTGTTAAAATTGAAAACTTAATTCTAATAACTAAACAAAACACAAACTTAACCCCACTTGGAAATCCCTGGTCGACCAGAAATCCTCAGGGGCGACACCCACTTCATTCAAACCTAGAATTCTACTAAAATTCACAAATTGAAGGAGCAAATCTGGTCCAAACGAAAATCCGAGCATAGAATAGTGATCCTCATCACAAGAGGATTACAAGGTATGTAAAATTTAAGGATTTCTCTCAACTTGGAATTTTGATGATTTGGGAAAAATCTGGAATTAGGGTTGCATGTGTATATTATGATGATTGTGGAACTATTATAGTGTCTAAGGACAAACCCTAGATCAATAGAATTTGATATCATAAGAAATATTGGGTGAATCCATAACCACCAAGGTAGGTGGTTAGTGGGTCATGTGTATTTGGATGAACACTAGGAAGTAAATTGTTAATCTAGTATATTTTAGCAATCTGGGAATGATTTCAGTAATTTGAAGCTAACATTCATGTAAATTGATTTATTTATATGAAAATAGGGTTAAATGATACACTAAAGATGTGATGTTTGATCATTTAAAATTCTGCTTATAAAGTGTTTGTTGAAATGCCTCTATGAAGGCTTAAAAAAACTGAAATTTTGAGTTAAACGCATAATCATGATGTTCGGTGTATTATGCGAATTATGATGTGAAGAGAGTTCTAAACATGCCTTGAATTGAATTCTATAGGACAAGATACCGGAACGTCGAGTGGACAAGCCGGTGGTGACTCACGGTTGAAGGGCGTGCGCTAAGGTATGTAACTTGACCCGTTACATTTAATAGATTGGATGTTTAAATAATGTGTGCTTGATTTTAGAATAAATGATGCTATGAAATAAAGCATTTATGTCGCTATATAGAATAATTGGTTAAAAGTTGGTTATAATCCGTTGGTAGTGGTCATTGAGGAAGGAATTTCCGTAGACAAGCCAAACGGGTCGAATAACCAAAATAAAGCATGATTAATACTACGGAATATGTGGATTTTATTTTGATATTGGTTGACATATAATATGTTAGAAATATTAGAATTTGATGCAGTGAATTCTTAGAAAAACGAAATCCGAAAGTTGGGTTTGAGAGCCTTGAACAAAACAAGCAAAAATAAGGATTTCCAGGTACTACCGTAAATTACGGTAGTACCGTAATTTACGGTAGAGGTTAAGACTGTTACGGTAGTTCACTACTGGTTTACGGTGATCAGACAATCTTAGGTCTCACCGTAATTTACGGTGAGACCGTAAATTACGGTGAACTCAGAAAAGCTTTGATATGTTTGTCATTTCACATGTATTGTTAAACTTGAAGTCATATTATATAACAACGTCAAAACTAATATTTTTAATGGTTTTGATGATAGGTAATTGTGATAGATCTTACGGTTGGCGATCAAGCGATTTAATGATGAACCGAACACTCCGTTTTGAAGCTTCCGCAATACTTTAGATCCTTGTAGTTTTTGTGAATGGGTTGTAAACGTATGTTTAAACAATTTTTGAAACGTCTTAACTTAGTCATTAGTTGATTAAGGTCTTAGTTACTTATGAACTTCGTTAATGAAAGTCATGTCTTTAAACTATATTTGTCTAAATCTAACTTTAAAGTTAGGGTGTTACAGGGCATTGGCACTCTTACCCCCCCCTAAGGAAATAAATGCAAATTTACCCCCTACTGTTAACTCTTATGTCGCAATTCTATCCCCCGGATTCATTTTTCTTGACCGGTCAATCTAAACAAGGGAGGGTCAAAGGGTATAAATGTAATTTCACCAAAAATTGTACTTTATATATTAAAATAACCCCTCAAACTCAACATAACATCACAACCTTACCCCCTAAGTTTTCCCCTCTCTTCTTCATCTCTTCCGGCGAAGTCCTTTCTCCGGCTTCTTCACCGGCGACCTTCACCCCCCGACGACATCCACTCCATCTTCTTCACCACACTAGCACATGATGACTGAACAGAATGGCATTATGCATCGAGCTCCACCGGCTGAGCCAGGGCCGGCGACCACACCACCGGCCACCATCGATCCAGATGTGGTCCAGAGATCCTCCCTTTTCTCGCAATTTTCAGGTAAAATCAAACAACAATTTTGATTGTGGGGTACAATCAAACAACTAGTAATGGATGTTTGTGCATTTGCAGTGGACATGAGGATTCATGTTTCACTACGATCGATTGTGGTCTCATTGGTGCTCAAGATGCGAGGCCGCCCGTTCCTGCATTTCCAGTTTCCGCCTCAGCAGGAAATGGTTGTGTAAGATACTTAAACTCTAATCTTCTAGGATCTTTTGGGTTAATATGTAGTGTAGGATACTTAAACTCTAATCTTCTAGGATCTTTTGGGTTAATGTGTAGGATCTTTTGCTTGATCATAGAACAAGTTATGTTTGATCATATAACACATTGACTGTTAAGTTGGTTGTATTTGACTGATAAGTGGGTTGATGTTTGATCACGACATAATGTGGGTTAATGTTGTGTATATTTGACTGTTAAGTTGCTGTTGTTTGGTTTGATCATAGAACAGAACAGAACAAAACCATTGACTGTTAACTTGGTTATATTTGACTGTTAAGTGGGTTAATGTTTGATCACGACATAATGTGGGTTAATGTTGGTTATATTTGACTGTTAAGTTGCTGTTGTTTGGTTTGATCATAGAACAGAAGAGAACAAAACACTTTGACTGATGCAGAGGTGCTGTCATGGCACTTGGTGCAATCACCATCACTTTCAGTCCCATGCATAAGTGAAAGAGGGTGTATGTGATTTATGGGTCAATAATATAGGTCAATGCAATAGGTGTATGTGCAGGCTTCTACAATAATCACCATCACTTGTGACTTATGGGTCAATAATCACCATCACTTGTGACTTATGGGTCAATAATCACCATCACTTTTAGCCAATAATATGGATATTATGCAGTGAACCTGTAAAATGCTGAAGGTTCTTCATGGTTTTTGAATTGACAGTGCTGCAAGGTTCTTCAATACTATAGGTCAATGTATATGTGTTGTTTTTAGGCAGTAATATGGATATTATGCAGGCTTCTTCAAATGCAATAGGTGTATGTGCAATTTGACTTATGAAAGTCAAACATGCTTGTACAAATGCTTATGACTTATGGGTCAATAATATAGGCCAAGATTTGTCATTACAAACTTGTTTGAATTCTGTTTGACTTGGCAGTGAACCTGTCAAATGTATAGGTCAATACTATAGGTCAATGTATATGTGTTGTTTATGCAGGCTTCTACAAATGCAACAGGCTTGTACAATGCATATGGTTTTTTAATTGACATTGAATTCTGTTACAACACTTCTTCATGCTTTTTGAATTCTGTTAAAACACTTGATGCCAAACACACAATGGTTATGATTTTTGCTGACAATGAACCTAGTGGCTGAGTGGGACAGTAGAGAAGGGTGGTCAACGGTGGCTGAGTGGCTTGAATTCTGTTACAAGCCTGTTTATATGGTGGTGGAATCGAATATGGATGGTGGCGGGAAAGGTTTTGGTTGTTGCAGGGGGTAATTTTGCTTCTAAACATAAATTATAGGGGGTTATAAGAAAGGGTATTTTAGTAATTTACCCAAAGTCAACAGATCAGCAACATATTTGATTCCAGGGGGTAAACATGCGAAATAACAGCAAACGTTGGGGGGTAAAACAAAAGGGTAAAATAGTCTTTTCACACCCAAGTCAACAGGCTGGTCAAGAAAAATGAATCCGGGGGGTAGAATTGCGACATAAGAGTTAACAGTAGGGGGTAAATTTGCATTTATTTCCTTGGGGGGGGGGGGGGGGGGGGTAAGAGTGCCAATGCCCCCTAACCTCATGGGGGTAAAATTACAGTTTACTCAACATTAAAAAAGAAAACACGTTCACACACCCAGCAAAGCAAAGTTCACCGACGAATCATGAAACTAAACATCGGCTGTCTACCGGTAATCGGAAACCGTTGGCGGCCGCTTTTTCTGCAACGATATATATGGCTTTTATCTGCTTTCCGAGATTTTCTCACCACATAGAACATTATGAAAAAGAATCACATTTCCAATAAATCAAGAATCCTGCTGTTGTTCACTGGTGTTCTTGTTGCTGCCGCATTCATTTTCAATTACTTATGGGCTTCTTCTTCCTCTTCTCCCGCTGCATTTACCTCTATCCATTATAACTGGGTTCGTGAGAAAAATGATCTTGTAACCCTACGTAATTTCTTCAATGGCACTGATGAGGTCAGCCGATTATCCACTTTCCGTATTTTAGTTTTGTTTTGTTCTTTGATTTGTTCCTGATTTGAACCTTCGAATACTGTATACATGTTCCCCTCTAGGTTCTTTGCTATTTTCGACTAATAGATTTAATTTTGACTTTTGAGGTCAACATAAGTTATACCAGATTTGAAATTGATATGTTTTTTTTTACAAAGTTAACAATCAAAAACTTGTGCTTAATATATATAACTTGTTGGCAAACACAAATTAATTAATATTTTCTCTTGTGGCTGCCTACATTTGTACAATTTTGACATGGGGTCTAACTGAAATTGACCCAGAAAAGTCAAAATTTGCATTTTCTTCATGTGATCAGCTGAACTCAAAATTGAGTTTTGGATGATGGGTTTGTGTTGTTTGTAGTAAATGCTGTTGATTCGAGTGTATTAGTCTATTAAAGTAGTAGGCTTTAGATCCGTGAATACATGGGGTTGTGTCGTAGAAACGATATAATTATATAATATGTAAAAAAAAACTTCATATAACTGACGTATTTTTATTACCATATGATAATTCATATGACTAACTTGAATCTATCCGAAACCGGTCTATGATTTTAAGTAATGCTTGAATACCGTAATAGCTCGTGTATTACACGGGTTGAATACTGAAAAATACGTAATACATGAATATATATATATGTATATATATACTTCATATGACTGAAATTACGTATTACATTACAAATTATAATGTATATAATTTATATTATTTTTATTATTGTGTATCTTTTATATATTACTTTTATTTGTAGTAAATGAAAATAATTTGATTGGTATGTCATAAATTAGATTTGTTATTCTTACTAATAATTGTTATGCGATTTAATTAATAATTAGTTGTTATAAAATTATGATCTATGTTAACTGTTTATATATATGATGAATAAAATAATTTCATAATTATTGTAAATTTATCATGTCACAAATGGGTAAAAAAAGAAATTAATAATATTAAAATAGGATTAAGTTGCTCTTTCCTAATTTATAAAACATCTATTTATTTAGGGGTCATGTAGGGAGGGATTGGGCGGGAAAAAAATGAAGTGAAATATGGTGGTGACACGAGTCCAACTTTGTTTTCATTTATTAGGTAGTAGATGGATCTTTTACTTATTTGATTTTTAATTTGTTTGTTGTTGCATTGTAGATTGCAAGTTTTAAAGATGAAAAAGATAAAATCCCTGAGAGGCTACTATCAGGAACCTTTGCTGATTTACCTGCACCCGAAACCGAATGGGAAGAGATGGCACCCGCGCCTGTGCCACGGCTTGATGGTGCTTCGATACAAATCAATGAACTCTTTTATGTGTTTTCTGGATATAGAAACCTTGACCATGTAAGAATCAATCTTTGTTTCATGGGAAACTGCATAAATTCTGTACAGAATCTATGTTCAACTGATTAATAGTTACAATAATCATTTTCAAATTTTATTATAGGTACATTCCCATGTTGACGTTTACAATTTCACAAACAACAAATGGGAAGAAAGCTTTGCCACACCGAAACAGATGGCTAATTCCCATTTAGGAATGTCTACCGACGGGAGATATATATACGTTGTCTCAGGGCAACAGGGACCTCAATGTCGAACTCCTCCTGTAGCCGAAACATTTGTGCTCGATACTCAAACAAGAAAATGGCAATCATTTCCCCCATTGCCAGAACCAAGGTGTGCTTTTTAATGTGTTAACTATTGATATATGAATTCTGAAATCATTACTTCAATATTATTCTATTTTTTATTTAATGTTTATATAAAATGATATAGGAGATTCATGCATTTAATTTGACTTGTAGGTATGCTCCTGCAACTCAAGTTTGGAGGGGAAGACTTCATGTGATGGGTGGCGGCAGGGAGAATCGCCATACGCCCAGTACAGATCATTGGAGTATTGCGGTGAAAAATGGCAAACCGTTAGAGAAAACATGGAGGAAAGAGGTGCCAATTCCGCGTGGAGGTCCGCATAGGTAAAAACTAAAAACCGACTTAACAAATTATATCCGCGTATGCAGTCAATTGGTTTAGTAAAACGTTTATGTTGTGTTTTAATAGAGCATGTGTTGCTGTTGGTGATCGGCTGTATGTTATTGGCGGTCAAGAGGGTGACTTTATGCCTAAACCAGGGTCACCTATTTTCAAGTGTTCACGAAGGCATGAGGTAAGTTGATTTCTAAAACCTACCATTTATAAAGTTCATTTTGACTCTTGTGGGTCAAACCTGTTGCTTTTACGATTAGGCCTTTAAATGAACCGAACGAACACGAACGGGGCATATTCGTGTTCGTTTGTTTAACTTTAACTGAACAAACGATCAAACATGAACATTTAAACGAACGAGGTTTACTTGTTCATGTTTGTTCGTTAAGAAATGAGTGTGCTCGTTTTTGTTTATGTCCGTTTGTTAATAGTATAAAGAGTTAAATGCCATTTTAGTCCCTGTGGTTTGAGCCATTTCGCTAGTTTAGTCCAAAGGTTTCATTTTTTGCTTGTGGGTCCAAAAAGGTTTCACCGTTGCCATTTTAGTCCACTGGGTTAACTTCATCCATTATTTTGGTTAACAGGAAGGGCAATTCGGGTATTTTATATGGCCGAATTGCCCTTCTAGTTAACAAAATTACATATAAAATGACCGAATTGCCCTTCTCGTTAACATAAAAAATGGATGAAGTTAACCTAGTGGACTAAAATGGCAACGATGAAACCTTTTTGGATTCACAGGCGAAAAATGAAACCTTTGGAGTTTGGACTAAACTGACAAAATGGCCCAAACCACAGGGACTAAAATGGCATTTAACTCTAGTATAAACGAATATTTCATTAACGTAAACGAATGAACATATGAACTTACATAACCGGGCGAACACCAATTATAAGTAACGGGAACATCAATGTGTTGGCCTAAAAAATAATAAACTAGACTAAATTGTAAGCGGTGATATTTTAATTTCATAAAGCTAAACTATATTGTAATGGGCCTGAATATTTTAAATGAATATATAAATGAACAAACTTAAAGAAAGGTAAACTAATGAACTTAAATTGACATAAATGAACAAACGAGACATATGTTAATGTTCGTTCATTCGTTTAACTATATGAACAAATAATTTGTTCCTGTTCGTTTGCTTATTGAATAAACAAACATAAGCGAACTTCCTGCCGAACGGTTTACAAACTATTGGTTCATTTACAAGCCTATTTATGATCAAACTCGATACCAAGTTTATGAAATTTTGAAGTTCAATTTAGCATATCTGACCTTCAAGATTCAAACAGCTATGCTTGTATATTTCATATAGATATAGTAGCAGATCATAAACTGAACTGTTGTTAATTTTGAAAACTTCAGGTAATTTATGGTGATGTTTACATGCTTGATGACAAAATGAAGTGGCATACATTGCCACCTATGCCTAAACCCGATTCACATATAGAAGCTTCATGGGTAGTTTTCAACAATTCCATTGTGATCGCTGGGGGAACAACCGAGAAAAATCCCGTGACAAAGCGAATGATATTAGTTGGAGAGCTTTTCCAGTTTGATCTCAACTCAAAGGTATATTCATCACTGCATCCTTTTTTTTTTTATTTTGGTTTGCTTTAAACATAGAGCAGATCAGCAGACGCACTAATAATACAAATCGACACAGAAATGGCACGTGATTGGAAAACTTCCTTATCGTGTGAAAACTACGCAAGCAGCATACTGGAATGGATGGTTTTATATCACGTCGGGACAGCGAGACAAAGGACCAGATAATCCACAACCGAAGAAAGTTGTGGCAGACTTATGGCGAACCAAATTGAGCTTGTAAAAAGATTCTTTTTATTTCTCAAGCAAACTTATTTCTTTTGTCGCGAAATAGTATACAATCAAGAGTAAATTTGTTCCAGTTTTGATAGTTAATGCATTTTGCCACACCATGATAAATATAGTTTCAAATTTTATCAGCGTTTTTGCCACACCATGTGGTTAAACACTGTATGTATGAAAAACATGTGATGATTAATGAATTGTTTCTACATCAACATCTGTTTTCTTGTTTGATTAATGTTTGTTTGACTCATCAACACCCGTCTCTGCGTGATTTGATGAATCTAGAGTGATGTCTCTGCGTGATTTGATGAATCTAGAGTGATGTTATGGTGTTTATCGATCCATACGGTTTCTACAAATTTCAGCAATTCCTTTCAGTTAGATGTTTGTTTGAATCTCATTAACAGTCCTCTACAAAATGTGAAACTCCACCATTTCACCATCATAAAGACCCACAAGAATGGAACCTTTGTTGACTTTCTAGCTCATTTTTTTGTCGGATTTCAATGGAGCTGAGAGTTCAACCATAGTGAACTAAAGCAGTTAGCCACTTAAGTAGTCCGTGAATCTTGTTGGATAATATCCAAACAACCCAAATCATCACTAGATGAGCATACTTCATGTGTCCAATATTGATTTCTTTTTACTTTTTTTTTACCCTTGTTTGAAAGTTTAATTTGTTACCCATACTTGCATTCATTTCACTCTTAAACCCAACAAGCATTTCATCAAACGCCTTGAGGACACACAACTTTTGTGAGCCACGAGCACTGAGCAGTAACACAATCCAGCATCTCATTCATTGTCATTGGTGATAATAGAACTAGCTTTGTGTTGGATATCAGTTTTACTTGCAATCAATTATACTTTGTTGGTCAAACTGTTCATGCAAATCATACACAGATGAAGGAAGCATGGGCGTAGCATAGTTGGGGGGGGGGGGGTTTCGCTCAGTAGTGTCCGGTATGTAGTTTTCGTATAGAATTTTTTAGGTATATACGTTTTCGACCCCCCGATTTTATAATTTTAGGTTCGGTGACTTCCGACCCCCTGTCGGAAATCTCAAGATTCGCCACTGGAAGGAGGACTGTCTTTGTGGAACTTAAGACTTCTCAATTAATATTTAGGGTAAATTACTTTTTGAGTCCCTGTGTTTTATGAGTTTTAACTAGTTGAGTCCAAAAGCAAAAAGTTTAACGACCTGAGTCTCTATAAGCATTTTCTTTAACCATTTGAGTCCAAATTTCTAACTCAGTTAGATAATCTCAGTTAACTTTTTTTAAAATGACCAAAACACCCTTTTATATTAAAAAAACTTATTTACTCTTATTATTATAATGGAAAAATTACAAGTTTTGTCCTTTATCTTTATAGTAATTTACAGGCGGTGTCCTTTTTTTCAAATGTTGACAGGCGGTGTCCTTTAGTAGGTATTTTGTTGCAAGTTTTGTCCTTTAAGCTTAACCCAGTTAGATTTTCTTGTTAAATCTTATCACCCAAGGGTATTTTAGTCTTTTTACCCATTTATTTATATTATTTAAAAGAATAAAACAAAATATTTTTAAAAATTATTATTATTATTATTATTATTATTATTATTATTATTATTATATATCTTTATGTTTCTGCAACCACCACCATCAAGCACCATCGTTCACCACCCTGAATCACCACCTGCCATCATCAACCACCACCGGCAAGTTTCCAATTAATCCCCAACCTTCCATGTTTAACCTAGTCTAAGTTTCCCAAAACAAACCTCACAGTGACATCATAACAAACAATTAATCCCCAACCAGCCATTTTCAACCCAATTTCCAATTGCGAATGGCTGCCACTGCAATCACTTCGAAATCCACTTCAAGATCTTCAAATCTGTCGAATACCCATTTCAATTCAATCCATTTCAAAAAACCCCTTCTGAAAAAGACATTGAATAATAAATTGAAGCAGGACAAAATCAAACAAGACTACAGGTTAGCGGTGGATGTTTTAAACTTTTGACACCGATTAAGTAATATTTAGGCATAACAGAGCCGAGCACAAACGTAACAGAAACTTAATTGTCCTATAAACAGGTAACAATGAAATTCAAAGAAATCAGGTTATCATTCAGATGTATCCGTGATGACAGAGTCGAGCACAAACGTAACAGAAACTTTTTTTTTTAATTTGTGGCCTAATTTGCTCTAACATTCAGATGTATCCGTGATGATAAAAGTCAACTGGAACTCAAGGAAGATTAGCAAGAAAACCTCTGTGGGGATAGGGTGAGGAAGAAAGGTATGTGGTGCTTAGAAATGAGGGGGGGCACATGCAAGATCCCTCTTCCGCCATTGTTGCAGCAGCAGTTGAATAAAATAATACAGTTGACTCTCATTTATCCAACAAGCCACTTGAATCTCCCCTCAATCGATTGGCAACCCCCCAATTTGAAATTCTTGTTTCAAAAATATTGATTCAAGCATCCTAAACTATTTTAGTTTTTCAGGGGGAAGGAGAACTAACAGAGAAAGAGATTGAGAAGAGTGAAGGAAATTAGGGTTTTTAGGGGATTATAAAAGTGGGGAAATGAAGTGGTGGGGTGGAAAAGACATAATTACCCTCATGTGCTTATCATGTGCCATAAATTAACTGAGTTTTTTAACTGAGTTGGGTGTAAAGGACAAAACTTGCAACAAAATACCTACTAAAGGACACCGCCTGTCAACATTTGAAAAAAGGACACCGCCTGTAAAGTACTATAAAGATAAAGGACAAAACTTGTAATTTTTCCTATTATAATTACATATACATACAAACACAAACACAGAACAATGTGCATCTCTCTTCCTCATCCTGTAAGATTAAATATATTATGTAACAATATTTAATCTATAGCCATTATAATCATTTACATAATATAGATCATAATATATAATAACCTATTATTTAAATTAGTTGGTAATTTTTGATGGACCATATTAACCTTAGTAACTAATTAGGTTTCCTCCTGGGTGCTTATATAAGGAGAATTAAGTGGAGGTTAAAGGGTTACTCAGTTACACACCCCATAAGCATAACATCAAATTCGTCCTCCATCTCCTAACCGATACCCTTTTCGGTTCTCTAAGCCCCATCATCAGTCAGCACCCTAAGGAGGAACCAAATCACGATGACAAGCATGTCGAACTCCATTACTGGATTCTCCACTGGACTTTCTGCTGTGACAGGTATGTGTTTTACCGTTTTCCCTCATGCTCAAACAGAACTGAACCAACATGTGGTATCAGAGCATATGTTGATTAGTCGGTTCTGTTTTCGTATCCATTAATTCTGGGATTGAAACTTGGAAAACGGAATTTTTATAACTTAATGAATATGACAGCCGTTTCGAGTCACATAAATCCACTCGAAATCCCTGTTTTCGGAAAAGGAATAATCATATGTTTACTCGAAATCAAATGGGTTTATGTTTTACAACCGAAATCTGTTTAGAAGTATTAAAAGTTTCAGGTTTCGGGTTCCAGAATTTTATTTTTATGTTTAGGGTTCATCACATGTTCTTAGGAAATTCGAAAATTCTGTTATGATTTGGAATATGATTTGGATTATGAAGTGTTTTTTCTGTTTTGATCTATTTTGTCCTCAATAGATTTTCAAAAAAAACTGTTATTAGATAAACATATCACAATTTTCGAAATATGTTGATAAAATTAGACCATCTTAAAACAGGAAACAATATCTCATAATCCCTTAGATTTCGAATTTCAGTTATGTTATCACAAGAAACAGCTATCAACAGTGGACTCGTGACCATCAGGTTTCGACTCGAGACCAAGATCTCGACTCGAGACCACAAGGTCTCGACTCGAAATCATAAGGACTCTCAAAAGTTTTCAACTCGAGACAAAGGTCTCGACTCGAGACCATAACGTGTCAACTCGAGACCACTGAGGATTCGACTAAGGCCATTAAACTATTACAACTCGAGACCATTAGATCTCGACTCGAGACCATAACGTGACAAGGCGAGACCATAACGTATCAACTTGAGGCAGAGGTCTCGACTCGAGATCATTAGATCTCGACTCGAGACCATAACGTGTTAACTCGAGACAAAGGTCTCGACTCGAGACAACAAGGCTGTGACTCGAAACCTCATTATTTTTTAAGCTGTTTAATGTGAACTAAAAATTCGATCCGCGCTAACGGGTGGTTTGCTATTAAATAAATGGTTTTGTAATTTACTTAGTTAATTAATCAGAATCAGATAATGTTTTGCAAAACCAGAATAGCTTAACTTGAATGAGTTTTTGATATATCATTTCTGGCCAAAGCTGACTTGATACATCTACTTATCGTTCAAGTATTACGAAAGCTATGTTGTGTGTGCATCATAAGCATGGATGTCTTAATTTCTGGCCAAAGCTGATTTAATTCATTCATAGATGGCATACTCAACAAGTGCATAACTAAAGTGGTTGTTTCAATTTCTGGCCAAAGCTGATTTGTTACAAACACTTTGCACATATGCTTAAATGATTACACTTCTGGCCAAAGCTGTTTTGTCTTCGTTTAAGTAGAATTTTTTAGCTAAGTCTATTATTTTGATGTTAGTAATAGACAATATCACAGCTTCATAATGTAAAATGGTCATTATTTATGCCTGCCTTAGTTTAACGTGCCCTTAGATCACATTAGGACTTCTTCATTTGTATCATAACTTGCTCATCTTATTTCCACTATCAGCACCCAATTGCGGGATTCCACCTTTGACTGGTGAAAACTTTGCTGCATGGAAGGATGCCCTCATGCTTACACTTGGAGTGCTGGACTTTGATTATGCTCTAAGAGAGGATAAGCCAGTGGACCTTACTCCACAGAGTACTGCTCCTCAGCAGTTACTTCATGATAAGTGGACTAGAAGTAACCGCATGTCTCTCATGTTCATGAAGCAGTCCATTAATCACTCTATCAGAGGAGCTATTCCTGATTCTGACGATGCTAAAACCTACTTGGCTTCTGTGGAGGCTCAGTTCAAGGGGACGTCTAAAGCACACGCTAGTACTCTTATTCTCAAGCTGGTGACAACTAAGTATGATGGGAGGAGTGGCATTCGCGAGCACATCATGATGATGAATGACATGGCCAATAAGCTGAAGGGGCTGGAAATGGAAATCAGTGATGGTTTCCTTGTTCATTTCATCATTACCTCGCTTCCTTCGTCCTTTGAAGCATTCAAGATCAATTATAACACTCAGAAGGACAAATAGACGATGAGTGAGCTGGTCGCCATGTGCGTACAGGAGGAAGAGCGTATGAGGATGGATCGCCATACTGATGTTGCAAACTTCACTACCTCCAACTCTAAGAAGAGGAAGAACAATCATCAAAGGAAGGATGCTTCAAAAGTCCAAAGGCCTAACCCTCATCCTAATACAAGTGCACCTTCCAGCTCTAAGAACTCCTTAGGCAGTATCCGCTGCAAGTTCTGTAAGAAGACATGACACATGCAGAAGGAGTGCCCTGACTTTAAGGAGTGGCTGGCTAAGAAAGGTAACGATTATTTTATGATACTTGAGTCCTATAATTTAAGTGTTCCTGCTAATTCTTGGTGGTTTGATTCTGGTTCATGTTACCAATTCTACTCAGGGATTCCTTTCAATCCGGAAGCTGGAAAGAAACCAAAGAACGCTTAAGGTTGGGGATGATCGAGAATTAGAAGTGAAGGCCATTGGAACATTACAATTAGTTATGAAAACTGGTTTATGTATTAAACTTTATGATACCTTATATGTTCCTGAGGTAACTCGGAACCTTGTATCAGGACCAAAGTTAGACATGGACGGTTTTATTGTTTCCCATGGTCATCGCAAACTCTCTATCCATTATGATTCTGTTCTTTATGGTACTTGTATTCTGGATGGTGGTCTCTATAGATTAGAACTAGAAGATAACTTTTCCAAATCTTTGTTGTCATATAATATTAATGAATCACTCACAAAGATGGAAGAGAAACGAGACTTAGAAACTTCATCCATGTTGTGGCATCAGCGTTTAGGCCACATTTCAAAAGAACGATTAAATCGTCTTGTGAAGGATGAAGTCTTACCTCCTCTCGATTTCTCTGATTTTGGAACATGTGTCAAATGTCTTAAAGGTAAAATGACATTAGCGAATAAGAAAGGTGCCACTAGGAGCTCTAATTTATTAGAACTCATTCATACTGACATTAGTGGTCCCTACCAAATCGCTGGCATAACAGGACATACTTCATTTATCACTTTTATTGATGATTATTCTCGTTACATGTACTTGTATCTAATTAAGGAAAAATCTGAATCTCTTACAACTTTTAAAGATTATAAGGCTGAAGTTGAAAAGCAATTAGATCGTCAGATTAAAGTTGTGAGATCAGATAGAGGCGGTGAATATTATGGAAGACATACTGATGTGGGTCAAGCTCCTGGTCCATTTTATGAGTTTTGTAAGGGCCAGGGGATTGTGAACCAATACACCATGCCTGGTACACCTCAGCAGAACGGTGTCGCTGAAAGAAGAAACCGTACCCTTATGAACATGGTGCGCAGTATGTTAGCCAACACTAATTTACCATTAATCCTATGGACTGAAGCGTCAAAAGCACCTGTTCATATACTCAATAGAGTTCCTTCTAAGTCTGTCCCTAAAACTCCTTATGAACTTTGGACAGGAAGGAAACCGAGTCTTAAATATATGAAAGTATGGGGCTGCATTGCTGAAGCGAAACTTTACAATCCTTTCCTAAGGAAACTTGACCCTAAAACTGTTACCTGTTTCTTTATCGGGTATCCTGAGAACTCTAAGGGTTATCGTTTCTATTGTCCTTCTCATGTCACCCGTATTGTTGAAACCAAGCGTGCCGCGTTCCTGGAGGATTTCAAGGTCAGTGGGAGCAGTACCAACCCTTATGAAGAATTGCAAGAAGTACAAGACGCGGGGGGAGAGACTCGTCGCTTACCATTACTCTGATTACTCCTCTTGTACCCAATGCAACTACTGTACCTGAAGCTACTGCACCAACTCCAAATTTACCTCTACAATCAGAACCCATTATACCTCATGACGAAGGCACATCAAACGCTCAACACCAAGACAACGCTGAACCCGATAATCCACTCAGGAGGTCATCTAGGCAAAGAAGGCCTACTAATTGGGATGATTATGTTACCTACCTGACTGAAATGGATGCCGGAAAGCTCAATGATCCTATCTCTTACAATGAAGCCATTAGCAGTGATCAGTCTTCTGAATGGAATAAAGCGATGATTGATGAGCTTCAATCCATGAAGAAAAATGACGTTTGGGATTTGGTAGAATTACCCAACGGAGCCAAACCCGTAGGATGCAAATGGGTATTCAAAACAAAACTGGATCCGAATGGTAACGTTGAACGCTACAAAGCGAGATTGGTTGCAAAGGGCTACACTCAGAAAGAGGGAATTGATTATCAAGAGACGTTTTCACCTGTCTCTCGTAAAGATTCATTAAGGATCGTCATGGCCCTAGTAGCTTATTTTGATTTGGAGTTGCATCAGATGGACGTTAAAACCGCTTTCCTTAACGGAGATTTGGACGAAGATGTTTACATGAAGCAGCCTGAAGGCTTTGAACCTGAAGGTGAGGAGCATCTAGTCTGTAAGTTGAAGAAATCCATTTACGGGTTAAAACAAGCATCACGTAAATGGTACCTCAAGTTTGATGAAGTCATGAAGAAGCAAGGTTTTATGAAGAATCAAGTGGATCAATGCACCTACCTCAAGATGAGTGGGAGCAACTTTACTATACTTGTCCTTTACGTAGATGATATTCTATTGGCAAGTAATAGTTTAGACATGTTGCATGAGTCGAAGCGGTTACTTTCGCATAACTTCGACATGAAGGATCTCGGAGAGGCTTCTTACGTCATTGGCATCGAAATTCACCGAGATAGACACAAAGGGATCTTAGGATTGTCCCAAAGGGCCTACATAGATCGTGTCCTTACGCGTTACAACATGCAACAGTGCAAACCCTCCGTCACTCCAGTAGTTAAGGGAGATGTTTTCGGTTCATTCCAGTGTCCGACAACAGAGGTTGAGAAGGAGCAAATGAGCCAGATACCTTACGCGTCAGTAGTCGGGAGCTTGATGTATGCTCAAGTCTATACTCGCCCAGATATCGCTTATATTGCTGGAATGCTAGACCGTTATCAGACTAATCCTGGCCTAGATCACTGGAAAGCAGCTAAGAAGGTACTTCGATATCTGCAAGGGACGAAAGACTATAAGCTGACTTATAGAAGAAGTGATCATTTAGAAGTGGTGGGCTATTCTGATTCTGACTTTGCAAAGTGCAAAGATGACAAGAAATCCACTTCGGGCTATATCTTTATGTTAGCAGGCGGCCCTATCTCATGGAAGAGTCATAAACAACAGTTGACCACAACTTCCACAATGATGGCAGAGTACATTGCTGTTTATAACGCAACCTGTCATGGAATGTTGCTTAGAAATCTGATCACTGGACTCAAAATTGTTAATTCCATTTCTAGACCATTGAAGCTTTACTGTGATAATTCAGCTGCCGTTAGTTTCTCGAACAGTAACAGTTCGACTGGAGCTGGTTTATATCTCGATACAAAATATCTGTTCGTACGTGAACGAGTTGAGGAAAATAATCTTTGTATCGAGTATATTAGTACTAAGGATATGCTTGCGGATCCGATGACTAAAGGTCTCCCTCCTAAGGTTTATGAAGAACATGTTCGTAATATGGGATTTTGTAAAGACCTTATTTAAGCATATTGTACTAGCTTATGTTTTATGTTAATGAAATTTCCTCAGTTTGATTTTGTATGTCTCTTAGAATATGTTCAACCGGTATAATGGCATATTGACAAATAAAGTTACAAATCAAACAAAGGGCTTACGCGTATTTTGATCATGACGATTAGGTTTTAAATTAAGGCTATAGTATGATTAATGGGGGTCCTGAGTCGCATAATGATTCAACGGCTGTATTTCTCTGCTATAGTACTTGTTTAAGACTAAAATGAGTGTTAACTCCTGATCAGGCTTATCTAATACTCATAGTAAATGATTACTCGGCTAAGTGGGAGAATGTAAGATTAAATATATTATGTAACAATATTTAATCTATAGCCATTATAATCATTTACATAATATAGATCATAATATATAATAACCTATTATTTAAATTAGTTGGTAATTGTTGATGGACCATATTACCCTTAGTAACTAATTAGGTTTCCTCCTGGGTGCTTATATAAGGAGAATTATGTCACGGCCCCCGACCCGGTTTGACCCGTTTCAGGAGCCGCGGGACAGAAATCCCGTGGTATTTATTTAATTGAGTTTAACAACGGAAGTTTTCATCAGGATCTTTTTAAAACTGAAATATTTCCCGATTATTTTATTTCACAACGCGGGATAAAACCCCGGTAATTTACAATACTATGATTTCACAAAGAAATATTTTATTTTACAAAACATGTTTCTTTATTTTATCCTGAGCCACTTTCGTAAGCCTTTAGTGCTTCACGGCACTTTTCCTAGATCATAACAGATCACCTGAAACATGTTTGAAAAAGGTTTTGTCAGCGGGAAATACTGAGTGAATCATTCTATTTTGCATAATGATGCATAGTTATTAATTACAGCATAAAAGCGATTACAATGGCTTCTATCTTATTTTTATCTGGCATTCTGTCACAATGGTGACAAGTCACAATGGTGACGATGGTCATACCACTATTTAGATCAATGAACCTAAATAATGATGATTATCCCTGAAGGTCAATGAACCTAACAGTGATTATCCCGAGTAGGTCAATGAACCTAACTGGGAGAAAATTAGTAATGTGCACAATACCCCACTAACCAGTAATTCAAGATATCCACGACTTAGTCCCTGTAATTATAACCTTGAAAATAATTTGAGGTATTGTAAAACAATTGATAAAAAGAGAATGACTCACATTGCAGATTTAATTCGGGCAGAGCCTAGCCTACTGATTAGCCTTTTTTTTTAACCTAGATTTAATAATAGGCACACAAAACTGAGTTAGCAATCAATCCAGCAATTACGATAACTCACGAGATCAAATTCTCACAACGAACGACAAAGTGCAATACTTCATCCATCGAATTAACGATGATCCGTCAAATTAATGACGAACGATAAAGTACAATACTTTATCCATCGAATTAACGATGATCCGTCAAATTAATGACGAACGATAAAGTATAACCCTAATGTGGGCGGCACTTAAACATCCATTGGATATATTGATCGTCGGAAAATGAATCGTAGCAGCGATTGTGCTAATACCCTGTTTCGTAGCAGCACCCCCCTCTAATTAGTGTTTTGTGTGTGTTAATTGTGATAAACAGACGATATATCGGTGCCTGAAGCGAATTTCTTCGTCGAACGAATTCCAGAATTCAAGTGCCAATGTCCTCTATTTATACACGATTTTGGTCAGGCTTACGGACCGTAAGCATAGTCCCTTACGGTCCGTAAGGGACACGTTTTTCTTATAGAGTAGCCACGTGTGGGACTAGCTCAGGTGAGTCGACAGAATTCGAATTTGAAACTTTGACAGCAAATAATTCAGATAATCGTTAACTAGGAAATACCCCCCCTGAGTTTTAGGGGCCCTAATCCTGATTCTGATAGTTCTGAAAATTTTAGGGTTTGTGCAGAATCACTTGGGTGTCTTAATTAGGGTTTCCTATTGGTCAAATTAATTTAATAATTATGACTTTTGATGAGAGTCGTTACATTCTCCCCACCTTAAGAAAAATCTCGTCCTCGAGATTTACTGGAATAATTGAGAATACTTTCTCTTCATTTTGGATTCCAGTTCCCAAGTATATTAGGGTCCTATCTTTGAATCCCACTTTACTTAAACTAACACTATTTGTTTACCTTTATATCTTGAAAAGGTACTACCAAAGATTCGTCTGCTAGACATTTCTTGAGATTGGATACATGAAATACATCATGTACTCCAGCTAATTCTTCTGGTAGTTGTAAACGATAAGTAACTGTTCCTATACGTTGGATTACTGGAAATGGTCCTACGTAACTTGGACTTAACTTTCCTTTCTTACTCCTTTCCAAGGAGATACTTTCAATTACATTTTGTCTCCAACTCGAACTCCAACAGCTTTCATCTATTATCTGTATAAATCTTCTGGCGATCCTTAGCCGTCTTCAGCCTTTCCTTCGTGATACTGAATATCACAATCTTAATCACTTAGGATTTTCATCTATCTCCTTTGCCTCATGTTTAATTCTTTTTGCCCAAATATATGTCTTAAATTCTTATAATCCGTATAGACAGTAACCTTACTTCCATACAGATAATGTCTTCAATCTTAAGGGCAAAAATTATGATTCCTAATTCCAAATCATGAGTGGTAAAAATTTTCTTCGTGCTTTTTCATTTATCTTAATGCATACGCAATGACCTTTTTGCGTTGCATTAACATACATCCAAATCCTAATTTTGAAGCATCACAGTAAACTTCAAAATCTTCAGTTCCTTTTTCTTAACAAACAACACTGGTGCCCCTTCCACGGGGATAAACTAGGTTGTATGAAACCTTTACATAATTCATCTAATTGCTTTTTCAGTTTTAATATTTCTGTGGGTGCTAACCGATAAGGTGCCTTGACTTATCGGTATATTTCCTAGAATTAGATGAATCTTATACTCTACCTCCTTATCTGGTAGTAATCCTGATAATTCTTCTGAGAATACATCTGGGTATTCTGAAACTACAGAAATTTCCTTAAGTTCTTTATCTTTAATATTAATGATTACTGAAATCATATATACTATTCCTTGCTTCCATTCATAATTAACAACTTTCATTAGATATGAATTTTATGGGTTTTACATAGCTTATCTCCTGTAATCATTATTACTTTTCAAGTGATTGCTCAAACTTCTATAGAATTCTTATCACAGATAATTCGAGCATAATTGTTTTACTAATCAATCCATTCTTAGCACAACCTTGATTTCAACTAATTTCATAGGTAATAGGGTTGCAGAAAATTTAAAACTTAAAAATTCTATTTCTACGTTTTGCAGAACCTTATTTATTTTAACTAAATTTCAATCTGTCGTTTCTACTGTAGAAATTTGCCTAATGCTGGTTAAAGATAAGTTAAAAGTTTGGCAGAATGAAGTATTTATAAAACTTTGGTTTGCACCAGAGTCAAATAATACTTTTGTTGTGAACTAAGAACGTACCGGCTATCACATCTGGAATCATCTCGGCTTCCTTAGCAGTCAGTTGGAAGGCTCTTACATTCCTTTTTGCTCCTTCAGCAGGTTTATTGTCAGATGGTTTGTTCAGTTTTGGACAATCTGGCCTAAGATGTCCAGCTTCTCCACAGTTATAGCAGACTGAAAATTTCTTCCTTCTGCAGTCTTCTTCTTGATGCCCTGGAATTTTGCAAAAATTGCAATATCCTTTGCATTTTCCAAAATGCTTCTTTTTGCAAAAATTGCAAAATGGACTAGTGGTAGATTGCCCATTTCCTCTTCTATTGAAATTGTTATGGTTACCCGGACGGAATTCTTGGGTAATCTTTTGGGCTACTTCCTTCCTTCTATTTTCTTCTCTTGTCCGTACTAGTTCGTCAGTCAGAGTATTGGCTAAATCTACCGCATCATCAATAGTGCGAGGTTTCGCAGCTTTGACGATATTACGGATTTCGGAAATCAATCCCCAAATATAACGAGAAATAAGTACCGGCTCTGGCGAAGCCAGGGTTGGTACTACTCTAGCATACTCGAAGAAGGTCGTAGTATACCCTCGACAATCTACATCCACCATCCGATGGGTTAGAAACTTATTTGCCATTTGATCTTTTTCATATTCGGGACAGAATTTTCTTTCTACAAAACTCTTAAATTATTCCCAGTTCATAGCATACGCCATCCTTCTTCCTTTTGCTTGTAACACCGTATTCCACCATTCTAGCGCCACTTCTTTGAAAAGATTTGATGCATACATGACCTGATCATCTTGAGCACATTTACTTATGGCAATTACTGCCTCGGTTTTCTCTAACCAACGCAGTGCCGCAGTTGCTCCTTCATTGCCTGCAAACTCAGTGGGTTTACATGCAAGAAATTCTTTATAAGTGCAACCAGGCGTTGCAGCTTTCCTTTTCTTAGGGAGCGGAGCTTGCCGTGGTTCATTATTATGATTAACATGATTACCGCCTCCATTTACGCTATTACTGAAATTATCTTCAGAAATGCGTTTGCTAGGAACGATTTGTTGCGGTTCGATTGGATTTTTAATAGCAGCAACGATTGATGGAATAGCATTGGCTATCCCTTGAGCAACTATTCCTGGAATAGCATTGGCTATCCCTTGAGCAACGATATTTTCTATATCTTGCCTAGTCATAAATTGATCCCCCCGTTGTTGCTCAGATTGATTAACCTCATTAACTGGTTCATTATTAGCGTTTTCCATCTGATATCTAATTTATAGATTCATAATTAGTATAAAGGAAATAATCCAATGTCACAATTTAATTGCACATAATCACGTAAACAATATACAAACAAAATTGTAACTTTTTTAATATTTAATTTGTTGTAAAGATTATATCATGCTTCTATATACACCCATTTTATTATTTATTTTACACAAACTGATTTTACTATTACTATTACACAACCACAGTTTCATAATCCCCTATCCTTTGTCAGGTGATGTTCTAGTAACGGCGTTCCTTCTCATCGTATTTCCAGGAGATCTGTCCCAAAATCTCTTGGATCCTATTCCCAGTATCCATTTCGTCAAAATGACGGGATTCAACCATATTCTCGTTACTCATTGGTGGATTTGGTAAAGGTTCTGGATTGAACTTAAGAAAAAGCTTATAGGGATGGTTTTGTAATAGTATTTCATTATTCAACCATTCGTCTATTTGCGAGTGGATTGAAGGGTTTGGAATAGCTGGTTCTAAGTTCATTGGTAGTTGTGTTTCAAGGGAATGAATAAAATCATTTTCATTAATAGGCTCAATAGTATCATAGCTTGACATTATACAATCTAACTCTTCTTGAGATGGTAACCCCCCAATTTGCCTAGAGCTTTCTCCAATTTCCATTTTCTTAGGCTTGGGTTTCTCGAGAGGTAAAGCGTCGAATTCTATAGGCTCTTCTAAGTCTGGTATATACCTATTGAAATCCCTGGAAACTTTGATTCTTACTGGATAGAGATTTAAATTCTGAAGGGCTTCCGACAAGTCACTCATGCTGTTATGCAAAGTTCACACAAATACTAAGTTAAAAATTATATCAAATTTCATAGAAAACCTTTTAAATATTATTTCATATTGGGTAACTATGAAACAACCGAATATAAAAACATACTAGGTTTTATTTGTAATTTATTTATTTACTTACTAAATCAAGTTTCTGGTTTATATTTAATAAGGGTGATAAAACTTGAATCAAATTATTTTAAAGATTTGTATTTACTGCTACAGTGGTTAGCATATAAAGATCTGCCCATACTGTACACAATTAGTCAGATAATAAAACACATAATCATAAAATAACAATTAATACAAATTAAGTATTTTCTAAATACTTAATTGGCTTAATCAGTGGCTTGATAAGTGGCTCTGATACCACCTTTTTCTGTCACGGCCCCCGACTCGGTTTGACCCGTTTCAGGAGCCGCGGGACAGAAATCCCGTGGTATTTATTTAATTGAGTTTAACAGCGGAAGTTTTCATCAGGATCTTTTTAAAACTGAAATATTTCCCGATTATTTTATTTCACAACGCGGGATAAAACCCCGGTAATTTACAATACTATGATTTCACAAAGAAATATTTTATTTTACAAAACATGTTTCTTTATTTTATCCTGAGCCACTTTCGTAAGCCTTTAGTGCTTCACGGCACTTTTCCTAGATCATAACAGATCACCTGAAACATGTTTGAAAAAGGTTTTGTCAGCGGGAAATACTGAGTGAATCATTCTATTTTGCATAATGATGCATAGTTATTAATTACAGCATAAGAGCGATTACAATGGCTTCTATCTTATTTTTATCTGGCATTCTGTCACAATGGTGACAAGTCACAATGGTGACGATGGTTATACCACTATTTAGATCAATGAACCTAAATAATGATGATTATCCCTGTAGGTCAATGAACCTAACAGTGATTATCCCGAGTAGGTCAATGAACCTAACTGGGAGAAAATTAGTAATGTGCACAATACCCCACTAACCAGTAATTCAAGATATCCACGACTTAGTCCCTGTAATTATAACCTTGAAAATAATTTGAGGTATTGTAAAACAATTGATAAAAAGAGAATGACTCACATTGCAGATTTAATTCGGGCAGAGCCTAGCCTACTGATTAGCCTTTTTTTTAACCTAGATTTAATAATAGGCACACAAAACTGAGTTAGTAATCAATCCAGCAATTACGATAACTCACGAGATCAAATTCTCACAACGAACGACAAAGTGCAATACTTCATCCATCGAATTAACGATGATCCGTCAAATTAATGACGAACGATAAAGTACAATACTTTATCCATCGAATTAACGATGATCCGTCAAATTAATGACGAACGATAAAGTATAACCCTAATGTGGGCGGCACTTAAACATCCATTGGATATATTGATCGTCGGAAAATGAATCGTAGCAGCGATTGTGCTAATACCCTGTTTCGTAGCAGCACCCCCCTCTAATTAGTGTTTTGTGTGTGTTAATTGTGATAAACAGACGATATATCGGTGCCTGAAGCGAATTTCTTCGTCGAACGAATTCCAGAATTCAAGTGCCAATGTCCTCTATTTATACACGATTTTGGTCAGGCTTACGGACCGTAAGCATAGTCCCTTACGGTCCGTAAGGGACACGTTTATCTTATAGAGTAGCCACGTGTGGGACTAGCTCAGGTGAGTCGACAAAATTCGAATTTGAAACTTTGACAGCAAATAATTCAGATAATCGTTAACTAGGAAATACCCCCCCCCCCCTGAGTTTTAGGGGCCCTAATCCTGATTCTGATAGTTCTGAAAATTTTAGGGTTTGTGCAGAATCACTTGGGTGTCTTAATTAGGGTTTCCTATTGGTCAAATTAATTTAATAATTATGACTTTTGATGAGAGTCGTTACATTCTCCCCACCTTAAGAAAAATCTCGTCCTTGAGATTTACTGGAATAATTGAGAATACTTTCTCTTCATTTTGGATTCCAGTTCCCAAGTATATTAGGGTCCTATCTTTGAATCCCACTTTACTTAAACTAACACTATTTGTTTACCTTTATATCTTGAAAAGGTACTACCAAAGATTCGTCTGCTAGACATTTCTTGAGATTGGATACATGAAATACATCATGTACTCCAGCTAATTCTTCTGGTAGTTGTAAACGATAAGTAACTGTTCCTATACGTTGGATTACTGGAAATGGTCCTACGTAACTTGGACTTAACTTTCCTTTCTTACTCCTTTCCAAGGAGATACTTTCAATTACATTTTGTCTCCAACTCGAACTCCAACAGCTTTCATCTATTATCTGTATAACTCTTATGGCGATCCTTAGCCGTCTTCAGCCTTTCCTTCGTGATACTGAATATCACAATCTTAATCACTTAGGATTTTCATCTATCTCCTTTGCCTCATGTTTAATTCTTTTTGCCCAAATATATGTCTTAAATTCTTATAATCCGTATAGACAGTAACCTTACTTCCATACAGATAATGTCTTCAATCTTAAGGGCAAAAATTATGATTCCTAATTCCAAATCATGAGTGGTAAAAATTTTCTTCGTGCTTTTTCATTTATCTTGATGCATACGCAATGACCTTTTTGCGTTGCATTAACATACATCCAAATCCTAATTTTGAAGCATCACAGTAAACTTCAAAATCTTCAGTTCCTTTTTCTTAACAAACAACACTGGTGCCCCTTCCACGGGGATAAACTAGGTTGTATGAAACCTTTACATAATTCATCTAATTGCTTTTTCAGTTTTAATATTTCTGTGGGTGCTAACCGATAAGGTGCCTTGACTTATCGGTATATTTCCTAGAATTAGGTGAATCTTATACTCTACCTCCTTATCTGGTAGTAATCCTGATAATTCTTCTGAGAATACATCTGGGTATTCTGAAACTACAGAAATTTCCTTAAGTTCTTTATCTTTAATATTAATGATTACTGAAATCATATATACTATTCCTTGCTTCCATTCATAATTAACAACTTTCATTAGATATGAATTTTATGGGTTTTACCTAGCTTATCTCCTGTAATCATTATTACTTTTCAAGTGATTGCTGTAGGATCGTTTGCGGACCCAAACGAGTCGTTCAGAAGAGTTTATCTCAGTTTGAGCGGCGGAAACGAACAAACCGAGTTCAATTCAGCGAGATTTCACTTTAAACTGTTGTTGTATTGATAACGAATGCGATTACAGACCTAACAACACTTCGGCAGCACTTCGTGGCTCACCGGAAGAATCTCTTGAAAAAGTTACAACTGAACTAACCAACTCACCTATATATAATATGTTAGATTTCGCTTGAAGCTTGATACATATGTTCAAGCGAAATCTTCAATTACAATTCAAGCGAAATCTTCATGACATTTTATCTTCAAGCGATATCTTCAATCTACAATCCGAGACTCGACATAAGACGAAGACGACAGATGACTGCACCAACAGACTCCCCCTCAGATGTTGACGAGTCTTAAATGTCGAGTCTTCTCAATCTTCAGTCTTTATCAGTCTTTGAGCTTTCTCTGAAGTATTTGTCATTGCAAAAATCCTCAATCTCTATCTTCATCATCAACAACCTTCTCTCTCTCAAATGTTGAATATCATAGTGTCTTCAGACTCCCCCTCTCAATCTGCTGGGATCGTAGTCTGAAATTCACTTTCCACGGGTTCTAGATCATAACCTGGCACTTCATCACTCTCAGGTTTCAGAACCTGGCTAACCTGCATAAACTCTACCCAAAAATAAATTTTCTAATAACCTTTTTGTGAATAAGATTTTCAAGTCTAATTTACCACTTGCAGGAATAACATTTATATTTCAAAACATTTTTCATTTCATTTCAACATTCTTCAAACACTTTCACCCAAACCATTTGTTCATCATGTTTAGCACTTGGAATTTTGAAAATCAGCTCTTCAACACCAGTTGTCGAAAATCTTTTTGAATTTTTCAAACTTTATGCTAAAACACACTAAAATCTTTTTGGATTTTCTGAAAGAAAATAAATGCAAAAATGAAATATTTACAAACAATATTTTTGTGAGTTCGTGCAAGAGGATCATATCAGTTTAAGAGACAAATCACCAACACCGTTAAGCTTTAAATCATTTTAAGTTCTAAATGATTCACTTAGATTGTCAGTATACTGGTCCACTTAAATTTTCACACAAAGTTCAATTGATTCGAGATACGAGATTAATGTTTTAAGCTCTTGAACTTATTCGTGTGTCCCACTACTTGAATATACTCCCGTATCCAGATCCCAATATTCAGTCTTACAGGTGAGTATACCACAGATGATATCTGTAAGGGGAATAAATTATGCAACCGTGATAGCTCAGGTCAGAACTTCCGTTCAGCAGAGAGCCTAGTTGACTTTTAGGTGTGTCCCCTTTAGAGGATCTTTTGAATTACAACAGCCATGATTAGCATTTTTCAATGTTTCATCATTTTTTAGCTGAGGGTGGTGCTATATTTCAAGCAAGCAGAAAGTATTCTCCGGGGACTAGGCCATTGCTTCCGCAAAATCAGAAGTCCCTGGATAATACCCCAGATATCACTGAGCATAAAGACCTAGTATCTCAGAATAAGGGACCTTTCAAACAAGATTTCAGGGGTTACCTATATATCCAAGTTTGTGTTAACCCACAGAACAAGCAAGTTTGAAATTTAGGTTTATATCTCGTCACAATCTACTAAATGTGCAAAAACCTACTGGCACATCATCAGTGAGACCGTTTATCACTTTTTATCTTACCAATTCTTTAGCATGTTGTGATCGTCCACTGATGTACTATCATTTCCTCTTTTATGCAACAAAAACTCATTTTTCATTTTATCATGTTTTTGACTTTTTCAAATTTTCAAATGTTTTTGTATTTTCTAAAAATTCTTACTCCCCCTAAAATGCAACAACACTTTAGGAAATTTGAAAACAAACTGTACAACAACATGACAACTGATATCAAATTGTCTCAATTCGCCATCCACTTGGCATAAACAATCAGAACTCCCCTTCACAGCAAACTATTTTCCCATCGATTTCAAAACACTTAAGTTTGTTTTAATCAAATGGTTTTTCCGGAAAATAAGTTTTGTTGATTTTATCACTTGTAAAATTGGGGTTTGGTTCATCACATTGTTTTTTTCAACCACTTGTAGAAAATCAGATACAATTTAATGTCCCTGATTTACCACTTGTAACCATCACAAACATACAACTCAAACCTGTTTTTCAACCAATTTACCATCTTTTGATTGAATTCTCAAGGTGCCGATTCCTACTCCTCGCTTACAAACCTGGGAGTTCCGGCAAGTCCTGTAAAAATTCTCAAAAACACATTATACAAACATGATAAAGAATGATGCCGATTCATGATCCACGATTACCAACTTGGGATCTCCGGCAAGTCAGGTTTTTACTCTTTGAAAAATATATCCACCCAAGCCTGACCTTCCTTGGGTGTAACAACCTCTTCATCATCTTTTCTTTCAACTAACCTGTGACCTCCTCTTTTGGCAGCATAAAATTCTTTAACACTTTTGGCCTTACCATTGATCATTTTGCCAAAAATGTGTTTCACAGTTCCGTTGAAAGCTTTATCAACATCAAATTTCTTCTTGTCAGAATAAAATTGATTTGAAATTTCAACTTTTCCAACTTTCTTCAAGTAATTTTCAGCTTTCAAAGATGGAAAATTTTCATCGTTCACATTTGGAACTGATTTCTCAACCTTTTTCTCAACATGTGGCTCCTCTGATTTTGTGGAATCAGATTCATCACCAGAACTGTTTCTTGAACCCTTAACAACCCATTTTTGATTTATCAGATTTTCTTTTCTTTTAACCACATTCTTTGAACATTCACCAATCTCAAAGGTCGAATTTTCAAAGCCAGTAAATGGTTTGATTGTAAGTTCAGTTTTCTCCACAACTTTCTCTTTCAATTTACCAGATACTTCCTGTTTTGGTTTGAATGTTTTCGGACAATTCCTAGCAACATGACCAGCAATCTTGCACTGAAAACAGGTTCTTGTTTCTATCTTCTTTGGAGCATGATTTTTCTTCAACTCTTCTTGTTTCTTGGCAAGGAATTCTTGATTTGTCTGTTTTCTGAATACTTGTTCTTTCTCAGCATCTAAAAAATTTCCTGAAACAAACATAGTTTTTGGTTTAGAAAATTTTTCATTTTTATAATTTCTCGGTGGTACAAAACCTAATCCTTTCTTTTTGAAATTACGATTATGGTTTGGTTTCTTTTGGGAACTGTAACCATAATTGTAACCCATTTTCTTATTAAATCTTTGTTGATCTCTTGAAGTGTATTGTTTAGGTTTTTCAATAAGATTTAAATCTTTCATTTCAAAAATATTAATTTCTGTTAATTTGAAAACCTTTTTGATCAATTCAGTTTTAACACCTCTTAATGGAAAATCTTCATCAGAATATAATTTGTCAGAATCTTTTAAAGTATATGCCACTTTAAATGATTCATCATTCAAATTAGATTTTGATATCAAAAACTCTTTATCATAAACCCGTTTCTCCTTTTTGACTGTTGACTTTGATGAATCGGACTCAGACTTTGACTTGGATTTGGACTCTGGTTTAGACTCCTCTATGTCATCTTTGTCTAACACCTGATCGACCACACTTTTTATCAATTTTGACTCATGATCAGTATCGGACGACGTGTACGTGACATCAATATTTTCTGGCAAGTTATCCGACGGCACAGACTCCCATTGTAAGTTTATTGCCTTTTCGACTCTTTCGGAATTTGGATTTCGAGGTAAAAATCCATTTTCGACCGGGGGCGGACATCTAGTGTAAACCACACTTGGTTTCTTACCAGAAATCTTCACTTCATCTTTTGTCACAGATTTCTTTTCTTCGGACATTTTCATTTCTTCAAATGTCTTCAATTCTTCCACAACCGGATAAATCCTGTCAACAACAAAAGTAGAACATGAGTAACTGTCTAATAATTTCTTAACTTTCTCAGTTTCTATCTTTTGTGTTGCCAACTCAAGCTCGAGATCTGCACATTTCTTAATGTTATAGTTTGCCGTATCAAGCTGTCTCAGATAAGCTATCTTCAAAGTATTCATAGCTTCAGCTTGTTCACCGTTTGAATCAGTATACTTGTTGATTTCTCTGTTCATTGTATCATATGATTCTTTTAATCTGTTTATGTTGTGCAGCAATTCATTGTTTTGCTTGATTAAAGAATCACAATTCATGCACTTTTCAGGATCTTTGACAGGTTCTGCATCAACTTTGATCTCAAATTCAGGAACTTCTTTGACTGTTCTGTTTGATTGTAAAAATTCAGCTCTTCTCTTTTTCTCAGCTTTAGCTTCAGCTTTTAATCTTTTTTCTTCTTCTTCCTCTTCTTCGTTCTTTCTTCGTCTTTCTTCAGCTGCTTCCATGACTTTTCTGCACCTTTCTGCACATTTCAAATCATAAGCATTTGCAAAGAAAGCATTAATATTTGAAGTGTCTTTGGACATCTCTTTGGCCATAAATTCTTGATCTGAGCAAAAATTGTCCCAACTGAAACCTTCAGCTAATTTTTCATTGTCTTGATCTGCCAAACACAATTTGCTATTTGTTGGAACATATTTATCCCAACTAAAACCACTATCCTTTCCCAGACAAGCTTTCTTTGAATCTTTAATCTCCATCATTCCATGTGCAGTTTGTGCCTGATGCAGTGCTGGTGGTGTGATTTGATAATAAATCGCCTTTTTGTGATAATCGTTGTTTCCAAAAGGATTCTGGGCTCCAGTAGCTTCACGATTTTTGCACTCTCTCTTGAAATGCCCCTTTTCCCTGCAACGAAAACATGTAACTTTGGACTTATCAAAGCCTAAGTTTGAAACACTTGCATCAAGAAAATCATTTCTTCCTGTAATTTGTTTAAACTTCTCAGCTCTTCTCATTACACTGGCCATGCACCATTTAATATCCATTAATTCCATTTCCTCAGCATCGATTTGATCGTAATCTTCTTTCGTGAGCATTGGATTACCGATCTTTCCGGCCACAAAACTACTATAAGATTCCAACACCATTCCCAACAAAGACATTTGATTTTTAGCAACCTCTTCAGTATAATCTTGATCATTTTCAAGACTTAGAACAATATTGCACTGAAGTTTTCTTCCGTTCTTTGTTGCTGAAATGTTTGGATCAAATGATGAAAATCTTGTGCTTCTTGAACCCTGAGATGATCTCTTTTCAGAAGAATCTTTCACACTGTAAGCAGTTTCGATCTTTGGAGAATGATTTGTTGTTCCAGTAACACCACTCTTGTAATACAAGCTGATATCTTGTTCTCCATCGTAATTCTTCATCCTAGCAATCTTTCTTTGCTCCATTTCTTGAGCTTCCAGGTGTTTGATAAAATTTCCCAATGTCATTTTCTTATAATCTGTTTTGTTTGACCGCAACATCATCAGAAATGTTCCCCATGTTTCATATGGTAGCGCATCTGCAAGTTTTTCAACCAATTCATCAGTATCTTTCTTAACACCAAGTTTCGTCATATTTCTCACCAAGTTACAATATCTATCAATTAATTGCTTGACACTCTCATTTTTCAATCCCCGAAATAAGTCAAATTCCTTTTTCATGAGAGACATCTTATTCCTGAGCATATCATCACTTCCAGTAAACTTTGCTTCCAACTCTGTCCATATTGAATATGCAGTTCCATCATGTTGAAGCAGTATCAAAATATCTTCTTTTATCGCTTGCTGAAGCAGACTCACCATCAATTTCTCATCTCGATATTTCTTTTTATCTACAGAAGTCATTTCTCTAAGTGTCAACGGAGTACCATTCACAACATTGTCCTTTGTGGGTTTAACATACGGCTCTTCAGTGTGTTCCCACGCATCCAAGTGATACGCCTCAACCCAATTTCCAAACCTTTCGGACCATCCATTGTAATCATCAATATCCATGAGTTTTGGTGGTTTCTGAGACGTCCCGGTTTCATTTTCATGCAAAGCACTCTGAGTAACTGTAACTAGACTAGCAAAAGCATTGTAAAAATCTTCGTCCATTTTTCGGAATTCAAAAATTTCACACACCAGTAAGTTCAAGCGAAATCACCAAGTCAATCACAGTTCAAGCGAAACCTTTTAACTGAAATAAATCCCTGAAGCGAAATCAGATCTTAAACTCAAACGAAATTATCCACCTAATGCATCTTCAAGCGAAATCTACCTGATCTGAAACGAGCTTCAAGCGAAACCAATAAATTTTGATCTTTCAAGCGAAAACTTCAATTTCGCTTTAGACACTAACTTGTTCAAGCGAAATCATACACAAAACTTATATTCTCAAGCGAAATCAACCTATTTTCAAGCGAGCCTGGATGACATCATCACGTTCGGTCTGATTATGATCTGATTGAATAAGTAAATGGCCGAATTAGGTTCTTAAACTCTCAAGGCTTTGTTAAAATATGTTTTCGCACAGTTTGTGAGAATTTGAAGCTATTTTATCCGTAGAAAGTTGTTCGATTTGAGAAGAAGATGTAGAAAATCAGAAAACGTGGCTGAATTGGTATGAACTCTTCCTCCTGTGCTCTGATACCAATTGTAGGATCGTTTGCGGACCCAAACGAGTCGTTCAGAAGAGTTTATCTCAGTTTGAGCGGCGGAAACGAACAAACCGAGTTCAATTCAGCGAGATTTCACTTTAAACTGTTGTTGTATTGATAACGAATGCGATTACAGACCTAACAACACTTCGGCAGCACTTCGTGGCTCACCGGAAGAATCTCTTGAAAAAGTTACAACTGAACTAACCAACTCACCTATATATAATATGTTAGATTTCGCTTGAAGCTTGATACATATGTTCAAGCGAAATCTTCAATTACAATTCAAGCGAAATCTTCATGACATTTTATCTTCAAGCGATATCTTCAATCTACAATCCGAGACTCGACATAAGACGAAGACGACAGATGACTGCACCAACAATTGCTCAAACTTCTATAGAATTCTTATCACAGATAATTCGAGCATAATTGTTTTACTAATCAATCCATTCTTAGCACAACCTTGATTTCAACTAATTTCATAGGTAATAGGGTTGCAGAAAATTTAAAATTTAAAAATTCTATTTCTACGTTTTGCAGAACCTTATTTATTTTAACTAAATTTCAATCTGTCGTTTCTACTGTAGAAATTTGCCTAATGCTGGTTAAAGATAAGTTAAAAGTTTGGCAGAATGAAGTATTTATAAAACTTTGGTTTGCACCAGAGTCAAATAATACTTTTGTTGTGAACTAAGAACGTACCGGCTATCACATCTGGAATCATCTCGGCTTCCTTAGCAGTCAGTTGGAAGGCTCTTACATTCCTTTTTGCTCCTTCTGCAGGTTTATTGTCAGATGGTTTGTTCAGTTTTGGACAATCTGGCCTAAGATGTCCAGCTTCTCCACAGTTATAGCAGACTGAAAATTTCTTCCTTCTGCAGTCTTCTTCTTGATGCCCTGGAATTTTGCAAAAATTGCAATATCCTTTGCATTTTCCAAAATGCTTCTTTTTGCAAAAATTGCAAAATGGACTAGTGGTAGATTGCCCATTTCCTCTTCTATTGAAATTGTTATGGTTACCCGAACGAAATTCTTGGGTAATCTTTTGGGCTACTTCCTTCCTTCTATTTTCTTCTCTTGTCCGTACTAGTTCGTCAGTCAGAGTATTGGCTAAATCTACCGCATCATCAATAGTGCGAGGTTTCGCAGCTTTGACGATATTACGGATTTCGGAAATCAATCCCCAAATATAACGAGAAATAAGTACCGGCTCTGGCGAAGCCAGGGTTGGTACTACTCTAGCATACTCGAAGAAGGTCGTAGTATACCCTCGACAATCTACATCCACCATCCGATGGGTTAGAAACTTATTTGCCATTTGATCTTTTTCATATTCGGGACAGAATTTTCTTTCTACAAAACTCTTAAATTATTCCCAGTTCATAGCATACGCCATCCTTCTTCCTTTTGCTTGTAACACCGTATTCCACCATTCTAGCGCCACTTCTTTGAAAAGATTTGATGCATACATGACCTGATCATCTTGAGCACATTTACTTATGGCAATTACTGCCTCGGTTTTCTCTAACCAACGCAGTGCCGCAGTTGCTCCTTCATTGCCTGCAAACTCAGTGGGTTTACATGCAAGAAATTCTTTATAAGTGCAACCAGGCGTTGCAGCTTTCCTTTTCTTAGGGAGCGGAGCTTGCCGTGGTTCATTATTATGATTAACATGATTACCGCCTCCATTTACGCTATTACTGAAATTATCTTCAGAAATGCGTTTGCTAGGAACGATTTGTTGCGGTTCGATTGGATTTTTAATAGCAGCAACGATTGATGGAATAGCATTGGCTATCCCTTGAGCAACTATTCCTGGAATAGCATTGGCTATCCCTTGAGCAACGATATTTTCTATATCTTGCCTAGTCATAAATTGATCCCCCTGTTGTTGCTCAGATTGATTAACCTCATTAACTGGTTCATTATTAGCGTTTTCCATCTGATATCTAATTTATAGATTCATAATTAGTATAAAGGAAATAATCCAATGTCACAATTTAATTGCACATAATCACGTAAACAATATACAAACAAAATTGTAACTTTTTTAATATTTAATTTGTTGTAAAGATTATATCATGCTTCTATATACACCCATTTTATTATTTATTTTACACAAACTGATTTTACTATTACTATTACACAACCACAGTTTCATAATCCCCTATCCTTTGTCAGGTGATGTTCTAGTAACGGCGTTCCTTCTCATCGTATTTCCAGGAGATCTGTCCCAAAATCTCTTGGATCCTATTCCCAGTATCCATTTCGTCAAAATGACGGGATTCAACCATATTCTCGTTACTCATTGGTGGATTTGGTAAAGGTTTTGGATTGAACTTAAGAAAAAGCTTATAGGGATGGTTTTGTAATAGTATTTCATTATTCAACCATTCGTCTATTTGCGAGTGGATTGAAGGGTTTGGAATAGCTGGTTCTAAGTTCATTGGTAGTTGTGTTTCAAGGGAATGAATAAAATCATTTTCATTAATAGGCTCAATAGTATCATAGCTTGACATTATACAATCTAACTCTTCTTGAGATGGTAACCCCCCAATTTGCCTAGAGCTTTCTCCAATTTCCATTTTCTTAGGCTTGGGTTTCTCGAGAGGTAAAGCGTCGAATTCTATAGGCTCTTCTAAGTCTGGTATATACCTATTGAAATCTCTGGAAACTTCGATTCTTACTGGATAGAGATTTAAATTCTGAAGGGCTTCCGACAAGTCACTCATGCTGTTATGCAAAGTTCACACAAATACTAAGTTAAAAATTATATCAAATTTCATAGAAAACCTTTTAAATATTATTTCATATTGGGTAACTATGAAACAACCGAATATAAAAACATACTAGGTTTTATTTGTAATTTATTTATTTACTTACTAAATCAAGTTTCTGGTTTATATTTAATAAGGGTGATAAAACTTGAATCAAATTATTTTAAAGATTTGTATTTACTGCTACAGTGGTTAGCATATAAAGATCTGCCCATACTGTACACAATTAGTCAGATAATAAAACACATAATCATAAAATAACAATTAATACAAATTAAGTATTTTCTAAATACTTAATTGGCTTAATCAGTGGCTTGATAAGTGGCTCTGATACCACCTTTTTCTGTCACGGCCCCCGACTCGGTTTGACCCGTTTCAGGAGCCGCGGGACAGAAATCCCGTGGTATTTATTTAATTGAGTTTAACAGCGGAAGTTTTCATCAGGATCTTTTTAAAACTGAAATATTTCCCGATTATTTTATTTCACAACGCGGGATAAAACCCCGGTAATTTACAATACTATGATTTCACAAAGAAATATTTTATTTTACAAAACATGTTTCTTTATTTTATCCTGAGCCACTTTCGTAAGCCTTTAGTGCTTCACGGCACTTTTCCTAGATCATAACAGATCACCTGAAACATGTTTGAAAAAGGTTTTGTCAGCGGGAAATACTGAGTGAATCATTCTATTTTGCATAATGATGCATAGTTATTAATTACAGCATAAGAGCGATTACAATGGCTTCTATCTTATTTTTATCTGGCATTCTGTCACAATGGTGACAAGTCACAATGGTGACGATGGTTATACCACTATTTAGATCAATGAACCTAAATAATGATGATTATCCCTGTAGGTCAATGAACCTAACAGTGATTATCCCGAGTAGGTCAATGAACCTAACTGGGAGAAAATTAGTAATGTGCACAATACCCCACTAACCAGTAATTCAAGATATCCACGACTTAGTCCCTGTAATTATAACCTTGAAAATAATTTGAGGTATTGTAAAACAATTGATAAAAAGAGAATGACTCACATTGCAGATTTAATTCGGGCAGAGCCTAGCCTACTGATTAGCCTTTTTTTTAACCTAGATTTAATAATAGGCACACAAAACTGAGTTAGTAATCAATCCAGCAATTACGATAACTCACGAGATCAAATTCTCACAACGAACGACAAAGTGCAATACTTCATCCATCGAATTAACGATGATCCGTCAAATTAATGACGAACGATAAAGTACAATACTTTATCCATCGAATTAACGATGATCCGTCAAATTAATGACGAACGATAAAGTATAACCCTAATGTGGGCGGCACTTAAACATCCATTGGATATATTGATCGTCGGAAAATGAATCGTAGCAGCGATTGTGCTAATACCCTGTTTCGTAGCAGCACCCCCCCTCTAATTAGTGTTTTGTGTGTGTTAATTGTGATAAACAGACGATATATCGGTGCCTGAAGCGAATTTCTTTGTCGAACGAATTCCAGAATTCAAGTGCCAATGTCCTCTATTTATACACGATTTTGGTCATGCTTACGGACCGTAAGCATAGTCCCTTACGGTCCGTAAGGGACACGTTTTTCTTATAGAGTAGCCACGTGTGGGACTAGCTCAGGTGAGTCGACAGAATTCGAATTTGAAACTTTGACAGCAAATAATTCAGATAATCGTTAACTAGGAAATACCCCCCTGAGTTTTAGGGGCCCTAATCCTGATTCTGATAGTTCTGAAAATTTTAGGGTTTGTGCAGAATCACTTGGGTGTCTTAATTAGGGTTTCCTATTGGTCAAATTAATTTAATAATTATGACTTTTGATGAGAGTCGTTACAAATTAAGTGGAGGTTAAAGGGTTACTCAGTTACACACCCCATAAGCATAACATCAAATTCGTCCTCCATCTCCTAACCGATACCCTTTTCGGTTCTCTAAGCCCCATCATCAGTCAGCACCCTAAGGAGGAACCAAATCACGATGACAAGCATGTCGAACTCCATTACTGGATTCTCCACTGGACTTTCTGCTGTGACAGGTATGTGTTTTACCGTTTTCCCTCATGCTCAAACAGAACTGAACCAACACATCCCTCTCTCTCTCTCTTCCTGATCTCTCTCACAACCACCACCACCACCGCCACCATCACCGTGGTTTCAATCGAGCTGAAAATACCAGCATTTTTTCAATATAAAAGAGCCGTTCATCAACGGCTATAACATTCAAAATTGGCCCGTCTAACCCGGCTGTGGGGAGCCGCTTGTGCCGAGCCGAGCCTCAGGGGGCGGTGTGGGGGACCGGCGCCGGTCCTAGCCGGCCCCCATACCCTTTAGTCTTATGGGTATACAAGTCATCATTTTTATTCAGTTGGGTTTATTAAAAGTTAGTATCTCGTTGTTTAATGAGGCTTTTTTACATATTATTAAAGACTAGTGGGAAACCCGCGCGTTGCAGCGGAGTCGACAATATGGAACGGAACATAATCCAAACCTTAAAACGATAAAAAATTCATACATAAGTTGAGGTTTTTGCATCTTTTGAGCACCACAAAGAACCTGATACATATGCCCGGTATTTCATGTTATATATCATGCATCTTGAAAGAAAAGTTTATAACCTTATGATGGTTATCATACATGAAAGCTAGAAACAAAAAATAAAGAAAAACACAATCCATATAGCTTAAAGTCCCACCTCAAAGTGTGTATCACTACAGAAACATGGAATAGTCATCATTACTAGACATGAAGCACAAACACCTCTACAAGAATGAAAATGACTGGTTTTTTGCTGGTTTAGACTATTTAATCTAACCCATTTCTTCGTTGTGAGACTCGAACCCTCTTCAAGAAGAGGGTAACACTTTTACACTCTTTGATACCGCTAGGCCAAAGGCACTTTGGCAACGAAGGCTTTACTGACTATTTTATCCCTACAGATGCATGCAAGGAAGAACAGGGTCTTACAAACTTGAGTCAAGCTGGCCTTTATTTAACAAAACATTAAGAATAGGAAGAACAACACCAATTCAGTTGTGTTTTAAACCGGTAAAATCGAGTAGGGAGACTTTTAACCCATTTGGCCCATCCCCTTTCAACTACTATATTCTTATTTTTTATTTATTACTAACAACGTAACACTTGAATTACTACATTTAATTTATAAGTGGATCACCATCATACCCATTCTTTATAGCCCTTTTAAAAAAAGTGATGCTTACCATGGTATTTGCTCTGCCGGGTCGACCAAAATCTCCTTTCACAAGTGTCCACATATATGTTTCTTTGTCTCTGGACAACAATAAAAGCAAAAAAAAAACTTTTATGCATTATTACAGTATTAGATCAGCCTAATTATTTCATTATGGATAAATATAGATATCCCTTATTTGTTGAAATTTTTGAAGTTGTGTAGTTGGGGGAAATGAACGGGATTCGTGTGGCCTACCTCGGTTGATGTCTACATTGGGACTTAAAGATGTTGATTGGTTCGGGTTTCATGTAGATTGCGTTTTGAGCCTATACAGTATCGACTCCAGCTGCTTCAAATTTGGATCTAAGTTTTCTGGTGGATAATCTTCTTCAGGAGTGTTGTATGCATCAGCTATAGCCTTTCCCTTTTCCAGTACATCAGTCGGAACAGTTTGAAGCAGGCTGCATTTTTAAAATATGGTAGATCAGACAGTTGCATATTTACAAAAAACCGGCATAACGGTCGGGTGGATAATAGATCATACTGGGTTCAGGTGAAAACAAGTCATTTTAGGAAAGAAAGTATCAAATGACTTGTTAATAGTCACTCTTTCTTTATGGTCTTTTCGATTTCCATAAACAAGTAAACAACCAATATAATAATCATCTACAAAATTATATTTGACTTTATTTTTAAGTAGATATTATCTACTTTAAAGTATAACAAAAGATCACAGATTGATTCAGTTGCATAGTTAAAAAAAACAAACATGTTTAACGCATTAACAGCTATCATTGTTCAGAGCACCAGAGAATAGTACTTCATAGCATATAGCTCAAACAAGCAGCAACCAGCAGACCACGTGTCAACAGGATGATCATAAGTCAACCCTAGAACTGCATAACATAATATTTCTAATCAACAAACCCCATAGCATAATGCCACAATGCCATACATATCAAATTTAGTGAAGTACTTACTTATTTCAGGGGCACGAAATCAGCTCGCGAGGTACGGAATGATCTCATTTTTTTTCCATTCCAGCAAACATAGGATTACTGAATTCGCAAAGCTTTAGAACATTTTCCGTGTCATTTACGTGAAAAAACGTACGAATCAAGAGTGGTTACATAAATAAAAGGAAAATAATGGAAAAGTTAATCAAGATAGAAGTACAAACCAGCATGTTATCGGGCTTAATGTCGGTGTAAAGAACACCACAGTTAGTAAAAGACCAATATTACAACCAAACTTCGGAGATTGGCTTTTTAGGAGACACATTTTCTTCTTCACCAAATGAAATGTGACTAATCCCAGCAACCACTTGCTGATGAACATATAATTAGAATTAGAGGAAAAAAATCGTAAAACGTGTCTATTCGTTATCAAAACTGGCAAATGGTTAGGTACATGCGTATGCTAGTTGGGTTCGATGGGGTGCGAGTTGCAGCATCAGTCTCTTCTGAACCGTTCTCTTCGCCAGCTGCAAATATACCACTTCCGGTTATCTCCTTTATTTATACCCCGATACAGGTTTCCTGAATAAATCGCACAAAGTTACTTTATAATAAAAACATTCACATGTTTTTAGGATAAAAAGAAAATAAATCAAAATTGGGGAACAGCCATAGCTCTAAATGATAAAATTCGGGTCTGAACATCTAAGAATCAGGCACTTTGGAGATGAGACGTTTCATCAATCCTGACGATGTAAAGAGAATATCATGCACTAATATGCGCTCTCTCATATCATGAATCAATGTGATAAAAGTGTACAATAGATCCTCTATATATCCAAGCTGACTAACTCAACAATCATAACCGACTATATGCATACACACTGTATACATATGATGCAGGAGAGAGTTAGGCCCATTATTTAAATACTAACTCAGCTTTAAAATCCAAAACCTTCTACTTATTTGCATACAAAATAACACGACCCATTCTGTACTAAAGGTTACCCATTTTCTCCCGTTACCCAACCCGGCTACTTTTCTACCTCTAATTATTCATTTAAAAAATCTATCCGAAACAAACCGAAAATGATCCGATTACAGCGAAACTCGTCCGATTTCGATCGTGATTACGGCTGCAAACGACTGCGTTTTTACACTCGTTTGCTGCTGCGTTTGCAGCCATAAACGCACCGTTAAACGGCCACAAACGCGTGCAAAAACACAGCCGTTTAACGGCGCGTTTACGGCTGCAAACGGCTGCGTTCATCGTGAGCTAATCGATAAAGATTCCCGTTGTAGAAAAAGGGTCGGCCTCTGTTTTGCGGTCCTGAAACGGGGTTTTTCTTGTGTGCGGTCCATGGACCAAATGGCCCGCTACTATACCAGATTTCAAGATTTTTTTATGTTACTTAACCCTTATAAGAACCAAAAAGCCAGTACATTTCTTCATGTTGTATGATAAAAGCATCAATGAGAGGACGGTCCAAGTTGATCTTTTCAAATTTCCATCGTAACGGAAACTCTACCGCCCTATAAAGCCGAACGTCCCCGTTTCCAATCCCATCGGATATCATATATATCTGTAGAAAAATTGTTCAAACATGAAAAAGTTGATATATCAGTCATTGACTATTTACCGCGTTATCGTTTAGTATAAAAAGGATCTTACTTGACGATTGTAGTTGAATACGTAAGGGTGTGAAAGATCTCAATCTTTATCCAACGCCACACCCAATTGTTACCAGAAGAAGCAGCAGTAGCAGTTGCTGACGCAGAGTTTGGATGATCCTCACAACGGCGCTTTCCACCTATTAATTAACATAATAATTAAGGTTGCACATGGTTTCACATAATTAAGGTTTCAAGATTTTACTTGGTGAGGTGTCTTCAGGAGGGATGGTACCGTGCGGGTGAACTTCCTCCTGATCACCCGCATTCTGATACTTGAGAAGCCACTTCTCGTGAGCCCATCTCGGTACTTTTGAAACGACACGACATCCATCGTAGTGTATCTCGTACTCGATATCTGATTACAATTTATTAATCATTTCTCATGTTTTTGCTTCACAAATCTACCTTTTTCTCACTTTTGGGATAGAAAACAAAAAAATATTCTCAACTATGGGTTCCATCATTACCTGTACCAGGTGGATATTCTGATAAATTCACATATTCAGGCCTCTCTGGAGCTTTGGTACCTATTAATTATAAATTGTTAAACAGAAACATGATAAAAAATAAAAAAAATGCAATGTATATAGTTACTCAATATAACCATAAGAATCATAGCATTTTACAAAATGTATAAAAGATGAAAACACTTCAGATATCTTAATATGTTTTACAACCCAACCGAAAGAGTGGTTACCAGCGACGTTGAAACTAATGAGAAACCGAAGTATACATGCATAAAACACAATTTCAACTAAAAAGATGAAAACAGTTAGATTAGAACATAAAATTGAAAAACAAGTTGTTTGTTTCGGGACTTTGCAACCTCCATCTGAAAGTAAAAAAGTAACGGTGAGTCGGTGACATATCTTGTTTGATCATGATGGACTGTTAAAAGTTTTGACTATGACAATTTACCTTGACCAAATGAAATTGAGGTTGTTCTTCATTCATAAAGAGGTCTAGTTCATTATACTTCCGGGCAAGTTCTATCTGTATAACATGTCAAACATAAAAACCATTTGTACATATCTCAGATGATCCATATTGGTTCTTAAAATATGAAAGAAAAAGAAGCTTCTCCAAAACGGAGGGACGTTATGTGGAATTTGATTCTCTAACGACTGCGTGTAGATGGCAGTGACGACGCTACTCGAATGTCCGCTTTTAAAGTCTTCCTAAAGTGCTCTACATTAAATATTTCAGAAAACTCGCTGCACAAAAAAAGTACAAAAATCAAGCCACAATTTAATAAATATAGAAATGATACAAACATATACACCAAATAAACTTCATATAACCACTTTACATATTGTTTTATTACATAACATATGTAGCAATCATGAACCCTAAATCAAGATAAATTAGGCAACAATCAAACCCCCAAATCGGGGAAAATTTACAATTACCTCTCATCTCCCTGAAATACTGGAAAAACCAACGAAGCTTCGAGAATTCTCGCGATAATAACCCCATCAACAATCTGATTCCTAATCTGCAACAACCCACCAGAAACCACAACAACTAAAAACCTATGAGAAAGAAACAAAGAAATAGCCTTCCCCATTGAGCATAAATAATATAAATTAAACAATCAAAATACTTGAAATCTAACTTGAATATATGATCATCAAAAGAGGAAACTACAACCTCAAGCAACATCAGCAGACAAATCCGTACTGCATCAAGGTCCGATAACTGATCAACAGAGCTATCAAAATCGTTTTTGAGATCCGAAACCTTTACCCTAGCTTGTACATGACCAAATACCCTCCTCCTAAATGTCGTATCCGGCCCCAGTTGCATCCAATGTTGTCTCAAAAGTTCATGAGGACCGAATCGCATTGCTGTAATGAGGCAAATACCCTAGATCGATTTAGGGTTTGAGAAGAAGTAGGGGAAAAGATATCGATCGGAAACTGAAAGTGAAGCATTCAATTATACACTGAAATCCCCCAATTACCCCTAAAGCGTCTTAAAAGTTTGAAGAATTTACAAAATTACCAGCTTTAAGGACCTTGTACATGATGCTTGATAACTTGTATGTATGGTAAAATTACCATCTTGTACATCACTTCTCCTTTTTATAATAGTATAGATAAATTATCTAATCTGATACTAAAACAACATCTGGGACATATTATTAAAACCAAGTGACTACTTTCTATTTAAAATAATGAAAAAGAATCACATTTCTTATAAATCAAGAATCCTGTTGTTGTTCGCTGGTGTTCTTGTTGGTGGCGCATTCAGTTTCAATTATTTATGGGCTTCCTCTTCTTCCGCTGCATTTACCTCTATCCATTATAACTGGGTTCGCCACAAAAATGATCTTGTAACCCTACCTAATTTCTTCAATAACACTGATGAGGTCAGCCGATTATCCACTTTCCCTATTTTAATTTTGTTTTCTGCTTTGATTATGCTCTTAATTTGAACCTTCGACTGTTGTATGCATCCCTCTTGCTTGTTATGTTCGTCTAATAGATTCAATTTTGACTTTTGAGGTCAATGGTGTTTGTACCTGATTCGAAATTATATGATATTGTTACCAAGTTAACTATTAAAAACTTGTGCTTCTTATAGATTACGTGCTGGCAAACACATATTAATTAATATTTTCCCTTTCGGCTACCTACATTTGTACAATTTTGACATCGGGTCTAACTGAAATTGACCCACAAAAGTCAAAATTTGCATTTTCTTCATGTGATCAGCTGAATTCAAGATTGAATTTTGGATGATGGGTTTGTGTTGTTTGTAGCAAATGTGTTGATCTGAGTGTGGTAGTGTATTGAAGTATGGACCTTTTACTTATTTTCTTTTTAATATGTTTATGGTTTGCATTGTAGATTGCAAGTTTTAAAGATGCAAAAGATAAAATTCCTGAGAGGTTACTATCAGGAACTTTTGCTGATTTACCCGCACCCGAAACAGAATGGGAAGAGATGGCACCGGCACCTGTGCCACGCCTTGACGGTGCTTCAATACAAATCAATGAACTCTTTTATGTGTTTTCGGGATATAGAAACCTTGACCATGTAAGAATCAATCTTTGTTTCATGGGAAACTGCGTAAATTCTATACGGAACCTTTATTTTGGTAATTTTGATTGGTTTAGTCTATATCTATAATCAACTGATATACATTTGCAATAATCACTGTAAATTTTATTATAGGTACATTCCCATGTTGATGTTTACAATTTCACAACCAATAAATGGGAAGAAAGCTTTGCCACACCGAAACAGATGGCTAATTCTCATTTAGGAATGGCGACCGATGGGAGATATATATACGTTGTTTCAGGGCAACAGGGCCCTCAATGTCGAACTCCTCCTGTAGCCAAAACATTTGTGCTCAATACTCAAACAAGAAAATGGCAATCATTTCCCCCATTGCCAGAACCAAGGTATGCTCCTGCAACTCAAGTTTGGAGAGGAAGACTTCACGTGATGGGGGGTGGCAAGGCGAATCGCTATACGCCCAGTACAGATCATTGGAGTATTGCCGTAAAAAATGGCAAACCGTTAGAGAAAACATGGAGGAAAGAGGTGCCAATTCATCGTGGAGGCCCACATAGGTAAAAATCAACTAAACTAACAAATCATATGTCCGTCTGGAATCCATTGGTTTTATATAACATCGGTGTTGTGTTTTAATAGAGCATGTGTTGCTGTCGGTGATCGGCTGTATGTTATTGGCGGTCAAGAGGGTGACTTTGTGCCTAAACCAGGGTCACCTATCTTCAAGTGTTCACGCAGGCATGATGTAAGTTGAATTTTAAAACTTACCATTGTAAAGAAGTTTATTTTGACTTTTGTGGGTCAAACCTGTTGCTTTTATGATCAAAGTGATACCAAATTCATGAGATTTTGAAGTTCAAATTAGCATATCCGACCTTCAAGATTCAAACACTTATGAATGATTTCTTATAGCAGCAGATTATAAACTGAACTATTTACAAATGTTCAAAACTTCAGGTAGTTTATAGCGATGTTTACATGCTTGATGACAAGATGAAGTGGCATGCATTGCCACCTATGCCAAAACCCGTTTCACATATAGAAACATCGTGGGTAGTTCTTAACAATTCCATTGTGATCGCGGGGGGCACAACCGAGAAAAATCCTGTGACAAAGCGAATGATATTAGTTGGAGAGTTGTTCCAGTTTGATCTTGACTCACAGGTATAGTCATCACCGCATCTTTTTTGTTGTTTTTCATGCTTTGCTTTAAACATAGATTAGCGCGTTAATAATTAAAATCAACACAGAAATGGCACGTGATTGGAAAACTTCCTTATCGTGTGAAAACTACGCAAGCAGCATACTGGAATGGATGGTTTTATATCACGTCGGGACAGCGAGACAAAGGACCAGATAATCCACATCCGAGGAAAGTTGTGGCAGACTTATGGCGAACCAAATTGAGCTTGTAAAAAGTTTGTTCTCATTTCCCAAACAAACTTTTATTCTTTTTGCTCATTTCATTTGTGGCAAAAAAAAGTATACAGTCTAGAGTAATTTTGTTCCAGTTTTGATAGTTAATGCATTTAGTCATACCATGATAAATACAGTTTCAAGTTGTATCAGCGTTTTTGGTCCTAAAATCAACACCCAACACATAATTGGCTAATGGATGTAGAACTTTAAGGTTTATCCTTTACAAAATAACAAGTGACAGCAGTTTTAGTTGCATATACTAGCAGAGTTTTAGTTTCTCCTTGATGGTCTATGCATCATATTCCATCTGCCCATTCTTTACCTAGAACATGTGAAATCCATTTTACAACCTTATGCTGCTTTGGGGGAAGAGGGAGTCCGATGGTTAACACTTTTGTTCAATAGTATTTTCAGGACTGGAAAAATGCCAGATCAGTGGAGGAGTAGTGTCGTGGTTCCTTTATACAAGAATAAAGGAGACGCTCAATGTTGTGGGAACTACAGGGGTATCAAACTGCTAAGTCACACTATGAAGCTCTGGGAGAGGGTAATTGAAACTAGAATTAGAAGAGAAACGCATGTTTCAGTAAACCAATTTGGTTTCATGAAAGGAAGGTCAACTACAGAAGCGATACATATTCTAAGGAGATTGATGGAAAAATATAGAGCCAAGAAGCGAGATTTACATATGGTGTTTATCGACCTTGAAAAGGCATATGACACTGTCCCAAGGCAACTAATTTGGGATAGTTTGGAGGGTCGAGGGCTACCTGGGAAGTATATCGACATAATTAAGGATACATACGATAGAACGGAAACTAGTGTCCGCACGCCTGTAGGGGATACAAACTTCTTTCCTGTGGAGGTAGGACTCCACCAAGGGTCTGCGTTGAGCCCTTTTCTCTTTGCGGTGGTCTTGGATGAGTTGTCCAAGTTGATCCAGGAGCCAGTTCCGTGGTGCATGCTTTTTGCAGACGATATTGTATTGATGGCAGAAACTAAACAGGGCCTGAACGCGAGGGTAGAGGAGTGGCGAGTCGCTCTAGAAGGCAAGGGCCTAAGGATTAGTCGATCTAAGACTGAGTATCTACACTGTGATTTCAGTGGTGTAGCCGATGACGATGACTCCCAAATCACCATTGAGGATCAATTGGTCCAGCAGGCAACTAAATTTAAGTATTTGGGGTCGTTTGTACAAAGGGATGGTGACATAGATAGTGATGTAACCCATCGCATACAGGCTGGCTGGCGTAGATGGAGGGCAGCCAGTGGAGTATTGTGCGATAGGAGATTCCCAACTAAACTAAAGGGGAAGTTTTACAGGGTAGCAGTTAGGCCAGCTATGCTATATGGAACAGACTGTTGGGCTATCAAGAAGACACAAGCGCGCAAGATGGAGGTAGCAGAGATGAGGATGTTGAGGTGGATGTGTGGACACACGAGGTTGGATCGATTAAGAAATGAGGTTTTTAGGGAAAGATTAGGAGTGACTAGTATATCGGATAAGATTAGGGAGGGGAGATTGAGATGGTTTGGGCATGTGAAGCGGAGGCAAACAACGGCACCAGTTAGAGTGGTGGAAACTCTTACTGTGGAGGGGAGGAGATGAGAGGAAGAGGCAGACCCAAACTGACATGGGAAGAGCAGATTAGGCATGATTTACTAGAGTTGCATCTTTCCGAGGACATGGTCCAAGATAGGACTTCGTGGAGGCGTAGGATTAGGGTTAAGGACTCCTAGAGGATATTGCTGTAAGGTCTTAGGGGTATTTTAGGGACGTAGGTTTTTCTTATTCTTTAAGTGACTTTACCAGTGATTGATTTCTTGTGTTTATGCCGGAATGAGGTTATATGCTATTATACATGATTTATATTATACTGTGTCACTCTGATTCACTTTCTTGGTATAGGTGACTTCTTTTTTTTCAATATTCTATTTGTCTATATTCTTTGACTTGATGTGTTGGTATGTTGTTCGTCTTCGTCTTCGAGCCGAGGGTCTCTTCTGGAAGCAGCCTCTCTATCCCTATGGATAGAGGCAAGGTCTGTCTACATCCCACCCTCCCAGACCCTATAAGTGGCTTTGCTATTTGTGGGATTTACTGGGTATGGTTGTTGTTGTTGTATGCTGCTTTGACCCAATGAAGCCATGATAATTCAGTATTGCCCAAAAAATAACAGCATCATCGACAGATAAACCAATATTATAGGCTCTATGCCTCTATTCAAGCAGTGCAATAGCAGGCGCATATAAATCAATATTGACCAAGGAATAACAGCATTATGCCGCTTTGACCCATATGAGACATGACCCAACTAGCATGAAGCCGCCTGACCCAAATTAAAGTATGGTAATAACACCTGCTCACTATCACAAAGAAAAACACTAGGTTGGATTTCTATTTCGTTGGTAATTTTAGTGTTATCAACGGATTTTGGTGGTATTGGATTAATTTGTCGACCATGGGGAATCTTATTAAAATTAAACGAGTTAGGAGATGTGGAGTGCAGCCTCAATTTAGTTTAATAAGATCGGGAATCGGTTTTGTTTTAATTAAATACTCCCTCCGTCCCATTTTAAATGTCCAAATTTTCATTTTTGGTTGTCCCAATTTAATTGTCATTTCCAAAAATGTAGATATAATTTCCAGTTTTGCCCTTACCATTACATAAAAGACTAAAGTATTCCTTAAGATGTGAGCCAAATAAACTAAGGACATTATTGTCATTTTACAACCCAAAAAATAAAATACTCAAGTATTCCTTAAGATGTGAGCTTTGGGTCTCATGACATCTAAATAGGGACGGAGGGAGTAATAAATATACATAGGCATAATTAATATATATATATATTGTATTGACCAAACTTTTAACACCCGATTCGCACCCAAACTTTTAACACCTGATTCTTTACAATATTGTAACACCTCGAAAAAATCACGTCCAATGAAGTATTGACACGTGTAATAAACCCTAATGAAGTCAAACGTTGAATTTAAGGGACTAATTTTTTCGAAAAATCGAAAAACATTGATTAAGAAAGAACTGGAAATATTGTCATACCTAAAATAAGTTTCTAAATAACCTTTTACAGTTTTATATTCACCAATGAGCCACTTGTTAATCAAGTGTAGCCGTTTATGTAATTAATTGAAAGTTTGCGCAGAAAAGGGTTAAAAGCGTCAACATGTTAATTCTTACCTCTGAGTGACCTTTTAACAAACCGAGAGCCTCATGATATTTGATTATACTCTCGGGATTGCTAATCATTGGCCACCCAAGGCTTTTATGCCCAAAAGTGAAGTTACGCGCAACTTTGCAGGTATAAGGGACTAAAAGTGTCAATATGTTTAATCATACCTCTGAATGACCTTTTATCGAGTCCGAAGCATTCTGATGTTTAATAATACTTTCAAGAATGCCTAATATGAATTAAATGAGGCTTCAATGCTATTAAATGATGAGTTACGCAAGTTTGCGCATTAGAAGGACCTAAAGCGTCAAACTGCTAAAGTATACCGATTCGTATGTTATCGGACCTTCCGGAATATGACCATGAGATAAACATACCATAATTATCCCTAATATAGCTTAGATATAGGCTTAGAGGTGTTGGTGCGCAAAAATAAGCTTTTAAGTCATGCAGGGACTAAAAGTGTCAAAAAGCGCACAAGTTTGCGTTTACGCGCATATCTTACATTCTGAATATCCCCGGACACCCAAAAATGTATGTAAGCACTAAAATATTTTATTTTAGTGTTTGGCATAAGAAAAATCCATTCGTCACGCAATTTGGATCGTTTTTCGCGCTTATGCGCATTTCGTCGTAATTAAGCGAACATCGCGATCGTACGACCAAACGAACCGACATCCGGCATATTTTTGAGCATGTTTCATGTCCACAATGTTTAGGCATCATTTTAGGGCCTTGAAAATGGTTTAACGAGCCTTAAACATGTCGGAAATGGCCTTAATACTCAACGGGGACTGAAATGGAAGCTTTGGAAACTGTTTGCTGATCAGAAGGACCTTAGCGTGACACCTAGCCCCCTTGGCGTCACGCGAGGCCCTTTCAGACCAGCAAAAGTTGTTTAATCATTTGCAAACAACTTCTAAACACCCCAAAGGCCAATGCCACATGTTAATCCCTGATGTTGGGGGGCCATTTTGAGTTACCACAAGTTTGCAACAAGTGTAGGGACAAGATCAAAACACGGTATTCGAGGAACGATCCTAACGGTTCCAAGAATCCTATAAATACCCCTTGGTTCACAACTCAAAACCCACTTGAAATCTGAGTTTTTCTCTAAGTGGTTGTGTTCATACACTTCGTACCTGAGATTACTTGGAGATAAAAGCTTTCGGGGACCCTTTGTAAGTGTCCTTTCGTTCTTTTCATTCGTTTTAGCGTTAAAGACAAACTTTGTTTAACTTTCTGCATTGACCAGTTTATGGTCAATGCGAGGTTCGTTTGAACTTCATAACGTGAGCGTAATCACGATGGTTATAGTCCCTAGTGACTATACCTACTGATTACCACATTATCTAGGCTCAGTGACAAGTCGTAGTTTCGGCCAAAATGCGTATTATTGCGTATTTTGTAACCAAACTACTCTTAGGTATCAAAACCGTTTGTTTTGATACCAAACCTATTTTCTAAACTTAGTTAAGCATGTTTTAACATGCTTAGCTCGTCACTTTTAGTTTAGTGCTTATGTAGGGTCGTAAGGTAAGCGATCTAAACAATCGCTTATACTTTCGAACCCGACCCGTTTGGTCGATCATTAGGATCCGACCAAACACATTAGGTGACCATAGTATATAGGGAATAACCTTCCGAGGTTATACCTTATGGTCACGACGTTTAGTTAGTTGTATGACAGGTGGTATATATGCCTTAGGTAAATGACCAAAATACCCCTTCGGGCTTATATTGAGATTAAACTCGTTTTGGGCATAATGGAAGGTATCCTACTGATATCACAACATATTTAAGGCATATTAACTTAGGAAACATGTATATGACTCTTATGGTTACTCGTTACGCGCTTGTCGCGTTCGGATCGGCTTATGTGACTAGTTTGCATAAATTAACCGAAACGGGTCAAACCATATCTTTTTGGTCTCAAAATCCAGAATGTGTTTAAGTTACCCATATTAAACAAGCATACAAGCTTGTCGGGTCAAAAACCACATTCTAAACCGGTCTTCGCCTTGTCATGCGTTTGAACCGTATCTTCCTCTTTAAAACTAACCGGTCTAAGCATAGGCTTAATTAAAGACCCGTTAGAAATCTAATAGGTTATTAAAAACCTTCGTTCCAGATTAAGAGCCCCAGTAGAAGTACTTGTGCTTGCTGAATTGATATACGGCTGGGATTGAATTTATATTTAGCTCAGGTAAATACTCTTAACTTATTTTCCCTATACGGGCTTGGGATACGGTATAATAATACCGCTTGGTCGAGTATTGAATGTTTAGTCGGATTGTGATTAAATTATTGAGGTAACCCGCTTTAATCTGTGTTGTTTGAAATAAAAGCCTTTAGGGGTTAATGACCATGTCCCGGATATCCTTGACATCATTGTATTATAAAATGGTCACGCCTTAAGCACGGGGTGTAGGCATACACTGAAAGTTGCTTAAAGTGAAACGGTATCTCACTCTCTTGTGGGGTTATACTTGTGGCGTGTCTGTTAATCTTGACTCGGTTTCTACATCGGGCCCTGAACGTATAACGAACATGTAAATCTGTAAACAAGATTATAAATATAATTGTCCCAAGTTATAAAAGATTAATTTTGCCTTTGTGCATTTGAATCAAAGTGTCAAAATATTTTGTGCCTGATGCATCTAAATCAATTTTCTTAAACTCTTTTCAAATGAGTCAGTTGAGTGTATTTACCAGTGAAAACTGACGTATTTTCCAAAAAGGTTAAGTGACAGGTACTGAACGTAATTGGCTGGAAGCTCGGGGCGCTAATAAGGGATCTTGCAAGTTCTAGGCGTCTAAAGTCTGTTGAACAATGTTTATGTTTTAAGACCCGCCTGTGGATCCTTTACTTTCCGTTGTAATACTTGATATTACTTTATATTCGGATTGTAATATATTTATCTTTTGCTTCCGCTGTGCATTTAAATATTGTGTTGTTTGAGTATGATGATATCAACTACGTCACGATACTCCCCTACCGGGCCCACAGGTGAAACGTGGAAATATTGGGGTGTGACAGGTTGGTATCAGAGCCAACATTGAGTGAATTAAACACTATCCTTTTGTGTTTAATCTCAATGACACAGTAGCACATTCCTTGACCTTCTGAGTCTAGACTTAACATAGGAATGCTCTCGTCTCTATTCGGAGAACTTTTGCTTTCAAATTTATACACTTTTAATATATCGCCAAGCAGAGGAGCCGTAATGGAAATCCTCCCCATCCGAAGTCGAGGAATGCGGAGCCTTGTACTGCGATTAGGATAAACGTGCAACCAAGGAGAAAACATTCCGAAATAATGTGAAGAAGAAACTCCTTTTGCTAAAGATCGTTTCCTTATATAGTCCTTATAAGGACATATTTATCTTACAGTCCCTTCAAGGACAACATTATTCCTTTCAAGTCCCGCTTAGGGCAACTCTGTACTTTTATTTTCATATAGTGGATTGATTAAATTTGATGTTTTCATTCTAAACATGAAATATGAAATAAATGGAAAATAACATTCCTATATTATAAGATCTACCATTATAATAAAATGGCAACAACTAAAAAAAAAAGGACAAGACCTAGCCACATGTCACTTTAAGACAGGGCCAAGATGGTAGTTCCACGACTAGATTCAGATCCTTGTTAACATTTCAATTTAGGATTGTTTTGCGTTAAATATTAAAAGAGTCTTAAAGGTAAAACCTAGCCTAATTGTCAATGCAGACATGGCCAAGATGGTAAAACCTAGCCTAAATGTCAATGCAGACATGGCCAAGATGGTAAAACCTAGCCTAAATGTCATTGCAGACATGGCCAAGACGGTAAAACCTATCCAAAAGATTCCAATCCCTGTTAACATCTGTAAGTATGTTAACATTTTTGGTAAATTGTGAATCGTTAAAGTCACACAGGCCATCTTTAAAAAAGGGGGTTAATCTAAATTCCCTTATTTGAAATAATCATCCCTTAGTGATGAAGTGCCTACGGGCCAAACTTGTTGTCCAATAAGACAACGACCGTGGTGGTCCCTGACCCCCGTCTAAAGATGTTGGACTACGTCCAAGCATAATAGTTTGTATGATCAATGCGATCCTGACTAATATCATCAAATGAAGATGATCATATTATAAACATCCATAAGTGATGAAATGCCTACGGGCCATACTTATTGTCCTAAGGGACAAAAGACAGTTGATGTCTTTGACTCTCTGTCCAGAAAAAGGTAATGAAATATGTTCAAACCTTAATGCCTCGATTCTCTGAAATCATGGCTTGTAAATTTAAAAACTGTCCTTGTGACTAGGCCTTTGCGCCACCTTAATATCCTTAATGTTTTATAACTAGGATAAATTATAATGAAAATGCTAAACATCCTCTGAGACTAAAGACAGTAGTAGTCTTTGACTCTCTGTCCAGAAAAGGTAATGAACTTTGATTCAAACCTTAATGCCTCGATTCTCTGAAATCATGGCTTATATCATCCTATAAGATGATCATATTATAAACATCCCTTAGAAGGGAAGTGCCTACGGGCTATAGTTAATGTCCTCTGAGACTAAAGACAGTGGTAGCCTACAACTCCCTGTCAAGAAAGGGTAATGAACTTTGATTCAAACCTGAATGCCTCGATTCCCTGAAATTAGGGCTGGCAATTTTTACACGATACACGACACGAACCTACACGACCTTAACAGGTATCGTGTATGACCTTAACAGGTATCGTGTACTAAACAGGTAGACACGAAACTACCTGTTAATTTTCGTGTCTAAACAGGTCAGATACCTGGTTACCTGTTATATACCTGTTAAGACATGATAAGGTTTTAATTTTAAATTTTTAATTAAAAAAAATATATACGATATTGATATATGCTACGGTCAGAATCTTCTTTAGATCAAAAAATAGAAAACCCTAATGACCTAATCAGATCTCTCTCAACTTTCTCAAGTTACAGCCGACATCGACAAACTCCACCGCACTGGAATCCATCGCTCCACCGCACCGGCATCCATCGCTCCACCGCACCGGAATCCTTTCTTTCACATCTCAACCCTTTCTTTCATACTCCGAACCTACCCTCTTTCACATCTCAACCCTTTCTTCACGCCTGCAACCACCTATCGCCACCGCCGGTAATCACCTCTTCAACTTTCTCAGATCTCATTCAGCTCCTTCATAACAAGTTCTTTTTTTTCGTTTTTTATGTCTGTTTTGGTTTAATTTGATCTATAATTTATGTTTTCGTATTTGTAAATGTGTCGATTTGAGTTGATTTATTGTTTCTGAATCTGAATCTAGGTTTTTTTCCATATCAGAACTCTACGAACCGATTTTCAGCAGCGATGGTGATGAGTTTCAGCTAATCCATTGTTATGTGTATGTTTTCGTTTAATTTGATCTATTTTTTGTGTTTTCATATGTATGTGTGGATTGAATTAACGTGATTATGTGTGGATCTATTTACGTTATTTTTATTTATTTATTTACTTTTGGTGACGAGTTTCAACTTTTAATTTCTATGTATTAATTGTGGTAATCTCTTTCACGTGTAGTCACACATCTGATGTGTTTGTTATGAGGTAGGAACAAGTGAACAAGTTTCATGAGGCTTCTTTTTAAATTACTATATATTGGCTTTACTCAAAGTAAGCAGATTCGAACTATATATGCTTCTGTTGTTAATTACTCATGCTTCTGTTGTTAATTACTCAAATTATATATAGCTTTACTGCTTTACATAAGAACAAATCTGCCTAATTTTATTATACACATGAAAACCTCTTGTTAATCACAGTTTGAATTTTTTTAGATAACTTTGGTACTTTTTTGTTTATAGTTTATGTTATGAATTTGATGCAGCCCCTTGATTATAGTTTCTTGTATGCTTTCTAACAGATTGTATGCTTTCTAACAAATTAAGAAATTCAATATGAGTGATTCTCAAAAGAAGGTGGGAAAGAAGAAGGATAAGAAGTTAATTTAGATGAGCTCACTGAAGATATAATGTCACTTGATATTGGTGGAGAATCAAATGCTTCAAACTCAATGAACAATTCTAAGGTAACCACTTCAAATGCTTCGAGTAATGTTGCTAAAAAACAATGAACAATCATAAGGTACTTACTCCAAATGTTTCAAGTAATGTTTGATAAATTAAAATTACTCGCTTTATGACCAATTGTCAATGCTAAATATGAGTACAATTATGTGCAGGTTTGAATTGTTGGAATTAAAGATCTAAGAAGAGAACCACGGGAAATTTGAATTTGTATTTAATGGATGTTTTGAATTATCAAGTCTTTTGTGATTTGTCGTTTATGGATTTTTGTTTTAAACTTGTTAAGTATTCGGTGTTTATGGATTATTTAAGCTGTTTGTGAACTTTTGGCGAGTTTTGTTTCACTAAACATGTTCTAAATATGTGATTATTCTAGTCTTCGTTAACATGTACTAACAGGTAATTTTCGTGTATATCGTGTCGTGTTCGTGTTTGAAAAAATGGACACGAAACCTTATCGTGTCGTGTTCGTGTATGGCGTTTCGTGTATCGTGTCTTATCGTGTCGTGTCTTATCGTGTACGGGTATACACGATATGCCAACCCTACCTGAAATCATGGCTTATAAATTAAACTTGTCTACGCGACAAGGCCATTTGTGCTATTATTAACTTGTAAATTAGGATTTATGATAAAAATCCTGAATAAAATAAATATCCTTCCTTCCCTGCAAGTAACATATTTAAAAAGAATCTTAAAGGTACGACCTAGCCTATATGTCATTCCAGACGAGGCCAAGATGGTAGAACCTATTCAAAGGATTCAAATCCTTGTAACATTATAAATATGATGACACTCCTGGCAACAGTGATGCGATAAAATCGCACTTGTCATCTTTATATTAGGAAAATTTTCCAAACCCCTTATTTTAGCATAAATGATCAAAAGGAATCATGGCTAATAAACGTTGAACTTGATGAACACATCAAAACATCCAAGGGGATGTATACCTACGGGCAAAGATGTATACATGAAAAGATAGTTTTATTTCATAACTTCTCGTCAAGACAATGAATTATGAAATTTTCCGATCCAAAGGAATCATTGATTATGTTTTAAAATTTCCTTAGTGACAAGGCCTCTGTGCCATCAAAAGTCCTTTGGAACAAGCCCTTGTGCTATATATAAAAGATGTCAGTATAACATTGGCAGTCGTGACTTATGTCCCCTGTCTAATAAATATGAAGGATTATATTCCGTTTAAACGCCAGAGATGGTTTATTTAAAAACCTTAGGCAAAACATAATCAAATAAATTAAATACTATCTATTGGCCTATATGGTTTAATTGCACCATGGCTATTTAATCATCATATTCGACAATTCGCTATATAATTAAACAAATTGTTACTACTTGGTTAGTAGCCTTCAAAGCTTCACCACGGCTGACTCCTCTGAAGCTCACAATCATCCAGTTAGTCAGAATGATGTCCATCGACTAGCCTTTGTGGCAAAATAAATTATCTTCCAAAGAGATGACGGCTGTAGTCTTTGACTCTCTGTCCAAAGGTGAAGAACTATGTTCGAACCTTAAGATCTCTGATCCAATAAGATTGCGGCTTATATGTCAATGCCTTAAGTGCCATATCTAATATGCCCCTGGTGATAAGGCCCTCGTGCCTATGACTATTAATGTCCTTCGTGACAAGCCTTCCAACTATCTAAATATTTTCATTATGACAAGGACAGTTGTGACATTGAGTTTCCCTGTCCAAAAAGTAATGGATTTGGTCCAAACCTTAAACACAATTGATGGTCCTATTTGACCTAGGCTAAATATAATTGACGCACTTTCTAGTGGCATCTGCAAAAGAACTGACCACCAGTCCCACGAATGTAGGGACATAAAGAATGCAAATTGTTTCGGTTGTGGCGAAAGGGGCCACATCAGTACAAATTGCCCTAAGGCTGCCAAGGTAGGAGCAGCTAAGTCTGGGATGGATAAGAAAGGAAACGCCTAAACTACCGGTTGAATGCCAGAGACAGTGCATATCAATAATAGCATTAGGTACGTCCTTACCTTTTAGCATCGATTGTATCTGCTAAGTATTTTACGTTAATGCAAGGGATAATAAACCTTTAGTAAACCATAAGCTTAGCAAACTTTTGATTACATTCATAAGAACTTCAGATATTAAAAATAAGGTATAATTTACCAATGGAATCTTTAATGGCCCTCTCTCCCATCCTCGGAGATAATCCTTTCATAAGAATCTTGAGTACTCTTCCCCAAAAAGAGTATGACAATATATATTACTTTATTTTATTATTTTTCTCATTGTTTTCTATCGCTTGCGAATGCCAAACTATGTTGATAAAAGTGCCATATGAGGATTGGCGTATCCTAGTGTGTCCCATAGATTGCTTCCATGCCTGATCAGTATGGAGGTTTAATGCATGGAATCCCTGAGATATCCCAATGGTCATATCGTACTAAAGTCGACTAGTAGTATTCAAAGAAGATATCCAGAATGGAATCGTCCAAGTAAATGTTCCCGGTTAAGGAATTCGTGGACTAGTAACATAAATGTGTCACTTGTTTGACACAAGCAATGATGGGTGAACTGGAGCCTGAGATTTGGAAAATCTCTGTAACCTCCTTGTATCTTGATTATTCTCTCCTAAGACTACCCTGTTTACCTCCCAAGAGGCAAGTAGAGTTAAGATTAACATCCCGCTTTGGGTTGAAGTGTTGTAAGAACTCATGTTGATTATGGAATAACAAAACCCTGATTAAGTAAATTTTAAGATAGGAGATTCATATAGTCTAACTCGATATCCTGAGAATTCGGTATAGTTAATTATGAAAGACGGTTCATTTTGCTTATGCATTCATTACCGCAATCCTATTTAAATAACGATTGAGAATCGCCATCAACTACCCAGGATCGTCGAGTTATTCAACTAGCTATAAGGATTAGCTATTCCTTAAGAAAAGTTTCAAGCAGCGGTTGGAATAACCATCTCACCTTAAAATCAGCTTTTCTATAATAGTTGATATATAAGCATCAAGGCTGCTCCTTTGGAGACCTTGTATAGATGGATTGGTAAACATCTATTGTTAGGACAATAGATTGGTAAGTCCAATTATCAGGATCTGAAAGTTTCATTGGAAACAACAAATAAGATCATACAAATCCCTAGTCATCTGTAAGTTGCCAGTATTCGGCAGAAAAACACGGATTTGTGAAAGTAGCAACCCTCCTAAATTCTTGTTAAGGAGTAAGGTGTAACAAAAAAATATATATATCACCCAGGAAGGGTGTACCAAATTTGTTAAATTATCAGGCTAGTTAAGCTCTGAATATATAGAATCATTCGGAGGAAATCGAATGTATCAAGATCAAGTAGCTCATAAGCTAAAACCTATTTAAGGAGCTTGGCGGAGCTCGCAATACATTGCACACTAGTGACAGAAGGATGTGTTTCACCAATAAGTCAAGGAGCACTATCACATACTGATATGCAGATTTATGATGTGATGAGCATCCTGCATCGATTAAGGATCGACAAGTTAATAAGCTCCAAAAGAAAGTATGCACCTATTGTATAGGTCAACTGGGATACCCTTGGGGGCCCAAATATCCTATGGAAGTTAAATCCATGATACGACAGAAAGTACTTCCTTTACTTTAAGCAAATCTCGAGGTCGAGATGTAACACCTGTGCCTCCACGGCCATCAAACAAATACCAAACCAATGAAATATTATATTTCATACTTGGGATTTGTAAAAATATGTGTATCATTTGCACATATCAATTCTTGTTCAATTTCAAACTCTAAATCGCTTTCTGGAAGGTTATACGCGCACTGATGCGTAAATATAACCAGTTTAATGCAAAAAACACTCCGGAATAGTGACATAGGCTTAACATACCTTAAATAACCTTTACATAACTTAGATATAAGTTTTGGAAGGTTTGGTGTGGTGAAATCAAAGTTTAATCGCTTACAGGGACTAAAGTTGACAAACTGCGAAAGTATGCCAATTTGAACTGTAACAGACATTCCGGAACATGACCATAAGTTAAACATACCATAAATATCCTTCACATAGCTTAGAAATAGGCTTTGAGGTGTTCGGTATGCTAAAATAAACTTTTGTGTCATTCAGGGACTAAAAGTGTCAAAAAGTGCACAAGTTTGCATTTTCGCGCATAACTTACGTTCTGAATACATCCGGACATCCAAAAATTTATGTAAGAATGACTATATTATTCTTTAGTGTTTGGCTTGCCAAAAATCCATTCGTTGCGTCATTTGGATCGTTTTTCGCGCTTATGCGCATTCCGTCGTAATTAAGCGAACATCGCGTTCGTACGACCAAACGAACTGACATCCGACATATTTTTGAGCATGTTTCATGTCCACAATGTTTAGACATCATTTTAGGGCCTTAAAGTTGGCTTTACGGGCCTTAGAAGTGTCGGAAATGGCATAAACACATAACAGGGACCAAAACTGTCATTTCTGAAAGATGTTTGCTTATACATCGAATCTAGTCCTTCCCACTTGTTGCACATGGTTTTGGGAATCTATGGGCTGGTATTTTGGGCACATGGTATTACAATACCATGTGTGCTAAGTGTATGGCCAAGATCGCATCACGTTTTCCTAGAAACGATCCTAACGGCTAACCGAATACTATAAATACCCCACCCCCCATGCTTCAAAATTACAAGAACTTTGATTTGAGAAACTCTAAGTTGAAACTATTGTTTCATACCTGAGATTTTTGAATTGAGGTTAGCATTCGGGGACCCTTCGTAAGTATTCTTTCGTTCTTTTATTGCTTTTCGAGTCTTTCGAGTCTGAAAGTCAAACTTTGTTTGACTTTCTACATTGACCAGTTATGGTCAATGCGAAGTTCGTTTGAACTTCGCAACGTGAGTGTAATCACGTTGGTTATAGTCCCTTGGGACTATGCCTACTGATTACCACGTTGTCTAGGGTCGTAGGGTAAGCGATCTAATAAATCGCTTATACCTCGAACCCGACCCATTTGGTCGATCATTAGGATCCGACCAAATACATTAGGTGACCATAGTAGGTAGGGAATAACCTTCTGAGGTTATACCCTATGGTCGCTTCGTTTAAGTAGTTGTATGATAGGTAGTTTATATGCCTTAGGTAAATTACCAGAATACCCTTTTCATGTAAAATTGGTAATTAAGCATATGTAACCTAAACTTTTGTCACATAACTGATTTTGTAACATGTTTAGGCATATAACACTTGTCATAGGACTAGTTAGATGGTCCGAACGCGTTTCACGCGCACGACGCGTTAAAGTAGCATAAGCTACCTTAATGGGTCGCGATGGGTCGAAAGCACTTAGGTTTGGTTTCATTGTAGTATGTAGGCCTTGTTAAACCATATCATATGAGTTCCAACACTCATTTGGTTTACCAAGCCTCATCCTATCCGATCTCCCGATTTAAGTCCGGTTTATTTATATAGTTTTAGATTGCCGACTGATTCCGTGCTCTCTCTAGCTTTGTTTGGTTGTTGTTCAAGACCTCCAAGCATTCTCAGGCGAGTACATTATTCCCCTATTTTACTGCTTTCAATTGTTTTGGGGTGACTCATATGTGCTAAATGTTTTCAAGGCTTTAACGATGATAACAAAACGATTTTCGATGGTATAACGATGGTTTCAAAAACGATTAAGACGATTTATACAAAACTAATAACGATTTCAATAAAGTGAACAAACTTGTTGGTTGGGTTACATAACAAATGACATTCATTAGCAATGATCAAGCCGACCAGTATTAGGTTATGGTACCATAGGATCTGACAAGTCCCGTTATTTACTACACCCGTAGTTATGTGTGGGTGTTGTGGGTAGCGACTGAATCTGTAATTGTTAATTTACTCTTTGGTAAGGGTTTATTAATGCGAGTTGTTAATTTACTCTTTGGTAAGGGTTTATTAATGCGAGTTGTTAATCTATCCTTTGGTAAGGGTTTATTAATGCGAATTGTTAATCTATCCTTTGGTAAGGGTTTATTAATGCGAGTCAAGAAGGTTTGAATGTTATTAGCGAGACGACCATTTAAGTAGTTTCACGACCTAAAACGAATTAAACGATTGGGTAAACGATAGGTTTTCACACGATGTTTTAACGATTGGGTAAACGATTGGCTTCAAAGCGACATACGATATTATTTTGGTTACATATTACATGGTTTACATTTGACACAAAAACACTTTTGACATTGGTTATACATATTACATGATTTACATTTGGGCATGAACATTACTTTGGTGGTTTGGTTTGGATTAAGTGATTAAGTAACAATGCGTGTGGAATATGATACAAGCATGGTGGATACGCCGCTGGTACTTCCTATATATAAGTGTTTGTATGGTATTACATATTGTAGCGTTATTTGAATCATTTCAGTGTGAGTACATAGACCCCTCTTTTACTGTTTTCCAAACGTTTTGGGGTGGAACACATGTGCCTACTTATTACTTTCATGTTTTCACATCATATACCTGCTATGTTCGTTAGTACATTATAGTACATGATTTCATTACATTTCATGCTATGTATGTCCATTGTGTGCATACTTAGTACATTGTTTTACATTGCTTTTCTGTTGCATACGCTCATCCAGCATATGAACACATTATATTACATTTTGAACCGTTGTAACCATTTGACTATGTAAACCGTCGTAACCATTTGATTATGTGAACCGTTTGTAACTGTTGAACCGTGTGAACCGTTTGTAACTGTTGAACCGTGTGAACCATTTGTAATTGTTGAACCGTGTGAACCGTTTGTAACTGTTGAACCGTGTGAACCAATTGTATCTGTTGACATGATTTACATTTGACAATAGACATTTGACTATACATAAACATTTCTACAATTGTTAAACATTACATCTTGGTGGTTTGGTTTGAATAAGTGATTAAGTAACGAGGCGTGTGTAATATGATACAAGCATGGTGGATACGCCGCCGGTACTTCCTATATATAAGTGTTTGTATGGTATTACATATCGGAGCGTTATTTGAACCATTTCAGTTTGAGACATATAACATTTTATACAAATATCATACTTTTCACAAGACATTTATTTACAAACAACTTATCTTATACAAACTCATTTTACATGGTTATTCATTTAATCATGCATTATTCTCTTATTATACATATCACCTGAAATTATTATTTTTCAAATGATTTACAAAGGCAAAGCAAATTACAAGGTTCATGACTAAACATTTTCTTAAACAGAAGTCATGAATCTTATTTTCACAAAACCTATGTACTCGCCAGCATTTCTTTGCTGACCTCGTTTTCACATATGTTTCAGGTATTGTTGGATGATATTGATTGATAAGATGCATGCTCACATAGGACTGGACAAGGCCTTAGTGACTCAATAACAATGATAGACTATGTTTAAATAGTGTATTTAGATTTCAAGACGATGTAATTATTCAATGTTTAATAAAACGAAACACTTTTGGTATCCATGGTTATGAAAAATTAATTCTGTTGCAACACGCCCCGATGTTTCCGCCGCGATTTGTTGTTTTACGCGGTCGGGGTGTGACAGAAAAGATGGTATCAGAGCCAATGGTTATAGGGAATTAGGTTATTAGTAATTAGTAATGCTTTGACCTAGTCTATAACCTTCTTAGGACCCTAACGCGAGTTTACTTGCGTTTAGTCATAAAACAATACCGTCACCTATCCTTAGGCGACGACCACAACAAGAACATAAATTTCAAAACCGCTTTGAAAACTAATCATCTGTTCTAGGATGATTGATTACTAGGTTTTGAACCCTCTATTGTAAGGTTTTGAACTCTCTATTATATGGTTTTGAACCCCTTTGAGTTTTCAAAACTTCGTCAAGGTTTTGGGTTTTAAATAATGTGAACACGTGCAAACTGGAAGGGTGAATGCCTGTATTCTGGGTTTTCTGTCTAGGCAAGCACTTCGTATACATCTCATCAGACGCGAGACCAGTTGTGCTTACCTGGGAATTCTTGGGATGAGTGTTCACTTATAGGCGAGCATGTCTTCGCGATACATTATTTTTGACCCATTTACTTTGATCAGTCACCGTCTCATTTGTTTGCCTTAGGTAACAAACAAATGATCGCAATCTTCATGCGTTATCATTCTGTTTTGATTGTCCAATAATCTTTCACCTGTTTCTCCCTATGCCTTCTTTTTCTTCAAGAATGTCTCTTCATCACGATGACGCCCAGATATCTGAGCAAGCAGCCAAATTCGCTCAGCGAATAGGCGACGTAGTCCTGAAGACTGTTGAATTAGCTACTGCCATGTATCATCTCCAGGATGAAGCCACTCAAGAGTCACCAAGACAGGCAGGACCTAGTCAGGCGACAACACCATCAGCCAAGAAACCAATCGAGGAATCAAAGACCATGGATGAACGATCCCCTAAGAAGTCAAAGAAGCGAAAGGCTTCTCAGAACTTCGCCATGGTCGCTCACATTGGTAAAGCAGTTCCCCAACCAACCAGCTCAACCCCCTGCTAGGTGTGTATGGCTTTTCCTATGATACCTACATCAAGGAACTATGTACCTTACAAACTACTCTTGTGATTTCTCTCTTTCAAATGATTGCTCATGATTCCCTCAAAAATTTTAAGTACTCGTTTCACTCTAAGAAACAAAGTACAGAAAATTAATGACATTATGAGTAATCGTGCTTTTCGCACATCTGTGCCTTTATATCCTTGGTTAGATAACTAAGGGTATTTTCAAATCTCATACCCATTACGTTTTGATTTTTCAACATACACAGTACCAGTATTTCAAAACAATCTTCATGATCTCAAAACATTTCATATAGTTTGAAAACAATTTTTCTAGATGCATTGTCTATGTTATTTCAAAAACATTGGCCATGTTATCAAAACCAACCTTTCTAATTTCAAAATATTTCATATAGTCTGAAGACAATATTAACACAATACATTTTCTGATCAAGTGCATGATTTCGAAAAGCATCATTCATGTCTTTCAAAAACCTTATACATAATTTCAAAATTCATCTCGCATGATTTTAAAACATTTTTGTAAATATATCTACCTAATACACCTACTTTATGATTTCAAAAAGTATTATATATAAGGTTTCAAAAACGTTAAACACATTTTTCTTAAAAGAACCCCATGCATAGTTTTCAAAAATATTTTCCTCATACATTGACTTAACCTTCAAAATTCTGCTTCATATGTCACCTTGACATATCAAGCATCTCAACTTCATAAGCATTTTACATCATGTTTTGACCTAAGCACATCCAGTGCAAGGTTTCAAAACATCTTCAACTTCTAAAATTCATATGGGATCTTTTTATCTTTACAATTAGATCCTTGTGGATGATTATCATTCAAATCAGAGTCCTTAATTGGATTCCTTATGTACCTTAATTCGAACACTTCGGTTCCTAGTAATCGAAATCGAATTTTCTTTTTGAATCTTTCTATCTTTATAGTTGGATTCTTGGTAACGTTTAAAGTACCAAATGAAATCCACGGAATGGATTCCTAGTGTGCTTTAAATGCATGTACGCAATTTACAAGACAAATTAACGAACAATTTTGTGGTTATATGATATGTGTTTATGTGTTCTCCTCTATGTTTTTATGTGTTACGATTTTTCAAATCCTCATAGAATCTTTCATATCTTCATATGAGGGATTCATAGTAGGATATTCAAAAAGTACTACCTTAAATCCTTATGGGCTTCTACGTAGTAGTTAAGACCCTTGGGTTATATAGTACCATTCCATGATTCGATAAGAGACCCTCTTAGTAGTCTAGTCAAAAAGATTGATTCACAATTTGGTTAGAGAACGACATCTAGTGATGTAGCTGAACAGACTCCTTGATAGTCTATTTAGATCATTTATTGATTTAATTAAAAGGACTCTATGGCGGTCTAGTTACACTCATCACAGGTTTGTTCATTTGGTTTTACCCTACACATTATAAAATAGACTGTGTGAACTGTGCAAGGAATTGTCTAATTATGGACGCGTACATAATTATGAAATTTAGTGCATAGGAACCCAGTAAGATTATTATGTGTAAGAACCGATAGTGACAAAAATAACGAAATGAGAACGATGTAATGGAGGTACGGTGGACGCACCAATGACGCTTCATATACTTGTATATAAGTGTCCCTCTTACATTGCAAACATAATGTTATTAAGGTTACTAGAAGTTCAAGAACCCTAACCAATGTTGTTCGATCTTTTCAACTTCATATTTCCAAGCTCTCACAAGTTTCCTCTAAATAAATTTCGGGACGAAATTTCCTAAAGTAGGGGAGACTGTAACACCTGTGCCTCCACGGCCATCAAACAAATACCAAACCAATGAAATATTATATTTCATACTTGGGATTTGTAAAAATATGTGTATCATTTGCACATATCAATTCTTGTTCAATTTCAAACTCTAAATCGTTTTCTGGAAGGTTATACGCGCACTGATGCGTAAATATAACCAGTTTAATGCAAAAAACACTCCGGAATAGTGACATAGGCTTAACATACCTTAAATAACCTTTACATAACTTAGATATAAGTTTTGGAAGGTTTGGTGTGGTGAAATCAAAGTTTAATCGCTTACAGGGACTAAAGTTGACAAACTGCGAAAGTATGCCAATTTGAACTGTAACAGACATTCCGAAACATGACCATAAGTTAAACATACCATAAATATCCTTCACATAGCTTAGAAATAGGCTTTGAGGTGTTCGGTATGCTAAAATAAACGTTTTGGGGTGGAACACATGTGCCTACTTATTACTTTCATGTTTTCACATCATATACCTGCTATGTTCGTTAGTACATTATAGTACATGATTTCATTACATTTCATGCTATGTATGTCCATTGTGTGCATACTTAGTACATTGTTTTACATTGCTTTTCTGTTGCATACGCTCATCCAGTATATGAACACATTATATTACATTTTGAACCGTTGTAACCATTTGACTATGTAAACCGTCGTAACCATTTGATTATGTGAACCGTTTGTAACTGTTGAACCGTGTGAACCGTTTGTAACTGTTGAACCGTGTGAACCATTTGTAATTGTTGAACCGTGTGAACCGTTTATAACTGTTGAACCGTGTGAACCAATTGTATCTGTTGACATGATTTACATTTGACAATAGACATTTGACTATACATAAACATTTCTACAATTGTTAAACATTACATCTTGGTGGTTTGGTTTGAATAAGTGATTAAGTAACGAGGCGTGTGTAATATGATACAAGCATGGTGGATACGCCGCCGGTACTTCCTATATATAAGTGTTTGTATGGTATTACATATCGGAGCGTTATTTGAACCATTTCAGTTTGAGACATATAACATTTTATACAAATATCATACTTTTCACAAGACATTTATTTACAAACAACTTATCTTATACAAACTCATTTTACATGGTTATTCATTTAATCATGCATTATTCTCTTATTATACATATCACCTGAAATTATTATTTTTCAAATGATTTACAAAGGCAAAGCAAATTACAAGGTTCATGACTAAACATTTTCTTAAACAGAAGTCATGAATCTTATTTTCACAAAACCTATGTACTCGCCAGCATTTCTTTGCTAACCTCGTTTTCGCATATGTTTCAGGTATTGTTGGATGATATTGATTGATAAGATGCATGCTCACATAGGACTGGACAAGGCCTTAGTGACTCAATAACAATGATAGACTATGTTTAAATAGTGTATTTAGATTTCAAGACGATGTAATTATTCAATGTTTAATAAAACGAAACACTTTTGGTATCCATGGTTATGAAAAATTAATTCTGTTGCAACACGCCCCGATGTTTCCGCCGCGATTTGTTGTTTTACGCGGTCGGGGTGTGACACGAGATTTCTTTTAAGGGGGTGAGGATGTAACACCTCGAAAAAATCACGTCCAATGAAGTATTGACACGTGTAATAAACCCTAATGAAGTCAAACGTTGAATTTAAGGGACTAATTTTTTCGAAAAATCGAAAAACATTGATTAAGAAAGAACTGGAAGTATTGTCATACCTAAAATAAGTTTCTAAATAACCTTTTACGGTTTTATATTCACCAATGAGCCACTTGTTAATCAAGTGTAGCCGTTTATGTAATTAATTGAAAGTTTGCGCAGAAAAGGGTTAAAAGCGTCATTTTGAGTTACCACAAGTTTGCAACAAGTGTAGGGACAAGATCAAAACACGGTATTCGAGGAACGATCCTAACGGTTCCAAGAATCCTATAAATACCCCTTGGTTCACAACTCAAAACCCACTTGAAATCTGAGTTTTTCTCTAAGTGGTTGTGTTCATACACTTCCTACCTGAGATTACTTGGAGATCAAAGCTTTCGGGGACCCTTTGTAAGTGTCCTTTCGTTCTTTTCATTCGTTTTACCGTTAAAGACAAACTTTGTTTGACTTTCTGCATTGACCAGTTTATGGTCAATGCGAGGTTCGTTTGAACTTCATAACGTGAGCGTAATCACGATGGTTATAGTCCCTAGTGACTATACCTACTGATTACCACGTTATCTAGGCTCAGTGACGAGTCGTAGTTTCGGCCAAAATGCGTATTATTGCGTATTTTGTAACCAAACTACTCTTAGGTATCAAAACCGTTTGTTTTGATACCAAACCTATTTTCTAAACTTAGTTAAGCATGTTTTAACATGCTTAGCTCGTCACTTTTAGTTTAGTGCTTATGTAGGGTCGTAAGGTAAGCGATCTAAACAATCGCTTATACTTTCGAACCCGACCCGTTTGGTCGATCATTAGGATCCGACCAAACACATTAGGTGACCATAGTATATAGGGAATAACCTTCCGAGGTTATACTTTATGGTCACGACGTTTAGTTAGTTGTATGACAGGTGGTATATATGCCTTAGGTAAATGACCAAAATACCCCTTCGGGCTTATATTGAGATTAAACTCGTTTTGGGCATAATGGAAGGTATCCTACTGATATCACAACATATTTAAGGCATATTAACTTAGGAAACCTGTATATGACTCTTATGGTTACTCGTTACGCGCTTGTCGCGTTCGGATCGGCTTATGTGACTAGTTTGCATAAATTAACCGAAACGGGTCAAACCATATCTTTTGGGTCTCAAAATCCAGAATGTGTTTAAGTTACCCATATTAAACAAGCATACAAGCTTGTCCGGTCAAAAACCACATTCTAAACCGGTCTTCGCCTTGTCATGCGTTTGAACCGTATCTTCCTCTTTAAAACTAACCGGTCTAAGCATAGGCTTAATTAAAGACCCGTTAGAAATCTAATAGGTTATTAAAAACCTTCGTTCCAGATTAAGAGCCCCAGTAGAAGTACTTGTGCTTGCTGAATTGATATACGGCTGGGATTGAATTTATATTTAGCTCAGGTAAATACTCTTAACTTATTTTCCCTATACGGGCTTGGGATACGGTATAATAATACCGCTTGGTCGGGTATTGAATGTTTAGTCGGATTGTGATTAAATTATTGAGGTAACCCGCTTTAATCTGTATTGTTTGAAATAAAAGCCTTTAGGGGTTTATGACCATGTCCCGGATATCCTTGACATCATTGTATTATAAAATGGTCACGCCTTAAGCACGGGGTGTAGGCATACACTGAAAGTTGCTTAAAGGGAAACGGTATCTCACTCTCTTGTGGGGTTATACTTGTGGCGTGTCTGTTAATCTTGACTCGGTTTCTACATCGGGCCCTGAACGTATAACGAACATGTAAATCTGTAAACAAGATTATAAATATAATTGTCCCAAGTTATAAAAGATTAATTTTGCCTTTGTGCATTTGAATCAAAGTGTCAAAATATTTTGTGCCTGATGCATCTAAATCAATTTTCTTAAACTCTTTTCAAATGAGTCAGTTGAGTGTATTTACCAGTGAAAACTGACGTATTTTCCAAAAAGGTTAAGTGACAGGTACTGAACGTAATTGGCTGGAAGCTCGGGGCGGTAATAAGGGATCTTGCAAGTTCTAGGCGTCTAAAGTCTGTTGAACAATGTTTATGTTTTAAGATCCGCCTGTGGATCCTTTACTTTCCGTTGTAATACTTGATATTACTTTATATTCGGATTGTAATATATTTATCTTTTGCTTCCCCTGTGCATTTAAATATTGTGTTGTTTGAGTATGATGATATCAACTACGTCACGATACTCCCCTACCGGGCCCACAGGTGAAACGTGGAAATATCGGGGTGTGACAGGTTGGTATCAGAGCCAACATTGAGTGAATTAAACACTATCCTTTTGTGTTTAATCTCAATGACACAATAGCACATTCCTTGACCTTCTGAGTCTAGACTTAACATAGGAATGCTCTCGTCTCTATTCGGAGAACTTTTGCTTTCAAATTTATACACTTTTAATATATCGCCAAGCAGAGGAGCCGTAATGGAAATCCTCCCCATCCGAAGTCGAGGAATGCGGAGCCTTGTACTGCGATTAGGATAAACGTGCAACCAAGGAGAAAACATTCCGAAATAATGTGAAGAAGAAACTCCTTTTGCTAAAGATCGTTTCCTTATATAGTCCTTATAAGGACATATTTATCTTACAGTCCCTTCAAGGACAACATTATTCCTTTCAAGTCCCGCTTAGGGCAACTCTGTACTTTTATTTTCATATAGTGGATTGATTAAATTTGATGTTTTCATTCTAAACATGAAATATGGAATAAATGGAAAATAACATTCCTATATTATAAGATCTACCATTATAATAAAATGGCAATAACTAAAAAAAAGGACAAGACCTAGCCACATGTCACTTTAAGACAGGGCCAAGATGGTAGTTCCACGACTAGATTCAGATCCTTGTTAACATTTCAATTTAGGATTGTTCTGCGTTAAATATTAAAAGAATCTTAAAGGTAAAACCTAGCCTAATTGTCAATGCAGACATGGCCAAGATGGTAAAACCTAGCCTAAATGTCAATGCAGACATGGCCAAGATGGTAAAACCTAGCCTAAATGTCATTGTAGACATGGCCAAGACGGTAAAACCTATCCAAAAGATTCCAATCCCTGTTAACATCTGTAAGTATGTTAACATTTTTGGTAAACTGTGAATCGTTAAAGTCACACAGGCCATCTTTAAAAAAAGAGGGTTAATCTAAATTCCCTTATTTGAAATAATCATCCCTTAGTGATGAAGTGCCTACGGGCCAAACTTGTTGTTCAATAAGACAACGACCGTGGTGGTCCCTGACCCCCGTCTAAAGATGTTGGACTACGTCCAAGCATAAAAGTTTGTATGATCAATGCGATCCTGACTAATATCATCAAATGAAGATGATCATATTATAAACATCCATAAGTGATGAAATGCCTACGGGCCATACTTATTGTCCTAAGGGACAAAAGACAGTTGATGTCTTTGACTCTCTGTCCAGAAAAGGTAATGAAATATGTTCAAACCTTAATGCCTCGATTCTCTGAAATCATGGCTTGTAAATTTAAAAACTGTCCTTGTGACTAGGCCTTTGCGCCACCTTAATATCCTTAATGTTTTATAACTAGGATAAATTATAATGAAAATGCTAAACATCCTCTGAGACTAAAGACAATAGTAGTCTTTGACTCTCTGTCCAGAAAAGGTAATGAACTTTGATTCAAACCTTAATGCCTCGATTCTCTGAAATCATGGCTTATATCATCCTATAAGATGATCATATTATAAACATCCCTTAGAAGGGAAGTGCCTACGGGCTATAGTTAATGTCCTCTGAGACTAAAGACAGTGGTAGCCTACAACTCCCTGTCAAGAAAGGGTAATGAACTTTGATTCAAACCTGAATGCCTCGATTCCCTGAAATTAGGGCTGGCAATTTTTACACGATACACGACACGAACCTACACGACCTTAACAGGTATCGTGTATGACCTTAACAGGTATCGTGTACTAAACAGGTAGACACGAAACTACCTGTTAATTTTCGTGTCTAAACAGGTCAGATACCTGGTTACCTGTTATATACATGTTAAGACATAATAAGGTTTTAATTTTAATTTTTTAATTAAATAAAATATATACGATATTGATATATGCTACGGTCAGAATCTTCTTTAGATCAAAAAATAGAAAACCCTAATGACCTAATCAGATCTCTCTCAACTTTCTCAAGTTACAGCCGACATCGACAAGCTCCACCGCACTGGAATCCATCGCTCCACCGCACCGGCATCCATCGCTCCACCGCACCGGAATCCTTTCTTTCACATCTCAACCCTTTCTTTCACACTCCGAACCTACCCTCTTTCACATCTCAACCCTTTCTTCACGCCTGCAACCACCTATCGCCACCGCCGGTAATCACCTCTTCAACTTTCTCAGATCTCATTCAGCTCCTTCATAACAAGTTCTTTTTTTTCGTTTTTTATGTCTGTTTTGGTTTAATTTGATCTATAATTTATGTTTTCGTATTTGTAAATGTGTCGATTTGAGTTGATTTATTGTTTCTGAATCTGAATCTAGGTTTTTTTCCATATCAGAACTCTACGAACCGATTTTCAGCAGTGATGGTGATGAGTTTCAGCTAATCCATTGTTATGTGTATGTTTTCGTTTAATTTGATCTATTTTTTGTGTTTTCATATGTATGTGTGGATTGAATTAACGTGATTATGTGTGGATCTATTTACGTTATTTTTATTTATTTATTTATTTATTTACTTTTGGTGATGAGTTTCAACTTTTAATTTCTAGGTATTAATTGTGGTAATCTCTTTCACGTGTAGTCACACATCTGATGTGTTTGTTATGAGGTAGGAACAAGTGAACAAGTTTCATGAGGCTTCTTTTTAAATTACTATATATTGGCTTTACTCAAAGTAAGCAGATTCGAACTATATATGCGTCTGTTGTTAATTACTCATGCTTCTGTTGTTAATTACTCAAATTATATATGGCTTTACTGCTTTACATAAGAACAAATCTGCCTAATTTTATTGTACACATGAAAACCTCTTGTTAATCACTGTTTGAATTTTTTTTTTTAGATAACTTTGGTACTTTTTTGTTTATAGTTTATGTTATGAATTTGATGCAGCCCCTTGATTATAGTTTCTTGTATGCTTTCTAACAGATTGTATTCTTTCTAACAGATTAAGAAATTCAATATGAGTGATTCTCAAAAGAAGGTGGGAAAGAAGAAGGATAAGAAGTTAATTTAGATGAGCTCACTGAAGATATAATGTCACTTGATATTGGTGGAGAATCAAATGCTTCAAACTCAATGAACAATTCTAAGGTAACCACTTCAAATGCTTCGAGTAATGTTGCTAAAAAACAATGAACAATCATAAGGTACTTACTCCAAATGTTTCAAGTAATGTTTGATAAATTAAAATTACTCGCTTTATGTCTAATTGTCAATGCTAAATATGAGTACAATTATGTGCAGGTTTGAATTGTTGGAATTAAAGATCTAAGAAGAGAACCATGGGAAATTTGAATTTGTATTTAATGGATGTTTTGAATTATCAAGTCTTTTGTGATTTGTCGTTTATGGATTTTTGTTTTAAACTTGTTAAGTATTCGGTGTTTATGGATTATTTAAGTTGTTTGTGAACTTTTGGCGAGTTTTGTTTCACTAAACAGGTTCTAAATATGTGATTATTCTAGTCTTCGTTAACAGGTACTAACAGGTAATTTTCGTGTATATCGTGTCGTATTCGTGTTTGAAAAAATGGACACGAAACCTTATCGTGTCGTGTTCGTGTATGGCGTTTCGTGTATCGTGTCTTATCGTGTCGTGTCTTATCGTGTACGGGTATACACGATATGCCAACCCTACCTGAAATCATGGCTTATAAATTAAACTTGTCTACGCGACTAGGCCATTTGTGCTATTATTAACTTGTAAATTAGGATTTATGATAAAAATCCTGAATAAAATTAATATCCTTCCTTCCCTGCAAGTAACATATTTAAAAAGAAGCTTAAAGGTACGACCTAGCCTATATGTCATTCCAGATGAGGCCAAGATGGTAGAACCTATTCAAAGGATTCAAATCCTTGTAACATTATAAATATGATGACACTCCTGGCAACAGTGATGCGATAAAATCGCACTTGTCATCTTTATATTAGGAAAATTTTCCAAACCCCTTATTTTAGCATAAATGATCAAAAGGAATCATGGCTAATAAACGTTGAACTTGATGAACACATCAAAACATCCAAGGGGATGTATACCTACGGGCAAAGATGTATACATGAAAAGATAGTTTTATTTCATAACTTCTCGTCAAGACAATGAATTATGAAATTTTCCGATCCAAAGGAATCATTGATTATGTTTTAAAATTTCCTTAGTGACAAGGCCTCTGTGCCATCAAAAGTCCTTTGGAACAAGCCCTTGTGCTATATATAAAAGATGTCAGTATAACATTGGCAGTCGTGACTTATGTCCCCTGTCTAATAAATATGAAGGATTATATTCCGTTTAAACGCCAGAGATGGTTTATTTAAAAACCTTAGGCAAAACATAATCAAATAAATTAAATACTATCTATTGGCCTATATGGTTTAATTGCACCATGGCTATTTAATCATCATATTCGACAATTCGCTATATAATTAAACAAATTGTTACTACTTGGTTAGTAGCCTTCAAAGCTTCACCACGGCTGACTCCTCTGAAGCTCACAATCATCCAGTTAGTCAGAATGATGTCCATCGACTAGCCTTTGTGGCAAAATAAATTATCTACCAAATAGATGACGGCTGTAGTCTTTGACTCTCTGTCCAAAGGTGAAGAACTATGTTCGAACCTTAAGATCTCTGATCCAATAAGATTGCGGCTTATATGTCAATGCCTTAAGTGCCATATCTAATATGCCCCTGGTGATAAGGCCCTCGTGCCTATGACTATTAATGTCCTTCGTGACAAGCCTTCCAACTATCTAAATATTTTCATTATGACAAGGACAGTTGTGACATTGAGTTTCCCTGTCCAAAAAGTAATGGATTTGGTCCAAACCTTAAACACAATTGATGGTCCTATTTGACCTAGGCTAAATATAATTGACGCACTTTCTAGTGGCATCTGCAAAAGAACTGGCCACCAGTCCCACGAATGTAGGGACATCAAGAATGCAAACTGTTTCGGTTGTGGCGAAAGGGGCCACATCAGTACAAATTGCCCTAAGGCTGCCAAGGAAGGAGCAGCTAAGTCTGGGATGGATAAGAAAGGAAACGCCTAAACTACCGGTTGAATGCCAGAGACAGTGCATATCAATAATAGCATTAGGTACGTCCTTACCTTTTAGCATCGATTGTATCTGCTAAGTATTTTACGTTAATGCAAGGGATAATAAACCTTTAGTAAACCATAAGCTTAGCAAACTTTTGATTACATTCATAAGAACTTCAGATATTAAAAATAAGGTATAATTTACCAATGGAATCTTTAATGACCCTCTCTCCCATCCTCGGAGATAATCCTTTCATAAGAATCTGGAGTACTCTTCCCCAAAAAGAGTACGACAATATATATTACTTTATTTTATTATTTTTCTCAATGTTTTCTATCGCCTGCGAATGCCAAACTATGTTGATAAAAGTGCCATATGAGGATTGGCGTTTCCTAGTGTGTCCCATAGATTGCTTCCATGCCTGATCAGTATGGAGGTTTAATGCATGGAATCCCTGAGATATCCCAATGGTCATATCGTACTAAAGTCGACTAGTAGTATTCAAAGAAGATATCCAGAATGGAATCGTCCAAGTAAATGTTCCCGGTTAAGGAATTCGTGGACTAGTAACATAAATGTGTCACTTGTTTGACACAAGAAATGATGGGTGAACTGGAGCCTGAGATTTGTAAAATCTCTGTAACCTCCTTGTATCTTGATTATTCTCTCCTAAGACTACCCTGTTTACCTCCCAAGAGGCAAGTAGAGTTATGATTAACATCCCGCTTTGAGTTGAAGTGTTGTAAGAACTCATGTTGATTATGGAATAACCAAAACCCTGATTAAGTAAATTTTAAGATAGGAGATTCATATAGTCTAACTCGATATCCTGAGAATTCGGTATAGTTAATTATGAAAGACGGTTCATTTTGCTTATGCATTCATTACCGCAATCCTATTTAAATAACGATTGAGAATCGCCATCAACTACCCAGGATCGTCGAGTTATTCAACTAGCTATAAGGATTAGCTATTCCTTAAGAAAAGTTTCAAGCAGTGGTTGGAATAACCATCTCACCTTAAAATCAGTTTTTCTATAATAGTTGATATATAAGCATCAAGGCTGCTCCTTTGGAGACCTTGTATAGATGGATTGGTAAACATCTATTGTTAGGACAATAGATTGGTAAGTCCAATTATCAGGATCTGAAAGTTTCATTGGAAACAACAAATAAGATCATACAAATCCCTAGTCATCTGTAAGTTGCCAGTATTCGGCAGAAAAACACGGATTTGTGAAAGTAGCAACCCTCCTAAATTCTTGTTAAGGAGTAAGGTGTAACAAAAAAATATATATATCACCCAGGAAGGGTGTACCAAATTTGTTAAATTATCAGGCTAGTTAAGCTCTGAATATATAGAATCATTCGGAGGAAATCGAATGTATCAAGATCAAGTAGCTCATAAGCTAAAACCTATTTAAGGAGCTTGGTGGAGCTCGCAATACATTGCACACTAGTGACAGATGGATGTGTTTCACCAATAAGTCAAGGAGCACTATCACATACTGATATGCAGATTTATGATGTGATGAGCATCCTGCATCGATTAAGGATCGACAAGTTAATAAGCTCCAAAAGAAAGTATGCACCTATTGTATAGGTCAACTGGGATACCCTTGGGGGCCCAAATATACTATGGAAGTTAAATCCATGATACGACAGAAAGTACTTCCTTTACTTTAAGCAAATCTTGAGGTCGAGATTTCTTTTAAGGGGGTGAGGATGTAACACCTCGAAAAAATCACGTCCAATGAAGTATTGACACGTGTAATAAACCCTAATGAAGTCAAACGTTGAATTTAAGGGACTAATTTTTTCGAAAAATCGAAAAACATTGATTAAGAAAGAACTGGAAGTATTGTCATACCTAAAATAAGTTTCTAAATAACCTTTTACGGTTTTATATTCACCAATGAGCCACTTGTTAATCAAGTGTAGCCGTTTATGTAATTAATTGAAAGTTTGCGCAGAAAAGGGTTAAAAGCGTCAACATGTTAATTCTTACCTCTGAGTGACCTTTTAACAAACCGAGAGCCTCATGATATTTCATTATACTCTCGGGATTGCCAATCATTGGCCACCCAAGGCTTTTATGCCCAAAAGTGAAGTTACGCGCAACTTTGCAGGTATAAGGGACTAAAAGTGTCAATATGTTTAATCATACCTCTGAATGACCTTTTATCAAGGCCGAAGCATTCTGATGTTTAATAATACTTTCAAGAATGCCTAATATGAATTAAATGAGGCTTCAATGCTATTAAATGATGAGTTACGCAAGTTTGCGCATTAGAAGGACCTAAAGCGTCAAACTGCTAAAGTATACTGATTCGTATGTTATCGGACCTTCCGGAATATGACCATGAGATAAACATACCATAATTATCCCTAATATAGCTTAGATATAGGCTTAGAGGTGTTGGTGCGCAAAAATAAGCTTTTAAGTCATGCAGGGACTAAAAGTGTCAAAAAGGGCACAAGTTTGCGTTTACGCGCATATCTTACATTTTGAATATCCCCGAACACCCAAAAATGTATGTAAGCACTAAAATATTTTATTTTAGTGTTTTTCATAAGAAAAATCCATTCGTCACGCAATTTGGATCGTTTTTCGCGCTTATGCGCATGTCGTCGTAATTAAGCGAACATCGCGATCGTACGACCAAACGAACCGACATCCGGCATTATTTTGAGCATGTTTCATGTCCACAATGTTTAGGAATCATTTTAGGGCCTTGAAAATGGTTTAACGAGCCTTAAACATGTCGGAAATGGCCTTAATACTCAACGGGGACTGAAATGGAAGCTTTGGAAACTGTTTGCTGATCAGAAGGACCTTAGCGTGACACTTAGCCCCCTTGGCATCACACGAGGCCCTTTCAGACCAGCAAAAGTTGTTTAATCATTTGCAAACAGCTTCTAAACACCCCAAAGGCCAATGCCACATGTTAATCCCTGATGTTGGGGGGCCATTTTGAGTTACCACAAGTTTGCAACAAGTGTAGGGACAAGATCAAAACACGGTATTCGAGGAACGATCCTAACGGTTCCAAGAATCCTATAAATACCCCATGGTTCACAACTCAAAACCCACTTGAAATCTGAGTTTTTCTCTAAGTGGTTGTGTTCATACACTTCCTACCTGAGATTACTTGGAGATAAATCCTTTCGTTCTTTTCATTCGTTTTAGCGTTAAAGACAAACTTTGTTTGACTTTCTGCATTGACCAGTTTATGGTCAATGCGAGGTTCGTTTGAACTTCATAACGTGAGCGTAATCACGATGGTTATAGTCCCTAGTGACTATACCTACTGATTACCACGTTATCTAGGCTCAGTGACGAGTCGTAGTTTCGGCCAAAATGCGTATTATTGCGTATTTTGTAACCAAACTACTCTTAGGTATCAAAACCGTTTGTTTTGATACCAAACCTATTTTCTAAACTTAGTTAAGCATGTTTTAACATGCTTAGCTCGTCACTTTTAGTTTAGTGCTTATGTAGGGTCGTAAGGTAAGCGATCTAAACAATCGCTTATACTTTCGAACCCGACCCGTTTGGTCGATCATTAGGATCCGACCAAACACATTAGGTGACCATAGTATATAGGGAATAACCTTCCGAGGTTATACCTTATGGTCACGACGTTTAGTTAGTTGTATGACAGGTGGTATATATGCCTTAGGTAAATGACCAAAATACCCCTTCGGGCTTATATTGAGATTAAACTCGTTTTGGGCATAATGGAAGGTATCCTACTGATATCACAACATATTTAAGGCATATTAACTTAGGAAACCTGTATATGACTCTTATGGTTACTCGTTACGCGCTTGTCGCGTTCGGATCGGCTTATGTGACTAGTTTGCATAAATTAACCGAAACGGGTCAAACCATATCTTTTTGGTCTCAAAATCCAGAATGTGTTTAAGTTACCCATATTAAACAAGCAGACAAGGTTGTCGGGTCAAAAACCACATTCTAAACCGGTCTTCGCCTTGTCATGCGTTTGAACCGTATCTTCCTCTTTAAAACTAACCGGTCTAAGCATAGGCTTAATTAAAGACCCGTTAGAAATCTAATAGGTTATTAAAAACCTTCGTTCCAGATTAAGAGCCCCAGTAGAAGTACTTGTGCTTGCTGAATTGATATACGGCTGGGATTGAATTTATATTTAGCTCAGGTAAATACTCTTAACTTATTTTCCCTATACGGGCTTGGGATACGGTATAATAATACCGCTTGGTCGGGTATTGAATGTTTAGTCGGATTGTGATTAAATTATTGAGGTAACCCGCTTTAATCTGTATTGTTTGAAATAAAAGCCTTTAGGGGTTAATGACCATGTCCCGGATATCCTTGACATCATTGTATTATAAAATGGTCACGCCTTAAGCACGGGGTGTAGGCATACACTGAAAGTTTCTTAAAGGGAAACGGTATCTCACTCTCTTATGGGGTTATACTTGTGGCGTGTCTGTTAATCTTGACTCGGTTTCTACATCGGGCCCTGAACGTATAACGAACATGTAAATCTGTAAACAAGATTATAAATATAATTGTCCCAAGTTATAAAAGATTAATTTTGCCTTTGTGCATTTGAATCAAAGTGTCAAAATATTTTGTGTCTGATGCATCTAAACGTAATTGGCTGGAAGCTCGGGGCGCTAATAAGGGATCTTGCAAGTTCTAGGCGTCTAAAGTCTGTTGAACAATGTTTATGTTTTAAGATCCGCCTGTGGATCCTTTACTTTCCGTTGTAATACTTGATATTACTTTATATTCGGATTGTAATATATTTATCTTTTGCTTCCGTTGTGCATTTAAATATTGTGTTGTTTGAGTATGATGATATCAACTACGTCACGATACTCCCCTACCGGGCCCACAGGTGAAACGTGGAAATATCGGGGTGTGACAGGTTGGTATCAGAGCCAACATTGAGTGAATTAAACACTATACTTTTGTGTTTAATCTCAATGACACAATAGCACATTCCTTGACCTTCTGAGTCTAGACTTAACATAGGAATGCTCTCGTCTCTATTCGGAGAACTTTTGCTTTCAAATTTATACACTTTTAATATATCGCCAAGCAAAGGAGCCGTAATGGAAATCCTCCCCATCCGAAGTCGAGGAATGCGGAGCCTTGTACTGCGATTAGGATAAACGTGCAACCAAGGAGAAAACATTCTGAAATAATGTGAAGAAGAAACTCCTTTTGCTAAAGATCGTTTCCTTATATAGTCCTTATAAGGACATATTTATCTTACAGTCCCTTCAAGGACAACATTATTCCTTTCAAGTCCCGCTTAGGGCAACTCTGTACTTTTATTTTCATATAGTGGATTGATTAAATTTGATGTTTTCATTCTAAACATGAAATATGAAATAAATGGAAAATAACATTCCTATATTATAAGATCTACCATTATAATAAAATGGCAATAACTAAAAAAAAGGACAAGACCTAGCCACATGTCACTTTAAGACAGGGCCAAGATGGTAATTCCACGACTAGATTCAGATCCTTGTTAACATTTCAATTTAGGATTGTTCTGCGTTAAATATTAAAAGAATCTTAAAGGTAAAACCTAGCCTAATTGTCAATGCAGACATGGCCAAGATGGTAAAACCTAGCCTAAATGTCAATGCAGACATTGCCAAGATGGTAAAACCTAGCCTAAATGTCATTGCAGACATGGCCAAGACGGTAAAACCTATCCAAAAGATTCCAATCCCTGTTAACATCTGTAAGTATGTTAACATTTTTGGTAAACTGTGAATCGTTAAAGTCACACAGGCCATCTTTAAAAAAGGGGGTTAATCTAAATTCCCTTATTTGAAATAATCATCCCTTAGTGATGAAGTGCCTATGGGCCAAACTTGTTGTCCAATAAGACAACGACCGTGGTGGTCCCTGACCCCCGTCTAAAGATGTTGGACTACGTCCAAGCATAATAGTTTGTATGATCAATGCGATCCTGACTAATATCATCAAATGAAGATGATCATATTATAAACATCCATAAGTGATGAAATGCCTACGGGCCATACTTATTGTCCTAAGGGACAAAAGACAGTTGATGTCTTTGACTCTCTGTCCAGAAAAGGTAATGAAATATGTTCAAACCTTAATGCCTCGATTCTCTGAAATCATGGCTTGTAAATTTAAAAACTGTCCTTGTGACTAGGCCTTTGCGCCACCTTAATATCCTTAATGTTTTATAACTAGGATAAATTATAATGAAAATGCTAAACATCCTCTGAGACTAAAGACAGTAGTAGTCTTTGACTCTCTGTCCAGAAAAGGTAATGAACTTTGATTCAAACCTTAATGCCTCGATTCTCTGAAATCATGGCTTATATCATCCTATAAGATGATCATATTATAAACATCCCTTAGAAGGGAAGTGCCTACGGGCTATAGTTAATGTCCTCTGAGACTAAAGACAGTGGTAGCCTACAACTCCCTGTCAAGAAAGGGTAATGAACTTTGATTCAAACCTGAATGCCTCGATTCCCTGAAATTAGGGCTGGCAATTTTTACACGATTCACGACACGAACCTACACGACCTTAACAGGTATCGTGTATGACCTTAATAGGTATCGTGTACTAAACAGGTAGACACGAAACTACCTGTTAATTTTCGTGTCTAAACAGGTCAGATACCTGGTTACCTGTTATATACATGTTAAGACATAATAAGGTTTTAATTTTAATTTTTTAATTAAATAAAATATATACGATATTGATATATGCTACGGTCAGAATCTTCTTTAGATCAAAAAATAGAAAACCCTAATGACCTAATCAGATCTCTCTCAACTTTCTCAAGTTACAGCCGACATCGACAAGCTCCACCGCACTGGAATCCATCGCTCCACCGCACCGGCATCCATCGCTCCACCGCACCGGAATCCTTTCTTTCACATCTCAACCCTTTCTTTCACACTCCGAACCTACCCTCTTTCACATCTCAACCCTTTCTTCACGCCTGCAACCACCTATCGCCACCGCCGGTAATCACCTCTTCAACTTTCTCAGATCTCATTCAGCTCCTTCATAACAAGTTCTTTTTTTCGTTTTTTATGTCTGTTTTGGTTTAATTTGATCTATAATTTATGTTTTCGTATTTGTAAATGTGTCGATTTGAGTTGATTTATTGTTTCTGAATCTGAATCTAGGTTTTTTTCCATATCAGAACTCTACGAACCGATTTTCAGCAGCGATGGTGATGAGTTTCAGCTAATCCATTGTTATGTGTATGTTTTCGTTTAATTTGATCTATTTTTTTGTGTTTTCATATGTATGTGTGGATTGAATTAACGTGATTATGTGTGGATCTATTTACGTTATTTTTATTTATTTATTTATTTACTTTTGGTGATGAGTTTCAACTTTTAATTTCTAGGTATTAATTGTGGTAATCTCTTTCACGTGTAGTCACACATCTGATGTGTTTGTTATGAGGTAGGAACAAGTGAACAAGTTTCATGAGGCTTCTTTTTAAATTACTATATATTGGCTTTACTCAAAGTAAGCAGATTCGAACTATATATGCGTCTGTTGTTAATTACTCATGCTTCTGTTGTTAATTACTCAAATTATATATGGCTTTACTGCTTTACATAAGAACAAATCTGCCTAATTTTATTGTACACATGAAAACCTCTTGTTAATCACAGTTTGAAATTTTTTTTTTAGATAACTTTGGTACTTTTTTGTTTATAGTTTATGTTATGAATTTGATGCAGCCCCTTGATTATAGTTTCTTGTATGCTTTCTAACAGATTGTATGCTTTCTAACAGATTAAGAAATTCAGTATGAGTGATTCTCAAAAGAAGGTGGGAAAGAAGAAGGATAAGAAGTTAATTTAGATGAGCTCACTGAAGATATAATGTCACTTGATATTGGTGGAGAATCAAATGCTTCAAACTCAATGAACAATTCTAAGGTAACCACTTCAAATGCTTCGAGTAATGTTGCTAAAAAACAATGAACAATCGTAAGGTACTTACTCCAAATGTTTCAAGTAATGTTTGATAAATTAAAATTACTCGCTTTATGTCCAATTGTCAATGCTAAATATGAGTACAATTATGTGCAGGTTTGAATTGTTGGAATTAAAGATCTAAGAAGAGAACCATGGGAAATTTGAATTTGTATTTAATGGATGTTTTGAATTATCAAGTCTTTTGTGATTTGTCGTTTATGGATTTTTGTTTTAAACTTGTTAAGTATTCGGTGTTTATGGATTATTTAAGTTGTTTGTGAACTTTTGGCGAGTTTTGTTTCACTAAACAGGTTCTAAATATGTGATTATTCTAGTCTTCGTTAACAGGTACTAACAGGTAATTTTCGTGTATATCGTGTCGTGTTCGTGTTCGTGTTTGAAAAAATGGACACGAAACCTTATCGTGTCGTGTTCGTGTATGGCGTTTCGTGTATCGTGTCTTATCGTGTCGTGTCTTATCGTGTACGGGTATACACGATATGCCAACCCTACCTGAAATCATGGCTTATAAATTAAACTTGTCTACGCGACTAGGCCATTTGTGCTATTATTACCTTGTAAATTAGGATTTATGATAAAAATCCTGAATAAAATAAATATCCTTCCTTCCCTGCAAGTAACATATTTAAAAAGAATCTTAAAGGTACGACCTAGCCTATATGTCATTCCAGACGAGGCCAAGATGGTAGAACCTATTCAAAGGATTCAAATCCTTGTAACATTATAAATATGATGACACTCCTGGCAACAGTGATGCGATAAAATCGCACTTGTCATCTTTATATTAGGAAAATTTTCCAAACCCCTTATTTTAGCATAAATGATCAAAAGGAATCATGGCTAATAAACGTTGAACTTGATGAACACATCAAAACATCCAAGGGGATGTATACCTACGGGCAAAGATGTATACATGAAAAGATAGTTTTATTTCATAACTTCTCGTCAAGACAATGAATTATGAAATTTTCCGATCCAAAGGAATCATTGATTATGTTTTAAAATTTCCATAGTGACAAGGCCTCTGTGCCATCAAAAGTCCTTTGGAACAAGCCCTTGTGCTATATATAAAAGATGTCAGTATAACATTGGCAGTCGTGACTTATGTCCCCTGTCTAATAAATATGAAGGATTATATTCCGTTTAAACACCAGAGATGGTTTATTTAAAAACCTTAGGCAAAACATAATCAAATAAATTAAATACTATCTATTGGCCTATATGGTTTAATTGCACCATGGCTATTTAATCATCATATTCGACAATTCGCTATATAATTAAGCAAATTGTTACTACTTGGTTAGTAGCCTTCAAAGCTTCACCACGGCTGACTCCTCTGAAGCTCACAATCATCCAGTTAGTCAGAATGATGTCCATCGACTAGCCTTTGTGGCAAAATAAATTATCTTCCAAAGAGATGACGGCTGTAGTCTTTGACTCTCTGTCCAAAGGTGAAGAACGATGTTCGAACCTTAAGATCTCTGATCCAATAAGATTGCGGCTTATATGTCAATGCCTTAAGTGCCATATCTAATATGCCCCTGGTGATAAGGCCCTCGTGCCTATGACTATTAATGTCCTTCGTGACAAGCCTTCCAACTATCTAAATATTTTCATTATGACAAGGACAGTTGTGACATTGAGTTTCCCTGTCCAAAAAGTAATGGATTTGGTCCAAACCTTAAACACAATTGATGGTCCTATTTGACCTAGGATAAATATAATTGACGCACTTTCTAGTGGCATCTGCAAAAGAACTGGCCACCAGTCCCACGAATGTAGGGACATCAAGAATGCAAACTGTTTCGGTTGTGGCGAAAGGGGCCACATCAGTACAAATTGCCCTAAGGCTGCCAAGGAAGGAGCAGCTAAGTCTGGGATGGATAAGAAAGGAAACGCCTAAACTACCGGTTGAATGCCAGAGACAGTGCATATCAATAATAACATTAGGTACGTCCTTACCTTTTAGCATCGATTGTATCTGCTAAGTATTTTACGTTAATGCAAGGGATAATAAACCTTTAGTAAACCATAAGTGTAGCAAACTTTTGATTACATTCATAAGAACTTCAGATATTAAAAATAAGGTATAATTTACCAATGGAATCTTTAATGGCCCTCTCTCCCATCCTCGGAGATAATCCTTTCATAAGAATCTGGAGTACTCTTCCCCAAAAAGAGTACGACAATATATATTACTTTATTTTATTATTTTTCTCATTGTTTTCTATCGCATGCGAATGCCAAACTATGTTGATAAAAGTGCCATATGAGGATTGGCATATCCTAGTGTGTCCCATAGATTGCTTCCATGCCTGATCAGTATGGAGGTTTAATGCATGGAATCCCTGAGATATCCCAATGGTCATATCGTACTAAATTCGACTAGTAGTATTCAAAGAAGATATCCAGAATGGAATCGTCCAAGTAAATGTTCCCGGTTAAGGAATTCGTGGACTAGTAACATAAATGTGTCACTTGTTTGACACAAGCAATGATGGGTGAACTGGAGCCTGAGATTTGGAAAATCTCTGTAACCTCCTTTTATCTTGATTATTCTCTCCTAAGACTACCCTGTTTACCTCCCAAGAGGCAAGTAGAGTTAAGATTAACATCCCGCTTTGGGTTGAAGTGTTGTAAGAACTCATGTTGATTATGGAATAACAAAACCCTGATTAAGTAAATTTTAAGATAGGAGATTCATATAGTCTAACTCGATATCCTGAGAATTCGGTATAGTTAATTATGAAAGACGGTTCATTTTGCTTATGCATTCATTACCGCAATCCTATTTAAATAACGATTGAGAATCGCCATCAACTACCCAGGATCGTCGAGTTATTCAACTAGCTATAAGGATTAGCTATTCCTTAAGAAAAGTTTCAAGCAGTGGTTGGAATAACCATCTCACCTTAAAATCAGCTTTTCTATAATAGTTGATATATAAGCATCAAGGCTGCTCCTTTGGAGACCTTGTATAGATGGATTGGTAAACATCTATTGTTAGGACAATAGATTGGTAAGTCCAATTATCAGGATCTGAAAGTTTCATTGGAAACAACAAATAAGATCATACAAATCCCTAGTCATCTGTAAGTTGCCAGTATTCGGCAGAAAAACACGGATTTGTGAAAGTAGCAACCCTCCTAAATTCTTGTTAAGGAGTAAGGTGTAACAAAAAAATATATATATCACCCAGGAAGGGTGTACCAAATTTGTTAAATTATCAGGCTAGTTAAGCTCTGAATATATAGAATCATTCGGAGGAAATCGAATGTATCAAGATCAAGTAGCTCATAAGCTAAAACCTATTTAAGGAGCTTGGCGGAGCTCGCAATACATTGCACACTAGTGACAGAAGGATGTGTTTCACCAATAAGTCAAGGAGCACTATCACATACTGATATGCAGATTTATGATGTGATGAGCATCCTGCATCGATTAAGGATCGACAAGTTAATAAGCTCCAAAAGAAAGTATGCACCTATTGTATAGGTCAACTGGGATACCCTTGGGGGCCCAAATATACTATGGAAGTTAAATCCATGATACGACAGAAAGTACTTCCTTTACTTTAAGCAAATCTCGAGGTCGAAATTTCTTTTAAGGGGGTGAAGATGTAACACCTCGAAAAAATCACGTCCAATGAAGTATTGACACGTGTAATAAACCCTAATGAAGTCAAACGTTGAATTTAAGGGACTAATTTTTTCGAAAAATCGAAAAACATTGATTAAGAAAGAACTGGAAGTATTGTCATACCTAAAATAAGTTTCTAAATAACCTTTTACGGTTTTATATTCACCAATGAGCCACTTGTTAATCAAGTGTAGCCGTTTATGTAATTAATTGAAAGTTTGCGCAGAAAAGGGTTAAAAGCGTCAACATGTTAATTCTTACCTCTGAGTGACCTTTTAACAAACCGAGAGCCTCATGATATTTCATTATACTCTCGGGATTGCCAATCATTGGCCACCCAAGGCTTTTATGCCCAAAAGTGAAGTTACGCGCAACTTTGCAGGTATAAGGGACTAAAAGTGTCAATATGTTTAATCATACCTCTGAATGACCTTTTATCAAGCCCGAAGCATTCTGATGTTTAATAATACTTTCAAGAATGCCTAATATGAATTAAATGAGGCTTCAATGCTATTAAATGATGAGTTACGCAAGTTTGCGCATTAGAAGGACCTAAAGCGTCAAACTGCTAAAGTATACCGATTCGTATGTTATCGGACCTTCCGGAATATGACCATGAGATAAACATACCATAATTATCCCTAATATAGCTTAGATATAGGCTTAGAGGTGTTGGTGCGCAAAAATAAGCTTTTAAGTCATGCAGGGACTAAAAGTGTCAAAAAGCGCACAAGTTTGCGTTTACGCGCATATCTTACATTTTGAATATCCCCGGACACCCAAAAATGTATGTAAGCACTAAAATATTTTATTTTAGTGTTTTGCATAAGAAAAATCCATTCGTCACGCAATTTGGATCGTTTTTCGCGCTTATGCGCATGTCGTCGTAATTAAGCGAACATCGCGATCGTACGACCAAACGAACCGACATCCGGCATATTTTTGAGCATGTTTCATGTCCACAATGTTTAGGCATCATTTTAGGGCCTTGAAAATGGTTTAACGAGCCTTAAACATGTCGGAAATGGCCTTAATACTCAACGGGGACTGAAATGGAAGCTTTGGAAACTGTTTGCTGATCAGAAGGACCTTAGCGTGACACTTAGCCCCCTTGGCGTCACACGAGGCCCTTTCAGACCAGAAAAAGTTGTTTAATCATTTGCAAACAGCTTCTAAACACCCCAAAGGCCAATGCCACATGTTAATCCCTGATGTTGGGGGGCCATTTTGAGTTACCACAAGTTTGCAACAAGTGTAGGGACAAGATCAAAACACGGTATTCGAGGAACGATCCTAACGGTTCCAAGAATCCTATAAATACCCCATGGTTCACAACTCAAAACCCACTTGAAATCTGAGTTTTTCTCTAAGTGGTTGTGTTCATACACTTCCTACCTGAGATTACTTGGAGATAAATCCTTTCGTTCTTTTCATTCGTTTTAGCGTTAAAGACAAACTTTGTTTGACTTTCTGCATTGACCAGTTTATGGTCAATGCGAGGTTCGTTTGAACTTCATAACGTGAGCGTAATCACGATGGTTATAGTCCCTAGTGACTATACCTACTGATTACCACGTTATCTAGGCTCAGTGACGAGTCGTAGTTTCGGCCAAAATGCGTATTATTGCGTATTTTGTAACCAAACTACTCTTAGGTATCAAAACCGTTTGTTTTGATACCAAACCTATTTTCTAAACTTAGTTAAGCATGTTTTAACATGCTTAGCTCGTCACTTTTAGTTTAGTGCTTATGTAGGGTCGTAAGGTAAGCGATCTAAACAATCGCTTATACTTTCGAACCCGACCCGTTTGGTCGATCATTAGGATCCGACCAAACACATTAGGTGACCATAGTATATAGGGAATAACCTTCCGAGGTTATACCTTATGGTCACGACGTTTAGTTAGTTGTATGACAGGTGGTATATATGCCTTAGGTAAATGACCAAAATACCCCTTCGGGCTTATATTGAGATTAAACTCGTTTTGGGCATAATGGAAGGTATCCTACTGATATCACAACATATTTAAGGCATATTAACTTAGGAAACCTGCATATGACTCTTATGGTTACTCGTTACGCGCTTGTCGCGTTCGGATCGGCTTATGTGACTAGTTTGCATAAATTAACCGAAACGGGTCAAACCATATCTTTTTGGTCTCAAAATCCAGAATGTGTTTAAGTTACCCATATTAAACAAGCATACAAGCTTGTCGGGTCAAAAACCACATTCTAAACCGGTCTTCGCCTTGTCATGCGTTTGAACCGTATCTTCCTCTTTAAAACTAACCGGTCTAAGCATAGGCTTAATTAAAGACCCGTTAGAAATCTAATAGGTTATTAAAAACCTTCGTTCCAGATTAAGAGCCCCAGTAGAAGTACTTGTGCTTGCTGAATTGATATACGACTAGGATTGAATTTATATTTAGCTCAGGTAAATACTCTTAACTTATTTTCCCTATACGGGCTTGGGATACGGTATAATAATACCGCTTGGTCGGGTATTGAATGTTTAGTCGGATTGTGATTAAATTATTGAGGTAACCCGCTTTAATCTGTATTGTTTGAAATAAAAGCCTTTAGGGGTTAATGACCATGTCCCAGATATCCTTGGCATCATTGTATTATAAAATGGCCACGCCTTAAGCACGGGGTGTAGGCATACACTGAAAGTTGCTTAAAGGGAAACGGTATCTCACTCTCTTGTGGGCTTATACTTGTGGCGTGTCTGTTAATCTTGACTCGGTTTCTACATCGGGCCCTGAACGTATAACGAACATGTAAATATGTATACAAGATTATAAATATAATTGTCCCAAGTTATAAAAGATTAATTTTGCCTTTGTGCATTTTAATCCAAGTGTCAAAATATTTTGTGCCTGGTGCATCTAAATCAATTTTCTTAAACTCTTTTCAAATGAGTCAGTTGAGTGTATTTACCAGTGAAAACTGACGTATTTTCCAAAAAGGTTAAGTGACAGGTACTGAACGTAATTGGCTGGAAGCTCAGGGCGCTAATAAGGGATCTTGCAAGTTCTAGGCGTCTAAAGTCTGTTGAACAATGTTTATGTTTTAAGATCCGCCTGTGGATCCTTTACTTTCCGTTGTAATACTTGATATTACTTTATATTCGGATTGTAATATATTTATCTTTTGCTTCCGCTGTGCATTTAAATATTGTGTTGTTTGACTATGATGATATCAACTACGTCACGATACTCCCCTACCGGGCCCACAGGTGAAACGTGGAAATATCGGGGTGTGACAAATATTTTCTATATCGCATATATATTCCCTTGCTAGTCACAAAAATATTTTGTAGCATCTGTTTAAATTTTTTTTCTCAAATCCACAATTCCATTTAAACCGTCTTGCCAACTAAATTGATAACATGTGCCCCACAACGGCTATGAAAAAAAACACCGTCCCAAGTCGGTTTATATCTTAACTTTAGTTGTGTAACTGCGGCGGTGTTGTTGGATGCATTATTAAAAGAGATAGCAAACAACTTTTCACCAAAATTATAATCATCGATTACTTCTTTTAAAAGTTGAAACAAATTGTTTGCGGTATGTGGATAAGGAAATAACTCAAAAGCAATCGTACGCTTTTGCATTTGCCACGTAGAGGGATCTATCCAATGCGCGGTAACACAAAGGTACGATTTGAGTAACCCATGAGGCAGTGGCGGAGCTAGACCTTAAAACCAGGGGTATCCCAAAAAAAATTACGGTTTTTTAGGGGTATCCTTTATATAAAATCGAAAAAAAATCAAAAAATTAACACTGTGAACACGACTTTGAGCCGTAGCCCGTGCTACGGCTGGTTCTTAGCTGTCTCCGCCCCTGCCATGAGGTGCCGACCAAACATGGCACGTCAAATTCACAACGGTTTCTAAACTTTGAAAAGTCAAAAACAATTGTTGTTTTGCTTGTTTCCACGCTTTTAGACAATTACGCCGAAGAGTAGTGCGACTTACTTGGTTATAACGTGATTGTACAACTCTTTGGATGAGACGGGTCAATCTTTGGTTGTCGAATAATCGAAATGGCAAACCTTCTTGAATCACGAAATTTCCGAATCCTTCGGGAACCGACTCAACGTCATAATGCCAAATTTGCCTGTCGGTTGACAATGGTGGTTGACCTCGGTTCGGATCGTTCCTCAAAGCTTTGCAATACGTTGACAAGTGTTTTTTCAACGACGTGTTCAAATCGGACTTCAACATAGCTCCACAATGAACGCATCGAGTTTTGTTTGGTCCAAACGACATTTTACATAACTCGAAATGAACCCAAACTTCTTGGTTTCGAGTTGTAGGAATAACCTCCATGACGCTTGCTTTTGTAGCCGTAGAACCCACGCCAACGGAAGACATAGCACTTTGCGAAGCCATTTTTAGAGCAGGGTTTTGTTGATTTTCAGTGTAAAATTGAGTTGTGTGACCAACCCAAACATAGAACCAATATTTATACCTAATGCTATCCCCAATTATGCACAAAATGACCCTAAAATGCCTCTAATAACAATAATATTACCGTTGGAATTTATATATACTAATTACTAGTTGTTGTGCATATTAATTATACTGATGCACGACATGTCAACAAAGAATCTGCTTCATAATGCATATTAATTACTATGCATCTGCTTTTAGCAAGTCATGTCAGAAAAGCAATGAAAAGTCTTGTACAACAGTAATATCAAGTATCACAAACAATGAAAAGATAAATTAATTGTTTGCAAGGCATGTCACATCCAAAAGTGCAGGCCCCCTTTTTGTCGCTATATAACCGGGTATTTATAAAACCCGGTTCCGGGTATTTATAAAACCGGTTCCGAGTATTAATAAAATCGGGTACTACGAAAAACCGGGTATAAACCAGGTATAAAAAAACCCGGTTCCGGGTTTTAGATCAGATATGAATACCCGGTCCCTACCCTATGGGTAGGGTTGGCTTCGGGTATAAAAAACCTGGGTTTTATAATACCCGGTTCCGGGTTTTTTTTTCAAGTTCGGGTTTTTTGTGCACCACTAGTTTTAACTGCTTTTTGTCATTATCAGCTTGGTTTAAAAAGGCTTTCCGAGGCCCGCCTCGAGGCTTACGCCTCGGTTGAGGCTATGAAAAAACGCCTTAAAGGCTTATCCTCATAGGGGTCAACTGAAACCTAGGCCTCAGCCCTTAGTCATCCAAGGCTTTCCGAAGCGGTGAGGCTTACCTTGTGAAAATTGAAAAAATTTAGGTTTTCTAGACTTTATTTTAGATCCATTAAGTGTTTATTAGGCTTAATTGGTGGGCCAACCCAATAGTTTACTTAAAAAACAGCTATTAGGTTAAAAAAAAACCTAATCTAAAAGAACAAATTGGTTGGGCACGGATAGGACAAAGAAGTTGGTGTACGTTATTGAATCAAAAGAAGACACAATCTAAAAGATGATGAAGACCTGATAGTTGCCGATGATGTTTTGTCGGATGATGAGTGGATAGCCAACCCGAGTGGGGATGAAGATGGCATTGGTGGAGTTGGCGGGTCAAATGTGGAAAAAAGGTGAGAGTTCATCATCTAGGAGGAAAAGGAAACGAGTTATTAATTTGGTTGATGAAGATGACACGCTAGATGAAAACTTTGAGGATGATGATGCGGAGGAAAACAAGTTCTATGACATTTAGATGTCATAACATTGCTAATTTAAGTTGTTCGAAATATTTTATGATGTTTGTTTTATGTTAAACCTTGTTTGTTGAACTATTTTCTATTTATGATGTTTGTTTTATGTTAAATTGTGATTTTTATGAGATATGTATTTTTTATTTTTTTTAATAATGTTTCGAGCCTTACGCCTCGACCTGCCTCAAGGCTTACGCCTCGTGAGGCTAAGGGAAAATGCCTAGATACCCGTTTCCGCTTTTTTAAACCTTATCAGTATTGGAGTGGTGGGTATAGAAGGAAGATGAAGTGGGAAGGGAAGGGAGCTGCGGCAATGGCTTGTTTGAAGTTGGTTGTTTTTTCATCCAGGTTCCAGTAGATTCGCTGCATTCTTTTATCACGAGTAACATTTGGTTCCAGTTTTGAAGGGCGATGCATTGGATGAAGCATGTACATGACTGTAGCTTATCACTTGCTTTTTAATTAGGCTATTTTAGAGAAACAATAAGGTTCAAATATATCAGAAGCATTTTTGGTCCATAAACTGTACAAGACTTGAATGTTTCTGGTTTGTATAACAAATAAAATAGGCCTGGGTATCAAGTATCAACAGATGGTTTCAAAAGAACATGATGACCACCAGATTTCATGTTTTTCCATGCTAATCTGAAGACAAGGAGTAACAAAAACATCACCTAATGAATGCAACCGAATACAAACATGAATTAACAGCTTAACTGACCTGCATATTTTTCTGGACACTGAAACTCAAGATTCCCAAAATTTATGAAGATTATCCAATTTCATCTTAATAGAGGGGCATAAGGAGCTGGGCATGGAGATAAAGAGAGATCTGGTAACTCGTTTATGAGATCAATAGTCACCTCCAAGCATCTGCTTAGTATTTTCTTCTCACACCTCAGAAGCTGTGTAGCAACTCGTTTCTTGGGATCTATATCACATTCTGCCAACTGAACTCCCAAAAAGCACATTAGTTAATGCTAGAATTCACATGTAGGGTAGGTGGTAGGTAACCATCTAAACTTAAAGAAACCAAAAGTATTACCAATGCGTCATCTTCGCTTAGAGTAGTGAGGTAACCTGCCAGTCTTTCTCTGAAATAAGTAGCTAATTGGTTCAAAACTGCATATTCCATACAAGGGCTTACCTGTAATATCATAACATGCAAAAAAAACAATAAGGAGATAGAACTTAAATCTAAAGCTGACAATATGACCCACCAGGCACCAGATGGACTTACCGGACATACCGGACCCAGAGAAGATATAACAGACTCCATCTCTAGAGGATCTGTAACGTAACCTAACCTCATATACGGAAGCATATCTAGAATGGTTTCTCTTTCCTTCCCCACTTTAACCTAAAGGAAGATAAAATGTAGACGATATTTAATTTTATATCTAACAATCATTCGCAACGTAAATGAATTAAAAAGTGAAACTAAGAATGATTTATACCTGAAAAGGCTGTATGGTTAGTCTTCCATTTCTTTGAGCAACCAATCTCTTGTCTTGATATTGAGGATCCTCCGTATCCAATGCTGCCTGGAAGCAAGAGAGGTAGAGAAGTACAAGCAGAAATAAAGATTCCTGAAATGATAAAAATTGCATGTAAGATATGAGCTATTCAATTTTACCTCAACTACCACGCGGTCATAAGGGTTGTCTTCATCAACAAAACCGTAATTGATGAGTAATTTTGAATTAGGTTGTGGCCCACACCTACAAAACATTTGTATAATAAAGATCAAGAATGACTTAGAAACAGCCGAATGTGTTGTAACCCAAAAGAAAGCAGATATCATACCAAACTACAATAGATTGTCCAGCTAGGTACGGGCGATCAACAACCAATTGAACACCTCCATCTACAGCTGTCAACATTGCCTTACAGTTGCTCCTATAGGTCAACAGAGGAGGTCCAAGGGGAACCAATGCAAACCTTCGTGCCAAACTCACATTCTAAATTTACAGAAAAAACTATGTTTAGAATATTCAACTAAAGAGAATTAATTCAACACAGCCTTGCTTCCTATATAGCCATCATTTCACAACCGTAAAGGGTTCATGTAAAGTTATCATTCAAAACAAGAAGAATATATATTTGTAAAGGTAAAGAACACATTAGAAGGAAACTAATGACAAGCAAGTGTTATCAGATGGTAGAACAAACCTGTAAATGCACAACACAAGATTGGACTGCTACAAAGGCTTGTTTGAATATCTCAAATGAAAAGGCCTCTGTAGGGATATCAAATGGGTATTGCTGCTCAAGAAACAAACAAGGGTAAGGTACAGCAATCAGCCATGTGAAGAATTGAAATTAACTAAACAAAACCAATTTTGTAGGGCAAATAACTCCAATCCATTACAAACAAATATCACCGAATTGACAAAGAAAAAACACCTGAAATAGGGATCCAGCCATAAACCAAACAGTGTCAAGCTCGTTATACTCTTTTCTGATGCCTTCTGCTCTTTCAAGAACTTCATCCTGAAAACATAAATAACATTGCAATGTAGATTAAACAGGTAAAAGTCTTGAACCTCTTGCCTGCCTGCTTGTGTGAAACGTTCTTTTAGATATAATGAATGTTTGCCTATAGTAAACCTTCAAGTTATAAGTAGAATAAAAACAAATACCTTAATTGGACTGCCTGTCAGATAATCCAGTTCAGATTCAGACCACAAGAGTGGCGATTCGACAGCTAGCTGTCCCCTACCACGCTGACGATCAAGCTCTCTTATATATGGATACCAGACAGACTCTTTCCCTTGTTTTTTCTCATACATTAGATACAATGCAAGACAAGCCAACTCCGACAGTTTGTTAGTCGTCAACAGCTCAGCTGCAACAACAATCAATCAAACAGAAAGACGTTAGTCCCGGACGATCAATCAAACAGAAACATTTTGCTTAGAAATTCCATATATCCACATTTTTCACTGTCCAATCATTTACATTTTCTTCAACTCAATCTACTACTAAACAAAAACAGAGCCGCATCTTACCGACAGTCTCATTCCCCAAAACTCTCTCAAGCGTAACCACCAACGAATTCGGAACACAAAATACAGTATCACCTGCCTACAATTCATTAAAACACATCATCAAACAAACCTAATTCACTTCAACTAATTAAAATTCACCAAAATCAAACAAAAAACAGTAAACCAGATCAACCTGCAAATCCTCACTAGCTGCAACATAATGAATAGGAGGATGCCGTGAATCATACGCAACTCTATCTTTAAGAACTACTTTACACGGAGGCAAACCGTTCTTATGCATCCACGATTTCAAATCTTCTTCTTCTTCCTGTATATCTTTTTTGCTGGCGACAGTTGGAGAAGAAGACTTACCGGAGACGAGTGTGTCGGAGCTGGAAGCCATACACATGTTCCGAACGCCTAACCGTAACGAACGGCGAGCATTATGCTGGTAATGTTTTGAAATTGAAATTGAAACCCTAGAGAGAACAGAGAGAGGATGATGGTGAGTTGAATGGAGATTGGATATGCATTTGGTTTGGTGGAGATAGGTGACGTCCATTGTGTTGAAGATTGAGATTGAATCAGATGTGGTTCATTGAATTGGGGAAATGGAAATTAGGGTTAGGGTTTGGGAGGTTATGATTGAAATTGAAGAATCTGTAGGGTGGATTGTGAGTGTGGCTGGCTGACTGTATGAGATATTTTTTTGGTGACGTTCAGTTGGGGGATAAGGAGTGGTTTCCGATTAGAGGGATTTACATGTCAAATTGCATGATTTTACCTATTTAGTCCTTGCGCATGTATTTATATACGTAGAGACACATACCCTTTCAAAGTTTCAACAACCAATCGTCTACTCATGTCCTCTCTCATTTTAACCCTTCACAACCCGAAATAGGTGGCGTCGCTGGTCCGCACACCTCTGTCGGTCTCTCTCTCTCCACACACCTCTAATGGCCCCTCTCTCTCTCTCCTCTTCTTTCTTTGGTAGTGCAGGTGACGGTGTACCCGATCGGGTACCACTACTGGAAAACCCCTTTTCCGTAAACGCTCCTACCCTTTAAAAATCTCATGTCAAACTATTTTTACCTAATAAAACATTATCATTTTTTATATTCAAGATCATAAAATTGTGTTTTTTTCAATGTTTTTATATTACAACTATAATTATAAGTATAGCATATTTTTTTATAAAAATATGAAAATCTGTAAAGTTGTTTCTTTACAAATATATCAACGTCATTCATCATAATCATTGTTGTTAGGTTAATGATGGATTATCAACCTCCGGTTTCAATACTTCCACCATCGTACACATCAACAAAACTTGATTGTTGATTATTTCGACTTTTAAAGGGTTCACGAACTTGTTAAAAGTGCTAATGAGTCTTTTGTTAGAATCGCATGATGTGATGTGATGCGAAACAAAAGATCTACTAGAATCAAATAGCAAGTGAATACAAGGAATATACTTTCCTACTTGGCCTTCAATTGGAATGGGGTCTCCCTAATTTTCAAAACATCAACCTTCTTAATTTTCAAACAATACTCAAATTTGAACATAAACAAATGCAAGCAAGCATATTTAGCCTCGCCCTGTAGCTCTAATCACAAGAAAAACACCAGATAACAAAACCACAAGGGATCAGAAAGGGAAAAACCGAAGCAAATAAAGGAAAGAACATCAATATCGCATTGTCAGAAACTGGAAAAAACCAGTCACAACTAAAACCGACATGAGAATCTATGACAGGATACCATCTAAAGCTATAAGTTCATACCATAAGTTAACTAAACTAGACCTAAAAGATTTGAATATCAACAGACTAACTATAGGCTCAACTATTTCAAAGATAACCCTTTGTACAAACAACAAGGTTTGGTTTGGTTGTTGTTGTCTCACTCTCGACTGCCACTTCCAAACGCTTCCTGCAGCTTCGGAGTTTGCTTCACACAGATCTCATCATAAGGCTTTTCTTGCTTCACATCAATGTATCCTCCTGTTTTTAGAACCTGTTTGGTTTTTTAAAACAAAAGGTAAAAACAAAAAAACTAAATATTAACAACAAACTAATCTCAAGTAAAAATGTGTAGCTTTTGTTGCGGTTAGAGGCGCACCAGCATCTGATAGAAAAACCTTGAGCTTGCTTTCTTCGTTTTTTTCTTCAAAAGTTGGGATAGGTTAATAACTGCCTCTTCCCCCTTTTCTTGGCTCCGTACAAAGTTAGCGTGCAGGTAACTGCCAACGGTTCTGTATAATACAAAGGGTAAATCTTTATATAGGTTTGAACAATGATGGATTCTAAGCAAAATAACGTTGAAATACGATCAAACTTACTTTGTGGCAGCCGATAGCTTTTCTGCAACGTGAACTGAAGTCAATATCAAAAAAGGAAAACGTGAAGATCTTTAAAGAAAAGAAGTTATAAATCGTAGCAGGCTTTAAAAGGTGCAACAAGTTAGATACCCAATGTAGATTCATTACCATTTTCTTGGTTGTCTTCTCCCAAAGAACTCGGACCCTGAGTTTGGTTTAGATGCAATAATAATAATAATCAGAACGTAGCAGAATACTGAGTTGTATATGATATGATTAAACTCAATAGTCCTTGTGATTTTTAAAACAGATTTTAAAGAAAATGAATAGATTACCTCGTCCCTATGCATCTCAACTTTCACTGGGACTTGTCGGTCTCATTGGGTTGACCATGGAGATCTCATGCACCTCATCAAACCTCAACGGAGTTGGATGAGTTGCAGGTGTTTGAGGAGCGATAACTTCATCTTCTATTGCCCCAGATGATTTATGAACATTAAGCGGTGCGGGGGCCGGCGTTTCTTGAACTTCTTCTGCCATGACCTGCTCGTTTGCAGATATTGAAGACCTAAGTTCTTGCGTAACACCTGCACTGACTGTGGAGAACAAAGATTACTAAACACAAGGCGTCAAAATTACTAGAAAAGAAACAAAACTTATTATAGGAACTGTTAAGTCTGTCAAATAACTGAACAACTAACAAAGAAAGAAATCTTACTGGAAATTTGAGGCTGCATGAAATAATCAACAGACCGAGGTTCCTTCCGATTAAGAACGTCAGAGCAGGTTCGCCGTCTGCGTGCAAGATCGCTTGCATCCGAAACCCAGGTTTTATACACCCTGCCACATTGAAGAGAATACCATTTAGCGTTCATATCAGCTTCAATAAATAAGAAATAAGACATTTAGGGTATGCTCGTGGATGAACTTACTCGTTAGGAATCACAACGGCATAATCATAAACACATTTACGTTTCCGTGGGGCCCGAACATGTTCTCTGGAAGCTGGGGTACGGACAGCCACAGGTTCTGATTTACGTTTGCCTGCATTGAATTACCATTTCATAAAATTAAAACCCCATTAACATTAGGTTAAATCTTGCTAGATGTTACCTGAAACAACTGGAGCCTTTGACTGAGGTGTTACATCGACTGTAATCGACAGTTGACTTTTGTTTGGACTCGGTTTAAGCATTATCTTATCAACCGACGTCATTTCCGAAACCACTGTCTGCCCTGTTGCTGTACACTCTTCATCCGGATGCGTTTCTAGAGTTTGTACACCCTCGGACATCATCGTAGAATCTGTGTTAGTATTCCATTCTGGTTCATGTTCTTGTTCAGTCAAGGGTACTGAATCAAGAACGAATTCATCATCGCTTTCACCAAGTATTATTGGCTCCAAGCACTCTTCTAAGACGAATCTTTGGCGAAACTTCTCAACACTTGTGTTGGGGTTAATACTGTAATAATATAACAAATAACTTGAGTGTGCGTAAAATGTAAATATATACAGTTGCTATTGGAGTAAAGTATTAATTGCATACCTGGTAATCGCATTAGAAGTAGAAGCTGAAGCATCGTCCTAATAAACCAAAATTACAACATTTAACTTCAATGAACTAAAAAAACTTACCAAATAAATCTTTGAAATATATAATGTGATGTACCTTGCCAAACGTGTGATGTAACGTTCGATGGTTTTCCCATGCATCTATTGTATGAGAAGAATCATATGATTAGGTTAAAAGATCATGTAGATTACACAATAAACACATGAATACCTAAAAGCTTACCAGCAAGCACAAGTTCCAGATGGGGTCTCACATGATCACTGTAATATCAGAGAAACAAACATGGAATTGTTAATAATAATGATAAAAATGTAGAACAGATATAACAAGATTGACTCACTCGCTGCTATCATCAGCTTCCACAATTTCCAGATCATATGCATCTAAGTCGAAGTTATCCGGCATGCTGAGTGAAGTGAACTGTGCACGCATAGATTCAAGAAAAGAATAATTGTTCTTTCTTCGAGAAGATTCTGTAGAATTCACATCAACAACTTTGAGTTGAGATCTTTGAGTTGAAGATTCCGGCAAGCACGTGCCACCATAGTTAACATCAGTTTTTTTCGTCCCCTCGGAAAAGAATTTTATTTCATTGAGGCTACGATTGCAGTCAACGAGCAGATATTCAACTTTCTTAGAGTGTATTCTCACTAGTCCAACTAGATAATAGGCTAATGTTCTATAAGTTACAACCGGAAACTGCTTTACCAAAATTATATCTGCATCAAATACACCACCAAAGTAATTCCAAACTATTATATAATTACAGATAAAACTATGAACAGATTTAGAAGTGAAAAAATACCATGAAAAACATTGAAGTATTATCGTTATTTAACTTACCGAGCGCACGCCCACAATATAAACGTGTGAAACCCTCTAAAAAGCACACGTTTAAACCCGAACTTTACTGGTAGATTCTTTTAGGAAATTCACTTTTAAACAACTTCTAACACAAACAAATGTAGGAACAACAATCCTCGCAAAGTAAACTCCCTTAACGGAACCATAATCACATAAGTTCATCATCATCGTCGTCGTCGTCATCATCCTACAATCAATTTGCTAAATTTACCCTACATTTTTACGTATCGGTTCATCGTTTCCTTTTTTTTATGTTCATCAAATTACAAAAACACATTTTCATGGAACAGAATCAACAGATGGTCAACGATTTATGAACAAATTTACATCCAGAACCACCAAAATCACAAGTTCTAAAACATGGTCCTACAGTTCAACTATCAAACCCCAAATTGTGCAGAGACAACACATAATTACATTTCAATTTGAGAATAATGTTAAAAGAAAACACTCAGAAGCCCACATAATCTATTCTATTACAGAAACCAGAAACAAACCCTAGGTTTCCAATACACCAGAATCAACACCAACAATAAACTTAATTATTAAATTACATTAAAAATACTCACATTTTCCATAATTTTTTAATAAATTAATTAATAGGTCATAAACTTTCAATCAAAAACAACAAAATACATAAAAACGACAAAACCATATGTATGAACAACAACATTCACCAACAATAATCACACACAAACCACAAATAAAAACCAACAAAACAAACAAAATCAACTTGAATTCACACAAATTAAACGAATATCAACTTGAAGAACCAGCAAACAAAATCAACTTGAATTGACAGAAATTAAACGAATATTAACTTGAAGAATAATCAACAGAAAAGAAAACGGAAAACTCACCAACAGACTCACAGATGTTGGTCTTGTCAGCGAGTTCTTTCTTAAGACGCTTCGGGAAGTGTGCAGCAGTCAAAAGACGATCCATTTTTTTTTCTATGGTCTCCGTCAACAAGTGTTTCGTAATCGTCCCCATTGTAACATAAATAAACTTGATTAAACCCTTTGTGTGTGTCTGTGTGATAATAACTATATATGGAAATGTATGAGATGTGAGTGTATGAGTGGTTTGAGTATCAGTCTGTGTGTGTGTGTGTGTGTGAAAATGGAAGTGTGTGTTTACGTTCTGCAAGTGAGTGAGGGAGAGGGAAGAAGAAGAAAACGGTCGAGGATGTTTAGAGTCTGAGACAAGTTTCTGAATATTTTAAAGCGAGAAAATCAGTGTTTTATTTATGTGAAATGAGTAATAATTAATAAATAGTCACATTCATTAGCATCTTATTTATAATTAGTTGTATGTGAATGCTTGTATTTGTGAAATTTGTGAAACAAGAAAATGAAAAATGTACTATTAGACAAGGGAAATGAAAAGCATTAAATTTTGGAACGATATGCTTTAGTGATATAACTTGAAAAGGGTGTAAACTTTTTTATATAAAATCATTAAATATTTAAATTTGTGATATCATCAAAGAAAGATATTATGTAAATTTTTTTAGGGTGCTAATACTCTCAAATAGGGATGAGCAAAGGGTATAAAATACCGTCCCGATCCCGATCCCATCCCGATCCCGATGCCGAAATCCCGATCCCGATCCGTTTTCGGTACCGGAAACGGTATCCACTTTTGTGATTTTTCGGTATCGGTACGGTATCGGTAAAATACCGACTTTTACCCTTAAAATACTGATACCGTACCGATACCGTCCTGAACCGACGTATTTCGGTGCCGGTATCGGTACCAAGTTTACACAAAATTCGGGATCGGTATTGGTCGGGATCGGGACGGTATTGGGACGGTATCGGTATTTGCTCATCCCTACTCTCAAACCCCTTTTCCCAATCTTTCTCCGTGTATAGGGAGATAGAGTGAAAGGGGTGTGGGAATATAAGATTTTAAGCGTGCGAGAATAATGGAAGCTTTTTTTTAACATGAGAACTCGTTACGAAAAACTTAAAGAGTATGCCGATAGTTTAATGTCTTGTTAATAAATTGTCAAATGGGGTAAGTGGCCTTTAAGGAAGTTAAAAAAAATATGTTATTTATGTTATAGACATAATTGTAACTTAAGATTAGGTGGACTTAATCTTTTAGGGTTTAGCCGGATTCTAGAATTAGAGCTCTTTTCGTAAATAAAACACGTGAGAATATGATGACGAACATTTTTCAGTATAATAATTACACATATTAGAGTTAGACTATGGATTTTTGTTCAACTCAAAATATGAATTTTTTTTTACGGATTTGGATCTCAAAACTAAGAGCACTTAGGTTTGGCTTCTTTTTTTATAGTCAAGCACTCCCCGAATTTAAAAAAAAAAAAAAATTGAATAAAACCATCACATGCTATTTTATGTAATAAATAGTTTAAGCCATAAATAAATAGTTATAACAATATTTAAATAAAAATTAAAAGAATTTAGAAAATAAAGTTTTCCGTAAACGATACTCCAGTGGTCGTCAGTAATCTAAATTTGCCGTTCAAAAAAAAAAGTTTTCCGTGAACAAGGATAAACACGGATGTGTTATGCCTTGATCCGCACTCCGTAGTGAAAATTACTACGCGTAAGTTACAAAGGATAATATTACAACAAATATTATATACATTTAAGTATTTGTTTGGTGTAGTTTTAGGTAAATTTTTTAATTAGTGAAGGAAACATATTAAATATTGTGGAATTATTTAAAATTATTACATTTAAATCAAAAATACATAAAGTAAAAAAGTTTAATAAGTATGCAATCATCCATACAAAGTATACATGATGACATGATGTTAGAATATTGTATCATATTACATATAAAGTGTAATATTATTACATACGATGATTGTAATAGTATTGTATCATATAACATATCACATTACTTGTAATATTATTACATACGGTAAATTGTATTGCAGTTATATGGTATATTTGATGGATTGTGTTGTCATTTCTTGGTAATTAATTAAATTTAAAATAAAAAAAAACTAATCATTATTAAATATTAAAACTTGAAAATATTAACGCACTTTTTGGTTGTCTTGTATATAATAAGTAAAACTGTCTATTTTCTATACAGCAACGTAATAGAAGAAAATCATGAAATAACAATTAAGCCTCGACATATATTATTAAAGTTATTAAAACTTTGTTTGTATCTTGTTTCACTCAAATTTTAATATTTTGTATATTTTTATGAATTGTGTTATGTGATTAAAATGAGAAATTAGTATAACAACTATATATTTTTTAACGGCTAATATTACTCATTTACACCAATAATCCTAAATTATTTTCTTGTTCAGGTTTGAATCCAGAACCTTCATTTTAAGAGGCATATACCTCTACCAAGTTAGTTTGCTAATATTTGTACACCGCTCTCATCTATGTCTTTATCTATATACATAGATATATATAGAAAGAGATAGAATGAAGAATAGTGTGTTTGATCTAACCGTTTTTATTGTTAAACTCATAAATAAAAATCACTAAATAGCAAATTATTATTTATACACTAATTATGTATTTTAACTATTATAAAATATTATAACAGTAACTAAATAAACCTAGATACGTTTTAAAGCTAAAAAAATAAAAATAATGTTGATAGAAAATAGAAAAACATAATTATTAGTATGATATGACATCTTCGTGAACATACGCATTTTTGTGCAAAACACATGTGGGATACGAGATTCAAGGTAAGGGTAAAAATGTCAAGATGAAAAGGGGTATGTAACGCATATATATCCAGCCCATGGCATTATAGCCTAGTGGCATCTTGGGGGTGAGATAAGGCTTTAGGACCATTAGGTCCTGGGTTCGATTCTCACAAAGGGGGGTTTTCCCAGATTTATTGGGTTTCCTCCTGAATTGGTGTATAGGCATTATAGCCTAGTGGAGATGGATATGATCGGGTGGTTCTGCTGGTGGCACGATGATACTCCAGTGGTCCGTCAGTGATCCTAATTTGCCGTTCAAAAAAAAAAAAAAAAAAAAAAAAAAAAAAAAAAAACGCATATATATCCACTTGGGAAGGGTGAACCAACCTCTGCCTTTTCCTCGTGTTTCCTCATGTAAATCTTTTGCAGTTAATATATTATGATACTAGGTTATAACCCCGTGTATTACACGAGTTGAATAACTAAATTTTATATACTAAATAATAAAACAATATATCTTTAAAAACTTTTTTTATTGCACAAGTTGAATAAATATAAGAGTTAATTACATAGTTAGTCCCTGTGGTTTGCACAAAATAACATACTTAGGTACTAATAGTTTAAAATCACCTTCTAAGGTATTAACTTTTCATTTTGTAACGTTTGGAGGTATTAACTTCTAGGGTATTAACATAGTTAGTCCCTGTGGTTTGCATAAAATAACATAGTTAGGTACTAATAGAATATGATTTTAAACCTACAAATAACGTTAATACCTCTAAACGTTACAAAATGAAAAGTTAATACCCTAGAATGTGATTTTAAACTATTAGTACCTAAGTATGTACTTTGTGCAAACCACAGGGACTAACTATGTAATTAACTCTAAATATAATTTTATATATTAAATAATAAAAAGTTATATTTATAGGGAAAAACTATGATTTAATTTCTGATATGGAGTAAAATTTGGTGTAATTTACGAGTAATATTATGTAATCTTTGCTGTTTAAAAAAATAACTCAATAGTGTTGATGAGTTATATAAGTAGTTGACCGTTAAAAAAATAAATTAGTAATTTTCACATTTTTTTTGTTAAGACCTCTAATCAATTAATAACATCATTAGAAACAAGCTCAATACGATTACAAATTAATGGCAGTTTATTGAACGTAAAATAAAATAAAAATACAATTATGGGGTCTATATTGTTTTTGTCTAACACCGTAACACGTGTAGTATCATCCTCAAGGTATCCATGAAAATGACATGTTCTAGGGGGAGTATCATGGCTGGCCAGCTCAGCGTAAAATTGTGGGCTCACTTACCTAGTACACTGTTTGCAAGCGGTCTTTTAAGGGTAAGAGGGGTGGGTGCGGCAAGATGTGCGGGGACTGTTTTTGCCGCAAGGTTGATGTGCCGCTAACATATTTTTGCCGCAAGGTGAACTCAGAATTCGGTAAATGGTTGTCCGATGTGGGAAGAGGAGGGAGAGGGAGTAATGGTTGGCCCCATTCTCTTTCAACCAATCATACATTTTTTTTTAAATGGTTTCGATGAAACCATCCCTTGTGATTAAGTGTTTGAGGGGAGTTGATATGGACGAATTTGATTGGTTCTGGTGAGAGGAGTTGAGAGAAGCACCCCTCGCACCTTAAGGGATTGTTTGGCAACTTCTGAATGGTTAAGTGCTGAACGAGTAAGATGTCTGAACCATTAAGTGCTGAACCGGTAAGAGGTCTGAACTATTAAGAGCCAATATAATGCTTAACCGTTTAGAGACAAATATCTGACCAATTCAGATTAGAGGTCTTAGCTATTCAGACTCAGTATAATGCTTAACCATACAGAGGTAAATGTCTGAACCATTCAGACATTAGCTTGCGAAACAAACAGTCTGAACCATTAAGGGGCTATTTATTTACCTCTTAATGAGGCTCTTAATGGTTCAGACATCTTACTGGTTCAACATTTAATGGTTCAGGCTGTTTGTTTCGCAAGCAAATGTCTAAATGGTTTAGACATTTGCCTTTGAATGGTTAAGCACTATACTGAGTCTGAATGCTTAAGACTTCTAATTTGAATTGGTCAGACATTTGCCTCTTACCGGTTCAGCACTTAATGGTTCAGACCTCTTACTCGTTCGGCACTTAACTATTCAGAAGTTGGCAAACAACCCCTATGCGTTGAACCAGTAAGAGGTCTGAACCATTAAAAATCTCGTTAAGAGATAAACAAACAGCCCCTAAGTATAAGAATACTAACTAATTTGACCCTAAATTATCAAGTTTGCCTTCTAACCAGAGTAAAATAATTTCTTAGTTTTATTTTTTTTTTCCTAAATACAAAATTTTGTAATCGTAATCAAGTTTTACGATTGTTCCAATTAAACTGTTTATAAATAAAATATTTTAATCAGATCATCTAAGTTTATTTTAATGTTTAACTCTTATTTATTTTAGTTGAATAGCAAGTCACCACTCTTACACGACATTTCTTTTATTTTCTTTTTTTTTATTTGCAATGACATAACTTAAAAGGCCAATATGGATTAAAAAGTTATATAATACTTTAAAAAATGTGAAAAAGTTTAACAAAAATTGCAATAATTTATAAAAAAAAATTGTGAAAATTTTCAAAAATCGCAAAAAGGTTTTTAAAAATTGCCAAAGTTTTAAAATTTTTTGGCCTTTACAAAAATCACTATTTTAAAATTTTTTGCACAATTCTTTTTATTTTTTTCTAATTTTCCAAAGAATATCTTGCGATATTTTAGTCCATGTCGACATTTCTAATCCATGTCATCATATAAGAAAACAAGAAAAATAAAAGAAATGCGTTACATGTTATTTAAGTAAAATATATATGATTGGAACAATCACTTGATTTAAACAAAAAAAAACTATAAATGACCTAATTAAAACAATTCTGAAATTCAACTTAAAGCATTGAAATAAACCACACTAAAATGTATTCAACTATACACCTTTTTCTTTTTGTATGTACCGAACTACCAAAATTAACTTTTGATGTAGCAAAAAAGTTTCAAAATATCTTTTGATGCATTAGACTATAAACGCCCAAGTCGCCACCCCAGGTGGGCTTGGGTTTGAGCGTGGCCCCTTGGGCGGGAGTTTAAGGCTGGACGTGGGGCGGGGCTACCACATGACATGGTGGAACCTCATTGGCCAAGAGCACTAGCCCTTTGAAATTGGTTTTTTTCCACGCCACCCAACCCACGCCCCACCATACCCCTTTGAAATTGGCTTTTGGTCTTGGGTGTCCCATAGTCCACGTGTCGCACCATGCCCTCCAACCCACGCCCTACCATACCCCACGGTCTTATGTTGTTTTTTGATATGCTGTAAATGTCACCACCTTCTGACTCATCATTATTTTTCATGTTATTTGAAGGTATTTTGATATGATCTTAGCTGTTTAACTATCAAACACTTGTATTTCATTTAGCAATACATCCTACATTAGTTGTTGAATCATGCTCATCACACAAAGACGATACTAATCAAATATTTGAGTCGAACTGCTTTTGTCTCCATAAAAACTGAGTCTATTAAGTGTTACTGTTTATTTATGGTTGCGATATAATAACTGTTATTATAATTTATTTTTTCGTTAAGTATCGGCTTTTGATTCTTAAAAGTGGAGTTTGTTTTGTATACCCATGATATTTTTTCGCGTTTTTAGGTGATTGTTGGTGCTTATGGTTCCACAAAGTTTTGTCCATACTAATAATATATTTGGTGGTAGCTCTTCTTTAATAGTTGTTATTTTTTATTGTTTTCTAATTTCAACCTCTTGATAATGTTATAACCAGAGCTTTGATTTTCTTATCATGAGGAATTGCAACATTTTATGGTAGTGACATTAGCTTTTATCGTACTTTATAAAGATTGAAAGTAGTGAAGTATAAATATTTTTTTTTGTTAATTGACTTCATTCAAATTTCCTAAACGACGATTCCACCGATATTTTTTTTTAAGTTGAAATTTGTGAAGTGTAAAATTCATTTTTTTGTTAATCGACATTATTCAAATTTCCTAAAAATATGATTACTCTACGGATTTTTGAAGGAAAAAAAATAATAGAGCTGCTTGGTAACCTAAAAAGAACGCTAATTAGTTTCATATGTAATGTTGTTTCAGAAACTTGTTGGATCAGCTACTCAAACTGCATCATGCTACGTTAATCGATTGTGGTAACGTAAGTGCTATTTATCTCTCTAGTAACACGGTTCAACATCAACTCACGAAACACAATGAAACAGACATCCACTTTGTGCGAGAACATGTTGCTCGCAATGAGGTGCAAGTTCTACACGTACCTTCTTATTATTAGATTGTTGTCGGTTTCACAAAAGGCCTATCACACATCTTATTTGAAGATTATAGAAACAATCTTAACATCCGTCAAACCTCTTGTTTCGGCTGCGGGATTATATTAGATTAGCATATATTGATTTGTATTTAAATTGTTATCCTATCCATATAGAGAGATTAGATTAAATTGTATTAAATTATACGCAATTGTAAAAATTGGAAAGATCAAGCAATTCCATAGGCATTTTTTTTGTTTAAAGGATTTGTGCATCGAGTGTATCATGAATTTGTTTGTTTTAGCGTTGTAAACGAACCGAACGAATACGAACAAAGCCATGTTAATTATCCCAAAAAAAATGTCGTAGAATGTCCAAATTTTAGATAACTTAGAAAAAATAGGGTTATTAAAAAACATAATAGGGATTATAAGTTCAACTGTACTCTTATAGACAACATTTTAGTTAGTTACAAAACATAATAGATTGTGTTGCATTTTTTAGGGATTATAAGTTCAAATTACTCTTATAGATAATATTAGTTGCAAAAAAATACAGGTTATTCAAAATTCGTTGATTTATAGGTGCTATTCATTAGTTTTTTTTTTTTTTACTTCAAGAAGTTTCCCAATCTTTAAATTCCGTTGGATTGCAGGTACTTTAATTTTTAGTTGTGTATAACTTTGATTTATTCTCCTATATTTACACTTAACATTCATCTTATTTATTATTCAGTGGTTTTGGTTCTTCAATATTCAAATTTTCAGATATTTAAACATGTATGTATTTTTAAGGCATGAATATGTTGTTTGTTTTTTTGTTTTTATAGTATAGATGTTTAACTGTGAATGTCGTTTTTTTTTAGTTTATTTTGTGTGTTCAAGATATTTAACTGTGAATGTCTTATGATCAGTCTAAGATAATGTATGCAAATACAAGCACAACCTAGATATCTAAACATAATCATGTATGCATAAAAAAAAAAAAAAATTTACCACACAACATGTAATACTAATCTGATATGCACATGGAGGAATAGAATTTAACTATATAACAATTTTATACTAAAACATATGAACACTGCATCACAACCGAACTTAACACATAAAAAAATAACAAAATAAAACTTACAACACTTAGCTGCTCGGATGCTTAGGGGCTGTTTGGTAACATCTGAATGGTTAAGTGCTGAACAAGTAAGAGGTCTGAACCATTAAGTGCTGAACCAGTAAGAGGTCTGAACCATTAAGAGCTTGTATCATGCTTAACCGTCCAGAAGCAAATGTCTAACAAATTCAGATTAGAGGTCTTAACCATTCAGACTTTGTATAAATCTTAACAATTCAGAGGCAAATGTCTGAACCATTTAGACATCTGCTCGTGAAACAAACAGTCTGAACCATTAAATGATGAACCAGTAAAGAGTCTGAACCATTAAGAGCCTCATTAAGAGGTAAACAAAGAGCCCTTTAGCCTTCCAAAATCAAAGATTGGTATGTTAGTATCCGAGATAATTATACAAGGAGAGTTAGGCCCTGTTTGGTAGCCTCTTAATCCATTCAGAGGCTGCCTCTTAATGAAATCATTTGTGGCCCTTATGTCTGAATGAATAAGAGGTAACCTTATGTCTGACTGGATAAGAGGTAACATCTGAATGGTAAACCATCACATGTCACATTCTTCTACATTATCTATGTTAAACTCTTAAATGATTTCATTAAGAGGTAGCCTCTTAATGTCATTCAGATGCTACCAAACAGCCCCTTAGTGTGTGAATATTAAGTTGTTATATAGCCTAAAATGAAAAGACGTGAAAGTACAAGGGGGAAAGTGTGAACTCACCAAATATCAACAGCAGAAACTGTGAGGCGATGGGTTTAATAAAACCCTAGATGCAAACACGAAGAAGAAGAAGAACCCTGAAAACCTGATGGCGATCTCAATAAAGCGTGCAATCATATCCTACCGTAACATACATCCTTTACTCCGAGCATCTCGCCGTAGTTCTCACTTCGCCGCTGCTACTTCTTCCCTCAGAACCGCTACTGATCCGCATCCTTATCGTTCCAGTTATCCGGAGATCGGTTTTCTTCATGAATCTCGAAGATCCTTCGCTAAATCACGGAAGAAATGTAATTCTCTCTCTATTTTTCTTATGAATTTGTATCGGATATGGATAATATTATATGCATCGATATGGATACTTGCACGTATTTGAATTGACTAGAAGGCGGAGTAAGATACTAAGATGCATTAGAGTTTTTTTTTGTATATGAAAGTAGAATTTAAGGTGAATTTTTTATTATTTGAAGAAGTGATTGTTTCAGTGATTGACCGCAGTAGGTTAATTGGATATGCCACTTCCTGTTGAATATGGATGTTACTGTTTCTTCTTTTAGCAGCAAAATTAAGAATAATTAGAGTATTAGCGCAAACACACGATTGTACTGAATGACTGTTGACTGAACTCCTTATTTACGGCTTATACTCAATCTGTTTCCCTAAGTTATGTTAACAAAGACTCTATCTACCAAGAAAATGAGTTATAGTCCAGGCATTATAGTATTTTACTATTTTGCAGACATGAACATACCAAATACGTTCACATTATACACCGTTAATCGCTTGTACTCGTTTTCACCAATCTGTAATCAGCTTCCCAAAGGTGAAGTATGTTCTTGGTCGGACAAATTTCATAGTGTTTTGAATAAACTTTCGTTATAGAATTGTGAGAAGAAGCTATAACAAGATTAAAACTACACACTTGAGCAACAAGTCAGCAACACCCCTTCCCAGCCTCAACTTATCTTCTCATTTATATCTCTTATCTCTTGCTTATGTTCATTTTGGAACTCTAACTCTTATCTCTTGCTTATGAAGTTTTTACCTGGTCCCGTTGGTTTGCATGGCATTGGTGGGGCTGTGAGTTTTTTTGGTGATAGGTTCTTAAGGTTAAAAAAAGAAATGTGTAATAGACTCTAAACCACCACTTACTGGATCTACAATCACCATATCCCTCATAACAATAAATCATTATCCGAACCGATGAACTTCCCTACTTTTAATTCCAGTTTAGAACAAACTCCCAATCCCACCTTCGTTATTGCATTTGGATACAGCTTCATCAACCTTAAAGACTATAGGCTAACTCAATATAGGGTATGTTTGGCAAAAGTAGCTGGTAGCTGGTGGCTGTAGCTTTTTAGATATATTTAAGTGTTTGGCAGAGTAGCTGGAGCTTTTAATAAAATGACCAAATGGACATAACTAAAAAAACATAATAGTCATTTAGAGGTTAAAATAGTCATTTTTTGGAAATAATTAAAAGTACATAATAGTCATTTAGAGGTTAAAATAGTCATTTTTCCCTAAAAGCTTGTAGCTCCTCCTAAACGCTACTAGTAGGAGCGTTCAACCAAAAGCTTCAAGCTCCTAACCTGAAAGCTTCAAGCTCCTTCAACGAAACAAGGCTTTTTATTGAGTATGAGTTTTTTCCTAAAAGTTTAAAGCTAGAAGCTCCTAAAAGCTCCATGCCAAACATACCCATACTGTTTCATCAGGTCTATGTTCCTTGTTCATATTTTTATGTCCGATTGTCCGGTAAAGTTTCATTTTCAACCGACAAATACTTCCAAAGGAGAACGATAGCAAATGCATTATTACATTACATATAAACCCTTTTCATCCAAAAATCTGCTCTTATACCGTGCCCTAGCCATTTCAGAAACCCTTTTTGGTATAGTTTTGATTTAGCGGTGATCAAATTGCGTAGCTCAGTTACTTTTTTCAACATATCTGATTCTTGTCATCTTTTCCTACAACACTGCATCATGTTATTAAACACTGTCTTCTAATTGAACTTAGATAATCTCATAATCCTAATTATGTAGTGCATTATTCCAAAGAGCTGGTTCACTTGTAGTATCATGCATCCATGCTTGCCTCACTAATCATGATTAGGAGCACTATTAAATATGTTGTTAAGGTTTCCTCACATCTCTTTAGTTTAGTGGCATGAAAATCCTGTATTAGCTCGACAGAACAATTACATAACAAAGCTTTCAGGGGATGATGATGGTGAACTTGGTGTTGCTAATGCTGATGCTGGCAGCAGAATTGAAATTGTGAATATGGGGCCAATTATTAAACAAACCGCTATCTCTGAGATGGAGGCTGCCATTGATGCAGTATCACATGAGCTGAGCAAATTGCGCACCGGAAGAGCATCAGCAGGTGCATATATTATTGCTTTGTTTGTTCCTGAAGTTTTTCAAAATGACGCTTGTTTCTGATTAATTTTTTCTTTACCTTTTCAATATCTTTTCTAGGAATGCTTGACCATATAATAGTAGAAACCGGTGGTGTGAAGATGCCTTTGAATCGGATGGCTGTTGTTTCAGTTTTAGACCCCAAAACCCTATCAGTAACTCCATACAATCCAAATGTAAGTATGAACAGTTAGATCAGTGATTGCATATTTGCATTTCTGTTCTGACATTGCACTTGAATCATTTAGGCCTTGAAAGAGCTAGAGAAAGCCATTGTTTCATCGCCATTGGGTTTGAATCCAAAACCAGATGGTGAACGGTTGATTACAGCTATTCCTCCGTAAGACACTAACTTGAGTTCAAATTTTAACTTGTGAGATGAAGGTTTTCTATATGTAATTTGGTTTCTAATGTCTTTTGGGTATCTTTTCAATATGCAGCATGACCAAAGAGCATATGCAGGTGAGTTTATTTTCCATAATAATGCTAATTTCTGAAAATTCTTTTAGCAATTTGTGTATCATAGAAGCTAATGCCTTATGCTTCAGGCAGTATGCAAAGTGGTTTCAAAGTCTGCTGAAGATGTCAAGCAAAGAATTAGAAGAGCCCGGCAAAAGGTTAACTATTAAATTGTTTTTATTACTCATAGTTGTGTTGCTAAATTATCATCCTTGGTATACAGGCTTTGGACACGATAAAGAAGTCTGTGCCTAAAAAATCAGAAGGAAAGGATAAAGATAAGAACAAAGCTAAAGCAGTTTCAGGCTTTTCAGCAGATGATGCCAAAAGATTGGAAAAAGAAGTAATGCCCTTACTAAAGGATTACGAATTTACCACAATATTTTTGCTCATCGTATTCTTGTTGGTTTTTTCAGGTTGAAGAGTTGACAAAAAAGTACAGCAAGTCAGCTGAAGAATTATGCAAAGCTAAGGAAAAGGAAATCACTTCAAGCTAAGGACAAGTAGTTTGCTTTAGGTCTAGAAGATATAATCTTTCATCATGGAGATTTTCATGTAATCAAAAGTGTGATTTGGAGATGAAACTTTATCTTGATTTTTACTGCATTATTGGGTGGTTGGTGTGGGTTTTGAGAGCCTTACCTAAACATATTCATATCTGTTTTTATGAGTCCATAATTTTGATAGAAACTGTGCTCACGATTCGAAATCCACACAGGATATGATTTAGCGAAGTTAGTATTATCAGTAAAAGCATAAGTTATGGCTCTTAACTTGTTTGTTGAGAAGCCATTACAAATAGAAATGTCTATCTGACGAGTCCTTGGTAGTACCTCTTCAAAATATAGAGATAAATGAAAAGTTAAAGTTTGTTGAGAAGCCATTACAAATAGAAGATAGAAAGATCAAGTTTCTCAAGCACAAACGACTAGTGCTAGTAAAAGTCAAGTGGGATTCGAAGAGAGGATCTAAATACACTTGGGAGCTGGAATCAGAAATGAAGCGAAAGTATCCCTACTTGTTCCAGTAAATCTCGAGGACGAGATTTTTATTAAGGTGGGAAGGATGTAACAACTCTCACCAAAACTATTATTTATTATTTTATTTGGTCCAAAATGAAACCCTAATTGAGACCCCCAAGTGATCCTGCATAAACCCTAAAATTTTCAGAACAATCAGAATCAGGATCAGGGCCCCTAAAACTCAGGGGGGGTTATTCCCTAGTTACGATTATCCACATAATTTGCTGTCAAAATCGAATTTTGACGAAAGACCAACTCACCTGAGCTACAAACACACGTGGCTACTCAATAATAGAGTGGTGACCCCTCGCGTCACGCGACGCACCCACGTAGACCCCTCGCGTCACGCGAGGGAGTCAAATTCTCAGTATAAATAGAGGGGTTTGGGACTTGAATTCTGGCACTTGAACGACGTTAAAATTCGTTTTACACTTCGAGATATCACCTGTTTACTACCAAACACACACATAAGCCCGAATTCTGCCAAAATACAGGGTAATAACTCGATCGCTGCTACGATTCAATGTCCGATTGATTGAAACTATCCAATGGATGTTTAAGTGCTGCCCACATTAGGGTTATGTTTTGTCATTCGTCGTGAATTCGATGGATGTTTAAGTATCGCACTTTGTCATTCGTTGTGAGGGTTTAATCTCGTGAGTTATCGTAAATGTTGTATTAGTTACTAACTTAGTTTTGTGTGCATTGTTATTTAAACTAGGTTAACAAGACTAATCAGTAGGCTAGACTCTGCCCGTATTAAATCTGCAATGTGAGTCATTCTCTTTTTATCAAATCTGATTTCAAAATCATGTTTGTTTTCAAAGTTATAATTACATGGATTAAGTCTTTGTAGTCTCCAATTTACAGCCGGTATGTGGGGTTTTGTATACATTACTTGATAACCGTCACCATTGGACAACGGGTTAGCCAAGGGGTGATATGACCATAATCACAGACACCATTGGACAACGAGATAGCCAATAGGTGGTCAAGTGATAAATACCGTGGGTAGATGGTTGATATGTGTAAACATTGTAATCGCTCTTAATACTGTAAATTATAACAACGTGTCGTTTTAGTAAAAAGAATGATTCACCAGTATTTCCCCGCTGACAAACCTTTTTCAAACATGTTTCAGGTGATCTGTTGTGATCCAGGAAAAGTGCTGTGAAGCACTACAAGCTTAAGGAAGTGGCTCAATATAAATAAAGAAACATGTTTTGTAAAACAGGGGTTTCCCAGTGACATCACCTTGATTGTAAATTACGTGGTTATTCCGAGTTATGAAATAAAATAATCGGGCATTTTCAGTTTTAAAAAGATCTTGTTAAAATCTTCCGTTGTCAACTCAATTAAATAAATACCACGGGATTTTCTGTCCCGCGGCTCCTGAACCGGGTCAAACCGGGGCGGGGGTTCGTGACACAAGATCAATCTGAAATTCCACTTGACGGTGAGGAGGTAGACCAGGAAGTTCCTCACGAAACACATCGGCAAATTCGCGTACAACAGGCAGATCCTCGATCTTTCTTTCCCCTGACGGAGTATCAGTAACAAGTGCTAGAATAGCAGGATACCCCTTTCGTAGGCATTTCTGCGCTTGCATAGCTGAGATGATACCAACCATCGCACCACTGCGATGCCCCTGAACCGATAATGACTCTCCACCAGGGAGAGGAATACGTACAATCTTCTCCTTACACAGAATCTCAGCTTGGTGTTTAGACAGCCAATCCATACCAACCACCATATCAAAACTACCGAGGCTAACAGGAAGGAGATCAATATCAAACACTTGACCCACAAGATCTAGTTTACACCCAAATAGGACATGCGAAGCTTCAATCGTTTTACCATCAGCTAATTCTACTACATGCTTAACTTCTAAAGGTGTTGGAGTTAACCCTAATCGCTGACTAAACTCTAGGGACACATAACTCCAATCGGAACCGGAATCAAATAACACAGAAGCAATAAGATTGTTCACAGAAAACGTACCAGTCACGACATTGCCGTCGTTCCTAGCATCACCAGCACCGATCGTAAACACCCTTCCACGAGCACCATTGCCTCCATTGTTGCCGTTATTGTTGTTGTTTCCAGCATTGTTGTTGTTGTTCTGGCGGTTGTTGTTGTCGTTAACATTCTGATTCAACTGAGGGCAATCCCGCTTAATGTGGCCCTCATCCCCACAATGGAAACACCCCTTCTTAAAGCCCTGGTTCTGATGGGGTTGTTGCCTTTGCTGTCGCTGATGCTGCTGATTTTGCTGTTGCTGCTGCTGCTGCTTTGGCTGCAGGGCTCTACAGTCTTTGGCCTCATGGCCCACTTTTTCGCACCTACGGCAAGTCCGGACACACTGTCCATAATAATGATAACCACACTTGTTGCATTGTGGCTTCTTTCTGCGATTGACTGGCACTGGTTGCCTTGTCAGCGTCGTTCCATTTTCGCTTGTTATCACTAGCAGGTGTGGTAGCTGTAGCAGTAGAGGTAGTAGCAGATTTACGAGGCGGCAATGAGCCACGCTCGACCTCTTGGTCAGTAATCTTATGTGCCAAACGGATGATCTGGGGCAGATTGTTATGGTTTGCAGCAGTGACATACCCCTTTACAGCTGGTGCTAGGCCCTTGAGATACAGCTCAATTCGTCGATGTGGAGGTCGAGACAGGTTAGGGCACAAAATTTCTAGCTCATGAGATCATTTCGTGTAAGCCTCGATCTCGGATCCTTCCATCTTCAAATCGTAGAACTCATTCTCGAGCTTCTGAATCTCATCACGAGGACAATACTCTTCTCGCATCAACTCCTTAAAATCGTCCCAAGTCGTTGCATTAGCCATCTCGATGCCCAACATCTGCACCTGGGCATTCCACCAAGTTAAGGCACCATCCTCCAAAGTGCCAGTAGCATACTTTACTCGGTCCCCGACGGGACAGTTACACATAGAAAACACTGATTCAGCCTTCTCAAACCAACGCAGTAACCCCACAGCCCCTTCAGTCCCACTGAACGTCTGTGGCTTACAGTCCATGAATGTCTTGAATGTGCAGGCAGGCGGATTGTTCTGATGCGCTGGCTGACCTAATGGACGAAAGAAAATACAACACAGGGGTAAGAGTTGTGTACGCGACACAAGATTAAAGAGTATTCGACACATTTCGTACCAGCTTGGTAGGCTGCCAAAGCCTCAGCCACACGTGTGTTGATTAAGTTTGTCAGCTCAGCTTGGGTCATCGTGATGTGACCACGTCCATGACCTCGTCCACTCATGATTCTACCAAGTTTACACACAATAGGACAGAACCCTTCTCACACTCGTTAAGCCTCACTGGGACTTACATGCACTTCACGTTATTATTATGTGTGCACCCATAATAATAAGGCAATTTGCATGCTTATCTCAGTGCCTCTTAACTTGCGCTAGAAGTTTCCCCCACATTCAAATAGCACAACGAAAGGCATTACAAGATTAATAATCACGAGAGTTTAAGGGTAGTGCCACACTATCTAGCTCCACTAAGACACGCAACACAGGTAATCACATCAAGGTTTCAAACATGTTGTTTCATGCAAGTCGTGTGTGTGTAACTACTAAGCATAAAGTAAACAGAAGACGAACCTTGCAATCTGGAGCTGAGTGTCATGGTCGATTTTCGAAGTTGTTCGGTTATAGTCTGGTTTTGTTAAAACGTTTCAAAACCTAGTTCACTATAACCAGTGGCACTGATACCAAACTGTCACACCCCCAAAATACCACATGCGGAATCACCGTGGGGCGTGTGACGTACCAGGATCCAGCCACCAATCATATTGAACTACGCATAATATTTAAATATTTTATTCCATTAATTTCAAAAATATAAATCCAAGACATAAGTTAAACCAAAGTAGTTGTTCAGCGGAAGCATAATGTAAATTGTATATCAATTGTTTCAAAACAAGTGTTCATAATCAACGAAACAAGTATCAAAGAGTCTCGACCCATGACCACTCCAGCACTCCCAGATAGCAAGTTCATGTCAAGAATCTAACGACCTGCAAGCATGCAGACAAGTGTGTCAGACGACGCTGGTGAGTTCAAAGTTTTGTTAACGCATTTAGTTACCAGATATGAGTATAAGACAGTTCAATGATTTGATTTGATGTTGTTATTAACTCGATTACCGCTGATGGCTACTAGATTTATTTGCCCAACCCCAATGTCTCTATCAAAACATTGGTCAAGTGGTTAAGGTAATTAGTTCACGCTCGTCCTACCCGGTACGGTGTGAGGGTGCCAAACCTAATAGCGCTATCAACTAAATACCTCATTGCCTCCCCGACAACTAATCGGTAGATGTAAGGGGTCTTATCGATAGAAATGAGTGTAATAACAAACATCCCAATAACCTGACATTCCTCCCCGGAACGTTACCCGATATCCCTCCCCGGGATGCATGCTTGGAAAAAGAGCAGTGAACTCACCTTGGTTTGCTCGGTATGATTATTTACTTGTTCACAAATAATTCAGTCAAAGCCTACGGTTTTCATGTACGCATAATCAGTTTCACATTCTCAAGGTTCACGTATAAATTGTAGTCATGATGTGTATTCAAACAACAGTTTCTGAATAACACATAGCAGTTATATAACTCAATCAAGTCCACAGTTCATATGTATGTATCGTATGCAAATTCATGTTTCCTCAATCATGATTAACATCATAGACAGTTAGGTAGTGATCATCCAGGTTTCATACACATCTTAAACCACACTCTGTTGTAACCATCCACTGGACGGCGAAACTCCAAACGACGAAATACCAAAGTATTTCGTCAACAAATGGGTGGCGAAACATTCCAATGTTTCGTCGAGACACAGGGTGGCGAAACATCCAGTGTTTCGTCACAACCCTAGCCAAACAGTTACCCTTTCATTCATTCAGCCGTATGCTATCAATTTCATCAATACGCAGACAGATCTAGCAACAGATTCAACGATAATCATGTATTCTAGATATGTATTACCATGAATACAAGGCGTAACATTAAATCATCATACATTAAACTTGCACCCTATGCATAACAGTTTACAAAGCTTTCATACAATCCACACAATCATAACATAATCGTACTTGATGATCACATAGATTTACTGGTTCATTACTATCAAGAATCATCATGTAACTACGATCTAAACATTCCGATCAGATCCTATGAGAGCATCCGTTAATCATGAACAACCGATAGCAATATGTAAGGTTCATGAAACATTCCAAACCCTAATCAACACAATATGACTGTACAGTTTCTAGCAAAACCCTATATTCACAATGGATTACATGCATCACAAACAAACATCAAGCAACTGTGAAGTGTGATAGAACGCTAACCGAATGATGGGGTGTTCACAACAGTGCAAGAGGATTCAAGGAAGATGGAGAGTGTTGCCGTTGGTTGCAAGAGAGGACTAGGGTTTGGTAACTGACGTTTTACGTAAGTGTGCAACTATAAAACAGATTGACTTAGTCGATGCTGGGCCTCGCCTGGGCCGAAAGCCCATCTCCACGAAACATCAAAAGGGGGCGACGAAACTCCCTAAGTTTCGTCGAGTAGAGGGAATGACGAAACACTTATGTTTCGTCGAGTTTGCTAGTGGCGAAACACTAATGTTTCATCAAGTATGGTTTTTAACTTTTAAACAGTTCAAAAGTTTATAAAACTAAACACATTAAATACATTAATCATATACTAAACATATATAAGTTATAATGCAATACGAATTATAAAAACACCGGTGTGAAACAAGTATAACGCAGAGAAAAGACATTGAAAGTTCGAGTTGTCACAATTTTGACAATTAACTCTTTCTTTTATTATGGTAGATAGACAGATTAATTGATTAAATCATTCTATAAACTAAGTGCTCAAAGCATTCTATAAACTAAACTGAGTTAAATGCTTGGTTGGTCCCTGTGGTTTGCAAAAAATTGCAGACTTGGTCCTAGTGGTTTACTAATTACACGCGTGGTCCCAAAACTTGTCAAAAATGAACTCGATTGGTCCCCAACACTAACATTTGTTAAGTTTTCCAGTTAAGTCCATGTTAAATGACCAAAATACCCTTGGGTTTTCAATTGACTGTCAAGTGCATTTATTATTCCTATTCTTCCATATTTGCAGACTCTCTTCTCAAACAAGAAGCACAACCACCTCTGCATCATCTTCATCACCATCATCATCATCTTCATCACAAAACCACACCCCATCTCTGTCTCTTGTTCTTTTCCGGCGACGGAGATCAGAAGCGAAGAGAGAGGAGAGAGACGACAAGAGAGAGAAGAGATCGGAGAAGATGGTGGAACGGCGGTAGCGCCGTCGCTCACGGCGGCGGCGGTGGAGGCACAGGCGGTGGTGCTTTTGGTGATAAGGATGATGACGATTTCTGTTGATTAAGGAAGATGCTCATGTCGGCCGATGATGATGTATGACCGATGATGATGATGGATCGGAGACGCCGGCGACGACTAAGAAGCGACGGCCGGAGGCCGTTCACGACAACCGCAGAACAGAAAACTCTATTCCTCTCTCTCCGGTAAGTGGCTATTAGCCTAAAATTTGGGCTTTGAACTAGGTCGACTATGTTTCAAGCTTGATTCAGGTCACTGTTTGTTTCTTTTTGGGCAGCCGACTGCGGCAGTGCGCCGACACAGACGTGGTGGTGGTTAAAACTTGGTTCATTCTTTTTTTGATGTTTGGGTTAGCTCCGGGTATGCTTGGTTCAGTCTCGCGACCCAGTCAACTCAGTCGGCCAGGTAATGAAGATGATGCAGATGATGATGGTGATGAAGATGATGCAGTGGGTTTTGTTAATAAGCAAGGGTATTTTGGTCATTTAACAAGGACTTAACTGAGAAATTTAACTGATGTTAGGGTTGGGGACCAACCGAGTTCATTTTTGACAAGTTTTGGGACCACGCGTGTAATTAGTAAACTACTAGGACCAAGTCTGTAATTTTTGAAAACTACAGGGACCAACCAAGCATTTAACTCAACTAAACTACATGTTATCCTTTTCAGTTTTAGTTTATGGCCCATGACTTTATAGCCTAGTGGCATCTTGGGGGTGAGATAAGACTTTGGAACCAATAGGTCCTGAGTTCGATTCCCACAAGGGGGGTTTTTCCCATATTGGGTTTCCTTCTGAATTGGTGTGTAGGCATTATGCCTAGTGGAGATGAAAATGATCGGGTGATTCCGTTAGTGGCATGATGATACTCCAGTGGTCCAAATTTGCTCTTCAAAAGGAAAAAAAACCCATTGGTCCACAGTTGGAGTTCGTCGCACGCAGTTACTTTAATAGATACTTTTTGCCCACAGACTTCTCTACCCGACCCGAACCAATAGGACAAAATACCAACCCCCATAATCAGAATCAGATTATCAGGTGACTTCATCCACAGAGAAACCAAAAATGGCTTCACCAACTACATCTGACATCCAAAGTTAGGGTTCTTCTTTTATCCTAATTTCACTTACAGATTTGTTGCATTTGCATCTATAACTAATGAAATTCATTATTCTCTACAGAACCTGCTAAGAGAGTTGCCGTTGTTGGTGCCGGTGTCAGGTACGAAACTTTAACTTAAAATAGCGAATTTGTTGATATAATTTGCTAGAATATTATCGGTGTAATAATTTGTTGATGAAATTGGTACCAATAATGAATTTAGATGGTGTCGATTTCAAGTGGTTGGTAGAATTTGACTAAGAAATGAATGATCAGCCAGCCAGTCAGTCAGTCATACATAGGTTTAGTTTATTTATTGAGGAGACATTTGCAGAATGTTTTGATAATTAGAGGAGGAATGACCTAATTTGAAATTGAGAAACAATATGTTTATTATTTTTTCAGTGGTTGTGCTGCTGCTTATAAGTTAAAGTTACATGGATTAAATGTCACTGTCTTTGAAGCTGATGGGAGAGTAGGCGGGAAACTAAGGAGCGTTTCGCAAGATGGTTTAATATGGGATGAGGGTGCCAATACTATGGTATGTATAATATGATTGATGTCAATCTGCAATATTAAGAAATTTTGATGATGCTTAACATATAGTTTACCTTACAATTTACGCAGACTGAGAGTGAGGCAGAGGTCAGCAGTTTGATCGATGATCTTGGGCTTCGAGATAAACAACAGTTTGTAAGTTGTTGTGTTTGATATAGCTGCCATACTTCCCATAGTTTGTGTACCAACTGTTCATATGCGATCATCTTCTGAAACAAAAAAGAACAGCGAGTTGTTTTTTTTTTTTGTATAAATACAAATAATTAAACCCAATTTTAATCCAGTTTATCTTTTATAATCACTACATCCTTGCTGAGTCCTAACACTATTTCCTGCTGCAGCCGATTTCACAGCACAAGCGGTACATTGTAAGAAATGGAAAACCTGTACTGGTATGAATATCTCAACACCATACTTAACTAATGATCCTCAATATTGATAAATTCCCTTTCTCAAAAAAGAAAAAAAAAAAAAGAAAGATAAAAAATTAAAATGTAAGGTGAATTATGCTTTATTAGGCTTGTAAGCTTAATCTCATCAAAGTCAAATAATAACATGAGTAATTTTGGAATTCAGTTTTGCAATCTGTGAAAAGATCTAAGTCACGGTTTGTCAAACACCTGTTTTGTAATTTTTACGTCCAGAGAACGAAAAAACAAAATCTTTGTTGAATGAGGCCTTAGTTGTCTTCTTACTACTTATCTTTTATTCGTCTCAAGTTCATGACTTCATGTATCGTGTTATTGACCATAACGTGGTCAATCTCATGATTGCAGATACCTTCTAACCCAATTGCACTGATCGGAAGCAGTTTTCTTTCCACTCAGTCAAAGGTACGTTAGTAGCTCCTGCTACCTTGAAAGTTCAAGCATAAGGATGCCATATCTTATTATAATCCTTCACTCTCATACTATCTTCTTAATGTTGTTCATTGTTTAGATTAAAGCACGCTCTTTATTCTGTTATTTGTGATCAAATATAATGTTTGTTTACTTTAATTGTAGTTTAAAAAGCATCTACATAAGTATCACACAAACTTTTCCCAGTTGTCAAAAGTTGAAGATTTGTGATCACAATGTATATACGATTATTATCGGGTTTGTTTGCAAATTTTACAGGTTCAAATTCTTTTGGAGCCATTTTTATGGAAGAAGAATAAGTCATCTGATGCACCCGAGAGGTAAATATACAGCCTTGTTCGATTTCATCTGCTTGAAGTAGTTATATTCGATACATGCCATTAGGTTCTTAACATTTTGTTTCGCAGTGTTGGAGAATTCTTTCAACGTCATTTTGGGAAGGAGGTGTTTGTGTATTCTACATAATGTTTTGTTTCTGTTTTTTATTTTGTTTCTCCGAGTTATTAATATTTGACTTGCTTATCTAAGGTTGTTGAGTATCTCATTGATCCAGTTGTTGCGGGAACAAGCGGCGGAGATCCCGAATCACTTTCTGTGAGTAACTATTGTTGCTCTATGCTTTTTTGAGAAAATATACATAACTGCTTTCAAATAACCACACATAACTGCTTAAAATATTGCTTAAATTCCTTTACTTTTCCACACAGATGCGTCATGCATTTCCTGAGTTATGGGATTTAGAAAGAAGGTATGTTTGTAACAACCAATACTAATTCATTCTTCAAATGGCCTTTGGAATAATGACTTTCATCACTTATTTCTTAGAGTAAAATGCCATTTTCGTCCCTGAGGTTTGGCCAGTTTTGCTACTTTCGTCCAAAGGTTTGTTTTTCCACATCTGGATCCAAAAGGTTTGAAATCTTGCCATTTTCATCCGGCTGGTTAACTCCATCCATTTTTCTCCGTTAAGTCAGGGGTATTTCCGTCGTTTTTTTGTTAAATTAAAGGGCAATTCGGTCTTTTTCACTTTATGTACAAGCATTTAGCATAATTTACAAGTATACAAAAGACCGAATTGCCCTTTAAGTTAACAAAAAAGACGAAAATATCCATGACTTAACGGAGAAAAACAGATGGAGTTAACGAGCCTGATAAAGTTGGCAAGATTTCAAACCTTTTGGATCCAGATGCGATAAAACAAACCTTTGGACGAAAGTCGCAAAACTGGCCAAACTTCAGGGACGAAAATGGCATTTTATTCTATTTCTTAAGACTTAAAATCAGTTGAATAGTTACAACTATTTACATTCAGGTTTGGTTCAATCGTTTCCGGGGCATTTCAGTCTATGGTATCTTCCAGAAATGGGAAAAGGAAACCTTCTGGAAACAGCAAACGCAGGCGTGGTTCTTTTTCGTTTTTCGGTGGAATGCAGGTAAGACGAGGGTGATTTACTGATTTCGACAAGACCCTAAATTTAATTACAATTATCTTTTTTATTACAGATGTTATTTTGGTTATTCATGCTTTATCGTTATGCAGACCCTCACTGATGCACTATGCAAAGAGATCGGACCCCATGAACTTAATCTTCAATCAAAGGTGCTTGAAATGTCCTACAACTGCGATGGTAACACGGTTGGTAATTGGTCAATATGTTGTGCTCCAGATCAGAACAAACAATTTCAGCAATCTTTCGACGCTGTGATCATGACTGTGAGTACATCCATTGGGTAATCTTTTACTATCCGTGACATAAATTTGGTTAATCTCGTGCATTCTTGAATCTTGATGAAGATATGTTCCCTAATTAGGCCCCACTTGGCAATGTAAAAGAAATGAAGATTACAAAGATCGGAAGTCCGTTTCCGCTTAATTTCATACCAGAGGTATGTTTTTTTACCGAAGCATTAGTTAGTTATAGTTCCGTCAAATTTGACAGTCAGTAAATTCTACCAAGAGAAAAAACCTTTTAACATCAGAGCATCCAATTAAAAATTAAAACTTTTTTAGTGTCATTTTTTAGCTTTTGGTTTTTGTAGTGCAGGTGAGTTATATGCCAATATCAGTAATAATCTCGACTTTCAAGAAAGAAAACGTGAAGCAGCCCCTCGAGGGTTTTGGAGTTCTTGTTCCAGCCAAGGAGCAGAAAAATGGTTTGAGGACACTAGGTGAGGCTTGATACTGTCCTCCAATAGTTTTTTTTTTAATTTTGTTTACCGTAACGGCATAGCGAAAATTCTGCTATGCAGGCACTCTCTTCTCTTCGATGATGTTTCCAGATCGCGCCTCGGAAGACGTGTACCTTTACACCACCTTTGTTGGGGGTAGTCGAAACAAAGAACTGGCCAAAGCTTCGAGGTAGGTTCACTTAATTACGCAAGTTTAATGAATTTTTTGGGCATGTGTCAATAATCTAAAATACTATTTCAGGGACGAGTTGAAGCATATAGTAACTTCTGACCTCAGACAGTTGCTTGGAACAGAAGGAGAGCCAAAATTTCTAACGTAAGGGCACAACACTATTAACAATATCTTTTTACTAGAATAAGGAATGTAACCGCTTGCTTACCTATGGTCTTTTTATCTGTTTAAACAAAATTTCTTATTCAACTTGACGTTTTCCATCGCGAACTGAAATTGTTGCTAAAAGTAACAAAAAGTTAAATAAGTCTTGAGGTACATAGATGTATGCACAATGTAAATACGACTTATGCTTAAAGTTTGCCCTTTTTTTTTGCCTTTTTGGTCATGCTATATGTTATGGGGATGTGAATTTAATTGCAGTCACTATTATTGGAGCAAAGCATTTCCATTGTATGGGCGCGACTATGGTTCAGTCATTGAAGCAATTGAGAAAATGGAAAGGGAGCTACCCGGATACTTTTATGCAGGTAACATGTTTTGTCTTGAAATAAAAATGGATAAATTATATGTTGGTAGGTAGAGGTGAGAATTTTGACCCTTTTTTACTTACAGATGGGTGGATTTGGATGAGGTTTTTCTCTAATGGGTAGAAATAAAATAGCTTGGGTCGAAAGAAGTCTAAACTTCAATGTTGGTAATCATGTTCCATGCGCTAGTTAATAGTTATCTAATAGAAATGAGATAACTTGTTTGTGATCAACCCGACCAGATCCATTTTGCTCCTTTATTGATGAGGTTATACGCTTGGGCTGATGCCATAAGATAGCACGTTACATATCTTAGTGTTCCACATTGGTCATTTACCTAATTACCTTAACCCGTACCGTTTCTTTATAAAATGCTTGTTTTTCTTCATTTCTTTATATAATCATACTACTATAGCCCATGTGGAACATTTGAGAAAGTTGGTTGCTAAATTTTGACAATAAAAAAGATGAACATGAAACACCTATATATAGAGTTCAATGTCTCTATCGGTACGAGTAAAATATATTGACCAATATGAAAGAATGAGATTAATATGTTGGTGTTTTATGACAATTAACCCTAATTTTATTAGGTAACCACAAAGGAGGGCTCTCTGTCGGGAAAGCAATATCCTCGGGATGCAAAGCAGCCGAATCTGTGATCGCATACTTAGATTCTTATTCGGACGAGAAGTAGAAGGATAGTGTTGCTAGATTATGTGATACCTGGTAAACTTTATTTTTTATTTATATTTATTTTATTGATTTATTATTTTATTATTATTATTATTTATAATAATAATAATAATAATAATAATACGGGTTAGGATCAAATACAAAGGATAAAATAAATAAGAAGTGTAAGAAGGATTCTAGTCCATTGATCTTAGATTTGAAGGGTTGAGATTGGTTGTAGGGAAAAGAAGATAATAGAAGGGCATAAAAGGAATCTTATATTTATGGATTTTCTCTCCCCACATGCAACGCACATGCCAATTCCCCCATCGATTTAAAACGTCCATAACTTTTTCATACGACATTTTTTTTCAAAAAAAATTTCACCATAATAACGAGCGTTTTTTTATCTTTAATATGAGTACCATATTATCATATAAAAATAAAATAAAAATTTTCATTTTTACTGGGTTTTTTGGCATTGTGTTAAAGATTCAGGTCATTGTGTCTTTTAACTGGGTTTTGGTCAGTAGAGTTTCTATACATTGTGTTATTATCAAAACCTATAACACAATGTTAATTTGAGTTCTATCCATTGCGTTTTTATAAAAACTTATAACACAATATATGACACAATGAAGATTTTGTAATATCTGGGTTTTCTATAAATTGTGTTATTAGTTCAGGTCATTGTGTTTAATATGTTATTCATTGTGTTTTAATATATTGTCCATTGTGTTTTAATAATTTGTTCAATTTTTTAATTATCTTGTTCATTGTGTTTTAGTTTGTTATGTATTGTGTTTTTAGTTTGTTTTTCATTGTGTCTTCATCTGCTCTCCATTGTGTCTTTTATCTGCTGTCATTAATTGTGTCTTTTATCTGTTGTCATCAATTTTGTTTTTATTTAGTCTGATTCTTATTGTGTTATATGTTATCGTCATTGTGTTATACGTTATGGTCATTGTGTTTTAGTATGTTGTCCATTGTGTCTTTATCTGTTGTCATTGATTGTGTTTTTATTCTAATTTACATTGTGTTTTACATCATGTCCATTGTGTTTTATCTTGTTCATTGTGTTTTAGTTTGTTATGTATTGTGTTTTTAGTTTGTTTTTCATTGTGTCTTCATCTGCTCTCCATTGTGTCTTTTATCTGTTGTCATCAATTGTGTTTTTATTTAGTCTGATTCTTATTGTGTTATACGTTATGTTCATTGTGTTTTAGTATGTTGTCCATTGTGTCTTTATCTGTTTTCATTGATTGTGTTTTTAATCTAATTTACATTGTGTTTTACATCATGTCCATTGTGTAATATGTTATTCATTGTGTTTTAATATGTTGTCCATTGTGGTTTAATAATATGTTCAATTTTTTTATTATCTTGTTCATTGTGTCTTAGTTTGTTAAGTATTGTGTTTTTTGTTTATTTTTCATTGTGTCTTCATCTGCTCTCCATTGTGTCTTTTATTTGTTGTCATTAATTGTGTCTTTTATCTGTTGTCATCAATTGTGTTTTTATTTAGTCTGATTCTTATTGTGTTATATGTTATCGTCATTGTGTTATACGTTATGTTCATTGTGTTTTAGTATGTTGTCCATTGTGTCTTTATCTGTTGTCATTGATTGTGCTTTTAATCTAATTTATATTGTGTTTTACATCACGTCCATTGTGTAATATGCAACTGGGTTTTTGAATTTTTTTTGAAAAATATAACAATATGGTACTCATATTAAAGATAAAAAAACGCTCGATTTTATGGTATAATTTTTTTTAAAAACAAATGATGTATAAAAAAGTTACGGACGTTTAAAAGTTAGGGGGGAAATAGCATGTGACTTGCATGTGCATATTCTCTTTCCTCTTGTAGACAAAATTACCCTTTCCATTTAATTACTCATAGGACACTTGTCACTCTCTGGTGCCTTCTTACCCTTCTTATTTTTAAATCTTTTGTATTATAACTCAACCCATAATAATACAACATTATTCCTTTATTTCATGTTTCCGTACATGAAATATTTGTGGTGCATTTTTTAATCCAAAAGGCATTACAAGCCATTCATATTGCCCTTGAGGAGTAGAAAACGCGCGGTGCATCCAACACCATCAGGATGCATTTTTATTTGCCAAAATCCACTTTTACAATCAAATTTAGAAAATATCTTTTTATTTCTTGTCCAATTTATTAGACTTTCTTTATGGGGTAAAATATAGGTATTATCATTCCTATATTATATGTATATGATAGTTTTTTGTACTTTTATTATAATTATAATAATGCAAAGTAATGAATTTGCAATTGTAATATCAGGGTTGTCCAGAGAATGTAGATCAAAAGAGTTTTTGTTCATTTGAGGTTGGATAAATTTAACGAAAATTCGGCATGGCTTTTCTTTGTGTGCTTTTGAAGGTGAGGGTGGCGATGCTGTATAAACTTATTGTTGGAGCAAAGCTTAACTAATGACATGTTTGAATAATGTATCTTAAATATCAAAATAACATGATTAATTTATGATAACATTTTCATGTTAGATAGAATCAAAGTATGAATCTTACATCCTAAGAGTTGTTATATATGGTTTATTAGGTTAAGTGTGTTTTGACAGTTACGCATTAGGAATTAACTTGGTAAAACGGTGACGTAGACAGCTTGAACCATCGCCATTAAAACAGACACCCGACCAGATGATGTTTAAGTAGTACCCAACATACATGCTCTTGTTCCACCAAAATATCTAAACATTTATGTTATCTTTTGTTTTTGCATTATAAATAAAATTAATTAATTATTCGATTCTCCTAGGATCTTTTTTTTTACTTCAATATCCAAACAACAGTTCTCCACTCTTCTTTTTTGTTGTTTTAAACGTGTAAATGCCAAGTAATGTCGACACAATACTTAATTCATTTTTAAATGTATTTAATAATAGGATTTTCTATTTAATAAAAAGCAAGGGTTAAATGGGCTCTTGAAAACTCTAGTTTCTGACTTTCACAACCTTATGCGTGCAATTACGTCAAATAATAGAATCAATGGGATTTTGGTGGACGGGGAGTGGGTTACAAATCCGGTTATTATTAAAAGATAGTGCATTCGGGTTTTTTTTAGGAGAAATTTAAGGAACCGATGGTGGTTCAACCGTCAATATTGTGCTCAAATCTGTCAAAGTTGTCGGAGACCGAGGCGGAGGAGTTGATACTGTTTTTGATACGGATCGGAAGCGTACTCAAATGGCTCAAGAACAATCGATTAATCAAAGACGATAAACGAACCGAAAGGTTCAAGAACTATGTTCTTCAAATATTAATCAACCAAAAAACCCCCTAAACAATAAACCCTAGACCCTAATTTATAACTATGAAAAAGATAAAATAGGAAATTCAAATTTTAAATAAAAATATAAGATATGCTGATATGCTCCTGCATCATACTCCCCATCTTCAAAAAAAACTCGTCCTCGAGTTTTGTCTTCGAACCAAGCCACCTGGGTCGAATGGAACATCAACTCGATTCTGCTTTATGATTGTCATCATTACCCCTTTAAACAACTTAACTTCATGGATCATTTCATCCGACTCTAGACTTGTACCACCCTGGTTGAATGGAGCATTGGTCCTTCTCATGTTCATTATCGTCTTCAAATCATGACCCAAATTTGAAGTTATCTTCTCATTGAGCTTAGAGTAGGGTCCATTAGTAATTGGCTTCAAATGTGATCTGGTAGCATGGCCCAAGTTAATAAAAAACCCATGTAGGTCATTACCCTTGGTAGCCGCAAGTTTTGAGACTTGATTAGTACTTTTCATATTTGTTTTTGATTTGCTTTTAGTGGATGTGGATTCCACCATCACAATTAAAGGGTCATTATCCGAATCCGTCAAGGAATTCACATCGTTTCCTACATTCTCAGTTGGGCCACATGGGATTTTGCCATGCATTGTATCCATGCACATACACCCCAAATTGTCGGTAGATTCCATCTCATCAATATCCACCAAAATATTTTTGTAATTTTGAATGGATTCTTCCCTTTGAATTACCACTAAAATAGGCACCCCATATGGAATACCATCTTTTCCAACAACACCCATATAATTGCCAACATTAATTTTTTGAATATATGAGTTATCCCTTTCCATTTGAAATCCCGCAATCATCACTTCTGCATTTAAATCCAATATTTCTTTCGACATGAAGAAAGAACTTACCATGGTAATAGATTGAGTCCCACAAGTAGTCTCCGGATCACCCGTCACCATTGTAGGACCTCCACCTTTGACACTTTCAACATTGCAAAACTTGAAGACCGATTCATCACCCGGTACATTGCAAAACTTGAAGACCGATTCATCACCCGGTAAGTTCTGATCACAACCGGTTGCGATCTTCGGACTCAAGGAATTCTCATTCAATCTCACGGCTTCATCGAAACCACAGCGATATGAACCACCGGTTGCCCAAGCATACCACACATCATCCTCATACTCATCAAATACGGGAGGAGAATCATAGATAAGGTCAGGATCCTCGTTGCCTCGGGCGGCGAATCTCCGGGGATGATAACCATCACATGATTCACAAAAGTTTTCATGGTCCACAATCTCGTTGCCTCGGGCGGCGAATCTACGAGAATGATCACCATATCCTCGCGGATTAAAAGGAACTTCGTCGTTGCCTCCGGCGGCGAATCTACGAACGAAAGTCTCTCCTTTTCCACGTAGAGCCATTTGAAAACCAAAAGCTCTGATACCAAATGATACGGATCGGAAGCGTACTCAAATGGCTCAAGAACAATCGATTAATCAAAGACGATAAACGAACCGAAAGGTTCAAGAACTATGTTCTTCAAATATTAATCAACCAAAAAACCCCCTAAACAATAAACCCTAGACCCTAATTTATAACTATGAAAAAGATAAAATAGGAAATTCAAATTTTAAATAAAAATATAAGATATGCTGATATGCTCCTGCATCAGTTTTCCTTCTCGAAATAAAGGAAGCGGTTTGGTCTTGTGATGGGGATAGGGCTCCGAGGCCAGACGGTTCAATTTCACGTTTCTGAAGAGGTTTGTGGGGGGGGGGGGGGGGGTGGAGAAGGAGTTTGTGGCCTTGATGGAAGATTTTTACCACCGGGCAACGCTATCTCTTGGGTGTGTGTCTTCCTTCATTACTTTAATTCCAAAGGTAAAGGATCCTACGAGCTTCTCGGATTTTAGACCAATTAGTCTAATTGGGTATATAAATAAGGTTCTTTCGAAGGTCCTTGTTAGTAGGTTAAAAGGGGTGATTGGGAAGCTTGGTTCTCCGGAACAATCGACTTTTTTGGAGGGTAGAAGTATTATGGATGGGCCGTTTGAAATAATAGGTTGGATGAAAAGAATGAAAAGGAATAGTTTAATGTTAAGATTGACATTGACAAGGCATACGCAAATGAACTTCCCGGATCGGTGGAGGAGGTGGATTCAGGCCATTGTAACATCAGCTTAAGCATCGGCCTTGATAAATGGGTCGCCAACAAGTGAGTTCAAGTGTAACTGGGGACTTAGGCAAGGGGACCCGATTTCCCCTTTCTTATTTGTTTTGGCTATGGAGGCCTTATCCGGAATTATGAAGAAGGCTTGTTCGGTTGGTTTGTTTGTTTCATGGGATACAATGTGGGATTATTAACCGGCACTAAGTTATAAGGGTGAAGGGAGCACCCTTCACAAGCCAAAAACTTGATCCCCGTTTAGGGGCAGATCCAGGGGGTTTTTAGGGATTCTCGAGAACCCCCTCAGTTTGGAAAAAAATGAAAAGAATTAGCGAAAACCTTGTATGATTTAAAAAAAAATAGTCACGAATTAGTGGGAATCTACTAAAAGAAACCTTTTGAATTTTTTTTTGAATCCACTGTTGTCCCAGTTTACAAGGCTGAGTGGTGCGGTATAAAGTCCCTAGGGGCTTTATCTAGTCACGTAAGCGATACGTAAATGAGAGGCGTTATTGTTAACTTGCACGGTGTGGAATAAAACTCTTTAAAACCCTCATTTACTATATATATAAAAAAAGAAAAAAAAAGAAATCTGATTGATGTGGCTCACCCTCTCCTCTTTCACGCCCGCTAACCCACTGGTGGAGGCATGCCATAGATCCCCCTTTGGCTATGCCGGGATGGGGGAGGGCGCTATGGGGCGCCATAATGGCTGAGGTGACCGAGGACACTAGACCACACCGGGTGGTCTAACCGTAGCAAATCAATGAACCCGATTGTTTTAACCGGAGGCGCCCTCACACCTAACTCACCAACATTATCACTTTATTTATTTACCGATGACGTGGGTACTCGGAGTTCCCAGTCAACAAAACCAAGGTTAATAACAATCGCAAGAAAACAACAAAGAATGCTAAACATAAACTGAAAGTAAGGAGCTGTAAGTCAGACGTTGAAGGCTCCCGACGGGAAGCTGATACACCAACGACTTGTGACAGGGATCTAAAGTTACTGTATAGCCTTGAAACTTGAACCCAACAAGTCAAACTGATTAGACTTCACCCCAAAGCACATAAATGTGTCATCGAGACACACAAACCTAAAACTTACCCAAAGAGGCAAGGTTAACCCCGTAAGCGACGTCAAGGGGGGATAAGCTTACCAAGACTAGAAGGTACCAGCTATCACAAGGCTCCCTTGCAGAGCAATCTGCCTATAAAAGGAGAGTCTTGTTCAGCCCAAAGTAAGTTCAATTCTCTCATTTTCACTCTAAACTCTTATCCTTTCATTTCGCTTAGACTCTTAGGAACGATTTACTGATTCTCACACCGGAGTCCAAACGCGGCCTCTCGCGTTAAGACTAACGGTATTCTTTGATTGCAGATTCCGACTAGGGGTGCAAACGAGCCGAGTGGCTCGCGAGCTACCCGAGATCGGCTCGATAAAAAGCTCGAATGAGCCGAGCCTTATCGAGCTCGAGCCCGAGCCTGAGTTTGAAGTTAGGATCGATTAGATATCGAGCCCGAGCTCGAGCCTTGTATGGGTAGCTCGTTTAGGCTCGACGAGCTTTATCGAGCTTAGTATACTTATGTATTACTTTTTGAATGATCTAGATGTTCTTTTTTAATTGAGTTCTCAAACTATCAAGTCGAGCGCGAGCCGAGCCGAGCCTTGGCTCATCAACAACCAAAAACAAGCTCGAGTCGAACTTTAGCTAGTTTTAACTCGCGCCATAGATGCTTAGATCGAGCTTTCGAGCCGAGCTCGAGTTTTAAGTTTTATTAACGAGCCGAGCTCGAGCCCAAAATCCAAGGCTCGAATCGAGCCAAGCTCGAGCTTTAGAAAGTTGTAACGAGCCTAGCTCGATTAAGATAAGGCTCGGGCTTGACTCAGCTCGTTTACACCTCTAATTCCGACCAAAGAGCTACCTTTTAGCGTTGATCCTGTACCTTCCCACTGCCAGCTTTTAACATTTACTTATCGACAAATTTATATGGACGAAATGCTGTCGTTTTGTGATTCCGACCAAAGGTCCACACAAATTTGGTTTATTAATTTGAGTGATAATAACAAACAGTTTTGGATGACGAGAACCATTTGAGCGGGAGTTGGAAACAGCAAATATGAGCGCGTCCGGCGAATCCAACATAACCCACGCGCCCACCATCACCAAACTCTCACCTGCCGTTGATACACAGTATACACCGACACTTGCTTTTGGGGTAGTTAGAGCGTGTGTTACACGTTCCTCCGCACTCGAGTAAACCTTACTCATACAACAGTAATGTCTTTCAACTACCCTAATGTCACTCCTCCATGTTCCATGTTCATACGTACTACCCCCTTTTAGTTTTGCACATGACCACATGACCCCCTTATCTTCTCAATAATAAGTGTTTGTTTGTACTACTTTAGAAACTATCCAAAGCCATATAATTATTACCTATCTATTTAATGTTATCTTGCAACTTTTAGAACTAAGGAATCGGTTTACCAAAAGTTTTGTACAATTGAATACACAAACAATGATAGCCTCACATATGCTTTTCTTATGAATCTATTTATATTTATAAAGTTTTTTTACTAACTAAAGTTTACGGTCTGGTTGTTTTGACAGGTTTCAGGTTAAACCATAAGCTAAACAACTAGTAATGGTTTTCAATCGTTGTAAACCCAAACCAACCCATTAAAACTAAAATCGAATCAAAACATCTTTTCAATGACATGTTTGGCTTTAGTTTGTCCTCACGCTTGGCTTATGGGTCCGTTATACTAAAATTTGCATTAATTAGGACAAAATAAGGATGCAATAATGTTTAGATGGTTACAACTTAAAATACATACCTTATTATTGTATTGTTAAGCAAAGCGTAATCATGTGTGTGGTCTAACTTAAACCGGTTAAAAGTTCAAGTAAACATAAAAAAACACTACATAAAAACCTATGGTCTTGTTTGTTTTTCTCGACCAGGTTTGAGTCTAAAGCGTAAACCAAACCATTTTGTACGGTTTTGAAAATTCCTAAACAGCCACCAATATTTTTTATATAATCCTTTGTGAAAACCAAACGAATGACTGTTTGAATGGTTTTGTGCTTTTAAACTGAACCATAAACAAAAAACTCCACATTTCATTCCGCGTCTCTTTCTTTCATATACAAAAATATAAACAATGAATATTAACAGTGAATAATGAATCCCTAAATACAAGGAATTGAAAGTAAACCACAACTTAATCCCTATTTTTGGAATGGGATGAAAGTAAACCACAACTTAATCCCTATTTTTTTGAACGGGATGAAGTACCAAGTTAAATAAAACCCTAATAAGTTTTTTAACCAGACTAAATGTTTTTGAACAACTTTTTACCTCTAAATACCACATAACACCGCACTTGCAAGGATTTGCACTCACACCACTTTTACAGATGACAAACGCTATACCACTCGACCATGAGGTCATGTGTCTTTAACCTAATTACACGGATTGACCATTTCAAGAGAATGGCATATGAATGCTCTAAATGTAACATCGTATCTTTCACACCAACTAAAAACCCTCGCAAATTTATGTTTCTTACCTAGAGAGAAAACTTCCATTGGACTTTTCATTTGAAGCAGCCTCTCTATTCCTACGGGGTAAAGGTAAGGCTGTCTACAGCTCACCCTCCACAGACCCTACCTTAGCTTTGCTTTTGGTGGGATATACTGAGTATGATGATGATGCTATCCAAAACCATTATGTTATTACTCTCACAGAGTCACATGCTCACTTAAAGCACGTTTAACTGTGAGTTCCCATCTCGTCCACTATTACTAAAGCCTAAAACACACTAGTAATATTTGAGGCAATTCATTCCTTACGGCTCAATATCTCTCCTATGGACAAAACATTACATAACGTTAATGATATTTGAGATAGGACGATACCGTTATGATAAGTTAATGATTTCATTACATTCAACTTAGTTTGAAATTTATAACCGTCCTCTTTTGGCCAAAAAAGGAAGTTGAAGGACAGAAATTAAAAAAAACAGTTCTCTGTCTTTTTAATTCCCAACTTTAGCTCAAAATACTCACACCCCTCTCTCTTTCCATCTCTGCTCAGAAGTCATAATCCTGTCACTCAGATCATATTTTCTTCCCTGTGTTCACAGTTTACCCATTTTTCAAGCTTCCTTTCATGTAAGTTCCTTTGCACTTTTCTTCATATGCTTCAATTTTCTTGCTAATTGGTCCTTGGATGCTTCATTATTCCTCTATTTTCAGCCATTGTTATAGTATCTTTACTTGTGTTTATTCATCCCATTTGATGGTTTTATCTAATTTGATGATTGGGGCTTTTCTGGTTGATCAGTTTCTACAGTTGCAACTCTTCTTATTATCTTTATTTTAACCCAATTTCTAGTGTTTGGATGTGTGTTTCAAGAATTATCTTGTTTCTTTCTTGATCATTGAGGCTTCAACTCAAAATAACAAGTTTATAGTGATTATTAATTTTTTATTTTAGATAAAGTTTTGATTTTTATCTTGTTTCTTGATCTTGGAAAGTTATGAGCCACAGACATTTAGCATTTATTGCAGATTCTGTTTGTTTGTTAGCTCAACTTGTTATACTTATATGTTCTAGGTTAAAGATTATTGTGATTCCATAGCATTTTCAAGACATACAAAAACATAAAAATGGTACAAGGGGTGAAAACAAAGATCAAGAAAAGCCCATCTGTTCAACTTAATTATGTAATTGATATTATAGAGATTAAACCATGGCCTCCGTCGCAATCGTTGAGATCTATTCGTTCCGCTTTGATTCAATGGGAACATGGCGAAAAAAATTCGGGGACTACTAAAGCAGTGACTCCTTTACTGGTTTCTAGTTCTGGTGTTGGTGATGGTAAAATTGAATTTAATGAATCTTTTAAACTTAATTTGACGTTGTTGAGAGAAATGTCGATTAAGGCTGGAGACGGTGATGTTTTTTTGAAAAATTGTATAGAGTTTAATATGTATGAACCGCGGAGGGATAAGAGCGTAAAAGGCCAGTTGTTGGCGACTGCTGTTGTGGACTTTGCGGAGTACGGTGTTGTGAAAGATGGGTTGATGATTAGTGTGCCTATGAACTGCAAGAGGGCTTTTAGTAATACGGTTCAACCGATGCTGTTTCTGAAGATTGAAGCGTTTGACAAAAATAATCGTGTGAGATCTGCGTCAATGGATAGAAACTCGTCTGAGTCGGTAGTGAACGAGGAACATGTCGAAGAAACTGAGAGTACTTCCGTTACTGACGATGACGTTTCCTCACAGTCTTCCATGGCTGCAACGTCGTTGACTTCAAGGCCAAACGTAAGTTCAAATCCTCAAAAATCGGTTACTGAATCAGTGGCTGAAACAGATGAAGATACGGCCTCTGTGACGGCAACGGAACCGCGGGTCGGTGAACAATCTTTTATGTCAAATACAGACGAAAGTCAAAATGAACAAAAGAGTCAAACCATGGGAGATGAGCCCAACATAAGTGGCGATCGATTTAGAAAGGTGAAATCCACCGGTTCTTCGTTGGATTCAAGCTATAACAACGGATCTTGGAGGTCTAGTAAGATTGGGGAAAAAGTCAAAGATGTAAGCAAATTGCAACAATTGGAGCACAAAGTGCAAAGTCTCGAAGGTGAGCTTCGAGAAGCTGCTGCTATCGAAGTCGGTCTTTACTCAATAGTTGCGGAACACGGGAGTTCAATTAGTAAAGTTCATGCATCAGCTAGGCGTCTTTCGAGGCTGTACCTGCATGCATGTAAAGAGAATTCTCCATCCCGGAGAGCAAGTTCCGCAAGAAGTATTGTTTCAGGCTTAATTCTGGTTGCAAAAGCTTGCGGAAATGACGTTCCAAGGTACTTTGTTGTGAGCAAAACAAATTCCTTAAATACTATGGATATTATTTAGTTAACTATACATGTCGCTTTTTGAACACAGGTTGACTTTCTGGATGTCAAACTGTGTTGTACTGAGAGCAATCATATACGTAACTTTCGAGCAAGAGCACAAAGCGGATTCTTCAAGCAAAAAAAGGGGTATCAAGGGTAATACTGGCATAAAATCTTCACTCAAGGGTAGAATTGGTATTCATGGAATTCCTAATGAGTGGGAAAACCCTTGTAATTTTACTTCAGCCCTGGAAAAAGTTGAATCTTGGATCTTTTCACGAATCATCGAGTCAGTATGGTGGCAGGTTGTTACATAATCACATATTTTCATTAAGATTTTAATTTCTTTTTTCTTTTTGTTACCAGTGACAAATTGGGTTCAGGTTAAAACGTAGAATTTTGGTGCATGTCAGACCGGGTTGGGTTGACCCGACACACACTTTTTGTTCTTTTTTAGTTATTAAAACGATCAAACGATTAATATGTCAAAAAATATTACGTTAGGTATATTATTAAAATAAAAGATATAATTTTTTAGGAGGTTGTGAATATTTGTAAGCACTTAAAGAGACTTTCACCACAATTGATCGGTCTTTTAAGTTATTTTTTACCATTTGACCATTTAGAGATTAAATATAACCCAAATGAGCATACTTGATGACGAGTGACGACGATAGAGATTATATATATTCCTAACTTGATTCTCTTGTTGAATGTCGCAGACTCTTACCCCATATATGCAATCTGCAGCCGCAAAAGCTATCGTACGAATTGTAGATTCCGAATCTAGTAAATCCTCTAAAAAAGCATCCACTCCACGTAGTCAAGAGCAAGCAAACTTCTCAATGGAGCTTTGGAAGACCGCTTTCATGGATGCTTGTGAAAGAATCTGTCCCGTTCGAGCTGAAGGACATGATTGCGGTTGCTTGCCTGTTCTTTCTAGATTGGTAACTTCATTGAAATTTACAGTATCTTAATTCATATCACCAACCGGGTTAGATGTGCTTTATAATAGTTTTTTTCTTATTTTTTTTATAGGTTATGGAACAATGCATGGCTAGATTAGATGTCGCTATGTTCAACGCAATTCTTCGTGAATCTGCTGACGAGGCTCCAACCGACCCTGTATCAGACCCGATCAGTGATGCGAGAGTCCTTCCTATTTCATCAGGGAAGGCAAGTTTTGGTGCCGGTGCACAACTTAAAAACGCGGTCGGTAAAATTAAGTTAACGACTTCACGTGTCACTTTGAACGTGTTATTTAGTGTCGGTTAATGTGTATTTTTGGTCGAATACAGATAGGAAACTGGTCAAGGTGGCTGACGGATCTATTTGGTATCGATGATGATGATGTGTTTGAAGACGAGAACGATGACGTGAGATCAAAAGATGACATGTCATTCAAATCTTTTCATCTCCTCAATGCATTGAGTGACCTCATGATGCTTCCTAAGGATATGCTTTTAAGTAGCACAGTTAGAAAAGAGGTTTGCTGTTGTGATGATAAATTTACATTATTTTCTTCTATCTTTCACAGACCTAGTTATTATTTTTTTGTTTTGAAAATACGTGGAACGGATCGTAATCCTACGGATTCGTGTTTTATAACGTTCAAGACGGAAGTTTCAGTAAGATAAACAAATTCGTATAAACTTTGGCAGCATAACGGCGCCATCACAACTTCTATTAATACCGAAAGAGTTTACATCGTTTCAGCTCAGGGAGAGAACACGTGTGTTCAATCTCCAACTTCTAAAAACTTCTCCTATCCAACGCATGCCTTTCTGTATATAATCCTTACTCATACGTTGGGAGCTACAACGCATGACTCATGCGTTTTACACATATCAACGCATGTCACATATGTTTTGTAACAATCAACGTATGTGTACAAGTCAAAGTGTCAAACGCAACACCCATGCGTTGACTAACTCATGCATCTATCTATCTAATAAATACATATACAACACACACTCTATCTAGCCTATTCGCACCGTAACGGACACACAATAATGCATTAACATTTTTTATTTATTTAAAGGTATGTCCTACTTTTGGTGCACCGTTAATAAAGAAGATACTTGATACTTTCGTCCCTGATGAGTTTTGCCCGGACCCCATTCCTGCAGTGGTGCTTGAGGCCCTAGATTCAGAGGTAAGTTCATCTAATTAATGCAATTTAAATACAATTTGAATAACTTAACAATAAAGATTTCTTACACTAGTTAAAGATTGAACCAGCCAGACCCTAGCATTTAATATTTCTTTTTGTGGGTCTCATTTATAATGACGGATATAATGTGTTCATTCATCAGTATTGACCTGGTGTCGGCTTCAATTTTTTTTCCTAGGATTCATTTGAGGGTGGTGAAGATTGTGTGACCAGTCTCCCATGTGCAGCAGCTTCAGTTGTATATCACCCGCCACCTGCGTCTTCAATCAGACACATACTAGGAGATGGTGTGAGCCGAACTCAGTTGACCCGCAGTGGGTCAATCATGAGAAAGTCAAACACGAGTGATGATGAACTTGATGAATTGAGTTCACCCTTGACTGCCATCATTGATAATTCTCGGGGGTCACGTGCTACAAGTACGACCATCTGGAGATCGAAGGATACGGGCAGCCAAAGTAATCTTCGATATAAACTCCTTAAAGAGGTATGGGTTGATAACGAATAGTGATTTACGTGAGTTTTGAAGGCTGTGATATTCTGAAAAGATACGAAAACATTGGATCAAAGGCGGATGTAAATATTTACAAGCATATGGAATAAGTGGGCAGATCATATTTTGTTATTGAGTGAGTGTTAGCTTCCTGTTTACCAACTCTGAAGACAAATATTATTATCTATCAAGTTATAACTTGTAATGGCCTTCCTATGATGTATGGTATGTGCAATTATGTAATTTTACGTGCGCTATATGAGTAAAGCTCTTAGCATAATTTTCGACGCAAACCAGCAACTGTAGCAGGGTTACTTGGCATTTGATAACACCTAGTGTTATTTGTTGGTGAATTTTTATTTGCATGGAGTTGTTTTTCCTACCGTTTTGTGGCGGCACTTAGTTACCAAGTTCAACCCTTTGTCAATTACCTTGACGGCGGTTCAATTGACTCGTGAGCTTCAAATATTTCGCTCATCACGCTTGTCAATGTTTAATTTATGTGTGCATGAAAGTCCATACAACTTGGTACAAAAGTTGGCGCAGTTTAGAGTTTTGATATAAAATAAAAGGCAACCCTTCAAAGAAGCTACAAATACACTTTTGAGAATTCCATCTTCCACCAAAGAAGACTCTTGGTGAATGCACATTTGTAGAATTCCATGAAAGTAGGCATATCATTTAATTGCATTAGACTAAAGGGTATGGAGAGGATGGGCTTGGAGGGGATGAGCCGCCACGTAGGCGACACGTAGGCGGCTCGTGGGGGATGGGCCTCCTTCATATTTGAGAGGGATGGAGCCGAGGCTACCCCACCTCATTATTTTATAATTTTCTAGGTGTTTAAATTGAAAAAGGATGAGAGAGAGTGTATTTAAATTGAAAAAGGATGAGAGAGGGGGTATTTAAATTGAAAAAAGGAAATATAATAATTGAGGTGGGGCCACAACTCAAACGGCTGGTGTGGGACGTTTGGGCCGCAGCCGAGCCTAGGGGGGTGGTGTGGGGGCTCGGCGCCGGACCGAGCCGGGGCTAGCCGACCCCCATACCCATTAGTCTTATAGTCTAAGTCAATGTCTTGACTTTTGTGCCATCATATTAAAAGCAAGTTGATGGCCAAAATGGGCTAGCCATACCTACCATTCTAACCAAGACTAGGTGCATTGCACAGCCATCCTAGATCCAAGTTGGACCTGATTGAGCCTAGAAAATCTCTTCTACCAACTTTCATTAAAATGTAACAAAAAAAAAAAAAAAAAAAAAAAAAACATGTATGTGATAAAGAAAAAGACAAACTTGAACTTATGTAAGGCACAAAATTGATAGACCAAATACGGTTCTAGGTCATGTCTATTACTACATTACAGATTACATGACACCAACACTCGGGTCGGACTAAATGAACAAGGAAAATTATTCTCTTGAAAACTGTAACTCAGGATATATTAGCGAATGCTAAATCCACAAAACTATATTACACTCGTAATACTTGTATATTGTTTCGCCGGACATGAAGTAGTTAATTGCAAGAATTATACACTCAACTTCTGCGAAGAGCTGAGAGCATTCATATGTTGAAGATGAAGGGCTGCTAGTAGTCCTTGCCATGTTTCTCCTGGCGCACCGGCCACGTTGAAATTTAGAAGCTTTTGTTGCTTCTTGTAGTAGTCTTCCAATGGCTTGTTCTGCAAATAAGGTTTATATTAAATTTCAACATAAATCCACATTTAAGTCTTATAACTCAGACTACTTATTCATCATGTTTAGATTTGAGCGTACCATTGACCTGTGTACACTATGAATATCCTGGTAATGTGCTAGTTTCTTCTGCAAACACGCTTCAGTGGATTTGAAGTTTAAGACCAAATCTACATCGGCAAGTTGGTCAAGAACCTCCTGTCGGAAATAAACAACCATCTATTAGCTTCTTTTTCTTAAAAAAAGACGTTAAGATAATATACCAATGACTTGAAGAAAATCACATCAAGCACATATCAAGAACTTACCGCTTGAGTTCTCGTTCGAGGAATTCCATCAAGAATAAAGCCAGTTTCACCCCTGTAGAACCCTTCTTCTAACCTCTTCGATAACAAACCGAAAATCACTTCCTCGGGCACAAGCTTGCCTTGATTCACCGCATCCGCAATCTAAGTTTGATTAAAAAACACTAAGGGATGAGTTTCAATCTGATTTTATATAAAGTGAACTCATGTAAAGCCATACAATGATAAATTTAATATCTAACTGTCTAATACATTAAATTAACAGTAATATTGGATCAAAAAACAATAAATTACCATCATAATTAACAAACAAATTCATAAAATCTCAAAATCAAACCTTTTAACATAACCCTAGGGTTTCATAAACTTCTACAATTTAATCAAACATAAAACAACAAGATCTAAAACAATCAACGAGTAGGAAACACAATTAACACAATAATAAAACAAACCTGTTTATAAATCGAGGACCTAGGGTTAAGTTCTTGACGAACTAGGGTTCCCATAGAAATATGCGGCACTTTTAGAAGCTGTGCAAGCTTCTCAGCGTACATTTGCCTGTTGGTAAACGGATCACCCATAACGACCCATTGAACGCCCCGACCCGACACCGATCCGAGAGAATCCTCCATTTCCGACGAGCTTTCGTCGTAATTGTAATCGTCGTCGTAATCGTACTGGAGCTGAGCCGCCGATCCGTACGAGCGGCGGGTGATCGGAGCTAGCCGAAGTCGCGTAAGAGAAGCGGCGGCGGTGGCGGCGGCTACTCTGAGGTGAGATAGCGTGGCCATGGCGGCTGATGAGGGTTTTGATTTTTAGCGACTGACAGAAATCAGGGTTTCAGTGACGGAATTAGGGCAAAGGAACTAACGAATAACGATATAAAGCACAGAAGTTATTTACAGATATTGCCCTTCAAGTTTTCTCTAGTTGTAATATTGCCCCAAATATTTTTTAAAAAAGAGTTATGAATAGTTTGTTTACCCAAAGCTTAGAGCTTAGACATGGATATGAATTTTAAGAAGAGAAAACCGTGTCATGCAACGAATAAAAACTTATAGTCATTTTGAATTTGATGAATGGCGTATTCTTGGATATCGTAGTTGAAAAATGTCTTAGTTGAAATCCGTGGCGGACCCATGAATTATTTGTTGGAAGTGTGGATGAGGGGTTTAACCATATTTTCAAGGGGTGTGGTCGGGTTTTATTGCTTAAAAGTTACACTAATCTTTTTTTAAGGGGTGCGCCTGCCCACCCACCAAGACACTTAGGTCTGCCCCTGGTTGAAATGATCAAACACAGACCTTTTTGTGTTGTTGTTTTCTTATTTTTAGATAGATGAAGAACCATTCGATTATGGGTGTTTCTATATGAGTGAAAAGGGTCTTTGAAAAAACAACTCAAGAAATTGTTGGAAGTGATTTTTGGTATAATCTTAAACTTTAAATCATTTAGCTCGAAGAAAGCATCTTATTATTGTAAGAGTATATAACGTATAGAGATAAAATTTTAAACGATAGCGATATCGACTTATAAATGATATAAGTATTGCACAAGAGATTTGATGTTAAATTTGATAAGACATGATTGTCCATGGAAAAGATGAGAACTAAAGTGGAGAATTTGAAAAAACACTTCCACTATTATGTAAACTAGGTAAAAGGTTGATGCATACTTCAAAAAAAGATGGAGGGAAGCTGTAAATAACACCAAAATAAGGGGCATCAATGAAAGTAAAGTGTGGTGCTTAAACGTTAAAAATAATAGATTTGACAGCTGGAAGAAAAATGAGTGGTAGTCCCGCGTTATAGCGGAGTCATAAAGGTGTGGTTCACACGAGTTACATTTGTAGTCTACTCCACACGAACAACCAAGATATTTTAATCGAATTCCAACTTATTTGGCCTCTATTAGAGAAAAAAATTACTCCAATACTTGTGGAATTAGTGATGGTGTATTCATGTACACTTGCTGAACAAATTTATAAATATAACAATTGATGAAGCCTCTTAGGAACAGTACAGCAAATGGACATAATTTTCATGTTATTTACAGTAATGCCATGCACTCTTTTTGTCCAGTAGAGAGATCACAAAAGGCGTAGATCTTATCTACAGGAAATTACGGTTATACCCTTACTCCAAAACTGTAATTACAGTTTTACCATTCATCTATACATCTTGCATACTCAACGTGCAGCAGTGAACAAGGAGGCGACCGGCACCAGAACGCAGAACCACCTCCTATACTTCCGATCTCAATGACGATGGTCGAGGTGTGTTTTGCTGCCGTAGCCACGACTATCGGTGGAGCACGTGACCAGTGTGGTTGTCGATGAGGTTTTGTAGAAAAAATAACGATTGTTTTTCCTGACGATGTGGTCGACAGGGGTTAGAGTGTGAGAAACCGGCAACGTATGTGGTGGTACTGTGGCAGTGGTGGTGGCCGGTGGCGGTTAGGTTGTTCTGTTATTGCGGTGGCAATGCCGGTTTTGTGGTGGTCATATTTTCCCGGTGCTTTTTGCACGGAAAAATAGTGGTGGTGGCACATGGTTTAGATTAATACTTATGTTCTTCACAATATTAAATATTAGTTTTTGGATATAGAGTCACTTCATTTTAAGCCATATATGTTTATGTAACCAGATTATATATCTACAATCAATTAATTTTTATAATTTGGTGACCATCAATGTACATTACATAAATATATATAATGTTTAATTATATTTATATGATATTTAATTATGCTTGTAATAAATACTTAAAAATGATATATACTAAAAAAAACTTAATAAGATGCTTTACAATGAAATCGAGCATAAAATAATCAGTTTGAGCATGAATTAGGTGTCGAATAAATTTCAGAAACAATTCAAGTCTTTTTTAATAAAACGTTAAGTTGATTAACATTAATATATAAAAAAAATATTGAAATGGTAAATTTATTATTTAAGAAAACATAAATTATATTTTAGGTTTGTTTTTATTGTTATTCATGTAAAATCTATACTTATTCATGTATCAAACCGAGCTATACTGATATTATAACATACCGAATCGATACCAAAAGATTGGTCTAACTGATACCGACTGAATCCGCTGCGAAGTGCGGAAGAATCCACTAGTATACAATACGGAATAAAGATTTATCGTATAATTTTTATATAAAATAATCACGTATCTATTTAATGTAATGATTATTATAATAACTCAATTTAAGATCATACTGAGTGATGTATATGTGAGATTAAATATATTAATGTTATAATATTTAATCTTTTAGCCTTTATAATCATTTATATTATATTAGATCAAAATATATTAATAACCTATTATAATTAGTTGGTAATTGTTGATGGACCATATTACCCTTATTAACTAATTAGGTTTCCTCTTGGGTGTATAAATAAGGGGCTTATTAGAGAGTTAAAGGGTTAGACAAATTACACAATCACAAACCCTCATTAACATCAATTTCGTATCTCTCTCCTTATAACCGAATTCAACCCTATTTTCGGTTTCATCACCATCATCACTTTACACCCTAAGGAGGAACCGGATCACCTTGACAAGATGTCGAACTCAATGGCTGGATCTCTGACTGGATTCTCTACTGCTTTGAATGCAATAACAGGTATGTGTTTCATGTTTTCCATCATGTTTAAACAGAACTGATCAACATGTGGTATCAGAGCATATGTTGATAAATCCGTTCTGTTTTTGTATCCATTATTCTGGGATCAAAAATCTGGAAAACGAATTTTTTAAAGCCTTAAAAAGGTCTCGGTTGTTTTCGAGTTTCATGAGCCGAAATCCCTGTTTTCGGATAATATGTTTGATAAATTGACTCGAAATCATAAAGGATTAAACTTGTTGTCACGAAATCCATTACAAAACCATTAAAATTCAGGTTTCGGATTTCCAGAATTATGTTTTTATTTTTTAGGGTTCATCATAATGTTCTAAGAAAATTCGAAAATTCCATAAATTTTGGAATATGATTTGGATTAGTGGGTGTTTTTAATGATTTTGATCTTAATTTTATCTATTAAATTTTCGAAAAACTGTTAATGGATTTTCAGTTATTATTTTCGAAATCTTTTGATAAGATTAGATCAGAAATAAAATAGGAAACATTATCCCAAAATCCCTTAAATTTCGATTTTCAGTTAATTATCACAATAAACAGCATTAAAAGTGGTTTCGAAATCATAAATGTCATAATCGCACAAGTCTCTTAACAGTCGCACAAGATCAGATCAGACATGATCTGATCGCACAAGACATTCGCACAAGACATTCGCACAAGTCAGATCACGAGAGAAAAAAAAGTCTGATCGCACAAGGGAAATCGCACAAGATTTGTGGATCGCACAAGACTTGTGGATCGCACAAGGCATTATTGATCACACAAGTTTTGGGCCTCACTGATCGCACAAATTTTGGGCCTAACTGATCGCACAAGACTTGGGCTTTATTTACATCGCACAAGTTTTGGGCCTTAACGATCGCACAAGGCATTACCGATCGCACAAGGCATTACTGATCGCACAAGACTCGAAACCTCATTACTGATCGCACAAGTTCGATCCGCGCTAACAGGTGGTTTGCTATTAAATACTTGGTTTTGTTTATACTTAATTAATTAATCAGAATCAGATAATTTTTACAAAACCAAAATAGCTTAACTTGAATGAGCTTCTTATGTATTAATTCTGGCTAAAGCTGATTTAATACATCTATTTATTGTTCAAGTATTATAAAAAGCTATGTTAAGTATGCATTACAAACGTGAAATGTCTTAATTCTGGCCAAAGCTGATTTAATTCATTTATGTTTAGCATGCTTGACAAGTGCATAACTAAAGTGATTGTCTCATTTCTGGCCAAAGCTGATTTGTCACAATTACTTTGCACACATATTTAAATGATTACACTTCTGGCCAAAGCTGTTTTGTCTTCGTTTAAATAGAATTTTACTAAGTCTATTATTTTGATGTTAGTAATAGACATTATCACAGCTTCATAATTAAAATGGTCATTATTTATGCCTGCCTTAGTATAACATGCCCTTAGATCACATTAAGACTTCTTTCTTAGTATCATAACTTGCTCACCTTATTTCCACTATCAGCACCCAATCAGGGGATTCCACCTTTGACTGGTGATAACTTTGCTGCATGGAAGGATGCCCTCATGCTTACACTTGGACTCTTGGACTTTGACTATGCTCTAAGAGAGAATAAGCCAGCGGACCTTACTGCTACTAGTACTGCTGCTGAGCAGTTACTCCATGATAAGTGGACTAGGTGTAACCGCATGTCTCTCATGTTCATGAAGCAGTCCATTCATAACTCAATCAGAGGGGCCATTCCTGATTCTGAAGATGCTAAAACCTACTTGGCTTCTGTGGAAGATCAATTCAAGGGAACATCAAAAGGACACGCTAGCACTCTTATCCTCAAGCTGGTGACGACTAAGTATGATGGGAGGAGCGGCATTCGCGAACACATCATGATAATGCATGACATGGCCAATAAGTTGAAGGGCCTAGAGATGGAGATCAGTGATGGTTTTCTTGTTCACTTCATCATCACTTCGCTTCCTTCGTCCTATGAAGCATTCAAGATCAATTACAACACTTAGAAGGACAAATGGACGATGAGTGAGCTGATCGCTATGTGCGTGCAGGAGGAAGAGCGTATGAAGATGGATCGCACTACTGATGTTGCTAACTTCACCACTTCCAGCTCTAAGAAGAGGAAGAACAACTATCAAAGAAAGGATGCTTCTAAGGTTCAAAAGCCAAATCCAACTCCTAATACAAGTGCACCTTCCAGCTCTAAGAACTCCTTAGGCAAACCCTACTGCAAGTTCTGTAAGAAAACAGGACATAAGCAAAAGGAATGCCCTGACTTCAAGGAGTGGCTGGCTAAGAAAGGTAACGATTTTTTCATGATACTTGAGTCCTTTAATTTAAATATTCCTGCTAATTCTTGGTGGTTTGATTCTGGTTCTATGGTACATGTTACCAATTCACTTCAGGGATTCCTTACAATCCGGAAGCTGGGAAGAAACCAAAGAACACTTAAAGTTGGAGATGATCGAGAATTAGAAGTGAAGGCCATAGGAACATTACAATTATTTTTGAAAACTGGTTTATGTATTAAACTTTATGATACCTTATATGTTCCTGAGGTAACTCGGAACCTTGTATCAGGACCAAAGTTAGACATGGACGGTTTTGTCGTTTCTCATGGTCATCGCAAACTCTCTATTCTCTATGATTCCGTTGTTTATGGTACTGGCATTCTGGATGGTGGTCTCTATAGATTAGAACTAGATGATAATTTTTCCAAATCTTTGTTGTCATATAATATTAATGAATCACTCACAAAGATGAAACAGGTTCGAGACTTAGAGACTTCATCTATGTTGTGGCATCAACGTTTAGGCCACATCTCAAGAGAACGATTAAATCGTCTCGTAAAGGATGAAGTCTTACCTCCTCTCGATTTCACCGATTTTGGAACATGTGTCAAATGTCTTAAAGGCAAAATGACATTAGCGAATAAGAAAGGTGCTACTAGGAGCTCTAATTTATTAGAACTCATTCATACTGACATTAGTGGTCCTTATCAAATCGCTGGTATAACAGGACATACTTCATTTATCACTTTCATTGATGATTATTCCCGTTACATGTACTTGTATCTTATAAAGGAAAAGTCTGAATCTCTAACAACTTTTAAAGATTATAAAGCTGAAGTTGAAAAGCAATTAGATCGTCAGATTAAAGTTGTGAGATCAGATAGAGGCGGTGAATATTATGGAAGACATACTGATGTGGGTCAAGCTCCTGGTCCATTTTATGAGTTTTGTAAGGGCCAGGGGATTGTGAACCAATACACCATGCCTGGTACACCTCAGCAGAATGGTGTCGCTGAACGAAGAAATCATACCCTTATGAACATGGTGCGCAGTATGTTAGCCAACACTAATTTACCATTATTCCTCTGGACTGAAGCGTTAAAAGCAGCTGTTCATATACTCAATAGAGTTCCTTCTAAGTCTGTCCCTAAAACTCCTTATGAACTTTGGACAGGAAGGAAACCGAGTCTTAAATATATGAAAGTATGGGGCTGCATTGCTGAAGCAAAACTTTACAATCCTTTCCTAAGGAAACTTGACCCTAAAACAATTACCTGCTTCTTTATCGGGTATCCTGATCATTCGAAGGGTTATCGTTTCTATTGTCCTTCCCATGTCACCCGTATTGTTGAAACCAAGCGTGCTGCGTTCTTGGAGGATTTCAAGGTCAGTGGGAGCAGTACTAACCCTTACGAAGAATTGCAAGAAGTACAAGACGCGGGGGGGAGAGACTCGTCGCTTATCATTACTCCGTTTACTCCTCTTGTACCCCATGCAAAAACTGTACCTGAAGCCACTGCACAAAATCCATCTCCACAACCAGAACCCATTATACCTCATAATGAAGGCACATCAAACGCTCAAAACCAAGACAACGCTGAACCCGATAATCAACTCAGGAGGTCATCTAGGCAAAGAAGGCCTACTAATTGGGATGATTATGTTACCTACCTGACTGAAATGGATCCTGAAAAGCTCAATGATCCTATCTCTTATAATGAAGCCATTAGCAGTGATCAGTCTTCTGAATGGAATAAAGCAATGATTGATGAGCTTGAATCCATGATGAAAAATGACGTTTGGGATTTAGTCGAATTACCCAATGGTGCCAAACCTGTAGGTTGTAAATGGGTGTTCAAAACAAATCTGGATACGAATGGGAACGTTGAACGCTACAAAGCGAGATTGGTTGCAAAGGGCTACACTCAGAAAGAGGGAATTGATTATCAAGAGACGTTTTCACCCGTCTCTCGTAAAGATTCATTAAGGATCGTTATGGCCCTAGTAGCTCATTTTGATTTAGAGCTGCATCAGATGGACGTCAAAACTGCTTTCCTTAACGGAGACTTAGACGAAGATGTTTACATGAAACAACCTGAAGGCTTTAAACCTGAAGGTCAGGAGCATCTAGTCTGTAAGTTGAAGAAATCCAATTATGGGTTAAAACAAGCATCACGTCAATGGTACCTCAAGTTTGATGAAGTCATGAAGAGGCAAGGTTTTATGAAGAATCAAGTGGATCAATGCACCTACCTCAAGATGAGTGGGAGTAACTTTACTATACTTGTCCTTTATGTAGATGATATTCTATTGGCAAGTAATAGTTTAGACATGTTGCATGAGTCGAAGCGTTTACTCTCGCATAACTTCGACATGAAGGATCTTGGAGATGCTTCTTACGTCATTGGCATCGAAATTCACCGAGATAGACACAAAGGGATCTTAGGATTGTCTCAAAAGACTTACATAGATCGTGTCCTTACACGTTACAACATGCAACAGTGCAAACCCTCAGTCGCTCCAGTAGTTAAGGGAGATGTTTTCGGTTCATTCCAGTGTCCGACAACAGAGGTTGAAAAGGAGCAAATGAGCCAGATACCTTACGCGTCAGTAGTCGGGAGCCTGATGTATGCTCAAGTCTGTACTCGCCCAGATATCGCTTACATTGCTGGAATGCTAGGTCGTTATCAGACTAATCCTGGCCTAGATCACTGGAAAGCAGCTAAGAAGGTCCTTAGATATCTGCAAGGGACGAAAGACTATAAACTGACTTATAGAAGAAGTGATCATTTAGAAGTGGTAGGTTATTCTGATTCTGACTTTGCTAAATGCAAAGATGACAAGAAATCCACTTCGGGCTACATCTTTATGTTAGCAGGCGGACCTATCTCATGGAAGAGTCATAAACAACAGTTAACTACAACTTCCACAATGATGGCAGAATACATTGCTGTTTACAACGCAACCTGTCATGGAATGTTGCTCAGAAATCTGATCACTGGACTCAAAATCGTTAATTCCATTTCTAGACCATTGAAGCTTTACTGTGATAATTCAGCTGCCGTTAGTTTCTCGAACAGTAACAGTTCGACTGGAGCTGGTTTATATCTCGATACAAAATATTTGTTCGTACGTGAACGAGTTGAGGAAAATAATCTTTGTATTGAGTATATTAGTACTAAAGATATGCTTGCGGATCCGATGACTAAAGGTCTCCCACCTAAAGTTTTCGAAGAACATGTATCGAATATGGGACTTATTAAAGACCTTGTTTAATGGCATATTGTACTAGCTTATGTTTTAATTAATAAAATTTCCTCAGTTTAATTTTGTATGTCTCTAACATATCTTCTGCCGGTGTAATGACATATAGACAAATATAAATACAAATCAGACGCTAAAGGGCTTATACATATTTTGATCGTAACTGTTAGGTTTTAAATTGAGGCTATAGTATGACTAATGGGGGTCCTGAGTCGAATGATGATTCAACGGCTGTATTTCTCTGCTATAGTTCTTGGTTTAAGGCTAAAATGAGTGTTAACTCCTGGCCAGGCTTACCTAATACTCATGATAAATGATTACTCGGCTAAGTGGGAGAATGTGAGATTAAATATATTAATGTTATAATATTTAATCTTTTAGCCTTTATAATCATTTATATTATATTAGATCAAAATATATTAATAACCTATTATAATTAGTTGGTAATTGTTGATGGACCATATTACCCTTATTAACTAATTAGGTTTCCTCTTGGGTATATAAATAAGGGGCTTATTAGAGAGTTAAAGGGTAGACAAATTACACAATCACAAACCCTCATTAACATCAATTTCGTATCTCTCTCCTTATAACCGAATTCAACCCTATTTTCGGTTTCATCACCATCATCACTTTACACCCTAAGGAGGAACCGGATCACCTTGACAAGATGTCGAACTCAATGGCTGGATCTCTGACTAGATTCTCTACTGCTTTGAATGCAATAACAGGTATGTGTTTCATGTTTTCCATCATGTTTAAACAGAACTGATCAACAGTATATGCGAACATTTGTTTGATCGAAGCATGAATACCCATTATGTTATGGACTATAGCAAAGGAAAATGCAAGGTGTGGACCTAAAGTCCATTTTGTGAGGATTCAAGGGTGGAAAATGAGGAAAGCATTGACAATTGAGTAATTGACTCAAAGGAAAGATTAGTTAGCATGTTTATGAAAAAGATGTCTCAATGGAGATTTGTTAAAGGATGTCCTAGATGGCATTTGATTAATATGATAAAGAGAAAAATGCCCGGATAGTCCCTGTGGTTTCACTTTTTTTCACCTATAGTCCCCAACTTTCTAAAACTACCTGAATAGTCCCCAAGTTTTCATTTTTTGTTCCCGGATAGTCCCTGGGTCTAACTTCAGTTTGTTTTCTCTATTAAGTGGGTGTGAAATGACCAATTTACCCTTTCCTTTAAAAGGCCAAACCATAGGGACTATCCAGGCATCTTCTACATTTTTAGAGAAAAACCCCACCACCACACTTCATCTTCAACCTCCACCCACCATCACCCTCCTCCACCCTCCACCATCACATTCTTCTCTGCAATTTTCTTTGAAGAAACCCTAAAACACCCAAGTCACCTCACTCTTTCTATCGGTTTCTCCATCTCTCTCAAACTCAACTCCAGACACATACAAACAACAAAGACATCATCTTATCCATGAAGAAAACCCTACATCCTTTACATACCCACACATACGTAACCCAAACCAAACATACCCTCACACACACAAGTTGACTGACCAAACTTTCACTCTCTCCCTCTCTGTGATCTAGTTCGGCGACCGGAGTTACCGGCGGAGCCGACGGCTGTCGGCGGTTCAGTTCCTCGGGCAAGACACCCCCCCTCTGACGATATGCCACACCCCACCCCACCCCCTCCCCTGTTTATTAACCGGCGACCACATAACACCGACACCACCTCGGTTCCTTCTTTTTCGGCGACGAAGAACAGAGAGAACGAAATCGAGAGTAGAACCGAGGAGAGAGAGAGAGAGAGCGGCGGAGTTAGGTGGCGACACGATCTGGTTCGGACCGATCGTGTTGGGTATTTTAGGTGGCGATACGATCTGAAATTGTTAAAGCTTATCATAGGGTTCAAATGGGTGTTGAAAACAGGGACGTAGTTGATTTCTGTTGGGTTTGAGGTGAGTTTGTTAAACAGGTAGTGAATAGCATCTCATTCAGCCCAGAAAAACCATTACCTGTGTAAAAAATCCATATTCTGGTTGTTTGATTCCTGGGTTTGTTGCTGAGTCGAATCAGGGGGCTAATGGGGGGGGGGGGGTGCAAAATTGTGGTTTAGAAGTCTGGTGAGGAGGAAAAGGGTTGATTCTGTTCATTCTCATTGGGGTTTACATCTCATTGCCATGGGTATAATCATGGTGGTGGTGGTGGTGAAATGCGGAGATGGTGTTGGGTGGTTTAGAGTGGGGAAGATGGAGTGGGAGGGGTGGGTGGTGGGTCGATCGGAGGTTTGACAGTGGAGAGGTGGTAATCGGAGGTGAATAGCGTATGGTGGTCGGTAATGATTGTTGTAAATGTGGGTGAGATTTAATCGAGGATGGTGGTGGTCGATCGGAGGTTTGACAGTGGAGAGGTGGTCGCCGGAGGTGATTAATGATGGGGTAATCGGAGGTGAAATAGGGTGAGGTGAAGTGGGTCTTGTTCGCCGGAGAAAACACAGAGAAGAGGAAGAAGATTTTTAATGGTGAAAGATGATAATGTTTCTGATCTAGTCCCTGTGGTTTGCCCTTTTTAAGGAAAGGGTAAATTGGTCATTTCACACCCTCTTAACAGAGAAAACAAACTGAAGTTAGACCCAGGGACTCTCCAGGAACAAAAAATGAAAACTTGGGGACTATTCAGGTAGTTTTAGAAAGTTGGGGACTATAGGTGAAAAAAGGTGAAACCACAGGGACTATCCGGGCATTTTTCTCTATGATAAACGAATGTGTCACAAGCATAGTGCCAAAACCGTTTAGGAATAGACGATTGTGTAAGAACGGTGAGACCAGTTTCGACAACGTGCCGATGACCGCGCTCAGCGAAGCCGTTTTGTTCACTTGTATGTGTACATGATAATTGATGGATTATACCAAGAGACTGAATTAAACTTCCCAAAGGTCTAAATTCAACCTCCCCCTGGTCGATTTGAACTTGTCTAATTTTTGTTTTAAATTGAAGTTCAACATGTGAACAAAGTTTGTGAATGTGTTGTAAAGATCCAATTTGTTAGTCAAAGAAAAAAATCCATATGTAACGAGAGAAATAATCAACACAAAGCAAAAAATATCGTCAGAGAATAAAACAGGTGCTGGCCTCCAAACATCACAATATAAAAGATCAAAATGATGTGCACTACGAAAATTAATAACATGTAAATGCATTTTTGTTGACTTGCCCATAGGGCAGGCAGTACATGAAATTGAATTAGGTGTTTTATTACAAGTAGGGATTAACTAGAAAGCATAAATTGTAGAGACTCTCATGTGGATGACCAAGCCTTCAGTGCCAAACGTCAGAAGATGTGCGAATGGTAGAGAATGCGTGCTTATTAGTGGATTTAAGAAGCAAAAGTAAGAGAGTATAGAGTCCATATTCACTGGGGCCCGTGAGGAGGGTAGTGCGTGTAGACTCGTCCTTCATAACAAAAAAAGGAATAATGGAACATGAAGAATATTGTCTAAACATAATTGTTGGACATATATAAGTTACTTTTTAATTTCAGGAACATGAAGAATATTGGACATGTTAAGTGATTTGTTTAAAGAATGAATTTTTGAGGAACCAATATAAAGGATAGGAAGACGATTACCATTACCAGCATGATGGAAATCATTACCATGATATGCCTTAGAATTATCCAGACTTGCCAAATCCGGTGTGATATAATTAGTGGCTCCAGTATCAGGGAACCATGTAGAGTCGCTGGGTAAGCCTAGTTGAGACTGATAATTTGCATAGTTGGCTTGTGGACGATTATGGATTGTGGAAGGATCATGATTAGGGCAGTCATAAGGAATAGGTCCAATTCCACGGCGGTTGCACGGACGATAAACCATGTTTTGTGAAGATTCCATGAGAACTAACTATGGTTATCACCACGACCACGACCTCCTCCTCTGAAGTTACTGTTTTAGTTGCCATTGCCACTGTTGTTGTTGTATCCCCCATGATAGCCACCTTGACGTCCTCGAGTGTTGTAGCCGTGATTAGTTGGATGACGGGCAGTATAGTAGGCTTGAGGTGACTGGGCTGCTGAAGAAATGGCTGGCATCAGGTGATAAGCAAAGGAAGATGCCATTTGTTGTAAAGTTTGGATTTGTTGGCGAGTTTAAACTTCTGTTGTGGTGGCAACGAAAGCAGCAACATCAGTGATTTATGGAGGCTTAGTAATCATGTGGTCATGGCCTGTTAGTAATCCAAATAGCTCGTTAAATGCCAAGATTAGATGAGCCATAACATTTATTTTGAGACCATTGTATTCATCACGTAAGCCATGTATCACATACAAAACAAGAACTTATTCTTTTAAAGCTTCACCGATGTTGGCAAGTGCTGATGCTAGTTCTTGTGCACGACTGAGATAAACAAATGGTGTTTCATCCCCTTTCATTTTCAGTTTAAGAAGTTATGTGTTTAAGTGTGAATTCCCTGGAGGCTGTGTGAGGAGTATAAGCGTTAGCAAGCGGGTCCCATAATTCGCGAGTGGTAGTTTCTTGAAAATGAGCAAACGATGCTTCTAAGACTGTGGAGATTAGGATCATGCAGACATGAGCATCGTTTGCAATCCATGCGCAATAGTTGGGGATTAGAGGTGACAATATATGAGTATTCAGATGTAGTGGTAACAATGGGACTTGGGCAAGGAATAGAACCATCAATGTAACCGAAGAGATTGTTGGTGCATATTTGTGACAACAGCTTAGATTTAGTCTTTGGATATCTTGTAATTAGTTAAACGATAAACAATTAGCGGGTTTAGCTTTGTATTAGTGAGTTAATAGAGTTTGGGCTAAACAAAACCCACATTGGGTGATGGGGGACGATTTGGGCCTAGCCCATGTAGCAAACCCAGCCTAATGTTGCAACCTTGTGTTATATAAACAAGGTTAGGCTTTAGGGTTTAGGTTAATCAGCCAAAACAGTTGCTAGAGAGAAATTTCGTGAGAGCATAGTAGCTTGGACGAAATTGTGTGGTTAGGGTTTAGATTGATTGTAATTCTGGTTTGATTGATAATCAATAGAAACCCAGTTTGAAAGTGATTTCTGTTTCTACTCATTCTGTGATATTCTGATCAAGAGGATTCCGCACTCTTGATTGGATTGACAATTCTATGAAAGATCCATACATCAAGGGGACCTACAATTGGTATCAGAGCATTAGGCTCTTGAAGAAGCTCGGTTCAGAATTTGTTGCTGCAGAAAAGGGTGGAGTTTCGGGTTCTTTTTGAAATTTTCGAAAATTTTAAGTTTTGAAGACCTAGGGTTTCGAAATTTTTCTTGGGTTTGACATAATTTTCGAAAATCTTAGGGTTGTTTGATCTGTTTGCGTATTTAATTTTGCTGTTTAAGTGTTTTTGGTTGCAGGTTTGGTTGATTGTTTGAAGGATTTTGGCTGGAAAGGCTTGAATATTCGAAGATTGTTCTTCGTGTTCTTGACAATTTTCGAAAATTTTAGTGCTGATTTGGTTGTTCAATTTTGCAGGAAACTGTTAGAAGGATCTGGAAAATCTTCAGAAAATTCGAACTTATTGAGTTTCCATAATTTCCTAGCAAAATTAACAATTCCGCTGACAAATCAGAGGAATTATCTAATCCAGCGAATTTAACCTCAGTGACCGGTGAAATTAAATCCAAAGGCGACTTTGGTAACCGTGTAATCGTCCTCAGCGACCTTATTGCGGTGATCGGCGAAGTTAATAGTCGTCGTTATAGTGAACTGATCAGCTAGCATAATTAACCGGCGAAATTAACTGGAGTATTTGACTAGGCAGCATAATTACCCAGCGAATTTAAGTGATCAGAGGAATTGCCCAGTGAACAGTGTTGTAGAAGGCGCTAGGCGCTAGTCGGGCGGTGAGGTACAGCCTAGGGATTAATCGGGATTAATCGGGATTAATCGGAATGGGATTTTTATATGTATTTTTTCAAAATTATATATATATACCCAATAATATAAAAATAATACTTCAAAATTCACATAAATACTTCAAGTTTCAGATAGTATGGTTCGATTTTGACTGATTTTGACCAATTCTGACCGCCTAGGACCGCCTAGGACCGATTTTTTCCGATTTTGACCGATTAATTATAGGCCGATTAATCCGATTTTTGACCGCCTAGGACCGCCTAGGGCCGCCTAGGACCGATTACCGATTAATTGACCGACTAGGCTAAAATTAATCAGTAGACTAGCGCCTAGCGCCTAGGCGGCGATTAATCGGCCGCCTAGGCCGATTTCTACAACCGTGCCAGTGAATTTAAGTGATCAGAGGAATTACCCAGCGAATTTGATCAGCTAGCATATTTATTCCAGCGAAGTTAAAAACCAGCATAATTATAATTCCTCTACCAGCATAATTATAACTACTCTGTCAGCATATTTAACTTGGTTTGCCAGCATAATTAGCGTGACACGGCGAAATTAACTTGGTTTGCCAGCAAAATTAAAAGGTGGAGTATTTATTTAGATACGTATAGAGGATTTAACGTTTTTGAAAATAGAAAGTGATCCGTAACTCATCTCGACAAATCGTTTGCACGGTTGGATTCGTGGGATTTTTAGGACCAAAAAAAAAAAAAAAAAAACAAAAAAAAGGCTCTGGAAAATCCCGAATTTGGTTTTTGACATTATATATCATTGGATTCATCTTTTCGAGACGATTCTAACGGTATAATTTGGTAAAAACAGTTTTCGGAAAAATATTGTACGGTTTTATCAGTACGTTACGGTAAAACGTGTTAAAAGATGGTTAAAATGGAAAAGGTCAGTGAGACTGTTAAAAATTGGCCAAAGCTTACAAACGTTAAACAATATGCTATCTGGAAAGAGGAGTTTGAGGCATTTGTTAAAGGTGAAGATACGAGAATGTGGAGATGTATGATCGATGGGTACATTGCTGCCACACGACGAGTTGACGGAAGAGTTAAAGTGATTTCTTATGAGATGATGGATGAATCTGAGAAACTTATGGTAGATGCTGAGAAGAAAGCTTTAGCAGTGATCAAGAAGTCCTTGCCCGAGGGAATAAAACATACCATCAAGAACTATGGGACTTCTTATGAGCTGTGGGAAGCTTTAGAAAAACGTTATCAGAATTCATCAAGGAAGAGTGTAGGAGGTCGTGCTTTAGATGAAAAAGCAGATGTTGTGTTAGAAGAGAAGAAGAAAGATGATAAGGAGAATGGTGAGAAGAAGGATACAGAAGTTTCAAAGGGCTTGACTGATGTGAACGGACTTACAGCAGAGGTGAAAGTATCATCAGAATCTGTAAGTCATACATGTCATAATTGCACTGAACTACAAGGTAAAGTTAACAGACTATCGGAGCAGAACAAAATTTTGTTAGCTGAATTGGAAAAACAAAAAGAGTCAAGTGTTCTTTTGATTAAACGAGAGTCAAATTGTTTAAACAAACTCGAATCAAATGAATAAAAAATCAGCAGTTTAACAAGCAAAGTCAATGAACTGTTACAGATCATTGATTTGGCTCATGAAACTATGAAGGACAAAACTAATGAATTTTCTGATAAGTGCAGGGAATTGGCCGTTGCACAAGACCAAATTCTTGAACTTAAAGGAAAGTTAGACAAGTTTGGAAAATCTTCATTAGTTAGGACTCAAATTCAAGCAAGTTTGAAAAAGAGTAATGATAAAAAGGGTTTGGGGTTTAGTAAAGCCTCATCTTCTAAAAATCAAGACTACTCTTTTTTACCCGATGGAAATGAGTTAATTGATTTTGTGCCTACTACACCAGCTGTAGTGGATCCGATAGCTGTGGACTTGCCAAATAGTCCAGTTACTTTGAAAGAATCTGTTGAGTCTCGCAGTACACCTCATAAATCGGATGAAGATACTGAAGACGAAAAGAAGAAAACATTTAAAAAGAGATTTAAGAAAAAGAGAAATTATAAGACAAAATCTTGTTTTAGATGTCACAACAAAGGGCACGTGGCAAGTTGTTATCCTTTGAAGAAAAATAAGCAAAAAGTTGATGAAGTTAAGAATGGGAATAGGGGTGGTTTAAATAATAATGTGCAACCACATTGTCAACGTAATCAACCAAGTTTTCAATCTAAGACTTCAACATCAAGACGATTTGATAGACCAAGAAGCAATTCTACACATTTTAGTCATTTTAATGGTAAATCAAATCAGTTTCAAAGTCAAAATAGAAATTTTGGATATCAAAATCGACACCATACTTTTGGTAATCGAAATTTTCAAAGAAGAAATGAATATAGGGGTTTTAATAACTCAAATGTTCAACAACATCCAATTTTTTTTCAAAATTCATGGTATAATAATGGGAGAAAAAGGTATCAAGATAATAATTTTCAAAGGTCGGAAAATCCGAGATTTTATTGGAACTCTCGTGATCAAAGACCTAGTGGAAGTTATAAATCTTGTTCAACAACAACATCCAAGACACAAGTAAGGTGTGATGGATATTGGTTAGAAGCTTCGTATGTGGATTTACATGGTCAACCCAAAACCGGCCAGGTTTGGGTTGTTAAGTCTAACTAAGTGGTTGAGTGTGTGCTAGAAGACCAAGAAGGACTGTTGATGTGTTCAACAGTGGTTGTTCCTGTAAAGTGTCTGAGGTGAATAGTAGGTTAACATGGGTAACGAACTATTTACTTTAGTGATGGTTATGATTTTTCTAAACTTCAAAAGTGAAAAACTTTTTGTCAGATTGAAGTGGGAGTCTGTTTGTGTTTAAATTTCTGTTTTTGAAACTTGTTCTATAAAAACAAAAATTTAGGGGGAGAAATTTCCCTAAGCCAAAAAGAGTTTAGTTAGTGCGTGTGTTTAGGGGGAGTAAGTTATAAACTTAAAATTAAAAAAATACAAAAACATTGAAAAATAAAAAACATAAAAAAAAATAGAAAATTAAAAATGAGTTATCACTATGTGAAAAAAAAAGAAATGATAGTACATCGGCAAGTTAGACTGTCACACTGAAACTGAAAATAAATTGCTTAAGTGTGATAGCAGCTTCATCATATGATGTACCAGTAGGCAAAAAGCATGAAATAATCAACTTACCAATGTGATATAAACCTAAATAAACTGAATATGAGTGGGGAACACATCAGTGGTGTATGGTTTAATGACCCTAAATCTTGCGTTGATAGATTGCCAAAATCTGAAGTTTTGGGTCTTTATACTGTTATTTCATCTGGGGATATCAGGGGTGTCCTTCTGCTGCATCCAGATACATGCTGACCTAGACACACCCAGGATATCTTAAAAGAGCTAAAAATGCCAAAACCCTGAAAATGAAGAAGCTCTCATAGAGAGTCATTCAAATGTGCAAAATGCATAAATCGTACCAAAAATGGTATTTCTCTTAGCCCTCGTTAGATATTTCGGTCTCTCTGCTGTACGGAAGTACTGACCTGTTCACCAATTATCTAAACATTGAAAAATAAAACGGATGAATTCAGTATACTCACCTACTACGATGAATCTTTGTGCATACCTTGATCGCGGGGGTATATCCTGAAGTGGGACACACTAATATATCAAAATTAATATTACCTTAACGTATCATACGGTAATGGTACTTGAAATGTTCATGCATTTTGTTTAAGAGGACAAACATACTGGTAATCGTCTTGGACTGCTTTTCACGAAAAAAATTAAATAAAGAATTATCTAATAGTGTGAAACAGTTTGATTGTGCTGATATGATCTTCTTACCAGTGATTCTCACAAAAATAGAGTGTTTATTGCTTTTGTTATTTACTTGCTTTCAGAAAATCCAAAAATCCAAAAATAGTGTCTTTTTCTGTTTAAAATTCTTAACGTACGGAAAACTGTTATTCTTGGAGGAATTGTTACTGATAGGGGGAGACGGTGTTAGAAAGTGAGTTCAAAATTTTAAATCATACAATCTCTTGAAAAATAATAATTTATTTAACTGTGTTGAAAAATTCTTATGGTTTCTCGAGATGTTTGTTTTATAGTATACAGATTGAAGCAGTGTGTTGCTGAGAAGTTAAAGTGACGAGTTGCTGTGAAGAGATGAGAGTTTGATTGGATGCATGGTAGAACCTCCTTTCTATATTGCAGACAAAGTGAAGAGTTTGAAGATTGCTATACATATGCTGAACTGGAGTTTACTCAAACGCTGAAGTTTTTGAAGATTTGGTGATTGGATGCATCAGCTTAGAGGGAGTCTGTTGTTGACAGAAGCTATTGAAGCTGAAGCTATCCAAAGACCAAAGATAGTGCAAGACTACATGAAGATTGCAAGAAGACTGAAGACAAAGTTATTTTAAGAAGCTATTGTCAAGGGGGAGTTTGTTGGTGCATATTTGTGACAACAGCTTAGATTTGGTCTTTGGATATCTTGTAATTAGTTAAACGATAAACAGTTAGCGGGTTTAGCTTTGTATTAGTGAGTTAATAGAGTTTGGGCTAAACAAAACCCACATTGGGTGATGGGGGACGATTTGGGCCTAACCCATGTAGCAAACCCAGCCTAATGTTGCAACCTTGTGTTATATAAACAAGGTTAGGCTTTAGGGTTTAGGTTAATCAGCCAAAACAGTTGCTAGAGAGAAATTTCGTGAGAGCATAGTAGCTTGGACGAAATTGTGTGGTTAGGGTTTAGATTGATTGTAATTCTGGTTTGATTGATAATCAATAGAAACCCAGTTTGAAAGTGATTTCTGTTTCTACTCATTCTGTGATATTCTGATCAAGAGGATTCCGCACTCTTGATTGGATTGACAATTCTGTGAAAGATCCATACATCAAGGGGACCTACAGAGATTATTGGTAATTAAGAAGGTCTCGAACATGGTTTTCTAATAGGCATAATGTGTTCGAGATAGAGTAATGGTAAAATTTGTGTGAGTTGTAACATGTCCTTTCATTTGGTGTGAGGACATTGATTGTTGTCATTGTTCTTTTTTAAGAGATTAAAAAAGGTTCGGGGGTTAAATTGTCAATGTCTAAAAGTTGGCAATTGTTAATATTTAAAGGATTAAGGGGGGTAAATTGCCAATACTTGAAAATTGATTATAAACACTTGTCAACGAAAGTGAGGTTGAACTTGTGTTGTTGTTTGTACAATTTTTTTGCAAATGTTTCAAGTGTCGGTGACTAAAAAAGAACGTAGGTTCATTGTACTGGTGGTCGATTGTCGCCAATGAAGGCTATTATCACCGATAAGATAGTGTCGGCGTGTGAACTTGCGTTCCTCGTGGTTGTGTGCAAGTTCCCCCAGAGAACGAGTGTGGGCAATGAAGATTAAATGTAGAACTCCGGTTGTGATAAAGAGTATCGACGATTAAGATGAGGCCAAGTGTTGGAGATGCGAATATGAAGCAGATATGAGATAAAAACATATATAAAAGAGAACATAAAGGTGTGATTTTTTGATAAAAAAAATTGTGCTTGGGTGTAAGTATGAATCTGATGGAAGGTCTTTAAACATTCAGAGGATTAATTTTGATTGATTTAAAGACGAAACCAAGAACTCTGGTTGTGATCCGGTGGTGGTTGACGACGAAGCAGCGACGACCATGTGATGTTTAGATACCATACTAACCACCATTGTGTGGGTGAAATGTAAGTTGTATTGATTGATTGTAATTAGGGTTACAAAAATGAAGAGGTTATATACTAATCATAATTACACAATACCCCTTCTAACTATATTTACATAATTTTACCTTTGACTCACACTAATATCAATGTGAATGTTAAAAGTGGGTCTTAACTAATTTCAAAATAATTGTATGCAATTATTGTTAATTTAATTTATTAATTGATGAGTTTGATATCTATTTGATGAGAGTTTCACAATGAACGAAGTAGTGTCTAAAACTGAGCTAAGATGAATAAGATAACAATGCTCAAATTGGTGTGTTTGAACAAAAAAGTGTAGTGAAAAATTAGGAGGAATGTATCACACATAGGAGAATGTATAAAGTTTAAAGTGGTTCATAAATAATAATATAATATACTTGGTAAGTATTTATAGTTGTGTATTACGCTAACTCCTACATAAACATAAAGGAAGAAAAATTTGATTACTTTAATCGCCTAAAATATTTGAACTTGTGCATGCCCATGACAACAGGAACTAAAACCCTTGAGCTTGCGCAACCGTATTTTTCTTAAAATCAAATATTTTCAAAACTAATTACTCATCCCTAAACTAAGGGAAAAGTTCACTCATGTTCAAAAATATTCAAAGATCTATGACCTAAGTTGAGTTTAAAAGAAAAAAACTCTAAGATGTTTATGTTTAGTGGCTTTGAGTGGTTTTCGAGGTTTCTATAGAAGTTTCGCTCTGAATAGCCTAGTAACGTGATAGTAACAAATAAATTGAAACAAAATACATACAAGCTTTAAGGTAACAAGCCAAATAACTACTAACTACACACGTAAGAGGCAAGCGTACCTATCAGAATATTGTATAGTTCAAGTAAGTTACCGAGTGCCAATCCTAATGGACCGAGATTTGTTGACCAAGATTATTTCCTCCATATTTGTTTATTATTTCCATCTATATGGATACCTAGTTTTTAGCCTTGTAATTTTCCTTTCCTTCTCGATGCCTATCGACCCTCCTTATATATTGAGGGTGTTTGTTTTGTTAGTATCAGATCAATGAAAAACAAATCTTTCACCATAATAACAAAAATATTATTATGGTATCAAAGTGGAGTTAAGATCCTTCACACAAAATTCATCATAAAAAACCAGCGCCATGGCTGGAGACAAGAACGACGAATAACAAAGGGTTACGTCTAGAGCAAAAAGACTAACCATCGATTCTGCTGCATTTCAGTCATTCATTCCAACTTGACGTGATTAATGCCAGGCACAAAGTGAGGTTACACGAAAGAAAAGTAAATGAAACGTTGGTGAACCGGGTTAACATTGTGACTTTTGTGGTAAAAACGGCCATAATCAGTATGGTTGTTTCAAACGCGTCGGTTACGCGGATTGGTGGTTGGGCAATGGAAAACAAACCAAACCAAGGGCTGCTCATGTTGAAATCCAAACAAGTCCCATACCGAGACTAAACAACGAATAACACAAGTAGTTTGTTAAGTTTTTTAGAAGCAAAGGAGAAGCAAGCAAAGAGGAAGATGCATCGGTCACTAATGTGGGTGCTACCGAACATTTTACCTATGATAATTCCCTACTAAAAAACTTAACAAAAGGGAATTATGAATGCCCATTCACTGTACCAAATGGTGCAACAATACCCGTTGAAGGTCGCGAGAATTACACCTTTCCAAATGGGATAACCATAAAAAATGTTTACATGTTCCCAATTTTAAATGCAACTTGTTATCAGTTAGTAAACTATCGAATGACTTACAGTGTGTAGTGACATTTTTTCCAAGTTTCTATGTCATACAGGACTTACGTTCGAGGGAATTGATTGGAGTGGGTTAATGCATCAAAGGTCTATATAAGATGTGGATGATGGGAACCGAGAGGCGAGCAATGACGGTGACCACTAACACGTGGCATAAGAGATTAAGTCACGTATCTACTTCTAAACTTTCTCATGTTGGTTTTATCAAAAATGCCTCCTTGGACTCAAAGGGTGTTGTGATTCTTGTGTTAAAGCAAAATGTACTAAATTGCCCTTTCAAGTTAGTACCACAAAAACTAGTGCTTGTTTTGAACTTATACATTGTGATGTGTGGGGAAAATATCGGACACCTTCTTTCACACAAGCAAACTATTTTCTCACTATTGTTGATTAATTTAGTGAGCCGTATAGGTTCTTCTTCTCAAACATAACTATGAAGCAAGTACACGTCTAACTGATTTTCAAAAAAATGGTCCAAGTGCAATTTGAAAAGAATATTAAAAGAATAAGGTGCGACAATGGGGGGGGGGGAGGAGTTTACATCAAATAAAATGCTTGATTTTTATGCCAAAGAGGGAATTATATTGGAAACCACGTGTCCACACACACCTCAACAAAACATTGTAATGGAACGAAAACACTGACACCTCTTGGAAACAACGAGCGCTTTAAAATTTGAAGCTAACCTTTCCACTAGGTTTTAGGGAGAGTGTATTTAACGGCAACCCACATCATAAATCGGCTTCCATCCGATGTTATTGATGGAAAAACGCCTATGAATTACTCTAAAACAAAAGTCCAGATTATGAATACCTAAGATTTTTTGGTTGCCTTGCGTACTATTTAAGCATGGAGACAAAAGGGATAAATTTGAGATGAGGGGGAGACCTGGAATCTTTTTGGGTCATCTTCCGGGCACAAAAGGCTACAAAATTTTTGATCTTCAACACAAGAAGATCATAGTAATAAGGCACATGAAGTTTGTTGAAGATGTTTTCCCTCTTACAAAAGTTGACATTCTTAAGAATGATGAAGAAGTATTCATTTGGAGCAAATAAATTCTCAGAAATTGACTCACACCAAACTAGTGAACAATTAAGTTATTCATTCCAAGAGCCCAATCAACATGAGCCCATTAACTGTGAGGAAGTTCCTAGCCCACAAACAAATAACCAAGAAAACATGGGAAGCCCATTAACTCATGAAGCCACTTCGTCTGGCCCAACATCACCTAATGAAGTGACTTCGCCTGGCCCTATATCCCCAAATGAGGATTTTGAAGATGAACCTGATCATTTGGAACGCCCCAAACGTAACAGAACTAGACCGACTTATATAAAGGACTATGATATGAAGTTACCCCCATCTCTAGACCAAGAGCATTCACTCCCTTACTTCAATCAAGATCCCTCAACGGTACACCCTTTAGCATATTTTGTCTTTTAGGATAATTTTACTAACTCACATAAAGTTTTTTTGGCGATCATTGCTTTAAATAATGAGCTAAAGCTATTATTTCAAGCAGTTCACAATCCAAAATGGATTGAAGCCATGCAAGCAGAAATTCAAGCCCTTGAACAAAACGAGACTTGGACGTTGGAAGAATTGCCAAAGGGTAAACGTTCCATCGACTCAAAGTGGGTATACAAGATAAAACTATAAATGAAGCAATGAAAATTAAGGTACAAAGCATGTCTCGTCGCCAAGGGTTTCACACAAACAAAAGGCGTCAACTATCATGACATTTGTGCACCGGTTGCAAAATTAGTCACCGTTCGGACCCTTCTAGCGGTTGCTGTAAAAATGAAATAGCATACTCACTATTTAAACATAAGTAACGCCTTATTGCATGGAGATTTTCATGAAGAAATTTACATGAAGATACCCTAAGGTTTTGGTAAACGTGATGACAACTGGGTTTGCAAACTCAAGAAATAACTTTATGGGCTTAAGCAAGCGTCAAGAACTGGTATAAAAAGTCACCACCTCCTTACAAGGACTCGGTTTTAAACAATCAAAAGCCGGTCATTTCCTTTTCTTGTTCAAGAGAGAAGGAATTTTTGTTGTTGCTCTTATTTATGTGGATGATGTCGTCATCATAGGAAACGACATCAACACAATTCAAGAGACTTAAAAATTTTCTAGATAAAGAGTTCAGTATCAAGGATCTTGGTCCATTAAAGTTCTTTCTTGGCATCGAAGTTGCTCGAACCAAACATGGCATGGTCCTTAGTCAACGGAAGTACAAATTGGACATTCTCGAAGATACGAGAATGTTAGGTTGCCGACCTAGCCTGTTCCCATGGAACAAAATTTAAAATTAGGCAAATGTGATGGCGAAGCTCGTATTGATGCAAAACGATATAGGAGACTCGTTGGAAGACTTCTCTATTTACAAGCTACAAGACCTGATATCACTTACTCTGTCAATGTCCTAAGTCAGTTTGTTAGTGTCACACCCCAACCGATGACGGACACATCGGGGCATGGCACTGAGCGAAACAGATTGTCAAGAGAAATTCCATAACAACTAAATTATCAGATAGCTAATATTATGTCCCATACCATAACCCATCGAGTAACTAATTATTACAGACATAGATATCTCAAAACAAAACATTATTCCGACAACTCAGATTCAAATAAATAAATTGTTTGTTTGTTTCTAGACTCTCATTCCTACTTGATTCCACAAAGCAGGTAAAGCACAACATCCTAGGCATTCAAACACCTATCACATACGTTAAAATAGCGATCAATACACATAGTGTAAAGGTGAGCATACAAGTTTAATAGTAATAATAGAGTTCGAAAGCGTTTACGCATAACCAGCATGTGATGTGTGCGGTGTGTTATATATATTTATGTATATTTTAGCCCTTTTTACACTTTAGTCAAGTTTTAAATTTATAAAACACGATATTTTACTAACACTAAACACACATATGGGCAAGTGCACCCATCGTGAGCGTAGTAAGATACCGAGGTCGTCCAAGGACACAAGAGCTTTTAGTACCAGTTTATCCTCAACGTCTAATCAAATCAAAATTTTAGAAAAAAAGTTTTTTAAACAAGAAAATAAAACTAACTAAAAATGCTGAAAAATAAAAATAAAAAAAATAAAACAGATAGACAAGATGAATCACTTGGATCCGACTCGCCTTTAGTGTAACCTTTGATTATTTCCGCACTTTTGCACTTTTTAAGAGATTATCTTAGTTATAGTAGTAGGCCCCTCTTTTGAAGGTGACGTTACCCTCAACCCAGTAGTTTGAGTCAGCAATGATACAATCCTAAAGGGTCGGATTATTAAAAGATAATTAATTAAGTTATTAATGCATAATGTGGTAGGCCCCTCTTTTGAAGGTGACGTTACCCTCGGCTAAGTAGTTTGAGTCAGCAGGGATACAATCCTAAATAGCTGGGTTAAAGTTTTAATAGTAGTTTACATATGAGGGGATCAAGGAGTTTGGACCCCCGCCATCCAATACCAGTGGGTATTGAAGGAGGTCCTACTAAACTTGACCCAGGTCCTTGCAGAATCTATACACTGAACAAGGCAAGACGCTTACCAAACCATTCCCTTAACCCCCGACCAGGTAGCCAAGATATCTCCATATAGACCGTGGAGATATGCATGGTGTAAATCTTTTATTTTATATAGACAGTAAAATAACGCCAAGACACCACGGACAAATGATAAGGAAGATTCACCTTCAACATAAGAAACTAGTTATTAAAGTCATTAATACATAACCAAATAAAAAGTGCGAAAAGATTAAAAATAAAAAAAAAGTATTACACTAAATGCTTGTCTTCACCAAGTGATGTAAGAGACTTAGGCAAACATGGCCTTTGATTGTCAAGAACTCTTACGATCAATCTTGGATCCCGAGACTACTCACACACTCTATGATGGATGATGGATGATGGTGGTGGATGTGGGTTGTGATGGTGGTGGTGGGTGGGTGAAGTGTGAGAGAGGCGGTTTGCCAAGGGATGGTTTGCAAGTGAGCCAAGCACCCCTATTTATAGCCTGCACAGAACCCCGGACACGGCCCCGTGTCCATTGGGCACGACCCCGTGTCCACCCATCTTCTCTTTCTTCATTAATTGCAGTTTCTCTGCATTAGTTGACCACGCCCCCGTGTCCGCTGGGCACGACCCCGTGTGCAGAAGCGTATCTGTACTATCAAGATTTGCCTAGATTCTGCGAATCTTAGCGTTGACCACGGCCCCGTGTCCGCTGGCCACGCCCCCGTGTTGGGAAATAGAAGCTTCTACAGCTTTGTCTTTTCTGCAGACACTTGGGCACGCCCCCGTGTTCATTGAGCACAGGGCGTGTTCAGCCTTCTGATGTCTTGTTTTTGCTTGGGAAGATGCTGTCGAGGGGTCGGGCATGCCACGTTTATTCATTTTCTTGTATTATTGTTAGATTTGGCTGCATTTTTGCTTCTTTTGTTCATTTAAGCTCATTTAACCATGAAAATACAAAAGGAAGACAAAAGCACACTTTTTCCAACATCAGTACTAAAAATGGTTAGTTTTATGCCTCATTTGATGTAATTTATATGTTGCATTTTGCACACATCAAATACCCCCACACTTGAATCTTTGCTTGTCCTCAAGCAAAACTCTTTATTTTGTGGCTTACACACCCAAATGGAATGGGTAGAAGAGAAGGTTTTGGGCTTGTCATAGTGTGTCGGGGTTCCAAGATTCTTTATTAGGTTTTATTTTTATTTTATTTACAATCCTATTCGTTATGATTTATTCAAAACATTACATAAGAGAAATTATTTATTTGGGCATAACATGCCTCTTTAAAATTTCATTTATATACAAGTTCACATACCTCACGGGGGATCACTCAACACTCAGCCGAAGATGTATATTTGTGAAACACTCGAGAGCGGTATGGAACTTACTTATACCATATGCTTGCCAAGCAATCAATCCTCCTCCTTTTTAACTATACACCTTTGTAAATATCAAGAAGACTTTTTTTGGGGAAGGGTTAGGCTTGGGTTAAAGGTAGGTGGTTGGGTTAGTGGTTAGTAGAAAAGGGCGAAAAGGCGTAAAAAAGCGTCGGTTTTCGTAAAGTATTTTGTTTTTGTGACTTTTTATTCTAATGAAACATTATTCAAACAAGCCTTCTTTTGATGAGCTTTGTTTGTTTATTGCTAACTTCATTTTTCTTTTCTTTGCTATAATTTTTTTGATAAGGAAGTCACAAGAAAACCGAGCTTTGTTACTAAAATAAAGGGTTTAAAATAAAAAAAAGGGTTTTGGTGGGTAAAAGGGTGTTTGTTTGTGGGTTAAGAAATGAAAATGTTTAGGCTCAAAGGGGTTAACTAGGGGGATTTTGGGTAGGTGGTAAAAAAGAAAAAGAAAATAATGGTGTTGAAAGAAAAAGAAAATAATGGTGTTGAAAGAAAAAGGGTTAGTCCTAATGCCTCCATCATTTACTTACTTGGGTTTAAGTTGGTAAGGACCGGGAATGTATCGTCATGGCAAGTTCTAGAGTCGTAAGAAACCAAGCGGCTATTCACACAAGAAACGAAAAATGAGCATTTAGTTTAAAGATGTGTATTTTGTATGCTCAATAAAGGCTCAAAACTCACTTTTTGTGGGAATGGGTTTTTATGTGATCAAATATATATAATCAAATTTTAACTAGATTTGTCATGCCGTTTCATAATTTTCTTATGTTGTTTTTTTTTATCACGACGCTATCGGTTGTAAATTTGTAAAAATATAACCTTTTTAGAACTTGTAATTCCCAAATTAAACCAAGACAAGTAAAAAAAAATGAAAAGTTTTTGAAAAAAAAATTGGGGTGTTTAGCGGTTCCAATAGAGTTTTGTGTAAGGCTTGTAAATAGGACTTGCAAAATTCAAGATTTTAGCATCCCCCCCCCCACACTTAAATTACACATTGTCCTCAATGTGTCCCAAAAATAAGTTTTTAGGTTGATTGAATGTGTAAAAGGTGTGTAAAAACAAAAATGTATGTTACTGGTCGTCTGGACACGGCCCCGTGTCGGATGAACACGACCCCGTGGTCAGATTGCCAGTAACAAGAACTTACAGAAGGTGGACACGGGGGCGTGCTGGGTGAACACGACCCCATGTCTGGCGAAAGTCTGCATGATTTAAACAAACAGCAGGTCTGGGCGATGGGCACGGGGGCGTGTCGGCTGAGCACGACCCCGTGTGGACAAACTGCAAAAGTGTAAAACAGGTTTCTGGTTTCGGTTTTGCTGTCTCGGCTTTAGTAGCACTAATGTTTAGTGCTCTAAGCCTCGTATGTACCTGTTTAACTAATAAATACCACACCAAACAATAACAAACATCCTAATTTACCAAAGTTAATCATCCACACCACAAGTTAAAAAGAAAAAGAAATACAGAAATTAAAAAGTGTTAAAGAAAGTAAATTGTTCGACAAATGGCACGCAGGCCATGCAATTGTTTGTGAGAGATAAGGGTTAACCTGATAGACCTTCAACCGGGTGATCCAACCTCCAAGTCCTCCGCTCAATCCATGTCCTCGTCTTCATCATCATCATCATCATCATCATCTCCTCCGTGGCCCACCATATACTCCCGGATGTTTCCAATGTCATCCTGCATGTCGGAGATGTTTCTCTCTATCGTTCCGACCCGGGCGTATGTGTTGCTGGCCATGTTGTAGGTGTTCCTGGTGCACATAAGGTTTTCCTTCAATAAATCATGTAAGCTTGGAAAGTTAGGAAAACCGCCTCCTTTAGAGGAGGATTGACCCGGATCACCCTGGTGCTGGTAGTGGTACTGAGGAGGAGGACGAATATGTGGAGCGTGTAAGACGAGTGCTTCCTGCGGGTTCCATGCATGCCCTTGAACTCTTTGAAAACTGACCGTCCCGTCTTCCGCTTCGTAAATCAAGTTTATGGAGTGGCAAATGACCATGTCCACTCTCCCCGACCATGGCCCCTTGCGGAAGGACGTCGGCATATTCACGAAGTGCTTGAAGAGCCGGTATATCCACCCTCCAAAGAAGATAGGAGTCGGGGGAGTAGCAAGCTGGTTCCAGTGCATGTTTCGGAGTAGGAGGTATGGAACATCTAGATTGACCCGGTTGTGGATGCAATGGAGGACTAGTAGATCCCGCAAACCTACAACACCGCTGCTGTCATGCCTTTGACTAAGAGAGTAGGTGAGGACCCTGTGGATGTAGCGGTAAAGAGGGTCTGTCAACTGGGTGCTCTTAGTTTGGCTCGGGTTATAGTTGCCTTCTCCTATTTGAGCCCAAGCAGCTTGGCGATCATTTTCTCTGATCTCGCGTAGACCGCCGGTGTTTTCTTCATCCCCAACATCTTCTTCTGAGTACAACCCCACCAGGGCCCCAAATTGAGCAATTGAGATCCGGTATGTGGTCCCTCCACAGCGAAACTCTACCCCTTCATTGTCAAACGACTCAGCTCTTGTGTTGAACACGAACGTGCTGTAGAATTCCATACTGTATTCATGCACAGAGTGAAGCCGAGTGCAAAGGGCAGCTCGTAGTGGGCCGGTGACAATGGTGTTGAATCGGTCCATTTGGTTCACTGCCTCAAGAGTGTTTATGCATACTTGTCTGGGGTTCTCCTCGGGCCTAGTCCTTAACACATCATAACGAGCTTGAGCCGCCAACTCTTTTGCATTGAATCGAGTGAATTTCTTGGCCATCTGAAAGAAAACACCAAACAATTAGTTCGAAATAGTGAAAAATTTTCGAAGAAAACAGAAATCGGCTGAACATGTCCCCGTGTTCAGCAGACGCGCCCCGAGTTCGCCTGAATTTGGCTGGACACGCCCCCGTGCTCAGCGAGCACGGCCCCGTGTCCAGACGTCTGTTTCCCAAAAATCCCATTTTTCGACCCGGTCCCGAAAACTTGAAAATTTTTGGTCCAGTAGGGGCGGTTTTCCCCGAAAATGAAACCCCAAGTGCCGTTTTTCTCAAAACAAACCGTTTACCCCTTCAATTTTTTCTTTTTCGGTTAAAAAACAAGGGTTTGGGGTTTTTGTGAGAAATCGGGCGAATCTACAAACAATACAAGTTGATTTACTTCCTATAACATGTATCTATACTAATGCTAACAGATCTAAGCAAAAATTTGAGGTTCGATCCGGTTGAAGTTCAAGAACCCTCGATTTTCCCCAAATTTTTGATGTTATACTACATGCAAGCGCTTAATCTAACTACTTATGATGATAGAAACATACTTTGATGTTGTTAGAAGGAGGGGAAACGTCGAAATCTTGTAGAAAAATCGCCGAAACCAGAGAGTTTTTGGTGAAACGGGGTGTGTGGAATGAAGAAACTGATTGAAAGAAAGGGTTTTATCACGACAGTTGCACGGACACGGCCTCGTGCTGGCTGAGCACGGCCCCGTGGGCGGGCAAAATTAATTTTTTTTGATAAGTGCTCGTGTGAGTGCCCTGTTTCCCAAAACTTGGTTTTAGAGATCTTACCGATTCATCATAGGATGAATTATGTGGATGATGTCGTCATCATAGGAAACGACATCAACACAATTCAAGAGACTTAAAAATTTTCTAGATAAAGAGTTCAGTATCAAGGATCTTGGTCCATTAAAGTTCTTTCTTGGCATCGAAGTTGCTCGAACCAAACATGGCATGGTCCTTAGTCAACGGAAGTACAAATTGGACATTCTCGAAGATACGAGAATGTTAGGTTGCCGACCTAGCCTGTTCCCATGGAACAAAATTTAAAATTAGGCAAATGTGATGGCGAAGCTCGTATTGATGCAAAACGATATAGGAGACTCGTTGGAAGACTTCTCTATTTACAAGCTACAAGACCTGATATCACTTACTCTGTCAATGTCCTAAGTCAGTTTGTTAGTGTCACACCCCAACCGATGACGGACACATCGGGGCATGGCACTGAGCGAAACAGATTGTCAAGAGAAATTCCATAACAACTAAATTATCAGATAGCTAATATTATGTCCCATACCATAACCCATCGAGTAACTAATTATTACAGACATAGATATCTCAAAACAAAACATTATTCCGACAACTCAGATTCAAATAAATAAATTGTTTGTTTGTTTCTAGACTCTCATTCCTACTTGATTCCACAAAGCAGGTAAAGCACAACATCCTAGGCATTCAAACACCTATCACATACGTTAAAATAGCGATCAATACACATAGTGTAAAGGTGAGCATACAAGTTTAATAGTAATAATAGAGTTCGAAAGCGTTTACGCATAACCAGCATGTGATGTGTGCGGTGTGTTATATATATTTATGTATATTTTAGCCCTTTTTACACTTTAGTCAAGTTTTAAATTTATAAAACACGATATTTTACTAACACTAAACACACATATGGGCAAGTGCACCCATCGTGAGCGTAGTAAGATACCGAGGTCGTCCAAGGACACAAGAGCTTTTAGTACCAGTTTATCCTCAACGTCTAATCAAATCAAAATTTTAGAAAAAAAGTTTTTTAAACAAGAAAATAAAACTAACTAAAAATGCTGAAAAATAAAAATAAAAAAAATAAAACAGATAGACAAGATGAATCACTTGGATCCGACTCGCCTTTAGTGTAACCTTTGATTATTTCCGCACTTTTGCACTTTTTAAGAGATTATCTTAGTTATAGTAGTAGGCCCCTCTTTTGAAGGTGACGTTACCCTCAACCCAGTAGTTTGAGTCAGCAATGATACAATCCTAAAGGGTCGGATTATTGAAAGATAATTAATTAAGTTATTAATGCATAATGTGGTAGGCCCCTCTTTTGAAGGTGACGTTACCCTCGGCTAAGTAGTTTGAGTCAGCAGGGATACAATCCTAAATAGCTGGGTTAAAGTTTTAATAGTAGTTTACATATGAGGGGATCAAGGAGTTTGGACCCCCGCCATCCAATACCAGTGGGTATTGAAGGAGGTCCTACTAAACTTGACCCAGGTCCTTGCAGAATCTATACACTGAACAAGGCAAGACGCTTACCAAACCATTCCCTTAACCCCCGACCAGGTAGCCAAGATATCTCCATATAGACCGTGGAGATATGCATGGTGTAAATCTTTTATTTTATATAGACAGTAAAATAACGCCAAGACACCACGGACAAATGATAAGGAAGATTCACCTTCAACATAAGAAACTAGTTATTAAAGTCATTAATACATAACCAAATAAAAAGTGCGAAAAGATTAAAAATAAAAAAAAGTATTACACTAAATGCTTGTCTTCACCAAGTGATGTAAGAGACTTAGGCAAACATGGCCTTTGATTGTCAAGAACTCTTACGATCAATCTTGGATCCCGAGACTACTCACACACTCTATGATGGATGATGGATGATGGTGGTGGATGTGGGTTGTGATGGTGGTGGTGGGTGGGTGAAGTGTGAGAGAGGCGGTTTGCCAAGGGATGGTTTGCAAGTGAGCCAAGCACCCCTATTTATAGCCTGCACAGAACCCCGGACACGGCCCCGTGTCCATTGGGCACGACCCCGTGTCCACCCATCTTCTCTTTCTTCATTAATTGCAGTTTCTCTGCATTAGTTGACCACGCCCCCGTGTCCGCTGGGCACGACCCCGTGTGCAGAAGCGTATCTGTACTATCAAGATTTGCCTAGATTCTGCGAATCTTAGCGTTGACCACGGCCCCGTGTCCGCTGGCCACGCCCCCGTGTTGGGAAATAGAAGCTTCTACAGCTTTGTCTTTTCTGCAGACACTTGGGCACGCCCCCGTGTTCATTGAGCACGGGGCGTGTTCAGCCTTCTGATGTCTTGTTTTTGCTTGGGAAGATGCTGTCGAGGGGTCGGGCATGCCACGTTTATTCATTTTCTTGTATTATTGTTAGATTTGGCTGCATTTTTGCTTCTTTTGTTCATTTAAGCTCATTTAACCATGAAAATACAAAAGGAAGACAAAAGCACACTTTTTCCAACATCAGTACTAAAAATGGTTAGTTTTATGCCTCATTTGATGTAATTTATATGTTGCATTTTGCACACATCAAATACCCCCACACTTGAATCTTTGCTTGTCCTCAAGCAAAACTCTTTATTTTGTGGCTTACACACCCAAATGGAATGGGTAGAAGAGAAGGTTTTGGGCTTGTCATAGTGTGTCGGGGTTCCAAGATTCTTTATTAGGTTTTATTTTTATTTTATTTACAATCCTATTCGTTATGATTTATTCAAAACATTACATAAGAGAAATTATTTATTTGGGCATAACATGCCTCTTTAAAATTTCATTTATATACAAGTTCACATACCTCACGGGGGATCACTCAACACTCAGCCGAAGATGTATATTTGTGAAACACTCGAGAGCGGTATGGAACTTACTTATACCATATGCTTGCCAAGCAATCAATCCTCCTCCTTTTTAACTATACACCTTTGTAAATATCAAGAAGACTTTTTTTGGGGAAGGGTTAGGCTTGGGTTAAAGGTAGGTGGTTGGGTTAGTGGTTAGTAGAAAAGGGCGAAAAGGCGTAAAAAAGCGTCGGTTTTCGTAAAGTATTTTGTTTTTGTGACTTTTTATTCTAATGAAACATTATTCAAACAAGCCTTCTTTTGATGAGCTTTGTTTGTTTATTGCTAACTTCATTTTTCTTTTCTTTGCTATAATTTTTTTGATAAGGAAGTCACAAGAAAACCGAGCTTTGTTACTAAAATAAAGGGTTTAAAATAAAAAAAAGGGTTTTGGTGGGTAAAAGGGTGTTTGTTTGTGGGTTAAGAAATGAAAATGTTTAGGCTCAAAGGGGTTAACTAGGGGGATTTTGGGTAGGTGGTAAAAAAGAAAAAGAAAATAATGGTGTTGAAAGAAAAAGAAAATAATGGTGTTGAAAGAAAAAGGGTTAGTCCTAATGCCTCCATCATTTACTTACTTGGGTTTAAGTTGGTAAGGACCGGGAATGTATCGTCATGGCAAGTTCTAGAGTCGTAAGAAACCAAGCGGCTATTCACACAAGAAACGAAAAATGAGCATTTAGTTTAAAGATGTGTATTTTGTATGCTCAATAAAGGCTCAAAACTCACTTTTTGTGGGAATGGGTTTTTATGTGATCAAATATATATAATCAAATTTTAACTAGATTTGTCATGCCGTTTCATAATTTTCTTATGTTGTTTTTTTTTTATCACGACGCTATCGGTTGTAAATTTGTAAAAATATAACCTTTTTAGAACTTGTAATTCCCAAATTAAACCAAGACAAGTAAAAAAAAATGAAAAGTTTTTGAAAAAAAAATTGGGGTGTTTAGCGGTTCCAATAGAGTTTTGTGTAAGGCTTGTAAATAGGACTTGCAAAATTCAAGATTTTAGCATCCCCCCCCCCCCACACTTAAATTACACATTGTCCTCAATGTGTCCCAAAAATAAGTTTTTAGGTTGATTGAATGTGTAAAAGGTGTGTAAAAACAAAAATGTATGTTACTGGTCGTCTGGACACGGCCCCGTGTCGGATGAACACGACCCCGTGGTCAGATTGCCAGTAACAAGAACTTACAGAAGGTGGACACGGGGGCGTGCTGGGTGAACACGACCCCATGTCTGGCGAAAGTCTGCATGATTTAAACAAACAGCAGGTCTGGGCGATGGGCACGGGGGCGTGTCGGCTGAGCACGACCCCGTGTGGACAAACTGCAAAAGTGTAAAACAGGTTTCTGGTTTCGGTTTTGCTGTCTCGGCTTTAGTAGCACTAATGTTTAGTGCTCTAAGCCTCGTATGTACCTGTTTAACTAATAAATACCACACCAAACAATAACAAACATCCTAATTTACCAAAGTTAATCATCCACACCACAAGTTAAAAAGAAAAAGAAATACAGAAATTAAAAAGTGTTAAAGAAAGTAAATTGTTCGACAAATGGCACGCAGGCCATGCAATTGTTTGTGAGAGATAAGGGTTAACCTGATAGACCTTCAACCGGGTGATCCAACCTCCAAGTCCTCCGCTCAATCCATGTCCTCGTCTTCATCATCATCATCATCATCATCATCATCTCCTCCGTGGCCCACCATATACTCCCGGATGTTTCCAATGTCATCCTGCATGTCGGAGATGTTTCTCTCTATCGTTCCGACCCGGGCGTATGTGTTGCTGGCCATGTTGTAGGTGTTCCTGGTGCACATAAGGTTTTCCTTCAATAAATCATGTAAGCTTGGAAAGTTAGGAAAACCGCCTCCTTTAGAGGAGGATTGACCCGGATCACCCTGGTGCTGGTAGTGGTACTGAGGAGGAGGACGAATATGTGGAGCGTGTAAGACGAGTGCTTCCTGCGGGTTCCATGCATGCCCTTGAACTCTTTGAAAACTGACCGTCCCGTCTTCCGCTTCGTAAATCAAGTTTATGGAGTGGCAAATGACCATGTCCACTCTCCCCGACCATGGCCCCTTGCGGAAGGACGTCGGCATATTCACGAAGTGCTTGAAGAGCCGGTATATCCACCCTCCAAAGAAGATAGGAGTCGGGGGAGTAGCAAGCTGGTTCCAGTGCATGTTTCGGAGTAGGAGGTATGGAACATCTAGATTGACCCGGTTGTGGATGCAATGGAGGACTAGTAGATCCCGCAAACCTACAACACCGCTGCTGTCATGCCTTTGACTAAGAGAGTAGGTGAGGACCCTGTGGATGTAGCGGTAAAGAGGGTCTGTCAACTGGGTGCTCTTAGTTTGGCTCGGGTTATAGTTGCCTTCTCCTATTTGAGCCCAAGCAGCTTGGCGATCATTTTCTCTGATCTCGCGTAGACCGCCGGTGTTTTCTTCATCCCCAACATCTTCTTCTGAGTACAACCCCACCAGGGCCCCAAATTGAGCAATTGAGATCCGGTATGTGGTCCCTCCACAGCGAAACTCTACCCCTTCATTGTCAAACGACTCAGCTCTTGTGTTGAACACGAACGTGCTGTAGAATTCCATACTGTATTCATGCACAGAGTGAAGCCGAGTGCAAAGGGCAGCTCGTAGTGGGCCGGTGACAATGGTGTTGAATCGGTCCATTTGGTTCACTGCCTCAAGAGTGTTTATGCATACTTGTCTGGGGTTCTCCTCGGGCCTAGTCCTTAACACATCATAACGAGCTTGAGCCGCCAACTCTTTTGCATTGAATCGAGTGAATTTCTTGGCCATCTGAAAGAAAACACCAAACAATTAGTTCGAAATAGTGAAAAATTTTCGAAGAAAACAGAAATCGGCTGAACATGTCCCCGTGTTCAGCAGACGCGCCCCGAGTTCGCCTGAATTTGGCTGGACACGCCCCCGTGCTCAGCGAGCACGGCCCCGTGTCCAGACGTCTGTTTCCCAAAAATCCCATTTTTCGACCCGGTCCCGAAAACTTGAAAATTTTTGGTCCAGTAGGGGCGGTTTTCCCCGAAAATGAAACCCCAAGTGCCGTTTTTCTCAAAACAAACCGTTTACCCCTTCAATTTTTTCTTTTTCGGTTAAAAAACAAGGGTTTGGGGTTTTTGTGAGAAATCGGGCGAATCTACAAACAATACAAGTTGATTTACTTCCTATAACATGTATCTATACTAATGCTAACAGATCTAAGCAAAAATTTGAGGTTCGATCCGGTTGAAGTTCAAGAACCCTCGATTTTCCCCAAATTTTTGATGTTATACTACATGCAAGCGCTTAATCTAACTACTTATGATGATAGAAACATACTTTGATGTTGTTAGAAGGAGGGGAAACGTCGAAATCTTGTAGAAAAATCGCCGAAACCAGAGAGTTTTTGGTGAAACGGGGTGTGTGGAATGAAGAAACTGATTGAAAGAAAGGGTTTTATCACGACAGTTGCACGGACACGGCCTCGTGCTGGCTGAGCACGGCCCCGTGGGCGAGCAAAATTAATTTTTTTTGATAAGTGCTCGTGTGAGTGCCCTGTTTCCCAAAACTTGGTTTTAGAGATCTTACCGATTCAGATGTTTTCCCGATTGTTTGTAACTTACCAGGTATGATGTTGATGCTTGAACGTTTGTTTCATTCTTCAACCGTTTGAAGCGAGATTTCTTCCTCCTCATCCTCAATGAATCCTTGATAGAGTTTCAACCGTTGGCTATTGACTTTGAATGGAATTCCATTCCGAGATTTAATTTCGACTGTATCGTGTGGGAAAATATGGGTGATGGAAAAAGGTCCTGGCCACCTAGACTTTAATTTACCAGGAAATAACCGAAGTCGTGAATTAAACAATAGAACTTGATCTCCTACCCGAAATTCATTAGGTTTAATGTGTTTATCATGCAAGTTTTTCATTCTTGCCTTATAAATTTCAGAGTTAGAGTATGCATAATTCCTTAATTCATCTAGTTCATTTAATTGACGAAATCGATTTTTACCGGCAACCTCTAAATCTAAGTTTACATTTTTAATTGCCCAGTAGGCTTTGTGAGCTATTTCTACTGGCAAGTGACAACTTTTTCCATAGACGAGCTTATATGGGGTTGTACCTATTGTTGTTTTATAAGCCGTTCGAAAAGCCCATAAAGCATCGTCTAATTTGTCGGCCCATTCTTTTTTATTTAACCCTACGGTTTTTTCGAGTATTCTTTTTAAACCTCTATTAGTCACTTTGGCTTGCCCGTTTGTTTGAGGGTGATATGCCGTTGAGACCCGGTGATATACCCCATACCTTGTTAAAAAATTTTCAAGTTGATGGTTGCAAAAATGGGTACCTTTATCACTTATTAATGCTTTCGGTGTTCCAAAACGAGAGAATAATATTTTCAGAAATCTTACCACGACCCTCCCATCGTTGGTTGGAAGTGCCTCGGCCTCGGCCCATTTAGACAAGTAATCTACTGCCACAAGTATATATTTGTTTCCTTTTGACGATGGGAATGGTCTGTGACACCCCAGGAAAACCAGGAAACAACGCAACACAACTAGCTTCCTCAGTAACCACGTACTAAATTTCGGGACGAAATTTCTTTCAAGATGGGGATAATGTGACAATCCAAGTTTTCAAGATCTCTATTCGACTTAACTTAGTACTTATTTGCAAAGTGTGTTTTGTTTTATATACATGATGTGCATTAGGTGATATATATATATATATATTGTATTAATATTATGATTTGTACAATTAATAAAACATGGATCCAATGCCGAACACCTTCACCCACGAAAACACTCTTGGACGAAAACACCTTAGTGTTTTCGTCAAGAGCGGGCCGGCGAAAACCAAATGGGCTTTTGCCCAGTAGTGATTAGTTAAAATGTTTGTCCTGAACCTGTACACGGATGCATCAATTAGAAAACCCTAATCACCTCTCACTCTCTCTCACTCTCCTTTGTAACCCAACGGCAGTCGTGAGCACTCGAGTCTGATACGTCGATCGGTTTACTGTCTCTCCTGCTTAGGTTAGTGATCGACTAGTTGTGATTATTTGAGTGAAATCATTTGATTATCTGTTGGCTTTATAAATTAACTGATGGCACGTAATGATAGTGATCATGTGATTTGAATTGTTTTGTATGTTAGGGATCCTCGTAATCTGATGATATGATCGATTGTGTTGTGTTGTGTTGTGTTGTGTTGTGTTGTGTTGTGTTGTGTTGTGTTGTGTTGTGTTGTGTCTATCTATGATTAATATGATGATGTAAGGATGATCGTAAAACTGAATGATGATTGATAAATAACTAGATCTTCGTGTATTGTTTGTTATGTTGGGATTACTCTTGATGGATATGTGATCATATATTACCTGAGTAGATTTTCCATGATCCGGTTATGATAAAGCAATGATTCCAAACTGATATGAATGAACGATTGGGTTGTCAAAACCGTCGAGATTGTTAGTGATAACTAGGATTGGAGTTTTGCATAACTGATATTGTTGATGCTTTTGGGGTCGACGAAAACGCAGGGACCAGACGAAAACATAAGGGGTCAGACGAAAACCCCAAGTGTTTTCGCCATACCTCTTGATCGACGAACACGAAAGGGATTTCGTCCCTAAAGGGTTTTCGTCATAAAGAGATTTCGTCTGTTGTGATTTCGTCTAAGATTCTAATATAGTAACCTTGTTATGTTAAACCAGTTAACCCTGTTAAGTTTGTTAACGCTGTTAAACACGTCAATTACGTTAAGTATGTTAACTAGGTTATGTTAACTATGTTAAGTATGCCAACTATGTTAAGTATGTTAAGTGGGTTAACTCGGTCAAGCATGTTAACTCGATTAACTCAGTTAAGCTTATCATGTCTGTTGATTGATAAACCATGTTAGATTAGACTGAGAACCCAATTACGTGAAGCATGAGTTGTGTGAAATTGAATAACTGTTTACGTGTTACTTGATGTTAACTATCCAGTACACTTAGTGACTTAGATTGCATGTGAAACTTTACCAACATAAACTGATTGTGTATACGTGCATACTATAGGCTTTGATTAAATTGTTGTGCAACGTGAACTCTTGTTACAACTTGTATAATGATGTGTGATTATGTGAACGTTAATTGTATAATGTGAATGTGGGATACATGATTCATGTGTAAACAAAACTGATTAATCTTTGGTAACCACAGTAGGGTTTGGTAGACCATCTGGGAACTAGTAAAGTAACTTAACAAACCGAGCAAACCGAGGTGAGTTCACACTTCTAAGGCATGGGATTCCCGGTGGGTTGGGAATGGGATTGAATAGCTATGATAGAACTTGTACATCTACCACTACTAGACTACTTACCACCGTCCTCGGATTGGGAAGGACGCCAGCGCTAAACCTACGTACTCGCTACGTACCACTGTCCTCGGATTGGGAAGGGCACTTACGTAAAACCTACGTATTCTCATACTTTCTACTGTCCTCGGATTGGGAAGGACACCTATAGATACAACTAGTCTAGTAATTTACAACATGGGAAGCCCCCACTAAATATCGTAAAAAGGTTTGGAAAACAGAGTAAACTGGAAATTCACATGGGAAGCCCCCACCAACTATGGATGTGTTTGGGAAACAGGGTAAAATGGTTAATCATATTTTCAACTATGGGGTAATCCCCACGGCAAGTAAGCCAACTAAAGACAAACTACGTTTTCGTAAACAACTTAAAACGAACACCCAACTGTGAACTCGCTCAACTTTGTTGTTGATTCGTTGTTACATGCCTTGCAGGTCTTTAGGTGCATATTGACTGGAACTTGCTGTCTGGGAGGCTGGAGTGGTCATGGGTCGAGATACATGGAAACATAACACAACACAAATGGCTTTTACATGTGGTTATAAACTCTTAACGAATGAATTATGCTTCCGCTGTAAACTGTGAAATATTATAACGTTGTAACACTTATTGTTAATCAATGAAAGTTTTATTTACATACACCTATGAGTTCAATGTGATTGATGGCTAAGATCCTGGTACGTCGCACGCCCCGCGGTGATCCCGCATGTGGTATTTTGGGGGTGTGACAGATTGGTATCAGAGCCATTGGTTATAGTGAACTTGGTTTTAAAAAGGGGAAAATGTTTTTGTAAAACCAGACTATAACCGAACAGTTCTGAAAACGTGAATACGACCATGACACTCAGCTCCAGATTGCAAGGTTCGTCTCTCGTATACTCATTGTACTGCATAACTATTGAACACCTACATATGATATTGCATGTGATTGCACGTTTAACGCAACAGTATGAATTCATGTATACTTGCATGTGTTATGTGACTAATAGGGTGGTATTTCCCTAAACCTCCATGACTTACGCTTCGTGATACTTTTTTCTTGCTACTCGAATTTAAGGAACCATTTGACATGAGTTAGGAGGAGCTGAGATGAGCATGCAAATCACAATATTATTGTGGGTGCACACATAATAATACTGTGGGGGTGCAGGTGAGTCCCAGTGAGGCTTAACAAGTGGAAAAGGGGTTCCGTCCCGTCATTTGATCGATGAGAAACATAACAAACCTATAGGGGTCATAGTAGTAATTGTCCCCTACTTAAACTCAAAGATGAACATTCATTTGTCTTTGGATCCCTTTAAATCTCGATGCTATCGAGTGTTACCTGAATACCCATCTGAACTCAGCGAACCGTGTAGAATGTTAGATGCTTTTACGAACGTCCATGTGTTGGATGTCGCAGCGTCGAATGATTCATCGATATCTTTCTCACCTTTCTTCGCTTGCTGGAACTTAATGTATTGACGCCTCAGATTCTGAAGTGCGATCACTTCTGCAATACTCCCGCAACATACTGTGTATTACTCGAACCACTTGCAACATCGATGGATAGGAGGATGAGCGTAGCACTTTACCGACCTCAGTACTTTGACGACCCTTGTCAGCGACCCATGGGAGTCAACTCTTACGTATCAATCGAGGCATAAGTGATGATAATTGACCTTAGTATGGTATGCGTAACTGCCAGCACAGTGAGTAGCGCCTTAAGACGTGGCTCAGGATGTGAAAGGATGAACTATGGTGGTGATAAATCGTAGGACTTCGTTTTGAGCAACGACATTGGGGGTAACAGTCACAACGACAACAAGGTGCTCGTAACTCTAGTCTTCAGTAAGGAAATAAAGGTGCCTACAACATGGATTGGCCATAGTTAAGTTAAGAGGTCAACGATCAAAGGAACAACGCCAGTACTTGGAACCCTAGTAATGAAAACAGCAACATCAGAAATGGTGCTCTTGGAAGGGCGTTTAGAATTGGTGTGAGCAACGTCAGGACACTAACGGCATGGTAGCTAGTATGAATAGCAATCCGCTTTGTCTTTGTTCTGTTCGACCCTAATGCTCTCAAGAGTTTGAACCTGTTGTGGGATCGGCCGATGACTAGACAATGGAAACCTCATATGATCGTTGGGATGCAAACATGACCTTGTGGGACAAGTGTTTGACATCGACCTTTCTTCTAACATTCTTGATAGATGTACCCCGTGAGGAGACAATTCTACGAATCCCTCTCCTTTATAGAGGATTGTTATCTGTTCCAACGCGTCAGGGTGGCGTAATAGTTAGTGTATGTCAGCATTCATAACCAGGAGTGTCTACGGAGGAATTACCCCGCTATGTGGCAACTGTTATAGACGTAAGGTTAGGAATAAGAGGATCGAGGATCCATCAGCTGTTCGTGATTTCCCTCCATGTACTGCCAGAGGAACTTCCAGGATCACCTCTACAACTATTAGGAAGGAACTCAGTTTGACCTCGCACCGGAGGCAGTTCTAACTACCCGTACTCTTTACCGTTTTGCAACAGGAAGGTTGAAGTGGTTGTTTACCAAATACAGGGACTGCCGGATAGGAGTTTTCACTTTAAGGTGCCCTCGCTATGCCCATGAAGAGAAGCCTTTTCATATGTGTACTGATTAACGAGAACTCGACAAGTTGACAGTCAAGAACCGTTTACCTAGACCACGTATTGACAACCCGTCGACCAGTTACGAGGAACAAACTTCCATTCGAAGATTTGCTAGCAAACGAACTATTGCCAGGAGGAAGCCCAAGAGGAGAATGCTCTTAGAGCAGCACGTCGAACGCAATGCAGTCATTTCAAACCTTGTACATCATGATCATTGAGTGGCTCAACACACTAGCAGCTTCAGGGATCACATGAATCGACCGTATTTATTGGTGACATTTTGGGTCATTCCCTGGAGGAAGGGACAACATGGACGACGCCTATATCGTATCTTAGAACTCCTGGGGAAGGAGTCATTACGTGAGAAGTCTTGTTAAATGTAACACTTAGATACGAGAGAAGCATTTGGATTATGTAACCAACGAAGTGGGAATACGCGTGGATTGTGCTAGGATCCATTTTGTTAGAAACTAATTGACACCAAAGATTCCTTTGGGGGTACAACAATTTCTTGGTTTCGGTGGATGCTGTTGTAGATTCATCACAAGATTTTCACAGACCGTACAGCTTTAATCTCTTTAGCACAACAGGGTGCTGTGCTCGTGGAGGACAAAATAGAAGGACGTCCCTTCAGCTTTTGAATTCCGACTCTGCAATGCACTGAGCATCGTTTTACCCGAGGATGCGGGTGATTCAGTGGTATATCCTTATGGACCGAATCAGTGTCCCAGCTACACGACGACGCAACACGAGAGAGTGATGACATACGCGAAAGAGTCATAAAGAGGAACTGCGCGACACACTCGACTGACGGTGAAAACCTTGGCTTTGGGATTTTTGGATGGAGGTATCACTTGGACGGTACCAGATGTGTTACTTAGAGCGATCGCAAGGGTCTCCCATGTACCAATGTTCGAAAGAGCTAAAGCATGCAATGACATCGTTGGATGAAACTTCTGGATTAACACGACTGCGAAACCTGAACATACACGAGCTCTGTAGCTCGCTATCGACTCTAACTTACCAGTATCAGACTCGCTCTGTTCAAACTGGAGAACTGAAGGAAGAGGAAACTTCAAGTTGAACCCATGCGGGGCATGGAGAAGCCACCTTTGACCAGTCGGACGATACCCGCTACTTCATGAAACGAATGTGGGTCTCATTTCACGGCAACTGTAGGGAACTCGCGTTGAGCAAGCACACCAGTTTCGACATTCTAGCCGCCTGGGTTTTGATGAGAGGCATTAGGAATTACAAACCTTGTACTGATAATCGGACATGAAGGCTCATCCGGTTAAGTATGTGAATGATGGATCGACTTGTGGATAGTCAAGGTGTAGCATCAGCAACCAGCAACATTCACATGGAAATAAAAACGGACTACCATGGATTTGGTCGATAGTCTACATACAACTCGAAACGGAAACAACATTACCTGGATACTCATTGATTGTGTTGTGCAACCAGCACACTTTCTAGCCATCAAAGAAACGGATAAGTTTCTACACTTGCAGACATCTATCTATAGGAAGCGGTTGCTAGGCACGGGGTGCCAACCTTCATTACCTCTAATCGCAACCCACGATTTGCATCTGATTTGTGGCAAGCGGTGCACAAATCCTTTGGCTTGCATTTAGACATGAGCACAGTATATCATCCACAGACGGATGGGCAGACTGAACGCACCATCCAAACTCTGGAAGACATGCTTCGAGCACGTGAAAGCGACTCAGGCAACGGTCGGAGAAAAATGCCTCCCCTTTAGTGGAGCTTTCGAATAACAACAGTTACCACACCAGCATTCAGGCTGCTTCGTTCGATGCATTGCACGAACAAAGGTGCCAATCATCTCTTTGTTGGGCAGAATTCGGAAACGGCCAAATCACCGGCCCAGAACTCATCATACACACAGTAGAAGAGATTGCTCAGATACGACAACGAATGACGACAGTTCGTGACCGCCAGAAAAGCTACGCTGTTAAGCGCAAGAAACCACTCGAGTTCCAGGCTGGGGATCGGGTGCTACACAAAGTTTCACCATGGAAAGGTGTAGTTCGTTTTGGCAAACGAGGCAAACTTAACCCACGATATGTTGGACCTTTCGAAATCATTGAGAAAATAGGCAAGGTGGCCTACAAACTAAACCTACCCGCTGAACTCAGTGGAGTTCACAACGTATTTCACGTGTCAAAATCTGAAGAAGTGTCTGTCAGATGGGACCCTCATAGTTCCTTTGAAGGAGCTCACTATCGACGATCAGTTGCGATTTTGTCGAGGAACCAGTTGAAATCACAGACCGAGACGTTACGGTTCTCAAGCACACCAGAATACCTCTTGTTCGAGTTCGTTGGAACTCCCGTCGTGGCCCAGAGTTTACCTGGGAATGAAAAGACCAAACGAAACGCAAGTATCCCCAGTTGTTCGGGAACAGTGCAACCACTACTGAGGCTGAAGCTACTGCGGAATTTCGGGATGAAATTCCAAACCAACGGGGGGATGATGTGACACCCCAGGAAAACCAGGAAACAACGCAACACAACTAGTTTCCTCAATAACCACGTACTAAATTTCGGGATGAAATTTCTTTCAAGATGGGGATAATGTGACAATCCGAGTTTTCAAGGTCTCTATTCGACTTAACTTAGTACTTATTTGCAAAGTGTGTTTTGTTTTATATACATGATGTGCATTATAAGTGTGTAGGTGATATATATATATATATTATTTTAATATTATGATTTGTACAATTAATAAAACATGGATCCAATGCCGAACACCTTCACCCACGAAAACACTCTTGGACGAAAACACCTTAGTGTTTTCGTCAAGAGCGGGCCGGCGAAAACCAAATGGGCTTTGGCCCAGTAGTGATTAGTTAAAATGTTTGTCCTTAACCTGTACGCGGATGCAGCAATTAGAAAACCCTAATCACCTCTCACTCTCTCTCACTCTCCTTTGTAACCCAACGGCAGCCATGAGCACTCGAGTCTGATACGTCGATCGGTTTACTGTCTCTCCTGCTTAGGTTAGTGATCGACTAGTTGTGATTATTTGAGTGAAATCATTTGATTATCTGTTGGCTTTATGAATTAACTGATGGCACGTAACGATAGTGATCATGTGATTTGAATTATTTTGTATGTTAGGGATCCTCGTAATCTGATGATATGATCGATTGTGTTGTGTTGTGTTGTGTTGTGTTGTGTTGTGTTGTGTTGTGTTGTGTTGTGTTGTGTTGTGTTGTGTTGTGTTGTGTCTATCTATGATTAATATGATGATGTAAGGATGATCGTAAAACTGAATGATGACTGATAAATAACTAGATCTTCGTGTATTGTTTGTTATGTTGGGATTACTCTTGATGGATATGTGATCATATATTACCTGAGTAGATTTTCCATGATCCAGTTATGATAAAGCAATGATTCCAAACTGATATGAATGAACGATTGGGTTGTCAAAACCATCGAGATTGTTAGTGATAACTAGGATTGGAGTTTTGCATAACTGATATTGTTGATGCTTTTGGGGTCGACGAAAACGCAGGGACCAGACGAAAACACAAGGGGTCAGACGAAAACCCCAAGTGTTTTCGCCATACCTCTTGATCGACGAACACGAAAGGGATTTCGTCCCTAAAGGGTTTTCGTCATAAAGAGATTTCGTCTGTTGTGATTTCGTCTAAGATTCTAATACAGTAACCTTGTTATGTTAAACCTGTTAACCCTGTTAAGTTTGTTAACGCTGTTAAACACGTCAATTACGTTAAGTATGTTAACTAGGTTATGTTAACTATGTTAAGTATGCCAACTATGTTAAGTATGTTAAGTGGGTTAACTCGGTCAAGCATGTTAACTCGGTTAACTCAGTTAAGCTTATCATGTCTGTTGATTGATAAACCATGTTAGATTAGACTGAGAACCCAATTACGTGAAGCATGAGTTGTGTGAAATTGAATAACTGTTTACGTGTTACTTGATGTTAACTATCCAGTACACTTAGTGACTTAGATTGCATGTGAAACTTTACCAACATAAACTGATTGTGTATATGTGCATACTATAGGCTTTGATTAAATTGTTGTGCAACGTGAACTCTTGTTACAACTTGTATAATGATGTGTGATTATGTGAACGTTAATTGTATAATGTGAATGTGGGATACATGATTCATGTGTAAACAAAACTGATTAATCTTTGGTAACCATAGTAGGGTTTGGTAGACCATCTGGGAACTGGTAAAGTAACTTAACAAACCGAGCAAACCGAGGTGAGTTCACACTTCTAAGGCATGGGATTCCCGGTGGGTTGGGAATGGGATTGAATAGCTATGACAGAACTTGTACATTTACCACTATTAGACTACTTACCACCGTCCTCGGATTGGGAATGTAGGATCGGTTTGTGACCCAAACGAGCCGTTCAGAAGAGGTTTTATCAGTTTCAGATGCGGAAAATAAGAAACTGACTTTTAAACAGCTTGAATATCACTTTAATCCTCTTGTATATTGAAATAACAGAGATTACAATCACAAGGAATACCGGCAGCACTTCGGTACAAGTATCTAGTCTCCTGCCTGTTCGCTTCAAATGAATGGACATGATACATATATATAGTGCAAGCTAGTTCGCTTGAAAGACACTATGATAATTCAAGCGAACCTAACTACTTCACTTCAAGCGAACATACAAGTATTTCAAGCGAACTATACAAATTTGTTTCAAGCGAAACTTCTATTTTGTCTTCAAGTGAACTCATCAATATCTACATTCTGCTTTGTGTGAATGAATTCCAATGATGATGCAATAGATGATGTCACATATATGATGTCATCATCAAGTATGATGACATCACTCTTGTTTAGATCTGCAACGAACCCGAGACTCGATATAAGACGAAGACGACAGATGAATGCACTAACAGTCTCCCCCTCAGATGTTGACGAGTCTTAAGTATCGAGTCTTCACAATCTTCAGTCTTTATCAGTCTTAACGCTTTCTGAAATATCTCACATTGTAAGCATCCTCAAACTTTATCCCTTTCTCCTCTTAAGCATCAACTGACTCCTCACGAACAATCTCTACTCGGATGTCTTCAGACTCCCCCTTTCAATATACTTGGATCGCAGTCTGGCATATTGAAATCAGAAAGTCCTCAGGTATCGGAACCTGGCTCTCTATCAACTATCCAAGATCATCTAGCTTTTATCCTGCACATTCTCTACCCAAAAATAAATTTTCTGATGATAACTTGTAAAACAATCTCACCATCTAATGAATCACTTGCAAGAATTATACAATTAAAGAATGATTTTTCAATGTAAATCATTTGATGAACCACTTGAAAATATATCATTTTTCTTTACAAAACAACACTCTCCCAAACCATCCGTTGATCATGTTTAGCACTTGGAATTTTGAAAATTAGCTCTCCAACACCAGTTGTCGAAAATCTTTTTGTATTTTTCAAAATTTATGCTAAAACACACTGAAAATCTTTTTGGATTTTTGAATAGAATGAAATGCAGTAAAGAAATATTTACAAACAATATTTTTTTTGTGAGTTTGTGTAAGAGGATCATATCAGTTTATGAGACAAATCACCAACACCGTTAAGCTTTAAACATTTTAAGTTCTAAACGATTCACTTAGATTGTCAGTATACTGATCCACTTAAATTTTCACACAAAGTTCAACTGCTTCGAGATACGAGATTAATGTCTTAAGCACTTAAACTTAATCGCGTGTCCCACCTCAGAATATACTCCCGTATCAAGATCCCAATATTCAGTGTTACAGGTGAGTATATCACAGATGATATTTGTAAGGGGAATAAATTATGAAACCATGATAGCCCAGGTCAGAACTTCCGTTCAGCAGAGAGCTTGGTTTGACTTTAGGTGTGTCCCCTTTAGCAATTTTATTGTCTCATCATTTTGTGCTGAGGGCGGCGCTATATTTCAAGCAAGCAGAAAGTATTCTCCGGGGACTAGGCCATTGCTTCCGCAAAATCAGAAGTCCCGGGATAATACCCCAGATATCACTGAGCATAAAGACCTAGTATCTCAGAAAGAGGGACCTTTCAAACAAGATTTCGGGGGTTACCCATATATCCGAGAGATGTTACCCATGATATAAGCAAGTTTGAATTTAGGTTTATATCTCGTCACAATTTACTAAATGTGCAAAAACCTACTGACACATCATCAGTGAGACCGTTTATCACATTCGACTTTCCAATTCTTTAGCATGCTGTGATAGTCCACTGATGTACTATCATTTCCTCTTCTTTGACACAAAACTCATTTTTCATTTTATCATGTTTTTGGCTTTTTCAAATTTTCAAATGTTTTTGGATTTTCTAAAATTTCTTACTCCCCCTAAAATGCAAACACATTTTAGGAAATTTGAAAATTAACTATACAATGAAATTTGACAACCGATATCAAATCGCTTCAATTCGCCATCCACTTGGCATAAACAATCAGAACTCCCCCTCACAACAAACTATTTTCCCATTGATTTCAAAACACTTAAGTTTGTTTTAATCAAATGGTTTTTCCGGAAAATAAGTTTTGTTGAATTATTTTACCATTTATAGGTTAGGGGTTCATCATCTTGCTTCTCAATCAATCACTTGAATGTATGGCCGAATCAAGTTCAAACTAATGACCTTGACTAACCACTTGTAGGAAAATGCAAGTACAACTTAATGTCCTTGATTTTACCACTTGTAAGTGTAAATCTTATTCAACCACTTGTAGGTTTTCCTACCAATCATACCATTTGTAGAAAACTAACAATTTAAATGATATCACCTGTCCTTTACCATCTTTACCACTTGTAAGATTATCAACCAAGAAAGATAGATGCCGATTCATGCTCCACTCTTACAAACCTGGGAGCTCCGGCAAGTCCACAAACTTACTGTTCGTAGTATGTACCATCCCAGTCACAAACCAGGGATGGTTCAACTTTATCTTTCTACATTTTCTTCTCGTAAAATTCCTTCACTCCTTTGACCTTCCTGTCAACCATTTTTCCAAACATGTTATGAACTTTGGAGTTAAAAGCCTTTTCAATATCAAATTCTTTCTTTTCAAAGAAGAATTGATTTGAAATCTCAACTTTTCCAACTTTCTTTTTAAAATTTTCAGCCCGAAGTGATGGAAAATTCTCATCATCCACAATCGGTACTGATTTTTCATCTTTTACCTCAACCTGTGGCTCTTCTGACTTTGTGGAATTAGATTCATCGCCAGACGATAGCTCCTCTGATTTTGACGAATCAGAATCATTGCTTGATTCAACATCAGATTTCTTAACAACCCATATTTGGCTGCCAAGTTTTGCCCTTTTCTTGTAAAATCTGTTTGAACATTCACCAATTTCAAATTTCAAATTTTTAAACAATTTAGTTCTGTCAATTGGTGGTTCAAACTCAACCACTTTTTCTTTTAGTTTACGTGATACTCCCTGTTTTGATTGTATTGCCTTTGGACACTCCCTGGCAATATGTCCAACTTTGTTGCATTGGAAACAGATTCTCGTATCTTTCTTCTGCTCAGCCATCTTCTTCATGTCATCTTGCTTCTTTGCAAGGAACTCACTGTTTGACTGCCTCCAGAATTCTTTCTTTTCTTCCTCTTCTGAGCTAGTTCCTGAAACAAATGTCATTTTTGCTTTAAAATCACGAACATATTTTTCATTTTTCTGTTTTTCTGTTGGAGTAAAACCAAGACCTTTCTTTTTGAAATTACGGTTAGGATTTGGTTTCTTGTGAAAACCAGAACCAGAACTGTAACCTTTTTTCTTGTTTAATATTTGTTGTACTCTTGAGGTGTATTTTTTAGGTTTATCAGTAAGATTTAAATCTTTTATTTCAGAAATGTTAATTTCTGTAAGTTTGAAAACCTTTTTTATCATCTCAGGTTTAACACCTCTTATTGGAAATTCCTCATCAGAATATAATTTGTCGGAATCATTTAATGTATATGCAACTTTGAATGTTTCGTCACTCAAATTAGATTTTGATAACAGGAATTCTTTGTTGTAAACCCTTTTAACTGAAGATTTTGGACTATTGACTGTCGAACTTGAATTTTCAGAACCAGACTTTGACTTTGACTTTGACTCTGAGTTTGACTCCAACTTTGACTCCTCAGTTTCATCTTTATCCAACACTTGATCGACCACTTTCTTTATTAACTCGGACTCATGATCAGTGTCAGATGATGTAAACGTCACATCAATATTTTCTGGCAAGTTAACTGAAGACTCCGACTCCCACTGTAAATTTGTTGCTTTTTCGACTCTTTCTGAATTTGGATTTCTCGGAGAATATCCATTTTCAAGCGGGGGTGGACACTTGTTGTAGCTAAAACTTTGTTTCTTACCAGAATCATTCACTTTAGTATCCTTCTTCTTTGCTTTCTTCTTTTCCGGGGTCTTTTCTTCAGAAAATTTTTCAGCATTCTTTTCTTCAGTTACTTCATCCTCTTCAAATGCCTTCATGCCTTCAACAGTTGGATAAATCCTGTCAATGACATAAGAAGTACATGAGTAACTTTTCAACAAACGATTTACTCTTTCAGTTTCAATTCTTTGGGTTTCTAGTTTTTGCTCAAGCACAACACATTTCTCGATGTAGTTGTTCACAACTTTCTGTTTGATCATAAAAGCTCCTTGAAGTGTCTTCATGGCCGTTGCTTGTTCTTCACTTGTTTGGTTGTATTGATTCATGGCCTTGTTCAGAACATCATAAGATTCCTTCAAACTATTCAAGTTATAAATCAGTGTGCTGTTCTGCTTCTTTATCGCTTCATAGTTGTCACACTTTACTGGAATCTTTTTAGCATCAACTTCTTGATCAACCTTGAACTTTGGAACATCTTTCTTCTTTTGCTTTCTGATCACCGGAACATCTTCATCTTCACTGCTCACTGGTGTCTTGATCTTTTTCTTTTTAGCTTTTTCATCTTCACTGTCACTTTCAGCCATCATTTTCAAATGATCTGCCATTTTCTTTGACCAATACTCACGATCATCATCACTATCCTCTTCAACTCGAGCAACAAAGGCTTTTTGATTTGGAATCTCTTTATCCGGACAATAATCATCCCAGTTGAAATTTGCCCAGCTAAAGCCTTCTGGTAACTTTTCATCTTCTTGATTGATTAAGCATGCTTTGTTGTCATCTGGAATATATTTATCCCAATTGAAGTTTTCTTGATTCCCCAAACATGCTCTCTTTGAAGATTCCTCAATCACTTTTCTACCATGTGCCACTTGTGGTTCTTGTTGTTGTTGAGCAACTTGATGATAGATAGCCTTTCGATAGTAATCAATGTTGTTGAACGGATTTTGAGCTCCACTTGCTTCGCGGTTTTTGCACTCCCTCTTGAAGTGTCCTTTTTCCCTGCAACGAAAACAAGTGACTTTAGATTTATCAAAACCTAAAGTAGAAACATTAGCTTCACGTAAATCATCTCTTCCTGTGATCTGCTTAAATTTCTCAGCTCGTCTCAAAACACTTGCCAAACACCATTTAATGTCCATCAATTCCATTTCCTCAGCGTCAATCTGATCGTAATCCTCTTTGTTCAACATTGGATTCCCAATCCGACCTGCAACAAAACTACCATATGATTCCAGAACAGTTCCCAACAAAGACATATGGCTCTTAGCAATTTCTGCTGAATAATCTTCATCATTCTCCAGATTTAGTACAATGTTGCATTGTAGCTTCTTGCCATTCTTTGTTGTTGAAATGTTCGGATCAAAGGATGGATATGATGAAAAACTTGTGTTGCTGCTTGATCCTTTGGATGAACTTTCAGATGGACTCTTTGCATTGAATGATGTTTGAACTTTCGGTGACAAATTGGTGGATTTATCACTAACACCACCTTTGTAGTAAAGACCGATGTCTTGTTCACCATCGAAATCTTTCATTCTAATAACCTTTCTCTGCTCCATCTCCTGAGCTTCAATCTTTTCGATAAACTTGCTCAGTGTCAAATCCTTAAATCCTTTCTTGTTTCTGAGCATCATGAGATAAGTCCCCCATGTTTCATACGGTAACGCATCTGATAATTTTTCAATTAATTCCTCATTGTCTTTATTGATTTTCAACCTCTTCATGTTCGCCAGCAGATTGCAGTATCTCTCAATTATCTGCTTTGTACTTTCATTCTTCAACCCTCGGAACAAATCAAATTCTTTCTTCAGTAACGATTTCTTGTTCTTGACCATTTCCTCACTACCTTGAAACTTTGACTTTAATGCTCTCCAGATTGAATAAGACGTTCCATTATGTTGTAATAGAACTAGAATGTCTTCTTTAACTGCTTGTTGAATCAGACTTAACATCATCTTCTCATCTTTGTATCTCTTCCGGTTTTCAGCACTAAGATCTTTAATCGGAATTTTCTCTTCATCGTCATTCATCGGTCTAACGTATCTAGATAGTTAGCTTGTACCCAGTTCTCAAACTTTTCTTCCCAACTCTTGTACTCCTCAATGTTCATAAGTTTCGGGGGTTTCTGCATAGTCCCCGTTTCGTTTTCCAACATCGTGTTCTGAGCAATAGTTATCGGGGTAATCGGGGTAGCGAATGCGTTGTAAAAATCCTCGTCCATGTTTCGAATTTTCAAATGAACTGTATTACTTTGTAAAAAAAACCTGAAACAAGCAAACAAACAATCAGTTTAAACGGACCAAAAAAAATGTGTGACGATTGAATCGATCTAGGACTTGTGTCGAAGATTTATGGACTCGATAAAAGTAATCCTCAAACTGAATGAATGGGCTTGCAAATGATTTATGCCAAAGAACTTTCAAATATCTGATTGGGCCGAATACCAAGATTCACAACATATGCAATCTGACTTTAAAAATACACTTTTCGACAAACTAAATCTGATTTTGTGATTGGGCCGACAATCTGATTGAACCAATGACTTTAACTATTGGACCGATGATAGCACATACAACTTTGATTCTATAAACTTCTGACAACTTTTAGTTCAAACTTGATTTCATTGGGCCTTGAACTCCACTAAACCGAACATCTTAAGTATGCATGAAAATTGATTGGGTCGCTGTAATTAGTGGACTGATACACGGCAGGTCACATGCAAACTGATCACTTCATTTTACATTTCACACAACACAATGTAATTTTCAAGCGGTTCAAACAATGTATTCAAGCGGACAGTAGTTTTCAAGCGATGTACTTTCAAGCGGTCAGATGTTTTCAAGCGGTGTACTTTCAAGCTGTCAGACGATGTATTTTCAAGCGAGAAGCCTATTCAAGCGGATACACTTTGTGGATTCAAGCGAGATGTCATTTTCAAGCGGACTCACAGTGTTATGTCCGCTTGAACAGTCAATGACGTCAGCAACTTCGAACAAATTTCAAGCGAGAATACCGAAAAAATCAAGTTTTTGATTGTTTTTAATGATGAAACTTTCCAGGATTCGTTAAAACATGATTGCGCATAATATGTGTGAATTTGAGCCAATTTTAACCGTGAAAAATTTTAAATTTGAAAAATAATGGTGTAGAAATCAGAAAAAGTGACGAAAGCAGGCTGTTTTGGCAAGATCTCTTCCTCCTGAGCTCTGATACCACTTGTAGGATCGGTTTGTGACCCAAACGAGTCGTTCATAAGAGATTTTATTAGTTTCAGATGCAGAAAATAAGAAACTGACTTTTAAACAGCTTGAATATCACTTTAATCCTCTTGTATATTGAAATAATAGAGATTACAATCACAAGGAATACCGGCAGCACTTCGGTACAAGTATCTAGTCTCCTGCCTGTTCGCTTCAAATGAATGGACATGATACATATATATAGTGCAAGCTAGTTCGCTTGAAAGACACTATTATAATTCAAGCGAACCTAACTACTTCACTTCAAGCGAACATACAAGTATTTCAAGCGAACTATACAAATTTGTTTCAAGCGAAACTTCTATTTTGTCTTCAAGTGAACTCATCAATATCTACATTCTGCTTTGTGTGAATGAATTCCAATGATGATGCAATAGATGATGTCACATATATGATGTCATCATTAAGTATGATGACATCACTCTTGTTTAGATCTGCAACGAACCCGAGACTCGATATAAGACGAAGACGACAGATGAATGCACTAACAGGGAAGGACGCCAGCGCTAAACCTACGTACTCGCTACGTACCACTGTCCTCGGATTGGGAAGGGCACTTACGTAAAACCTACGTATTCTCATACTTGCTACTGTCCTCGGATTGGGAAGGACACCTATAGATACAACTAGTCTAGTAATATACAACATGGGAAGCCCCCACTAAATATCGTAAAAAGGTTTGGAAAACAGAGTAAACTGGAAATTCACATGGGAAGCCCCCACCAACTATGGATGTGTTTGGGAAACAGGGTAAAATGGTTAATCATATTTTCAACTATGGGGTAATCCCCATGGCAAGTGAGCCAACTAAAGACAAACTACATTTTCATAAACAACTTAAAACGAACACCCAACTGTGAACTCGCTCAACTTTGTTGTTGATTCGTTATTACATGCCTTGCAGGTCTTTAGGTGCATATTGACTGGAACTTGATGTCTGGGAGGCTGGAGTGGTCATGGGTCGAGATACATGGAAACATAACACAACACAAATGGCTTTTACATGTGGTTATAAACTCTTAACGAATGAATTATGCTTCCGCTGTAAACTGTGAAATATTGTAACGTTGTAACACTTATTGTTAATCAATGAAAGTTTTATTTACATACACCTATGAGTTCAATGTGATTGATGGCTAAGATCCTGGTACGTCGCACACCCCGCGGTGATCCTGCATGTGGTATTTTGGGGGTGTGACATGGTCCCATAAAGTCGAGTCCCCACACATAAAAAATTTCACAAACAAGAATGCCATTTTTTGGCATTTTGTTTTTGGAAGAAATATTACCTGATCTTTGGCAAGCGTCACATGTCTTGACAAGACTTTGGGTGTCTTTGTAAATGGTTGGCCAGTAAAATCCTGAATCAAATACCTTTCGTGTGGTACTAGCGGCACCATGATGTCATCCGTATGGACCTTCATGACAATGGTGGAGAATTCTTCTTGCTTCACCACCATGTACGCATCGGCGGATGAGTTGATCGGCACACATTTTGAAAAGATAAGGATCTTCCCAAAAACAATTCTTTACATCGGCAAAGAATTTCTTTCTTTGATGATGTGGCCATCCTTTCGCGACTATACCGCTAGCTAGGTAGTTAGCATAGTCGGCGTACCATGGTTCTTCTCGGTATTCCACCATATCCAGGGACTTCGTTGGAAATTTTTCGTTGATTTGCTTGTCCCTGGTTGTCTCCAAAGTTGGGTCTTCTAAGCGCAAAAGATGATCTGCTGCGGTGTTTTCTGCTCCTCTTTTGTCTTTTATTTCAATGTCAAATTCTTGGAGGAGTAGAATCCATCAAATCAAACGTGGTTTAGCATCCTGTTTCTTGAAGAGATATCGAATGGCTGCATTAACTGTATAGACTATTGTTTTAGAAAGAACAAGATAAGAACGAAATTTATCAGTAGCAAATACCACGGCTAGTAACTCTTTTTCTGTTGTTGTGTAATTTTCTTGTGCATCGTTAAGTGTTTTACTAGCATAATAAATTGAGTGAAAATGCTTATCTTTTCTTTATCCCAAGACTGCTCCAACTGCAAAGTCACTTGCATCACACATGATTTCGAAAGGTAATTTCCAATCAGGCGCTATCATGATAGGTGCATTGACTAGCGTTTCTTTTAGGGTTAGAAATGCTTGATTGCAATCCTTGTCAAATGTCACACCCCGATATTTCCACGTATTACCGGTGGGCCCGGTGGGGAGTATTGTGACGTAGTTGATATCATCATAGTCAAATAATCACAGTTCAATGCACAACGGAAGTCAAAAGAGAATATATTACAAACTGATTCAAAAGTAACTTCAATGTTACAAACAGATTGTAAGGTGGATCCACATGCGGATCTTAAAACAGAAAGATAAACACTGTTCAACAGACTTTAGGCATCTAGAACTTGCAAGATTCCCTATTAACGCCCTGAGCTCCCAGCCAATTACGTACAGTACCTGTCACTTAACCTTTTTGGAAAATACGTCAGTTTACACTGGTAAATACAATTTAACTGACTCATTTTGAAAAGGTTTAAGAAAATTGATTTGAATGCACAAGGCACAAAATATCTTTTATAACTTGGGACAATTATATAAAAATAATCTTGTATACAGATTTACATGTTTGTTATACATTCAGGGCCCGATGTTAGAAACCGAGTCAGGATTAACAGACACGCCACAAGTATAGGCCCACAAGAGAGTGAGATACCGTTTCCCTTATGCAACTGTCAGGTGTATGCCTACACCCCGTGCTTAAGACGTGGCCATTTTATTATAATGATGCCAAGGATATCCGGGACATGGTCATTAACCCCTAAAGGCTTTTATTTCAAACAATACAGATTAAAACGGGTTACCTCAATAATTTAATCACAATACGATTAAACATTCAATACCTGACTAAGCGGTATTATTATAATACCGTATCCCAAGCCCGTATAGGGAAAACAAGTTAAGAGTATTTACCTGAGCTTAAAATGCAATTTATACTCAGCCGTATATCCTAGTCAGCAAGCACAAGTACCTTTACTGGGGCTCTTAATCTGGAACAAAGGTTTTATCAACCTATTAGATTCCTAACGGGTCTTATTTAAGTCGTAACTTAGATCGGTTAGTTTTAAGGAAAGGTTTACGGTTCAAAACGCATGATTAAGCGAAGACCGGAATAGAAGGTGATTTAGACCCGACAAGTTTGGAGACTTGTATAATACGGGTAAACTAAACACATTTTGGAATTTGAGGAAAAAATGATAAGGTTTGACCCGTTTCGGTCAATTTATGCAAACTAGTTACATAAACCGATCCGAACGCGAAATATGCGTAGCGGGTAACCATAAGAGTCATATACAGGTTTCCTAAGTTAATATGCCTTAAATATGTTGTGACATCAGTAAGATACCTTCCATTATGCCCAATTTGGATTTAAACACAAATTATGCCCCGTAGGGGTATTTTGGTCATTTTAAAGGCTATAAAAGAAATTAAATATAACTCTGAGGTTCAGGTTTGATTTGATCAGTAAAAATACTTAATTTAAAAAGTTACATCAGTAGAGTATTACATATATGTGAAATTTATTGTTTATAACCAAACTATGCACCTAAGGGGCATTTTTGCAAATTTCACATAAGGTTTAAAGGTCAAATCTGGAAAGCTGAGTTTAAAACTTTTGCTTACTGTTAAAGTATAAAAATTTACTAAAAATTTACTAAACATACTATGCGTTTAAAACGCGTAAAAAGACAGTTTTAAGCGATTTCCGGGTTTTATAAGAAAAGCTGATATTTTATCATTCCAGAAGGCTTAAAATATTCTATTTATCATATGAGAACAGTAGAAAAAGGTTTGGTATCAAAATGATTTGTAAAACTCATTTTATAGGCCAAAAGAGCGAAACCGACAATTACCGAATCAAAGCTAGAACCCTATGTTATGCTCAGCCTAAAAATAAATAAAAATCTTTAAAAATCCCAAAATATTATATTATATCAGTGGGTAAAAAGTTTGGTATCAAAAATTGGGTTTAGATATGCTTTATGCTAATTACTCCATTTAATTAATAAAAAGCTTTCAATTTACGCTATTGAGCATAACTCTTAATCTAGACCACAAACTGATGTTAAATTTTTAGGACATGTTTATAATTCAGTAATAAAGGTTATTGTCCTCTCACATTTTCAAAAATCTCGTTTTAAGGTCAAAAGGGCATAATAGTCAACATTTAGGCATATAACGGAAACATGCATATGAATCGGATAACTAAGGAACCAAGTTGTATAACCTCAGAGGGTTACACTAACCTATAACCTGGTCCTAATAGAGCTCTAAGGCATTTCTAAAATATGCTACATTGGGTCAGAACTGAAAGTCAAAGCAAAAGTCTACTTTTGCGACTTTCGGTTCCGAACCGAGCTTAAACTGAAAATTGTCGGGTTGAACATGCTTAGACATGTTCTTACATTAATTATTATGTTATATAAGTGATAAAACAGGTTCCATGCCTTTTACATTGTTAATTATGCGTTTAATTGAAATTTAGCTTTCTGTTGACTTTTTACAATCAAGTTTGACCCGACAATTGACCTAGTTAGAGTGGGAATCAGAGGGTGACCTTTTAAGGGTTTATTACCCACATAATTACCAACTCATAGCAACTTTCAATTCTAATAATGGCTGGATTGATAGTGATTACACAAAAAGTCAAAGTTTAATCATGATAACCTTGACTTATGGCAATTAACTAATTAAAACTTATTTAGAGAAGCTAAGAGTACTTACATATGGTCCTATGGACTGAATATAACTCAGAGGAGGTGCCAATATGTTCAGGATCCTCAGATTTGAGAGAGAGCAAGAACTCAAGAAAATGGTGCAAATGAAATGAATTGGGTTCTTGGTCTATTTATAGTGTTTGACGGAAAATGGATGATCAACAAGTGTTGAGGAGGTTTGTAGGATTATTACAGCTATTATAACAGCTGTTGTGATCAGCTTGTTGCCCAAGAAAAATGTTTGGTAGCTGTTGTTTTAGTCCCTGCCATGTTTTATTCATTTTTTAACTTTAAAAAACAACCATATCAGTCCATGCATGTTTTTAATGCATATATTTAAGTTTCAGAACTGACATAATCAGTCCCTGTAGGTTTTTAATGCATATATTAAGTTTCAGAACAAACATAATCAGTCCCTGCAGGTTTTTAATCCCTTTCAGACTTTCAGAACATGCAGTTTCAGTCCCTGTACTTGTTAAATGTCATTTCTGACTTATTTAAGGCCCGTTAACCTCATTTCAAGGCTCTACTATGAAGCCTAAACATAGGGGACATGTAACATGCTCAAAAATATGTTGGATGTCGGTTCGTTTGGTCGTACGGTCATGTTGTTCGGCTAATTACGACGAAATGCGAACGGATGCGAAAAACAATCTAAATTACGCGACAAATGGAATTTTATCATGCCGATCACTAAAATAAAATATTTTAATACTTAAATAAATTTTGGGTGTCCGGATATATTCAGAATGTGAGATATGCGCGAAAATGCAAACTTGTGCACTTTTTGACACTTTTAGTCCCGCATGACTTAAAAGTTTATTTTTGCGCACCAAACACCTCTAAGCCTATATCTAAGATATATAAAGAATAATTAGGGCATGTTTAACTCATGGTCATACTCCAGAAAGTCTGATAACATACGAATCGACATACTTTTGCAGTTTGACGCAAATAGTCCTTTAATCGCACAAAGTAGCGTGAAATGTCGTTTAATGATATCCAAGCCTCCCATGGCCCATAATGGGCATTCCCAAGCATGAGTTTAATTATTTCTATGCTCTTGATCGCTTAAATGGTCACCAAAAGGTGTAGATTCAAAAGTTGACGCTTTAGGTCCCTCTAATGCGCAAACTTGCGCATATCATCGTTTAATAGCCTCGAAGCCTCATCTAATCTATATTAGGAATTATTGAGAGTATTATTAAACATCACGATGCTTCGGGTTCGCTAAAAGATCATTCAGACGTATAATTAAACATACTGACACTTTTAGTCCATCTAACTTGCAAAGTTGCGCGTATCTTTACTTATAGGCATAAAAACCTTAGACGGCCAATAATTGGCATTCCCGAGAGTATAATCAAATATCATAAAGCTCCAGGTTTGTTAAAAGGTCACTCAGAGGTAAGAATTAACATGTTGACGCTTTTAACCCTTCATTGCGTAAACTTTCAATTAATTACGCAAACGGCTACACTCGATCAACAAGTGGCTCATTTGTGAATATAAATATCGTACGAGGTTATTCAGAAACTTATTTTAGGTATGCTAACACTTCCAGTCCTTTCATAATTAAAGTTTTTCGATTTTTCGAAAAATTAGTCCCTTAAATTCAATGTTTGACTTCATGAGGGTTTATTACACGTGTCAATACATTATTGGACGTGATTTTACGAGGTGTTACATCCTCACCCCCTTAAAAGAAATCTCGACCTCGAGATTTGCTAAAATGCTGGAAGTACTTTTTGTAGCATAATGGACTTAACTTCTATAGCATATCTGGAGCCTCTCCAAGCTCCCAAGTTGACCTCTATAATAGGTACATGTATCCTTTTTGGAGCTTCTTAACCTGTCGATCCTCAGTTGATACAGGTTTCTCATCATATAATAAATCTGCATATCATTATGTGATAATGCTTCTCGACTTATTGGTGAAACACATCCTTAAATCATTAGTGTGTAATGCATTGCGAGCTCCGCCAAGCTCCGTAAATAGGTTTTAGCTTATAAGCTATTTGATCTTGATACATTCGATTCCTTCGAATGATTCTATATATTCAGAGCTTAACTAGCCTGATAATTAACAATTTGGCACACCCTTCCATGGTGATATCTTTTGTTGAACCTTATTCCTTAACAAGAACTTAGGAGGGTTGCTACTATCATTAATCCTTGATTTTCTGCCGAATACTAGCAACTTACAGATGATTATGGATTTGTATGATCTTATTCGTTGTTTCCAAGGCAACTTTCAGATCCTGATAATTGGACTTACTAATCTTCTGTCTAACAATAGATGTTTAACATTCCATCTACGCAAGGTCTCTAAAGAAGCAGCCTTGATATTTATATAACATCTATTATAAAAATGCATATTTATGGTGAGATGGTTATTCCAACTATAGCTTAAAACCAATCTTAAGGGATAGCTAATCCTTACAGTTAGTCGAACAAATCGACGATCCTAGGCAGCTGATGGCGATTCTTAATTGTTGCCTAAATAGGGTTACGGTAATCATTGCATAAGCAAAATGCACCGTTTTTCTTAATTAACAATACCAAACTTTCCAGAATAATGAATTAGGCTTTATGAACCTCTATCTTAAAACTCACTTAATCAGGGATTCGATTATTCGATAATCAACATGGAGTCTTTACAATACTGCAGCCCTAAGCGGGATGTTAATCTTAACTCTACTTGCCTCTCAGAAGGTAAACAGGGTAATCTTTGGAGAAGATAATCAAGGTACAAGGAGGTTACAGAGATTTTCCAAATCTCAGGCTCCAGTTCATCTATCATAGTTTGTGTCAGATAAGTGACACATTTATGTTACGAGTCCACGAATTCCTTAATTGGAGACATTTACTTGGACAATTCCATTCTGGATATCTTCTTTGAATACCATTAGCTGACTTTAGTACCATATGACCATCGGAATATCTTTGTGGTTCCATGCATTAAACCTCCATACTGATCAGGCATGGAAGCAATCTATGGAACATATTAAGATACACCAATCCTCATATGCGCTTTTGTCATACCATTTGGTATTCGTAATCAATAGGGATCAAAGAGATATCAATTACATATGAATGCACTTTATCTGGAGAGAGGGTACATTAGAATTTCATGATTAAAGATTTCTGACAGGAACAGAAGAAATGGTTCCTATGATTTTCTATCTGTAAGCTTTACCTTACACTTAATATTTAGGATTCTTATGATAGATTTTTAAAAGTCTAATATACTTACAATTTATGAAGGATTTATTGGTATCCGAATTAAAACAGAATTCTTAGCATTTATATTCCAATAATTGTTAAAGAACGCACCTAACATTATTATTGATATGAACTACTTTTGGAACTCTTTAGGAGAGTTTAAGCGCTATCATTCTTAGGCTTTCCTTCCCTAGTCGCACTTCCTTTGACAGATGCAGGGCATGTAGTCTTGATGTGGCTCTTCTCACCACAGCCGAAACAGACTGCATTCTCCATGTCCTTGCAATCTAATGTTTTATGCTCCCTTGATTTGCAGATCCCGCAAGCCCTAGGCTTCGATTGGGATTTTGGTTCGAACATGCACTTCCCATAATGGCGCTTCTTGCAGGTCTTGCATACAGGTTTCTGGTTGGGCTTTTGTTTGTACTTTTTCTTAGAACTCTGGGAGTTATCTTCCTCCCTTTTCCTTTTTAGTTCATCCTTTGCATTAGAGGCATGAACGAGATCCTTCTCGTGAGTAAGGAAGGGTGGTCTTGGATGAGATTTGGAGCAAGTAGCATTGGGCTCCTTGAACGTTTTCACGGCCTTCCTCACAACTTTTCCAACAGCTGCGTCTATCATAGTTTGAAGAACATCTTTGGAAATTCTAAGGTTCACTCGCATCATCCATAACACGATCAACGGCTGTCTTATCCGAGTTTGTCATACTCGATATTTGGTTCCTAACACCAAATAAAACAGTTATTTAGTTGCAATCCAACAACCGCTATTCATCATCCTGATGACCTAATATATACTAACCATGGTATCGTTAAATCATACAGGCTAATATAGTACGAACATTCTCAATGAATGTCATGTAGATATGTATATATATCAATTATACTTAGCCTAGGCTGTAAAAGACCATTAATGGTAATTAAGGTTTGGACCTAGTCCATCACCTTTTTGACAGGGAATCAATTGTCACATATGTCTTGATCATATTGATGATTTTGGATAGCTTGAAAGCTTGACATTAGGATATTGGATAAGAGTGTTTCCTAATGGATATAAAGCATCCATCTAAGGTTGTTGAAGCAGTCTTTAAATGTTATCGGCCAATTCTACCTCGCGCTATAAGCCTAAGATCCTAATAGGCGGATACAACTGTTTACAACATTTATTGTCCACAATAGACTTTTCTGCTCCAAAATCAAATAAATTCCCATATAAGCATCATTGATAAGGAAAAGTACCTTTTATGATGTCATCTTCCTGTACTGCCTCCTAGGTGTTCATCTGGAAGACTCACGCGTTTGCTTTCTTGGCCTCTTCAGGCTTCTTCTAATTCCTAGGGCAGTTAGTCTTGATATGCCCCTTCTCGTTGCAACCGTAACAGGTTGCATCTTTCAACTTCTTGCAATCCAAGGTTTTATGTTCCTTAGACTTGCAGATTCCACAGGGTAGAGGCTGAGATTCAAATCTGCATTTCCCGAGGTAGTATTTCTTACAAGTTTTGCACCTGGTCTTTTCACCTGACTGTTGGTTGCCTTTCTTAGACCCGGAACTCTTCTGATGATCAGAGTTCCCCTTTTTCTTCTTATCGGAGTGATAAGAATTCTCATCCTCCCTTTTTTGCTTTCCTTCATCAGAAGCTTTGGCAGCCTTGTTTCTGACTACATCGAGTGTGAGAGATAGTGACAGATCTGCCGCTGACCTGAATGTAGTAGGTCTCGAGGCTTTCACGCTTGCCTTGATTTCTGGGGCTAGACCTCCAATAAAGCGAGCTATACGCTTTGGTTCCGGTGTGATCAAGTAAGGAACCAATCGAGACATGGTATTGAAACTTGTAAGATATGCCTGACAATCTAGGTTCTTCATGACCAATGTCAAGAAATCAGTAGTCTCGATTTTCTCAACTTCATGTTGAGGACAATAATTTTCTTTGATAAGAGCAGCAAACTGATCCCATGTCAGATTATACAACGGGATTTTCCCAGTAGCTTGGGTTTGTGACCTCCACCAAGCTAGAGCTTCTCCTTTAAAAGATTGTGAAACAAACTTCACAATGTCTTGCTATGCACATCCACTAATATCAACAACGGTGTCCATCTCATCGAGCCACGTCATGCAATCGATGGCTCCCTTTTCTCCTGTGAAGTCTCTGGGCTTGCAGGAGACAAAATATTTATATGAACAAGTTTTAACATGTGGCTCTTGATTAAGCACAACCTGTCTAGACGGAACACTCCTCTGATTTGACGAGTTATGAACATCGTCCTCCTTTGACTCGTGTGATTTAGAAGGGGGCTTACTACGAGCCACAGATAGAGTCTTAGAGTGTGTATCACTTGATTCGTTATATTGTCTGTCAAGAGCTCGAGTAATAGCATTATCTATTAATGCCTGCAGTTCCGCACTAGTTATATTAACTCTGCTAACATCATTATTCTCCCTCGGGTGGCTGTTAACCTCAACTGATCCAGCCATGTAGCTTGATTGCTACATAAATATTAACAATGATTTATTCAGAGGTTATTATGGAATCATCATTTTTGACGATTCATTAACCATGGTAATATAAACCATATTGGTTAATTTGTTAATTATATTAGTATTTTCATTATAATTTATCCTAGTATATAAAACATTAAGGATATTAAAGTGGCACAACAGGCCTAATCACAAGGACAGTTTTGAATTTATAAGCCATGATCTTAAAGGATCGAGGCATTAAGGTTTGAACGCAGTTCATTACCTTGCTTGACAGAGAGTCAAAGACTACAACTGTCTTTTGTCTTTTAGGACAGTAGATATAGCCCGAAGGCGTTTCATCACTAATGGATGTTTGTAAAAATGATCATCTTAATTTGATGATTTAAGCCATGATTTCTAAATCACTAGGCTAGATAAGGGGTTGGAAATTCCCATTATAAAGATGACAAGTGTGATTTTATCGCATCACTGTTGTCAGGAGTGTTAACATGTTTTTAGATGCTAACAAGGATCTGAATCTCTTTTAAACAGGTTTTACCATCATAGCTAGGTCCTTAATGACATACAAGCTAGGTTATACCCTTTAAGATTCTTTTCATTATATATATTGGCAGATCAATTACGAAAAGGAATTATATTTTGATTTACTTCATATGTTATATTCATATAAAATGATAAAATGGAATTTAGATAAAATATTCCAATGATTTTAAAAGGAGTATATAATTGCCCTAAACAGGACTTGAAAGGAATGACGTTGTCCACGAAGGGACTAAAAGATAAATATGTCCTTATAAGGACTACTAAGGAAACGAACTTCAGCAAAAGGACTTTTCTTCTTTACTTTACTTCTGAATGTTTTCTCCTTGATTGCACGTTGTATCCTAGCCGCGGTACGAAGCTCGGTAATTCAAAGCTCCGGATGTGGAGAATTTCCAATACGGCTTCTTTGCTTGGCGACATATTCAAAACATATAAAATCGAAAGCAACAGATTTCTGAATAGGGATGAGGGTATTCCTATGTTAAGTCTAGACTCAGAAGGTCCAGGAATGTGCTACTGTATCATTGAGATTAAACACAAAAGGCTAGTGTTTAATTCACTCAATGTTGGCTCTGATACCAACCTGTCACACCCCGATATTTCCACGTATTACCGGTGGGCCCGGTGGGGAGTATTGTGTCGTAGTTGATATCATCATAGTCAAATAATCACAGTTCAATGCACAGCGGAAGTCAAAAGCGAATATATTACAAACTGATTCAAAAGTAACTTCAATGTTACAAACAAATTGTAAGGTGGATCCACAGGCAGATCTTAAAACAGAAAGATAAACACTGTTCAACAGACTTTAGGCATCTAGAACTTGCAAGATTCCCTATTAACGCCCTGAGCTCCCAGCCAATTACGTACAGTACCTGTCACTTAACCTTTTTGGAAAATACGTCAGTTTATACTGGTAAATACAATTTAACTGACTCATTTTGAAAAGGTTTAAGAAAATTGATTTGAATGCACAAGGCACAAAATATCTTTTATAACTTGGGACAATTATATAAAAATAATCTTGTATACAGATTTACATGTTCGTTATACATTCAGGGCCCGATGTTAGAAACCGAGTCAAGATTAACAGACACGCCACAAGTATAGGCCCACAAGAGAGTGAGATACCATTTCCCTTATGCAACTGTCAGGTTTATGCCTACACCCCGTGCTTAAGACGTGACCATTTTATTATAATGATGCCAAGGATATCCGGGACATGGTCATTAACCCCTAAAGGCTTTTATTTCAAACAATACAGATTAAAACGGGTTACCTCAATAATTTATTCACAATACGATTAAACATTTAATACCCGACCAAGCGGTATTATTATAATACCGTATCCCAAGCCCGTATATGGAAAGTAAGTTAAGAGTATTTACCTGAGCTTAAAATGCAATTTATACTCAGCCGTATATCCTAGTCAGCAAGCACAAGTACCTCTACTGGGGCTCTTAATCTGGAACGAAGGTTTTATCAACCTATTAGATTCCTAACGGGTCTTATTTAAGTCATAACTTAGACCGGTTAGTTTTAAGGAAAGGTTTACGGTTCAAAATGCATGATTAAGTGAAGACCGGAATAGAAGGTGATTTAGACCCGACAAGTTTGGAGACTTGTATAATACGGGTAAACTAAACACATTCTGGAATTTGAGGCAAAAATGACAAGGTTTGACCCGTTTTGGTCAATTTATGCAAACTAGTTACATAAACTGACCCGAACGCGAAATATGCGTAACGGGTAACCATAAGAGTCATATACAGGTTTCCTAAGTTAATATGCCTTAAATATGTTGTGACATCAGTAAGGTACCTTCCATTATGCCCAATTTGGATTTAAACACAAATTATGCCCCGTAGGGGTATTTTTGTCATTTTAAAGGCTATAAAAGAGATTAAGTATAACTCTGAGGTTCAGGTCTGATTTGATCAGTAAAAATACTTAATTAAATATACATACTATGCATTTAAAACGCGTAAAAAGACGGTTTTAAGCGATTTCCGGGTTTTATAAGAAAAGCTGATATTTTTATCATTCCAGAAGGCTTAAAATATTCTATTTATCATATGAGATCAGTAGAAAAAGGTTTGATATCAAAATGATTTGTAAAACTCATTTTATAGGCCAAAAGGGCAAAACCGTCAATTACCGAATCAAAGCTAGAACCCTATGTTATGCTCAGCTTAAAAATAAATAAAAATCTTCAAAAATCCCAAAATATTATATTATATCAGTGGGTAAAAAGTTTGGTATCAAAAATTGGGTTTAGATAGGCTTTATGCTAATTACGCCGTTTAATTAATAAAAAGCTTTCAATTTACGCTATTGAGCATAACTCTTAATCTAGACCTCAAACTGATGTGAAATTTTTAGAACATGTTTATAATTCAGTAATAAAGGTTATTGTCCTCTCACATTTTCAAAAATCTTGTTTTAAGGTCAAAAGGGCATAATAGTCAACATTTAGGCATATAACGGAAACATGCATATGAATCGGATAACTAAGGAACCAAGTTGTATAACCTCAGAGGGTTACATTAACCTATTACCGGTGGGCCCGGTGGGGAGTATCGTGACGTAGTTGATATCATCATAGTCAAACAACACAATATATAAATGCACAGCGGAAGCAAAAGATAAATATATTACATTCTGAAAATAAAGTAATGTCAAAGTATTACAACGGAAAGTAAAGGATCCACAGGCGGATCTTAAAACATAAACATCGTTCAACAGACTTTAGACGCCTAGAACTTGCAAGATTCCTTATTAACGCCCTGAGCTTCCAGCCAATTACGTTCAGTACCTGTCACTTAACCTTTTTGGAAAATACGTCAGTTTACACTGGTAAATACAATTAACTGACTCATTTTGGAAAAAGAGTTTGAAAATTGATTTGAATGCACGAGGCACAAAATATCTTTTATAACTTGGGACAATTTTATTAATAAAAATCTTGTATCCGATTTACATGTTTGTCCAACATTTAGGGCTGGTGATTCTATAATACAAGCCGGTCAAGATTAATCGACACACCATAAATATAACTCACAAGAAGACACCTTACGAGTGAGTATATCTTTTACATACGCAACAGGAGGTGTTATGCCTACACCTTGTGCTTACGTTATGGCCATTCACTTTTTAAATGAGCCAAGGATATCCAGGACACGGTCATTAACCCCTAATGTTATTTGTTATCAATCAATACAGATTAAAACGGGATTATGCAATTTAATCATCTCCGATTAAAAGGTTTCTACACCCGACCAAGCGGTATTTTTATAATACCGTATCCCAAGCCCGTATAAGGGAAAATAAGTTAAAAGTATTTACCTGAGCTAGCAATGCAATTTATACTCAGCCGTATATTCAAATCAGCAAACACAAGTACTTCTACTGGGGCTCTTAATCTAGAACGGAGGTTTTATTAACCTATTAGATTCCTAACGGGTCTTATTTAAGTCGTAACTTAGACCGGTTAGTTTTTAAGGAACGGTTCACGGTTCTTACGCACGATTAAGCGAAGACCGGAATGGAATGTGATTTAGACCCGAAAGTTTGAAGACTTGTATAATATGGGTAAACTAAACACATTCTGGATTTTGAGATAAAAATGATAAGGTTTGACCCGTTTTGGCTAATTTATGCAAACTAGTTACATAAACCGAACCGAACGCGTAAGAAGCGTAACGGGTAACCATAAGAGTCATATACAGGTTTCCTAAGTTAATATGCCTTATATATGTTGTGATATCAGTAAGATACCTTCCATTATGCCCAAAACGAATTAAGGACCAATTTATGCTCCGTAGGGGTATTTCGGTCATTTTTAACGGTTATAAAAGAGATTAAATATTAATCTGAGTTACCGGTCTGATTAAATTAGTAAATATACTTAACTTAATAAGTTATAACAGTGGGGTATCATACATATGTGAAATTTATTAATTATAACCATATTATGCACCGTAGGGGCATTTTGGTAATTTCACATAGGCTTAAAAGGCCAAAACAGAGAATCTGAGTTTAAAACTTTTGCTTACTGTTAAAATATAGAAATTTACTGAAAATATCAGTAGGCATCAACCCTTATATATTTAAACTAGTTTCGATACATACTATGCGTTATAAACGCTTAAAAAGGCGATTTGGAGCCATTTCCGGGTTTTGTATAGAAAGCTGATATTTTTATTATTCCAGAAGGCTCAAAATATTTTATTTATCATATTAGATCAGTAGAAAAAGGTTTGGGTTCAAAAGGATTTGTAAAACTCATTTTATAGCCCAAAAGGGCAAAACCGGCAATTACCGAATCAAGCCTATAACCCTATGTTATGCTCAGCCTAAAAATAAATAAAAATCTTTAAAAATCCCAAAATATTATTTTATATCAGTAGGTAAAAAGTTTGGTATCAAAAATTGGGTTTAGATAGGATATACGCCAATTACGCCGTTTAATTAATAAAAGGCTTTCTAATTACGCTATTGAGCATAACTCCTATTCTAGACCTCAAACTGATGTCAAATTTCAGGGACAAGTCTATAAATCAGTAATAAAGATTACTGTCCTCTCACATTTTCAAAATTCTCGTTTTAGGGTCAAAAGGGCATAACGGTCAACATTTAGGCATTTAACGGAAACATGCATGAACTAGGATTTCTATGGAACCAAGTTGTATAACCTCGGAGGGTTATACTAACTTATAATATGGTCCTAATGCAATCCTAAGGCATATCTAAACTAAGCTAAATCGGGTCAGAACTGAAAGTCAAAGCAAAAGTCAACTTTTGCGACTTTCGGTTCCGAACCGAGCCTATACTTAGAATTGTCGGGTTGAACATGCTTAGACATGTTCAATTAATAATTACCAAGTTATTAATATGTGAAAACTGATTTTATGGCTTCTATATTAATAGTTATGTATTTATTTAAAACTAACCCGTTTGACTTTTATTTGACCCGACAATTTAACTAAGTAAACGTGGTAATTAGGAGGTTCCCTTTTGAGGGTTTAACACCCACCTAATTACGGTCACGTAGCCATGTTCGTTGCGAACAATGGCTCAGCCATTTGAAAGTCAAAGCGTTTATCGAAAACGCTTGACTTTTCTGCTATAAACGCTAAATAATTAAACTAAGCACGAAAGGGGACTTACAAAGGGTCCAAAGGACTGAGGGAGGTTCTCAAAAGAGTTCAAGATCCTCACAATTCAGAGAGTTTATCAGATTGAAGGAGAGGTGCAAATGAGATCCAAACATTCAATGGGTATTTATAGGATTTAGAGGACCGTTAAGATCGTTCCTCGATAAATGTGATCAAATCTGGACCGTACACCTTTACCCCTTGTTTTAGAAATCTATGGGCTGCCCAAGTACTGAAGAAAACCATTTGCAATTGATTAAAATAGCTGTAACAGCTGGAAATCAAGTTTCTGAAATGGCAGTTTTGGTCCCTGCATGCTTCTAGCCCCTTTCTGATGCGTTTGAGGCCCGTTAAACCATTTTAAGGCTATAAAATGATGCCTAAGCATAGAGAATATGAAACATGCTCAAAAATATGCCGGATGTCGGTTCGTTTGGTCGTACGGTCACGTTGTTCGGCTAATTACGACGGAACACGGACGGACGCGAAAAACGATTCAAACGACGCGACGAATGGAATTTTATCATGGCGATCACTAGAATAAAATATTTTAGTGATTACATAAATTTTTGGGTGTCCGGGGATATTCAGAATGCGAGATATGCGCAAAAGTGCAAACTTGTGCACTTTTTGACACTTTTAGTCCCTACATGACATAAAAGTTTATTTTTGCGTACCAAACACCTCTAAACCTATATCTAAGCTATATAAAGGATAAATAGGGTATGTTTAACTTATGGACATATTCCGGAAGGTCCGTTACCATACGATTCGACCTCCTTTTGCAGTTTGACGCAATTAGTCCCTTAATTGCGCAAAGTAGCGCGAAATGCCGTTTAATGATATCTAAGCCTTCCATGGCCCATAATAATCATTCCCAAGCATATATTTAAATATTACTATGCTCCCGTTTGCTTAAATGGTCACCGAATGGCGTAGATTCAAAAGTTGACGCTTTAGGCCCCTCTATTGCGCAAACTTGCGCATTTCATCATTTATTAGCATTGAAGCCTCATCTAATCCATATTAGGCATCCTTGAAAGTATTATTAAACATTACGATGCTTCGGGTTCTCTAAAAGGTCATTCAGAGGTATAATTAAACATATTGACACTTTTAGTCCCTCTAACTTGCAAAGTTGCGCGTAACTTTACTTATAGGTATAAAAACCTTAGACGACCATTAATTGGCATTTCCGAGAGTTATAATTAAATATTATGAAGCTCCTGGTTTGTTAAAAGGTCACTCAGAGGTAAGAATTAACATGTTGACGCTTTTAACCCTTTTTCTGCGCAAACTTTCAATTAATTACATAAACGGCTACACTTGATTAACAAGTGGCTCATTTGTGAATATAAAACCATAAAAGGTTATTTAGAAACTTATTTTAGGTATGATAATACTTACAGTTCTTTCATAATCAAAGTTTTCGATTTTTTGAAAAATTAGTCCCTTAAATTCAACGTTTGACTTCATTAGGGTTTATTACACGTGTCAATACTTCATTGGACGTGATTTTCGAGGTGTTACATCCTCACCCCCTTAAAAGAAATCTCGACCTTGAGATTTTCTTAAAGTAAATGAAGTATTTTCTGTCGTATCATGGATTTAACTTCCATAGTATATTTGGGCCTCCAAGGGTATCCCAGTTGACCTATACAATAGGTGCATACTTTCTTTTGGAGCTCCTTAACCTGTCGATTCTCAATCGACATAGGTTGCTCCTACTATCATAGATCTGCATATCATTATGTGATAGTGCTTTTCGACTTATTGGTGACACGTCGCTAAATCATTAGTGTGGGTCATATTGCGCGTTCCACCAAGCTCCTATATTAGGTCTTAGCTTGTAAGCTATTTAGTCTTGATACATTCGAATCCTTCGAATGACTTTGTAGATTCCGAGCTTAACTAACCTGAAAATTACAACTTGGCACACCCTTCCAGGGTGTTATCTTTTGTTGAACCTTATCTTTTAACCAGAACTTAGGAGGGTTGCTATTTTCATACATCCTTGATTTCCTGCCGTATACTGGTAACTTACAATCGATTATGGATTTGTATGATCTTATTTGTTGTTTCCAATGCAACTTTCAGATCCTGATAGGTGGACTTCCCAAAGTCTCGTCCATCCTACGGATGTTTTGATATTTCATCCATACAAGGTCTCCAAAGGAGCCACCTTGATACTTATATAACAACTATTGTAGAAAAGCTTATCTTAAGGTGAGATGGTTATTCCAACCATTGCTCAAAACTAATCTTAAGGAGTAGCTAATCCTTACAGTTAGTCGAACAAATCGACGATCCTGGGCAGCTGATGGCGATTCTTAATTGTTGTCTAAATAGGGTTGCGGTAATCAATGCATAAGCAAAATGAACCGTCTTTCTTATTTAACAATATCAAACTCTCGAAATATTGAGTTAGGCTATATGAATCTCCTATCTTAAAATTTACTTAATCAGGGTTTCGATTATTCCATTAATGGTACTAGCTGTCTTGGAGATTTCATAATGATACAACCCTAAATGGGATATAAATCTTAACTCTACTTGCCTCTCGGGAGGTAAACATGGTAGTCTTAGGAGAAGATAATCAAGATACAAGGAGGTTATAGAGATTTTCCAAATCTCAGGCTCCAGTTCATCCATCCTTGCTGGTGTCAAATGAGTGACACATTTATGTTACGAGTCCACGGAATTCTTAATCAGAGACACTTACTTAGACAATTCCATTCTGGATATCATCTTTGAATACCATTAGTTGACTTTAATACCGTATGACCATTGGAATATCTTTGTGGTTCCATGCATTAAACCTCCATACTGATCAGGTATGGAAGCAATCTATGGAACTTATTGAGATACACCAATCCTCATATGGTGCTTTTGTCATACCATATGGTATTCTTAATCGATAGAGATCAAGAGATATCAACTTCATATTCTGACGTACTTCATCTGGGGAGGGGGTACTCGAATTATATGACTGAAGATTTCTAGCAGGAACAGAAGAAATGGTTCCTATGATTTTGTTGGTAAGTTTTACCTTACACTTAACATCTAGGGTTCTTATAAAAGATTTTAAAAGTTTGCTATACTTATAGTTTATGAAGGATTGATTGGTATCCGAATCAAAGCAGAATTCTTAGCGTTTATTCACTGATAAGTGTTAAGGAATGTATCTGATGCCATTATTTATGAACTAGCTCAGGTATTTTAGGCGCTTTCATTCTTAGGCTTTCCTTCCTTAGCCGCATTTCCTTTGACAGATTTAGGGCACGTGGTCTTGATGTGGCCTTTCTCATTACAGCCGAAGCATACTGCATTCTTCATGTCCTTGCAGTCCAACGTCTTATGTTCCCTTGATTTGCAGATACCACAAGCCCTCGGCTGTGATTGGGATTTTGGTTCGAACCTGCACTTCCCATAATGGCGCTTCTTGCAGGTCTTGCATACAGGTTTCTGGTTGGACTTTTGTTTGTTCTTTTTCGTAGAACTCTGGGAGTTATCTTCCTCCCTTTTCCTTTTTAGTTCATCCCTTGCATTAGAGGTATGAACGAGATCCTTCTTGTGAGTAAGGACGTGTGGTTTTGGATGAGACTTGGAGCAAGTAGCATCGGGCTCCTTGAACTTTTTCACGGCCTTCTTCACAGCTTTACCAACAGATGCGTCTATCATAGTTTGAAGAACATCACTGGAAATTCTAAGGTTCACAATTGTAGCATCATTGGCATGTGTCGCATCATCCATAACACGACCAACGGCTGTCTTATCTGAGTTTGCCATACTCGATATTGCTTCCTAACACCAATAAAACAATTTCTTAGTTGCAATCCAACAACTGCTATTCCTCATCCCGATGGCCTTAATATATACTAACCATGGTATCAATAACCCATACAGGCTAATATAGCACTAACATTCTTAATGAACGTTATTTAAAATGTGTATTAATATTACTTAGCCTAGGTCGCAAAAGACCATCAATGGCATTTAAGGTTTGGACCTAGTCCATCACTTTTCTGACAGAGGATCAAAACGTCACATCTGTCTTTATTATATTGAAGAGTTTAGGTAGCTTGAAAGCTTGCCATAGGGATATCAGAAAAAAGTGATTCCTATTAGATATAAAATATCCATCTAAGGTTTATTGGAGCACTCTCTAGAGTATCTTCGGCCAATTTCTACTTAGCAGTAAATGACCGGAGTCCTAATCAGGCGGAGACAACAGTTCTCAATATTTATCGTTAATTATAGAATCATATGTGCCAGCATCAAATAAATTTCTGCATAACTTCTTGATAAGGGAAAAGTACCTGCTATATAGTCGTCATTCTGCACCATCTCCTGGGCGTTCCTCTGGAAGACTCATGCGTTTGTGTTCCTGGCCTCTCCAGGCTTCTTTATAAGCTTTGGGCAGTTGGTTTTGATGTGCCCTTCCTCGTTACAATTGTAACATGTCGCGCTCTTTAACTCCTTGCAATCTAAGGTTTTGTGACCCTTGGTCTTGCAAATTCCACACAATTTAGCACGTGGGTCGATAGTACATTTTCCAGAATGTTGCTTTCTGCAGTTACTGCATTTGGGTCTGTTATTAGACTGACTCGAGTTTTTCCTAAATTCGGAGTCTTCCTTGTTCCTAAAACTTCCCTTTTTCTTCTTGTCAGACCGATGAGAGTTCTTCTCCTCCCTTTCCCTTTTTCCCTCGCCAGAAGCCTTAACAGACTTATTTCTGATTGCATCTAAGGTGAGAGATAAGGATAAGTCCACCGCGGACCTATATGTGGTAGGCCTAGATGCTTTAACATTTCCCTTTATCTCTGGTGCTAGGCCTCCAATAAAACGCGCTATGCGTTTAGGTTCAGGGGTGACTAAGTAAGGAACTAGGCGGGACATAGTGTTGAAACTTGTCACATATGCCTGGCAATCCAAATTCTCCATGACCAGAGTCAAGAAGTCTGATTCTATCTCTTCTACCTCATGCTGAGGGCAATAGTTTTCCTTGATTAATGCAACAAATTGATCCCAAGATAAGTTGTAGAGTAGGACCTTTCCCGTGGCTTGGAGCAATGATCTCCACCATGCCAACGCTTCTCCTTTGAATGATTGTGAAACAAATTTCACAACATCTTGTTCCGCACAACCGCTGATGTCAACAACAGTGTCCATCTCATCGAGCCATGTCATGCAATCGATGGCCCCTTTTTCCCTTGTAAAGCCTCTGGGCTTGCAGGAGACAAAATATTTATATGAGCAGGTCTTAATTGGTGCCTCTTGTAGAAGCACAACCTGTCTAGGCGGAACACTCCTCTGATTTGATGAGTGATGAACATCGTTCTCCCTTGACTCATGTGTTTTGGGAGGGGGCTTACTACAAGCCACAGATAGAGTCTTAGAGTGGGTATCATTTGATTCATCACACTGTCTGTCAAGAGCTCGAGTAACTGCATAATCTATTATTGCATGCAGTTCCGCTCCAGTTACATTAATTCTGGTAGTATCATTGTTCTCCTTCAAGTGGCTGTTAACTTCATCTAATCCAGCCATGTAGCTTGATTGCTTCATAAACATTGATAATGATTTATTCAGAGGTTATTATGAAATTATGATTTTTGATAATTTATTAACCATGGTAATATAAACCATATGGGTTAATTTGTTAATTTTATTAGTATTTTCATTATAATTTTATCCTAGTATATAAAAACACCAAGGATATTAAAGTGGCACAGCAGCCTGGTCACGAGGACAGTTTTGAATTTATAAGCCATGATCGTTTGGGATCGAGGCATTTAAGGTTTGAGCATAGTCGGTTACTTTTCTTGACAGAGAGTCGAAAGCTACAACTGCCTTTTGTCTTTTAGGACAATAGATATAGCCCGTGGGCATTTCCCTTCTGAGGGATGTTTATGATATGATCATCTTTTCAGATGCTATTAGTCAAGATCGTTTGGATCATACCGGCTATTATGCTTGGACATGGTCCAACATTTTTAGACAGGAGGTCAAAGAACACCACTGTCGTTGTCTTATCGGACAACAAGTTTAGCCCGTAGGCACTTCATCACTATTGGATGTTTATAATATGATCATCTTATAGGATGATATAAGCCATGATTTCTAGATCATTAGGCCAAATCAGGAAATTAAAAAAAAATTCCAATATAGGGATGACTATTGTGATTTTCTCAGATCACTTTTGTCAAGAGTGCTAACACGTTCTTAGGTGTTAACAAGGATTTGATTCTCTTGAATAGGTCTTACCATCTTGGCCATGTCTTAAAGTAACACGTGGCTAGGTCTTGTCCTTTTTAGATTTTGCCATTTTATTATAATGGTAGATCTTATAATATAGGAATGATATTTTAAATATAATTCGTTCCTTTAAAATTTAAACAAGTATATGGTTGCCCTAAACGGGACATCTAACAGAAAATGACTTGCCCATGCAAGGGCTAATCGGAAAATAACAAAGGAACCAAATAAGGGCAAAATAAAACGAATAAGGATTAGTCCTATGTTCTTGTCTAGACTCAAGAATGTGCTACTGTGTAACTGAGATTAAACACAAAAAGGCTAGCGTTAAATTCACTCAGCGTTGGCTCTGATACCAACCTGTCACACCCCGATATTTCCACGTATTACCGGTGGGCCCGGTGGGGAGTATCGTGACGTAGTTGATATCATCATAGTCAAACAACACAATATATAAATGCACAGCGGAAGCAAAAGATAAATATATTACATTTCGAATATAAAGTAATGTCAAAGTATTACAACGGAAAGTAAAGGATCCACAGGCGGATCTTAAAACATAAACATCGTTCAACAGACTTTAGACGCCTAGAACTTACAAGATTCCTTATTAACGCCCTGAGCTTCCAGCCAATTACGTTCAGTACCTGTCACTTAACCTTTTTGGAAAATACGTCAGTTTACACTGGTAAATACAATTAACTGACTCATTTTGGAAAAAGAGTTTGAAAATTGATTTGAATGCACGAGGCACAAAATATCTTTTATAACTTGGGACAATTTTATTAATAAAAATCTTGTATCCGATTTACATGTTTGTCCAACATTTAGGGCCGGTGATTCTATAATACAAGCCGGTCAAGATTAATCGACACACCATAAATATAACTCACAAGAAGACACCTTACGAGTGAGTATATCTTTTACATACGCAACAGGAGGTGTTATGCCTACACCTTGTGCTTACGTTATGGCCATTCACTTTTTAAATGAGCCAAGGATATCCAGGACACGGTCATTAACCCCTAATGTTATTTGTTATCAATCAATACAGATTAAAACGGGATTATGCAATTTAATCATCTCCGATTAAAAGGTTTCTACACCCGACCAAGCGGTATTTTTATAATACCGTATCCCAAGCCCGTATAAGGGAAAATAAGTTAAAAGTATTTACCTGAGCTAGCAATGCAATTTATACTCAGCCGTATATTCAAATCAGCAAACACAAGTACTTCTACTGGGGCTCTTAATCTGGAACGGAGGTTTTATTAACCTATTAGATTCCTAACGGGTCTTATTTAAGTCGTAACTTAGACCGGTTAGTTTTTAAGGAACGGTTCACGGTTCTTACGCACGATTAAGCGAAGACCGGAATGGAATGTGATTTAGACCCGAAAGTTTGAAGACTTGTATAATATGGGTAAACTAAACACATTCTGGATTTTGAGATAAAAATGATAAGGTTTGACCCGTTTTGGCTAATTTATGCAAACTAGTTACATAAACCGAACCGAACGCGTAAGAAGCGTAACGGGTAACCATAAGAGTCATATACAGGTTTCCTAAGTTAATATGCCTTATATATGTTGTGATATCAGTAAGATACCTTCCATTATGCCCAAAACGAATTAAGGACCAATTTATGCCCCGTAGGGGTATTTCGGTCATTTTTAACGGTTATAAAAGAGATTAAATATTAATCTGAGTTACAGGTCTGATTAAATTAGTAAATATACTTAACTTAATAAGTTATAACAGTGGGGTATCATACATATGTGAAATTTATTAATTATAACCATATTATGCACCGTAGGGGCATTTTGGTAATTTCACATAGGCTTAAAAGGCCAAAACAGAGAATCTGAGTTTAAAACTTTTGCTTACTGTTAAAATATAGAAATTTACTGAAAATATCAGTAGGCATCAACCCTTATATATTTAAACTAGTTTCGATACATACTATGCGTTATAAACGCTTAAAAAGGCGATTTGGAGCCATTTCCGGGTTTTGTATAGAAAGCTGATATTTTTATTATTCCAGAAGGCTCAAAATATTTTATTTATCATATTAGATCAGTAGAAAAAGGTTTGGGGTCAAAAGGATTTGTAAAACTCATTTTATAGCCCAAAAGGGCAAAACCGGCAATTACCGAATCAAGCCTATAACCCTATGTTATGCTCAGCCTAAAAATAAATAAAAATCTTTAAAAATCCCAAAATATTATTTTATATCAGTAGGTAAAAATTTTGGTATCAAAAATTGGGTTTAGATAGGATATACGCTAATTACGCCGTTTAATTAATAAAAGGCTTTCTAATTACGCTATTGAGCATAACTCCTATTCTAGACCTCAAACTGATGTCAAATTTCAAGGGCAAGTCTATAAATCAGTAATAAAGATTACTGTCCTCTCATATTTTCAAAATTCTCGTTTTAGGGTCAAAAGGGCATAACGGTCAACATTTAGGCATTTAACAGAAACATGCATGAACTAGGATTTCTATGGAACCAAGTTGTATAACCTCGGAGGGTTATACTAACTTATAATATGGTCCTAATGGAATCCTAAGGCATATCTAAACTAAGCTAAATCGGGTCAGAACTGAAAGTCAAAGCAAAAGTCAACTTTTGCGAGTCAAAGCAAAAGTCAACTTTTGCGACTTTCGGTTCCGAACCGAGCCTATACTTAGAATTGTCGGGTTGAACATGCTTAGACATGTTCAATTAATAATTACCAAGTTATTAATATGAGAAAACTGATTTTATGGCTTCTATATTAATAGTTATGTATTTATTTAAAACTAACCCGTTTAACTTTTATTTGACCCGACAATTTAACTAAGTAAACGTGGTAATTAGGAGGTGCCCTTTTGAGGGTTTAACACCCACCTAATTACGGTCACGTAGCCATATTCGTTTCGAACAATGGCTCAGCCATTTGAAAGTCAAAGCGTTTATCGAAAACGCTTGACTTTTCTGCTATAAACGCTAAATAATTAAACTAAGCACGAAAGGGGACTTACAAAGGGTCCAAAGGACTGAGGGAGGTTCTCAAAAGAGTTCAAGATCCTCACAATTCAGAGAGTTTATCAGATTGAAGGAGAGGTGCAAATGAGAGCCAAACATTCAATGGGTATTTATAGGATTTAGAGGACCGTTAAGATCGTTCCTCGATAAATGTGATCAAATCTGGATCGTACACCTTTACCCCTTGTTTTAGCAATCTATGGGCTGCCCAAGGACTGAAGAAAACATTTGCAATTGATTAAAACAGCTGTAACAGCTGGTAACAGCTGGAAATCAAGTTTCTGAAATGGCAGTTTTGGTCCCTGCATGCTTCTAGCCCCTTTCTGATGCGTTTGAGGCCCGTTAAACCATTTTTAAGGCTATAAAATGATGCCTAAGCATAGGGAATATGAAACATGCTCAAAAATATGCCGGATTTCGGTTCGTTTGGTCGTACGGTCACGTTGTTCGGCTAATTACGACGGAACACGGACGGACGCGAAAAACGATTCAAACGACGCGATGCGACGAATGGAATTTTATCATGGCGATCACCAAAATAAAATATTTTAGTGCTTACATAAATTTTTGGGTGTCCGGGGATATTCAGAATGCGAGATATGCGCAAAAGTGCAAACTTGTGCACTTTTTGACACTTTTAGTCCCTGCATGACATAAAAGTTTATTTTTGCGTACCAAACACCTCTAAACCTATATCTAAGCTATATAAAGGATAAATAGGGTATGTTTAACTTATGTACATATTCCGGAAGGTCCGTTACCATACGATTCGACCTCCTTTTGCAGTTTGACGCAATTAGTCCCTTAACTGCGCAAAGTAGCGCGAAATGCCGTTTATTGATATCTAAGCCTACCATGGCCCATAATAATCATTCCCAAGCATATATTTAAATATTACTACACTCCCGTTTTCTTAAATGGTCACCGAATAGCGTAGATTCAAAAGTTGACGCTTTAGGCCCCTCTATTGCGCAAACTTGCGCATTTCATCATTTATTAGCATTGAAGCCTCATCTAATCCATATTAGGCATCCTTGAAAGTATTATTAAACATTACGATGCTTCGGGTTCTCTAAAAGGTCATTCAGAGGTATAATTAAACATATTGACACTTTTAGTCCCTCTAACTTGCAAAGTTACGCGTAACTTTACTTATAGGTTTAAAAACCTTAGACGACCATTAATTGGCATTTCCGAGAGTTATAATTAAATATTATGAAGCTCCTGGTTTGTTAAAAGGTCACTCAGAGGTAAGAATTAACATGTTGACGCTTTTAACCCCTTTTCTGCGCAAACTTTCAATTAATTACATAAACGGCTACACTTGATTAACAAGTGGCTCATTTGTGAATATAAAACCATAAAAGGTTATTTAGAAACTTATTTTAGGTATGATAATACTTCCAGTTCTTTCGTAATCAAAGTTTTCGATTTTTTGAAAAATTAGTCCCTTAAATTCAACGTTTGACTTCATTAGGGTTTATTACACGTGTCAATACTTCATTGGACGTGATTTTTCGAGGTGTTACATAAAATATGCTACATTGGGTCAGAACTGAAAGTCAAAGAAAAAGTCTACTTTTGCGACTTTCGGTTCCGAACCGAGCTTAAACTGAAAATTGTCGGGTTGAACATGCTTAGACATGTTCTTACATTAATTATTATGTTATATAAGTGATAAAATAGGTTCCATGGCTTTTACATTGTTAATTATGCGTTTAATTGAAATTTAGCTTTCTGTTGACTTTTTACAATCAAGTTTGACCCGACAATTGACTTAGTTAGAGTGGGAATCAGAGGGTGCCCTTTTAAGGGTTTATTACCCACATAATTACCAACTCATAGCCACTTTCAATTCGAATAATGGCTGGATTGATAGTGATTAAACAGAAAGTCAAAGTTTAATCATGATAACCTTGACTTATGGCAATTAACTAATTAAAACTTAATTAGAGAAGCTAAGAGTACTTACATATGGTCCTATGGACTTAATATAACTCAGAGGAGGTGCCAAGATGTCCAGGATCCTCAGATTTGAGAGAGAGCAAGAACTCAAGAAAATGGTGCAAGTGAAATGAATTGGGTTCTTGGTCTATTTATAGTGTTTGAGGGAAAATGGATGATCAACAAGTGTTGAGGAGGTTTGTAGGATTATTACAGCTATTATAACAGCTGTTGTGATCAGCTTGTTGCCCAAGAAAAATGTTTGGTAGCTGCTGTCTTAGTCCCTGCCATGTTTTATTCATTTTTTGAACTTTCAAAAACAGCCATATCAGTCCCTGCAGGTTTTTAATGCATATATTTAAGTTTCAGAACTGACATAATCAGTCCCAGCAGGTTTTTAATGCATATATTAAGTTTCAGAACTGACATAATCAGTCCCTGCAGGTTTTTAATCCCTTTCAGACTTTCAGAACATGCAGTTTCAGTCCCTGTACTTGTTAAATGTCATTTCTGACTTATTTAAGGCCCGTTAACCTCATTTCAAGGCTCTACTATGAAGCCTAAACATAGGGGACATGAAACATGCTAAAAAATATGTCGGATGTCGGTTCGTTTGGTCGTACGGTCACGTTGTTTTCGGCTAATTACGACGAAACACGAACGGATGCGAAAAATGATCCAAATTACGCGACGAATGGAATTTTATCATGCCGATCACTAAAATAAAATATTTTAATGCTTAAATAAATTTTTGGATGTCCGGATATATTTTAATGCTTAAATAAATGGATATTTGAAGTGGAGTAAAATCACCAATACTTAACTTTTCGAAAATGTAGTTTGGCATTATATTAACACAAAGATCTTTATCGATTGTGATATTACTAATAAAGGAATTTTGAAAAAAACATGAAACCGGTGTAATGTTAATTTCAAATGGGTCTTCTTTTATTAGCGAAGTTTGATCATTAGTTAACTTAACGCTTACCGTTTCGTCAATTTTAGTGTTAGTGTTTAACTCTTTTAAAAACTTAGCATGAGTGGGTACTAAACAATGATTTTCGAAAGAAGGTGACAAGATGTTAATTTTTTCAAAATTAGACTCTTCTTTGATTTTAACGCTATCGGACTCACCTTTCTCGTTGTTTAACTCATGTGTCTGCTTTTCACTTATTTGTTCTTCCATTTTTACATTTTCAACTATCTCTTCTTTTAATTCTTCTCTTGCGCGAGACTCCTCTTCCTTTGCGCGAGATTCTTTTATGCATCGTTCGATAGTTTTAATGTGTTCTATTATCCTATCGGCTATGTCGGTGATAGAGTAAGGATCGGGATCCTCAAAGCTTGAATCCGGATGTTCGATCCTTTGTTCCTCATAATACTCATAGGAAGTAGATGGTTCACACCATTGTTCTTCATTGTAAGTATATGATGGATAAGGGTCAAAATTTTGTTCTTCATAATACTCATACGAGGTGGGTTGTTCACGCCATGGTTCCTCATAATAAGCATATGAAGGTGGAGGCTCATATCTTGGTTCCTCAAAGTATGAGTATGGAGGCTCATACCTTGGTTCATCAAAATATGAGTATGAGGGAGAAGGTTCATACCTTGGGTCCTCATAGGATGTGTATGAAGTTGATGGCTCGTACCTGGGCTCCTCATAGTTGGCGTATGAAGTGGATGGTTGAAAAAAGCCACAATATTGTACCGGGTGAGGGTCACCACAATTGGTGCCATAGTCTTCCCTATAATCATCCTCCTCCTAGGTGTAGTTGTAGCCTCTTGAGTATTGATCCATAAGAATCACTCAGCAGACCACAACAGAGTCTCAGGACTAGAAAACAAAAATAAAAACGGAAACAGAGGCTGGACACGGCCCCGTGTTTAGTGAGCACGGCCTGTGTTCAGAATCTGTATCTGGGCGTTTTAATAAAAGTTACTGGTTTTATGGAGCACGGGGCGTGTTCAGTGAGAACGACCCCGTGTTCAGACTCTGTATCTGGGTGTTTTGAAAAAAAAAATGTGCAACACGGCCCCGTGTTCAGGCTACTGTAAATGCAAAAACTAACTAAAATGCAGAAAAATGCGCGCGGTTTTGAAAAGGTTTTGAAAAACTGATTAGGCCGTCGATTTTAAGCTTTCTTAAAATCCTTGTGTCCCCGGCAACGGCGTCAAAAACTTGATATGTGCGGTGTGTTATATATATTTATGTATATTTTAGCCCTTTTTACACTTTAGTCAAGTTTTAAATTTATAAAACAAGATATTTTACTAACACTAAACACACATATGGGCAAGTGCACCCATCGTGAGCGTAGTATAGCGTTGGTAAGATACCGAGGTCGTCCAAGGACACAAGAGCTTTTAGTACCAGTTTATCCTCAACGTCTTATCAAATCAAAATTTTAGAAAAAAGTTTTTAAAGAAGAAAATAAAACTAACTAAAAATGCTGAAAAAAAAATAAAATAAAACAGATAGACAAGATGAATCACTTGGATCCGACTCGCCTTTAGTGTAACCTTTGATTATTTCCGCACTTTTTCCACTTTTTAAGAGATTATCTTAGTTATAGTAGTAGGCCCCTCTTTTGAAGGTGACATTACCCTCAACCCAGTAGTTTGAGTCAGCAAGGATACAATCCTAAAGGGTCGGATTATTGAAAAATAATTAATTAAGTTATTAATGCATAATGTGGTAGGCCCCTCTTTTGAAGGTGACGTTACACTCGGCTAAGTAGTTTGAGTCAGCAGGGATACAATCCTAAATAGCCGGGTGAAGGGGTATGGTCCCAGATCTCGCGTCAGCATGACCGCGAGTGACCATTACCCTTATCAAAAACCCCCACCAGCAAGAACTTACCTGTGTCCGTGCGGGCACGCGCGAACACAGCGGTTGAAACCAATCTGTCCATTGATGAGAAGACTTACCTTAAGTATGAGAACGAATGTTACGCATGGCGATGCGGCCTGACACCGCATCCTGTGGACATTTTCGTCACGAAAAGGGACCTAGACAACAATAACAGTCACCAAGCGGCGATGCGGCACGGCACCGCATCCCGCATCCATCTTGGCCAGAACAAGAACGCGGGAACAACATCAGTTACCGCAAGCAGCGATGCGGCCCGGCACCGCATCCTGCCTACAAGGCAAGTGGGTCTGACACCACAGTGCAAGTGGCACTGAGAACAGTCACTTGTCAGCCCACATGTATGCAACAGCCTGACACCACAGCAGGACGTGGCATCACCACCGTAATCGACGGGCCTGACACACCTACAGGAGGTTGTGCGATGTCAGGCTAACTACTCAACTACCCTCCTTCACTCCTCGGCTATAAATACCCATCCCAAACCAGGTTTGAGGTATCTCTTCACAACTCTCTCACTACTACTACTATCACACTTTGCTTCCCAAACAAATTACTGATTCTCACGCCGGAGAGTGGTAACAAGGAGCACCCCCCACCCCATTCTCCTTGTTACGAGTCACGGTTTGTTTCCTTGTGCAGGAGATCAACCAGCGGACGATCCAGCCAGCGATCCTCGGAGAGAAGGGATTAACCCTACTTGACGAGATCAGTGTGTTAACCACCTCGGTTAACCATTGTTTCATCATTGGCGCCCACCGCTACTCTTAGCACTTTTTTCCACCATCCTTTTCTCTCCAAAGATTATGTCTGATCGTATAAACAACAATACCGGGGATAATCTAAACCCCGCAAACACAGGGCCTACGGGGACCGCTCCTCTAGCCCCAAATCCTGGCCACATTGGCACATCAACGCAAGGGGGCACATCCCTTACGTTCGGACACGACCTTTCACAGTACGCTGCTGTGATACCTCCAGACATGAACCTTCATGTATGGTTCGACCAACAACAAGCTTTGCTGGCCGCAACATACAACAGAGCTTGCGCAGAAGCGCAAGTACCAGTCGGGCCTACCCCAGCACCGCATACCCCTGCGGCTCGTATTTTACAATACGACGGCAGGGCCCCCACGCACCCAGCCTCCCGAAGTAGGCATGAAGACCGCGGCTTCTCTTACTGTGAGGTCCGCACGATCAATGAGGGTGATTCCTCATACGGGTCCCGCAGCAGTGGCCCAATACAAAGCCGCCTAGGCCCTCATGGCGAAAACAGGAGGCAATCCACAGCCCACCGCGGTCCCGGCATCCATAGCCGGCTGGGACCTTAGTCCCACCATGAAGGATATGGCCGTACCGATCCGGACGACCATACATACTGCGGGGAGTCCCATGCTACTAACAGTAGACCACGAGGGCGCAATTATGTTCCTCCCACTCACCCCCGCACCACATAGCTACGCGCTGCAAAGCGCCACAAGAGCCAACCCTACAGGCCGAAATCTGCGGCCGAAAACTCCAAGTTTGTCCCGGAGATTGCCCACGCCGATGTCACCACCACTAAATTCCCATTAAACATTGGGAAATACAATGGTTCGTCCGACCCGGACGATCACATGAACATCTTCACCGGCGCAGGGTGCAACGACAGGTGGGACGAGCCCACCTGGTGTCATTTTTCCCCCCAGACCCTCACGGGTCTGGCAAGGGCTTGGTTCGATTCTTTGCCAGTGGGATCACTGGCCTCATTCGAGGACTTACAAGAAAAGTTCCTCGCACATTTTAGCCAGCAACGACGTCACGAACGTGATTCTATGGACGTCATGAACAACTGGCGCAGAGACAACGAATCTCTTGAGTCGTTTGTCGTCCGTTACAACAAAGAGTGCCTGGAGATAGGCGGCGTTGCAGACCAAATGGCACGCAACCATTTCATTCGAGCCGTCAAGGACGAAGAAATGGTTATGACCATCTCCGGTAAGGAAGGCTTGCCCAAGAAATGGGAAGACGTCATGGCCGCGGTCAAGACGTACGCCCAGACCCAGCGGTCCCTCAAACTGCACGTCGCAATGGCATAGCCCCAAGAGGAAGGCCAATCCTCCCGCTAAGAGCACAAGCGCAACAACAAGCGCAACCGGGACACATGGAATCGCGACGGCGATCCCAGGCCATATGTCCCGCGTAACAACCAGCCCGATGCAAGGGCAACTATCAATGCCCAGCGTGAGAACAGGACGTCGAAGAAGGAATCTCGGGACCGTAATTGGACCAAGATCAACCAGTCGCCAGGCGACGTCCTCCTTACGGACGCGCAATTCCTGCGACCGGCCCAACCAATGAAGTCCAAGAAGAACCAGGATCTCTCACTCTTCTACGAGTTTCACAAGGACTCGGGCCACACAACAAACAACTACACCAGTCTCTGACTGGAGATTGAGCGAGCCCTCAAAGAGGGGAAGCTGCAACATCTGTTGCCAGCCGTGTAAAAACAAACCAAGCGCATCACCCCCCACAACGAGGGTCCCTCCACGGGTAAGAGGACCATGTACGTGGCCTCAACCCACATGATCAATGGAGGACGAGGAAAGCCGCGCAAAGCGGCAAGAAGACCGGACAATGATTGGAAAGATGAGCAAGTTATCTTTCCAAAAGTCCGAGGCGGACCGCGCGACAGGCGCGCCGTCGTTATCACAGGCTACCTGGCCCACTACTGCACCGAGCGACTCTTCATCTACCCGGGTAGTACATCTGACATCATATACGAGCAGTGTTTCAACCAGTTCGATCAAGAAGACAAGGACCGGTTGCAACCGACAGACTACCCTTTGGCCGGATTTGTGGGGGAAACCGTATTCCCCCTGGGCCAAATCACCTTCCCTGTGCGCCTCACCAACGGAAGGCACACACGAACGGAGGAGGTAAACTTCATGGTTTTACCCCACACCTCCAAATACGACGTGATTCTCGGGAGGGAGTCCCAAGGCGACTTCAACATGATTACGTCTGTACCCCACTCTGCTGTTGGTTTCCCAACCGAAACGGGGGTCGTGATAATCTACGCACGCAGAGAGGTTATGACGTCGGACGAACTGCGTCCGACCAAGATAGCAAGGCCTACCCCCAACACCCAACCAGAAAAATGGGTTCTTAACGCAAGACACCCAGAGCAAACGGTCACGTTGGGCCACGCCTTGTCCCACAGCATCAGAGCGCACCTGAAGCAGCTCCTCTTCAGGAACCAGGATATTTTTGCGTGGACACCCGCAGACATGACAGGGGTGCCACGTGAAATTGCGCAGCATTTTCTGAATACCTTACCAGGTATCAAGCCGGTGATCCAAGGCCAACGCCACCTTGGATCCGCAAAGAACGAGGCGATGCATGAGCAGGTCAAAGAACTGCTCTCCGCAGGCATCCTGCGGGAAGTTAAGTACCAGTCTTGGTTGTCCAACCCAGTCATGGTAGAAAAACCAACCGGGGGCTGGCGCATGTGCGTCGATTATAAAGATCTCAACAAAGCTTGCCCTAAGGATTGTTACGCACTTCTGGAGATCGACGAGAAAGTCGATAACCTCGCACCATTTAGATGGATGTGTTTCCTCGATTGTTACAAAGGCTACCATCAGGTACACCTATCGGGAACTACTGTTACACAAAAATGCCGTTTGGGTTGCGCAACGCGGGCGCAACCTATTAAAAGTTGATGAACGACACTTTTCGCGGTCAAATCAGCAAAAGTGTCGAAATCTATAAGGACGACCTGGTCGCCATGAGCATGGAGGAAGACACCATGCTCAACGATATTGAAAGAACATTCCAAACTCTGCGAAGCGTCAACATGAAGCTCAATCCAGGGAAATGCTCGTTTGGAATGGAGGAAGGCAAGTTCCTTGGATTCATCGTAACCAAAGATGGATTCAAAGTGAACCCGGAGAAAGTTCAGGCGATCGAGCGCATGCCATCGCCTTCCACGATGAAAGAAATGCAACGACTAGCCGGCAGGCTAGCCGCACTGAATAGATTCTTAGCCAATCATGCAACTAAGTCTTATCCTTTCATCAAAACCCTGCGGAACTGTTTAAAAAAGGAACAATTCCAATGGACCGCAGAGGCCGAAAATGCTTTCCGGGAGATGAAAGAGTGTTTGATCCAACTCCCAACTCTAACCGCACCACGCAAGGATGAGCCACTAATCTTGTACCTATCTGCCGCGGACAACGCGGGAGGCGCGGTACTCATAGTGGAGCGAGAGGGAGTTCAAACACCCATCTACTATATCAGCAAAATACTCAACGACCCAGAGACAAGATACTCCATCATGGAGAAGTTGGTACTGGCACTAGTACACGCATCGAGACGGTTACGACGTTACTTTGCGAACCACGTCATCACGGTGTTAATCAACTATAGGATCGGCCCGATCCTATCCAAACCCGACATCTCTGGGAGATTAGCAAAATGGACAATTGAGCTGGGCGCACACACGCTGAATTATAAGCCGCGCCCCGCAATCAAAGGCCAAGTTCTAGCTGATTCCGTTGCCGAGGTACCGGCAAATCGCATTAAGGAATGCGAAGATGAACAAAACCCTACACCACCACCATCCTCCTTAGAAACATGGGCACTATACACCAATGGTACATCCAACGAGGATGGTGCAGGTGCGGGTCTGCGACTCGTCAGCCCTGATGGCCAAGAGCTTAATTATGCAATCCATCTCGATTTCAAAAGCACAAACAACGAGGCAGAGTATGAGGCTCTACTGGCAGGGCTACGTCTGGCAGTCAAACTCGGCGTCCAACATTTGAAGGCACACGTCGACTCACTATTAGTTGCAGGGCAGATTCACGGCGACTATGCCGCAAAAGGGGATATCATGATCCTCTACCTCGAACAACCCTTGCAACTGAAATTAAAGTTCACTTCCTTCAATATCCGCCATATCAACAGGAGTAAAAACAAACCCACGGATGCATTGTCAAAACTCGCATCCACCAGCTTCCAACACCTGGCAAAAGAGGTACGCATCGAGATTCTGCAAAATCCCTCAGTACCCTGCGCCAAGTCAATGTCATCCAGTACGGTACAACATCCTGGATGACACCGATCATTGCATACTTGCAATCAGGTGTTACTCCCGAAAGCAAGGCAGAGGCACGTAAGTTGCAACACAAAGCGTGTCATTATCAGATGGGAGACAGTATTTTATACCGTAAATCATACCTGGGACCACTCTTACGATGCGTCGACTCCCAAGATGCCACGTACCTTATCAGAGACATACATGAGGGAATATGTGGCATACACGCGGGCCCACGCATGGTGGTGGCCAAAATTATGAACGCCGGGTACTACTGGCCCGGTATGCACCTGGATGCAGTTAAAGTCTTGCGCAAGTGTTATAATTGCCAGCGGCATGCTCCCAAAACCTTGCGCCCCAAGAACAACCTGATCCCCGTCACCACCGCATGGCCATTCCAAAAATGGCCAATCGATGTGGTGGGACCATTTCCAGACGCACCTGGTGTGGTGAAGTTTATCATAGTGGCGGTGGATTACTTTACAAAATGGGTAGAGGCAAAACCGCTTGCCTCAACCACCGCTATGATAACAAGGAAATTCGTCTGGGAGCACATCATCTGCCATTTCGGTATGCCAATGTGCTTCGTTACCGATAACGGCACCAACTTCGCTGCTGATGACTTTCAAAAATGGCTAAAGGAACTAAGCATTAAACACATATTCTCCTCTGTGGCGCATCCGCAAGGGAATAACCAAGTCGAGAGTATCAATAAAAGTTTAGTCGAAGGCATCAAAGCACGGTTGGGAACAGCCAGACGCGGCTGGGTCGATGAACTCCCGAGTATCTTATGGGCCCACAGGACAAGCCCAAAAACAAGTCACGGTGAGATACCCTTCAGCCTTGTCTACTGCTCGGAAGCGGTGATCCCCGCTGAAGTAGGTCTCCCTTCACCACGAATGTTGGCTATCAACAAGATAGACAATAACGTTGAACGCAGGTTTGACTTGGAACTCCTAGAGGAAAGGCGTGAAAATGCAGCAATCAACGACGCCAAGTACAAAACCAAACATGAAAAGTACTACAATGCACGCGTCCGCATTTGTACCTTCAACCCGGAAGACTATGTCCTTCGCGACAATGAAGCATCTAACGCAGAACGCCCAGGGAAACTTTCCCCCAAATGGGAAGGACCCTACCTCATCCAAGAGGTCCTGGGCAAAGGCGCGTATAAACTATAAACGTTAGAAGGCGAACCTATCGCACGTACATGGAATGCACAACAGCTCCGACGCTGTTACATGTAAGCCATGTTTTTACATTTGACATGTAACCTATCGGGCCGCAGGCCATTTGCAAATAAATAATGAACGATTGAATGCAATATTGTTTATTTCCTCCTATTACAAATGCGTGTTCCACTTTGCGGTATCTACAAAAACAGATTGGCAAAATCTTCATTCGCGATACCCACACAAAGTGGTTACCACACACAAATATTGTAATAGGCCAGCAAAGGCAAAACGTTAAATGTCTATCCGGCCGGATACGCACATATGGTTTTCACAAAGCGTACACAATTCCCAAACCCTAACGGGATAAAAACAGGAATTGACTAATGCTCATACGACAAAGGTATAGAGTATACTTAACCGCGCTTTACAACGGGTAGAGTTCTTCATACTTGCATATCACCTAGATATGCAAAAGGAAAATACAGACTTAGTGTTATTCACAATAACATTAACTCATACAAGTTCAAACATGCAAGTAGTAAAAACACTTGTACAAATTGAACAAAACGGTTAAAACTTTATATTCAGAAAAATTTCTACACCTATGCGGTGCACATGAGATTTACACAAAGTTTCTAACATTTACATCAAGGAAACAAAAAAGGGCACGCAGGCCAACCTAGTCCTTCTTTGTACCGCTGGACTCCGCACCACCCTTGCCATCACCAGCGGTCACTTCCTCCTCTTCCTCTTCGTCATCACTATACAACAGCCGCAAGCGGTCCACATAGTCTTCCGCGTCCAAGCATTTGTCGAGTTCCTCAAGGGTGGAAATGGACATGTCATTGTATGCTGCAAGAGCGGCAGCAAGACGCGCTTCGGTATCCACGCCATGGAATCCGGACCTTTCATCGGTGTATTCGCCTTGGGATAAAACGTTGATATGACTGATGCACCGGTTCTAGCCAGCTTTAAAACTAGCCTCCCGCGCACGCAGCCTAATCAGGTCTACACCAGCTGCGTTCTCAGGTGCGTCAAGGATAGCCTTAACAATCTGCAAAGCACAAGCAATAAGGTTATCACAGGCAAATATAACACAAAAGCAAAGGAACCGGATATTTACATGCCCAATACCATGATCACGCATCCATTTGTGATCGGCCTGGAGCTGATCAAATGAAGAAGCAAGGCTATCTCTAGCCTCGGCAGCATCCCTAGCCCACGCTTCAGCTTCGGTCGCACGAGCAGTGACCTCCGCAAGAATGGTCACGCGCTTCTGCACTTCAACCTTTCAACAACAAACAAAACAAGTATATAAAGATGCCCAATCATATTTGTGAAGTAAACCTACAAACTCAAGAGCAAAAGAAACACATACCTGGAGGTCCTGAACAGTCTTGTTTAAGCGGGTGCGGTCAGCATTTGCCTCTACAAGAGTCTTGGCAGCGCGGACCTCCACCTCCTTGGCCGCCACCTCAGCCTCTTTGGCAACTGCCTCAGGTGCGGCTTTTTCCTTTACCAAAGCGGCTTTCTCCTTGCCCAAAGCAGCGTTCGCTGCCTTGACATTTGTCAGCTCCTGACGAACACGAAACAGGGTTTCATTCTGTTTGGCCCAAGATTCTTTCCAAGTCTTGCGCTCATTAGAAAGTGTTTCTTTCCAACTCTTGCACTCTTCAGAAAGCAGTTTGGCGAGAGTACGAACCTGTTTAAGGCCAGCAGTTGTGGCCCACTCCTCAGTCTGCTTATGCTGCTCAAAGGCAACCTTATCCCTTTTAAGCTGCTCCGCACCCTCACGCGCAACCTTAACCAACTCTTCAGCCTCAGCCCGTAAGCGAGCAGTTTCCTCCTCCTTGGGCCCCAGCACCTTGTAGTCTTCCATAATGGCATTCGCCATTATGGAACTCCCCACAAGCATGGAGGAAAGTTGATTGATCCGGAGCTCACGTGGCAAACCGCAGGCCTAGTTACCCTCAAACGGGGTGCCCAAACAACCCAAAATCTCCCTATACGCAGAGGGATCAGCGGAAATATCATCCCATTGCATAACATTCCAAGGGGGTTGGTTATAGTTCACAGCCCGGTCTTCAGTATAGGTGCGGTAGTAGAACTCCAATTCAGATTCTTCAGGCTGAATAGGAGGCCCTTTAAAACCCGCACCCCCAGAAGCGGAACCGGAAGCCTTCTCGGCAGCAGGAGATTTTTTCTTTTCAGCATCAGAAAACTTCAGGTTCAGATCATCAGTATCTTGCGGGGAGATCAGATTATCATGGGAATCCACCGTATCAAAGATTTGAGCCGCAGTTTTCTTTCTAGTATCCTCTGCCCGCATAGAAGGCTCATTCACCACTTCCATCGAAGGGCTTCTGGTAAAATCTTTATGAACCCCCGCATCCGCAACCGTGTCATGCGGGGGGGTTGGGGGAATGAGGTGCATCAAACAAAGAGAACCCTTCATCATGAGGTTCTGCAGACAAAGCAACAATAACCATCAAATACAAGCTACAATAACAAAACACTTGTAAAGGTTATGAATCACTTACCAGACGTAACCGCTGGCTTCACCTGAGTAACAGCAGTTGTCCGTTTGATCTGTATCCTCGGACGCTTCTTCTCACCGGCACCAGCAGCTTTATCATCTATCTTTCTCTTCTTCTCATCAGCAGGTTTGGAACCCGCAGAGGATCTACCTGCCAATGCACCACCACCTGGAACACCCAAACCCTCAAGGGTGTCATATACTACCACGTAATCGGTATATATGCGGAAACGAGAACGAGAGATACCTGCCGCCTGCGGCACCAAAGGAGGAACAACAGCCGCCTCAGGCTTTTTCTTGTCGCGACCCCGCACAGCTTTCTCCACATGTTTCTTCTCCGCATGCTTCTTGGGGGCACCTTTCACCTCAAATTCTCCCAAGGTCCCAAGAGTACCTGCGTTTAAATCATCAAACAAGCAAATTAGCAAGGTGAACTTCTTTATAAGGCAAGTAAGAAAGATTATGGATTATACCTTTGCCTTGCGGCAGGGGTGCATTCAGCACTTCGCGTTTAGGAGCGCGAAAGTTGTCAACAATGGTCAAGTTAAAACCTTCACCTTCCGCACACGGAAGTAACTCAACCTTGCCCAGGAAAGTCGGATCAAATATCCTCCATAGGGCAGCATCCTCTGATAGTACGCTTACAAAATCAGTAGCCTACAAAGGGAAACAAGGAAACCGCAAAAGAGTAGAAATACTTACCACCACTTTTTTCCCGCACAACAGGCCTTGCCTTCCTATCAGGGCTGGTCAACATCATCCGCAACACCCACAACTGCGAGTTGTCCAGCTTCTTATGCTCAATAGTCTTCAACCTTGAGAACCACTCCACCGTCTCCGCACTAGGAAGAGCAATATCCTCCGCAGGGATGATCTCATTAACATTCCGCAAGGTCATGTTAACAACAACCGCAGCAGCCTTAATGTAGAAGAACTTGGTCTTCCACTTTGTAATACCCTTCGGAGGGGTCATCAGCTTGGGGCTTCCATACCGTTGTCCAAAAGAAAAGAACCCGGTGTTCACCGTCAACTGGTAGAACCGACGGAAGTTTTCAACAGAAATTTCCAGACCAAGAGCACGAAAAGTGTACTCAAAATTTCTAATCCGAATCATCCCGAACGGACTAATCTGGGAGATATGGAGTTTGTAATACTCCAAAACCTCAGCAACGAACACAGTCAATGGTAAACGAAGGTTACCATCAACGAATGAATCAGCCCACATGGTGACGTAACCGGCCGGAGCATCGGCACTGGTTTCACCTTCCTGTGGGAAGACAGCCCCATACTCCTAGGGCATCTGGATACTGGTCATCAGGTTGTTAAACAAAACCTTCGACCACTTCAGCACTGGTAGGCCCCTGCCAGCGGCACTACCACATTCTTCTTCCTCTTCCGCCACCACCGGCGAAGAGGGATCAGGGTTTTCACCCTCAGCATGGTGTGGATTGGATGGTTCAGCCATCAGGGAATGTAAAGAAGAAGACAACAAAATGAGTTCACAGGAAACTCAGAAATCTCATCGGAATTTCAGACAAGTTTATCGGAGAAGACGATGGAAGCACTCTTTCTTTCACCAGAGAATTTTTGAATTTTCGAACAAGTGAGAGGAAACCACAAATGGTTTCCCCTTATATACGCATCGCAATTAATGCGATGCAGTAACCGACTCATCACGTTCAAAAAGGGCGAATTATGCGACGCCACGTGTTCAGCGACGTTTCCGCTGACGGTTACCACGCGCGAGTGGCCGCCCACGCGCCTGACAAAAAGAGACTTTTACACTCTCTGCTACAGTGCATTTATTACCTCGGGCAGTGCAAACGTCCTTTCATTTCAGCACATGCCAGAAAATCCTACCAACTTTCACCAACTCACACGTGCGTTCAGCCACGTATGCAACACAAAAGCGACAACAGTATCCAAACATAAGCGGCATGCGGTTCCTCTGGTTTACCACACCATAACCCATACCGCATGTCCGGTTCACAACCACAGAGGGAACGCAAACAGCTTCTCCTTAGGATTAAGGACAAGTATGTTGAGCAACCGCACATCAGCAACCCTGACTCCTGATCCTTCAAAAACCACATATAAGCTTTAAACTCCTTAGAAGCGAGTTCTTTGATGCAAACCACAGATACCCACGAGTAGCTGCGGCAAAATACAAATACGCAGACGGTAGCTACGGAAGAGCCACGACTAAACCGCCACACGGTTGACCAAAGCTACTTCCAGGAAAACTGCTTTCCAACTAAGCGTGAAGGAAAGTGGTTACAGAACGAATGCGGACGAGTTTCACCCAGATCCCCAAGTATCTAAGGTGATCTCCTTCGGCAAGACTACTTCAAGGAAAACTACTTTTCACCAAAGCGTGAAGGAAAGTAGTTACGGAACAGCGGTAACAAGTCTGCTTATGACTGTTTGCCCACCTATGGACCGCATAGAATAAACAATGGTGGGCACTACCATGCCTATGACTATGTTTATTTGCCCATAGTCCAGATTCACATTGTTCGACCAAACACGACCAACAATGACGCAAGTACCCCACGTAGCTCCACCACACATGGCCAACAATGTGCAGCAACGAGGTAGCCGCAAAGGACGTGCAGTTACTTGAGAGCTAAGCCGCAAAAGACGTGCGGTTACTTGAGAGTTAAACTGGAAGAACACGAACACCCCACAAAGCAGGGATCATCGTTGAATGTCTGGTTGATGAACATAGAGCCTGAGCAAAGCACTTGCAACATCACCTAAGCTGACGCAGAGGTTACAACTAGAGTTGCGGTAACAGACATCTTCCGTCACCATCTCAAAGGTTGGTTCGAACCCTGCTAACATCTTCAGTCACCATCTCAAAGGTTGGTTCAAAACACCAACAGGTGGCTGATGACATCAGAAAAAGGTAGACCATATTACCGGATCAAATCCTTGGCTGAGAATTCCGCATCAGACGGAACTTGCTCACCGGTATGGAAGAGACGTCACCGGACCCGCAGCTTGATTTACTGAAAATAGGAGCCATCTGGATGGCCCATATTCTACCTTCTAGACACCATAGTCCAGTATCTCTCCCATATGCAACTTGCATAAGGAAGGAACACTAGACTGGGGGACTTGAAGGGGTATGGTCCCAGATCTCGCGTCAGCACGACCGCGAGTGACCATTACCCTTATAAAAAACCCCCACCAGCAAGAACTTATCTGTGTCCGTGCGGGCACGCGCGAACACAGCGGTTGAAACCAATATGTCCATTGATGAGAAGACTTACCTTAAGTACGAGAACGAATGTTACGCATGGCGATGCGGCCTGGCACCGCATCCTGTGGACATTTTCATCACGACAAGGGATCTGGACAACAGTAACAGTCACCAAGCGGCGATGCGGCACGGCACCGCATCCCGCATCCATCTTGGCCAGAACAAGAACGCGGGAACAACATCAGTTACCGCAAGCAGTGATGTGGCCCGACATCGCGTCCTGCCCACAAGGCAAGTGGGTCTGACACCACAGTGCAAGTGGCACTGAGAACAGTCACTTGTCAGCCCACATGTATGCAACAGCCTGACACCACAGCAGGACGTGGCATCACCACCGTAATCGACGGGCCTGACACACCTACAGGAGGCTGTGCGATGTTAGGCTAACTACTCAACTACCCTCCTTCACTCCTCGGCTATAAATACCCATCCCAAACCAGGTTTGAGGTATCTCTTCATAACTCTCTCACTACTACTACTACTATCACACTTTGCTTCCCAAGCAAATTACTGATTCTCACGCTGGAGAGTGGTAACAAGGAGCACCCCCACCCCATTCTCCTTGTTACGAGTCACGGTTTGTTTCCTTGTGCAGGAGATCAACCAGTGGACGATCCAGCCAGCGATCCTCGGAGAGAAGGGATTAACCCTACTTGACGAGATCAGTGTGTTAACCACCTCGGTTAACCATTGTTTCATCACCGGGTTAAAGTTTTAATAGTAGTTTACATATGAGGGGATCAAGGAGTTTGGACCCCCGCCATCCAATACCAGTGGGTATTGAAGGAGGTCCTACTAAACTTGACCCAGGTCCTTGCAGGATCTATACACTGAACAAGGCAAGACGCTTACCAAACCATTCCCTTAACCCCTGACCAGGTAGCCAACATAACTCCATATAGACTGTGGAGATATGAATGGTGTAAATCATTTATTTTATATAGACAGTAAAATAACGCCAAGACACCACGGACAAATGATAAGGAAGATTCAACTTCAACATAAGAAACTAGTTATTAAAGTCATTAATACATCACCAAATAAAAAGTGCGAAAGATTAAAAATAAAAAAAAGTATTACACTAAATGCTTGTCTTCACCAAGTGATGTAAGAGACTTAGGCAAACATGGCCTTTGATTGTCAAGAACTCTTACGATCAATCTTGGATCCCGAGACTACTCACACACTCTATGATAGATGATGGATGATGGTGGTGGATGTGGGTTATGATGGTGGTGGTGGGTGGGTGAAGTGTGAGAGAGGTGGTTTGCCAAGGGATGGTTTGCAAGTGAGCCAAGCACCCCTATTTATAGCCTGCATAGAAGCCCGGACACGGCCCCGTGTCCATTGGGCACAACCCCGTGTCCACCCATCTTCTCTTTCTTCATTAATTACAGTTTGTCTGCATTAGTTGACCACGCCCCCGTGTCCGCTGGGCATGACCCCGTGTGCAGAAGCGTGTCTGTACTATCAAGATTTGCCTAGATTCTACAAATCTTAGCGTTGACCACGGCCCCGTGTCCGTTGGCCATGTCCCCGTGTTGGGAAATAGAAGCTTCTACAGCTTTGTCTTTTCTGCAGACACTTGGGCACGCCCCCGTGTTCATTGAGCACAGGGCGTGTTCAGCCTTCTGATGTCTTGTTTTTGCTTGGGAAGATGCTGTTGAGGGGTCGGGCATGCCACGTTTATTCCTTTTCTTGTATTATTGTTAGATTTGGCTGCATTTTTGTTTCTTTTGTTCATTTAAGCTCATTTAACCCTGAAAATACAAAAGGAAGACAAAAGCACACTTTTTCCAACATTAGTACTAAAAAAGGGTTAGTTTTATGCCTCATTTGATGTAATTTATATGTTGCATTTTGCACACATCAGCATGTATCATGTATAATGTGAAGCTAGTAGGTTATCGACAATGAAATATGCATAGACAAGACTATGAGTTGTAGAATGCGCAACACATATCACCACTGTGACACGTGAAGAGGTCACCTTAACAACCCCTGCCCACGACAGGTGCTGAGTCCAAACTATAGTACTATCATTGCTAAGGCGTCAGGCAACAATCACTGTGTTAACATAACATACAAGCATTCATCGAGTAACACGCAACATGCAATAACGGTCAGCGTATAAATTGTGTTTGCGTTGTGTGATTGATGTGATTTAGAATAAGTAACATATGTAACACCCAGAAATGCGTAAAGCAAAAGGGATCGAGTATACTCACAGCGATGGAAGTAATGGATTGAAGGGAGCGCTAGAGTGATTAGCCTGAACAGTTTATGATAGCATAAGCGAATGAACGGTGCGTAAAACGGTGCAAGTGAACCAAGTGTCGAATGGTAACCCGATCGGATGGCAATCCGATCGGATGGTCATTCGATCGGATGTCAATCCGTTCGGATGGTCATCCGATCGGATGGCCATTCGGTCGGATTGACATTTGTTTGAGAAGGATGTGTTTGTGTATAATGGCTTTGAAGTTTTCGTTGTAGCATTTTGAAAATAGAGAAGTATCTCTACCCTTCAGGTCGATCGATCGAACGGTCGTTCGATCGGATAGCGATCCTATTGGTAGGGCACTTAGTGAGAACAAGTTAACAGCAGGATGGTCATTCGATCGGATAGCAATCCGATCGGAATGCAATCCGTTAGGAACTGATGTTCTTTGAAAATTGGGAAAAAGGTTAAGTGTTGGGGTTCAAGTGTAATCCGATCGGATTTCGGTCCGATCGGATGGCAATCCGTCCCACAATCTGATCGTCTTGAAGCTTGACAAATTTGCTAAGTTTTGAAAAGTTTTGCGGTTTGCTCGAGACGGTATGACAACGTGTCAAACAACGGAAACTCCATCAGACCCAGGTTATCCGATCGAACGGGAATCACCCCAATCCGATCAGTTAACTGTTCGTGATGGGTGGTTTCATGTTCAACTAGAAATCTGTTGTCTCGTTGATAGGATTCAGATCTCAAATCGGCACATCACTAGAGAGGAGTAGAAGGCATGAATGAGCTACGATTCTATCGGTTTTGAGTGCATTGAGTGTAAACAAGTTGAAAGAAAGTTGGAAAAACATCTTTCAATCCTTTTAACTTTGGAAATGTTTAGATCTATGCGAAATCGTTGCAAAATTATGTGGAAATCCTTCAGATCTGAGTTGTTCTTGTTGGAATGAAGCCAAATCTTGAAGTTCATAAGAACTCCATGATGACGTCATCCTAAAACACCTCAAATCCGTTGATTTCACGGTTAAAAGTTAAGATCCAAAGGTGAAAATGATGAAGAAGTGCGGGTAGATCATAGAAGTATAGATTTGAGTTGAAGACTTACAAGAATCGCGAGAAATCGAGAGAAAAGAGGGATTGAGAGTGCTGGTCGACTGAGGAAGAGCTGTCACATGACAGGGGGTATTTATAGGTTGCCAAAAAGGGAAAGGAGGAGCAAGGGTCGGATGGTGCACCGATCGGATGGCAATCCGATCGGACGGCCATTCGATCGAAGTGGTCCGATGAGTTGAGTTTTGGCGTTTCGTTTTGCGTATTGAGCGTTGCGATGCGATTTGAGTGAGCGATGCGATAGTATTACCCACTAGTTACACAAATAACCTAACTACTATATCTAACATACAATCACTATAAATAGCTTGCGTTTAGCGTTTGCGATTAGATTGCGATGCGATAGAATTGCGATTGCGATTGCGATTAAACACCTCAACTTAAACATAACATGCACAAGTAACACATAATGGCACACACATGTAAAACAATATCCAGAACACATAATTCGAGTTGCGAATGTGATAGCAATGCGATTAGCGATAACTCGATTAACGATTAAACATGCGATTAATCCTCGATTATTAATAGATACTCCACATAATACAACTAAAGCAAATAAATAATAGAATTCGATTACAAGTCAAAAAGCACAGCCAGTAGTTAAGCAAGGAGTGACAAATCGCAATTAGCAATCTTTCCTTCCTTTGACTTTGACTTTGACTTGTACTTTGACTTTCCAAAAAGCGGGTTGTTACAGTTAGTGACCCTCGCGAGAGTTACCTTGAGGCTGCAAATCATGTTCTACAATACCCGAAGGCACACCGGGGCAAGGCATCCTTCTTACCAAAGATGGGGGAACAAATGTCATAGCCTATTGTGACTCTGATTGGATAGGTAGCCCCAAGAAGGTCAAGAACAGGGTATCTGTTATTTTAAGGCGGATCCTATATCCTGGAATTTAAAGAAGCAATCGGTTGTTTCTCGCTCTTTTATAGAATCCGAGTATCGTGTTATGGCCTCCACAGTCAGTGAGATCTTGTGGATGAGATGGTTATTAAAGGAACTCGAAGTATCGTGTAATGGACCCACATAACTTTTTTGTGACAACCAAGCCGCTAGACACATTGCCAACAATCTCGTTTTCCATGAACGTACTAAACATGTTGAAATGGACTGTTATTTTGTCCGAGAGAGGGTCGAATCAAAGGAAATACGGCCCGTTGCTGTTAGCACAAAGGATCAGATTGCGGATGTTTTTACAAAGCCGTTAGGGACACACAATCTTCAAATTTTACTCGACAAGTTAGGCATTACATATAACAACCCTCAAAAACACACTATAACGTTCCGTCATCAAGAAACTAGACCCGCGAAACATTCATGTAATAAAATAAATGAAAAATCAAAGAAAACACCCCTGTCGCGGGCCGCGACAGGGTGATGGTAGGCCGCTCGCGGGGCGCGACAGGTCGTAGCTTGCCGGTCACCAGTGATGCCACGTATCCCGTAACGTGGTAAGCCTAGGTTGTGAGCAGGCAACCCTAGCCGTAGCTAGGGTGAACTCGCGGGGTGCGAGAGGATCAGGGGTAGGGAGTCGCCGGGCGCGAGAGAGGCACGAATTCACTATAAATTGAGCTTCAGTCTGCATTTCTCAATCGTTCAACTTTCTTTCTCTCTCAGTCTATATTATACCCAAAAATAGCTCGATATTATACCCCTAAAACACGAAGCTCTACCTCATTTTAAGTATTTTAACCCCGATCACTAATTTGTTACCCTACCCGATTGATCTAGGGCCCCGTAACGCATGTCGAGGCTCTTCCCGACTAAGTTCGTTGGGGTTCTGTCTCGTGTTGTATAGCTAATGTGATTTGGGTTATCTTACTAACACGTGTGCATTGTATGTTTTTAATAGAAAATAATCAGGAAAAAATCAGCAGGAAGCTGTAGAAATACATAAGTCTACAATGTGAGTCATTTTCCTTTTCTACCAAACTTTGTTACAAAATCTCAAATATTTTCAGTTATACTTACAGTGATTGAGTCTTTGTATTCTACAATTGCTGCCGGTATGTGGGGTTTTGTATACACTACTAGTCAAGCGTTACTATTGGACAAAGAGTTAGCCAATAGTAATATGACCATAGTCATGGAACTGCCAACATGACAAATACTGAATGAGTAATTGGGTAGATATAAACATTGTAATCACTCTCAATACTGTAAAGTTATAAAATCTTATTTTGATTAAACTGGGATGCACTTGCCAGTATTTTTTGCTGATAAAATCTTTTTAAACGCGTTTCAGGTAACTTAATGTGAAGCTATAAGAAGCCAGCTACGGAGCACTAAAGGCTTAAATAAAGTGGCTATAAAAGTTACCTAAATAAAAGTTTATGTTTTCAGTAAACTAGGGTTTATCCCTATAAACATATTGTAAATGAAACATGGGTTTTGTCCCATTTTGTTTAATATAAAAGTTTGGTGTTTTGAAACTCTGAAATTATTTCCTAACTACGATCCTGATGTCTCATTTCTGTTACCAAATTAATAAACAACGATACCACTTGACTGGTTCACGGCTCCCGCTCCCGCTCATGGGGTAGGGGTCGGGGGCTGCGACATTACAAACCTCCATGCGCCTACTTGAGGGGGAGTAATGGACCAAGATTTGCTGACCAAGATTTATTCCCTCCATATTTGTTTATTATATCCATCTATATGGCTACCTAATGTGTAGTCTTGTAGTTTTCCTATCCTTCTTGATACCTACTGACCCCTCCCTATATAATGAAGGTGTTTGTTTTGCTTGGTATCAGATCAATGAAAAGCTAATCTTGCACCCTAATAACAATAGTTATTAAATCCTAGGACACAAAATCTACTAGTATCAAACTTATCACTTAATATGCAATCTATGAATAATTATAACTTACTAAAACTTCAATTAACTTAGAAATATTACCAAAGGTTAAGAATATAATCATCCAGGACTCGAATCAACAAAGACTGACCTGATTGATGACATACGAAACTTATTAAACTATTTCAAGACTTAATTGGATAAGCGTATGAAGTGCTAAATTGAACTAATACCTATTTGGGTTAATTATATCAAACTAGGGTTAAGGCTATAGACACACCTTTAGGCCTTTAATAATATGGATTCTTATGACTTAAAGTTTCTAGACTAGTGCCAAGGTTGAACAATGAACATTGCGGTTTAAGACTTACCAAGGTAAGCCAATTATATAAAACTCTAATTAGTTTCTAGACCTAATTAATCAGATCCCTCCCATAGGCAGAAAATATGTTTTACCAAGTATGATGATTAATTATCTATTATCAATTAAGTTTCAAGCCCTAAGTTAATGGACATCAATAAAACCTAGATATAGATGATATAGAATCTAACATGCATAACTTCAAAGAAAGATTAACAAAACCACATAATCAACATCATAACCAATACTTAACATATATGTATATGCATCATAAGAATTATCCATCCCATACTATACTTAAATCATACTAATAAGCAATCCATCATCAATCATAAATCAAATCAATGAATCATCTAATCCAGATAGTTATAAAAGTGTTTAGCTGGGCATGATAAACAAATTCAAAACATAAATCCAATTCATCATCAAGTACAAAAGTTAAGGACTAGAAAAGCTGTAAAGATCAACCCGGAGAATCAAATTTTGTTTTCTCATGCGTTAGTTCTTCAATCCTCTTGCCTTTCCTCCGAATCCTTCAAAATCACGTTCTTCAGCTTTTTCTCACTTCTAAGTCGATTTCCAGTTATGTCTAGGGTTTCCATCGCATTCCTTAAATATACGGCTCTGTTTGGGCTTTGACAACGACACGTGATGTCCTTTTTGATTGGGTACGACCCATACTCTTCTGACATGGCCCAGTCTGGCCCAAATCCTAACATTTCTGTCATTTTCTGTCTGGCGGGGGTTACGACCTATACCCTTAACTATGTTACGGGTCGTACTCTCTTCGATCTTCACGACTTTCTTCAGCTTTTCTCCTTTTGCTCCAATTTCACCCCTTTACGTCCAAATTACTCCCTATTCACTAATTACCAGCAAATCCTCAACAAAACATTAACAACTATCTATTCTTATCAGATTTGAGATAACCGCCTCTAAAAAACAGGTCTTTTAACACTAAAATATTACGTATCTTACGACCACATCACCTAGTTAGTTGACCCAATTATGAATTTCTAGTCAGTTATGGATATAACAAGTATGTTACTGATGACAACCATTTTAATTGTTTTTAAATTTTAATTAAACCATTTAATTGTTATTAAAGATGTTTAATACAACATAACTTTTACATAAAAAGAAAACTAAGGTCTCTGTCTTAGTTTATAAAGATGTTAAATACAACATAACTAAAGAATATTAAGATCTCTGTGTTAGTTTAGTTTAATACAACAAGAGAAAAGCTGACACGAACTATAAGAAACCATCAATATTGAAAGAAAGGCACCAAGTATTTTTAAACAACTTAACTTTTTTAAGTGAAATTTCAGCATAAATGGTCATCTCGGACTGTACAATGCAGTGCTTGCTCTGATTGTTATACATTGGGAAACAAATGTCTACTAAGAGGAGACGAGAACTTTATTTAAAGAAACTATGCCACATACAATGATATACGACCTGAGTCATTTCGTTTATACCTCTTCTATTGTTTTTATTTATTTTAGTTGTAAACTCCACCAAATTCATTTTGTAATAATTTTCTTTCTGTTTGGTAGTATAAGATCTGCTGATGATGAAAGCCAAAACCCGAGGGAACCATCTTCCCTGCCTGATGGAATAAGTTGAAGTACATTCATTGGTACAGAAGTTTCCCCCCTTGAAGGCTTCTCAAAACAACTGCCCAAACCACTGATACAAAACTCCTGCCTTCAAGAATAGAGAACAAAGGAATAAGTCCTGGATTGTCAAAGTGCTGGTCAACAAGTGAACAATCAAGTCAACAAAAGGCAAGACTGAAGACTAGAAGATCAAGTCAACAAGTCAAAGAACAGAAGTTCCGGATTCCTAGAAGTGCCGGTTCACACCAGTAGATTTAGAGTTGTTTTCTCTTATTCTCACTAGAAGCAGTAGTTCAATGTAACAATGAAACTATCCAGCAGTTTTACTAACTGCTGGAAGTTACATAATTAATGAGTTGTCAGAGGTCGCTCTCATAGTGATGTCACCAACAATTCCCTACTCCTACATATAGTTCTTCGTATTCAATGTAACATTAACACTTAGAGCCAAAATGCATAAGAACTAAGTGAGAGAGTAGAGAGAGAGACAGAGAGAGAGAGAGAGAGAGATAGTACACCTGGTGGGGGGTTGTGATTGTATTACATCATATGAAATCATTTTGCAGTCATTCCCAAATCTGATTATGTTAGATTGATATGTTTATTATAACTGTTTCATTGAATTTCTAAATTTGTTCAACTGTTCTATCAAAAACACATACTACACACACTCTCAGATCCAACACTTTCTTTTTATTTCGTACTATATTTTGTCTTATAATTACAAGGGGGATTGGACTTTAAAAATATAAACTTTGCCTTGTTGGCCGACATAATTAATCCAAAATGAAGCCTTGCAATCAAATCAAAAGCACATCCCTAAATCGAATCCATGCAACCATCTACACACATGCAAATTAAATCCCTGCAACCTTCTCCTAATACCCCATCTCCTATGGAGGGTATTTAGACCATCGATGAAGGGATGGACGGTGCTTGTTGCAAACCATGTTTAGGGCTCAAAACTTGTAAATCCTATAACCTATATACCTGACAACCTGCAAAAGAGGGCGAAATGAGGGATGGTTGTGGTGGCAAACCCTAGAACCTGTGGTGATTGTGGTTGTTGTGGTGGACGGTGGTGGTTGCAAACCCTAGAATCTGTGGTGATGGTGGTTGTTGCGGTGGTGGTTAGGGGTGATTATGTTATGTATGTATGTATGTATGTATGTATAAACGTGTGTTTATATATATGTATAAGTTTGTATAGATTGACCTCAATGTACCATATTTTCCATATAAGTAGTTTTTCGTTTTTAGTATTTTTTTTCCAAACATACAACCACGTCATCAAAAAAAAAAAAAAAAAAAAAAAAACCTAACTAACGGAGTTGCTCATTAGTTAACAAAAGCTTGTTGGAGGAAAACATGTTGAAAGTTAGGACTGTCCCGAGTAATTTCTTAAGTATAGATTATTAGTTTAATGCTGACCAATATCTTACAATTCTTCTAATAATTATAAACGATATTATCTTACAATATCTTCGTTAAACAGTTTAATATGTGTTGGTTGAGTTGGTCAGAATTCAACTTCTAATTCTTGTTAGAATTATTTGACTAGTCATCCATATATATCTTACAACTCGTGACCTGTCATGCTATCATAGCTATATATTATTATCTGTATCCAGAAACATCTACCAATTTGCTTACATCGTCTGATTCATCTAAATCTCGAACCAATTTCTTTCAAGGTCAATACCATGCCAGTTGCCTCCTTTTTAATCTATATAAACCATGCACACTTAGTTTTATAATTTTCTTGGAACAAGTATATATAACATATCAAAACCGTGCTCACGTTGACACACAACTTGCAAGGGTGCACACCTACCATACATGCCACTTTTTTTTTTAATTATATATAAACATGTATAAGTCAATCGACATATGATATATAGAAATATCATATTTATTTCATTAGATTATACGTGTTTAAGTTTTTCTTGGAAGCTATTTGGGTCATTCATGCTATGGACTTCCTTCGCGGATTGACATGCCAACTCATCCATTTCAATGATAAGCTCAAGAATCTCAAATTTCAATGGGTCCTGATATTAACACATGGGAAAACTTATTTACACATGGTGTATACGGGCCGTATACTGTTATACGGCCCATATAGAATAAAAACAACTTGACAAAGTCTGTGGGCACAGACTTTGTCAAGTTGTTTTTATTCTATACGGGCCGTATAACAGTATACGGCCCGTATACACCATGTGTAAATAAGTTTGCCTGGTCGTATACAATGTATACGAACGTGTATACGGGCCGTATAATGTTATACGGCCCGTATGGAACGAAATTTTGATTTTTCAAATATTTTAGAGTGGTGAGGTGCTCAAAACTTTCTAAAAGTAGAAAACGAAAGCTATCAACGCGGGATTACGGGCATGGTGTTATTCTTTATTTAATATTTATAGAATAAAAGGAAGGGTGAGGCATTTGATGAGAGTTGTAAGGAGTCTGAATAAAACGGAAGCTATCAACGCGGGATTACGGACATGCGTTTAATTCCCAACATATTTGTTTTGTCACGTACATTTCGTAAGAAACTTTTCGTGCACTGAACCTTCTCCTCCAATCATTTCCTGGTCAAATCACACACTATAAAGTTTAAACTTATCGTGTGTTGTAGTTTGGAAAGATGACCGAATAGAGATCTGAATAACAAACTGTGGAGAACTTGTTTGCGTTATCCACCAACAATCCGTTCATTATCTGTTGTTGTCTAAAACAATATCAATTAACGTTCAGTTGTGTATACAAATTCATCACCGGTTTCTACAGCACAAGCACATACACAGGGAGAATGTTCTCGAAATTGAAGGAAAAGAAAAAACGGTTGTTGATGTTTTTTCTCTATCAGGATTTTGTTGGTTTGTTTGAGAACCAGATTCCAATGTCCTGCTACTTCAATCCTTCCTACATTATTGAAAATTACTATATCACCCGGCATTCTTTTGCACCTGTATACATTGATTGTGGATTTTCTTGAGTTGTCGGGAAAACTTTTCCTCAGGGGAGGGTGAGTAGTATGAGTCTGAGTCTATTGTGGTTCGTGAATGTTGGAAGAACCCGACACGTCTTCTGTTGCCTCTTCGGCTGGTAAAAGACATAGGATGGCTTCTAATACAGGCTCTTTGTCAGTTGTGGTTGATTTATAGGAGGAGGTTATAAAGACATAGTATCAGACTCTCTCCCCTCCTGATGCAATTTTACTCCCGAACAAGCCATGCCCACCTTGACCAGAATAGATAAGCGTATCACTCGATCCACTGTCAAGATAATATTTGCAGAACCCGACATACTTGACAGTGGTACCAATGTCAAGTCAAGTTGAGCTTCCTGATGCAATTTTCACAGTGGTACCAATGTCCTACTACTACAATCCTTCCAACGTCTGACTCATATACTCTCGGTTAAAAAATGCTAAAAAATGGTTTATTCTCTTTAATCTATTAGAACGACAAGAATACAACGTTCATGTATCACAAGGAATGACCGAGTATGGAAACCGGACGGAATCTACGAAGAAACTGTTGGAATTTGTTGATTTCGGTTGGTTCAGAAACTTAACAAGAGAAGCAACTAAAAAAAGGAAAGAAAGAAATTTTTTACCATTTTTTACCATATGTATACGGGCCGTATACCGTTTATACGACCGTATACTCTGGGTAAAAAACAAATTTACCGATCGTATACAATGTATACGATGATTGTATACGGGCCGTATATTCTGATACGGCTCGTATACTATGTTAAAAAATGGTTAAAATTAGTTTATTCTCTTTAATCTATTAGAACGATCCTTGTCTTAAGAACCTGATTCTGGTTTAAACAATGGAATGTGTGGATCAACAGAAATAACTGATAATAACTTGCCATTCTCTTGCACCTCTATACGTTGCAAGGTATAGAATATTTGAAGTATTCTTGGTTCAATACAAACTCTTCTGAAAGACAAGAATACAACGTTCATGTATCACAAGATAATGGTTTCGCGACAAATGAAGTATTATCTGACATCATCTGTTCATCATTGTTCTTGAAGATGAAGATGAAGAAACGAGACTTTGTTTTGAGAAATTAACAAGGTAAACCTGAATTTTCAGATTTTTAGACACTTACTTGAACATGAGTCTGAGTCCATTGTGGTTCGTGAATGCTTCGATTTCAACAAATCTTTTCAAGGTCTTAAGTGATGGACAACTGGTTAAAAGATGTAGAAGAGTTTGTGTAGAGATCTTTACGTACAAATTTGCATCATCCTTACGGTTACAAATGAACCGTTGGGATTCAAGGGTTTATGAGTAAAAGAATTGTGGATTTCCGCTGATACTCAAACCATCTGATCCCGTTGTTGCATACTCCTTTAATGTGAGATTCTTCAAGTTTGCACATTTTTGAGAAAATACCAATGTGTTTGTCAGCTTCGTCAATACACAAAGTGACAGAATTTGTGGATTTCGGTTGGTTCAGAAACTTATCAAAATAAGCAACTAAAAAGTTAACATTCTGATTCAGATTCAGAAAGCAGATGTTTAGTAGTGTCTGAGAAACTAATAGGCTTTGTTCTTCGTTTATTGGATCGTTCTAATAGATTAAAGAGGTTTTTACCATTTTTTACCATATGTATACGAGTCGTATACGGTTTATACGGCCGTATACCATTGGTAAAAAATATTTTTACCGATCGTATACAATGTATACGATGGTTGTATACGGGCCGTATATTATTATACGGCTCGTATACTATGGGTAAAAAATGGTAAAAAAGGGGTTATTCTCTTTAATCTATTAGAACGATCCTTGTCGTGAGAACCCGACACGTCTTCTGTGATGATTCGAAACATTCACGAACCACAATGGACTCAGACTCATACTACTAGCAGTAGAACCCGACACGTCTTCTGTGATGATTCGAAACATTCCGAATAACTAGCAGAAAAACCCGTACCGGTGATTGTTTATCCATACTATTCTTCATAGCCATATTCCCACTCACAATTTGTTGATACATATCGTCCGTTCAAGTTGAGCTTCCTGATACATATCGTTCGTAAGAAACTGTTCGTGCACTGAACCTTCAGTTGTGTACCCTTCAATCTTTGTTAAGTATTTTTCTAACTTTATGCTTGCATCCACCACAGTGAATATTAACTTTGTGTGAAAGAGTTTGGAAACCGGATGGAATCTATGAAGAAACTGTTGGAATTTGTGGATTTCGGTTGGTTCAGAAACTTAACAAGAGAAGCAACTAAAAAAATACAATTGATTTCTCTTCCGGTTACCAGGCCTATCATCTCCGTCTACGTTTGGTTTCCTCAACGAAGAACCATCAGCCATTATCAGCCATTTTTTCTTTTGGTTTCTGGTTGATTTTTGAGGGTGAGGGTTTTGAATTGATTCTTGCGCTCAAGTTTCAACTACTGGAGTGAAAATTGGTAAAAAATGGTTTATTCTCTTTAATCTATTAGAACGATCCTTGTAACCATCAACCGTTCAAGTTGATATAGGAGAGTACTGAACAACCGAGATAACAGCTCCGGTATTTATCACCAACCCATCTTTGGTAGTGTTTGTTTGAGAACCTGATTCAGATACACAACGGTCTCTTTGCTTCGTCCACTAGAACTATTTGTGTATGCATTCTTTTGGTAGTTAACAACGCTAATTAGAAAAAAAATCTGAAAAAATTAATCATATCGATTGCAATAACAGGATGGATGTGACACACATAGATAGATAAAATGTCACAGTTGTCAAGACTGTTTGTCGGGTTTCCAATGCTCACACAGGGTGATAAACAACGCTGATACACGTAACATCTAGTTATATTCAGATTTAAACAATGCCCGCCTCAATCTTCAATACTTCAGTAAAATACCACTAGTAGAAGAACCCGACACGTCTTCATGTAACAGAGAATGTTTTAGAAATTGAAGGAAAATGAAAAGATTTGTTGAAATCGAATTTGACAACTATGACAGCTTATTAAAACTGTGGAGAACTTGTTTGTGTCAGGTTCTTCTGCTAGTTACTCGGAATCGATAAATAACCAACACGAAGATCTCTGCGATCGCTAAGGTTTTCATCAACGGACTGATGAAAACCTTAGGTGATGAAGAGTTTAGAAACCCTAGAATGATTGTGTTTTTACGGGAATAAAACGTGATACTTGAAAAAACGCCAATATATACGGCCCGTATACAGTTATACGGCCCGTATACATATGCTAACATCAAAAACCCACAAAAATAAATCAATTGAGCCGTATACGTTTTACAAATCGTATACACATGTATACGACTCGTATAACTGTATACGGGCCGTATATAATAAAACAAAAAAAAAACATTCTCTGCGCATTTTCCTATTCAAAAACATTCTATACGAGCCGTATAATTGTATACGGCCTGTATACAATAGGGGATGTGAAAATAAGATATAGGGTATATGGGAATAAGGCACCCCATTTCAATAACTTGGTGGTTAGATTCTTTGATTCTTCCATGATGATTACATCTACACTTCATTTTGTTGGAAGAGCCGTATATAATTCTCACATAGTTTTTATTTTGTTACTAATATTTAATGCTAGTAATAATATTGGTTAAATCTAGGAATCCCAACATCATTATTTTTTATCATAGAAAATATTGATTTGTTATATTCTTGTAGAAACAATTCAGTTCTTTAACTTGAGTGTTTTCTTGAAGAGTTGTTAAAAAAGTTTTTCAAATATCACTAATTTTATCACATGCAAACTTTTTAAAATGCATAATAACACATTGTAGACTCAAATGTTTTATGCGATTTTCTTATCATATTGATATTGAAATAGGTTTTTGGTGGGAGGGTTGAATAACAACAACAACAATCATACCCAGTAAATCTCATAAATAACAAAACTATTTATAGGGTCTGGGGAGGGTGGGATGTAGACAGACCTTGCTTCCATCCCTAGGGATAGAGAGACCACCGGCTCCAAAACAAACAACATACCAACACACCAAGTCAAATAATATAGAAATAAGAAGTAAACACTACCAAGAAAGTGATCAGAGAGTGATAAAATATAATGTAAAACATGTATAATATCATACAACATCATATGAGTATAAACACAAGAAAGCAATCACCTGTAAAGTCACTTAAATGATAAGAAAAATCTACGTCCCTCAATATACCAAAGACTCTACTGCAATATCCTTTAGAAGTCTTTAACCCTAATTCTACGCCTGCACGAAGTCCTATCTTGGACCATGTACTCAGAAATGCGCAACTCTAGTAAATTATGCCTAATTTGGTCATCCCAAGTAAGTTTGGGTCTACCTCTTCTTCTCCTCCCCTCCATAGTGAGAGTTTTTACTACTCTAACTGGTGCCATTGTTTGCCTCCGCTTCACATGCCAAAACCATCTCAATCTCTAGTGGGAGAGTTGAATGCGTTCTTTAATTTGAGTAAATTGAAATTTTTGTTTTTGAGTTAAATGCATGTTGTTTTTTGTGGTTTGCAGATATTGCAGACTTGGTCCTAGTGGTTCAATAATTACAGAGTTGATCCTAGAGGTTGTAATTTTTACACACGTGTGGTCCTTATCACTAACGTATGTTAAGTTTCTCAGTTAAGTCTTGTTAAATGACTATACTACCCTTACTAAGAAAAACAAAAATAAAAAATAAAACAATAAATCTTCTACTACCCTACCACCAATTCTTTTTCTTCTACCCTAAACCACCACCACTACAAGCACCACTGCCATTGAACACACACCACTACCACCACCTCTCCTCCACCACCGAACACCCACCACCATCTCACCTCCACCAACACTTAACACCCACCACCACCACCACCATCTCCCTTCCTCCACCACTGAACACCCACCACCACCACCACCACCGCCTCCCCTTCACCACCGGACACCCACCACCACTAAACACCCACCACCACCTCCACCGTCCACATTGAATCACAAAACAAGCAAACTAACGCCACCACCGGAAACTTTTATTCGCAACCGTTCTCTGCTAACAACTTCCAGATTTCATCATCTGATGCTAGTTTATTATGTTTTGTCGTCTTTCGTTATATACTTGTGTATTTCACATATTAGGTTACAATATTTGCACAAGTGTAGATGCTGCTTTATTGTGTAGTGAAATATGTGTGTTTAGCTCTATTAGTCCATTTTAAGTTGTTGAGGTTGTAGATCAGATAAAAGTTCTATGTAGAATTTGAGAGAAAATAGGTTAGATATGTAATTTGGGGAAAGTTAACCAGTAATCTCAGTTAATAAATTGAACAAGTTTAATTATGGAGGTGGTGGTGGGTTGATGGTGGAGGTGGTGGGTTGAAGGTGACGGTGGTAGTGGGTTGGAGATGGTAATGGTGGTAGGGTTTTTTAGAGAGAGAGAGAGAGAGAGAGATAGAAGGAAGAACATGAGGGTGGGCCCATCTTTATATTCGTTTTATTTTCTTCAGTTGTTTAGGGGTAATATAGTAATTTCATACACAATTAACAGAGAAAAGTTAACACAGGTTAGTGATAAGGATCACACAAGTGCAAAAATTACAACCACTAGGATCAACTCTGTAAAAATTACTACACTCACATAACAAATCATTCAGCGAAACTTCATGCATAACATTACTGAGTATCAAAGAAAAGATGTTTGCCATCATTGTATTTTTTGGCGTTTTACATTGAGTTGTATTTTTTTAGGAACCACTGTGTTTTTTGTGTGTTTTTTTGGTGTGATAAACGGAAGGTGGTGAGACGTTTCTATTTATAGAATTTTTTTTGGCGCGTAGTTTAGGCGGGATATTATTTTTATAACAAAAAAATGTAATTAACATTTATCCGGATGTAAGGTTTGGCGTTATATATTATGACGTTTCATATTTTGTGGCGTTTTTGTAGCCAAAGAGCTTAAATAAAAACACAGAAAAAAGTACGCAGTGATAAAATTGGCGTTTTGTATTTATTTGGCGTTTTATTTTTTATGTGAGAAATGACGTTTTACCTTTTTACCATTAATGAAGCGCGTCCACGTAATAAAATTGATGTTATTTACGAAAACGCCACCGCGCCAATCTAGTCCATAGATTGTTTTAATCGGACGATCCATAAGTGTTCACACCGTTCTTACACTTTCCACCGTTTTCTCTAAATCTTGACCATATATATATATATATAAAACTCTTTCTGCATCTCTCTCATCCGCTGTGCATACTCTTATCATCATCCGCTGTGCATACCTTCATCATTGTAAGCATTCTTAGCTTATTTTTATTTTCAATTTCCATTTTTAAGCTTTAATTTTCAAAGTTTTACCACCCTATCTGATATATTGGTATCAGAGCAAAGGCTTTCTTAAAATCTAAAAGACTAAGACAAGTCCCTTTTTATGGCATGTTAAGCCAATGTTTTTGGGAAACTCTCTTAGGTGAAGATTGTGGGAAAGATAGTTGCTTTGATAACTTTATAAACGAAAGGATTTTATATTATGACTACTAGTTTTTATATTAAACATCTGTTAAATAGATTAAAAAGATATGAAATATTAATCTATGATTTAGAATCAAGAGATTGGTTAGATTATATAGATGAATATCGTTTAATGTATTATATCTATGAATACGATAAGTTATATGAAAGAATATATAGAAATCATTTGATAAGTTAATTTATTATAGTTGGAATATAAGAAAATATTTAAAGAGAAATCTGGAATAAGGGATAAAAGCTAAAGAGAGTCGGAATTAATTAATCATTGGTACTTCTCAAACAATCAAGCGTTTAGAATTCTTAAATTTAGAATTTTCTGAAAAAGCTCACCGAAATACTTTTGTAACAGATAGTTTTACTATAGTTTGTAATCTTAATAATATTGGCGAACATAGTCTACATACAAATAATCCACAATTAAACACTTTAGTAGATTTATTGATAAATTTAAGTATTAGTTTACAACAAGAAACTATAAATAATAAAAAGATAATAGAAAATTTAACAGTAGAAGTTAAAAAATTATCACAAAATCTTGATTATATAAAAAATCAGTCTAATACACTAACAGGAGAAACTATACCTTTAGAAGTTGAAAAACTTACAGAAGCCTTACAAAAATTAAAAATAGAGAAAAAACCTACTCCATATAAACATTGGCAACCAAGAAAATGAATAATCATTTCTTAGGAAGAAGTAGAACTATACAAGAAGCTAGAAATTCTACAAATAATATAAATGATAGCATAACATCAGACAGTTTTTTAAACAGGATAGTTAGAAGAGGATCAGGATCTAATAGTAACAGACATATAATACAACTAGAAGAAGAAATAGATTTAGATAGAAACTTGGAATTATATAACCAACATCAACTAGACATATTAAATCCAAGGATATTATATCAAACAGGAAGATTTAATATAAACACAACTCTTATAAGGAGTAGTAGAGAAGAAAGTTTAAGAGTAGTAGATAATACAGTAATATTAGATCTTTTTTCACCAGATACTATTGAAAAAATTAAAAAACAAAATAAACATTTTGTACACACAGGGTTAATAATAATAGGAGTCAAAGCTTTAGGAAGAAAAAATTTAGGAACAAAGCTTTTAGCTCTAATACTTGATAAAAGTTGGAAATCAGATATGAAAAAAGCTATAATTTCAGGAATGGAAGTAGATTTAAGTCAAAACATAGCTATATTTTATTGTACACCAGATATTTTAAAAGATATTAAAGATTTACAAAATATAAAAATAGCTTTACAAACAAAAGGATATGAAGAATATGAAGGAAATAATCTAGTAGTAAGTATAGGAGTTCTAGGAAGAGCTAGTAACAGTTCAGGAATGAAATACAAAGTAAATATAGAAGGAATAGTAAAAACAATTGCATCAAAATCTATAAAAATGATAGAACCTATAAAAATAGATCCAGAACAATTAACAGGATTAGAATGGGATTTAGATGATTTACAAGAAAAAGAGGAAGATACAGTTTTAGTACCTAAGAAAAGTTATATATATGAAGAAACTGATGGAAAACAAAAATTAAGATACATTGATTTTAAAGAAAAACAAACAGAGAAAAATAATGAAGAAGAAATTCTTTTTATGAATGTTGGAGAAAATAAAAATGAAATATTATCTACATATGATACAGATAATGAGGAAGAAATAGATTTTAATTTCTTAAAATTTGAACAAGAAGAAACAATGGATTATACACTGTTAGATTACGAAGAAGAAACAATAGATTGTTTTAAAGTAGAAGAAACAAATAAAACAATAGAACAAATTATAAATAGAAAATTTACAGAAATAAATATACAAGAAGAAGTAGATGATATGATTATGGAATGTATAACAGAATTAGGATTAGATTATGAACAAAGTTATAATAAATTACAAGAATATTATAATTTACCATTGGTAGAAGATATTATGAAGGGAAAAGCAATGTTATCAGATTTTTATAAACAGGAACAAAGTTTTATGGATACACAAATGTACAATTATCCTTTTAATCCTTTAAAAAGACCAAAAATAGAATGGGGAGAAGGATATAGTGGTTCACACGAAAGTCATGGTAGAGAACCATGGACACAACCAACAGTTAATTATCAACAAGAGTCTAATATTATAGGAAAAGGAAGAAGGATGCCTATAGGACAAATATACAGTGGAAATATGTTATTATTAGAACAACAAAAACCACAGTTATGGATAGATGAAGTCTTAACATGGGAACAAAATGTAGTAAGATTATGGGAAACAAATAAAAAAGATAGTATGGATATGTTTTCATATTTAGAAACTACATTAGGACCAATAGTATTAGGAATATGGCAAAGTAAAAAAACACAAAATCCAGAAGAAATAAATAATCTTAAAGCATTAGGAGATAATCCTTATAATTTTACATCACAAATTAGAACACTTATATTAGGAGTTGATCCAGCAAAAAATAATTCTTTAATACAGGAGACAGCTATTAGAAATTTAGAACAATTAAGTATAGCAAATATGAAATATATAAATGAATTTACATTAGATTTTACAAGATTATTATCACAAACAGGAAAGACAATGGATGATAATTTATGTGACAAATATTTTATAAAATTACCAGGAGATTTAGGAAAATCTATACATGAAGCATGGAAAACAAATTATGGTACACAACAAAATTTAGGAATAGGACCAAGAATAACTTATACATTTGGTATATTAGAAGAAAAATGTAAAGAAGTAGCATTACAAGAACAATTAAAAAGAAATGCTTATGCATTTTGTAAAACAGCAATTTATACACCACAAGCATATGGAGTATATGATAAAAAGAAAAAGATACGAAAAAGTACAACATATAATAGGAATTTTAGAAAACATTATAATACAAATAGATATGTTAAAAAACCACAATCAAGAAAATGTAGATGTTATACTTGTGGAGAAACAACACATTTAGCTAATAATTGTCCAAATAAAAGAAAAAATATGGAAAGGGCTAATTTAGTTGAACAATTACAAGATTATGAAATAGAAGCTCTAAAAACAGATGATGAATCTGATAATGAATCAGTATATAGTATTTATAGTGAAGAAGAAAACCCAACAGCAAAAGTAACATATACATATATGAATACAGAAGAAATTTGTGAACATGATTGGAAACAAAATAAAGGAAATAATCATATAAGATGTTATAGTTGTGGATATTACCCTAGTATAGAAAAGAGATCACAATGTAATAAATGTTTTAAAGAAATTTGTTTTAAATGTCTTAAAGAAATTTATGATAAAGATATAGCTACAACATCAAAAGTGAAAACAAATTCTAAAGAAAATGAAGATGAAAGAATAGATAAATTAGAAGTAATAACTGAGTTACATAATTTAAAAATAAAAGCATTAGAATATAAAGTTGAAGAACTGGAAAGATTAATTAAAAAAGAAGAGATAAGTAAAATGGCTTTACAGAAACCAGATGATCAAACTTATATACAAACACAAGGATCAACAAACATGATAAATATACAATGTCGTTTATGGTTAGATAATAATAAATATTTAGATTTAACAGCATTAGTAGATACAGGGGCTACAAAAAGCTTAATTTCACATAGTTTAGCACCTATAGAATATCATAAAGAATTATCATATGAACTAAGTACAAGAACAATAGAAGATAGATTAATATCTATTACACATTGTTTAGAACAAGTAGGAATACAATTCTTAGATTTTGCAAACAATTACAGTATAAAATATGAAATGCCACAAATAAATATTAATCCACCAGAAATAAAATTAAAAGACTTTGTAATAGGATTAAATTTCATATTAGGATTAAATGGTGCAGTTACAATTACAAGAAATTTTATCACATTAAGTAAACAGTTATATACAATACCAACCCTTAGATATATGAATACAACAAAAATTGTTCAAAAAAAAGGGGATAAAGGAAATTTAGATTTTTTAAGAACACAAAATAAAAAACAGTTTATAGAAAATGAATCACTAAAACTTTTGATAGATTTTTTAAGCCATGAGATAGAAAAAGGACAGGATATTACAAAAAGTGTAAATCATCCTATGATATTACATTTAGAAAAAATAGGATATATTGGAGAAGATATAACAAAATCAAATGTAAAATATGTTTGTAAATTTAAATTAAAAAATCCTGATATAGTAATTAGGACAGCTAATATAGAATACAGCCCATTAGACAAAGAAGAATTTAAAAAACAAATCCCTGAAATGGTAAATCAAGGATTAATTAGAAAATCAGAAAGTCCTCATAGATCGACAGCTTTTCTAGTAAGAAATCACTGTGAAATAAAAAGGGGAAAAGCTAGAATAGTTTATAATTATAAAAGATTAAATGATAATACAATAGATGATGGATATAATATTCCTAACAAAGATAGTTTGTTAAATCTTATACAAAACAAAAAAGTATTTTCAAAATTTGATTTAAAATCAGGATATAATCAGTTAAAATTAGAAGAAAGTTTTAAACCATGGACAGCTTTTACATGTTCAGAAGGGCAATATGAATGGAATGTCCTTAGCTTTGGATTAAAAATGCACCTTTTATTTTTCAAAGATTTATGGACAGCATATTTCTTAAGTTTGATTTTTGTTTAGTTTACATTGATGATATTTTAGTTGCAAGTAATACAGTGCAGGAACATGAGAAACACCTACAACAGGTTTTTAAAAAATAAAGAATAATGGTATAGTAGTTTCAAAAAGAAAAATGGAACTTTTTAAAAGAAAATTTTCTTTTTTAGGATTCGAAATTGGAAATGGAAAAATAGAATTACAACCACATATTTCTACAAAAATTCTAAATTTTCCAGAAAAAATTGAAAATTTAAAACAAATACAAGCATTTTTTGGTCTAGTGAATTATGTTAGAAAATTTATTCCAAATTTGTCAAAAATGGTTGGACCTTTGTATGGAAAAACCACTAAAAATGGTCAAATATATTTTAATCAAGAAGACATCAAATTAGTTAAAGAAATTAAGAAAGCAGTTAAAAATATTAAACCATTAGAATTACCATTAGTTACAGATTATATAATTATTGAAACAGATGGATGCAAAGAAAATGGGGAGCAGTCCTTCTATGTAAACCAAACAAATACAGTCCCAAGGAAGAAGAGAAAATTTGCGCTTATTCAAGTGGTAATTTTCAAAACAAAACAAATTGGACTACAATTGATTTTGAAATACAGGCACTAATTAATGCATTAGAAAAATTTAAGATTTTTCTTAATAAAGAATTTACAATAAGAACTGACTGTGAAGCAATAGTTAAGTTTGTTAAAAATGATCAAAGTAAAAAGGTAAATAGAACCAGATGGGTTAATTTACAAAATACTATACAAGGAAATGGATATTTTATAAATTTTGAACATATTAAAGGAAAAAATAATGGGATAGCCGATATGTTATCTCGAAATATAAAAAAATGGTTTGTTTTAGATGGACAGGAAAAACGATAAAGAGAAGTTAAAGCTTATACATCCAAAACAAAAGCAACAGGAAAATTCTTCATCAGAAGAAGAACAAATTCAACAGGCGTATTTACAGTCACTAGAAAAGATATACAGTTCTCCTTATAGAACATTACCACAGATAATGACAAGACAGGCCTATACACAACAGCAATCAAAGGCAGCTGGCAAGCGACCTTTATACACAAATGTCTCACCCAAACCAGTGATTGAGTTTGGAACATATGCTTTACAGATATGCAATGAAGCTGACAAGAAGTTTCGTCCTATTATGGGAATGAAACTAACAGATAAACATCAATGTTTATTAGACAATTTATGGCATATTCAAACCATGCCACAAGCTTCATCATTTAAAGTACAGGTTCTAAATGCTTTAAGCATTTACTTCCAAGAACAGAGTTCAAAAACACCTGAAAGACAGTTTAAACAAAAGCCAAATTTTACACATTATGTTATATTCAGTGGAACAAAACTTGGAATTTTTAATAAATGGGAGACAGCAGCAAAACATACAATTTGTGCAGGAGGAGCAGTTTGGAGAGGATATACAAGTTTTGCTGAAGCTCTTCAAGCAGCAAGAACAGAATTGGGTCCAAGTTTTTACATAGAACCAGAAGAGGTTAAAAGCTTTTCTGATATGGCAAAAGCAAACCCTGAGCATTACATAAAAGCTCAACAAGAAATTATTTCTGTATTAAAAACACAGCTTGAAGAAAAAACAAAAAATGCACAAGATATACAATTGAAAATTGAAAATAGCATGTTAAAGCAAAAAATGATGTTATTAGAAGCAAAAAATACACAGTTGTTACAAAGGCTTAAGAAAAAAGAAAACAAAGACAAAACAGAAGTACACAGGACTTTTGAGTGTTTCAGGACAAGGATTCTTGATACACCTTGGCAGCAATGCCTAAAACCAGTTACAGAAAGATTCCCAGAATTTGAGAATCTTGTTTCACAGAAAGTTTGTGTAGAATTTCCTCTAATTCTGTATAATATGCAACAACAGCTGGTAGACATGGCGTTTAGATTTGACAGTGAACAGCAAGGATTTAAAGTAGTAGAAAGAACAGATGAAAAAGGAGATGGAACTGGTCTTCTATTACTTCAGATACACCATCCTACAAAGTTGACAAATGAGCAAATAATCCAATTTTATCATCATGGTATGATTGATTATTTGGAAATAAAGTTAGACAGAAAAGCAGAGGATCTTCTCAACCAGCTTGGAGAAAAGATGATTCTAATTGCAGGAAATATGGCAATTAGAACAGTGACTTCGATCATTGGTTGTAAAATAATTTCCTCATTCCCTCATACAGATGCATACACATACAGACCAGCAAGAAAAATGATTTTTATTGAACATAAAAGTAATATATGTCATCAATATCATTTACAAACATCAATGACAAAAACTGATATAGAGTTTTCAACTCTACCTTGGTTAAGTCATTCAGATGAAAAAATTCCAGACAGTTTTACACAGTTTATCAAAGATCATCAGGAAACCCCAGAACTTCCTGATTATTATCCATGGAGGAATTATCATTTGGTAGGTGAAGGTCATTACATACAAGTCTACACAAAACCTGTTTGGACAATGCTTCTACCCTTTGCAGGGGAAGGAGACACCCTACAGTTACAACACATTATCAACCTAGAAGATGAAGAGGGCAATAATCTGGAAGATTGCTCAAGTCCACAATCGATAGACAGTACACACAGAGATTTCTAGAAGACAACGTAAGCAGTGACGACACAAGACAAAAGACAAAAAACATGACGTAAGCGGTGACGTTTTAAAGTCCAATTATACACAGATAGTGGTCGACAAATGGCAAACATTTTCAACACTTTCTTTTGTTTTCTTTTAAGCTTTATTCAGTGGCTTTTCTTTTTCTTTTCTTTATAGCCTAGGCTTTTTGACTTATTTGTTTAGCATAGATGCTTAGTGTTTCTTATTTTCGCCTATATATATGGCATTTGTATTCAGTTGTAAGTACGAGTAACCATTGAGAGCAATAATATTCTAACTTCAATGGCACATTAAACTCTCTCCACATCTCTTTAGCCCAAACCCTTAAACATCCCAGATTTTCTCCAAGTTCTTCATATTATATTCCAACCTAAAAAAAAAAAAAAAAAAAACTCTCTCTGCTTCTCTCTCATCCGCTGTGTATACTCTTATCATCATCCGCTGTGCATACCTTTATCATTGTAAGCATTCTTAGCTTATTTTTATTTTCAATTTCCATTTTTAAGCTTACAATGATGAAGGTATGCACAGCGGATGATGATAAGAGTATGCACAGCGGATGAGAGAGATGCAGAAAGAGTTTTTTTTTTTTTTTTTTTTTTTTTTTTTTTTTTAGGTTGGAATATAATATGAAGAACATGGAAAAAATCTGGGATGTTTAAGGGTTTGGGCTAAAGAGATGTGGAGAGAGTTTAATGTGCCATTAAAGTTAGAATATTATTGCTCTCAATGGTTACTCGTACTTACAACTGAATACAAATGCCATATATATAGGCGAAAATAAGAAACACTAAGCATCTATGCTAAACAAATAAGTCAAAAAGCCTAGGCTATAAAGAAAGGAAAAAGAAAAGCCACTGAATAAAGCTTAAAAGAAAATAAAAGAAAGTGTTGAAAATGTTTGCCATTTGTCGACCACTATCTGTGTATAATTGGACTTTAAAACGTCACTGCTTACGTCATGTTTTTTGTCTTTTGTCTTGTGTCGTCACTGCTTACGTTGTCTTCTAGAAATCTCTGTGTGTACTGTCTATCGATTGTGGACTTGAGCAATCTTCCAGATTATTGCCCTCTTCATCTTCTAGGTTGATAATGTGCTGTAACTGTAGGGTGTCTCCTTCCCCTGCAAAGGGTAGAAGCATTGTCCAAACAGGTTTTGTGTAGACTTGTATGTAATGACCTTCACCTACCAAATGATAATTCCTCCATGGATAATAATCAGGAAGTTCTGGGGTTTCCTGATGATCTTTGATAAACTGTGTAAAACTGTCTGGAATTTTTTCATCTGAATGACTTAACCAAGGTAGAGTTGAAAACTCTATATCAGTTTTTGTCATTGATGTTTGTAAATGATATTGATGACATATATTACTTTTATGTTCAATAAAAATCCTTTTTCTTGGTTGTCTGTATGTGTATGCATATGTATGAGGGAATGAGGAAATTATTTTACAACCAATGATCGAAGTCACTGTTCTAATTGCCATATTTCCTGCAATTAGAATCATCTTTTCTCCAAGCTGGTTGAGAAGATCCTCTGCTTTTCTGTCTAACTTTATTTCCAAATAATCAATCATACCATGATGATAAAATTGGATTATTTGCTCATTTGTCAACTTTGTAGGATGGTGTATCTGAAGTAATAGAAGACCAGTTCCATCTCCTTTTTCATCTGTTCTTTCTACTACTTTAAATCCTTGTTGTTCACTGTCAAATCTAAACGCCATGTCTACCAGCTGTTGTTGCAGATTATACAGAATTAGAGGAAATTCTGCACAAACTTTCTGTGAAACAAGATTCTCAAATTCTGGGAATCTTTCTGTAACTGGTTTTAGGCATTGCGGCCAAGGTGTATCAAGAATCCTTGTCCTGAAACACTCAAAAGTCCTGTGTACTTCTGTTTTGTCTTTGTTTTCTTTTTTCTTAAGCCTTTGTAACAACTGTGTATTTTTTGCTTCTAATAACATCATTTTTTGCTTTAACATGCTATTTTCAATTTTCAATTGTATATCTTGTGCATTTTTTGTTTTTTCTTCAAGCTGTGTTTTTAATACAGAAATAATTTCTTGTTGAGCTTTTATGTAATGCTCAGGGTTTGCTTTTGCCATATCAGAAAAGCTTTTAACCTCTTCTGGTTCTATGTAAAAACTTGGACCCAATTCTGTTCTTGCTGCTTGAAGAGCTTCAGCAAAACTTGTATATCCTCTCCAAACTGCTCCTCCTGCACAAATTGTATGTTTTGCTGCTGTCTCCCATTTATTAAAAATTCCAAGTTTTGTTCCACTGAATATAACATAATGTGTAAAATTTGGCTTTTGTTTAAACTGTCTTTCAGGTGTTTTTGAACTCTGTTCTTGGAAGTAAATGCTTAAAGCATTTAGAACCTGTACTTTAAATGATGAAGCTTGTGGCATGGTTTGAATATGCCATAAATTGTCTAATAAACATTGATGTTTATCTGTTAGTTTCATTCCCATAATAGGACGAAACTTCTTGTCAGCTTCATTGCATATTTGTAAAGCATATGTTCCAAACTCAATCACTGGTTTGGGTGAGACATTTGTGTATAAAGGTCGCTTGCCAGCTGCCTTTGATTGCTGTTGTGTATAGGCCTGTCTTGTCATTGTCTGTGGTAATGTTCTATAAGGAGAACTGTATATCTTTTCTAGTGACTGTAAATACGCCTGTTGAATTTGTTCTTCTTCTGATGAAGAATTTTCCTGTTGCTTTTGTTTTGGATGTATAAGCTTTAACTTCTCTTTATCGTTTTTCCTGTCCATCTAAAACAAACCATTTGTTTATATTTCGAGATAACATATCGGCTATCCCATTATTTTTTCCTTTAATATGTTCAAAATTTATAAAATATCCATTTCCTTGTATAGTATTTTGTAAATTAACCCATCTGGTTCTATTTACCTTTTTTACTTTGATCATTTTTAACAAACTTAACTATTGCTTCACAGTCAGTTCTTATTGTAAATTCTTTATTAAGAAAAATCTTAAATTTTTCTAATGCATTAATTAGTGCCTGTATTTCAAAATCAATTGTAGTCCAATTTGTTTTGTTTTGAAAATTACCACTTGAATAAGCGCAAATTTTCTCTTCTTCCTTGGGACTGTATTTGTTTGGTTTACATAGAAGGACTGCTCCCCATCCTTCTTTGCATCCATCTGTTTCAATAATTATATAATCTGTAACTAATGGTAATTCTAATGGTTTAATATTTTTAACTGCTTTCTTAATTTCTTTAACTAATTTGATGTCTTCTTGATTAAAATATCTTTGACCATTTTTAGTGGTTTTTCCATACAAAGGTCCAACCATTTTTGACAAATTTGGAATAAATTTTCTTTTTTTTTTTAGGTTGGAATATAATATGAAGAACTTGGAGAAAATCTGGGATGTTTAAGGGTTTGGGCTAAAGAGATGTGGAGAGAGTTTAATGTGCCATTGAAGTTAGAATATTATTGCTCTCAATGGTTACTCGTACTTACAACTGAATACAAATGCCATATATATAGGCGAAAATAAGAAACACTAAGCATCTATGCTAAACAAATAAGTCAAAAAGCCTAGGCTATAAAGAAAAGAAAAAGAAAAGCCACTGAATAAAGCTTAAAAGAAAACAAAAGAAAGTGTTGAAAATGTTTGCCATTTGTCGACCACTATCTGTGTATAATTGGACTTTAAAACGTCACTGCTTACGTCATGTTTTTTGTCTTTTGTCTTGTGTCGTCACTGCTTACGTTGTCTTCTAGAAATCTCTGTGTGTATTGTCTATCGATTGTGGACTTGAGCAATCTTCCAGATTATTGCCCTCTTCATCTTCTAGGTTGATAATGTGCTGTAACTGTAGGGTGTCTCCTTCCCCTGCAAAGGGTAGAAGCATTGTCCAAACAGGTTTTGTGTAGACTTGTATGTAATGACCTTCACCTACCAAATGATAATTTCTCCATGGATAATAATCAGGAAGTTTTGGGGTTTCCTGATGATCTTTGATAAACTGTGTAAAACTGTCTGGAATTTTTTCATCTGAATGACTTAACCAAGGTAGAGTTGAAAACTCTATATCAGTTTTTGTCATTGATGTTTGTAAATGATATTGATGACATATATTACTTTTATGTTGAATAAAAATCCTTTTTCTTGCTGGTCTGTATGTGTATGCATCTGTATGAGGGAATGAGGAAATTATTTTACAACCAATGATCGAAGTCACTGTTCTAATTGCCATATTTCCTGCAATTAGAATCATCTTTTCTCCAAGCTGGTTGAGAAGATCCTCTGCTTTTCTGTCTAACTTTATTTCCAAATAATTAATCATACCATGATGATAAAATTGGATTATTTGCTCATTTGTCAACTTTGTAGGATGGTGTATCTGAAGTAATAGAAGACCAGTTCCATCTCCTTTTTCATCTGTTCTTTCTACTACTTTAAATCCTTGCTGTTCACTGTCAAATCTAAACGCCATGTCTACCAGCTGTTGTTGCAGATTATACAGAATTAGAGGAAATTCTGCACAAACTTTCTGTGAAACAAGATTCTCAAATTCTGGGAATCTTTCTGTAACTGGTTTTAGGCATTGCTGCCAAGGTGTATCAAGAATCCTTGTCCTGAAACACTCAAAAGTCCTGTGTACTTCTGTTTTGTCTTTGTTTTCTTTTTTCTCAAGCCTTTGTAACAACTGTGTATTTTTTGCTTCTAATAACATCATTTTTTGCTTTAACATGCTATTTTCAATTTTCAATTGTATATCTTGTGCATTTTTTGTTTTTTCTTCAAGCTGTGTTTTTAATACAGAAATAATTTCTTGTTGAGCTTTTATGTAATGCTCAGGGTTTGCTTTTGTCATATCAGAAAAGCTTTTAACCTCTTCTGGTTCTATGTAAAAACTTGGACCCAATTCTGTTCTTGCTGCTTGAAGAGCTTTAGCAAAACTTGTATATCCTCTCCAAACTGCTCCTCCTGCACAAATTGTATGTTTTGCTGCTGTCTCCCATTTATTAAAAATTCCAAGTTTTGTTCCCCTGAATATAACATAATGTGTAAAATTTGGCTTTTGTTTAAACTGTCTTTCATGTGTTTTTGAACTCTGTTCTTGGAAGTAAATGCTTAAAGCATTTAGAACCTGTACTTTAAATGATGAAGCTTGTGGCATGGTTTGAATATGCCATAAATTGTCTAATAAACATTGCTGTTTATCTGTTAGTTTCATTCCCATAATAGGACGAAACTTCTTGTCAGCTTCATTGCATATCTGTAAAGCATATGTTCCAAACTCAATCACTGGTTTGGGTGAGACATTTGTGTATAAAGGTCGCTTGCCAGCTGCCTTTGATTGCTGTTGTGTATAGGCCTGTCTTGTCATTGTCTGTGGTAATGTTCTATAAGGAGAACTGTATATCTTTTCTAGTGACTGTAAATACGCCTGTTGAATTTGTTCTTCTTCTGATGAAGAATTTTCCTGTTGCTTTTGTTTTGGATGGACAGGAAAAATTTGTATTCAGTTGTAAGTACGAGTTACCATTGAGAGCAATAATATTCTAACTTCAATGGCACATTAAACTCTCTCCACATCTCTTTAGCCTAAACCGTTAAACATCCCAGATTTTCTCCAAGTTCTTCATATTATATTCCAACCTAAAAAAAAAAAAAACTCTATCTGCATCTCTCTCATCCGCTGTGCATACTCTTATCATCATCCGCTGTGCATACCTTCATCATTGTAAGCATTCTTAGCTTATTTTTATTTTCAATTTCCATTTTTAAGCTTTAATTTTCAAAGTTTTACCACCCTATCTGATATATTGGTATCAGAGCAAAGGCTTTCTTAAAATCTAAAAGACTAAGACAAGTCCCTTTTTATGGCATGTTAAGCCAATGTTTTTGGGAAACTCTCTTAGGTGAAGATTGTGGGAAAGATAGTTGCTTTGATAACTTTATAAACGAAAGGATTTTATATTATGACTACTAGTTTTTATATTAAACATCTGTTAAATAGATTAAAAAGATATGAAATATTAATCTATGATTTAGAATCAAGAGATTGGTTAGATTATATAGATGAATATCGTTTAATGTATTATATCTATGAATACGATAAGTTATATGAAAGAATATATAGAAATCATTTGATAAGTTAATTTATTATAGTTGGAATATAAGAAAATATTTAAAGAGAAATCTGGAATAAGGGATAAAAGCTAAAGAGAGTCGGAATTAATTAATCATTGGTACTTCTCAAACAATCAAGCGTTTAGAATTCTTAAATTTAGAATTTTCTGAAAAAGCTCACCGAAAAACTTTTGCAACAGATAGTTTTACTATAGTTTGTAATCTTAATAATATTGGCGAACATAGTCTACATACAAATAATCCACAATTAAACACTTTAGTAGATTTATTGATAAATTTAAGTATTAGTTTACAACAAGAAACTATAAATAATAAAAAGATAATAGAAAATTTAACAGTAGAAGTTAAAAAATTATCACAAAATCTTGATTATATAAAAAATCAGTCTAATACACTAACAGGAGAAACTATACCTTTAGAAGTTGAAAAACTTACAGAAGCCTTACAAAAATTAAAAATAGAGAAAAAACCTACTCCATATAAACATTGGCAACCAAGAAAATGAATAATCATTTCTTAGGAAGAAGTAGAACTATACAAGAAGCTAGAAATTCTACAAGTAATATAAATGATAGCATAACATCAGACAGTTTTTTAAACAGAATAGTTAGAAGAGGATTGTTGGTGCACTAAATGTCTGTTGATTACGTCATAATCAAGTCTTGTGTCTAGATTGTTTGATTGAACACACAACAGGGTATTAATTAGGGTTTGGATATGTTTAACATGAAGATTTCGCTTGAAATCAGTTCAAGCGAAATCAACAAGACATGATTTCGCTTCAGACCATCTCAAGCGAAATCTACATTCTATAAATAGGGTTGTGTTGTTCATTTGTGTAACAGATTTGGACCATTGCTTGTGGAACGAAACTCTGTCAAATTGTAATCAGAAAGCAATAAAAGAGAAGAAATTAAAGAGAATAGCTGTTGTAACTTCATATGCATTGATTCCGCCTTTACATATGAAGATGAACATCCTTAACTGACGGTTTAAGGTCGTAGATCGGTCCAACAAGTGGTATCAGAGCTCAGGACGAGGAGTTCATACTACTACAGCTTGATTCTACGGATTTCTCTCATTTCTACTCATTTATTTTTATATTTTTCTGATCTGAACAAGTTCCAACGGTCGAAATGGTCTGATTTTCGAGTATATCGTGTAAAACGTAGTTTTAACAAAGCCTACAAAGTTTCGGACTAAAATTCAGATTAAATCTTGTGAAAAATGACCTAAAACTAGATTTCGCTTGAAAGAGTTCGTAGGTTAAGATAGATTTCGCTTGAAAAACAGACAATTTCACTTGATTTTTGAACTATTTCGCTTGAGTAGTTCAAGCGAAATTGAGTTGTTAAGGATTTCGCTTGAATAGTTAACTTGTATTTAAGGTTGTCGCTTGAAACAAGTTGAAGCGAAACTGTTGACTTGGATTTCGCTTGAATCAGAACTTTCTTGGATTTCGCTTGAAGATATTGAACAGTTGAAGCGAAATAGTAGTTTTCGCTTGAAAAGTGCTTTGAATCAGATTTCGCTTGAACGGTTATATAGTGCTGATTTCGCTTGAAATCAGTTCATTTCAAGGAATTTCGCTTAAACTTGCTGATTTTTCAAAACCTAAAAATTTTCTAAGTGTTTGACTGATTTTTCCAGGTACGTTCACGATGGATGATATTTTCATAAACCCGTTTAGCGATATGTACGCGTTCACTTCCGAATCGTCAGATAGAAGATCTGAGATGAAAGAATATTCAAAAGAGATTTCGGAGAATTTGAAGTTTGAGAACATGTACGGGAGTCAACAGAAGCCACCAAAGTTAATGAAAGTTGAAGATTATCACTGGTGGAAAAACAGATTTGAGGGTTGGGTAAAAGCTTTCGCTCCTGAAAGTTGGATAAAAATGACAGATGGATACACTGAACCAGTAAAAGAGGGAGGAGAGTTAATAGATCCGAAGGATTTCTCAGACATAGATATAAAAAATGTTGTGGCTGAATCTAAAATGATCACATTAATCAAACAGTCAGTGAGAGAGGATATTATTTCGTTACTTGAACAAGAGAAAACTTCAAAGAGTTTGTGGGAAGCGTTAGGGAAAAAGTGTGTAGGAAGTAATGAAATTGTCAAAAACAAAAAGAAATTGTTGCGTAAAGAGTTTGATTTATTCAGTTGTATGAAAAATGAATCTGTTTGTAAAATGATCGAGAGATTCGGATATCTGAAAATGGAGTTAGCTAGACATGAAATTTTACCTTCTGAAGAGGAGCTGGTGGATAAACTGTTTGATTCATTGCCAGATGATCAAGAGTGGCAATACTTCGCTCTAATGTTGAAAAATACAATAAAGCCGGAAGAGTTAAAATTGGATTTGCTGATTGAAAGACTTGAAAGCCATGAGTTGGAGATAAAGAGATCTAAAGTCAACAATCCAGCTTATCAGCAGAATGTCGAACTTTACTACAGAGGAAATGTACCACAGGCTGGGTCTCCAAGAACAGCATTTTCTGCAGAAAGTTCAAATTCAGTGAACAATGAAAGTCTTCACAGTGGATCTTCTTTAAACACTTCAAACCAATCTGCTTCCAAGAATTTGTTTCAGTGTAATATCGCAGTGGATTTGAAGAATGGGCAGAATTTCAGCGAAGAGTCGGCAAAACAACAGATGGTTTTCTTGGCATCTGTACTTGAATCGTATGAAAGCCTCGTTGTAGGGAAGATTGGCAATACCAATTTGACAAAAGAAGATTACGATCAATTAGACCCCGAGGAGATGGAATTAATGGATATAAGATGGTGCATGGCCAGTGCGGTTCGTCGAGCACAGCGGTTCATGGAGATCACGGGGAGAAAGTCAATTGGTGGACCATCTACCAAACTGGGATTTGATAAATCCAAGGTGACATGTTTCAAATGCAAACAAAGAGGTCACTTTAAGCGCGAGTGCAGAAATGCGTATGCTGCTGATGATTCTGAAAATCCATTCAATGAAGATTACTACAGAAAGGCGATTTATCATCAGAACAAGTCTAAGCCACCAAGATTGAAACAACCTGAAGAAAAATCAAGGGCTCTTGCGGTTATATATGAAGATGAAGGTTACGACTGGAGTCAAGTTTGTCCTGAAGAAGATGCAGTTGGATATGCATTTGTTGCAAATGATGAGCATGATAATTGGTGGAGAAGAGACAGTGCGAGATGGGAGATTGGCAAATTGTATGAACCATTTAAGGAAGCACAAAGAGCCAAGAGATGGAATGAAGAACTAGAGTGTTACATGGATCCACAGGGTAATCCAGTAGTTGATCCATCAAAAGTGGATTTTGATGCTGTAACCAATGTGTTTCCAAGTGAAGGCACTTTCAACACAAGAAGGCTTTCTGATAAAAGCTATTTGCCAAATTTGATGAACAAGTTAAAAGAAGTTTTTGAAGCAAGTTTACCGAAGGTGGTAGAACTGAAGAAAAGAAAAGAAGAAGAATTGAAGAAGATGATTGAAGAAGTGAAGACTGTTGCAAAGCTTGCTGGAGAAGAACAGAGAGCTGAAGAAGTGCAGAAAAATGAAGAAGCTCAGAAAGAGGAGAACAACGAGCAAGATCAGAAAGTTGAGTCAGAAGAATCGGTGCTGAATGAGACCGAGGTTAGAAAATCTTCTGATCTATCTAATGTTGAAATGGTTGATGAAAAAGAAAACAAGTGCAGGAATTGCATAGAAATGTGCAAAGCCTGTACTCAAAAGGATGACATTATAAAAGCAAAAGAAATTGAAGCAACCAAATTTGAAAATGTTTTCAAAATAAAATGTAAAGAAATGGTTGAAACAGAAGAAATTTTGAAATTAAAAGTTGAAAATTTGACACAGAAATGTCAAGGTCTTGAAAAGGATAATGATGTTTATAGACAACTGTGTTCTACAAAATGTGTCGATTGTGTTGAAAAAGAATCGAAATTTCAAGATTTACAAAAACAGTATGATTCTTTAAAGTGGTCGAGTCAGAGAGTACAAGAAGCTTATGATACTTTGAAGAGCCAAGTCAAAAGTTTTGATCAAAGACTGTCTGAAACTTTAACAACCAAAGAAATGTATGAAAGAAAGTTTAAAGAAAAGCAAATTGAATTGAACAAATGTGTTGATGAAATTGCAAACCTTAAACAAGTCTTGGCTGAAAAAGAAAAGATTGTTACCAAACTTCAAAGTTATCATAACTCTTCGTACATTCTCGAACGCATTTTCAACATCACACCAGATGACAAAGATACTGAAAATTGCAAAAAGGGTATTGGTTCAGAATTTCATCAGGTACCACCACCATTGAGAAACAATTATACTTTTTATGATGAGGAAAAGGTGGCAAAGGGTTTGAACATAGCTGACCAGTTACCTGAAAGTATCGATGTGACTTACTCCAAATCTGATGATGCTAATGATTCAGAGGTGGTAAGTAAGGTTGTTGAAAGCGTTTTGAAAGATGAGTCTACAAAAGGTAAGTCTGAATCACAGGATGAAGATGAAGGAAATCTTTATGATGGTTATCTGAAAAACACAAAATCCGAGAAAAATTTGAATGATGATTCAAAAGGATTGGTTTATACCATGATTGGATCGGACAAACTATTCTTAGATGTTGTATTCCCGATTCAGAATGTGATTTCAGAAAAGGTCGATAAAGTTTTCAAAATGGTTGAGATTGAGAAGTCTGAGATTCCAAAGTTTGCTGGTAAAGGTCATAAATCTTTTTCTAACAAACCTGGTTTTAAAAAGAAAAACATGAAGGCTGGTTTGGGTTATAAAAAGAAACGGAATTGGAATCAAAGTGAAAAACCAAATTTGCAACAAAAGATGAATTTTGTTCAAGGAAAAAGCTTGAAAGAAGAGGAAAAACTCAAATTTGGACGACAGTCTAATGATGAGTTTGATGCTATGAAAAAGAAACAACAACAGGCCAAGGATGTTTCAAAGAAAGTGTGTTTTAAATGTGATCAAATTGGACATGTTGCACGAAAGTGTCCAAAACCAAAGCCTGTTGATGTTGAAAAACAAAAATCTGAGGATGTGAAATTAAGGTCAACCAGATTTGATTCGAAACAAACTTGGAGGTACAATACAAACAAGTTTGCTTCAAATCAAAATTGGAAATCAAACCCGAACAGGTTCGATTCAAGACAGACTTGGAATTCTCACACACCCAGATTAAGAACAACACAGAGTTGGAGAATATCTGTTGATATGACAAAACCTCAAGAGTTTTGGAAACCTAAAAATGTTATTAAAAAACAAAAGGTTCAAAAAGAGACAAATTTTTACAAAAGAGGTACTCCGGAAGGTCAAATGTGGAGTGCTAAGAAACAAGTGACGTTGGAAAAAAATGAGAAAGTTGAAGTCAAAGTTGAACAAGTTTTAAATGACAAAGAGTTTCCAAAATTGAATGAAAATTATTGTGTTGAAATGCCTAAGGTTCAACAGACCTGGGCTAAATTGTTCAAATGATTGATAAAGTTTGAATGTGCAGGTGCTCAACGAAGCTGAAGATTGTGAGAATGGTAGTTGGAGCAACCTGGCACAGGAAGAGGTTGCAGGACCCTGGTTTAGTTGAACAGGGAGTTTAGTTTGAGTGATTTCTGTACATAAATAAACAATATTTTCAAAATCCTAAAAATTGAAAAAAATTTAAAACCAAAAATATGTTTGTTTTTATTTTTGTTGAATAAATGTTGATTGAATACGCCGAAACCCTCACGGCTGAACAAACATGATTACTTTCATCAGATTGAAAAACGGTTTTCAAACTGTTAAGATCAATGGGTTGTAAATCATGGGGGTACGTTATATTTTCTGCAAATCAGAGCACTTGAAGCAGAAAATGGATGGCGAGACAAAGCTATCAGTGTTGGTTGTCAAATTTTTCTTTAAATGATTTTGCATTTTAGGGGGAGAAAAATTGTTATTAGAAAATACAAAAACATTTGAAAAAGTCAAAAACATGATAATTTGAGTTTTTGCGTAAAAAGAGGAAATGATAGTACATCAGTAGACAGTTACAGTATGCTAAAGAATTGGAAAGTTTAAATGTGTTAAACGATCTCACCGTGGATGTGTCGATAGATTTTTATACACTTAGTAAACTTTTTCGGGATATAAACCTAAATTTCACACTTGCTTATTTCGTGGGGAACACTACTTGGATATATAGGTAACCCCTGAAATCTCGTTTGAAAGGTCTCTTAATCTGATATACTAGGTCTTTATACTCAATGATGTCTGGGGTATTATTCCGGGACTTCTGTTGAACGGTGGTTCTGACCTAGTCCCTGGCTAATACTTGCTGCAATGCTTGAAACACAGCATTAAACCCTCAGCATGCTGAAACAATAAAATTGATAAATGCTGCTGTTGTAAGCAAAAAGATCCTCTAAAGGGGACATACCGTAAAGTCGAAGCTGATATCTCTCTGCGTATACGGAAGTATCGACCTGAGATCCCTCGGCCCTCGCATACCTAAATTATATACAGATATCATTGTAGTATACTCACCTGTAAGACTGATTATTGGGATTCTGGATACGGGAGTATATTCAAGAGGTGGGACACATGAATAGGTTTAAGTTCTTAATACACTTAATTCGTATCCTGAATCAGTTGAAATTTGTGTGAAAATTTAAGTGGATCAGTATATCGACAATCTAAGTGAATTGTTTAATACTTACTGTGAAATTAAGCTCAATGGTACGTGTGACTTGTCGAAAACTGATATGATCCTCTAACGCATACTTAAACAAAAATATTGTCTGTAAATATGTTTGTACATATTTCTTTACTGCTTTATGTTTTCAGAAAATACAAAAAGATTTTGATTTCTGCTTTATTTTCGACGACCGATGTCTGAGTGCTGAGTTTCAAAATCTAAGTAAGCTGATTGTGTTTCTGAAAATAAAACAAGTTCATTAAATTGTAACTTGAATTAAAATCAAAAATTCAAAAATAGTTTGTGATATCTCCGAGGTCATTAAGTTGGACTTGGATGATTAACTGTGGGGGATTTGGATGCTTATAGTGTTATAGAGCTAGTTTCCGATACGATTCGATGAAACTGCCAAATTCATGATAAGTGGTTTAGAAGGTTTAAATTGTCAGATTACAATATCTAGAAGTTTTAAATGTTGTTTCTTATAGTTGGATGAGTGATTGCAGGTTTCAGGAATTTCCACGGAAGCTAAATGATAAAGCTTGAACCAGATATCTCAGATTCTAGCATATCGAGAGGGGGAGTCTGTGAAAGGGGGAGTCTGGGTCAACGATCAAAGGAAAGATTGAAGTTTGAAGTTTAAAAGTTGAAGATAAAGATTGAGGAAAGTTTTTACAAGGTTTGAAGAATGATGAAGACAAAGACTTGAAGCCAAAGACTTCATCAACATCCAAGGGGGAGTCTGTTGGTGCACTAAATGTCTGTTGATTACGTCATAATCAAGTCTTGTGTCTAGATTGTTTGATTGAACACACAACAGGGTATTAATTAGGGTTTGGATATGTTTAACATGAAGATTTCGCTTGAAATCAGTTCAAGCGAAATCAACAAGACATGATTTCGCTTCAGACCATCTCAAGCGAAATCTACATTCTATAAATAGGGTTGTGTTGTTCATTTGTGTAACAGATTTGGATCATTGCTTGTGGAACGAAACTCTGTCAAATTGTAATCAGAAAGCAATAAAAGAGAAGAAATTAAAGAGAATAGCTGTTGTAACTTCATATGCATTGATTCCGCCTTTACATATGAAGATGAACATCCTTAACTGACGGTTTAAGGTCGTAGATCGGTCCAACAAGGATCAGGATCTAATAGTAACAGACATATAATACAACTAGAAGAAGAAATAGATTTAGATAGAAACTTGGAATTATATAACCAACATCAACTAGACATACTAAATCCAAGGATATTATATCAAACAGGAAGATTTAATATAAACACAACTCTTATAAGGAGTAGTAGAGAAGAAAGTTTAAGAGTAGTAGATAATACAGTAATCTTAGATCTTTTTTCACCAGATACTATTGAAAAAATTAAAAAACAAAATAAACATTTTGTACACACAGGGTTAATAATAATAGGAGTCAAAGCTTTAGGAAGAAAAAATTTAGGAACAAAGCTTTTAGCTCTAATACTTGATAAAAGTTGGAAATCAGATATGAAAAAAGCTATAATTTCAGGAATGGAAGTAGATTTAAGTCAAAACATAGCTATATTTTATTGTACACCAGATATTTTAAAAGAAATTAAAGATTTACAAAATATTAAAATAGCTTTACAAACAAAAGGATATGAAGAATATGAAGGAAATAATTTAGTAGTAAGTATAGGAGTTCTAGGAAGAGCTAGTAACAGTTCAGGAATGAAATACAAAGTAAATATAGAAGGAATAGTAAAAACAATTGCATCAAAATCTATAAAAATGATAGAACCTATAAAAATAGATCCAGAATAATTAACAGGATTAGAATGGGATTTAGATGATTTACAAGAAAAAGAGGAAGATACAGTTTTAGTACCTAAGAAAAGTTATATATATGAAGAAACTGATGGAAAACAAAAATTAAGATACATTGATTTTAAAGAAAAACAAACAGAGAAAAATAATGAAGAAGAAATTCTTTTTATGAATGTTGGAGAAAATGAAAATGAAATATTATCTACATATGATACAGATAATGAGGAAGAAATAGATTTTAATTTCTTAAAATTTGAACAAGAAGAAACAATGGATTATACACTGTTAGATTACGAAGAAGAAACAATAGATTGTTTTAAAGTAGAAGAAACAAATAAAACAATAGAACAAATTATAAATAGAAAATTTACAGAAATAAATATACAAGAAGAAGTAGATGATATGATTATGGAATGTATAACAGAATTAGGATTAGATTATGAACAAAGTTATAATAAATTACAAGAATATTATAATTTACCATTGGTAGAAGATATTATGAAGGGAAAAGCAATGTTATCAGATTTTTATAAACAGGAACAAAGTTTTATGGATACACAAATGTACAATTATCCTTTTAATCCTTTAAAAAGACCAAAAATAGAATGGGGAGAAGGATATAGTGGTTCACACGAAAGTCATGGTAGAGAACCATGGACACAACCAACAGTTAATTATCAACAAGAGTCTAATATTATAGGAAAAGGAAGAAGGATGCCTATAGGACAAATATACAGTGGAAATATGTTATTATTAGAACAACAAAAACCACAGTTATGGATAGATGAAGTCTTAACATGGGAACAAAATGTAGTAAGATTATGGGAAACAAATAAAAAAGATAGTATGGATATGTTTTCATATTTAGAAACTACATTAGGACCAATAGCATTAGGAATATGGCAAAGTAAAAAAACACAAAATCCAGAAGAAATAAATAATCTTAAAGCATTAGGAGATAATCCTTATAATTTTACATCACAAATTAGAACACTTATATTAGGAGTTGATCCAGCAAAAAATAATTCTTTAATACAGGAGACAGCTATTAGAAATTTAGAACAATTAAGTATAGCAAATATGAAATATATAAATGAATTTACATTAGATTTTACAAGATTATTATCACAAACAGGAAAGACAATGGATGATAATTTATGTGACAAATATTTTATAAAATTACCAGGAGATTTAGGAAAATCTATACATGAAGCATGGAAAACAAATTATGGTACACAACAAAATTTAGGAATAGGACCAAGAATAACTTATACATTTGGTATATTAGAAGAAAAATGTAAAGAAGTAGCATTACAAGAACAATTAAAAAGAAATGCTTATGCATTTTGTAAAACAGCAATTTATACACCACAAGCATATGGAGTATATGATAAAAAGAAAAAGATACGAAAAAGTACAACATATAATAGGAATTTTAGAAAACATTATAATACAAATAGATATGTTAAAAAACCACAATCAAGAAAATGTAGATGTTATACTTGTGGAGAAACAACACATTTAGCTAATAATTGTCCAAATAAAAGAAAAAATATGGAAAGGGCTAATTTAGTAGAACAATTACAAGATTATGAAATAGAAGCTCTAAAAACAGATGATGAATCTGATAATGAATCAGTATATAGTATTTATAGTGAAGAAGAAAACCCAACAGCAAAAGTAACATATACATATATGAATACAGAAGAAATTTGTGAACATGATTGGAAACAAAATAAAGGAAATAATCATATAAGATGTTATAGTTGTGGATATTACCCTAGTATAGAAAAGAGATCACAATGTAATAAATGTTTTAAAGAAATTTGTTTTAAATGTCTTAAAGAAATTTATGATAAAGATATAGCTACAACATCAAAAGTGAAAACAAATTCTAAAGAAAATGAAGATGAAAGAATAGATAAATTAGAAGTAATAACTGAGTTACATAATTTAAAAATAAAAGCATTAGAATATAAAGTTGAAGAACTGGAAAGATTAATTAAAAAAGAAGAGATAAGTAAAATGGCTTTACAGAAACCAGATGATCAAACTTATATACAAACACAAGGATCAACAAACATGATAAATATACAATGTCGTTTATGGTTAGATAATAATAAATATTTAGATTTAACAGCATTAGTAGATACAGGGGCTACAAAAAGCTTAATTTCACATAGTTTAGCACCTATAGAATATCATAAAGAATTATCATATGAACTAAGTACAAGAACAATAGAAGATAGATTAATATCTATTACACATTGTTTAGAACCAGTAGGAATACAATTCTTAGATTTTGCAAACAATTACAGTATAAAATATGAAATGCCACAAATAAATATTAATCCACCAGAAATAAAATCAAAAGACTTTGTAATAGGATTAAATTTCATATTAGGATTAAATGGTGCAGTTACAATTACAAGAAATTTTATCACATTAAGTAAACAGTTATATACAATACCAACCCTTAGATATATGAATACAACAAAAATTGTTCAAAAAAGAGGGGATAAAGGGAATTTAGATTTTTTAAGAACACAAAATAAAAAACAGTTTATAGAAAATGAATCACTAAAACTTTTGATAGATTTTTTAAGCCATGAGATAGAAAAAGGACAGGATATTACAAAAAGTGTAAATCATCCTATGATATTACATTTAGAAAAAATAGGATATATTGGAGAAGATATAACAAAATCAACTGTAAAATATGTTTGTAAATTTAAATTAAAAAATCCTGATATAGTAATTAGGACAGCTAATATAGAATACAGCCCATTAGACAAAGAAGAATTTAAAAAACAAATCCCTGAAATGGTAAATCAAGGATTAATTAGAAAATCAGAAAGTCCTCATAGATCGACAGTTTTTCTAGTAAGAAATCACAGTGAAATAAAAAGGGGAAAAGCTAGAATAGTTTATAATTATAAAATATTAAATGATAATACAATAGATGATGGATATAATATTCCTAACAAAGATAGTTTGTTAAATCTTATACAAAACAAAAAAAGTATTTTCAAAATTTGATTTAAAATCAGGATATAATCAGTTAAAATTAGAAGAAAGTTTTAAACCATGGATAGCTTTTACATGTTCAGAAGGGCAATATGAATGGAATGTCCTTAGCTTTGGATTAAAAAATGCACCTTCTATTTTTCAAAGATTTATGGACAGCATATTTCTTAAGTTTGATTTTTGTTTAGTTTACATTGATGATATTTTAGTTGCAAGTAATACAGTGCAGGAACATGAGAAACACCTACAACAGGTTTTTAAAGAAATAAAGAATAATGGTATAGTAGTTTCAAAAAGAAAAAGGGAACTTTTTAAAAGAAAATTTTCTTTTTTAGGATTCGAAATTGGAAATGGAAAAATAGAATTACAACCACATATTTCTACAAAAATTCTAAATTTTCCAGAAAAATTTGAAAATTTAAAACAAATACAAGCATTTTTGGGTCTAGTGAATTATGGTAGAAAATTTATTCCAAATTTGTCAAAAATGGTTAGACATTTGTATGGAAAAACCACTAAAAATGGTCAAAGATATTTTAATCAAGAAGACATCAAATTAGTTAAAGAAATTAAGAAAGCAGTTAAAAATATTAAACCATTAGAATTACCATTAGTTACAGATTATATAATTATTAAAACAGATGGATGCAAAGAAAATGGGGAGCAGTCCTTCTATGTAAACCAAACAAATACAGTCCCAAGGAAGAAGAGAAAATTTGCGCTTATTCAAGTGGTAATTTTCAAAACAAAACAAATTGGACTACAATTGATTTTGAAATACAGGCACTAATTAATGCATTAGAAAAATTTAAGATTTTTCTTAATAAAGAATTTACAATAAGAACTGACTGTGAAGTAATAGTTAAGTTTGTTAAAAATGATCAAAGTAAAAAGGTAAATAGAACCAGATGGGTTAATTTACAAAATACTATACAAGGAAATGGATATTTTATAAATTTTGAACATATTAAAGGAAAAAATAATGGGATAGCCGATATGTTATCTCGAAATATAAACAAATGGTTTGTTTTAGATGGACAGGAAAAACGATAAAGAGAAGTTAAAGCTTATACATCCAAAACAAAAGCAACAGGAAAATTCTTCATCAGAAGAAGAACAAATTCAACAGGCATATTTACAGTCACTAGAAAAGATATACAGTTCTCCTTATAGAACATTACCACAGACAAGGACAAGACAGGCCTATACACAACAGCAATCAAAGGCAGCTGGCAAGCGATCTTTATACACGAATGTCTCACCCAAACCAGTGATTGAGTTTGGAACATATGCTTTACAGATATGCAATGAAGCTGACAAGAAGTTTCGTCCAATTATGGGAATGAAACTAACAGATAAACAGCAATGTTTATTAGGCAATTTATGGCATATTCAAACCATGCCACAAGCTTCATCATTTAAAGTACAGGTTCTAAATGCTTTAAGCATTTACTTCCAAGAACAGAGTTCAAAAACACCTGAAAGACAGTTTAAACAAAAGCCAAATTTTACACATTATGTTATATTCAGGGGAACAAAACTTGGAATTTTTAATAAATGGGAGACAGCAGCAAAACATACAATTTGTGCAGGAGGAGCAGTTTGGAGAGGATATACAAGTTTTGCTGAAGCTCTTCAAGCAGCAAGAACATAATTGGGTCCAAGTTTTTACATAGTACCAGAAGAGGTTAAAAGCTTTTCTGATATGGCAAAAGCAAACCCTGAGCATTACATAAAAGCTCAACAAGAAATTATTTCTGTATTAAAAACACAGCTTGAAGAAAAAACAAAAAATGCACAAGATATACAATTGAAAATTGAAAATAGCATGTTAAAGCAAAAAATGATGTTATTAGAAGCAAAAAATACACAGTTGTTACAAAGGCTTGAGAAAAAAGAAAACAAAGACAAAACAGAAGTACACAGGACTTTTGAGTGTTTCAGGACAAGGATTCTTGATACACCTTGGCAGCAATGCCTAAAACCAGTTACAGAAAGATTCCCAGAATTTGAGAATCTTGTTTCACAGAAAGTTTGTGCAGAATTTCCTCTAATTCTGTATAATCTGCAACAACAGCTGGTAGACATGGCGTTTAGATTTGACAGTGAACAGCAAGGATTTAAAGTAGTAGAAAGAACAGATGAAAAAGGAGATGGAACTGGTCTTCTATTACTTCAGATACACCATCCTACAAAGTTGACAAATGAGCAAATAATCCAATTTTATCATCATGGTATGATTGATTATTTGGAAATAAAGTTAGACAGAAAAGCAGAGGATCTTCTCAACCAGCTTAGAGAAAAGATGATTCTAATTGCAGGAAATATGGCAATTAGAACAGTGACTTCGATCATTGGTTGTAAAATAATTTCCTCATTCCCTCATACAGATGCATACACATACAGACCAGCAAGAAAAAGGATTTTTATTGAACATAAAAGTAATATATGTCATCAATATCATTTACAAACATCAATGACAAAAACTGATATAGAGTTTTCAACTCTACCTTGGTTAAGTCATTCAGATGAAAAAAATCCAGACAGTTTTACACAGTTTATCAAAGATCATCAGGAAACCCCAGAACTTCCTGATTATTATCCATGGAGGAATTATCATTTGGTAGGTGAAGGTCATTACATACAAGTCTACATAAAACCTGTTTGGACAATGCTTCTACCCTTTGCAGGGGAAGGAGACACCCTACAGTTACAGCACATTATCAACCTAGAAGATGAAGAGGGCAATAATCTGGAAGATTGCTCAAGTCCACAATCGATAGACAGTACACACAGAGATTTCTAGAAGACAACGTAAGCAGTGACGACACAAGACAAAAGACAAAAAACATGACGTAAGCAGTGACGTTTTAAAGTCCAATTATACACAGATAGTGGTCGACAAATGGCAAACATTTTCAACACTTTCTTTTGTTTTCTTTTAAGCTTTATTCAGTGGCTTTTCTTTTTCTTTTCTTTATAGCCTAGGCTTTTTGACTTATTTGTTTAGCATAGATGCTTAGTGTTTCTTATTTTCGCCTATATATATGGCATTTGTATTCAGTTGTAAGTACGAGTAACCATTGAGAGCAATAATATTCTAACTTCAATGGCACATTAAACTCTCTCCACATCTCTTTAGCCCAAACCCTTAAACATCCCAGATTTTCTCCAAGTTCTTCATATTATATTCCAACCTAAAAAAAAAAAAAAAAAACTCTTTCTGCATCTCTCTCATCCGCTGTGCATACCCTTATCATCATCCGCTGTGCATACCTTCATCATTGTAAGCATTCTTAGCTTATTTTTATTTTCAATTTCCATTTTTAAGCTTACAATGATGAAGGTATGCACAGCGGATGATGATAAGAGTATGCACAGCGGATGAGAGAGATGCAGAAAGAGTTTTTTTTTTTTTAGGTTGGAATATAATATGAAGAACTTGGAGAAAATCTGGGATGTTTAAGGGTTTGGGCTAAAGAGATGTGGAGAGAGTTTAATGTGCCATTGAAGTTAGAATATTATTGCTCTCAATGGTTACTCGTACTTACAACTGAATACAAATGCCATATATATAGGCGAAAATAAGAAACACTAAGCATCTATGCTAAACAAATAAGTCAAAAAGCCTAGGCTATAAAGAAAAGAAAAAGAAAAGCCACTGAATAAAGCTTAAAAGAAAACAAAAGAAAGTGTTGAAAATGTTTGCCATTTGTCGACCACTATCTGTGTATAATTGGACTTTAAAACGTCACTGCTTACGTCATGTTTTTTGTCTTTTGTCTTGTGTCGTCACTGCTTACGTTGTCTTCTAGAAATCTCTGTGTGTACTGTCTATCGATTGTGGACTTGAGCAATCTTCCAGATTATTGCCCTCTTCATCTTCTAGGTTGATAATGTGCTGTAACTGTAGGGTGTCTCCTTCCCCTGCAAAGGGTAGAAGCATTGTCCAAACAGGTTTTGTGTAGACTTGTATGTAATGACCTTCACCTACCAAATGATAATTTCTCCATGGATAATAATCAGAAAGTTCTGGGGTTTCCTGATGATCTTTGATAAACTGTGTAAAACTGTCTGGATTTTTTTCATCTGAATGACTTAACCAAGGTAGAGTTGAAAACTCTATATCAGTTTTTGTCATTGATGTTTGTAAATGATATTGATGACATATATTACTTTTATGTTCAATAAAAATCCTTTTTCTTGCTGGTCTGTATGTGTATGCATCTGTATGAGGGAATGAGGAAATTATTTTACAACCAATGATCGAAGTCACTGTTCTAATTGCCATATTTCCTGCAATTAGAATCATCTTTTCTCCAAGCTGGTTGAGAAGATCCTCTGCTTTTCTGTCTAACTTTATTTCCAAATAATCAATCATACCATGATGATAAAATTGGATTATTTGCTCATTTGTCAACTTTGTAGGATGGTGTATCTGAAGTAATAGAAGACCAGTTCCATCTCCTTTTTCATCTGTTCTTTCTACTACTTTAAATCCTTGCTGTTCACTGTCAAATCTAAACGCCATGTCTACCAGCTGTTGTTGCAGATTATACAGAATTAGAGGAAATTCTGCACAAACTTTCTGTGAAACAAGATTCTCAAATTCTGGGAATCTTTCTGTAACTGGTTTTAGGCATTGCTGCCAAGGTGTATCAAGAATCCTTGTCCTGAAACACTCAAAAGTCCTGTGTACTTCTGTTTTTTCTTTGTTTTCTTTTTTCTCAAGCCTTTGTAACAACTGTGTATTTTTTGCTTCTAATAACATCATTTTTTGCTTTAACATGCTATTTTCAATTTTCAATTGTATATCTTGTGCATTTTTTGTTTTTTCTTCAAGCTGTGTTTTTAATACAGAAATAATTTCTTGTTGAGCTTTTATGTAATGCTCAGGGTTTGCTTTTGCCATATCAGAAAAGCTTTTAACCACTTCTGGTTCTATGTAAAAACTTGGACCCATTTCTGTTCTTGCTGCTTGAAGAGCTTCAGCAAAACTTGTATATCCTCTCCAAACTGCTCCTCCTGCACAAATTGTATGTTTTGCTGCTGTCTCCCATTTATTAAAAATTCCAAGTTTTGTTCCCCTGAATATAACATAATGTGTAAAATTTGGCTTTTGTTTAAACTGTCTTTCAGGTGTTTTTGAACTCTGTTCTTGGAAGTAAATGCTTAAAGCATTTAGAACCTGTACTTTAAATGATGAAGCTTGTGGCATGGTTTGAATATGCCATAAATTGTCTAATAAACATTGCTGTTTATCTGTTAGTTTCATTCCCATAATAGGACGAAACTTCTTGTCAGCTTCATTGCATATCTGTAAAGCATATGTTCCAAACTCAATCACTGGTTTGGGTGAGACATTCGTGTATAAAGATCGCTTGCCAGCTGCCTTTGATTGCTGTTGTGTATAGGCATGTCTTGTCCTTGTCTGTGGTAATGTTCTATAAGGAGAACTGTATATCTTTTCTAGTGACTGTAAATACGCCTGTTGAATTTGTTCTTCTTCTGATGAAGAATTTTCCTGTTGCTTTTGTTTTGGATGTATAAGCTTTAACTTCTCTTTATCGTTTTTCCTGTCCATCTAAAACAAACCATTTGTTTATATTTCGAGATAACATATCGGCTATCCCATTATTTTTTCCTTTAATATGTTCAAAATTTATAAAATATCCATTTCCTTGTATAGTATTTTGTAAATTAACCCATCTGGTTCTATTTACCTTTTTACTTTGATCATTTTTAACAAACTTAACTATTGCTTCACAGTCAGTTCTTATTGTAAATTTTTTATTAAGAAAAATCTTAAATTTTTCTAATGCATTAATTAGTGCCTGTATTTCAAAATCAATTGTAGTCCAATTTGTTTTGTTTTGAAAATTACCACTTGAATAAGCGCAAATTTTCTCTTCTTCCTTGGGACTGTATTTGTTTGGTTTACATAGAAGGACTGCTCCCCATTTTCTTTGCATCCATCTGTTTCAATAATTATATAATCTGTAACTAATGGTAATTCTAATGGTTTAATATTTTTAACTGCTTTCTTAATTTCTTTAACTAATTTGATGTCTTCTTGATTAAAATATCTTTGACCATTTTTAGTGGTTTTTCCATACAAAGGTCCAACCATTTTTGACAAATTTGGAATAAATTTTCTATTTTTTTTTAGGTTGGAATATAATATGAAGAACTTGTAGAAAATCTGGGATGTTTAAGGGTTTGGGCTAAAGAGATGTGGAGAGAGTTTAATATGCCATTGAAGTTAGAATATTATTGCTCTCAATGGTTACTCGTACTTACAACTGAATACAAATGCCATATATATAGGCGAAAATAAGAAACACTAAGCATCTATGCTAAACAAATAAGTCAAAAAGCCTAGGCTATAAAGAAAAGAAAAAGAAAAGCCACTGAATAAAGCTTAAAAGAAAACAAAAGAAAGTGTTGAAAATGTTTGCCATTTGTCGACCACTATCTGTGTATAATTGGATTTTAAAACGTCACTGCTTACGTCATGTTTTTTGTCTTTTGTCTTGTGTCGTCACTGCTTACGTTGTCTTCTAGAAATCTCTGTGTGTACTGTCTATCGATTGTGGACTTGAGCAATCTTCCAATATATATATATATATATAGGGTGAGGTTCGGCTAGAAAGTCAAAGTTTCCTAAAAAGTGTAAAAAGTCATAAAACACAATAATTTCAGGCATAAAACACACCTAAAACTCACAAATAATAGAATGAATATTACTAAAACACCGTATTCAAACTCTAATAGTCCATAAAAACTTCAAACGCACCATCGTATAACTATGAATATAAAACACAAAATGCTAAACAACATAAAACACAATAATATTTGTCATTCCATAATCAGAGCCTTAACATCTAAAACACAACACAAAACCCACATACATGATGTTTTAGTAATCTTCATCATATTATTTGTGGGTTTTTGGTGTGTTTTATGGTTGACATTATGGTGTTTTATGACTTTTTACACTTTTTAGGAAATTTGGACTTTCTGGCCAACTCCTAGCCTATATATATATATTATAGAAAAAGTATATCGTACAATTGGCCTTAACGTACATTACGTACGCAATTAGAAATCGCACGTTCATAACATGAAATCGCATGTGGGTAATCAGAACTTCGCATGTTTAAAAAAATAACCATTTTCGCATGTGTATATATATAAATCACATGTATGTATAAAAAATCATTATCGCATGTCATAAAAAATAACCCAAATCGCATGACGTTCAATAATACCAAAATCGCATGTTGATAATGCCTCACGTACGCAATGTACATTAAGTCCTATTGTACAATAACCAGCCCCTCTCTCTCTCTCTCTCTCTATATATATATATATATATATAATTATTTAGAAACCAACTCTTCATCTCTTTACTCTTTTGTTTGTATAATATAATAAAAGAATTAATATATGATTTTTTATATTTTATAAAGAGATATAGACGTGAAACATATTTTTATATAAGAAAATTTAATTATGTGACTAAGTATATCATTTAATGTTAATATAGGGTGAGGTTCCTCTATAAATTGTGTTTTTCCTGCAAAGTGTAGGAAATGTTTTGGATTATTGGATGAGTGTTTTTAGTGGTTGAGATCATTTTGGTGACCTTTTAATAATATTTATGTTTTAAATATAGACTAATTTGATTAGGAGGGGCAAAAAAGTCATTTAACGTGTTTTAGAAAGAGTAAATAAGTGTCATTCCATAAAATCACTCCTAAAATCTTGCAAACTTCCTACTTTCTCTCACTTATCATCTTCTATACTAAAAAATCCAATATGTCCTAAAATCATGGATTGCAATACAAATGTCAGTTTCATATAATGTTGTGGTTACAATTTAGTTTAAATTTTTTTTAAAGTGGCGATATAAACCCAGGATAATTCTGTTATGTGTTATTTGAATGATTCTGTTATGTGTTATTTGATGTTTTCTTCAAAGGGTATGCAATTATTTCTTTTGATTTCAATTGGCTTATTACTGTTATTCTAAGATTAATGATTCACGAAACTCAATGGCACCTTTTAAAAATTTATTGTTTTTCTTATAAAATTAAATCATTGGGAATTGATGATTTTATTTCTAACGATATTTTGATTCGATTTTGATCAGTCTCATGTATAGGATTGATGATATAAATCTCTTATATTAACAAACCATACTTCTTCACTTGATCGATAACATCTTAATTAGTGGTGTACATCGAATCAACGATAGCACTAATAACACGATAACATCTTATAATGATTATATTTTCCAATATATATATGATTGATGTTTGGTAAAGAGAACCAAAAATGTGTTATAGATATCATGGTTGCAAAAGTCGCTAGGCGCTCCCTAGTCGGATTTAAGAGTACTCGGGAGTACTCGGTAAGTACTCGGCCTAGGCGGAGATTACTCGGGGAGTAATTAGCCTAGACGAACAGTACTCGGGCCTCGGCAGCCTACCTTGTAGGGAGTACTCGGAGCCTAGGCGGGACTTTTACAACCATGATAGATATAGAGTGTGTTTTATATTGTGTATTTCAGATACTAGTGTGTTTTATGTGTAAAGAGTGTGTTTAATTGTGAAAATTGATATAACACAATGTGAAGAAACATGGAACTCATAAAACACAACGTCAAGAAATAATTAATTTGTTTTATGTTTCAAACTTCGGATGAATGATGCTATGTTTTATTATGAAAACTGATATAACACAACGTCAAGAACCAGAAACTGATAAAACACAACGTCAAGAAATAATTAATGTGTTTTATGTTTCGAACTTCAGATGAAGGATGAGATGAATATAAAATGAAGAATACTATTAATGTGGTGTACATAACTAAATCAATCATGAGTTTAAGAAATCAGAGTTTCCATAAAAAATTCAATTACTTATTAAGAATTATCTCTCCCATAAATAACTCATTTAGTCAATTACAATTATACTCCTTTATTAAAATACTAGAGATGACACATGTCATCACCAAAACACTTCCTACACTTTGTAGGAAAAAATGACTTTGTAGCCAACTCCCACCCTGTCAATATATATGTATGTATATATATGGAGAAAAGAGTGGAGTTAGCAGACAAAAAACGATACCAACAGATGGTGGGAAAGCTGTACAACATATGTTGTAGGAGCGGTGAGTCATTCATGCATCAACCTGTCACACCCCAACTGATGGGGGAAACATCAGAGTGAGACAAAGTAGATTGTTCATAGACATCATAGCGTTAAGTTGAAATATATTAATCACAGAAATTTAAATTGTCATACAATACTCAAAAGGAAACACACTGTTCAATAACATTTGATTAAATTTAAAGTTTAAGTCCATGTCCTACGTGATGGCAATCTTGTCAACATCATCTCATGCATTCCCTGAAAAAATGTTGAAGTAAAAATCAACAAAAAGTTCATGAGTATACAAGTTTTAATACATATAGCATAAGTGTAAAAAGAGCATAATCCACATGTCAAAAAGTACTAATATGGTAATATGTAACATGCATGTATAAAAGGCATCATTCAAACCTAAATGTAAGACTTTGTGTGCACCATAGCATAAAAGGCTATGTCAAAGTGTAAACTTAACAATGACCATGGATCCGAAAGGATCAATCTAGGCGGGTTGTCAATCCTATAGCGCTATGCATGTTAAGGGCGACTTGCAAGGCTAATGAATATGCATAGGAATAAGTGTAAGCAAGTATGTAACACATAAAGCATATCGTATATTGAACATGTAAGTAGATATGTAATTGTGTAAACATGTGCAATTTGTAGTGTTTTGATATATGAATTAGTTTTCATCCCAAATAGTGGGAAAAGTAAAAACAGATCATGTATACTTACGGTTTGCGAAATTAATCTGGGAGAAGTCGCGAACAAGTAGGACGGGCGAACGTAGTCTAGCCTTAAGGGTAAAATGAGAGGTATAAGTGTATTGATAAGGTAAGGAATAAACGAAAAGTAATCGTAAAAAGAAATCAAATGCAAAGGTGAAATGAATGAACTTCATAAAAACGATTAATGAAAATGACGATTTATAGCAGTACGAAATGGTATATAATATTTACATAATACAAGGATACTAAGTATAAAATGAGAAAAGTCCTTGTTTTATGAAGTGTTTAATATCTAGTTTATAAGATTTTTAAATCTAAGTTAGCAATTAAATGTTAAGTATATAAATAAATTCCGAAAAATAAATAAATTCTGAAAAATAAATAAATAAATAAATTTAGAACAGAAAGTTTTTGTAACTTTAATATTTATTTTCTACCCCAAATTATTTATTATATTTTAGCTGATTTTTAATAGGTTTTAAGGTGATAAAAATGATTAAAAATGGCAAAAATTAATATAAAATTGTAAAAATTTCAGAAAATTCAGATTTAAAAATAGGGAATAATTTTCTCATAGATCTCATAAGAGTTTCACATAACACGAAATTTCCATCCATTTAGTTGGTGGGATTTTGGTTCGGTTTTTAAGTAAAGTATGCAAAATGAATGAATAACTACGACATATTCATGCAAGTAGGTAGATGATGGGATTTGCATCTACATCACTACATATGTCTACCTTAACACAAGATATTCAAACATTTGGATGGTTTGATGTCTAGGTTTTTTTTTTTTTTTTTTTTTTTTTTTTTTTTTTTTTTGCGAAATAGCCCCAAACGGGTCAAACATATGCATGAACATGAATAAGGGAGAATGAACATGAATCCAAGATGTTAAGTCATGTATGCACTTCTACAAGCCCCAACCGTAACACAAGAACACACAAACATAGTGTTTTGGTTTGGTAAAGGGTTGGAAGTCAAGTTAGAGTTAGAAGGTTAGAATGGTCAAGAACATGCATAATTAGTAGAAAATCCAGAAATGAACCTCAACCATTCATGTTTATGGATTTAAACAGGAGGTTTGTGGCCTTGGATTTATGATAAACATAAGTATAATCAATAACCAAACTGAAATGAGAGAAAAGTACAAGATCTTGAAGTCAAACCTCTTGGTTTTGACTTTGATGTTCTTCAAGAAATGTAGAATTTGGGGGAGATTTGAGACTGGAATTGGAGTGTGTAAAGGGAAATGGGGTGTTGGGAGTGTTGTATTTATGGTGGATAATTCGGATTAGGGTTTAGTTAATGCAAATAGTGGTTGGAGGTTGATTGTTGGGTGCGAATGTTAAAACCCACAACTGGGCGGATTCTTCTGCAAATGGGTTTCTCCCACGCATCGCGGAGGGGAACAGAGGTTCCCCCGCGTGGCGCAGAAAGGTAAAAGTCAACAGGTCAAACTGGCTTCTCCCGCGTGTTGCGGGAGGGAGCAGTGTCTCCTCTGCGTGGCGCGAGAGGGACAGTTTCAGGATTTTTCGTTTTTGGTCCCAAAAGTTGTTAGTGTGATCCGTTTTGGTCAAAAACTTAGTTTGAAGCACGTTTAAGTAAATGTAACCATACGTAAGAGTGTAGAACAATATAAATAATGTAGATAGTCGTATGTAAGTATGTAAAATGATATAATAACAAATGTAAACATTTCAAATGATTTCATTGATCCAAACGGTAACGGTTACAAGATTTGAAAATGAGAAAGTACAACATTATAATTAACGGAAAAGTACGGATATTACACAACTCCAAGCTTCTCATATGGAAGCAGTCCGGAGAATTGCTAGGTATCTCAAAGGAACTGCTAATATGGAGTTCTATTTAAATCTAATGGGAACTTAGAGATCCAAGCATATATCGATGCATACTAGGCATGTGATGAAAGGAATCAACAATCGACATTCGGGTACTTCACTTTGGTTGGTGACCATGTTACAAAAAACAAAAGGTAGTTGCTTTTTCAAGTGAAGTAGTCAAGTTTAGAGGAATAACATCGGGCTTGGCAGAAGTTCTATGGATACAAAAGCTCTTAGCTGAAGATGGCTTTCCTTCAGTGGATACTAGCAAGATTATGTATGATAGCAAGGCAATAATTCAAATATAAAAAAATCAAGTGCAACAAGATAGAATGAAACACGTAGAAGTTGATAGACACTTCACTAAAGAAAAACGAGACCAGGATTATTGAGCTTCCAGACTAGCTAGCATACATATTGACTAAAGCCGTCAATGGAAGAATATTCAATGATTGTTTAGTCAAGTTGAGCATTGGAGATCCGATTATTCAATTTGAGGAGGAGTGTTAAGAAGGCAAAGATATTTAAGGAGCAAATAAGATTAGTTGACCATCACAACAATCAAGGGGCAATCTTACAGCTCGTAAATCATAGCCAAGATTTATGACTTTTCCTTGTTTACCATCTTGTTTTCCCTATAAATTGTTAGTCTTGTACCTTGTAATATCATCACAAACTATATTATCACATACATCTTGTACAATTCAGTTCTATACTTGGTAATAGTTTCACATAAGTCTTGCGGTTACTATAACAATAGGTTGGAAGAAACAAAAAGATGGGAGGTTTCACATAAGTCTTAGCAAAACTATCAAATGGTTGATCATAGTTTTCTATTGGATAAAACACTCAAATGAAAAACATAAAAATCATCTAAGTGTTTAGAAATTTGGGAAATGTTTTAAGAGTTTAACCATATACTTGCATATGATTTTTTGGTTGGGAAATGTTTTAAGAGTTTAACCATATACTTGCATATGATTTTTTTGGTAAAGGATGCAAGTAGACCTCAGGGTCACAACTATTTTTTTTCGAACGGCAAATTTAGATCACTGACGGACCACTAAAGTATCATCGTATCACCAGCGTAACCACCCAATCATATCCATCTCCACTATGCATAATGCCTATACACCAATTCAGGAGGAAATCCAATAGCTATTGATTTCGGTCTTGACATCAAACGCTAACCGCATATAGAAACCCCTCCCCATATGGAATTACAGTGAGACCAAGGTCACTCAAGATGAAGATTCATAAACCAATACATTATATACAATCATATTACTATAAGGGATAAAATGAGGGGTGTCAATCGTGTTGGATTGACGGCTGGAAATGTGCAACCTAAACCCAACTCATATTATTATGCGTATCAAATAACTCAACCCTAACCCGTACACATAATAATTTTGGTCAACCTGAACATGACCCGTTTAATCCATTTTCTTAAATGAGATGACATACATGTTGATGAGTTATAAGTGCAATGGCGGATCTAGCCTTGTTTTGTGGGTTCCAAAGAACCCACTTGGTTTGGAACAAATGAAAAAATAGTAAGAATCTTGTATGTTTTGAAAAAAAAAATAGTAAGAATCTATCAAAAGAAACCCAAAATTCTTGGATCCATATTGTAACATGAGTAATAAGAATAAATTGCAAGTGTATCTTCAAAAGATAGAAAAGGAAAAAAAAAAGTATACGGCTATTAGTTTCTTTTAAAATACTTAAACGGGTTAACTCATCAACCCGTTTTTATGTGAGTCAATCTAAACTTGACCTGTTTTTAAAATAGATCAACCCGAATCCAGACTGTTTTTTTTTTAACTAGTCGTCTTTAATGACCCAAACCTGTATTCTTTTGTGTTGGGTTCCAGTTTGGTTTCGGGCTATATTGGGAATTGCCACCCCTACTTATAATGGTAATTTAAAACAAGGTAATTCAAAAAACGAACAAACATCCATTACATGGACTAGGGGTGCTAAACGGGTCGTGTTCGCGGGTTGGCGGGTTCAACCCGACCCGACCCCGAAAATTTTAGATGAACCTGAACCAACCCGAACTCGAAAATCGTTTCATACATATGAACCTGAACCTGACCTGAATATTCGTAGGCTGACCCGAACCCGACCCGTTGAACCCGAACTTTTTTATTTTATTTTATTTTACAAATTACCTACATATTAAAATTAACATCTACTACAAAAAAAACACAAATTAGATAATAAAATTACATTAAAATCATAAAATCTTATGTTAGTTTCTATTTTTAAGTTATAAGTATAACATAAAATACACACTAAATTTAATTTATAACATAAAACATATTGTAAAAAATATAATATTACAGAAATGGGTTAAACGGGTCAACCCGCCAACCCGACCGGGTTGACCTGAACCCATTTAGACTGAACCCAAACCTGCGAATTTCGTGTTAGGTTTGCGTCGTGTTTTCTGGTCGTGTTAGAAATTCACACCCTAACATGGACCATCAGTGTTACGTTTAACAAACAATTGTCTTGTAATAAATGTAATTTTAGAACTAAAACCATAATATAGGCATTCTACATGAATTGTTTGTGTGATTCTTTTATAGTTAGAAACAAATGAACATTCACTCAAATGAATAAAATTAATGTAACTAGGGTTATTAAATCCGCGCGTTGCGCGGTGGGTGGGTATCAGTTCGTTTAACTACGACACTGACACTTGTTATAGCAACCAATAGAAAAAAAAAATCATGATATAACAAAAAATATACCAACACGGCGGGAATTTGATCGGTATCGGTTTGTTTTGTTACGCCACCTACACTCGTTACAGCAACCCATAGAGAAAAAAAATGTTGATATGATAAAAAAATACTGGCACGTGAATTACATCGATAAAAAACAAACGAAAGTTACATAAGATATATATAAAAGAACCACATAACACATATAAAAAACCACTAAACAACACATATAAAAAAACATTTTAAACAAATATACTTAGACCGGGGGTATGGTGGGGCGTGGGTTGGGGGCATGGTGCGATACGTGGAGTATGGGGCACCCAAGACTAAAAGTCAATTTCAAAGGGGCATGGTAGGGCGTGGGAAAAAAACCATTTTCAATGGCCTAGTGCTCTTGGCCAATGAGGTTCCTCCATGTCATGTGGGTAGGTAGCCCTGCCCAACGCCCGGGCTGAAACCCCCCGCCTAAGGGGCCACGCCGAAACCCAAGCCCACCCGAGGTGGTGACTTGGGCGTTTGTACCCAACCCCGCCCCATACCCAGATATATAAAAGAACCACATAACACATAAAAAACCACTAAACAACACATATAAAAAAAACATTTGAAACAAATATATATAGACCGGGGGTATGGTGGGGCGTGGGTTGGAGGCATGGTGCGATACGTGGAGTATGGGGCACCAAAGACCAAAAGCCAATTTCAAAGGAGTATGGTAGGGCGTGGCGTGGGAAAAACGCCAATTTCAAATGGCTAGTGCTCTTGGCCAATGATGTTCCGCCATGTCATGCGGGTAGGTAGCCCCGCCGAACGCCCGGGCTGAAACCTCCGCCTAAGGGGTCACGCCGAAACCCAAGCCCACCCGAGGTGATGACTTGGACGTTTGTACCCAACCCAACCCCGCCCCATACCCCCATACTTTTACTGTTCATTCACTTCATCTTTTAATAGTATACAATTCATGAAAACTTGATATAGAAAGTGTAACGTTAACACATGATCTTCCATGTAATAAATAGACTAAATAGCACTTCTGTCCTTTATGTTTAAACGTTTCATCAGGCGCTGTCCTTTAACTATCAAAATTACACTGACTGTCCTTTATGTTTACACTTGTCTACAGGCGGTGTCCTTTCTTTATAACTTAGTTAATTTTTCTTGTTAAGTCTGCTCATGTGCAAAACACGTGGGGGCAATTTCGTCCTTTTAATTAAAAAAGTATTATATTGTTTTTAGATAGATTTTTTTGCTGGAAAAATGAAGAACATCTAGAACATGATGAATAAGAACCCAGAAATTCATAAAATGTTTAAAATCAATAACCTAACTGAACCTTCCACCACCACCCGGTCATAGCCTATCACCGCAACCACCACATCACAACCTATCACTCCTGATCTTTCGAACTTCAAGCCATCATCAACACCACCGATTAGACTTCAAGCCATCATCACCACCGGTCTTTAGGCCATCGTCATCGCTTAAATCTTAGTTGACACCGTCGTCATCTGAACCACAAAACTCTAGGCGCCGCCGCTAGTACAACAGTTGTTACCATCATCGTCGGTCGGACTTCAAGCCACCGCCACCATCACCGACGCCACCACCTAGTACAGGGGTTGTTACCCTCAAGGGTTTTTCATCAGCCCCCATTATCTTCAACAGCCTTCAAACAATCACAACTCAATCCACCAATTTTGCTTCTGGGTTTCAACAATTATGGCTCCTGTTTTAAGCAGAACATTAACACCGTCTTCTATAGCCTCTGTTCCATACAGCCCACTATTTTCATCTAAATTAAACACCCAAAACAGATTATCTTTGAGAAGTGGTTTTCTGCATCAAAATGGGTTGAAAATGTTACACCCTTAAATTTTTACTTGAATTAATTACTAATTTTATACCAAAAGATATTAAAATAACATAAGTATCATAAACCTTAGTCAACTAATGACTAGGTTGGAACATTCAAAAGTTGTTTGAGAAATTGTTTACAACCCATGAACAAAGTTTAAATACGATTAAAACATAGCGGAAGCTTCAAAAGTCGTGTTCAGTTCTTCAAAAGTTGATTGATCGTCGTCCATAATTTTGAGTACCTAAGACTGCAATGTTTACATAAACATTTATGTTAGAATGGTCAGAATATTACTTGTTCAAAACTACAATCGAAATGAAATTTAAATTTTTCAATCTCACAAAATTTATAAAAGTTTAGACCCTACCGTAACTTACGGTTCCACCGTAAGTTACGGTGGTCAATGTTTAATAAGTGTCCACCGTAAAGCAGTAGACTCATACCGTAAACATATAACCTCTACCGTAAATTACGGTACTACCGTAATTTACGGTAGTACCTGGAATTTCATGTTTTGTTTTGTTTGTTCATTACACCAAGATCCCAACTCTCGGATTTCAGTTTTTCTATGATACCGATACATTAAAACCTCGTATTTCTTATATGTTATATATTAACCAATCATCAAAGAACAATCTATCATATTCCGGAGCATTAATCATGCCTTACTTGATTGATCGACCTGTTTGGATGCCAAGATTTAGGCATCAAACAAGGTATTTCAAAATCCAATTTCTATCACTTGTTTTGACCCGTTTCACTTGTTTAAGACGCAAAGTCACTTCCGTGACGTATTGGTCTATCTTGTTTACCATGTTTTCAAAACTACAACATAAAACTAACAAATAATTTATAATGTAACGAAACGATAATTTCGTACCTTTAGAGCACGTCTTTTCCCCGTGAATTCCCTCCGGCTTGTCCGCTTGATGATCCAGACTCTTTGCCTAGAAGATTCAGTTTACAGCTTGTTTAGAATTCTTTTCATGACCAATATCATATCATTGTGAAACATGATCAAATCTGCGTTTTCATCATATTTTTATCATTTAAATCCTCTCTTAGGCATTTCAACAAACATCTAACGGGTCAGATTCTTCTATAATTATTACCAAGTTCATGATTTGTAATTAACATCTAATTTCACTAAATTAGTAAATTTCACATACATCTTGACTTCTATATTTCTGAATTTACTTTACCGATTTCAGATTTCACTATAACAATAGTCATAATTCTAGTATTCTTCAAGTTTTCTTCAAGCTCATAGTCTCCTAACATGTAAACCCCAAACCTTACAAACATGATGCAAAGTTTTCACAAGGAATCACCTAGGGTTTGACTCTAAACATCATATTAATTCAACATTCATTCATGCATGTCATAACTAGGCTCAATTTTCAGTTTTTCACAATTAACCTAGAATTCATGATGGATCAAAGTACCAAAATTTTACATACCTTTTGATCCTTACGACGAGGTGATTACTAATTTGTGTTTAGAATTCGATTTGGGACATATTTGAGGCTTCAATTTTGCAGATTTTCATGTGAAGCTAGGGTTTGGAGAATACCCTGGTCGCCCTCCTTCCTCTTGTTCGACCAGACACACCCAAAAATGGTGTGTTTGGTGAGTTTTGTTAAAATTCAGAATGTAACTTTCATTCTTAGGCAAGTTTAGTCCCTCACTTATCAACTAGCTTTAATTACTAGTGTTTTTAATCTAGTGTTGGTTATTTCTAAGCTTGTAATTTTAACTAGGTTAAAATTTCTAGATGGTAAATTCTTGTTTATGAAATCCTTAAATTTCTAATATCAGATTTATATTTTCGGGGTGTTACAAGTCCACCCCCCTTAAAAGGGTTTCGTCCCCGAAACCGAATTACGTACCGAATAAAGTAGGATAAAGCCGTCGTATCTCCTCTTCGGACTCCCACGTAGTGTCCGAACCTTTCCTATGTTCCCATTTGACTTTGACTTGGTCAATTTGTTTATTTCGTAAATGTTTGACCTTTTGGTCTAAAATCTCCACCGGTCTCACCGCATAATTCAGACTATTATCCACTTCGATATCATCGTAATGGATATAGGCCGTTTCGTCTGCTAGGCACTTTCTTAGTTGTGACACGTGGAACGTGCCATGGATTCCACTTAGCTCCTCCGGTAATTCAAGACGATAAGCTACCTTGCCAACTCTCCCGATAATTTTAAATGGCCCAATAAACCTTGGGCTTAGCTTCCCCCTTTTTCTGAATCTAATAACGCCCTTCCATGGGGAAACTTTTAGCATGACCATGTCACCAACTTGGAATTCGATCGGCCTTTTCCTTTTATCAGCATACGCCTTTTGCCTGTCTTGAGCCGCTTTCAAGTGTGCCCGAACTATATCGATCTTTTCATTCGTGGCTCGTACTATATCTTGGTGAGCGAGTTCACGTGGACCCACTTCACCCCAACATACCGGGGTTCGACACTTCCTACCGTAAAGCATTTCGTAAGGTGCCATCTTAATACTAGATTGGTAACTGTTGTTATACGAAAATTCGACTAACGGTAGGTGAACATCCCAACTGCCTCCAAAGTCGATTATACACGCCCTTAGCATGTCCCCCAATGTTTGTATCGTTCTTTCACTTTGTCCATCCGTTTGAGGATGGTACGTAGTGCTAATGAACAATTTGGTCCCCATTTGCTCTTGGAAATCTCGCCAGAAATTCGAAGTAAACTGGGTATCCCTATCAGACACGATGGACACCGGCACCCCATGACGGGCTATGATTTCATTGGTATAAACTTCTGACATCTTTTCTGACGTATAAGTCTCACGAATCGGAATGAAGTGAGCACTTTTCGTCAATCTATCCACCACTACCCATATGGCATCAAAACCACGATTCGTTTTAGGTAACTTGGTTAACAGGTCCATTGTAATATGTTCCCATTTCCAAACCGGAATTTCTAACGGTTGGAGTTTGCCGTATGGTTTCTGGTGCTCCGCCTTGACTTGTAAACATGTCAAGCATTTTTCCACATACTTCGCCACGTCCCTCTTCATTCCGGGCCACCAATAATTTTGTTTCAAATCATTGTACATCTTGGTCGCACCCGGATGAATTGAATAACGTGATTTATGAGCTTCTTTAAGTAGAAGCGCCTTCACTCCACAGGTATGTGGGACCCATATCCTTCCAGATCGAGTCTTCAACCCGTGATTCCCATCCGACAAATCTTTCAATTGACCGATTATTCTTTCTTTCTTCCAATTCTCATCTTTCATTGCTTCGAATTGCGCCTCCCGAATACGTTCAAGTATACCTGAGGTCACCACGAGTTGCATCGATCTTACTCGTATTGGGACATAGTCCGCCTTTCTGCTCAAGGCATCCGCCACCACATTAGCCTTTCCGGGGTGATAATGTATTTCACAATCGTAGTCTTTCACCGTTTCCAGCCATCGCCTTTGTCGCATATTTAACTCCTTCTGATCGAAGAAGTATTTCAAGCTCTTGTGGTCGGTGAATATGGTGCACTTTACCCCATACAAGTAGTGCCTCCATATTTTTAATGCAAATACCACCGCAGCCAACTCGAGATCGTGCGTGGGATATTTCTTCTCGTGTATCTTCAATTGTCTCGAGGCATAAGCTATTACCTTGTCCCGTTGCATCAACACGCAACCGAGCCCCGATAATGAAGCATCCGAATAAACCACCATGTCTTCGACTCCGTCCGGCAATGTTAATACCGGAGCTTGAGTTAACTTTTCTTTTAGCGTTTGAAACGCTTTCTCTTGATCAGCACCCCAAATGAACTTTTCTTTCTTCCGTGTTAGCTTTGTTAGCGGTGACGCAATCTTGGAGAAATCTTGAATGAATCTCCTATAATATCCCGCAAGCCCCAAAAAGCTTCTAATTTCCGAAGGGTTCTTCGGAAGATTCCATTTTGACACAGCCTCTATCTTTGACGGATCCACCAATACTCCGTCGGCACTTATGACGTGGCCAAGAAATTGTACCTCTCGTAACCAAAAGGCACATTTAGAGAATTTTGCATACAACTTCTCTCGTCTAAGTGTCTCTAACACTTCTTGTAAGTGGTGTGCGTGTTCAGCTTCACTTTTCGAATACACCAAAATATCATCGATAAACACGATGACCGACTTATCCAACATTGGCTTGCAAACCCGGTTCATGAGGTCCATGAAAGCCGCGGGTGCGTTTGTTAGTCCAAATGACATCACGAGGAATTCGTAATGTCCGTATCTCGTGCGGAAAGCCGTCTTCAGCGCATCTTCTTCTTTGACCTTTAGTTGGTGATACCCCGATCTAAGGTCAATTTTTGAAAACCAGTTCGCACCTTGTAGTTGGTCGAATAAATCATCTATCCTCGGGAGCGGGTATCGGTTCTTTACCGTGAGTTTGTTTAACTCCCGGTAATCGATACACATACGCATGCTCCCGTCTTTCTTTCTCACGAACAATACCGGTGCGCCCCAAGGAGACACACTCGGCCTTATGAATCCCTTGTCAAGCAGGTCTTGAATTTGGGACATCAGCTCTTGTAATTCTGACGGTGCGAGTCGGTACGGGGCTTTTGCTACGGGTTTCACGCCCGGAATCAATTCGATCCCGAACTCTACTTCCCGTTCAGGCGGTATCCCCGGTAAATCCTCCGGAAACACATCTTCAAAATCTCGTACTACCGGTACCTCTCCAATCTTTCGTGATTCTTTTTCGGGCTCATTAGCGTATATTATGAATGCCTTGCATCCTCGCTTCATAAGCTTGTGAGCTTTCAACATTGAGCATGCTATAGGGTTGCCTCCTTTTTCGCCATAAATGGTGACATGTTTCCCGCTCGGAGATGTTAGTTTTATCTCTTTACGAAAACACACGATCTTTGCATGGTGTTGAGATAGCCAATCCATTCCAACGACTACTTGAAATTCTCCCATTGACATCGGGATTAGGTTATCGAATATTCTTCGTCGTCAATGCTCAGTTTTCAGTTTTTACATACATCACAAACAATAAAGCTCTTGTTATTACCTATCTCTACTTCTAAAGGCACAGGTAATTTTGTTAGAACAAATGAAGGATGTCGAATAAATCCATATGAAACAAAGGATTTATTCGCACCCGTATCAAATAACACGTGTGCAGGAATTGAATTTACGGAAAATATACCTGAGACCACGTCAGGTTCAACCTTTGCTTCTGCAGCGGTTAGTTGAAAAGATCTTGCCTTTGCTTTTGGGGCTTCACCTTTCGGTTCCTGCCCATCCTTCTTTCCAACCAGTTCCGGGCATTCCGACTTCTTGTGACCCGTTCGATAACAATTGTAACAAACCGTCACTTTCTCCGGGCACGATATAGCCATATGTCCCATTTTCTTGCATATGGGACAAGGCTTATCCTTGTAACGGCATTCGCCTTTATGACCCTTTCCGCAGATTCTGCAACTTGGTAACCCGCCTTTCGTATCAGATTTCTTTGCGCTTTCGTTTGTTCGTGCCTTCTTAGTAGGGCTTGGGTTTACATCTTGTGCTTTCCGTTCACCCCTTTCAATACTCCTTTTCAGTTCGATCTCCCTTTCCCGAGCAGCATTTATGATCTCGGTAAGGGTCTCGTATTTGGAAGGGGTGATAAATTCCCTATACTCGGCACTCAACATGTTATGGTAGTAGTATATCTTTTGTTCTTCATTCGTCACTAGATCATCACAAAAATTCATCTTATCCATAAACGTTGCCGTAATCTTGTCTATGGTCTCATTCTTGTGCCTAAGTTGCATGAACTCCTCCTTGATTTTATTCATAACCGCTTTGGGGCTATGATGCTTAAGAAATGGTGTCTTGAATTCTTCCCAAGTCATGACCTTAGCAGCTTCAATACCAATCTCTCTCTTCTTGTTATCCCACCAATCTTTCGCTTGACTCCTTAGTTGACCCGTACCATAGGCTACGTAGTCATCTTCGTCACAATGGGTCCTCTCAAATACCCCTTCGATATCACTTAGCCATCGTTGGCACACTATTGGGTCAATCTCCCCATTATATATTGGTGGTTTACAAGCCATGAATTCCTTGTAAGAACAAGGCTTTCGTCCACCATGTTTTTCCTTTGCTGAATTTGAATCATCTTCCAATTTCTTGATTCTCTCTTCTACTATTGATAAAACTGTGTTTTGAATTTTATCAATAAAGCCCGACAAACTGTTTTCGATCGCCTTTCCAACCTCTTCGGCAATCACTTCTCTCATTTGTTCGGTGACTCTTGGCACCGCATTATCATTACCTCCATCAGCCATCTCTTTTTCTGAAATGTTTACATGGGTTGTTAAACATTCCATTTATAACACATGTTTTACTTGTTTTGATTTAATCAAGTTCATAACTTGATTTAATCATTCTTGTTTCAATTCAATCAAGTTCATAACTTGATTTAATCATTCTTGTTTCATGCATTTCTTGTTTTTGAGTGAGCTTACACACTCTTTTCATGCATATTTGTTCATTTCTCATTCTTTACGTAATACATAATTTATTAACAAAATAAGTTAGTTCTTACCGGACGATCGATCAAGCTTGAACCGAACACTTATTGACAACCTTGAGCTCTGATTACCAACTTGTTACACCCTTAAATTTTTACTTGAATTAATTACTAATTTTATACCAAAAGATATTAAAATAACATAAGTTTCAGAAGTATCATAAACCTTAGTTAACTAATGACTAGGTTGGAACATTCAAAAGTTGTTTGATAAATTGTTTACAACCCATGAACAAAGTTTAAATACGATTAAAACATAGCGGAAGCTTCAAAAGTCGTGTTCAGTTCTTCAAAAGTTGATTGATCGTCGTCCATAATTTTGAGTACCTAAGACTGCAATGTTTACATAAACATTTATGTTAGAATGGTCAGAATATTACTTGTTCAAAACTACAATCGAAATGAAATTTAAATTTTTCAATCTCACAAAATTTATAAAAGTTTAGACCCTACCGTAACTTACGGTTCCACCGTAAGTTACGGTGGTCAATGTTTAATAAGTGTCCACCGTAAAGCAGTAGACTCATACCGTAAACATATAACCTCTACCGTAAATTACGGTACTACCGTAATTTACGGTAGTACCTGGAATTTCATGTTTTGTTTTGTTTGTTCATTACACCAAGATCCCAACTCTCGAATTTCAGTTTTTCTATGATACCGATACATTAAAACCTCGTATTTCTTATATGTTATATATTAACCAATCATCAAAGAACAATCTATCATATTCCGGAGCATTAATCATGCCTTACTTGATTGTTCGACCCGTTTGGATGCCAAGATTTAGGCATCAAACAAGGTATTTCAAAATCCAATTTCTGTCACTTGTTTTGACCCGTTTCACTTGTTTAAGACGCAAAGTCACTTCCGTGACGTATTGGTCTATCTTGTTTACCATGTTTTCAAAACTACAACATAAAACTAACAAATAATTTATAATGTAACGAAACGATAATTTCGTACCTTTAGAGCACGTCTTTTCCCCGTGAATTCCCGCCGGCTTGTCCGCTTGATGATCCGGACTCTTTGCCTAGAAGATTCAGTTTACAGCTTGTTTAGAATTCTTTTCATGACCATAATCATATCATTGTGAAACATGATCAAATCTGCGTTTTCATCATATTTTTATCATTTAAATCCTCTCTTAGGCATTTCAACAAACATCTAATGGGCCAGATTCTTCTATAATTATTACCAAGTTCATGATTTGTAATTAACATCTAATTTCACTAAATTAGTAAATTTCACATACATCTTGACTTCTATATTTCTGAATTTACTTTACCGATTTCAGATTTCACTATAACAATAGTCATAATTCTAGTATTCTTCAAGTTTTCTTCAAGCTCATAGTCTCCTAACATGTAAACCCCAAACCTTACAAACATGATGCAAAGTTTTCACAAGGAATCACCTAGGGTTTGACTCTAAACATCATATTAATTCAACATTCATTCATGCATGTCATAACTAGGCTTAATTTTCAGTTTTTCACAATTAACCTAGAATTCATGATGGATCAAAGTACCAAAATTTTACATACCTTTTGATCCTTACGACGAGGTGATTACTAATTTGTGTTTAGAATTCGATTTGGGACGGATTTGAGGCTTCAATTTTGCAGATTTTCATGTGAAGCTAGGGTTTGGAGAATACCCTGGTCGTCCTCCTTCCTCTTGTTCGACCAGACACACCCAAAAATGGTGTGTTTGGTGAGTTTTGTTAAAATTCAGAATGTAACTTTCATTCTTAGGCAAGTTTAGTCCCTCACTTATCAACTAGCTTTAATTACTAGTGTTTTTAATCTAGTGTTGGTTATTTCTAAGCTTGTAATTTTAACTAGGTTAAAATTTCTAGATGGTAAATTCTTGTTTATGAAATCCTTAAATTTCTAATATCAGATTTATATTTTTGGGGTGTTACAGAAAAATGGAAGCTTTTTATGTTATGGATTGAAATTGGATGTGGGTAAAAGAGGTAGTGGTGTGGTGGTGAGATGTGAGGCTTCTGCTGTTGCTGAAAAAGAAACTTCTGAGGGGTCTGGTGAAACTTATGAATACCACCATCTCATGGTCGAGACTTTTCAATATTGGGTTTTTAATTTGAAGTTTAGGGTTTTTCAGATTTGGGGTGATAGGTTGTGAGGTGGTGGTGGCGGTGATAGGTTATGACCGGGTGGTGGTGGAAGGTTCAGTTAGGTTATTGATTTTAAACAATTTATGAATTTATGGGTTCTTATTCTTCATGTTCTTCATTTTCCAACAAAAAAATATATCGAGAAAACAATATAATACTGATTAATTAAAAGGACGAAATTGCCCCCACGTGTTTTGCACATGAGCAGACTTAACAAGAAAAATTAACTAAGTTATAGAGAAAGGACACCGCCTGTAGACAAGTGTAAACATAAAGGACAGTCAGTGTAATTTTGATAGTTAAAAGACAACGACTAATGAAACGTTTAAACATAAAGGACGAAAAGTGCAATTTAGCCTAATAAATAATTATTATTTTTGTCAAAAACTAATCTATAAATGACAAAATCCATATTGTTTGAGATGTTGTTGCTTATCACCTACAATAACACGTTACGATAAATCATCCTAAAAACTGACTGGATTCCAACAACTATCTACTCGGTTTTGTCCGGAATGTGCATAATTGATAATACACAGATATTTCCTATAGAATCTGGACATGTGATACACGGGCAGGACAAGTGGCACGTTGTACTCCAACCATCTAGACCATCCAAGTCTTATTACTACATCCGTCCCACTAAATGTGTCTTGTTTTGAATTTTCAAAGTCTTTATTTATAAACTTTGACTTTAATTATATATTTTTTGTGTTATATAAAACTTGATGAAAATTAACCCGATAAAAACACTTGTAAAACACACTCAAATCATATAACTTTCATCAAGTATTATCTAACACAAACAAAATTATTTAAGGTCAAAGTTTACAAATAAAGACTTTGAAAATTCAAAATAGGACACTTTTAATGGGACGGAGGGAGTAGTAGTTTTTTAGGGTTAAATGCCATTTTAGTCGTAGAAATTTTTTATTTTTTGTTATGTGTGTCAAAAAAATGTTTAATCGTTGCCATTTTAGTTCATTTGGTTAACTTCATCCATTTTTTCTGTTAATAAGATTCTGCTAACTAGAAGGGCAATTCAGCCATATAAAATGACTGAATTGCTCTTCTCGTTAACAGAAAAAATGAATGAAGTTAACCCAGTAGACTAAAATGGCAACAGTGAAACATTTTTGGACCCCAAACGAAAAATGAATGAAACCTTTGGATTAACCTGTCAAAATGGCTCAAACCACAGAGACTAAAATAACAATTAATTCTTTTTTATGGTAATATTTATAGACTTATTATTATATATATAACTGGAGAAGTTTAGCTATAGTAAAAACTATATTGACATATAGGTGACTTACAAATATAATCATATCTAATCATGTGGAATGTGATGTCATCTCATAAATTCAAACATATTTTACAAAAAAAATCTAAATTAATATATTGTTGTAATTTCATGATTTCTATATTTATTTAATTAATTTTATTTTTTTAGGTAACATCCTTGTTTTATAATTAAAATGAACTAGTTAAATTTCTGCTCGCGCGTTGCGGCGGGGACCCAATAACTGCAAAATGCGTGTCAGTAACGGCAAGCAGATACCGAATATCAAAACATAAGTAAAAATGTCGTGAAAAGGATAGTCAATCCGTCCTAAAAAGCGATTTTAAATAACCTAATATATAATAATAGGACCCACACGTCCTACACGTTGGAAATTCGTTTGTTTCCAGTTCAGTTATTACGGTGCTAACACGTTAAAATATGGATGAGCTCGGTACCGGTAACGGCACCGAAAGTACCGATCCGGAAAATCATCGAAATTAGGTACCGACACCGAAAATGCTTGGTACAATACGGTATGGTATTTGAAGGTAAAAATCAATAAATATAGATATGGTGCTAGACCGGTGTCGAACCGAAAGTAACGATTCTGAAAAAGCCAAAAGGTGGGTACCAAATTGGTACCGAAAATGATTTGGTATAGTAAATTTTGTACCGATACGATACCGGTTTGAATTTGCTCATCAATAATCTAAATATCCAAGTTAATTTTACATGCTACACTTCATTCATTACGTAAAAAGACAAAAAATAAAGCAAAATAAGTTGTTGTGTATATAAAACCTCATTCAAATGAAATACAGTTTACTTGCTGTGTGTATGAAAAGTAATCTAAACTGTGAAATTACTTGCATTGCTACGTTGCTACAAGATTTGATGAGCTCGGTACAAACCGGTACCGAAAATACCGTTACCGAAATCCCCAAAAGTGGGTACCGGTACCGAATATACCTGGTACGGTATGGCTTAATACGGTCGGTACTGGTACGACACCGGTATTTGAGGGTAAAACCCGATGAATACCGGTGCCGAACGGATACCGAAAATACACTCAGTTTGATAAATTTAATACCGGTACCGGTACCCGATACTATTAATTCATTTCTATTTAGTACTGTTTGTTTACTTCAGAATTTAATATATAGGAGAATAATAAATAGAATTAATTTTTATGAGTTTAGTATTTGTGTCGTGTGTATATTTAGTAAATTCTATAATTAGTTGAAAAGTTCGATTTGAAACAGTCCATGAGATCCAACTATGATTGGAATAAAAGGGGTTTAAAAATTTGCCATTAAAAAAGATCCAACTATGATTAATAAATACAAAATTACGGTAAGATGTGGGTTCAACCGCATTAATACACCATGAGATCCAACTACAACTGATTTCTCAAACAACTTTAGAAGTATCCAAAGAGTTGGAAATGTAATCGCTCATTATTCTCTTTAAAGACAATTGCAAAAAACTAAAAAAAACATCGTACATACAAATCACATTAAAATAACCGGTCCCACAACGCGGGGAATCAATCCTAGTTATCTTTTATTTAGGATTGCCAGTGTAAACGAGTCGAGACCAACACATTAAATTTTGAAATTAATCGAGCTTAAACAAGATCCGGTAGATGTTAAGCCTATAAAACTTTTTGAACCCGAGCCCAAACTTTCTACGTTAGATTTGAATAGGTCGCTAACATAAATGAGTCTATTACGTACTTGTATTTATACAATCCGATTCACAACTCGGTTTAAATGCTTTGACGGTTTACAATTCCGTTTATGTAAACCATGCATTTAACATTTATTTTTTACTTTTTTTTCAGTTTAGGCATATAAAGTTATATATATATATATATATGTTATTTTGATATGAACAATCAATCGCTAACTTGCCAAAAACAGAGCCATAAAACAGTAAAACCGTAAAACCGTCAAAACTGGTTTGTTCGATTTATATTTTTCTAAAGAGTAAATTACGTTTTTGGCCTCTGTGATTATATCACTTTTACCATATTAGCCCAAAATAAGAATTTTTAACATATCTGCCCCCATGGTCTCTGTTGGTGCATATTAGGTGACAACAACTTAATAGTTTGTTTATTTAGTCTTTGGATATTTTGTAATAGGCTTAGCATATTGGTTAGTGAGGTTAGTGTTGTAATGGGTTTGGAAAATGGCCTAGCCCAGTAGGAAGCCCAGTTCACAGACATGTGGTATATAAACATGTTTTGTGATTAGGGTTTGGTGGACTAAGAGAATTCTAGAGAGAGAAAGTCTAGAGAGAGAAGAAGAATTCGAAATTTAGGGTTTGAAGCAAGATCATAGATAGTTGCTGTGAGGTTGTGCGTGCCTTGAATTGATTGTAAAACTGATCGTTTGGATAATCAATAGAAGACCGGTTAATTGTGAATTATGTTTCTACTATTTTCTGTGCAAATCTGATCTAGAGGATTCCGCACTCTAGGTTAGATATACAATTCTGTGAAAGATCCATTGGATTAAGGGACATAGTCTCTATAATTAACCATTTTGTCCCCTAAGTCTAACCATTTTGGCCCCTATGGTCTCTATAACTAACCATTTTGGCCTCCAGACTTAGAGGACAAAATGGTTAGTTATAGAGACCATGGGGACATATATGTTAAAAATTCTTATTTTGAACTAATATAGTAAAAGTGATATAACCACATGGGCCAAAAACGTAATTTACTCTTTTCTAAAAACTATAGTTAATGATTCCATCGTCCAGCACAACATTTTCGTGAAAACCGGCCTAGCTGGGACACTACGTCGACCCACGTATGAAAGATATTTGTCTAGAATACGGCGAGGGTCCATTTCGTAGTAATTTCTTAAAATTAATATTTTTTTTTTCAACTTGTCATATTAGTCAACCACGCGCAAACATTGTTAGGACCCGCAGCCCTAAGTCAGTATATATATAACTCAAATTCTCATCAAGAAAATCAATAAACACATAAACAGTTAACATTCTTATATTCATTTTTTGGTGTGTAAATTGCTTTGATGGACAAACAACAACAATACAAACGTGTATTCAGCCATTTGGACAAAAATGGTGACGGCAAACTATCGCCACCGGAGCTCCAAGATTGCATGGGGAAGATCGGTGAAGAGTTGTCGTTGGAGGAGGCGGAGATGGTGGCGCAGTTGATGGACTCTGACGGTGATGGGTTGTTGAGCTTCGACGATTTGGTTAAAGTGGTTGAAGGCGCAAATGAGGATGAGAGAGTGAATGACTTAAAAATGGCTTTTAAGATGTACGAAGAAAAAGAGGGTTGTGGTTGTATAACTCCTAAAAGTTTGAGGAGAATGCTTAGTAAATTAGGGGAGTCGCGAACCGTCGACGAGTGTGAGTTGATGATTGCGAAGTTCGACCTCGATGGCAATGGGGTCGTTGATTTCGAAGAGTTTCATCACATGATGGCATGCTCGTGAGTGTTATACTAATTGATTCAACGTGTACAAAACAGATGGCTGCATGCATGGAATGACTAACTGAGATATATATTTAATTTATTTGTTATTTCATTCTTCTACGGATCATAGTTGTTCCTGTGATTACTGACTGCATTGTGTGTTGTTTTGTATCAATCCTCGAGTTGTAAATATCCTTTTTGCAGTTAGTTGTATATATACCATTCTTATATGTTGTATTTTATATACTTACATACCACTTTTATGGCTTTATCAAGTTCATAATTTCAAGATTCGGTGGGTGGTGCATCGAATGGCCTGGTTTTTGCAGAATTCCGGGTTTTTGGATTCAATCTAAGTAGTTTGTTACTTTGTTGCGTATATAATAAGTATCGGCAGTGTGGTCTAGTGGTTTGGTACTTGCTTCCCATAAAAGTATTGTGTGTTCAAATCCTTACAAGTGTAAGGTTAGATGGTAGTTAGGTGTAAAAAAATGTTGTTCAAAGAAAACAAGTATCGGGTCGGTTTGCAGATTTCCGGAATTCTCTAGAAGCATGGTCTTGGTAAACAACCACAATGCACATTATAGTTCGGGCGAGCACTAAAGTCTTCATTTCCAATAGCCTAAGGGGACACGGGGTGGAGCAATTGTAGCCCGTGATGAACATTTATAACGAGTGATACACCAGCGCCGGTCACCACCATCACGCGTTAACTTGACAACGCGTGGCCACTATCACGCGTTGTATATTCAACTTGTTTGTTGTTTTGTGAATGATTTTGATGATAGAGATGAGTGTGTGGTGAGTGATGACCCTTTCTACTAAAAAAAGTTGTGAGTGATAGAATAATGGTTGATGACATGACGGAACTTGATTGGATGTTGTGAGTGATCAGTGATCATAACCCTAAGTGTGACACTTTAAACAAATCCCACGTTGGCATGTTCAACCATGGGTCATAAGAAAATCTTCGTGTTTTGGACATGTTGATTGTGGATGATTGGAGAACTCTTAAGTGCCTTGAGTAGAAACAACCCATGATGGATGACCTTCTACGGATTTTTCAGTCAGAGAAGCAAAAATTATGTCGCAAGCTCGTTTCGGAGACTGAGGCGTGGAGTCGAGAAGAAGTGCGGGATGGCTGATCTAGTAGTCAGGAGGAGGGGGAACACCCCTTGACGGGGATTTGGTGCAATAGTGGAGCTGGCGCCAACCTCCTTGGCCCCTCTCTCTCTTAAATTGGTGGTTAGGGGAAGGGAAAGGGGAAGGGGATTAGGGGTAAAACCATCTGGATAGGGATAGAGGGGAATGTGATGACATAGAGGTGATGTAGAGAGTAAGGGTCAGAGGTAATTATCAAACACAAATTGTATAACCTAAGATTCAAGATCAAGTTTAAATTGGGAGGATTTATTGCGTTTATCATTATTTTAATTTCACGTTGTTCGCTCGATCTCCCCCACTAAATGCAATCGGACCACTAAATCAGCAACTCGCACTAATTTCACGTTTTTCTTCCACCTTTTTTCGTTTAGTTAGCTAGATAGTTTCTAATTACATTTATGGGATGATGAGCTCATAAGACACATAATAAGCAACTCGCACACTTAGCAACTTTCGAATACTCTCTGAAACACACACTAATGACTACTTGTACTGAGCTTAATCATCATCCAAAGTTGTACCGGATTTTGCATTATTCATTGATTAATATAGTTGGTGATCGGTAGTTTCCATCACCCGGGGTTTTTTTTATGTCGGAGATCTTCTAAATATCAATGATTTTTTCTTTGTATAAATCATTGTGTTCGTTGCCATTTTCATTTCATATTCGATTACATTACTGTTTTACCCTCAAGAACTCTACCTTATAAATCAGATTTAGTTACATTATCTTTAAACCGATTTTTGACAAAACAATGTTGTTGCTTTATCACCTACAATAACATGTTACAATAAACTAATAAATCATCTTAGAATCTGACTGCATTCAAACAATCATTTTTTTTATAATATAAGGGTAAGCGGGGCACCTTCGGTGACCCCATGCGGGGACTCTTTTCACCGTGCGGGTACACCGCCACCAACAAAGGTTTACCGCGCAGTGATGGCTTGGCTCGGTAAGTAGTCACCGCTTGAGAGAGAGGAGAGAGAGAGGGGGTGATTGGTTGTTAATGTGGGTCCACCCTTTTCCACCAATCATATTTTTTTCTTCTTTTTTTATAAAAAATAATTGTGTGAGTGGAGTGCCGCCATCAAATTGAGGGTGTGAGGGGAGTTAAGAGAGGAGTTGACGTGGCTAGGGCTGAGCAGTATACGGTTCAGAACCGCCAGAACCGTGGAACCGAACCGGAACCGCTAGATCCAAACCGTATTTTTGTATATAGGGTCCGGTTCCGGTTCTTAAATTTGGGTAAAAACGGTTCCCGGTTCGGTTCCGGTTAAAACCACGGTTCTGGTTAAAGAGCCGCTAGAACCAGTTGGGATTATAAGTATTTAAAACCGTATTTTATTAATGGGCTTTTCAACATCATACGACCATCCTAATTCTTATTCCCTCCTCTTATATTCATTCCACAATCTCATCTTTCATCTTCTAATTCTTCTCCATCTCTTAACCCTAACCCTAATTGCTATCATACAAGTTCATCTCCATCAACACCTTGCAAATACAGGTACGCTATTCTACATGACCTTTTTTATGATTGCATATATTTTCTTTCTAGATGTTTGATTTATAATACATATAGTTTTCTGTATGTGAAAATAAAAATTGAACAAAAATAATCAAATCAATGTTGATCAAATTGTAAATGTGTATATAAATAGTGTATCGCTTGGTAAATACAGTTGATGCATTACTGATCAATCTATTCACGTGAACCAAATACAGTAGATGTATTGTTCATTTATTTTTTTAATTGCTAACACTTGGTTTAATTTAGATGTTTATGAGAAGATTGAGAGGATGAAGATCGAATGAACTTTGAATATGTTTGTTTTAATTGTTAACACGATGGTTGTAATAGTTTTATTTAGAGTTTGCTTTATGACTTGAAATTTTTTATTGTTGTTTTGCTACTTTTATTTTTGTTGGTTTGAACTTTGAATGTTGCAACTCTTAGTTAATTTTTTAAATGGTTTGATTTGTTTTTATTGAATTGTTAATTTTACGATTTAATTGTCAACCGGTTCCCGGGAGAACCGTTTAACCGGTTCGGAACCGAACCGAAACCGTTATAATACGGTTCGGTTTCGGTTCCTAAATTTAGCAATTAACGGTTCTGGTTCGGTTCCGGTTCGGTTCGGTTCCGTCCGGTTCTGAACCGTTGCACAGCCCTAGACGTGGCGCGTGCTGATTGGCCGTGCGTAAGAGAGGGGACTCCCCTAAGAGAGGACTCCCCTACGAAATCTACTCGGTTTTGTCCGGAAGACATCGCGTGTAATATAATACACAGACATTTCCTATAGAATCTGGACATGTGATTCACGTGCTGGACAAGTGGCACGTTGTACTCCAACCATCTAAGGCTTATTTTCATAGAAAAGACCATCTAAGGCTTATTAGTATTTCTTTTCTAATATAAATGTGTGTGTTAATATGTTAAGACTTGTCATCCTTCATTTAAGATTGCTAGTGTAAACGAGTAGAGATGAACAAATTAAATTTTTAATTAAATCGAGCTATTGAAACTTTTTCAATAAACGAACTCGAGTCCAAACTTTATACATTAGATTTGAATAGGTCGCTAACAAAAATGAGTCTATTACTTTGTATCTATACAATCCGGTTCAAATGGTTTGAGGGTTTACAATTCAGTTTACGGAACATGTGTTTAACATTTATTATTTACTTCTTTTCGTTTAACATTTATTATTTACTTCTTTAGATTTTAATAAATGAAAATCTGTAGGACACAATTTTAAATACGTTTGTAATGCCGTTTGACATGTTTTTGATGACTATATAAATTTTAGTTTGATGTTCTTTTGTCTTACATGACCCGACCCAATCTGACCCGCTATGAACGATTGTTTTATATAGTTATGGGTCTAAAATCTTTAAAAATATTCCGCACTCCTAGCAAAAAATTCCTGGGTCCGTCACTGGTTATGTACATATGTTTTTTCGATCATGAACAATCCTCATATTTTTTAATGCTAATACAAAAAGTATGCTTTCAAAAAATAATTTTTATTTTAAAATCACTAACTTGTCAAAAACTGAACTGTAAACCATAAAATCGTCAAAACCGGTATCTTTGGTTTTTATTTTTCTAAAACCAAATATTTCCGTCAAAACCAGTCTAGCAAGACACTACATCATCCCACGTAAGAACGAGGTTTTTCTAGTACCTTTAAATACGGAGAGGGTCCATTTCGGAGTAGCTTCCAAATTTCTTAAAATTAATTTTTTTTTTTTCAACTTATCATTTTGGTCAAGCACGCGCAAAGATTGTTCTGGACCTGCAGCCCAAACCCAATATCTATATATACGTATATAACTTAAATTCTCTCAAATCAATAAACATATAAACACTTAACCTTCTTTATATTCAGTTTTGGTGTGTAAATTGCTTTGATGGACAAACAACAACAATACAAACGTGTATTCGCACATTTGGACAAAAATGGTGACGGCAAACTATCGCCACCGGAGCTCCAAGTTTGCATAGGGAAGATCGGTGAAGAGTTGTCATTGGAGGAGGTGGAGATGGTGGGGCAGTTGATGGACTCCGACAGTCCGACGGTGATGGGTTGTTGAGCTTTGACGATTTGGTTAAAGTGGTTGAAAGTGCAAATGAGGATGAGAAAGTGAATGACTTAAAAATGGCTTTTAAGATGTATGAGGAAAAAGAGGGGTGTGGTTGTATAACACCTAAAAGTTTGAGGAGAATGCTTAGTAGATTAGGGGAGTCGCGAACCGTCGACGAGTGTGAATTGATGATCGCGAAGTTTGACCTTGATGGAAATGGGGTCGTTGACTTCGACGAGTTTCATCACATGATGGCATGCTCGTGACTCGTGAGTTACTCGAGTTTTTGATACTAAATGATTCAACGTATAGAAAAATGCATTGATAGGTTGCATGGTATATAATTAGCTGAGATATATACTTGATTCATTCAATTCGTGGTCTTCTATTCTTCTCCAGATCAGTTGTTTATGTGATTAGTGTTGTTTTGTATATGTGAGCCATTCCTCTAGTGGTAAATATCTATTGCATATGTATCCTAATTATTTGTATATATACATAATACATATACTCATATACCCTTATTGTGGCTTTATCAAGTTCATAATTTTAAGATTCGGTTGGTGGTGCATCGAGTGGCCGGGTATAGAAGTTTTCAGATTTCATTCAAGTAATTCTTTGTGCGTCCAAGTAACGGAACAAATCGACATTGTTATCTGTTCTGTCCATACGATAGACAGGTCATAAGGATATTTTGCCTCAAATTTCACCAACGATATTTGAACGCACTTACTGTGGATGATAGGAAAACTCCACAGTTAAGTGTCTTTGGATGGAAGCATTCCATGATGGATGACCTCATACGAAGCTTCCAATCAAACAAACCAGCCAGCTATTCGAGAACAAAGCGAACGCTATTAATTGATATGAAAGTTCCTAACTGTTGCAAGCTGTTAGGCACGATTCATATGGTATAGAGCCATTGATCCTTTCTCCTTTCCCTATCTGATCTTCTTCCCTCCTCTCCCTCTCATCGTTCAGTCTGTTTTCTCCATGGCTAGTTCATCATCAGCCAGCCAATGAAACCTCCTTCAATCTTGTTTCCGTTGCTCACGTGATCACCACCAAACAGACCTCATCCAATCACCTAATGTGGTGAAGTTAGACGCTTCCTATTTTTTCTCTTTATAAATTGTTACCACAAGTTGATGGATCCTCCCAAGTCGCCTTCGCTAATTATGGCGTACCAATGGACACTCTGCTAACTCTTGTCCCTCACTACCCACCAATGCCTCAAAATTAGTCACCGCAGATTCGGGTCTCGCCAAAGCTTTCCATACAATATACCATGGGTCCGGATTGGTGTACCGACTCAAGTGCCACCTGACCACTTCTGTCAATAATGTTCACAATGCATCACCGGCTTCGGGTGACACCAAAATCATATTTGGAAATGGTAATTTTCTTCCTGTTGATGCAACAAATATAAGACCAACGGTGGTAGCTGGACTGGCTAGGCAAAATGGTTGAAGGGTTCAACCTTGCCTAACGCAGGTCGTGGGGTCCCCCCACGTTTGCAAGACGTGGAAGGAGGTTTACTAGTTTATTATTGTTCTTTGCTATAGATCCTTCTCTGAAATGCACTCAGATTCGGAAGTGGTAGCAAAAGGAATGTGTGTGTTGGATGTGAAAGGGAGTGACTTGTATGAAACAAGCACTCAATGCGAATGACCAGAGATTAGAGAATCAGGGCTGGTCAGGAGATGTTTTCTGAAGTAAATGAAGTGTCAATTTATAAGAGAAGACATCTCCCGAAGTAGAATGTATTAGACTAGTAACCTTGCTTGCAGTGGAGGGTTTCCCCTTTCGGGGGTTGAAGGCTTTTGACCCCTAGATAATAGCGTGCATTGTGCAGACCTGCTTTGCTTTTGTGGTTGTGAGTTGGTGAAGCGATCTCCGGATGTGACTGGCCACTGTTTCCGTATTGCTTTTCCCATCTTACAGCTTTTCAACCATTGAACCGTTTAACCATTTGAGCGTTTACACATTTAGTCATTTTATTTAGTCTTGGGCTACCCCCGTCATCAGCCCCCCAAGTCAGAGGTTTTTGGGTGATGAGCTCAAGGACTTCTGACTTTTATGTGCGTGTTTTATTTGCCTGAAGGTTTCAAGGGTCCGTTGCTTGAAGGTTTGAAAGGTTGAAGGCAGTTAATATTTTGAATTTGAATTTTAAATAACTGACAATTGATTTGATTGATGTATGGCAGTTGATAGGGTGGCGGTTTTGCAGAAGTTACTATTTGCCATTACTACCCCTATTGTGGGTTTATATTTATTTTATGTTTGCAATTCTTATCCATTTTCTTCATAACTTTTCCAAGTTTCTCGCCATTTTCTCCCTCTTCTAAGGTTAGTTCCGGTTTCTTTACATCTTGCATTCTTCATTTTCTGTTTTCAAAAATGGGTGCTCGTAAGGACTTAGCAAGATCTTTTTCCCGGTTAACACAAGAGGAGGTAGATTTATTTTGTATGGAATATGGTATTGATAGGAAGTTTAACCCAACTGCCCCTGCTTGTGATGTTCCTGTTGATAAACCGTCTTCTGGTTCGATTGCCCTTTATTGTAGTCATTTTGAGTTCTCGAACCTTCGTTATCCCTTTTCGTTTTTTGTTTTGAACTTGTTGGAGTATTATCGGGTTTCTTTTGGGCAGGTTCATCCAAAGGGGATGGCTAGGGTTTTGCATTTTGAGGTTTTGTGTCGTGCTCTTGGGTATGATCCTTCCCTTTTACTCTTTCGCCGGTTTTTTCGCTTGGCTAAGAATGGCGATTGGTTTACTTTCGAAACATCCAAAGTTGATACCTGCCTTATTTCGTCGATGGTTACTACGCTTGGGGCTTGGAAAGATCGCTTTTTCTGGGTTTCCGATGCTATTCTCCCATTTAAAATGGTGTGGAGGAATCCGGATGCCGTTCTCAATGATCCGGAACCTTCCGAGTCTGAATTGAATGCTGTTTTTCTCAAAGCCATCCGGGGGTGCCCTTCGAGGGTTTGTCCCTTTCCTGAACACTTACTAGTTCTTTTAGGGGTTAGTAAAATTTAGGGGAATGTTGATCGGGATCCGGTTCTTATGAGGAGTGGCATGGGTATGCACTTTCCTTTTTTGCCCTCTTTATGTTTTTCTTAACTTATGACTTATATGCTGTTGTTTTTTTGCAGTCATGTCTGCTTTGGATTTTATTAAGAGCGACGATACTTCTGATGATGTTTTTGAGGATGCTCCGTCTGTTCCTGGTGAGAATGTTGTGGTTAGAACTGTTGATCAAAGGTTTGAGGGCTCAGGTTATGTTAGTGCTGCTACTTCCAAGGGTTTTTCTAAGTCTAATGCTCCTAAGTCTTCAACCCGCCGATCTTCTCGTCGGTTGTTGAAGGCTGGTCCTCAATCCACTTCTACTGAACCAGTGAACTTGAGTGATGATATTGAAGTTTCGGAAGATCAAGGTGTTGAAGCAGGTGCTGAGAAGGATAAAGAATTGGTTGTTCATGGTAAAAAGGTTTCAGGAAAGAAGGTTGTTGCCACTCCTGTTCAGGAATCTTCAAGCAGGGACGTTGAAGGGTTGGATCCGGAAGGGATTTATGTGCCTGCTTGGTCGGTGAAGAATGATGACAGCTTCAAAGATGCTGCTGTTTGTGAGGATGCTCTGAGTCACATTGCTCCTCCTTCAGTTCACAAGACCATTGCTGGGATGGATGATGACCTGATGTTGTCCCGTATGATTTTGAGTACTTGCAACCTTGCTGCCATGCTTCCTCAAGGCATTGCCCGTTTTCGTCAAAGAATGCAGGAATATGAAGAATTCTCCAAGAAGAGGGATAAGATGAAATCCTCCATGGCTGTGATGAAAAAGGAGATAGCTGGTTTTACCGAGAAAGAAGCAGCATGGGAAAAGAAGGTTAGTGATTTGAAGAAGATGCATGAGATTGAGATGAGTGATTTGAAAAAGAGCTTCGAGGCTGATAGGTTGAAGCTTAGGGCTGACCGGGAAACTTTGTTTGTTCAGCAACAGGCTTTTGGTAAGGAGAAAGAGGGGTTGAAAGCTTCAGTTGCTCCTTCTACCGCTGACAATCAGTGGTTGATTGAGCAAGGTTTCCAACAGGTTGTTACTTACCTTCTACATTCCAAGGAGTTCAATTCTGCCCTTGGTGACGTTTACACTAAGCTTCTCAACCTGGGGAAACACCAAGGCCTCATTGCTGGGTATAAGCTTCATGAATCCGGCCATCATTTGGAGAAGTCACCTCTGTTCCGTCCCGAAGCTTCTGATGTTTTAAAGGCTCCGTTGAGCAAATGGAGAAGTTGACCTATCCTTACATCCATCAAGTTTCTGCTTGTTTTGGTAAGCCTCTTGCTGTGTTGCAGGACTTGAAACCGGAGGGTCTAAATGAAAAGGTTTGTGCTGAAATCTTGGGTTCTCTTTCAAGGAAGAGATCCTACTCGGGGGATAGTGATGATACCCCTTCCGGTCAGCTGGATGTTCCCAAGGATGCAAGTTTGGAGGCTTCAGCGGTTGGTGGTGATGGGGGTTTGAAGACTAAAAAACTGAAGAAGACCAAGAAGGCCAAGGGCGAGGGTTCTGGAGTTTCCAAGCCTGTTGATGCTTAATTCGTAGCTTTCTTAGCACTGAAAACAATTTATGTTTTGTAATGTTAACCTGAACAATATTAGGTTTTTAGGAACCCTTAAGGTTCCTGTTTGGTTGTGTTTTAAGGCCCTTGTGGCCGCTGGAACAGTAGTTTAAGCTTGCAAGTTATTAGGACATGCTCTAACTTATGTTTGAAAGTCTTTTGGGGCTTTCCTTTATATGATGTTATGTTTTAACTATTTTCCTTGTATTATGGTTTTATGCTTGTGCCTTTTTGGACAAGGCAGTTTATTTGGCTTTTAACCTTCCAAGCCTTTTAGCTATCTGTTAATAGGTTGAAGCCTTTAAGGTTTCGAGATATTGCCCGGGTGGCTTGAAGCCTTGAGGGCTTCTTAGTTTTGCGTCATGACTTGGTTTGTATCTTTGTGATTCTTGCCTGAGTGATTTTGTTATTTTAGATTTGCTTTGTTCTTTTGTAACTTTGTCTTTGTCGGGTTTGTGCTGCCCTTATGTTTTTTATACCTAAAAGGGGTCAGTGCTGCAGACACTTAGCCTTGGCATTTTTAACAAGAAGAGATAACACCTATCCTTTTTATTATTTCTTTTGTTTTTTTAGCCTCTTTGTGGACTATATTTTTAAGGCTTAGGGAACATTTGGTGTAGGCTGCTCATACCCGTCTATGAGACAATTTTATTTTTTCTTAACAAGTCTCATGGAGTTGTATTGATTTAGGAACTCACCCCTTATATAGGCTCATTCAACCCTTGAACCTATTGAGCGATGTGGCCTGGGAGCTCATCCCCTTACATGGCCCTTGCCATGGAGTTTTTTGCTAGGTTCTCAACCTGATTTTGGGATAGAAAGACAAGTTTGATAAAAACAACTTCATTCATTAAAGCAATACTTGCTTTTTACAAAAGGTATTCATAATCCTGCTTGAAATACATTTTTGATACAAACCAAACTTTCCCGTTTAAACATGGAACCTTTTCAGGGTTTTGCCGTTCCAATGCCTTGGAAGCTTTTTGCCTTCTGAATCAGCCAGCTTGTAAGATCCACCTTTGTGTGCTTCAAGGATGGTGTATGGGCCTTCCCATTTTAGGCCAAGCTTTCCTTGGTTTTCTTTTTTGCTGGCTTCGTTGTTTCTGAGGACCAAGTCCCCTGGCTTGAAACGTTCGTTCTTGACTTTTTTGTTGTAGTAAGCTTCCATCTGTTGTTTGTATTTGGCCTCTTGAATTGCGGCTTGATCTCTTGCTTCCTTTAGGAGTTGTAAATTCAACATAGTCTCTTTTTGGTTTGTTTCGGGATCCATGTTGACAATTCTTTGGGTTACAACTCCTATCTCGGCAGGGATCACAGCTTCGGATCCAAATACCAAGCTGTACGGTGTTTTCTTATGGCTTGTTTTTTCGGTTGTTCTAATTGCCCATAGGACACTAGGTAATTCTTCAAGCCAATTGCTTTCATATCTTCCCAATCTTGTCTTGATGCCTTCTACTATGCTTCTATTTGTTCTTTCAACCTGACCGTTTGATTGCGGATAAGCCACTGAGCTAAAAACCTGATTGATTTTGTATTCCTTGCACCAAATGCTAAAAGGCTTCTCAGCAAATTGCCTCCCGTTGTCGGTGACAAGTACTCCCGGCAATCCATAACGGCAAATGATGTTCTCCCAAACAAAGTCGATGACTTGCTTTCCTGTGATCTTAGCAAGTGGTTTAACCTCGGGCCACTTAGTGAAGTAATCTACTGCCACCAGTAAGAATTTTACCCCTCCTTAGCTAGGGGGAAATGGACCAACAATGTCCATTCCCCATTTATGGAATGGCCACGCTGAGGTTATTGGGACTAAGTCGTGCTTGGGACTTTTTGGGATCGGTGCATGGATCTGGCAAGCATCACATTTCTTCAATTCTTCGGCTGTATCGCGATGCATTGAAGGCCAGAAATATCCGACGTTCATGAGCTTTGCAACTACCGACCTAACTCCAAAGTGAGCTCCGCATACACCTTCATGAATTTCCTTGATCAAATATTTACTTTGCTCGGGACCGACACATCTTAGCAAGGGAGCAAGGTAACCCTTTTTGTAAAGGGTTTCTCCTTGTAGTATGTATTGCCTTGCCTTGATTTCAACCCTTTTGGCTTCCACTTGATCATTGGGTAATTCACCATTTTTGAGGAACTTTCTTATGGGAGTCATCCAGTTTGGATCTTCTTCGGTAACCACGTCTTGAACCTCCAATTCATTAATGGATGGGGCCTTCAACACTTCTACCAGTACCTTCTTGGTGAGGTGGGTAAAAGTGAGAGATGCAAGCTTACTTAGGGCATCGGCCTTTTTGTTTTGAGATCTGGGGATCTGTTTGATGTTACACGCTTGGAAGGTACTCATCAGTTCCTTGGATTTTTCTCTGTATTTTTTCATGTTGGGCTCTTTAGCTATGTAGCTGTCATTCACTTGGCTTGAGACCAGCAACGAATCCGTGAACACTTCAAGCTTTTCAACCTTCATTTCTTTGGCCAGCCTTAGGCCGGCTATTAGTGCTTCGTATTCAGCCTCGTTATTGGTGGTCTGAAAATCAAAACGGAGAGCATATGTGAATTCCAAACCTTTTGGGTTGATCAAAATTAATCCAGCCCCTGACCCTTCAACGCTTGAAGCCCCGTCGGTAAAAAGCTTCCAGGCTTCAGGGTTGGAAGGTTCAGTGGTGGTAGTGTTTACTTCAGTGGCTGTTTGGTTTGGGACTTCCACAATGAAATCGGCCAAGACTTGGGCCTTGATAGCTTTTCTTGGGACATAGGTGATGTTATGTTCACCCAGTTCTATGTCCCATTTGGCTAATCGCCCCGAGTTTTCAGGTTTTTCAAGCACACTCTTTATAGGTTGGTCGGTAACTACCTGTATGGGGTGTGCTTGAAAGTACCTTCGAAGCCTCCAAGCTGTTTGAACTAAGGCTAGGGCAAGTTTCTCAAGGGGAGGATATTTTGTTTCAGCTAATTTTAAAGTTTTGCTGAAAAAATAAACGGGTACCTGGGCCTTGTCTCGCTCAATGGTGAGGACTGCACTGATGGCCTCGTCCGCGATTGAGAGGTACACCGATATTAATTCCCCAGTTTTTGGTGCTGCAATGTCTGGTAGGGAAGCTAGATGTTGCTTCATCTGGTTGAAAGCTTCTTCAGTCCATTTGAAATCCTTCTTATCTGAGCAGTTCTTGAGCGTTTTGTAGAAGGGCAGAGATCTTTCGGCCAATTTTGAGGTAAAACGCTTCAAGGCTGCAAGCTTCCCGTTCAAGCTTTCAACCTCCTTCTTGGTCTTTGGTGGCTTGGTTTCAAGGACTGCTTTCACCTTGTTTGGGTTGGCTTTGATACTTTGCTTTCCAACAATGTGACCCAAGAATTTTCCTTCCTCAAATCCAAACGAACATTTTTCAGGGTTGAGCTTCATGTTGACTTTTCTGAGGTTCTTGAAAGTTTCTTGGATGTCATCGAGCATTTGATACTCCGTCTTGCTTTTGATCACCAAGTCGTCGACATATGCCTCCATGTTTTTACCGATTTGGCCTGCAAAGGCTTTGTCCACGAGTCGTTGGTAGGTTGCTCCGGCATTTTTGAGACCAAAAGGCATATTTTGATAACAAAAGATTCCTCTGTCCGTGTGGAAGGCTGTTTTTTCCTCATCCTCTTCCTTCATGAGGATTTGGTGATAACCTTTGTATGCATCTAGAAAGCATTTGAACGAGTATCCGGTGAGGGAGTCAACTTTGAGATCAATTTCTGGTAGTGGATAGCAATCATTAGGACAAGCTTTGTTAAGATCCTTAAAGTCTATGCACATCCTCCAAGAGTTGTCTGGTTTCTTGACCATAACCGGGTTTGCAACCCATGACTGGTACTTGACTTCTCGGAGAATACCGGCTGACACAAGCTTTTCAACCTCTTGGCAGGCTGCCAGACTTCTCTCAGGTGCCAAGCTTCTTTTCTTTTGGACCACAGGCTTGACATCCGGTGGTATTCTCAACTCATGCTCGGCAATGTCCCGGGGGGATCCCGGTCATATCTTCGGGACACCAAGCGAATACATCGCTGTTAGCAATTTTTCAAGGTATGAAAGGGTCTCTTGAGAAAGGTCTGGGTTGACCCTTATTCTTTGTTCAGGGTACTTAGGGTTTATGACCACCCTTTTCCTGTCTTCTTCACTATTTGAACTTTCACCTTCAACCATGTAGGCTTCCTGAGAGGGTTGAAGGGTTGCTATGCCCCTCTCGGTAGGGAATTTGACTGTGCCGTGGCCAACAGACACGGCCATGTAAAATGCACACTGTCCTGGTCTTCCAATGATCACATCATAGCTTGAGGGGATGTTGATAACCACAAAGGTTAGTGGTTGGGTCCTTTCTTTCAAACCATCGCTGAAACGAACATTAAGTGTCAGTTGCCCTAAAGGCTTGAGAGGTATATCAGCTATACCTTTTATGGAGGTTCCAGAGGGTTGGAGCCTTGAGCGTTCTTCATTACCCAAACGGTTGAAGAATTTTTCAAACATGATTTCCGTGGCAGCCCCAGTGTCTATGTATGCCCTGCATGTTTGCAACGTTCCCACGGTAGCTTCTACCACAAGAGGGCTAGAGAGAGGGTCTTTCTCCGTAGGGGGGAAACAGACACACTGAAGCTCCCAAGCTTCCAACCTCTGCCTCTTATGAGGAACCCTTCCATCAAAATCCACCATATTGACTTCCTTACCTTTTCCTTCAGCCATTTTGTCCCAGACTCCCTTTACCAAATGAGCAAGTTCTCCGGACTTAACAGCTTCTTCAATTCTTTTCTTGAGTTGGAAGCAATCATTGGTGTGGTGACCCTTTTCTTCATGAAACTCACAGTATTGTGTGGAGTTCTCATTTTTTCTGCTTTTGGGGAAAGGCCTAGGAGGTCAAAAGTTTTGCTTAACCTCTTCCGTTGCAAGGATCTCTTGAGGGGTCTTTGTGAGGGGAGTGAAACTTATGCCTCTCTCTCTGCTCGAAGGGTTCCGACCTTCAGACCTTCGAAGGTCTGAACCCTTTGACCGCCTGTCAAAGGAGTTAAAGTTTCCCCTTTTTCTAGCCGGGCTGTTGCTTCGCCAGCCGGACCCCCTTTTTTCTTTGCTCTTTAATGTCTACCGCCTCCTCTCCCCGAATGTGGGCTTCAGCCCTTTCGAGAGCTTCTTCCAAGGTCTTGGGTAAGGACTTGTTGAAATCTCTTGTGAGATATTTAGAGGTGATGGCGTTCATGAAACCGGCCACTCTCATTTTCTCGTCGGCCCCTACATAAGTCAGGCCTTCCTTCTTGTATCGTTCAATGAAAGCACGAAGGCTTTCATCATCCCGTTGTTTTATCTGTAAGATCACTGTTGCGTCTTTGACATATCGCCTCTGTTGGGAGAAATCGGCCAGGAAACCCTTGCTAAGATCATCAAAGCTTCGAACGCTTTGAGCAGGTAAGTCATTAAACCAAATTCTAGCGGATCCAACAAGAGTTTGCATGAACATTAGGCAACATTCTGCGTTTGACCATTTCTCTATCCTTGCTGCACCGGTGAAGATTTGAAGATGATCTTCAGGATCTTCAGTCCCATCATACGTCCTGATGTGGGATGGCATCTTGATCTTTGCTTGGAAATCATAATCGGCTATCTGCCTTGAAAAGCATGAAAGATTACTTGGCTTATATGGTTTAGCCAAGTCCTCTTCAGCCCTTTCATCTACATTATTGTCGTTGCCGTTATTTCCCTGGGAGGCTAGCACCTGGTTGATGAAGTGTTGCCACGGGAAGTTGGCCATCATCTGGGTCATCATGTTTGGCATAAGGTTGAAGCCTTAAAGGCTTCCGGGTACAGCTGAGCAGCCTACTCCAAAGGGAGTGCTCATAACAGCACTTCGTGCCAAAGGGAGCACGGACAGAGCTTGCTCCCATGTGGTTGTTGTGGATGCTGGAAAGCTTGTTGCTGGGGATTGTAGGAGCTGGTCAAGAGTTAGCTCATGTCCCAAAGGAGCACCACTAGTAATTGGTTGGGACGAGAAGAAAGGATGTACCGTGGGATTTGTCATTGTGGACAGATACGGGTGAGGGTTAGGAGCACTGCTGGGACCAGCCTCATTTCTAGTTGTTAAAGGAAGGGGAGGTGGCCCAGGAGACAACGTTGGTTCAGGCTCATCATAATCTAAACGGATCCTCACTCCTTTTTCTCTTTCTTTGCTCACATGTTGGTTGAGAAGGGATCTCAACTCAAGGAAATTGTTGGCAACCCCTTCAGGGGTAAGTTCAACACGTGCCGGGGTGTCAGAGACGCCGACATTGGGTGAAGGAACTCCGGATCTGGACGGAGTTGGTGTGTTGAAGGTGAGGAACTCGGGTGTGCTCCCCGGAGTTGAAAAAGAAGCTGGTATAGCCACATGAGCTTGGCTACTACCCGGAGTAGAAGTGTTTGGGATCTGATTTACTTCTCCCGGGGATCCACTTTCAGACATGGTGGTTTTAAGTGAAGAGAGCTACACTACTAGGTCTTTTTGAGAAGAAATAGCGGCGTAGCCCCACGGTGGGCGCCAACTTGTTGATGCAACAAATATAAGACCAACGGTGGTAGCTGGACTGGCTAGGCAAAATGGTTGAAGGGTTCAACCTTGCCTAACGCAGGTCGTGGGGTCCCCCCACGTTTGCAAGACGTGGAAGGAGGTTTACTAGTTTATTATTGTTCTTTGCTATAGATCCTTCTCTGAAATGCACTCAGATTCGGTAGTGGTAGCAAAGGGAATGTGTGTGTTGGATGTGAAAGGGAGTGACTTGTATGAAATAAGCACTCAATGCGAATGACCAGAGATTAGAGAATCAGGGCTGGTCAGGAGATGTTTTCTGAAGTAAATGAAGTGTCAATTTATAAGAGAAGACATCTCCCGAAGTAGAATGTATTAGACTAGTAACCTTGCTTGCAGTGGAGGGTTTCCCCTTTCGGGGGTTGAAGGCTTTTGACCCCTGGATAATAGCGTGCATTGTGCAGACCTGCTTTGCTTTTGCGGCTGTGAGTTGGTGAAGCGATCTCCGGATGTGACTGGCCACTGTTTCCGTATTGCTTTTCCCATCTTACAGCTTTTCAACCATTGAACCGTTTAACCATTTGAGCGTTTACACATTTAGTCATTTTATTTAGTCTTAGGCTACCCCCGTCATCACTTCCCATATCCCAAATTGGTGACACAATTGTTGCACACAACATCCCGTTAAAAAATGTCTTAGTGGTTCCTTACCATAATAAAAACTTACTATCTATTAGTAAATTAATGACTGAAAACAAACAATTTGGATTTTTTGTTTTTCCAACCCCACTTCAATATTCAGGATCGAACCTAAGCAGGTCCTAGCCCAGGGGAGATGTCAAGATGTCTTATATGTCTTGAAGATGGATTCCAAAGCCATTGCTACACAATCTAATTTACCTTTAGAAGTCTCTTTTGAACTTTGGAATTTATGGTTGGGACATGTGTCATTTGACACTAATTTATCTTTTAATAAAACAGGGTGTTTATCTGTTATTTCTATTTTTCCCAAACTAGCTTTATGTTCATCTTGTGAACTAGTTAAGGGTTGACGGTTACCCTTCGATTTAAATGAAAAACGGGCCAAACAACCCTTGGACTTGATACATTGTGGCTTGTGGGGACCATCTCCGGTTATATCCGTTGATAACTATTGTTATTATGTTATATTTGTGGATGATTTTTCCAGATTAGTTTGATTTTATCCCATTAAAACTAAATCTAGGTTTCAAGCTATTTTATTAGTCTTTATGAAGTTCGTTCAGACACAATTTCTCGAAATTTTAACGTGTTTCGAAGTGATGGCGAAACAAAATTTATGAATCACTATGTTCATGATTTATTTGAACAAAATGGCACCTTGCATCGTTTAATGGACATGTTCCTCTATCTTAATCAGTCGAAGCATTTAGTTTTGTTAGGACCTTAAGGTTTATACAATTATTAGTGGGCACGGTTGTGTGGATTATGGATCTCGAGATCATTGTTATTAGATCTCGAGATGGGCCAAGGGGTTTTAGGTTTTTGGTTTTACTCGGGCTTAGGGTATCCATGTAAGGGTTAGCCTATATAAGGACATTTAGTTCGTTATTGTTAGGTTGAACATCTTGAAAAGAATATCGCAGAACTTGTATCAGACGATATATAATATTCGTATGCAAGTTTTGTTTGTTATCTATTTGGTGTTCATCTCTACACATTCTTGAATCAGTTTGTTTGTGTGATTCCGCCATATGTATTTTATTTCGTATACATTGTAGTTATTTAATATATTTTTATAGTGATAATATTAAATGTAACTAATTAGTAGGTACCCGGTAGATACCCAATGGGTAATTAGTCGGGTATACCCAATGGGTAATTTTTTTAAATTAACGGGTTTACCCGAAACCCGCGGGTATACCCGATGGATACTTACCCGCTAGAAACCTGACGGGTTTTGGGACGGGTTTGGGACAAACTTATCTAACCAAGTTTGGGGTTGGGATTACCTAAACCCGTCCCAAACTCGACCCATTGCTAGCCCTAACTAGAAGTGTATTGTGTATCTTCTTGGGATATTGCTCTCGATACAAAGGATACAAATGCTCTGACCCATCAACCAAACGTGTTTACATCACACGCTATGCCCGCTTTGATGAGCTACAATTCCTGTTCAAGGGTGGTGATTCTCTGTCAAACACGAACCTCTTACCTATTCGTACCTTTTTAGAAGACACCTTGTTGAATCATCCACCCACTACACTCTCTAATCCACCACCCGATACATCGAACCAACCCACCATGCACCATTTGTTCCAACTCATTTGGGCCTCGGTCCAGCTCAAACACCACTTCCCATGCCAGTGACCAACCCACGAATACCCCACCTATTACCCAATAACCCCTAGCCCAAATACTACCCTATCCATAACCAGCCCGACACATCTACTTGACTTACCTACCTCAACACTCGAGTCGGCCTCCTCCACTTTAGACCCTTTTCCCGAATCAACACCCTCCATGGACGATTAACCTATTCTCATTCCCGTTCCTAACCAAGTTCTTGCTCCCTCACACCCGATGATAACTCGGGCTAGGGCTGGGATATTTAAACCCAAACACGATGCTAATCTTTCTCATACATAAGGCCACCCACCGTTCTTATCTCTCTTTGTTGGTTTCAAGTCCGCTTCTAGTGGTTTCAAGTCCACTTCCAAGCACTCTCACTAGCTCCATACCAGGCATCATGAAATAAATGCCCTAAACAAGAACAGTACATGGACATTAGTTCCACGTCCTACCACACACAATATTGTCGGTTCCAAATGGCTATTTCACGCATAATACAAGTCTGATGGCTCCATTGATCGGTACAAGGCCCACATATTAGCCCAAGGATTTAGCCTAGTTCTTGGTATGGACTATTCTCACACCTTTAGTTTAGTCGTAAAAACCTCCACCATACGGGTTGTGTTAGCTTTGGCTGTTATTAGTAGTTGGTTTCATCAATTAGATGTAAATAATGCCTTCTAACACGAAAATTTAAAAGAGTTTGTCTACATGGAGCAACCACCTAGGTTTGTCAACCCTCTATTCCCCACACGTGACTGTTGCCTAAATATAGCTTTATATGGCTTTAAGCAAGCCCCGAGAGCCTGGTTTCATCACCTCAGTACATTCCTCATTCACCATGGTTTTATGTGCAGCCGGGCATATCCGTCATTGTTTATTTTTAAACGTGACTCCACAATCATGTATTTAGGGGGTGTTTGGTGTTGCGTTTTCAAAATAGATTATGCGTTTTCAAAATAGATTTTGCGTTTTCAAAACTGTGTTTTGAAAAAACATGTAGGTACATGCTTCTCCAAACCTGCGTTTTGGAGGCAGATAATCACTTTTTCATCCAAACACTTTTTTAGATTATTTATGTTTTACAAACGCAATAATCAAATAATCACTTCAAAACGTAATCCCAAACACCCTCGTATTAGTATATGTTGTTGATCTGATCTTAACCGGTTATCAAGACATCATCATGTACTCACTTATCAAGCGGTTACACAATAAATTTGCAATCAAGGATCTTGGTAACCTAAACTATTTTCTCGGCCTCGAGATAACTACCACAAAGGATGGTTTATTTTTATCCCAATCTAAATTTGTGCGTGACATACTTGAGCATGCAGATCCTCTTGGTTCGAAACTTGTCCACACAGCTCTAGCCGCCAATGAGTCGTTATACGCCACTAGTGAACCATACTCAAACCCTACTTATTACCAATCACTTGTTGGTGCTTTATAGTACCTCACAATCACTCGCCATGACATCGCCTATGTTGTCAATCAAGTTAGCCAATTTCTTCATTGCCCAACCATGACTCACTTCAAATGTGTTAAACGCATTCTTCAGTATGTGAAAGGCATGTTAGCTTTCAGTTTCACCTTTTCTAAACAATATTATACTAACATTTTGGCTACTTAGATACGGACTGGGCCAGATGCATTGAAACTCGTTGCTCTACTTACGGGTATTCTATTTTTCATGGAGGAAATCTTGTTTCCTGGAGTGCAAGAAGCAAGCCACTGTGTCCCGCTCCAACTGTGAGTCCGAATATCGTACCATGGCAAACACTGCTGCTGAAATAATTTGGATTAGACATCTGCTCAGGGAAGTTCATGCTCTTTCTCCTGATCAACCCACTTTACTATGTGACAACCCTAGTGCTTTATTTCTTACCCAAAATCTTGTTTCACATGAATGTGTCAAACACATTGATCTCGACTATCACTTTATTCGTGAACTTGTTGCTTCCAGCAAGCTCCATACAAAGTTCCTACTGATCAAGCTTCAAGTGGCAGACATATTCACCAAAGGCATACCTCGGCCTCAGTTCGAGTTCTTCCACTCTACGCTTCTCATCGTCCGCTACCGTTCCATTTGAAAGGGATGTTTGACACACTCAAAATTAATTTTATACAACTTTTGTACTCATGTGTAATTTCTTTTTCTTCTTGTAAGTATTTGTAAATTATTGTTCCATTGATAGATACACATAGAGGTGTACAAACCGGTTAACCGGTTATTAAAAAACCGGTTAAAAAAAAAACCGGTTTTTTCACCCAAAATAAAAACCGGTTTTTTTTATAACCGGTTCCGGTTACTAACCGGTTTTTGAGGTCCAAAACAATAACCGGTATAACCGGTTGGGACCGGTTTTTTAATAACCGGTTCGGTTAATAACCGGTTTTTGAAGTCAAGAATAGTAACCGGTATAAAAACCGGCGGTTAAAAAAAACCGGTTATAAAAAAACCGGTTAAAAAAAAAAACAGTTTCGGTTTTTTTTCCGGTTTCGGTTCTAAAACCAGTTTTTTTGTACACCTCTACACATCCCTCATTATGGGGCACGATCATTTGCTCATACAAGCTCTTTTCAAGATTCAGGATCAAATAAAAATCGGGAAGATTTTATTGTTTTATTTATTATTATTTTAACTTCAAGTTGTTCGATCGATCTCCCATATTTGACCGCATTGGAGCACTTTAGTGATCCTTATCAATTTTCATACTTGAGTTTTCACGGAAAAGAAAAAGAAAAAAAAAAAAATATATGGTTAGAAATGAATTGATAGAATTTTGAAGGTGTCCACTAGAATCTTCTAACGTTGAATCTATTCCACACTACCAAATAAATTATTGACATTCTAGAAAGTTCTAAGATACACAAACCACATCTAAGTAAATGAAAGATATATATACTATTTATCAACTTTTTTATAATGAATCAAAATACGGATAGTTTTTTAAATAATGACTTCATTGTATGCTAAGATAGTTTATTATTAATAGAATAATGACTTCATTGTATGCTAAGATAGTTTATTATTAATAGAAGATGGTTAATAAAAGGTCAGAGTCGACCTTTAATTTTCATACAAACATTTGATTTTGAAAAAAAAAAATGTTCCTAAATGCACTCTCCTTCCCTTTTCTTAATTTTATTGGTTGCATTTCTCCCCTGAAGTTTGTAAATAAATACAATCAACCCACGTATTTTCTATTTGTTGAAAAATTGCATTAGGAAACATCTCAAATTTTATAGGGGTTTATCTAGTTACCATAATTTGAATATTAAGATATATGTGCTATTTATAAACGTGTGAGAATGGATTTTTAAAGGATAGAATTTAAAAAGTTTTAAAATAATATTTTTAGAAAAGGGGTGTAAAAAGTATAAAGAGGGGTTGCATTTAGCCATAAAAAACATATAAATAGGTGCATAATTTTAGGTTTGATACGATAACATGAACATGAATCAAGTAAATGAACCGATTATGATTAAGCTTACGATTGAAAATCAAATGTTACAATCCGTAAATTCACTTCTACATTCAAAACTGCTTTGTATAGCTGTAAAATTATATCGACTTGAAACGTACGCTTAGTCTGAGTTTTAACTTTTTGATCATTAGAGTCGATTTTGAAATAATAGTTATTTTAAGGCTATTTGGTGTCACGGAGTTATCTTTAGATCCCCGTATGGCATCCCTGGTTGTCCGAGGATAAACCAATCCATTTCGCTCTTGATCTATTTACTGGTTTCGTCATGCCTTAGACTCATCAGGAAAGCGGCAACAACTCTCAACCAGTGATATGTTCATCGGATAGACATGACTAGACACGTACACCTTCTTAATCTGCTGAAGGCGTCCCTGATAAAGTTCCGGACTAGCCAGTATACCCAAACGTTCAAGTACAACCCAAACAAAATGACATTCGAACTTTCGGCCCATGACAATAGGCTCGAAATTTTGAGGCTAAGCTTGACAGGCCTTAACACAATGCAAACTCGAGTTTAAACATGAGAAAGATTCTAAGATCGTTATGAATACTTTCTCAAAAAATATGACACAATGCATTTATTTACGGTAATAAAAGGTATTTTAAATATTCGTAAAAATTACACCCGATAACAAAAGTGTTAATATGAACCTACACGTTAACATACTAGCGTCACTGCTGATAACACTTGAACTCTTGGAGCCACATATATACAGAGAGTAAACATCTTTGACTTTGTTCAACCCAACCCAAGATGTAATGTTGATGTCACGATAATGTCACGATATAATAAAAGGGTCCCTTTTTTAGTAACTTCCAAATTTCTTTAAACTAGAATTATTTCAACCTATCATTTTAGTCAACTACGCGCAAAGAATATACTGGAACTGCATCCCAACCCAACGGCATATATATATATAGCTCAACTTCTCATCAAGGAATCATCAAAAAACGTAAATAAACAGTTAAGCTTCGTATATTCAGTTTTTGTGTGTAAAGCAAGTAGTTTTGATGGACAAACAACAACAATACAAACGTGTATTCACACATTTGGACCAAAATGGTGACGGCAAACTATCGCCACCGGAGCTCCAAGTTTGCATGGGGAAGATCGGTGAAGAGTTGTCGTTGGAGGAGGTGGAGATGGTGGCGGAGTTGATGGCCTCCGACGGTGATGGGTTGTTGAGCTTTGACGATTTGGTTAAAGTGGTTGAAAGTGCAAATGAGGATGAGAAAGTGAATGACTTAAAAATGGCTTTTAAAATGTATGAAGAAGTAGAGGGGTGTGGTTGTATAACTCCTAAAAGTTTGAGGAGAATGCTTAGTAGATTAGGCGAGTCGCGAACTGTCGAAGAGTGTGAGTTGATGATCGCGAAGTTTGACCTCGATGGCAATGGCGTTGTTGATTTCGATGAGTTTCATCACATGATGGCATGCTCGTGACTCATGAGTTACACGAGTTTGATACAAATCGATTCAACGTAGAAAAAATGAATTTATAGTTTGCATGCATGGTATGATTAACTGAGATATATTTGATTTATTCAATTCGTGTTATTTCATTTTTCTACGGATCATAGTTGCTTAATGTGTGTTGTTTTGTATTTGTGAAGATTCATTTTTTCGAGTTGTAAAAATCCTTTTGCATTTAGTTGTATAAATACCATTCTTATATGTTGTATTTTGTATATACATACATACATACATACATACCCTTGTTAAGTTCAGAATTCCAATACATACCCTTGTTAATTATGGCTTTATCAAGTTCAGAATTCCAGGTTTTCAGATTTCAATCCAAGTAGTTTGTTGCGTATCTAAGTATCGGGCACTCATGACCTAGTGGTCTTGTGGTTTGGTACTTGCTTCTCATAAAAGTGGTGTGTGTTCAAATCGTTAAAGTGGTGTGTGTTCAAATCGTTGCGAGTATAAGGTTAGATGGTATTTAGCTATAATAATTGTTGTGTAAAAAATGTATTTGGCCGATTTGCAGATCTTCAGAATTCTTTGGCAGCATGGTCTTGGTAAACAACCGCAATGCGCATTACAGTTCGGGCGAGCACTAAAGTGTTCATTTTCAATAGCGACATATTGATTGTGGATAATTGGAGAACTCTACAGTTAATTGTCCTTGATAGCGTGTTTTGGACATATTGGTTGTGGATAATTGGAGAACTCTATAGTTAAGGGTCCTTGAATGGAAACAATCCATAATGTGTGACCTTCTACGACGAATTCAATCAGATAAGCAAAAACAAACCCGTCAGCTTCTTGAAAACAAAACGAACAAATTGATATGAAAGTTCTTATACATCCTAAATTAATTCATATGCTCATCTTAAAGTTTTGTTGCAAGCTCGTTTCGAGATTCAAGATCAAGTTCAAATCGGGAAAATTTATTGTTTTTTATCATTATTTTAGTTACAATTTGTTCGCTCAATCTCCCATATTTGATCGCAATCGAACCACTTAATCAAGATTTATTGTATTTTTTACTCAGTTTCCAAGAAAATAAAGAATAAGAATAAAATTAATTTACGGTTAGAAATGCGTTGTTGAAATTCTGAAGGTGTTTTTCCTCTAGAACCTTCTTACGCTGAATCTACTAACACAACTAAATACATAGAGTGAAATTCTAGAAAGTTCTCAAAGAAACACACAACAAAGAGCATTTACAATGAAATCCTCATACTACTTTATCTAAAATACACATGATTCTATAAAATTTTGTTCACTTTTAAAAAACTCGTCACGTCAATCCCCCATATATATATATATATATATATATATAAGATCAATTAAATAATATATTTTTCCACTCACAACCACTAAACATGTACCTTGAACCGTACCTTCTCAAAGTCAACTTGTTTTACATTCACCATAATCTCACTACTATGTATGGCATGAAACGACGCTCTAGAACCCATAACCCAAGAGCCTTCACTACGTTCAACACTGAGTATCAATGCATCATCCTCGGACACATCCTTAGCAACAGGATTTAACTTTTTCTTTGGACATTGAATCTTAACATGTCTCACGTCCATGCAACCCCACCAAGTCATCTTCTAAGTTCTTAACGGACTTCTTGCTCTGCTCCCACTGCCCTAGTTATTTCCCCAACCCCCGCCAACCAACACTCCATGAGATGAATCTCGACTCGTACTTCCCCGACATATATCTTCACCCAATACAAGATCATGAATCCTTTCAAATGTCATACTACTAGTCAGGGGCGGTTCTTAGTGGAGAGGTGGCAGGGCCACGGCCCTGGCAAGTTTTTCGGCCGTAGTGCTAATTTTCCGCATTTCGATCGAAATTTTGTATATATACTATGTTCGGCCCTGGCAAGTTTTTCGGCCGTAGTGCTAATTTTAGTGCCCGTGTCTTTCGGCCCTGGCAGGTTCAACGGGCAAGATCCGCCACTGCTACTAGTCCCCACAAAAGTAGTCATTGTTTTGGACTAGGTATCCGACAAAGATCGTAACAATATAGAGCTTTCAATTCACCAACTAAGTCTATCCCAATAGATTCTAATTTCTGCAAATATGAATTTAGTTTGTTTACATGACTTGTCACCGAGCTTCTTTCCTTCATTCTTGTTGTCACTAGCTCATGCAACAGAAACATTTTATCCACATATTGTTTCTCATATATGCTACATGCTGAAGGAGCCTTCATCATACCACAAGTAGTTTCCTCCATGATACTAAAAGCAATGCTCCTCATCAAAACAAAAGTAATCAATGCCTTTGCTCTTTTATCCAAAACATTCCCCTTTGATGGTTCCATTTTCTTCCATTTTACCTGTAACGCCTGCGTCCCTAGACTTTTAGATATTGTCAATCTTAGTCCCTAGACGATATGGTCTTTGATACTTTGATACTTGGTGAATTGCATGTTAAATCTAGACACGTGGTAATGTCTAACTCTAGATACTTGGAATGCCTAAATCTACATGTTTGGAATGCCTAAATCTACCTGTTTGGAATGCCTAAATCTATATACTTGGAATGTCTAGATTCTTGACTCTTGATACTTTGGTGCTTGACTCTTGAGGCTCGTGAAACTTGAGACTTGGTTGAACGAGGGACTGGAGTCTTGTCACTGGCGGAAACTATGAAACTTTGGAAACTTTTGTGTTATTGCTACAATCTAGTTATACTATTATCCTATAATACGCAACGCTTAATCTAATTCGCGAAACGAGTCAAATACGGTTAAACGGAAAGGATAGGATTGACCAAGTGGCAATCCGATCGGATGATCAACCGAACGGATGGCCACTCGATCGAGCCGCCATCCGATCCGAGTACACCGCCTTACTTCCTTACTCTAACACTATAAATTGGCCTGTCACATCATTCATTGATGTGACAGCCTCCTCACTCGATTCAGACGCACGCACCCCTACTTTTCTTCATTTCTTGGCGATTTCGGTACGTTTTACACTAGATTCTTGTACAACTTTAATCTACGCATCATTCTCTACATGATTCTCCTCTGAAATCTTACTTTTCACCGTGAAATCTCTAAGATTTGAGCTCTTGAAGGTGATGTCATCATGGTGGTTTGTACAAACTATGGTGCGATGTCATTTCTGCCAAGATCTAGCTCAGATCTAAGGAATTTCATGTGTTTTTACACTAAATCTTTACTAAATCTATACTTTTCAACTAAAACTTATGTTTTCTCTCATCTTCTTCTTAACTTTTCACTTAAAACGGGGGAATCCGGATCTGAACGGACTGAGGACTTGATATTTAGTCTTGAGTCAGCTTGGAACGGATTGCTGCCGGAGAAGATGACCGGAATACGGATTCTGACATGAGCACCATCACGAACAGTCGGCTGAAGGAACTGGGGTGATTCCCACCCGATCAGAACGGCTGTATGTTGATGTGTTTACCGTTGTCTCAATACGTACCATGTCGTCATTGTTAAAATAGAAACTTAGAAACTTTACAAGTTTAGAAACGAGACAAGGACAACCCGATCGAGTGGCAATCCGATCGGATAGCCATCCGATCGAACTGCCATCCGATCGAGTGACATTGAACCTTGAACCTTTCAACACTTGGAATCTTTTGAGACTTGAAATTTTGAAACTTAGGACTATGGATCGAATGGCAATCCGATCGGATAGCCATCCGATCGAATAGCCATCCGATCGAATAGCCATCCGTTCCCCCACACACTATGTCACCTCGATCGAGTGGCAACCCGATCGGATAGCCATCCGATTGGACCGCCATCTGATCCAGTGACTGATCCAACACTTGGTTTAACCTCGTTATTCTGCCCGACTCTTATCTGTTGTAATCTAATCAGGCTAAACCTAAAGAGCTCCCTTTGATCCAATAACAGTTAATCTGTTAAGAAATCATTGTGAGTATACTCGATCCCTTTTTGTTTTAAACTTTGGGATGCAACATGTATTCTATCAAACTATGATACTTGAGACTTTGTAAACTAAACTCTATCCTACGTATATGTGAAACTTGTGATTCTTGTATTCTATTTGTGCTATGTGGACGTTTAATCCAGGGTGTGTAGTTCCGCCTTAACAATAGTAGCGCTATAGGAGATGCACCTCCCCATTATTCTCGGGGGTATTGTTAGGAGGATTCTAGTTTTCCTTGAGACTTGGGAAAACAACAAAGCATCGGGATACTTGGGCTATCACTTGTTGGACTGCGAACACTAGCATGGCTGAAACTATTTTGTTAACATATGCACGATGGATATGAGTTGTTTTAATCTATTATGTTATCATCCAAACTTGTATACTCGTCAGTACGTCTTGTACTGATTTTATTTTAATACATGTTGCAGGCTGACAGGATGCTAGGATTCTTGGAATCAAGCTAGGATGATGCTTAGAAACTCATCTAGTTAATTAAGTTTTTGAACAATATTTGAGACTTGATGTATTTGATACTTGTGTTGGTTGTTTGGTTTTAGACAATGTTTGAAACAATCTAATTTATAATGAAACTATCTAGTGTTATGGAATCTCATGAGCAATCTGAACGCTTAGTGCTCGCACCCCGATGTTTCCGCCATCGGTTGGGGTGTGACAGATTGGTATCAGAGCCATAACTATAGGGAATTAGGATGAGTAGGAATACTTGCCCTAGTCTATAGTTCTAGGAATCTTGACTCTTATTTGTTGTTTAAGACTTATGCATTCTACCATACCTGCTTCCTAGTAACACATAAACTTACAAGCCTTTCCTAAGGCTGATACAATATACACTTGATACTTTGAAAACGCTGTTAATCGGTGTTTATACTTTTGCACGAGATTTGCCCTCAAGACAGGAGTGATGTCCAAACCTTGACGGGAAATTTCCATATTATATTCTAGTAGGTCTTATCTGTTGATAAGCACCGACGCTATTAGGGTATGATGTTGTCAAGATAGAGGTGAAACTCGAACCTTGATAGCTAGTCCCACTCTTTGACTTTATGTCTCGCCAGAGTCTCGAAATTTCCAATCAAATGGGAACGTGAAATAACCAAAAGGACGAACATCGTAGGCCTAACATCGATGACGTATTTGTCTAAGTAAGTCAAGACACGTTGCTCCAATTCGAAAGGGGTTCGAAACACTTTGGTTAGTCACCGTTCCTCTACCCGGAACACTCTATGTTTTATGAGCCTATCTTTTATGTTATCTTGATTTTCATGTGGTTTTAAACTTGATTCTTGTCTATTTCGGGAAAGTTGTCACACATATCACACGTTTGTCCGCAATCTACAACGACAATAACCTCTCTGGATCAAACTAAATTTATGATGCTTTACTCGTTGTGTTAATCTATGTTGAGGATGTGTTGTCACAAAACACTGTGCATGACACCGAAGTACGAGATGGAAGCGATATGGCCGAAGCATGGTGGATACGCCGCGGGTACTTCCTATATATAAGTGTTTATGCCATGATTGCCAAGTTTCGTACCACGTGCCATGAGGAATTGGTGTTTTGGTGACACGGGGATGATTTGTTTGATTAGACTTGATTCATGCTACGAGAGACTTTTGGTATGCTATGTGAAACTACTCGAGTAATCTATGTGGGAATCTTGATCGACTACGATACTATGTGAAGCTATCTGATGAATCTATGTGTTGTTGTGGTTGCAAGACACTAAACGTAACATGGCATAGAAGTACGAGAGAGAAGTGACGTGTCTGAAGCATGGTGGATACGCCGCTGGTACTTCCTATATATAAGTGTTTCAGGCATGTTACCAACTTTCGTATCACGTGCCATGCGAAACTTAGCATTTTGCGGACCGGTGTTGAAATCTAAGCTATGGGAAACTACTTGTGTAATCTATGCGTGATCCATGTGTATTCTAGTATAATCTATGTGTAATCTATGTATGTGTTGTTTTGAGAAACAAAATGCGAAACGTAGCCTAGCGCCGAAGACGAGGAGGACGTGGCATGTCTGAAGCATGGTGGATACGCCGCTGGTACTTCCTATATATAAGTTTTTCTAGCATGTTACCAAGTCTTCGTACCACGTGCTAAGTGAAGTTCGTAGTTTTGTAGGCTCGGGTTGAAGTCGTGGAATCTAATTGGTTAGACTATGTTAATCTATGTTGAATCTATTGTTGCGGTTAACGGAGCATGACACCGATGACGAGCCGGACGTGGCATGGTTGAAGCATGGTGGATACGCTGCTGGTACTTCCTATATATAAGTGCTTCCGCCATGTTGCCGAACTTTTGTAGCACGTGCCATGCGGGATTCGTTGTTTATGGATTGTCTATGGTAAACTATGTAAACTATGAATCTATTGGAATCTATGGAATCTATTGGAATCTATGGTGGTTTTGAGTGTATTGGAAGCTATTGGAATCCCTGTGAACCTATGATGATGATGATGAGTGTGTTAGGCAATTGCGACACGTAACATGACACCGAGTACGGGGCGGAAGTGATATGCCCGAAGCGTGGTGGATACGCCGCTGGTACTTCCTATATATAAGCGTTTCTGACATGTTGCTAAACTTCGTACAACGTGCCATGCGAAGGTCATGGGTTTTGCGGTGTTGAGTCTAATGGAATCTATGTGAAACTTGAATCTTAATCCATGTGAATCTACTTGAATCTTGAGTCTTAATCTATCGTGTGTGAATCTATATTGTGAAGCTTTGTGAATATAGACTTATACGGTCCTTTCCTTTAGATGTCTTCCCGAAAGATGTCTGATACTCTCAAGAGATCCAGGGAGAAGTCTCAGAAGAAGATGATTTCATTTATGGCTGACCAGATTGCTCGCGTCATGCCAAAGATCATCACTGAGATCCAAGGATCAAGTACTCCACCCTCCTCTGCGGACTCAAAGACAGAGAAACCAAAGTCTACAAAGTTCAACTATAAACACTTTGTCTCTTGCCACCCTAAGTCCTTCACGGGTAGTGATGGGGTGATCGCGATGTTAGAATGGTTTGACAGTATCGAGGTTACCTTCATTAACAGCGAGTGCCCAGAGCATTTGAAGACTAGGAGCGCAACTGGCATGTTTCAAGGCAGAGCCCTAGAGTGGTGGACGAACGAGAGAAACATTCGTTCAAATGAAGAAGCCTATGCTCTTCCATGGGCCGAGGTGCGTGAACTAATGATGCTTGAGTTATGCCCTCCTTATGAGCAGTTGAAGATTGAAGAAGAGATTTGGCACTTGAAGCAGATTGGTGATGACAATCTGGCTTATACTACCCGTTTCAAGCAACTCAGCTTGATCGTTCCTCACTTGGTTTCTACTCCGAAGCGCATGATAACCAAGTACATCAACGGTCTGCCTCCTGCTATGCGTGATTCAATCGAAGCAGCTCAACTAGGAACTATTGAGGAAGTCTACCATTTGGCAGCAAGTTTAAACAACAACCGCGTGCGTGATAAACAGTTTGGAGGTTCTGTATCTTCAAAGTCAGCAAACCAAGTTACCCAGCAGTCTAGTGGCAGCAGAAACAAGAAGAGGAAATCTCAGGGTTCAGGGTGTAATGCGATTACCCCTGCTGCTAACTCTGCTGCTAATCCTGGTGCTAAGCCTGCCACTGCTGCTGCTGCACCAAACCCTCCTGCTCCTGAAGTCAAGAAGCAGTACACTGGGTCTTACCCCAAGTGTGCAACTTGCAACTATCATCATCCTGCTACTGCTGCTTGTCATTTGTGTACCAACTGCAATCGCTATGGTCACACGACTCCCTACTGTCGCCAAGCTAACCCCGCTCAACCAGCCCAGCAAGTACCAGCTCAGGCAGCTGTACCGGCTCTACCAGCTCCTCCGCAGAATCCAAGACCAATCAACGGTGTTCGTGCATGCTTTAAGTGTGGAGATACTACCCATCTTCGTAACCAGTGCCCTTAGTTGAACCAGGAGCAACAACAAGCCCCGAGGGGCCGTGCTTTCAACCTCAATGCAAACCAGGCTCGTAACGACAATGATGTGGTGAATGGTACGTTTCTCGTCAATAACCTTTACGCTTCGATACTATTTGATACTGGTGCCGACAGAAGCTTTGTGTCCGTAGAATTTGAATCCTGGTTAAATTGTGCGCGTTCTATGTTACCTAAGTCGTTTTCGGTGGAGATTGCCGATGGGAAGTCTATTCTAGTTGATTCTATTCTCTATGGTTGTTCCTTGATTCTTAACGACCACATGTTTACTATTGATCTAATACCCATGCAGCTGGGTAGTTTTGATGTCATTATCGACATGGATTGGTTGCGTAAGAACCATGCCGAGATTGCTTGTCACGAGAAGTTTGTTCGTCTACCTTTGCCGTCCGGTGATGTTTCACACGTCTATGGAGACCGACCTTCTGGAGGACTGAAGTTGATGTCATGCACTCAAGCGAATAGATACTTACGTAAACAGAACCTTGCCTTCTTGGCCCACGTGGTGGAACAAAAGGGCAAAGGGAAGAACATAAGTGATGTTCCAGTAGTGTGTGACTTCCCTGATGTCTTTCCTGAAGATCTTCCTGGTCTTCCTCCTCCTAGATCTGTCGACTTTCGTATTGATCTCATACCTGGTGCTACTCCTGTCGCCAAAGCTCCTTATCGACTAGCACCTTCCGAGATGCAAGAGCTGTCTAGCCAACTTTAGGAACTGCTCGACAAAGGCTTTATTCGTCCAAGTACCTCTCCGTGGGGTGCTCCTGTGCTTTTCGTCAAGAATAAAGATGGTTCGTTTCGTATGTGTATCGATTACCGAGAGCTTAATAAACTTACCATTAAGAATCGTTATCCTCTCCCTCGTATTGATGATCTATTTGACCAACTACAAGGCGCAAGCTATTTCTCCAAAATTGATCTTCGATCTGGATACCATCAGCTACGTGTTCTCGACGAAGATATTCCTAAAACAGCTTTTCGCACTCGCTATGGACACTACGAGTTCGTGGTTATGCCTTTTGGTTTGACCAACGTGCCCGCCGTGTTCATGGATCTTATGAATCGTGTTTGTAAACCTTATCTTGATCATTTTGTGATAGTCTTTATTGATGACATTCTTATTTATTCTAAGTCTGAGGCTGATCATGCACGACATTTACGCTTGATGCTAGAACTGCTACATGGTGAACGACTGTACGCTAAATTTTCTAAGTGTGAGTTTTGGATCAATGAAGTTCAATTTTTAGGGCATGTCGTTAGTAAACAGGGTATTCATGTTGACCCTTCCAAAATCGAGGCCGTGAAGAATTGGAGTACACCTAAATCTGAATCTGAGATTCGTTCCTTCTTGGGATTGGCGGGTTATTACCGTCGATTCATCTCGGACTTTTCAAAGATTGCCGTTCCACTTACTTCTTTGACTCAGAAAGAGAAACCTTTTGCTTGGGGTCCCGAGCAAGAGGAATCTTTTCAGACTCTTAAGGATCTACTTTGTAATGCTCCTGTTCTCACCCTCCCTGATGGGAATGACGATTTTGTGGTATACTGCGATGCATCGAACCGTGGATTGGGCTGTGTGCTCATGCAACGAGACAAGGTAATCGCTTATGCCTCCCGACAACTCAAAATACATGAGAAGAACTATACTACTCACGATCTGGAGCTTGGTGCAGTCGTGTTTGCGTTAAACATTTGGCGACACTATCTATATGGAACTAAGTGTGTGGTTTTCACTGACCATAGGAGCCTCCAACATATCTTTGACCAAAAGGAACTGAACATGCGACAGAGGCGTTGGGTGGAATTACTTAACGACTACGACTGCGAAATTCGCTATCATCCTGGCAAGGAGAATGTCGTGGCCGACGCTCTTAGTCGTAAAACTCATGTTAAATCTATTCGCCTCTCTAGTGATCTTCATGCTTGTATTCGTTACGCTCAGTATTCGTCAGCAAACAAAGGTGGTATATTCGTGGAAGTACGAGGTGCTTCTGTTGATCAGCTTGTAACTAAACCTGATGGACTCCAATATTATCTGAATCGCATCTGGGTGCCATATCGCGACAATCTTCGTGAGCTCATTATGACCGAGGCTCACAAATCCCGATACTCTATTCATCCGGGTGCTGATAAGATGTACCATGACTTGCGTACGATCTATTGGTGGCCTGGTATGAAGAGGGACATTGCTGTGTATGTCTCGAAATGCCTTACTTGCACGAAGGTCAAGGCTGAGCATCAGCGTCCTTCTGGCCTTCTTGAACAACTAGAAATCCCTATTTGGAAATGGGATAGCATTGCTATGGATTTTATTACTAAATTGCCCCGTACACCGTTTGGTCACGATAGCATCTGGGTGATTGTTGATCGTTTGACCAAATCCGCCCACTTTCTTTCTATTCGTGAAGACTATAAAGTGGAGAAACTTGCTCGAATCTATACTGATGAGATTATATGCCGTCATGGCATCTCTTTAGACATAATCTCTGACCGTGATGGTCGTTTTACTTCACATCTTTGGCAAACTTTTCAATCCGCTATGGGTTCGCATTTGAATCTTAGCACAGCCTTTCATCCTCAAACGGATGGACAGACCGAGCGGACTATTCAGACCCTAGAGAATATGCTCCGTTCTTGTGTCATCGACTTTGGTGGTAATTGGGATGTACATTTACCATTGATTGAGTTCTCGTACAACAACAGCTATCATTCCAGTATTCAAATGGCTCCTTTCGAAGCTTTGTATGGCCGTAAGTGCCGATCTCCTCTCAGTTGGCATGAGATTGGTGACAACCAGTTTACTGGCCCTGAAATAATTCAAGAGACAACGGATAAGATTCTTCAGATCCGTGATAACTTGATCAAGGCCAGGAGCAGGCAAAAGAACTATGCTAATTAAAGGCGTAGGCCTCTGGAATTTGATGTTGGTGATCGAGTTCTTCTCAAGGTATCTCCCTGGAAGGGAGTAGTTCGTTTTGGTAAGAAGGGAAAGCTCGCTCCTCGCTATGTGGGTCCTTTCAAGATACTCGAAAGGATTGGCAAGGTGGCGTACAAACTCGACCTGCCACAAGAACTAAACAACGTACATCCAGTGTTCCACGTATCTAATCTACGCAAATGTCTAGCCGATAAGGAACTGCAGGTTCCCCTTGAAGACTTTCAAATAAATGAGACGCTACACATTGTGGAGAAACCGGTCAAAATCGTGGATCAAGGTGTAAAGCGACTAAGGCGCATCAAAATTCCCATTATCAAGGTTCGATGGGAAGGAAAGCGGGGCGCCGAGTTCACTTGGGAGCTGAAAAGCGAGATGAAGACCAAGTACCCACATTTGTTTCCAGAATCTTCCTCTTAGATTTCGAGGACGAAATCTCCTAAACGAGGGGAGATTGTAACGCCTGCGTCCCTAGACTTTTATATATTGTCAATCTTAGTCCCTAGACTATATGGTCTTTGATACTTTGATACTTGGTGCATTGCATGCTAAATCTAGACACGTGGTAATGTCTAACTCTAGATACTTGGAACGCCTAAATCTACATGTTTGGAAAGCCTAAATCTACCTGTTTGGAATGCCTAAATCTATATACTTGGAATGTCTAGATTCTTGACTCTTGATACTTTGGTGCTTGACTCTTGAGGCTCGTGAAACTTGAGACTTAGTTGAACGAGGGACTGGAGTCTTGTCACTGGCGGAAACTATGAAACTTTGGAAACTTTTGTGTTATTGCTACAATCTAGTTATACTATTATCCTATAATACGCAACGCTAAATCAAACTCGTGAAACGAGTCAAATACGGTTAAACGGAAAGGATAGGATTGACCAAGTGGCAATCCGATCGGATGACCAACCGATCGGATGGCCACTCGATCGAGCCGCCATCCGAACCGAGTACACCGCCTTACTTCCTCACTCTAACACTATAAATAGGCCTGTTACATCATTCATTGATGTGACAGCCTCCTCACTCGATTCAGAGGCACGCACTCCTACTTTTCTTCATTTCTTGGCGATTTCGGTACGTTTTACACTAGATTCTTGTACAACTTTAATCTACGCATCATTCTCTACATGATTCTCCTCTGAAATCTTAGTTTTCACCGTGAAATCTCTAAGATTTGAGCTCTTGAAGGTGATGTCATCATGGTGGTTTGTACAAACTATGGTGTGATGTCATTTCTGCCAAGATCTAGCTCAGATCTACGGAATTTCATGTGTTTTTACACTAAATCTTTACTAAATCTATACTTTTCAACTAAAACTTATGTTTTCTCTCATCTTCTTCTTAACTTTTCACTTAAAACGGGGGAATCCGGATCTGAACGGACTGAGGACTTGATATTTAGTCTTGAGTCAGCTTGGAACGGATTGCTGCCGGAGAAGATGACCGGAATACGGATTCTGACATGAGCACCATCACGAACAGTCGGCTGAATGGACTGGGGTGATTCCCACCCGATCAGAACGGTTGTATATTGATGTGTTTATAGTTGTCTCAATACGTACCATGTCGTCGTTGTTTAAACAGAAACTTAGAAACTTTACAAGTTTAGAAACGAGACGAGGACAACCCGATCGAGTGGCAATCCGATCGGATAGCCATCCGATCGAACTGCCATCCGATCGAGTGACATTGAACCTTGAACGTTTCAACACTTGGAAGCTTTTGAGACTTGAAATTTTGAAAACTTAGGGCTATGGATCGAATGGCAATCCGATCGGATAGCCATCCGATCGAATAGCCATCCGTTCCCCCACACACTATGTCACCTCGATCGAGTGGCAACCCGATCGGATAGCCATCCGATCGGACAGCCATCCGATCCAGTGACTGATCCGACACTTGGTTTAACCTCGTTATTCTGCCCGAATCTTATCTGTTTTAATCTAATCAGGCTAAACCTAAAGAGCTCCCTTTGATCCAATAACAGTTAATCTGTTAAGCAATCGGTGTGAGTATACTCGATCCCTTTTTGTTTTAAACTTTGGGATGCACCATGTATTCTATCAAACTATGATACTTGAGACTTTGTAAACTAAACTCTATCCTACGTATATGTGAAACTTATGATTCTTGTATTCTATTTGTGCTATGTGGACGTTTAATCCAGGGTGTGTAGTTCTGCCTTAACAATAGTAACGCTATAGGAGATGCACCTTTGTCACACCCCGACTTTCCACGTGTCACCGGTGGGCCCTGTGGGGGATTATCGTGACGTGGTTGGCAACATAATAGTCAAACAACACAATATTTAATATGAACAGCGGAAGCAATTTAAAAGATATTATGACAACCGAATTTAATATTGTAATACCAAATGTCACAATATTCGGAAGTTTATCCACAGAAGGATCGAAAATAAAATAGAAATAATAGTTCAACAGACTTCAGGCATCTTAAGCTTGCGAGACTCTTTATCGATGCTAAGGAGACAATCCAGCCAATTACGTTTAGTACCTGCATTTAGTCTTTTTGGGAAAATACGTCAGTTTACACTGGTAAATACAATCAACTGACTCATTTTGGAAAATGATTTAAAATTTGTTTGGATGCACATGGCATAAAGGTTTTATAATTTGATTAAAATGCACAGAGGCAAGATTAATCTTTTTAACCTGGGAGAATTATTTTAAATATATAATCTTGTGAACGAATTACATGTTCCTTGTGCGTTCAGTAGCCCGGATCTTGTCCGGGTTAAAGATCAATAGACACACCACAATATTCTTTTGTGCACTGACGGGTGTACGCCTACACCCCGCGCTTAAGTCGTGGCCATTTCGTAAAATGATGCCGAGGATATCCGGGACATGGTCATTAACCCCCCAAAGGCTTTAAGTAACAAGACTGTTTAAATGAGCCGATCAAATTTATTCAATTACCCACTCAACGGTGGAGGATTTGATGCCCGATCAAGCGGTATGCTATATACCGTAACCCAAGCCCGTATAGGGAAAATAAGTTAAAAGTATTTAGCTGACCAAAGTATAATTCACAATTAGCAAAATGCACGTAGCTTTTACTGGTCCTCCTAATCTGGAACGAAGGTTTTATAAAAACCTATTAGAATCCTAACGGGTCTTTAATTAAGCTTAAGCTTGGACCGGCTAGTTTCAAAGATACGGTTCGTACGCACGATTAAGCGAAGACCGGATAGAATGTGATTTAGACCCGACAAGTTCAGAGACTTGTTTTATATGGGAATTTCATACACATTCTGGATTTTGAGATAAAACCGATAAGGTTTGACCCGTTTAGGCTAATTTATGTAAACTAGTTACATAAACCGAACTGAACGCGTAATAAGCGTGACGGGTATTCATGAGAGCTATTTACAGGTTTCCTAAGTTAATATGCTCCATATATGTTGTGACATCAGTAAGATGTCTTTTATTATGCCCGAAACGAGTTTAAACACAAACTATGCCCCGTAGGGGTAGTTTGGTCATTTACAAGGTTATAAAAGAGTTTAAGTGTTTAACTGAGTTACAGGTCTGATGTAATCAGAAAATATACTCAATTTGCTAAGTTATATCAGTAGGTTAAGGTATATATGTGAAATTTATCAATTATAATCAAACTATGCCCCGTAGGGGTATTTTGGTAATTTCACATTAGCCGAAAAGCTCAAAACTGAAGTCTGAGTTTAACCACTTTTGCTTACTGTTAAAATATTATAATTTGCCTCAAATATCAGTAGGTATCACCCTTGTATGTTTAAAAATACTCTTAGTACATACTATGCGCTAAAAACACTTAATAAGGCGATTAAAAGCCATTTTCGGGTTTGATACATAAATCTGATATTTTTATATTTCCAGAAGGCTTAAAATAATTTATTTATCATATGTGATCATTAGCAAAAGGTTTGGATTCGTTTAGATATGTAAAACTCATTTTATGGCCCATAAGGGCAAAACCGACAAGTACCGGGTTAAGCCTATGACTATGAGTTATGCTCAGCCTAAAATTAATTAAAAATCTTTAAAATTCCCAAAATAATATATTACATCAGTGGGTAAAGATTTGGATATCAAAAAGTAGGCTTCACTAGGCTATATGCTAATTACGCCATTTTATTAACATAAAGCTTTAATTTTACGCTAACGAGCATAACTCTTAACCTACACCTCAAACTGATGTCAAATTTTGTATGCAAGTTTATATATCAGTAATTAAAGTTTCTACTCTTTTACATTTCCAAAAATCACGTTTTAAGGTGAAAAGGGCATAATGGTCAACATATGAGCAATTAACGGAATCATGCGCATTAATCGGTTAACTAATGAACCGTGGTGTATAATCACAGAGGGTTATACTAGCATGTAACCTGGTCCAAATGAAGCTCTAAGGTATTTTTAAAACATACCAAAACGGGTCAGAACTGAAGTCAAGGCAAAAGTCAAAGCTTTGCGTCTTTCGGTTCCGAACCGGGTCTAAACAGTAAATTGTCGGGTTGAACATGTTTAGACATGTTCTTACACTAATTACCAAGTTATATTAATGATCAAACAGGTTGTATGTGTTCTACATTGCTAATCATGCATAAATTGCATTTTAAACATTCTGTTGACTTTTTAATTACACGTTTGACCCGACATTAGACCTAGTTAGAGTGGGAATCAGGGGGAACCCTTTTGAGGTTTTATTACCCATATAATTACCAACTTACAACTACTTTTGATTCGACTAATCACTGGACCATTAGTGATTAATCTTAAAGTCAACCGTTAATTACGACGGTTTGACTTTTAAGCTAAAACTTAATTAAGAAAGGTTTAGCAGACTTACCAAGGTCCTATGCACGAAATGTGATCACTTGAGAGGGATCCTTAGCTCCAGAAATGCTCCAAATGTGCAGATGAAGGTGTGATCAATGGGTTGCAAGTTATGGCCTTTATATAGTGAATTTCTCACCACAAGAAGTTGACACACAACTCTATCACTGACCACAACCCACCAACATGTGTCCCTAAGGCTTAGGGGGTGCCTAGGGGTCGCCCATAATGCAAAAAGATCGATTAAAAGTCGAATACCCGCGAATACAGGCTGCTAGTCGAAGTTTCTGCATCTGACGTCCTGACGCGGCCCGTGTAAGACTTTAAGATGTCTTACGTGGCCCGCCTTAACCCTTCTGATCAGATTTTTCATTTTCAGGTTTCCACATCTTGTCCCTTGGCCTTTCGAAAGGGCAACTAAGCCTAATTCTTGCAATTTGACCCCCTTATTTTTACCTACAAGGGCTTTAGGACTTATACCCACTTTGCCAAGTCCCTGGACACTTCCGGTTAACCCGAAAAGTCTTAACTTTCAACGTTAACGCTTTAACCCCTCGCATACGAATTTGATCATAACTTTCTCATACGATAACGAAACTTTATTAAATTTATATCGTGCATTCTAGTGAGCAAAATTAACAGTTACAAAGCTTCGGGTTTGTCAAAAGGTCACTCAGAGGTATAACTTAAACATGTTGACACATTTAACCCCTGTAGTTTGTAATCTCTCACTTTTAGCTTCGCATGATCCATGATTTATTCGTTTGATGTTATAAACATCATGTAGGGTTATTATGAAGTATATTTATTCACTGTTGACATTTAGAACCCGTATATTCACATACTTTCCATGTTTGTCAACTTTAGCCCTTTCATAATATTCTTTCACACGTTTAAACATATGACACGTGTCTACACATTATAGGACGTGAATTTTCGAGGTGTTACAACCTCCCCATTATTCTCATGGGTATTGTTAGGAGGATTCTAGTTTTCCTTGAGACTTGGGAAAACAACAAAGCATCGGGATACTTGGGCTATCACTTGTTGGACTGCGAACACTAGCATGGCTGAAACTATTTTGTTAACATATGCACGATGGATATGAGTTGTTTTAATCTATTATGTTATTATCCAAACTTGTATACTCGCCAGTACGTCTTGTACTGATTTTATTTTAATACATGTTGCAGGCTGATAAGATGCTAGGATTCTTGGAATCAAGCTAGGATGATGCTTAGAAACTCATCTAGTTAATTAAGTTTTTAAACAATATTTGAGACTTGATGTATTTGATACTTGTGTTGGTTGTTTGGTTTTAGACAATGTTTGAAACAATCTAATTTATAATGAAACTATCTAGTGTTATGGAATCTCATGAGCAATCTGAACGCTTAGTGCTCGCACCCCGGTGTTTCCGCCATCGGTTGGGGTGTGACATTACCCTCGTCATTACCATATCCAACTCCTCTTGACATAACAACACTTGTACTTGCATTTTCCATCAACCGAAATCATAATTATTAAACTTTTCAATATATACCTTCCCATCTTCAGCTATCACGTTAGTAAACAAGAAACAAACTGAGACAGTGAAAGACACAATGATGGCACGAGCCTAAACTTGATGGTTGTTCTACTAAACACTGTCAAAATAACCACTATGTTCTTGAAATAATTGATAAATCAAAATCTATAAATAAGTTAATAAATTGCAAAGAGTTACCTCTGACTGATCCCTTGAAGACAAATTTGACCCAAAACAATTATTCTTCACAAAGCAAGGTTCCCCAAAACAAGGTTGATAATAAACAGTCAAAAAATGAACTTAAAACACAAAACCTTATGCTTTAGCTAGAGAATCCAAAAGTTTTTAACAAACCCTTATCGGCGTTTTCAAAGAGTTTCAACTCGGTACTCAATCTCAATGTAACATCCCATTTTGGGAATTACACTAGACAGGAAAACGAAAGTTGTAGTTTGGGTCCATGATGTCAAAGACCAAAAGATAATAATTATGGTTACGTGCTTATGTGAATACGAGGGTAAACTCGTTATACGGTTAATGGGACTAACAACGCTAGCAAATCGTAAGAAAAGTGAAAATTTTGGCTAGTAGTGAGAAATAGCCAAACTACGAGACTAAAGTTGTAATAATGCCTAAGTTAAAATCCTACAAATCTATGTTGAAGAGAGTTAGTTTGTCACATGGTGTGGTTTTAAGGGTTAAACATGGATGGGACTGGAAATGTTGGTTACGATTAACTAAAAACCCAAAAAGAGGGACCAAAAGTGACAAATGAGCAAACTTCATTAAAAATCTGCATTTAAATGTTTGGGTGTATGTGTTAACATACACAACGGAGGAAGAAAGGGGATTCTCCCAAATCCTCAAATTGGTGATGAAATTGAACCCGAATCTCTTGCATGGAATGAAATTCTTCATCAGCCAACCTTAATAAGCATGAGGTGAGTTGTAGAATCTTAAAAAATGAGGACGTATATTAGATGGTTTTGATTATGGGAGTCTTGTATGAAATTATGGAAATTCCTTGTGAATTTAGTAGGAATCATGTTTGAATGTATGTTATGTTAATGTTAAAGTATGAATTTTTATTTATTTGTTGGAAATGTGTCACATATAATGTTGTATTAAATATTTTTTTTATTTTTTGATATTTTTTTTGTCGGAAATGTGTGGCTAAAAAAATACTAAAAATTAATAATTATTATCTTATCATGATAGATAACAGATTAATAATAATTAGGAATTGTTATAGGAGATGTGTAGCAATTTGTGACGCGGTAGTTTTGCAGGAAATGTGTAGGAACTTGCGTTGGAAACAAATTTCCTCCAAGGCGTTTTGCTACATCATGTTTTACCACAAATGTGTCGGAATGCCCGATTTGTGATGTATTTACGAAAACGAAAAAATTACACCGTTAGTCCTTGTGCCTTGTGGGTTCTACAAAATTTCAATGTTGGGTACTAATAAATTTTTGTTGCACAATCAGCTATTAACACTGTCACTAACTAACAGCCAAGACCCTCACGTGCAGAAAACGTGAGGGTATTTTCGTCCTTTTCCAGTTTTGTTTGAAAAACCTTTATAAAACCCCAGACCCCTTTATTTTCACACCTGGTTCATCATCTTCAACATTGTGGCCTTCATAAAAAAAGTATGGTTATGTGCAAATGTGGAAGGCAAGAAATAATGAAAACTTTGTGGACTCAAAGTAATCCAGGATGACAGTTTTACACATGCCCTCAGCTGGTATGTATTTGTAGCCCTAATTTTAACAACTGGTTATTCAAGCCCTAACTTTTACACTTTGCATTCAGAAGTCTAGGTGCAAATTCTTCGAATGGCATGATCCTCCATTGTGTAATCGTGCTAGCCAAGTCATCACAGGCCTGCTAAATTCCAAGAATGTGCTTGAATTCGAAGTTATGGATCTAAAAGATCAAGTCCAGATGTACAAGTTGCTAGTCACAGAAATGGAAATCAAGCATTCCAGGGCTGTTCGAAAGAGGGATGCATGCTTGATAATCAGTTGGTTTATGTTTATCTTAGTTGTTGTATTTGTCTTTGCCAGATAATGTTCCTTGTATTATAGGATGTGGTACTAATGCTACTTATGTGGTTTGTAATGTAATGAACTCTCTCTTTTTCAAATTCTAATGAAGTCAACAGTTTTTGAGAAGTGTATGGCAGTTTGACATGTTCAGTTTGACAATGAATTGGTATAACAATTGTTGATAAGGGATATGGGTTTTAAAAAGTTATATAAAGACCATTGACAATGAGTTGGTGTTAGGATCTGAGTTTAATTGTTTGTCTTTGTTTTAAAAGATGAAAGATGATAATAAGATGAATATTATGCAGCGGAAATGAAGAAAACTTTATAACACAAACAATGGAAGAAATGTTTTCATCATGAATACTTTAAGTCGAAAGATTGTATTACACAATGCTTCACGTATGCTTGAATTACAACTCCCCCTTAGCCTGAGATCACAGTGATTGTTCGTACAAAATGTAACTGATGAAGTGATCTAATAGAACAGTACAAGCACTGTCTATTTATAGTACAATCCTAACCACTGTGGCATCTTTGCTAACATCACCTAGACAGTGACATCTAACAATACTAACAACCTCTAAACACTGCTTAGGCTAAACACTGTTACATATTACAAACATTGATTACAAGACTCTGTTGGTTCTATCCTTTGATGAGCTCAACCTCTGATGAAGCTTTAGCAGACTTTCAGCTAAGGGTGATCAGACCTTTGACTTCCAGAAGATCTTTGACTTCTTCAGTGGTTTATCTTCAACAGTACTTAGTAGATCAGCAGAGCTTAGCATTCAGCAGACCTTAGAAGCAACAGTGGTTAGAATGCCTTTGCCATTGGAGGAAGTATGTAATCCAAAGCACTGTTATTATGGATCAGTTGTTGCAGAACTGTTTTGGCTTTGTATCATCTATTCTCAAGAAAGGATTCACATGAGCCAACAGTTGGTAAAACAATTGTGACCATTACAAAGACTTGCAGCCTGAATAATCAGTTGAAAAGTTATATAAAACTGCAGTTTGACTTTAAAAGTCAAACTGCACAATCAGGTTATATGAGTTATGCACAAATCAAGTTTACATGAAACTGTATTTTGACTTTAAAAGTCAAACTGCACAATATGACCATTGCAAAGTTTACCCAGTTTGTTCAAATATACAGTTTGTTCAATATGACCATTATAAAGTGCATATAGGACTTGCCAAAACTTGCAGCCTAAACAAACAGGTTACATATGTGACCATTGCCAAAACTTGCAGCCTAAACAAGCAGGTTACATATGTGACCATTACCAAAACTTGCAGCCTAAACATATGTGCAGCCTAAATAATTAGGTTACCAAAATTTGCAGCCTAAACATATGTGCAGCCTAAACTTGCAGCTTAAACATGCAGCCTAAACATGAAACTGTATGTGAATATGACAAACACTTCCAGCCTAAACATATGTGACCATTTTGTGCAGATTGACCAATCTCAACTGTTTTGACAATTCAATTCAGCAATAGTAAAAAAAAAGTCATCAAAAGTCAACATTAACTAAAAGCCAACAAAGTCAACAAATGTAAAAAAAGTCAAAAAAAAAAAGGCATTAAAAGTTAACCATAAGTAACCATAACCAAAAGATACCATAAACATGTTCATACATGTCCAAAAGAGACCATAAACAGGTTCATCTATGTCCTAAAAAACACTAAACAAGTTTCATGCAATCCCAACCCTACTTTCCCCCTCTTCAATGTACACATTCAATTCCCTATGAACAAGGGTATGTTTCAACAAACTCTTCACATCATCAAACTTACATAAAGGTCTCAAACCATAATCTAGGTCATGATAGGGCAGTAAGTAATGGTAGTTCAGAATTGAGCCATCTTTGTAACCTAACTTTTGTGCAATATCATGCATATCAATAAGACTAAAATGCTCCATGTTTAGCAAATCAATATAATCAGACTTACCTCCCTCGTAAACCCTATTAGGAAAATCAGTAAACTTTCCACCATGAAAAACCTTGAAGCAGAACAACTCTTCATATATACCTGAAAAAGGCCTTTATTTTTTAGGAACATTAAAATTTTGCTCTGTTTTTTTATCACAAACTGTGCTTACCGTAAATGTCTTTTTGATAATCGTCATGATCATCTGCTCTGATGTGCCAAGATGCAAGCATTTTGCCCCTAATCGTCGTCTTCATTGTTGATCGCTGTGTGTGATATTCAATTTTGATCAGGAAGTTTGGGAATGTGAAAGGGTTTTGCAATGTTGATCGTTTTGCATGGAGTTTGAGAGGTTATTAAGGAAAGGACGAAAATACCCTCACGTTTTCTGCACGTGAGGGCCTTGGACGTTAGTTAATGACGGTATTAAGGCTTAAAGCCTAAGATTGTTACAAATTAAAATGTTAATATCTGATTGTGTAATAAAAACTTATTAGTATCCAGCATTGAAATTTTACAGAAATCACAAAGACTAACGGTGTAATTTTTTCTTATGAAAACCGATGATAGAAATTTTAGATTTTCTAGTAGTGGATATCCCACATTTGACCGCAATCTGATCACTTTAGATCCATTATAATTTGCATACCTTCAATTTTCACGAAGAAGTAAAATGAAACAATAAAAGCAATTTATGGTTAGAAATGCATTGATAGAATTTTGATGATGTTGGTCCTCCAGAACCTTCATACATTGAATCTACTCCACACGACAAAATAAAATTATTGAGTGACATTCTAGAAAGTTCGAAAAAGAATGAAGCACATCTACAAACTATTTATCAACTTATTTTTAATACATCAACATAAAGACTTGTATGCTAAGATACTTTATTATTAATCGAAGGTTAATAAAAGGTCAGTGTCCTTTAATTTTCATATAATGATTTGTTTTTGAAAAAAAAAAAACTTATAAATAGGTGCATAATTTTAGGTTTGATAAGATAACATGAACATGAAATAAACAAATGAATTGATTATGATTATATGGATAGGTTTCGGTAGAGATGTGTCTTAATATACAAAGTGAAGGAGTGAATTTTTATTTATTTATTTATTTATTTTTTGAAATTTTTTTATAGTCTTGTTAAACACGTATTTTATTCTTAAAATCTAAAAATAAAAAAATTATATTTACACTAGTAAAGTAATTATAATAATTACCCTAAAGTGATTACACATAATTACTATACTAGAATAAATACAAGATTTTTTTTTTCCATACATTTTTGCAACAAAGCATCATACTTAAGAAGATGAGGCAAACAAAATTCGAAAAAAAAAAAATTTCTCCTTCACTTCTGTAAAACCCATATATATGTGAACTTTAGTACTTTACACATTTAGGTTGCATAGGAACGAAATTTTGAGGCTAAGCTTGATACGTATTCACAATGCAAACTCGAGTGTAACTTGAGAAAGATTCTAAGATCGTCATGATTTTGGCTCAAAAAATTTTAACATTCAAATACATTTATTTTCGGTAATGAAACTTATTTTAAGTATTCGCAAAAATTACACTCGATGATAACAAAAGTGTTAATATGAACCTACACAACATACAAGCGTCACTGCTTATGACACTTGAACATTTATAGCCACATATACAAAGAGAGTAGACATCATTTAAATATGCTTTGACTTAGTTCAACCCAATATGTTATGTTGATGTCACGATATAGTAATATCAAAAACGGAGAGGGTCCATTCCAAATTTCTTTATATTAAAATTATTATTTTCAACCTATCATTTTCGTCAACCACGCGCTAAGGATATTCTGGAACTGCAGCCCAACCCAATATATATATAACTCAACTTCTCATCAAGGAATCATCGATCGAACACGTAGATAAACAGTTAAGCTTCGTATATTCAGTTTTGGTGATGGACAAACGACAACAATACAAACGTGTATTCACACATTTGGACCAAAATGGTGACGGTAAACTATCGCCACCGGAGCTCCAAGTTTGCATGGGGAAGATCGGTGAAGAGTTGTCGTTGGAGGAGGCGGAGATGGTGGCGGAGTTGATGGACTCCGACGGTGATGGGTTGTTGAGCTTTGAGGATCTAGTTAAAGTGGTTGAAAGTGCAAATGAGGATGAGAAAGTGAATGACTTAAAAATGGCTTTTAAAATGTATGAAGAAGTAGAGGGGTGTGGTTGTATAACTCCTAAAAGTTTGAGGAGAATGCTTAGTAGATTAGGCGAGTCGCGAACTGTCGAAGAGTGCGAGTTGATGATCGCGAAGTTTGACCTCGATGGCAATGGCGTTGTTGATTTCGATGAGTTTCATCACATGATGGCATGCTCGTGACTCGTGAGTTACATGAAAACCAATTAATTCAACGTACAGAACAAATGTATTGATAGGTTGCATGCATACATGGTATGATTAACTGAGATGTATATTTGATTTAATCAATTTGTGTTATTTCATTCTTATAAGGATCATAGCTGTTTCTGTGATTAGTTCATTACCTGTTGTTTTGTGTTTATAAGGATTCATTAATCCTCGAGTTGTAAATATCCCTTTGCAGTTAGTTGTATATACATACATACATACCCTTGTTATGGCTTTATCAACTTCATAATTTCAAGACTCGGTGGGTAGTTCATCGAATGGCAGCGTTTGCAGAATTACAAGATTTCGGATTTCTATCCAAGTAGTTTGGTGCGTATCTCGGCATCGAGCACCCATGACCTAGTAGTCTAGTGGTTTGGTACTTGTCCTCCATAAAAGTGGTGTATGTTCAAATCATTGCAAGTGTATGGTTGGATGGTATTTAGGCGTATAAAATTGTTGTAAAAAAAAAGCATCAGGCCGGTCAGATTTCCAGAACTTTATTGCAGCATGGTCTCAGACTCTCGGTAAACAAATCCCACATTGTTATCTTTAGCTATGGGTCATAAGGAAATCTCTGCCTCAAATATCAATAACGTGTTTGGACGTATTGATGTGGATAATTGGAGAACTTTATATTTAGGTGTTTTTGAGTGGAAACAATTCATGATGGGTGACCTACGAATTCAATCAGACAAGCAAAAACAAACAAGTCAGCTTCTCGTTTTGCCTCGTACACAAAACGAAGAATATTATTAATTGATATGAAGTTATATATCTTAAATTAATTCATGTGTTGACTTAAACTTTTGTTACGAGCTCATTTCAAGATCAAGTTCAAATCAGGAAGATATATTGTCTTTTTAATATTAAAACTACAAGTTCTTCGCTCCATCTCCCACATTTGACCGCAATCGTACCACTAAATCACTTTATGGTTATGGATTTATTGTATTTTTTTTCTATAAGTTTCCACGAAAATAAAAAAAAAAAAATAATAAAAATAATTGTGGTTAGAAAGTGGTGACACTTTGGAGGTATCGGTTCTCTAGAACCTTCTGAATCTACTCACCCAAACCCAACAAAATAAATAGAGTGACAATATTCAAAGTTTGAAGAAGCACCGCCCCCTTCTTTGATTCACTATGATTTACATGGATTAAACCATGACACTCATGGTTCTCATTTCCATTTTTTAAGAAATCATTTTCTTTTTCTTTAAACAAAAATAAATTAAATAAATAAGATGCTAGTGGTTTGGGTCATGACCACACACTTAGGGTAGTGGTTTTAGATGTTGGATTAGAGATGGGTTAGATGACACTGACGTGAAGGGTCATGGTGGTCACGAGGGTCATGACCACACCCTATGACCTTAGTGACATTCCAGAAAGTTCAAAGAGGCACACGTCAATAGAATCCTTACTTTAAAAATACATATTTACTTATAAAATTTGCAGACTTTAAAAAAACTATCCAAATCCCATTCCCCGTATATTCATAATCAATTAAATAATATATTTTCACTTATAACAACTCAAAAAATATGGAATAGAGAATGATAACGAACCATCAAATATAAGGGTTAACTTTGTTTTCCACATAATTCCAATAATTCATTTCTCCTATCAAAATTACTCTTATTAGATTTTTACACGTGTCAATATAACAAATTTACACATGTGTAAATGGCAAACTTACACATGTATAAATTTTCTTTATTTACGAATTCACGTAAATTTAAACGTGCAAATTAAATTTATTATATTGTATTCGAATAATAATAAGTGTAACAAAATTGAATTTGAATTATATTTGACCAAGTTTTCGCGGTTTTTTCATTCGTTCTCACGGTTCTCACAGTATTTAGCGTTCTCATTTAAACCTTTCTATATATATATAGAGAGAGAGAGAGAGGAGGAGTGGTGTAGAAAGTCTATTTTTCCTAGAAAGTCTAGGAAGCAATAGTAATTGGACATGTGTCATAGATGTATTTTAACTAGAAGGGCAAACATGTAATTTCATATTTTAATTTTATATTTGGAAATTATATTCAGTAATTAAATTGCATGACCTATTACGTAACCGATTATGTCCATGAATATAGGGATTATGGTTGATTTTGAATCCAAATCTCTTCCAAATATCACGAAAGACATATCTATATAGGATTATTTCGATCCTTTTCTTCTTCACCAGAATCATTCATATTCAATAATTTTTTCAGAGTGAAAGATTATGGCTTCAAACACTCTTGTTGATTGTGGAGATGGTAATTACAGTTATTTTTTTCTTTACTATTGTAGTATTTTCTGCAAAACCGTCAGATTGTTCTTGGTGCTGTGTTTTAACAGCCAGAGAGGTTGAGGTTTTTGTGTTTTAGTGATTATATAAGGTGACCGATGGTTTGTGTTCTGAAGATCACATTTTTTTTTAGATTTTTCATGGTGTGTTTTAAATTCCATATTTGTCATTTATCTGCCAAACCGTCAGCTTGTTATTGGTGTTGTGTTTTAACAGTCATAGAGGTTGAGGTATTTGTGTTTATTGATTCCATAAGGTGACTGATGGTTTGTAATCTGAAGATCATCCCTTTTTTATATTGAATGGTGTGTTTTAACTTCCATATTTGTAGTTTTATGTTTTGTTTATTAATCTCTTTCTGAGAAACCATCAGACTGTTTATATGTAATGTGTTTTAACAGTTTTTGAGGTTGAAGTCAATGTTTTTTTATAGTTTCCTTTGAATGATGTGTTTTAACAGTAATGTGTTTTAATAGATATTGAGGTTGAAGTCAATGTTTTTTATAGTTCCTTGAATGATGTGTTTTAACTTGCAGTATGTTGTTTTTGCCCATTGTTATTAGTTTCTTAGCTATCAGGTTATATGTTTTTTATTTGTATTACAAATGTGTTTTATGCTCATTTTTTGTTATGTTTTGTAGATGCACCCAATTACCAATTACGTGGTGTTGAACAAGTTTCTCAAAACTCTGGAACAAAGAGATATATTCCAGATTCACCCTCTTCGTTGACGCCAGCAGAGGGCATGTTATTTGATACAGTTGATGCTGCGTATAAATTTTACAAAGCTTATGCAGAAGCTGGAGGTTGGACTGTTAGGAAGGGCACACAGCATGAGAACCGTGGAATTGTTATAAATAAGTATTTTTTTTGTTCTAAAGAGGGTCACAAAGAGTTTCGACCGGTTGATACTTTAGCCGAACAGCCTTCTGATAGGTTTGTACGTAGGGTACCATCTAAAAGGACCGGATGCCAAGCGGCGATCAGAATAAAGCTTAACGATGCCAAGAAGTATGAGCTGTATCATTTCACAGAGGCGCACAACCATGATTTTGTGCGCGAAGAAGATTTACATCTTCTCAAGGAAAACAGGGGTGTTAATCGTGCGCACGAAGAGATGATAAACAAGATGTCAAATCTCAACATTGGTCCAGTTCGTGCATTTAACATTATGAAGGAAGTGTATGGTGGGTTCGACAAAGTCGGTGCGACCAAAGTTGATTTCAAAAATTTCAAGAAAGAATTAATATGTTTATCGGAGAGTTTGATGCTGAAATGTTTGTCAAGCGACTAATGAGGAAAAAGGAGTTTTTACCGAACTTCTCTTGCGAATATGAAACGATGGACGAAGGTGTGTTGAAGTGCATTTTTTGGGCCGACGAGGATATGAAGAGGAATTATTATATGTTTGGAGACGTTATATCATTTGATGCTACCTACAAGCGGAACAAGTAACGACGAGATTAATTTTTTATATATTCATTGTGTTTTTAAACCCTACTGTGTTATAAATACATTATGATCTTTTGTCATCCCTGATTGTTTGTTTGCAGATATAACATGATGTTTGACCCTTTCACTGGGATTGATAATCACAATAGGAACGTCACACTTGGTACTGCAATTCTTGGTTCTGAAACGGCAGAGACGTATAGCTGGTTACTTAAGGCGATCAAGAACGCATATGGGTACGCGCCTCCCGTAATCGTTACTGACCAAGACCCTGCGATGAAAAGGGCTATAGCGGATGTTTGGCCTGAGTCGAGGCATCGGTTATGTATGTGGCACATCACGGATAAACTAACTACAAAGGTCTGTTTTTTCTATGACAGGGTTTACTTTTTTTACATATGTATTTTTACTGTGTTTTAATTTTTTTTTAACATACATGCTAAAATCTTCCTTTAGGTCGGGGCTGCCCTGTGTTCAAATACAGATTTCAGGAGAAGATTGTCTGCAGTTGTTTGGATTGATTCTCTATTGCCCGAAGCGTTTGACACTGAATGGGCAGCTATTTTAAATGATTTCGGACTAACCGACCATGAATGGCTGACGTATATATACGGGCTCCGTGAATCATGGATTCCAACTTACTATCGTGATGAAGAAATGTCTGGTCTTATGCGGACATCATCTAGGTCCGAAAGCGAGAATCACTTTTTTGGCAAGATTAGCAATCCAAAGTGCACGTTGGTTGAATTTATTAGCCACTTTGACACAGCTATTGAAGCGCAAAGATACGAGCATCGAAAAAACGATCATGACACTCGATACACCAACCCTGGAGAGTGGAGTGATTTTGTTCTCGAGAAGCAAGCAGCTCAGATATATACCAGAACTATATTTTTTGATGTTCAACTCGAGATTCAACATGCTATTCATCGTTGTACTAGTGTCAGATTAGATCATGTCGGTGATTTCATCAAGTTTTTTATAAAGGATATCGATCAGCCATGTTCTTCGTTCTTCGAGGTGATATTGTGTTTTAGGTTATTTTTATATTATTTTTGTGTTTTTTTAATTATCCATCTTTTTATATGCACTGTGTTTTATGAATATTCATTGTTACAGGTTATGAAACGTGAGGAGGATGTTACTGTTAAGTGTAACTGCAACAGGTTTGAGCAGTTTGGATTGTTGTGCAGTCATATTTTTTGTGTGTTACGGATTCTTGATGTAAGGGAGTTTCCGAAACAATATATATTGAGGCGTTGGACGCGTGAAGCTGTTCCAAATAGTTCCCCCGGGTCCATTCTTACGGATGGTGGAGATCCAGATCGTAGTGAGAAGGTTAACCGTTGTGTTCGTGAGATTAGTCACGCAACTGAGTATGTTGTGAACAAGTTGATATCAAAATTTGATCAGTTGTGTAATTTTCGTGATCATATCAAGCAGTTTATGTCAGTTGCCGACGAAGTTCAGATAAATGCACCTCCCAAGACACGACGTAATCGATTTGCTGAACTGCTGGGAGTTGCTCCAGAGAGCACGGCCACTATCCGTGTTCCAGTTGGTACCAGGTTCAAGGGTTGTGGTTCTCATAAACGACTCAAATCTCAAAAGGAGCGAGCCATAAGTCAGCTTAGAAGTAAACGTCGTCAATGTTCATCATGTAAAAAATATGGTCATAACAGAGTAACGTGTTGGAAATACACCGTGGCTGGGCCTGAGGTAGGTGCTTCGCGGAATGCTGCAGGTAATGATGCTACAATTGGTGAAGGAGACGCTGCTACAGTTGTTGAAGGTGATGGTCCTGGATCAAACGATGCTGATGATGTGTTTTACACATCTGGAAACGATGCATATATGGATGATGAAGACATGGCAGAGTAGGACCCTTTTTATCAAAATTTTAAGTCTTTTGCTGAACTATTCATTTTTCTGTTTTATTTTTCTCGTGTGGTTGTTTTTGGATTTTTTTTTTTTTGATGATTTTAAGACTTGTTGGGTTTGACATTTAAGTTCTTGTTGGTTTGTGTTTTAGTGTTAACTTTGTTTTTTAAATAGCCTCCGGTGTTTTATATGATGCTTTGCATTGTTCGTGGTTTTGGTATTCAGTATAATTTGCAAAGCTATTAAAATGTGTTTTAACTTTGTGTAAATTATAGAGAATTGATGAAAAAGATTGGCTGGTTTCCAGATCACAGTATTTTCATAATTTAATCAGCTTGTGTGTTAAGTTCATAATATTATTATTACACTATGTTTTAAAGTATTATTAGTGATGATAACGTATCATTCAGTGTCAATTGTGTTTTAACATCAAACTTTATTTATATATAGAACTTTATGCACTATCTCATCATTTTGGTTTTTTTGCTACTAACATGCGTCATAAGATATGTTTGTCCTCGTGAATTGTGTTTTAAGTGGCTATGAGAGAAATTAACATACTTACAAGTTCTTTGCAGTTTGTTAAAATGTAGTGTTAACTTTCTTTAAATTATAGAGACTTGATGAAAAAGATAGGCTGGTTTCCAGATCTCAGTATTTTTCATAATGTATATAGGCTGTCTTTTAAGAGGTCATACATTAATACAAACTGTATGCCTTATGTAGATCCAAACAAAGTAACGTTATCGACATAAATTCACATTCTTAAAGAGGTTCAAACTGTTATAGTTGACATTTTTATCTACAGGAAACAAAAAAAAAGATAACTGAACACACTGAACATATTCTAATATATAAAATTCCAAAATATAACACCACCAACAAAATGTTAAAACTGTTATTGTAAAACATCCCAAATTACTTCAACAAACCACCGCCAACGAAGTGTTTTAAGTTGAAAACATCCCATTTTAAGTTACTTATCCAATCTTTGATTGATTGCGTCGAAGGCTTTTGCTGCTAGTCTCTTTTTTTCATAGGCCGGCAACTTTTTAAATTTAGCAACTTCAGATTCAACAAAACCTCTGTACTCGTTTGCGTCACTTAGGAGCATCTTCGTAATGTACTTATGCCTGAGATCATCGATTTCTTTGCGCTGCTTGTATGTAATCTCACCCGCATCAGTGCACTCGTTTGAGAATCCGCATTCCCAACCTTTTCCAGCTACGCCCTTGTATGTTTCCATATGGCGCATCAGGAAAATGCCACAATCGATTACATTATGTTTTGTACGCCATGGCATCTCCAATCGTACCGGCTCAACTTTATCGATCACCCCGCCCGCTGGATGCCCATTTTTTTCCAAGTACACTGATAAAGCATCACGCTGCATGATAAATAATTTAATCAGATTGTGTTTTAAACTAAATTCATGTAAATGCACATATTGTTGCATAGGTTTGTTTACGTATACCCGTTATTAACAAAGGGAACAAATTAAAATTCTGATGAAGTGTGTTTTAAGTTCATAATATTGTTATTATGTAGTGTCATATCACACTGTGTTTTAAAGTTTTAATAGTGCAGATAACGTATCATTCATTGTCAATTGTGTTTTAACATCAACCTTTATATATATATATATATATAGAACTTTATGCACTATCTCATCATTTTGGTATTTTTGATACTAACATGCGTCATAAGATATGTTTGTCCCCATTAATTGTGTTTTAAGTGGTTATGAGAGAACTTAAGATACAAGTTCATGCAGTTTGTTCATTGTGTTTTAACAAATATGTAATCAAATGGCAAGCATTTGTATAACTATGGACGTTTGTAGTTTATATATAGAGGGGCGTACCAATTTTTCCGGCCGTTTGTTGTATTTGTCTTTCATCGACACATCCTTAGCGCTGTTGTCCAAAACCTCTACCTTCATGTCCCTCAAATTAAAACATACGCAATAGAAATGATCGTCATGTATGTTTTGGTCAAAAATTACTGAAGCAATTTAGTGATCAAATTAGTTAAGTGAGGTAGTGTGCTTGAAATGTGTGTTGAAAATATGTTAGTTAAGTTATTTGTAAAAACAGTTTCAGGATACGGCTCAGGATATAGAGCTGTATTTATGATCAAACAATGAGCAAAAATGTAAAGGGTGACACGAGATATACGAGGAAAGCCCTTGATCAATCTAGATCGCCGGCATAAAACCTCGGGTGCTGACAATCGCAGCTGCCTTGTTCTTCTGTTACTTCAAATATCAGGATACAGTGCAGGATGTGATGCGGATCAACTAGGTGTTACAATGTAATTCAAGTACAAATGTTTGTGTGTAGTGATTGCTAGTAGCTAGAGAGAAAGAATGCGAGTGAAAGTTGTGTGCCTTAATCTGATCCGATCCATCTATTTATAGTAAAAGAAATATAACAAACTACCCTATTAAACCGGGATTCGGCGGATATTCCCCATACGAACGTTGTAGACCTGGTCTTTCAGGTTCAACGTCTCTCATATAACTGGTTTGCCCGAGTCTTAAGGAGAAGAGGTCCACTTGACCGTTAGTGACCCACATCTTCTAACCTGCACGTGGTTAATTCAATCAATACCAAGATATCACACCAGGATGTTACCAATATCCTGATCCGGTATCCTGATCACAAGTAAACAATCAAAAGCAGAATATTAGTCAGGATATATGCTCAGAAAATGACCCATAACAATTGTCCCCAAATATATCTGTTGGTATACCAATCCAACGGATATATTTCAAAAACCCTGTCTCGCAAATCGAGGCAATTAAATTGAAACGACGGTCAAGATAGCACTATGTAACTTCCAACGCGCTTTTCACTCGATGGATATCTACCATGCCCCTATATCTTCTCTCTTCTTGTTTGAGAAAGAGATATCATCAACAGAATCTCCAGGTAATCAATCATCCCTTCCTCGTTTTCTGTTAACTTTATTCTTCCTCCGATGGCTACCATAGTCCATTCTCAGACCGGTGAATCGTCAGAATCCTTTGTTCAGCAAAACCTTCTCAAAAATCCCGAGAAGGAGGTCTGTGCTTTTGACAACGCAGACATTGCGGCGTTGAGAGCCTCCGGTGCTTTCCCTGATGGCATGATTTTTAGACCATTTGATCGAACAATTCGATCAGATGTTTCTTCTACCGATTGGGTCTGTTTTCCGGCATACCCTTTCTCGCTAGGTCTTCGATATCCATTTCCCGAATTCATGATGCAATTATTCCGAACTACTGGTATATCCTTTGCCCAAACTATGCCTATGGTCTGGAGAGTATTAATCGTGCTCAACCAAATCAAAAACCTTCACTATCCCGACCTCTGCATCGAAGATATGCCAATTGCTTACCGCCTCCGATCTCACGGTTCCTGTCGGTTCCTGCTCTTTTCAACTTCCAGCAAACCCCTTATACTTAAAGCCACCAAAAACGAAGATGGATGGCAACGCAAGTTCTTCTTCGTCAAACGAGACTCCATCCATGAGGGTGCTAGTCTTCCGGTGGAGTGGTTAACCACTGGTAGGATCATGAATGTCCCCATGTACTTCTAGACTTCTATCTTGTGCTAATATCTTCTTATTTGATCTTTTTGCAGTGAATTTTAAGGAAGTAGCTCCCCCTACTGCGGAATCAGAAAAAAGAATCGAAGCAGTTTACCAATTGCCTGCAAGTGACAGGAGTTTTACCACACATATCCCGAGTTCCAGCCAATATTCATCATCCGAAATGTCTGGTAAGAGTTACTTTTGAAATGACTGATTAGTGTAATATAACATAATGAAGAGTAATAAGGATGTAGGACTTTTCCATTTATGCAGCACCAGCCAAGATCCCTGAAGTCTTCGACCTTGATGAGCTGGACAGTTATTCCGATCATGTCCAGATCAAGAAGGAACCTAGTCCCAAGGCCACGGCCTTATCCAAGCCCAGCAGCTCCAAGGCCATCATCATTCCCAAACCTTCGCCAGCCACCAAGCCCCGGAGTTCAAGTTCTCGCAAAAGGAAAAAGCCTGATTCTCCTGTTATCTCTGATACATTCCCCTATGAGAATCATGGGTTCATTGAGGCAAGCGGATTCATGACTTCTTTTCTCAACCAGGTTAATATCCTTGAGCCATATCCTGCACCTTATGCCGCTTATAAGTGTTTATTAAAACCAATACCTGTCCTCTTATTTTGCAGGGTCTTGAACGTCTGGTTCATTTATATCAAGAATCTTGTGGGCTTAACAAGACGCTTGAATCCAAGTTGAAGAAAGCCGAGGTTACCATCTCCGATCAGGGTATGATTGCAGCCGCCAAATCTCGGCATTACGAGGAGAAGTTCAAGGCTATGACCCAAGAACACCAGGCCGCCCTCAACAAAGCTGCTCTCCAGGCCCAAGCCGATCTTGATGCTGCCCATGCTCAACATGAACGGGATATGATTAGCTACCGGGAAAGCCTTAAAAGTTCTGTCGTCACTTCCCTTCTCCAGGCCAGGCTAAAGATGGCCCACGAAGCCAAAGCACTGGGCTTCGAATGCCCTTCTTGGGACATCAATGCCTGGGACACAAAGCTAAGGAGTCTCGGCGGCATTTCTGTTAAACCTGCAGCTGAAGGATCTTCAAAGTTAGTCGAAAAACCAACCGGTGCTGAGAGGGATGCTCAGGTTGATCCCGAGACGGATGCTGTTGAGAATGCCACGAACGAAGAAGGAGCTGCCTCCTAAAACTTATTTCCCTTAAATTTGAGAGTTACGCTTGTTAGAACAATTTTATTTTCTTTGTCCTTTGAACCATTTTATTTCCTGCATCAAAACAATTTGATAACCAAGGGTGGATGGGTCCTAGATTTTAGGACGAAGCCTTCGGTTATCGGCTGGCATCGTTTACTTTAAATAATACCACCTTTTGACTTATTTATTGTTGCCTTTTAATTTCTGTTATGCATTCCTTGGTTTAGATTTTAGCTCTGCAAAATTTGTGCAAGCATTTTTTGAAAATATCCTGATCAATATACTCAGTGATATCCTATGAAGTCCTTTGTCAAATAGAACTCCTCAGAATCCAAATAATTTTAGACAAAATTTCTAAAGAATAAAAGACAGTCTATTTTCCAAAATCCGTTTTGATAACACTTGTTTGATCAGGGTACTAATTTTCAACCCAAGTATTATTTCCCAAGTATTCTAATCAAATATCCCGAAACGTATCCCAAAAACACATTTTGTGGACATATCCCAAAGATATATCCTAATCAGGATATTTTGAGCCTTAAACAGAGTTTCAAAAATTCAAACAACTTATGTAAGGTTCACAAAGGAAAGATCATACCAGGAATCGAGTGTAACCTTAGCATTGAACTCCAATCCTTTCGCGACTTCTTTAACTAAGATGTCCCTAGTCCGAGATACTTAGTTCATTAGGTTTGAGTTTGACTCTTCGAGCCTTACACAATCGCCTTGGGAGAAATGTCCCCTGTGCATAAGTTCTTCAAACACTTAGTTAATTTTTTGGATCCAAGTTCTAACTGTTTGAACAGTTCTCGGGTTACTGGGGTAAAACCCAAAAACATACTGGAGATAAATCCTTAGTACCCTGGGGAAAATCCCATTAGTATCCTGGGGAAAATCCCAAATTTTCATGCGCTGCAGGCGAGAGTGTATAAACTCCAAGACTTAGAAAGGTGATAACCTTTAAACCTTAGAGAGTATGAAAATACCCTTTCGTGAGAGAGGGTGAGGATTCAGGATATAGCCAACAGTGACGAAATTGTCAGCCACTTTTACATGAACTGGTCCCGCCACCTTGAACTATTCCTGAATAACTTGCGCTCCAGGCGGGGTGTTTAAACCCAATTCGGAAGAAAGGTGAATGTTAGGGGTGGATTTCTAAATGACCAGTGATCCTCAACTGCTGTTGGACTTAGTGATCCTCACTTCTGTCTGAAGTAGTGATCCTCAGAAGTGTTGCAGGATCAGGATCATGGATCATCATAAGGATCCTTGTACTAACGATTGTCTATTTTGAATTCGAAACTGTTTTGCAGGAGTATCAACTTGGACTTGGTCTTGGCGATATTCCTGGAGAATATTCTATACCTATTCCGCACGTGCTTGGCCAAAAGTGGACGTTATAGAGTCGTGGAGGACTTGCACCATTTGCGGGATGTTAGTTAGTGTAGATGTTTTCTATATTTAAAGGGGTAGCGATCTAACTAGAAAACACTTGGCTATTTTTGGCTACACACACACTCTTACAACTGCTCTCACCAGCTCTCGTTAACTCGCTTGGCAAATACACACTTTTTTACACAATACACTATAGTGATCCTTGTACTTAGCTCGCTATCATCCGAAGTTGTAACACATTTTCTTGTTTAATTGGAGTTGGTGATCGGTAGTTTCCATCACCCGGGGTTTTTTGTGCCGGAGATCAACTCTTGATCAAGGGCTTTTTCCCCGTATATATCTTTGTGTCACTTGTCATTTACATTTCAAAGTGATCCTCAGTGATATTCATCAATTTAAGCATCATTCCTCACAACAGAAAGTTTGGTTGCATTGTCATTGCTTGATTTTTGACCAAAACAGTTTGGCGCCCACCGTGGGGCAATTGGTGCTTCATTCCTAGAAAGATTCGTATTTTCGTGGTCATTTCGGTTCACTACAACCAGGCAGATGGCTTCCTCAGCGAAGAACACTTCAAACTTGATGCCGTCATTCAGTTCTTCACAAGGCGTTCCTCCTTTGCCTCCACCACCTTCTGGATCCCAGAAGAATGCTGAGAATGCTCCGAAGAAACCAACCCCCATTTTCAAAAAACCACCAACTTCTTCTGTTTCAACTAATCCTACTACTAATGATCTTTATGCTCTAATTTTGCAGATGAGGAATCATGCACAAGAGCAGGACAAAACCAACGAAAGGATCCTCCGGGAAATCGATGAGATCAAGAAACAGAAGAAATCAGTGGAGGATCACTCTCCTCTGATGCCAAGATCGCTGAACTTCGACACTCCAGCCATAACTTCCCAACACTCAGCAGTTCCGGACGTGCAATACTTGGGTGAATTACAAGGAAGGCGTTATGGAACAGCAACCATGAGTCAGGCATTTGGCTCTCACTTCCAGCCTCAAGGATTCTCTTCTCAACCATCAGGATCCACTTCTCAGCATCAGGGATACTTCACGTCAGGAGGATATTCGGGAATGCATGCGGTCCAAGGATCCTCCCAGGTCCAAGGATCCTCCCAGGTCCAAGGATCCTCCCAGGTCCAAGGATCCTTCCCGGTCCAAGGATCCTCCCTTGTCCCAGGATCCTCTCTGGATCCAGGATCCTTTCAGGTTCAAAGATCATCTCAACTTCAAGGATCCAACGTCTTTCAGGATCAAGGATTCTTAAGAAGAATGCAGCCCCAGAGCTCGGATGTTCATCAAGGAGATTTCATACCAATGCAGACCATTGCTTCCTCTGGTCCTTCGATCATGCCAGAGTCTCGTCAATATGGATACACACCTGGGATCCCAAACGCGAATCCTGTGGGAGGTAACACTTTCAATAATTCATATAACACTAACCATGGCTTAATGCAGGATACAGGTATCAATCAGGCTATGGCCAGGGAGTTACAGAAGCTCAAGGATATGATATCCAGTGTACCAGGAGTGGTTAAACCCATTCCTGAAATTGCAGATGGTAGCCATAGGATATCTCGTTTTGCACCACCCTTATGTGATGCTGAGATACCCAAAAGATTCCAGATACCATCCATGAAACTGTATGATGGTTCAACGGATCCAGAAGAGCATGTAGCTCAATACAGGGAGAGGATGGAGATCAATCCAATTCCTGAAAGGTTAAAAGAAGCATGTCTATGCAAGGGATTTGGATCCACACTCACAGGATCAGCTCTTAAATGGCTGCTAAGTCTTCCCCCTTACTCTATTACTTCATTTGCTAATCTAGTTAATCTGTTTAATAGTCAATTCTCTTGTAGTAGAAAATTTGAACGTTTAACTAGTGATTTATATAGGGTAACACAAGGTCAAAATGAATCACTTAGAGATTATATCACTAAGTTTAGTAAAGAATCCTTGGATATTCCCAACTTGGATATTGCTACGGCTGTAGAAGCCTTTAAAATGGGATTGCTTAGGGATTCACCTTTCTATGATGATCTTGTTATGACACCTTGCAGGAATCTTGATGAAGTAAGAACCAGGGCCCTTAGGTTCATCCGCCTAGAGGATGACAAAAGGATCCAGGATAGATTGACAGGATCCTCGAAACAGGAGAAACAAGGATCCTACTTCAGAAATAACAAATCCAAGTCCTACAACAAGTCTGATAACTAGAATGTGCATGCAGTAGAACAAGAAGAGGATGATGAGGATTATCCTCCTATTTCTGAATACTGTTTTTCTATTGATAACAATGAACTAATCCTTGCAATGCAGAATCTAGGTGAGAAAGCTAGGTGGCCAAGGAAAAGTGATAAACCAGCTGCTACAAAGGATAAGTCCAAATGGTGTGCATATCATGAGGATTTTGGGCATCTCACTGAAGAGTGTATTGCACTAAGAAAGGAAATTGGTTACTTGCTGAGCAAGGGGCATTTGAAAGAGCTTTTGGGACGAAAGAAGTCAAGGATCCAGGATCCTGAAAGGATCCCGGAAAGGGCCCCTGCTCCTCCAGCAGACGCACAAGTCATAAACTTCATATCCGGTGGATCAGACATTTGTGGTACCTCCTTTTCAGCAGCAAAAAGACATGCTAAGGAAACCAAAATGGATAATAGAGACAGACCCGTCCGGACCTCCGTTGTCACCCAGGATAAAGTCATAACCTTTGATGAGGATGATCGTGTTGACGTACAGGATCCTCATCATGATGGTCTTGTAATTACATTGTTTATTTCTAACCACTTTGTTCGCAGGATCCTTATAGATGGAGGAAGCTCTGTGAACATCATTCAGCTTGATGTCCTCAAGAAGATGAATATCCCGGAGTCTGATATTATCCCAAGATCCTCAGTACTTGTGGGATTCAGTGGAGAAACCAAGAATACATTGGGGGACATCAAACTCCAAATCTATATTGAAGGATTACATTCTTATCAAAAGCTTTGTGTTATAGATTGCTTATCATGTTGTAATGTTATCCTTGGCAGGCCATGGATACATGACATGAAGGCAGTCCCATCCACTTATCATCAATGTGTAAAGCTTCCAAGTCCTTGGGAGGTGGTGAAAATTGAGAGTGATCAGCAAGAAGCTAAGAATTGCTATACATCATCAATGAAGCCAGCCTCAAGACCAAGGGAGCAATAGCAATTAAAGTATCCTTCAAGAGATGTCTTGGAGGCAAGAGAGCAGGATTTGAAAGAAATCCTCATGGATCCTGATGATCCTGAATCCAAGATCTTCATAGGATCAGGGATCCTTAGCAGCATTGAACAGGAACTAGTATCCTTCCTTAAAAGAAGAAAAACCACCTTTGCCTGGAAGCATGAAGATATGACAGGTATATCTAAGGATATAATTACTCATAAACTTGGCATTGACAGGTCATTCAAGCCTATACATCAGAAGAGAAGGAAGTTTGCACCTGAAAGGAATGCTATTATCCAGGAAGAGGTAGATAAACTACTTCGGGCAGGTATGATAAGAGAGGTTAAGTATCCAAGATGGTTAGCCAATGTGGTTGTTGTTCAAAAGAAAAATGGAAAGTGGAGGGTATGTGTCGATTTTACTGATTTAAACAAGGCATGTCCCAAGGATCCTTTCCCATTACCCCACATTGACTCCATGGTGGATGCTACCGCGGGTCATGAGTTGTTGACTTTTATGGATGCTTCATCTGGATTTCAACAAATTCAGATGGAACCATCTGATCAAGAGGATACAGCCTTTATGACCCCAACTGGTATATACTGTTATATTGCTATGCCATTTGGATTAAGGAATGCAGGTGCTACTTATCAAAGGGTAATCAATATGATGTTCAAGGAACAAATTGGACACACTATGGAAGTCTATATAGATGACATGGTGGTTAAGTCCAAGAAAGCTGAGGATCACCTCAAAGACTTGGAAGAAGCATTCAATATCCTTGATAAATATAATATGAAACTAAATCCTTCCAAGTGTCATTTTGGTGTTAAGGCAGGTTAAATTCTTAGGCTATATGGTGACAAAGAGGGGCATTGAAGCAAGTCTAGAACAAATCAAGGCTATTGTGAATATCAAATCTCCTGCCAATGCTAAGGATGTGCAAAGATTGACAGGCAGGATCGCAGCCTTGAACAGATTTATATCCAAATCCTCAGAAAATGCAAGGAATTCTATGATATCCTGAGGAAGAACAAGAAATTTGAATGGACTGAAAAGCATGAAAGTCCCCTCAAAGCTCTTAAGGATTACTTATCCTCAGCCCCGGCCTTGATGAAACCAGAAAAAGGGGATATATTATCCTTATACTTAGCGGTATCCTCAAAAGCAGTAAGTGTGGTCCTTGTTAAGGATCACGAAGGTACACAACATCCTGTTTACTATGTAAGTAAAAGTTTGCTTGATGCTGAATCCAGGTATTCACATTTGGAAAAGCTTATCCTTGCATTAATCATGGCATCTACTAAATTAAGACATTATTTTGAGACTCGTGCCATTATTGTTAAGACTAACTTTCCAATTAAGAATGTTCTCAGGAAACCTGAAATGTCAGGAAGGATGGCCAAGTGGGTAGTGAAGCTGAGTGCATATGATATAAGATATGAACCAAGGACTGCCATCAAATCCCAAGCCTTAGCTGACTTTGTGGCAGATTTTAGTAGTGATTTGCAAAAGGAGGCAGAGTTAGAAGTCCAGCAGCTTGAAGAAACCAAGGATCCTTGGATATTATTCACTGATGGAGCCTCCAATGTAAAAGGAACAGGACTTGGAATACTACTAAAATCGCCACAGGGGGACATAATATCCCACTCCATAGCTTGTGAATTTCAAACTACCAACAATGCGGCTGAGTATGAAGCCTTGATAGCTGGTTTGCAAATTGCTAAGTATATGAGGATCAGGTATCTTGAGGTACATGTAGATTCATTATTAATCACTAATCACTTTAATGGATCCTATGCTATCAAAGTTAAAAAGCTAATCAAATATTTGGAGATAGTCAAAGAATTGGCACTCTCTTTTGTATCTTTTAGTTTGACACAGGTACCAAGGGAAGAGAATGCAGAGGCTGATGCACTTGCCAATCTAGGATCATCCTTGAAGATCCTGGAGGATATCAAGATCCCTATTATCCACATCCTGACCCCCGCTATCGAGGATCATCTAGCTATGGAGATAGGAGAGGATTCTGCAATCATCCCTAGTGATGATACTCAATCTCATTCAGGATCATGGATCCTCCCAATCATGAGATACATTCAACATGGAGAGATCCCTACAGGAGAAAATCCCAGGGCTTTCAAAATTAAGGTATCTCAATTTACAATATTGAATAACATGTTGTATAAACGATCTCTTGCAGGTCCATATCTAAGATGCATTGAGGATCCTGAAATCCAAGAAGTCCTAAAGGATTTCCATGAAGGAGATTGCGGAAACCACACTGGGGGCAGAGCATTATTCTCAAGGATCCGGAGGACAGGATACTATTGGCCTACTATGAAGAAGGATGCTGTGGAATATGCCAAGAAGTGTGATCCTTGTCAGAGGCATAGTAATATCCTTCACCAACCAGCAGAGCTCTTGCATCCTATATCCTCTTCCTGGCCATTCATGAGATGGGGAATGGATATAGTTGGAAAGCTTCCTAAGGCACCTGGTGGAAAAGTATTCATGCTTGCCATGACTGATTACTTCTCTAAGTGGATAGAGGCTGAAGCCTTTGCTCAAGTCAGAGAAAAGGAAGTTATATCCTTTATTAAAAGAAACATTATTACTAGATTTGGTATCCCTTCTGAAATTGTTTGTGATAATGGATCCCAATTTATTGGGAACAGAACTACTAACTTTTGTGACTGCTGGGGGATCAAGATGATAACATCAACACCAGTCCACCCACAAGCTAATGGTCAGGCAGAATCATCCAATAAGATCATCATCAACAATTTGAAGAAGAAGCTTGGATCCAAAAAAGGAAAATGGGCAGAAGAACTACCTTATGTGCTTTGGGCTGATAGAACAACTCCCAAAAATGCTACAGGTCAAACTCCATTTTCTTTGGTATTTGGGGCAGAATCAGTGATCCCTACAGAGATGGTGGTTCCAACTGCAAGAACAAGCATTCGTGATCCGGAAGAAAATGCTGAAAACTTGGTTAAAGACTTGGATACTATAGAAGAAATCAGGGATTTGGCAAGGATAAGGATGGCTAGTTATCAACAAAGGATGGCTGGAGCTTACAAAAAAAATGTCAGGATCGGGAAATTCCAAGTTGGTGACATGGTATTAAGGAAAGCATTTCAGAATACCACCAATCCTGCTGATGGAAAGTTGGCACCAAAATGGGAAGGCCCCTATTTGATTGAAGCTGAAGCAGGAAAGGGGGCATATAGATTGCTAACAATGGAAGGTGATTTGCTACCAAGAGCTTGGAATGCTGTCCATTTAAAGAAATATTTTATGTGACAAGGATCCATGATCCTTACCTAACAAGTATCCTTGAAGGATCCTCACAGGACAGATGATCCTCACTCTGGTAATATTCTGATCACTTACTATTTCATTTTTATAATTATCCAATATAAGGATAAGGATCCTGTATCCTTGATCCTTCTTTCACTTGATTTTGAGTTTTGAAGGTTCAGGTATCCTTAACTAAGGATTGAGTATCCACAGAAGTATCCAGTTATTTGGGCTTGACCCCAGTTATTTGGGCTTGACCCCAGTTTGGGTCTGTCCCCAGTTTCGCCAGTAGCGCACGATGATCCTGATATAGTTCATGGCAATGGGACCAGTACTCGCTTTAGGGGCTGACAATTTCATTGTACTGGCTATATTCAGGATCCTACGTATAATGGTAGACGTACCATACATCCGTTCCTAAGGTTTCTAACGTTTTCACGTTAGCTAAGGTTTTGGCATTTTCATGTCACTAAGTTTGGATAGTCGCCAGTAAGGGCCATACTCCAGTTTACACACGATCTTTTGGGCTTGTCCCCAGTTATCCTTTAGGCTTGTCCCCAGTTATCCTTTGGGCTTGTCCCCAGTTATCCTTTGGGCTTGTCCCCAGTTAACCTTTGGGCTTGTCCCCAGTATATTGGGCTTGTCCCCAGTTACTAACTTTATCTCATAATGGCTTAGTCCCAAGTTATATCCTTCTTTCAGGTTTTTGAAGTTAAATGACCAAGGATCCTTGATCCTTACCTTCTACTAAGGTTTGTCTTTTGGGTTATCCTGATTATAAGTGTTAAAGGATAGGATCCTAACTTGGATTCTCAGGTATGATCCTTAGCTATTTTGATTTTATTCATTATTCATTTGAATAACCCTTATCCTTTGACAACTGATCCTTAAAATATGTTACTTTTCAGAATTTGTCGACTATAGGTGTTTTGGTCAAAAAATCTGATGAGGATAATGCAACCAAACTCTCTGTTACGGGGTATGATGCTTGAAATGTCGAACAATGATAAGGATCACTTCAAGGTAAATTGCACAAACGACACAAGGATTTATACGGGGAAAAAGCCCTTGATAAAGAGTTGATCTCCGGCACAAAAAACCCCGGGTGATGGAAACTACCGATCACCAAGCTCAAATAAATCAATAAATGTTTACAACTTCGGATAATGACGAGCTAGGTACAAGGATCACTAGTATGAAATGTGTAAAAGTGAGTGAAAACTAATAAGTGTTCGTCGAGAGCTTCACGAATGCGATTATATGAGAGTGTGTGTGTAGCTGAAAAAATGACTAAATGTTCTAATTCTAGCTCGTCACCCCTATAAAAATAGAAGTTAACTACAATAACTAACTATCCGACTTTTGTGCCAAGCTTCCACGTTCTCCACAACGTCCATTTCCAGTCAAACGTGTGCGAAATACCCGTGGAATATTCCATAGTAACGTTGCCAAGACCAAGTCAAGCTCGAAACTCCTGCGAAGTAATACAAAACACAAACAAACAATCGTCAGTACGAGGATCCTTAAAGTGATCCATGATCCTGATCCTGAAGCTCTTCTGAGGATCACTAACTGTCACAGAAGAAAGGATCATTAATTAGGATAACGAGTAAGGATCACTAATTGTTAGAAAATCCTCCCCTAACAATTGCCCCCAAAATATAAGGAGTAATATGTAAAATGAGCGAGTTATGTTTTCCTGATCTTATCCGCAACTAACTATCGTAAATATAGCCGTTATTGTTGAACTAGCTGTTGCAACCATGACGTCACAGAAGTGACAACCCTGCACGATCATGATTATAAATAGGAGATAGAGATAGGATCAAATGCATTTAAAATTTCAGAAAGACTCCCTTTATAACTGCATTCCGAAGATAAACAGGTATCCTCTCTTCATCTTCTTCCTTCTCTTGCTCTGTTTTTCTTATTTTACTATCGTCTCTTCAAGAATGATGCTCCGGTCCTCCCCCGCCAAGGATCACCAGAAGGATAGTCCCTTGAAGAGTCAAAAGATCATCAAAGACTCCACACATGAGAGGTGCTACTTTAACGATGCTCAAATAGACAAGATTCGTCACTGCTTTCCGGTGAGTGCCTTTTTCAAACCCTTCGATCCTACTATTCTGAGCGACTATGTTTCAGAAACATGGGTTGCCTTTCCAGTTACTCCATTCGCCATAGGATACAGCTATCCTTTCCCAGAATTTACACAATCCTTCTTTTCCCTTACCGGCATCTCTTACATCCAAGCCATGCCGATGATTTGGAGGGTTTTGTATACCCTAGAGAGGATCATCGAGCAGGAAGGCGTTGATTTAGGAATGTCAGAGCTGACACAATTGTATGATCTTACCACCTTTGGTTCTCATCGTTATTTGTTCAAACAAAAACCCGGCGGAGAACACCCCCTTCTTAAAGTCACCAAGAATGACACAAATTGGAAACGTCGCTTCTTCTTTGTCAGGAGGGATACCATTCCAAATGGAAAGGATCTACCAAAGACATGGTCCACCCATGGTAGGCCAGAGGATCCTGAGAAGGATCACCAGGTAGTCTTGTTTTTGTATGAGGATCACTAACCCCTTTTTGTCTTGTGTTATGCAGCTATTTCTGTTTCACACATCATCACGACACCTGCAACCAAGGATAGGCTTGCTGCTTTTTGGAAGCTTGATCCTGAAACAAGGACATTCAAGATAGACACCCAAGACTCACAAGAAGTATCCTCAGGTTCCATCACCATGTCGAGTAAGTATCCTGCCTTTTGCATAGTTTGAATATTAAAATAAATAAGTAAATTGAAATAGGATAAGGATACTTATCTTGCTTTGAATGTGTAGGTGCCGGAAAATCTGCCAAGCCTGTATCCCAGTTCGACACAGCTGATCTTGATGTTGTTCGGTCCAGGAAGAAGAGGGCCACTACCAGTCCTAGCATCTCCATTCCCAAGGCACCCATTAAAGGAAAGGGTGGCAAAAAGAGAAAGACCTCCGAGGGTGAGAATTTGCAGGGTCTGCCTCTGATCCGTCACCAATTCCTCGAGTACTTCAATGATGTAAGGATCACTGTATCTGCCTGTATATCCTGCTGGCATATCCTGCTGATATATCCTGCTAATATATCCTGCTGATTTGAGGATCACTCGGTCCTGACCTTATCTTTTATCTCTTTTGCAGAAATTCGCTGAGATTGAGGACTATGTGGGGAATGTCGAGGAGCAGGACAAGAAGATTGCTGATTTGCAACAGGTTGCAGTGCTTAAGGACCTTGCAATTGCTGATCTTCAGAAGGAACTCCAAGATGCCAAGACTAAGACGGCTAAACTTCTGATTGACCTTGACTATGAGAAGCATGATCTCATAGAAAATGCTAAGGTCTCCGCTGCCATCACAATGTATCAGACTAAATTGAAGATGGCCCAGGAAGCTCAAGATCCTAACTTTGACAAAAGCAGCTGGGATGTTGAGGGCTGGAAAGCAAGGTTAGCTGATCTTGAAAATGATGAGGAAGCTGAGGAAGTTTTGGCGATCGAGGCTGGAGGTAGTGGGAAGGATCTGGTGAAGGATACCGCAGCTGGAGGGGAAGAGGATGCAGCAAAGGTGTAGGCTGCACAATTGGGTGATGATGGACATTCCTAGACGCAGCCGGAGCCCAATTTTTAAATTTGGTAGTAGTTTTTTGTGGTTGTGATGTTAAACAATTTAATGGTTTGTACTTGAACAATAGTCGTTAGGATTAAGGATCATGTATGATCCTTTGGACAATAGGCAGGATTGCAATTGGTGGAGGGATCCTCTGTTTAGGGGATGAAGCCATTGTGATCCTGCCGCCTTTATATTCCTGCACTACTTTTTGAACTTATTATCATGGACACCCTTTACCTACCCCAGCGGACGGGCCACGTTTTGCTGGTAGAAGCTCGGGGTAGGTAATTTTGACAACCTTTTAAGGGTTAGCCTTTTGTTAATAAATAAAATCTTAACCTTTCGTCGCTTATCTTGTGTTGTTATCCTTTTTAATATCTTACTTTCCAACTGTTGTAATGTTTATTCCGTTTATACTTATCAAGCCTTGAAAAATTAAAAAAGATATCCAAAAAGTTTAGGATATGATCACGGACCACATATCCCATAACTGATAAGTTCTAAAAAGTGGTATAGTTTAAGAATTCCAAGTTCAGTTGTCAAGTATACGGGTTATTCAAATGAATAATGAATAAAATCAAAACAGTTAAGGATCATACCTGAGGATCCAAGTTAGGATCCTAACCATAATCAGGATAACTACAAAATAAACCTTAGAAAGAAGTAAGGATCAAGGATCCCTAGTTGCTTATCTTCAAGGACCTGAAATAGAGCATAACTTGGGACTAAGCCAATATAAGAAAAGAGTTAGCAACTGGGGACAAGCCCAAGGATAACTGGGGACAAGCCCAAGGATAACTGGGGACAAGCCCAAGGATCGTATGTAAACTGGAGTATGGCCCTAACTGGCGACTATCCAAACTTAGTGACATGAAAATTCCAAAACCTTAGCTAACGTGAAAACGTTAGAAACCTTAGCTAACATGAAAACGTTAGAAACCTTAGGAACGGATGTATGGTACGTCTACCATTATACGTAGGATCCTAGGCATAGCCAGTACAATGGAATTATCAGCCCCTAAAGCGAGTACTGGTCCCACTGCCTTGAACTATACCAGGATCATCATACGCTACAGGCGGAACTGGGGTCAAGCCCAAATAACTGGGGTCAAACCCAAGGAACGGATTGCTTCTGCAGATAACCAATGTTATGCTAAGGATACCTGAACTTTCAACACTTGAAATCACGTGAGAGATGGATAAAGGACACATGATCCTTATCCTTATATGAGAAAATAAAGAAATGAAATAGTTCAAGGTTAGGATATTACCAAAGTAAGGATCACTGATACTTTAAGGATCCTTCGAGGATACTCCTAACATAAGGATCATCTGTGCCAAGAGGATCCTACTCACATGAAATATTTCTTCAAGTGGACAGCATTCCAAGCTCTTGGTAGCAAATCACCCTCCATGGTTAGCAACCTATATGCCCCCTTTCCTGCTTCCGCTTCAATCAAATAAGGGCCTTCCCATTTTGGAGCCAATTTTCCATCGGCAGGATTGGTGGTATTCTGAAATGCTTTCCTTAATACCATATCTCCAACTTGAAACTTCCTGATCCTGACATTTTTGTTGTAAGCACCAGCCATTCTTTGTTGATAACTGGCCATCCTTATCCTAGCCAGATCCCTGATTTCTTCAATAGTATCCAGATCTTGAGTCAAGTTCTCATCATTTTCCTCAGGATCACGAGTACTTGTTCTAGCAGTTGGAACCACCATTTCTGTTAGGATCACTGATTCTGCCCCAAATACCAAAGAGAATGGTGTTTGACCAGTTGCATTCTTAGGGGTTGTCCTATCAGCCCAAAGCACATAAGGTAGTTCCTCTGCCCATTTGCCTTTCTTGGATCCAAGCTTCTTCTTCAAATTGTTGATGATGATCTTGTTGGATGATTCTGCTTGACCATTAGCTTGTGGGTGGACTGGTGTTGATGTTATCATCTTAATCCCCCAACTGTCACAAAAGTTAGTGGTTCTGCCCCCAATAAATTGGGAACCATTATCACATATAATTTCAGAAGGAATTCCAAATCTAGTTATAATATTTCTTTTAATGAAGGATATAACTTCCTTTTCTCTGATTTGGGCAAAAGCTTCAGCCTCTATCCACTTGGAGAAGTAATCAGTCATAGCAAGCATGAATACTTTTCCACCAGGTGCCTTAGGAAGCTTACCAACTATATCCATACCCCATCTCATAAATGGCCAAGAGGAGGATATAGGATGCAATAATTCAGCTGGTTGATGAAGGATATTGCTGTGTCTCTGACAAGGATCACATCTCTTAGCATATTCCACAGCATCTCTCTTCATGGTTGGCCAGTAGTATCCTGTCCTCAGGATCCTTGAGAATAATGCCCTGCCCCTAGTGTGGTTTCCACAATCTCCTTCATGGAAGTCTTTTAAAACTTCTTGGATTTCAGGATCCTCAATGCATCTCAAGTATGGTCCTGCAAGAGATCGTCTATACAACATATTATTTAAAATTGTGAATTGAGATACCTTAGATTTGAAAGCCCTAGGATTTTCTCCTGTAGGAATCTCTCCATGTTGTAAGTATCTCATAATTGGTGAGATCCATGATCCTGAATGGGATTGAGTATCCTCACTAGGGATAATTGCAGAATCATTTCCTATCTCCATAGCCACATGATCCTCGATAGCCGGGGTCAGGATATGGATAATAGGGATCTTGATATCCTCCGGGATCTTCAAAGATGATCCTAAGTTTGCCAATGCATCAGCTTCTGTATTTTCTTCCCTTGGTACCTGTGTCAAACTAAAGGAAACAAAAGAGAGTGCCAAACTTTTGACTATCTCTAAATATTTGGTTAGCTTTTCACCTTTAACAACATAGGATCCATTAAAGTGGTTTGTAATTAACAATGAATCTACATGTACCTCAAGATACCTGATCCCCATATGCTTAGCAATTTGCAAACCAGCAATTAAGGCTTCATATTCAGCCTCATTGTTAGTGGTTTGGAACTCACAAGCTATAGAGTGGGGTATTATGTCCCCCTGTGGTGATTTTAGTAGTATTCCAAGCCCTGAGCCTTTAACATTTGAGGATCCATCAGTATAGAGTATCCAAGGATCCTTAGTCTCCTCTAGCTGCTGGACTTCTAACTCAGCTTCTTTTTGTAAATCACTACTGAAATCAGCCAGAAAGTCGGCTAATGCTTGGGATTTGATGGCTGTCCTAGGCTCATATCTTATATCATATGCACTTAGTTTCACTGCCCACTTAGCCATCCTTCCTGACATCTCTGGTTTCCTGAGGACATTCTTAATTGGAAAATTAGTTTTAACAACAATAACATGAGTTTCAAAATAGTGTCTCAACTTAGTAGATGCCATAATTAATGCAAGAATAAGCTTTTCAAGGTGTGAATACCTAGATTCGGCATCAAGTAAACTTTTACTTACATAATAGACAGGATGTTGTGTACCTTCATGATCCTTAACAAGGACCGCACTTACTGCTTTTGAGGATACTGCAAGATATAAGGATAGCACATCGCCTTTTTCTGGTTTCATCAAGGCCGGGGCTGAGGATAGATAATCTTTGAGGGCTCTTAAAGCATTTTCATGCTTCTCAGTCCACTCAAATTTCTTGTTCTTCCTTAGGATATCATAGAATTCTTTGCACTTTTCTGAGGATTTGGATATAAATCTGTTCAAAGCTGCTATCCTGCCTGTTAGCCTTTGAACATCCTTAGCATTGGCCGGAGATTTGATGTTCACTATTGCTTTGATTTGTTCCGGGCTAGCTTCAATGCCTCTCTTCGTCACCATATATCCTAAGAATTTACCTGCTTTAACACCAAAGTGACATTTTGAAGGATTAAGCTTCATGTTATATTTGTCAAGGATATCGAATGCTTCCTCCAAGTCTCTTAGGTGATCCTCAGCTTTTATGGATTTTACCACCATATCATCTATGTAAACCTCCATAGTTTGTCCAATCTGATCCTTGAACATCATATTCACCAGCCTTTGATACGTTGCACCTGCATTTCTTAGTCCGAACGGCATAGCAATATAGCAGTATATACCAGTTGGAGTCATGAAGGCTGTATCCTCTTGATCGGATGGTTCCATTTGGATTTGTTGAAATCCAGATGAAGCATCCATAAAAGTTAACAGTTCATGACCCGCAGTTGCATCCACCATGGAGTCAATGTGAGGTAATGGGAAAGGATCCTTGGGACATGCCTTATTTAAATCGGTAAAATCGACACATACCCTCCACTTTCCGTTTTTCTTTTGAACAACAACCACATTGGCCAACCATCTTGGATACTTGACCTCTCTAATCATACCTGCCCGGAGCAATTTCTCTACCTCTTCCTGGATAATGGCATTTCTTTCCGGTGCAAACTTTCTTCTCCTTTGATGGATAGGTTTGAAGGACCTATCAATGCCAAGTTTGTGAGTGATCACATCTTTAGATATACCGGTCATGTCTTCATGTTTCCATGCAAATGTAGTCTTTCTCCTTTTGAGGAAGGATATGAGGTCTTCCTTCATACCGCCAAGGATCCCTGATCCGATATAGATTTTGGATTCAGGATCATCAGGATCCATGAGGATTTCTACCACATCCTGCTCTCTTGCCTCCAAGACATCCCTTGGAGGATACTTTGATTGCTATTGCTCCCTTGACTTCGAGGCTGGTTTCATCGATGATGTATAGCAATTCTTAGCCTCCTGCTGATCACTATCAATCTTCACTATTCCCCAAGGACTAGGGAGCTTCACACATTGATGGTAGGTAGATGGGACTGCCTTCATATCGTGTATCCAGGGCCTGCCAAGGATAACATTACAACAAGATAAACAGTCAATAACACAAAAATTTTGATAAGAGTGTAGGCCTTCGATGTATATTGGGAGTTTAATGTCCCCCAGAGTATTCTTAGTTTCGCCACTAAATCCTACGAGCACGGAGGATCTTGGTATGATATCTGATTCAGGGATACCCATCTTCTTTAGAACATCAAGCTGGATAATGTTCACTGAACTTCCTCCGTCTATAAGGATCCTACGGACAAAATGGTTAGAAATGAAAAGAGTAATAACTAAACCATCGTGATGAGGATCCTGGATATCAACACGATCATCCTCATCAAAGGTTATGACTTTTTCCTTCGGAGACACTTGATGTTCGAACGGGTCTTTCTCCATTATCCATTTTAGTTTCCTTTGCATGCCTTTTAGCTGCTGAGAAGGATGTGCCACAAATGTCTGATCCTCCAGAAATAAAGTTTATTACTTGTGCATCTGTTGGAGGGGCTGGAGCCTTCTCAGGGATCCTTTCAGGATCCTGAGTCCTTGACTTTTTTCTTCCCAACAATTCTTTTAGAAGCCCCTTGCTCAACAAGTATCCAATTTCCTTTCTTAGTGCAATGCATTCTTCTGTGAGATGCCCAAAATCTTCATGGTATGCACACCACTTTGACTTATCCTTAGTTGCAGCTGGCCTATCATTCTTTCTGGGCCATCTAGCTTTATCACCTAGATTCTGCATCGCAAGGATTAGTTCATTGTTATCAACAGAAAAACAATATTCAGAAATTGGAGGATAATCCTCATCATCCTCTTCTTGATCAACAGCATGCACGTTCTGGTTATCAGATCTGTTGTAGGATCTGAACTTGTTGTTCCTGAATGAGGATCCTTGCTTATCTTGCTTTGAGGATCCTGCTAACCTCTCCTGGATCCTCTTGTCATCCTCTAGCTGAATGAACCTAAGTGCCCGGGTTCTTACCTCATCTAAGTTCCTGCATGGTGTCATAACAAGATCATCATAGAACAACGAATCCCTAAGCAATCCTATTTTAAAGGCCTCAATAGCCGTGGCTATATCTAAGTTGGGAATGTCTAAGGATTCTTTACTGAATTTGGTAATGTAATCCCTTAATGATTCATTATAACCCTGGGTTATCCTATATAGATCACTAGTTAATCGTTCAAATTTTCTACTACAAGAAAACTGATTTTTAAACAAGTTAACTAGATTAGCAAATGAGGTAATAGAGTAGGGGGAAGACTTAGCAGCCATTTGAGAGCTGATCCAGTAAGAGTGGATCCGAATCCCTTGCACAGGCATGCTTCCTTTAATCTTTCTGGGATTGGATTGATCTCCATCCTCTCCCTGTATTGTGCTATGTGTTCTTCTGGATCCGTCGAACCATCATACAGCTTCATTGTTGGCACATGGAACCTCTTGGGTATCTCAGCATCACAGATTGGTGGTGCAAAATGAGATATCTTGTGGCTCCCATCTGCAATCTCTGGGATAGGTTTGACCACTCCCGGAACACTTGATATCATATCCTTTAGCTTTTGCAATTCTCTGGCCATGGCATGATTGATACCTGGATCCTGCATAAGACCATGGTTAGTAGTATAAGAATTATTAAAAGTGTTACCTCCCATTGGATTCAAGTTAGGAAGAATGGATGTTAATCCATATTGTTGGGGCTCTGGAATGATCGAGGGACCAGTAGAAGCATTGGTCTGCATTGGAATAAAATCTCCCTGATGGACATCTGAACTTCCTGTTTGCAAACTCCTCAAGGATCCTGGCATCTGGAAGGATCCCTGAAACTGGGACGATCCTGGAACAAAGGAGGATCCTGGAACAAAGGAGGATCCTTGAACCTGGGATGATCCTGGAACAAAGGAGGATCCTTGAACCTGGGATGATCCTGGGACAAAGGAGGATCCTTGAACCTGGGATGATCCTGGAACAAAGGAGGATCCTTGAACCTGGGATGATCCTAGGACAAAGGAGGATCCTTGAACCTGGGATGATCCTGGAACAAAGGAGGATCCTTGAACCTGGGATGATCCTAGAACAATGGAAGATCCTTGAATCTGCTGCGCTCCTGAGTACCCTCCTGCACTCATGAAGGATCCCATATGCTGAGGATAGGATCTTGCTGGCTGGAAGTATGGACCTAATGCCTGGGTCACTGTTGTTGTTCCGTAGTGCACTCCTTTTGGTCCACGCACATATTGAACATCTGGAACCACTGATGGCTGAGAAGTAATCACCGGAGTGTCAAAATTCAAAGATCTGGGCATCAGTGGGGAATGATCCTCTGCCGTTTTCTTTTGTTTCTTGAGATCTCCGATTTCTTTGAGAATCCTTTCATTGGTCTTATCCTGTTGCTGTATATGATCCTTCATCTGCAAAATCAAAGTAAACATGTCACTAGTAGTGGGAGTGTAAGAAGCAGAAGAAGTTGGAGGTTTTGAGAAAATGGGAGTTGGTTTCTTCGCAGCATTCTCAGCATTCTTCTGGGATCCAAAAGGTGGTGGAGGCAAAGGGGGAACGCCTTGTGAAGAAGTGAATGAGGGCATCAAATTTGAAGCATTCTTCGCTGAGGAAGCCATGTGCTTGGTTGTAGTGAACTGAAATGAGCACAGAAATACGAATTTTTCTAAGAATGAAGCACCAATTGCCCCACGGTGGGCACCAAACTGTTTTGGTCAAAAAATCTGATGAGGATAATGCAACCAAACTCTCTGTTACGGGGTATGATGCTTGAAATGTCGAACAATGATAAGGATCACTTCAAGGTAAATTGCACAAACGACACAAGGATTTATACGGGGAAAAAGCCCTTGATCAAGAGTTGATCTCCGGCACAAAAAACCCCGGGTGATGGAAACTACCGATCACCAAGCTCAAATAAATCAATAAATGTTTACAACTTCGGATAATGACGAGCTAGGTACAAGGATCACTAGTATGAAATGTGTAAAAGTGAGTGAAAACTAATAAGTGTTCGTCGAGAGCTTCACGAATGCGATTATATGAGAGTGTGTGTGTAGCTGAAAAAATGACTAAATGTTCTAATTCTAGCTCGTCACCCCTATAAAAATAGAAGTTAACTACAATAACTAACTATCCGACTTTTGTGCCAAGCTTCCACGTTCTCCACAACGTCCATTTCCAGTCAAACGTGTGCGAAATACCCGTGGAATATTCCATAGTAACGTTGCCAAGACCAAGTCAAGCTCGTAACTCCTGCGAAGTAATACAAAACACAAACAAACAATCGTCAGTACGAGGATCCTTAAAGTGATCCATGATCCTGATCCTGAAGCTCTTCTGAGGATCACTATCTGTCACAGAAGAAAGGATCATTAATTAGGATAACGAGTAAGGATCACTAATTGTTAGAAAATCCTCCCCTAACAATAGGATATGTGATCCTTCATCATATCCTAAACTTTTTAAGGATATTTATTAAATTTTCTTTACTTGATAAGTTCAGACATAATATTTTCCACAACAATTGAAAAGTAAAAATATTTACAAGGATAACAACACGAGAAATAGCCAAAAAGTTAAAGTCATTTTATTAACGAAAGTTTAAACCCTTTTAAGGTTGTCAAAATTGCCAACCCACGTTTCTACCAGCAAAACGTGGCCCGTCCACATGGGTTGGCAAAGGATGTCCATTGTCTAAAGGCCTTGGTAGTGCAGGAAAATAAAGATGGCAGGATCACAATGGCTTCATCCCCCAAACAGAGGATCCCTCCACCATTTGTAATCCTACCTATTGTTCAAAGGATCATCCATGATCCTCAACCCTAATTACTATTGTTTAAGTACAGACCAACCATTGTCCATCAAAACATCATCAAAATAAAAACCATAACCAAATTAAAAAATGGGCTCCGGCTACGTCTAGAAATGTCCTTCATCGCCCATTCATGCAGCCTACACCTTCGCTGCGTCATCATCCCCTCCAGCTCCGGTATCCTTCACCTGATCTTCGCCACTGCCACTAGCTTCAATTGCCAGAACCTCATCAGCCTCATCCTCATCCTCCAATTCAGCCAGCCTGGCCTTCCAGCCTTCCACGTCCCAGTTGCTCCTGTCAAAGGCAGGATCCTGAGCTTCCTGGGCCATCTGTAGCTTGGTCTTGTACATGGCAATGGCAGCGGAGACCTTGGCATCCTCTGTGATCTCGTGCTTCTCATAATCAAAATTGATCAGGATTGCAGTTGTCTGAGCTTTGGCATCAATGAGATCATTTTCAAGGGAAGCAATCTTGTGATCCTTGAGCACAGCAACCTTTTGGAGGTCAGAGTACTTCTCCTCAAGCTCTTCAACATTCCCCACATAGTCCTCGATCTCAGCAAATTTCTACAAAGAAGACAATGCAAAGATTAGAGTCAGGTGATCCTCAAGTGGATAGGATAACTAGACAGAGTCAGTGATCCTTACATCATTGAAGTACTCGAGGAATTGATGACGGATCAGAGGTAAGCCTTGAAGGTTGTCAGCTTCAGAGGTCTTTCTTTTCTTTCCACCTCTTCCCTTCGAAGTGGTAGCTTTGGGGATTACAACAGAGGGGCTAGCAGCAGACTTCTTCTTGGAGGATCGGACAGTGTCTAGATCAGTGACACTGAATTTGGAGGCAGATTTTGATGATTTCCCAGCGCCTACACATTCAAAACAGATAAGTATCCTTATCCAATTTCTATTTAACTATTTATTTAAATATTTAATTATACAAAAAATAGGATACTTACTTGACATGGTGACAGAGCCTGAGGATACTTCTTGTGAATCTTGGGTGTTTGTTTTAAATGATCTTGTTGCAGGATCAAGTTTTCTGAAAGCAGCAAGTCTCTCCTTGGTGGCAGGTGAAGGTATAATATGTGAGATTGTGATAGCTGCACAAAAGAAACAGAAGCATATTAGTAATCATTATCAGAAATGAGCTTACTCAGTGATCCTTCTAAGGATCCTCTATCCTACCATGGGTGCTCCATTTCCTTGGCAGATCCTTTCCATCCGGGATAGAATCCCTTCTGACAAAGAAGAATCGCTGTTTCCAGTTTGTATCATTCTTAGTGGCTTTGAAGATGGGATGTTCTTCACCAGGTTTACGCTTGAATAAGTATCGATGGGATCCAAATGTGGTGAGATCATACATCTCTGCCAATTCCGACATTCCCAGGTTGATTCCTTCTTGCTCAATGATCCTCTCAAGGGTATATAAGACCCTCCAGATCATTGGCATAGCTTGAATGTAGGAAATGCCGGTGAGGGAGAAGAAAGACTGGGTGAATTCAGGGAAAGGATACGGATATCCTATTGTGAAAGGGGTGACCGGGAAAGCTACCCAAGTTTCTGAAAGGAAATCACTTAGAACAGTGGGGTCAAATGGCTTGATGACGGTATTCGCCGGAAAACAGTGGCGAATTCTGTCTATTTGTGCATCATTGAAGCAGCATCTTTCTTTCGGTGAATCTTTGATGATCCCCTGGCTTTTAAGAGGACTGTCCTTCTTGTGGTCCTTAGCCGGTGAGGATCGTAGCATCATCATGAATGTGAAGAAGGTGAAGAAAGAAGGAGCAGAGAAAGAAAACGTAAAGGAAGAAGAGGAAGAGGATTACCTGTTTGATCTGCGGATGTAAATTTAAAGGGAGTCTCTCTCTTGAATTTAAATGTGAAATGATCCCTATCTCTAACTCCTATTTATAATCATGATTTTGCAGGGATGTCGCTTCAAGTGACGTAAGATCTGCAACGGATAGTTCAATTTTAACGGCTATATATCCGTTAAGTTTGTTGCGGATAAGAACAAAATATAACTCATTTATTTACATAATTACTCCTTATATTTTGGGGGCAATTGTTAGGGGTGGATTTCTAAATGACCAGTGATCCTCAATTGCTGTTGGACTTAGTGATCCTCACTTCTGTCTGAAGTAGTGATCCTCAGAAGTGTTGGAGGATCAGGATCATGGATCATCATAAGGATCCTTGTACTAACGATTGTCTATTTTGAATTCGAAACTGTTTTGCAGGAGTATCAAATTGGACTTGGTCTTGGCGATATTCCTGGAGAATATTCTATACCTATTCCGCACGTGCTTGGCCAAAAGTGGACGTTATGGAGTCGTGGAGGACTTGCACCATTTGCGGGATGTTAGTTAGTGTAGATATTTTCTATATTTAAAGGGGTAGCGAGCTAACTAGAAAACACTTGGCTATTTTTGGCTACACACACACTCTTACAACTGCTCTCACCAGCTCTCGTTAACTCGCTTGGCGAATACACACTTTTTTACACAATACACTATAGTGATCCTTGTACTTAGCTCGCTATCATCCGAAGTTGTAACACATTTTCTTGTTTAATTGGAGTTGGTAATCGGTAGTTTCCATCACCCGGGGTTTTTTGTGCCGGAGATCAACTCTTGATCAAGGGCTTTTTCCCCGTATATATCTTTGTGTCACTTGTCATTTACATTTCAGAGTGATCCTCAGTGATATTCATCAATTTAAGCATCATTCCTCACAACAGAAAGTTTGGTTGCATTGTCATTGCTTGATTTTTTACCAAAACAGTGAATACCTTTAAACCTGTGAAGGGATCAGGATCCCTTAGACGTGAGAGATCCTCTAATCTTCCGAAGTATCCTGAATGTATATCCTGGAGCTATATCTCAAAGCATATACTGCAAAACAACTGTAAGCTAAGGTGGGTGTTAGCCTGGCTAACACCCCTCCGATGCTTAAGTCAGTAATGGGTTCAAAACAGTAAATAATATTAAAATTTAATAAAAGAGACAGAATCCATACCATCCTGAGTTAGGATTTAAATTCCATACTCACTTGAAATAGAGTTTTAGATGTATAGCATTCCGGGATCTTGGTAGCATATCCCCCTCCATATTCTTGAGTCGGTATGCTCCTTTTCCTGATTCTGATTCAACCTCATAGGGTCCTTCCCATTTTGGAGCCAACTTTCCATCAGCAGGATTAGTAGTATTCTAAAAAGCCTTTCTCAATACCCAATCTCCAACCTGGAACCTTCTAGTCCTTATATTCTTGTTATATGCTTTAGATATCCTTTGTTGATATGCTGCCATCCTTAGTCTTGCTGCGTCTCTTGTCTCATCAATAGTATCCAATTCCTGGCATAAGGCTTCAGGATTCTGCTCAGGATCCCGAAGGTTGGACCTCGCTGTAGGTATTACCATTTCTGTCGGGATCACCGCTTCCGCTCCAAATACCAAGGAAAACGGGGTCTGGCCAGTTGCACTCTTTACCGTTGTTCTATAAGCCCACAAAACAAAGGGTAGTTCTTCTGCTCATCTTCCTTTTTTAGCTCCTAGTCTCTTTTTCAAGTTGTTGACAATTATCTTGTTTGAGAATTCTGCTTGCCCATTTGCTTGAGGATGTACCGGTGTGGATGTAATCATTTTGATTCCCCAACTCTTGCAAAAGTCAGTAGTCCTCTTACTTATAAATTGAGATCCATTGTCACAAATTATCTCAGCTGGTACTCCAAACCTGGTCAGGATATTCCTTTTTATGAAGGATACCACTTCTTGATCTCTAACCTGAACAAATGCTTCAGCTTCGACCCACTTAGAGAAATAATCGGTCATTGCCAGCATGAAGACCTTTCCTCCTGGAGCCTTTGGCAATTTTCCTACTATATCTATTCCCCACTTCATGAATGGCCAAGGGGAAGCTATAGGATAAAATGGTTCGGCCGGCTGATGTAATATGTTACTGTATCTTTGACATGCATCACATCTCCGAGCATATTCTGCAGCATCTTTTCTCATCGTCGACCAATAATACCCTGTTCTTAGTGCCTTTGAGAACAATGACCTGCCCCCAGTATGGTTACCACAATCCCCTTCGTGTATATCCTGAAGCACTTCCTTAGTTTCGGGATCCTCTAAGCACCTCAGATATGGTCCTGCAAGAGATTTCTTATACAAGACATTATTTATAATAGTGAATCGTGATACCTTCATTCTAAAGGCCTTAGGATTCTCATCCTTTGGGATGTGTCCTTCCGTGAGATATCTTATAATTGGATCCATCCAGGACTTGGGATTCTTCTCAGGATACTCATCAGGATCCTGAACACTTAGTACTTCCTTATCCTGAGGATTCATCGCAGGATATAAGATATGTAATATTGGTATTTGGGTTCCTTCCGGTATCCTGACTGATGATCCTAGATTCGCCAAGGCATCAGCTTCAGCATTATACTCTCTCGGTACCTGTTCAAGTGTGAAAATATCGAAATATCCTGCTAATTTTTTGAGAATTTCGAGATACTCGATTAATTTATCACCTTTAACTGCATATGATCCCTTAAAATGATTAGTAATTAACAAGGAATCGACATATACTTGCAAACTTTTGATATTCATACTTTTAGCCAATTCTAATCCTGCAATTAAAGCTTCATATTCTGCTTCATTATTAGTAGCAGGAAACTCACATCTAATAGCCTGGGGTAATATGTCCCCCTGTGGCGATTTTAGTAGTATACCTAAACCTACACCTCTTACATTAGATGCACCATCAGTATATAATGTCCAGGATTCTAAGTTTTCTCCTAGTTGCTGTACTTCTAGGTCTACTTCATTTTGAATATCACTACTGAAATCAGCCACAAAGTCAGCCAAAGCCTGAGACTTTATGGCATTTCTAGGCTCATATACTAGATTGTATGCACTTAATTTCACTGATCATTTAGCCATCCTACCCGACATCTCAAGTTTCCTAAGCACATTCTTAACAGGATAATTAGTCTTAACATGAATCCTATGTGTCTCAAAATAATGTCTAAGTTTTGTTGATGACATAACTAGGGCTAATATTAATTTCTCTAGATGGGAGTACCTAGTTTCAGCATCTAATAAGCTTTTACTAACATAATAAACAGGATACTGTTGACCTTCATGATCTTTTACGAGGATAGCACTTACAGCATTCCCTGATACTGCAAGATACAAGGATAATGGGTCACCATCCTCGGGTTTCATCAATAGGGGTGCAGTTGAAAGATACTGCTTCAAATCCTGCAAGGCTGCTTCATGCTTTTCTCCCCATTCGAACTTCTTATTCTTCTTTAGGATATCATAAAATTCCTTGCATTTTTCCGAGGATCTTGAGATAAATATGTTTAATGCTGCAACTCGCCCTGTTAATCGTTGAACATCCTTCATATTTGAAGGTGACCTGATATCCAGGATAGCTTTAATCTGCTCCGGGCTTGCTTCTATTCCTCTTTTAGTCACCATATATCCCAGAAACTTTCCTGCCCCCACTCCAAAATGGCACTTGGCAGGATTTAGCTTCATGTTATACTGATCCAGGATATCGAATGCTCCCTTAATATCCTGGAGGTGATCCTCAGCCTTTTTAGATTTTACTACCATGTCATCGATGTACACCTCCATAGTGTCCCCCAGCTTGTCTTTGAACATCATGTTTACCAATCTTTGGTATGTTGCACCTGCATTTTTCAAACCAAAGGGCATAGCAGTGTAACAATAAATACCTGTCGGTGTCATGAAGGCAGTATCCTCCTGGTCTGAAGGTTCCATTTGGATCTACTGAAATCCTGAGGATGCATCCATGAAGGTTAACATCTCGTGGCCGGCAGTAGCATCCACCATTGAATCAATATGAGGAAGAGGAAATGGGTCTTTGGGACAAGCTTTATTCAGGTCCGTGTAATCTACACAAACTCTCCATTTCCCATTTTTCTTCTGTACCATGACTACATTTGCCAGCCATTTAGGAAACTTCACTTCCCTAATCATCTTGCTCCTTAGTAGTCTTTCAACTTCCTCTTGGATGATCACGTTTCGTTCCGGAGCAAATTTCCTTCTTTTTTGTTGGACAGGCTTGAATGACCTGTCAATACCTAGCTTATGTGTTATAATATCCTTGGAAATACCTGTCATATCCTCGTGTTTCCATGCGAACGTCGACATCCTGCATTTAAGAAAATTAGTCAATTGATTTTCAATATCCTGAGGGATATTGGTTCCTATGAGCACCGAGATATCCGGCTTATCCTGATCCAGGATAATTCTCTTTACATCCTGCTCCGAAGCCTCTATGATATCTTGGGCCCGCATCTTTAATTGCTATGCTGTACTAGGCTTGGTCGAGGATTTCATCGAGGATGAGTAACATTCCTTCGCTTCTTGTTGATCACTATCTACCTTGACAACCCCCCAAGGTGTAGGGATCTTAATGCATTGATGATATGTTGATGGCACATCTTTCATATCATGGATCCATGGCCTACCCAATATGATATTATAGCAGGATAGGGAGTCCATCACAGAGAAGCGTTGCATTGAGTTAACCCCTTCAATATACACTGGTAGCTTTATTTCTCCCACTGTGTTTCTAGCTTCCCCACTGAAACCAACGAGCACAGTGGACTTCGAAGTAATATCCATCGGGGATATGTTCATCCTCTTCAATGTTTCCAGCTGAATTATATTGACGGAGCTGCCATTATCCACTAATATCCTACGCACAAAATGGTTAGCAACATATAACGTTATTACCAAAGCATCATGGTGAGGATCCTGGACAGTATCCCTGTCATCGCTGTCGAACGTGATCACTTTATCAATTGTGAGGGTTGACATCCTAGCTGGCTTATCCCCTCTTTCGGCCTTAGCCTCTTTTGCATGTCTCTTAGCTGCAGAATACGAAGTCCCACAAATGTCGGATCCTCCTTAAATAAAGTTGATTATTTTTGCATCCGTAGGAGGTGGTGCTGCTCGCTCAGGATCCTTCTCAGGATCCTGACCCTTATTCTGCTTTCTTCCCAAGAGGTCTTTCAAATATCCCTTACTCAAGAGATAGCTTATTTCCTTTCTTAAAGCAATGCAATCCTCTGTAACATGCCCGAAATCCTCGTGGAAAGCACACCGTTTGGACTTATCCTTCCAATCAGCTTTTTGTTGATTTTTCCTGGGCCATCTGGCTCTGTCCCCTAAACCCTGCATAGCATACATTAGTTCTGGTATGTTAACAGAAAAACAATATTCAGACAACTCAGGATACTCCTCAGGATCCTCGTCTTCAACAACATTCACTTTTTTGCTATCATTTCTGCCATACGGTTTAGAACGGTATGGTTTATACGAGGATTCTGATTTCCTATTGGTTGATTCATAGGTTGAGGTGGAATTCATCCTCTCTTGCATCTTTTTATCATCCTCCAAGCGAATATATCTCAAGGCCCTGTTACGAGCTTCGTCGAGATTCCTGCAAGGATTCATTACGAGATCCTGATAAAACTGAGAATCTTTTTGTAATCCCATCTTAAAAGCCTGCACAGCTGTTGCAATATCAAGATATGGGATATCCAAGGATTCCCGACTAAACTTGTTCACATAATCCCTCAAGGATTCCTGAGGCCCTTGAGTTATCCTGTAAAGATCACTGGTTAGTTTCTCAAAACTCCGGCTGCAAGAAAACTGACTATTAAATAAATTAACCAAATGAGCAAACGAAGTAATTGAGTGAGGAGGAACATTTTACATCCATTTTAGGGCTGATCCTGTCAAGGTAGAACCAAAACCCTTGCAGAGGCATGCTTCCTTGAGATCTGGAGGGATAGGGTTGATTTCCATCATTTCCCTATACTGGGCGATATGCTCTTCAGGATCCATGGTTCCGTCATAGAGTTTCATGTTGGGGGTTTGAAATCTTTTCGGGATTTCAGCATCACAGATAGGATGCGAAAACCGGGATATCCTCTGACTGTCTTGGGATACTTCCGGGATCGGCTGGACCACCCCAGGCACACTGGATATCATGTCTTTCAGCTTTTGGAGTTCTCTGGAAAATGCCGATGTCATGCCTGCATCCTGCAAAGATCCAACACCATTAGTAGCAAGAGTGTTATTATTATTAGATACATTACCAGTCTGGGGATTCTGGCCATATCCTGAAGCATATCCTGAGCTTCTCACGGTTGATACTCTTATTGAAGAGGGTATCTCAGGAGTATGATTCTGGGAATGGCTCGGCACGATATTCCCCCGGTTATCCTCAGTGTAAACTGCAGAACTGAAGTTCAAAGCCCTGGGCTGCCAAGGAGTGACAGTTTCTTCAGCAGGCCTACTTGGGCCGGATTTCAAGAGTTGTATCTCTCTTATCAGCATCTGATTAGTTTCCTGCTGCTGCCTCATCTGTTCTTGTACACTACCAAACAAATTCAGAATTTCATCATTAGAAGCTAAAACAGGACCAGATCCCTGTGCACTGCGAGTGGGAATAACATCCCGAGCCACATGACTTTCAGTTCCCTATGAGGAGGCTTGCATTCTCGGAGGAGGAGGTGGAAGCACCGAACCAATTGTTGCAGAGGTTGTAGCAGACATGGTGGAAGAGCTCATGTTTGATCTCGAGGCCATTGAAAACAATGTAACAAAAATTTTTGAAAATAGAAAACCGAGTAATGATTTTACTAAAGTTTTTAGTAAAAATAGCACCACTTGCCCCACGGTGGGCGCCAAATTGTTTTGGTCAAAAATTACCGAAGCAATTTAGTGATCAAATTAGTTAAGTGAGGTAGTGTGCTTGAAATGTGTGTTGAAAATATGTTAGTTAAGTTATTTGTAAAAACAGTTTCAGGATACGGCTCAGGATATAGATCTGTATTTATGATCAAACAATGAGCAAAAATGTAAAGGGTGACACGAGATATACGAGGAAAGCCCTTGATCAATCTAGATCGCCGGCATAAAACCTCGGGAGCTGACAATCGCAGCTGCCTTGTTCTTCTATTACTTCGAATATCAGGATACAGTGCAGGATGTGATGCGGATCAACTAGGTGTTACAATGTAATTCAAGTACAAGTGTTTGTGTGTAGTGATTGCTAGTAGCTAGAGAGAAAGAATGTGAGTGAAAGTTGTGTGCCTTAATCTGATCCGATCCATCTATTTATAGTAAAAGAAATATAACAAACTACCCTATTAAACCGGGATTCGGCGGATATTCCCCATACGAACGTTGTAGACCTGGTCTTTCGGGTTCAACGTCTCTCATATAACTGGTTTGCCCGAGTCTTAAGGAGAAGAGGTCCATTTGACCGTTAGTGACCCACATCTTCTAACCTGCACGTGGTTAATTCAGTCAATACTAGGATATCACACCAGGATGTTACCAATATCCTGATCCGGTATCCTGATCACAAGTAAACAATCAAAAGCAGAATATTAGTCAGGATATATGCTCAGAAAATGACCCATAACAGTGTAAGACTGGTACAAAGATGAGCGACTTGTCAGGTATCTTTTTCACATCAGCAGAAATTAAGACCGGTTCCATGTTTTCTGCGAATGATTTTGACATCGATTTTGCACTTTTTTTGTAGTCGTCTTCATTCTGCATTTTAGAGTGATTGTGTTAAACAATATTACAAAAGTAGTAAACTTATATTACAAGGTCATTATGATCAGACTTACCAACATATTTACTGAACAGAACAGCCGTGCGATGCTCCCCTTTTGCTTGAATTTTTCTTCATAATTCAATAAATCCGCCCATGCGCTTATCACCAAAATGTGCAATTCCATTCCCGACATTAATGATTCGAGCGGAGATCTCATAACCGGCGCTCCTCTCTTAGTTCTAAACACAACATCCCTAACGTATACAAACAAGTTTTAATCAATGTGTTATAATAATTTCAGACGAATCACTTTCAAACATTGTGTCTTGACATATTTTGTAGAAACATTCGTATTATAAATGGCATTTTTATAACATACCACATTGAACCCCAGGCTGAAAACATGTATGAGCTGACTGAGACCTCAGCGTTTTCAAGCTTTGCCCTAATCTCTACTGCCCGCTTCACGTATGGAGACCTTAGAGCATCGATCAACTCTGTTTGTCTTTGCGGTCTTACTTTCCGCTTTCCAAGGTCCAACTCGTGTATAAGCTGCCCACGTCTAATCGAATATTCATATTCCTCCTGTGTTTTTTGTGAGATCGGTGTGACGACGAGTGCGGGCTGCTCCACTACTGCAAGCTGAGTCGTCGGTGTGGTTGTCTTGTCAACCGTCTTACATATCTCTTCGAGCAATGAAGGTGTCCACTGCGACAACTGTGACAGATCCACATTCTCCTTATTTGCCTCTTTTTCTGGTGTTTTATCCGTAGGAGTTTGTGGTTGTCCAGTTGCCGTACTTGTGGATCCAACCGTTTTCAGCTTCTCAGTCCACATTTTATGTATCTCTTTTATTTTTTCACTTTCGGGGTACAATTGGAAACCTTCCGTAAAAGTGTCGTTTATCCTTTTCACACATTCGTCGAATTGATTCAAGAACACTTCCAACATTCCCGCATGCACCTGATTCACATCAATCACACTTTACAAATTATCATTAAGCAACAACATGATATTTGTGTGGAATTACATCTAATTGTGTTTTAGTGTTGTCTTTTCACAAATCCTTCGTATTTTATAATTATCTGAATGTGTTTTAAGGTGTTATCTGACTCACACTTCATAAGAATGTGTATCGAATGTTCATTGTTTTTTTCCCAATCTGCAATGTGTTTTACCAAGCTAAAATTTTTTTTAAGCATTTTGTATTGTGTTTTATCAAGCTGGTTGTGTTTTAAGGTGTTGTCTGTCTTACACTTCATAAGAATGTGAAAAGAAGGTTCATTGTGTTGTTTCTAAGCTGAAATGTGTTTTACCAACCTGAAAATATGTTTTACCAATCTGTAATGTGTTTTACCATCTAAAATGTTTTTTTGGCAATCTGATTGTGTTTTAAGGGTTACATTGTGTTTTAAGGTATTTCTTATTTGTGTTTAAATGTGTTCACTTATACATTATATTGTGTGTAATAGAATTATTGAAAAACTATAAGAGTACCTCGTCGCTTTGGCTCGCTGGTGGTGTCGACCCATATTGAGATACAATAGGTGAGTTAATCCCCCGCTAACTTTGTTGTGTTTGCCCCCACTCGCCGGTTTCAATGTAGTACTTCTCTATATCAGATGTATCAACAACAGGCACTGTTTCCGGGCCAACATCTCCGTTCATGCCGTCTTCAAAGGCTGCAGTGAAACCTGCATTAATGGGGATTTCTTCGACAACAGGCGCAGGTTCCGTGCCACCTTCAACATCAGATTTATTCTCCCCAACCTGATCGGTTTTCTCCCGTTCTTTTTCAATTTGAGTTTTTCTCGGTACCTCTGAGCCCGTAGGTTTACCATGTGTTTTACCTGTCTTCTCCCCAACCTGATCGGTTTTCGCCCGTTCTGTTTCAATTTGATTTTTTCTCGGTACCTCTGAGACCGCAGGTTTATCATGTGTTTTACCGGTCTTCTCCCCAACCTGATCGTTTTTCGCCCGTTCTTTTTCAATTTGATTTTTTATCAGTACCTTTGAGACCGTAGGTTTACCATGTGTTTTACAGGCCGGCTTCACAACAGACTTTTTGTTTTTTACTGGTTCAGATGTGCTATTGTGTTTTACTTTCTTCGTTACATCTTTTTCATCTGCTTTCACTTCTTTTGATTGAACTTCTTCATCAGATATTTTTGCGAACGGATATTTTTGTTTCGGTTGCAAGTCATATGCATCCACTAACATTTGTTCAAACCTGATCGTGTCCAACTTTATGCTGACTGCCTCGATATCGTCATCAGTGATATCTTCGATGAGATGAGCTGCTCTTGGCTTATCTTCCTCGGTTTTCTTTTGGTCACGTATCAACGCTGCCTGTAAATAAGAAGAACAAACTGATGTCAGATGTGTTTTACTGCAAACACATGTGTTTGCATGCACAAATCAAGTGTGTGATTAGAAAATTATATATGAATTCGGAACATACCACTAGCAAAGGCATTGGACCAAGAAAGCATTCCTTTGGTATCCATGCTTCCACTGTTCGATCCAGACACTTGATCATGTATTCACACCAGTTAAAACTTTTGATATCCATCCCTCGACGCAAGGCTGGTAGAAACCTCATATTAATTGATGAATTGGTAGTTGTCTCTCCTAGCTGTGTGCTGTAGAATAGTAGAAAGTTTAACACAAAGATTCTCCCGCTCGCTTGTTGCCCCTTCATGTATGTCTTGAATTGAACAGGCGCTAAACATGCAGGAACGTTTTCGAACTGTTCTTTCCATTCCGCAACAACCTCATGAAAATCTGATCTTGCTCTCTCAACCTCCTTTATTTTTTCATCCCCTCTCGGTACGCCGAACACATCGTTCACCAATTCCTCCGTTATTTGGATGTGGTGGCTACCGCAATTCAAAACCCGTGTTTTAGGGTCGTAGTTATTTACCAACCACCAACCCAGAGTTGAGGGAATCGGACCCATTTTAAACCCAAGTATTGCCCCGAAACCTATGTTTCTGACAGCTTACCGTTGATTCTCATTGAAAGATTCCACCAGCTCCCCCATGTGCTTAAGAGCTAATCACAAGGTTAGTTTCCCATCTGAAAGTGGTATGTAATTTTTTACCGTTGTTGACCTCTTGTGTGTTTTTGGGTCTTTTATTGACTTAGCAATTGTGGGTCGGTGTGGATTTTCAACAGCTTGTTGGCTAGCACTTGTCACACCCTGATATTTCCACGTATTACCGGTGGGCCCGGTGGGGAGTATCGTGACGTAGTTGATATCATCATAGTCAAACAACACAATTATAATGCACAGCGGAAGCAAAAGATAGGTTTATTTCAACTGAATAAAATTGTAATATTAAGTATCACAAAAGAGTTGAAACAGATCCACAGGCGGATCGAATAAAAAGGAAACTTGTTCAACAGACTTTAGCATCTAGAGCTTGCGAGACTTAATTAATGATGCCAGGAGTAGCCAGCCTATTTCGTCTAGTACCTGCACTTAACCTTTTTGGAAAATACGTCAGTTTACACTGGTAAATACAATTAACTGACTCATTTTGAAAATGTTTAGAAAAATTGATTAGAATGCACATGGCACAAAAAGTCTTTTATAACTTGGGACAATTATTTAAAAATAATCTTGTATACAGTTTTACTTATTTGTCGTCCGTCAGGGCCGGTTGGTAGAGCCGGTCAAGATTAACTGACACGCCACAGGTATAATGCCCACAAGGTTGATTCCTTTAAGTGGATTACCAGTTTTTACATAATGCAACTATCAGGTATACGCCTACACCCCGTGCTTAGGTCGTGGCCATTTCTTTGAATGATGCCAAGGATATCCGGGACATGGTCATTTAACCCCCAAGGGCCATACACCAAATAATACAGATTAAAACAGGTTATGTAAATACATTAATCACAATCCGATTTAAATGACTACATATCTGACCAAGCGGTATTATTATAATACCGTATCCCAAGCCCGTATAGGGAAAATAAGTTAAGAGTATTTACCTGAGCAAATTTATACAATTTATCCCAGCCGTATACCACCAAGCAAGTACAGGTAGCTTTTACTGGGCTCCTAAATCTGGAATGAAGGTTTTTAATAACCTATTAGATTCCTAACGGGTCTTAATTAAGCCTATGCTTAGACCGGTTAGTTTTAAAGGAGGATATACGGTTCAAACGCAAGATTAAGCGAAGACCGGATTAGAATGTGGTTTAGACCCGACAAGCTTGTATACTTGTGTAATAAGGGTAAACTAAACACATTTTGTATTTTGAGATGAAAATGATAAGGTTGGACCCGTTTCGGCTAATATATGCAAACTAGTTACATAAACCGATCCGAACGCGAAAAGTGCGTAACGGGTAACCAAATGAATCATGAACAGGTTTCCTAAGTTAATATGCCTTTAATATGTTGTGATATCAGTAGGATACCTTCCATTATGCCCAAAACGAATTTAAAACCAATTTATGCCCCGTAGGGGTATTTTGGTCATTTTAAAGGTTATAAGAGAGGTTAAATAATAATCTGAGGTCCTGGTCTGATATAATCCGTAAAATACTCAATTTAATAAGTTATATCAGTAGGGTATTACATATATGTGAAATTTATTAATTATAACCAAACTATGCACCGAAGGGGCATTTTGGTAATTTCACTTAAGCTTTAAAGGTCAAAATTAGAATTCTGAGTTTAAAACTTTTTCCTACTGTTTAATTATGAAAATTTACTTAGAACATCAGTAGGTATCAAACCTTATATGTTAAAAATAGTTTTAACATATACTATGCGTTAAAAACGCGTAAAAAGGCGATTTTAAGCGATTTCCGGGTTTTATAAGAAAAGCTGATATTTTTATCATTCCAGAAATCTTAAAATGTTTTATTTATCATATAAAATCAGTAGCAAAAATTTTGGTATCAAAATGTTATGTAAAACTCATTTTATGGCCAAAAGGGCAAAACCGGCAATTACCGAATCAAGCTTAGAACCCTGTGTTATGCTCAGCCTAAAAATAAATAAAAATCTTCAAAAATCCCAAAATATTATTTTATATCAGTGGGTAAAAAGTTTGGTATGAAAATTTGGGTTTAAATAGGCTATATGCTAATTACGCCGTTTAATTAATAAAAAGCTTTCTAATTACGCTAATGAGCATAACTCCTAATCTAGACCTCAAACTGATGTCAAATTTTAGGGACAAGTCTATAAATCAGTAATGAAGGTTTCTATTCTTTTACTTTTTCAAAAATCATGTTTTAAGGTCAAAAGGGCATAATAGTCAACATTTAAGCATTTAACGGAAACATGCATATGAATCGGATAACTAATGAACCAAGTTGTATAATCACAGAGGGTTAAACTAACATGTAACTTGGTCCTAATAAAGCTCTAAGGCATTTCTAAACTATGCTCTAATGGGTCAGAACTGAAAGTCAAAGCAAAAGTCTACTTTTGCGACTTTCGGCTCCGAACCGAGCTTAAACTGAAAATTGTCGGGTTGAACATGTGTAGACATGTTCTTACATTAATTACCAAGTTATATTAGTGATAAAATAGGTTGCATAGCTTCTACATTGTTAATTATGCATTTATTTGAAATTAAGCTATATGTTGACTTTTTATAAACAAGTTTGACCCGACAATTGACCTAGCTAGAGTGGGAATCAGAGGGTGCACTTTTAAGGGTTTATTGCCCACATAATTACCAACTCATAGGTACTTTCAATTTGGAATTTGACTGGACAAATTAAGGTTAATGACGAAGTCAAACCTTAATTACGACGGTTTGACTTTAGGCTAATTAACTAAGTAAAACTGAATTAAGGAAGGTTAATGACACTTACCAAGGTCCTATGCACGACTAAAGATCACTAGGAAGGGGTCTTGAGCTCCAGGAACCTCCAGAAAATGAGTTGTGAAGTTTTCAAGGGAGTGTGTTCAAATGATGCAACAAGAACACCTTATATAGGGACTTTGATTGCACAAGATCATGACAAATAAGTCTATGGGATGATTCCTGATCATCCCAAGTGTCCCTAGGCCCTTATAAACCATCAAACAAGCCCATAGAATCGAAAACAAGCTCCTTAAGTCGGTTAAACTTGCTGAAACAGGCACATGTCCAAGGAATCTGCATCTGGGCACCTTAGGCGGGCCGCGTAAGATCCCATAGAGGGTCTACGCGGGCCGTGTGAGGGTGGCTCTCCGGTCAGCAAGTTTCAAATATTGCAATTTTGGTCCCTGGTCTTTCTAAACTCGTTTTTAACTTGTTTTATTGCAATTTCAACCCTCTAACTTGACTTTTAAGGGCTCCAAGGCATAACTAAACTTTGTTAAGTCCTTGGTTAACTTTGTAATCACCCGAAAAGCCTTTAATTTCAACGTTGACGCTTTTAACCCCTCGTATGCGAATATTATCATAACTTTCTCATACTTTATCGAAACCTTGTGAAATTTTTATCACTTATTCTAGTGTGTATAATTAACCGTTACAAAGCTTCAGGTTTGCTAAAAGATCACTCAGAGGTACAACTTAAACATGTTGTCACTTTTAACCCTTGTAGTTTGTAATCTCTCACTTTCTTCCACAATTAGCTTCGTATGATCCATGATTCATTCGTTTAAGGGTATAAACGTTGTGTAGGGTTATTGAAAGATATATTTATCCATTGTTGACACTTTGAATCCTTTTATACACATAGATTCCTTGTTTGTCAACTTTAGTCCCTCTAACTTAATTCTTTACACGTTTAAAGTCCATGACACGAGTCAATATAATATTGGACATGAATTTTCGAGGTGTTACAGCACTCGACCTCGTTTTTTTCCAAGGTGGGTTGTCAAAATCATCATCAGAATCTTCTAT